>CM072768.1:72914367-74164367 GCA_036936925.1 Cenchrus fungigraminus | reverse complement strand
TTGGCTTCTTGTGCGTGTCGTCAGGTTGCACTACCTATCTGGCTGTTTGCAGCTATTTATGTTTGCTGATATTCATCTAGTTATCTTGTTCAAGATCCTACGTCATGAAGATCGGGACAACATCTGTATCATATGGTATCAGAGCCATCATTGTCACGGTACGATTTTCTTTACCCTTAGCTACATATATTTTTTTCTTCGTCCTATCCACCAAAAAGCCTGAAAAACAATGTCATATCCTTTTCTTTACAATCTGTTTTTCTAGTGAGTTTAGTTAAGTTTCAGTCCATTAGAGTCCTTGTTTAGGTGCTAATCATATCATCCTTTGCATGTCCTTTTGTGCCTTTCCATATATCTGAAAATCTTCACAAATAGAAGTAAATCATTTCTATCCTTTGCGAAAACTTTTATCTAATCAAGATAGCTGCTGATTTTAGTTGGTATTATCATCTTTAATTTGTGCAAGTGTTATATATGATCTTGTTCAGTATCATGCAAAAAAAAGTATAAAAAATAGTGTTGAGAAAGTTAAAAAAAGAAAGTGATGGAAAGAAGGAGAAGGATCAGATTGTTAGTATGCACAAGTGTTGAATCTGCTCATCAATTTGTGTAACCAGCGTGCTATCTTTCTATTGGTGCATTTCTCGCTAGGTGAGTTCCTACGTAATCCACCACCCCTTAGCATAACCCTTGTTTGCATCAATTCTGAAATTTCTTTTGTGCGTGTGTTGCTTTGATTACATCTTTTTTATATTGTGATCAACACTAGGCATTGATATCTAGTTTGGATTGCTACTTATATTTACAACAACTAGAATTCTGATTGCTCCTTGTGCCTTATATCCTACCAAGCTCCACATAAAAGCCATCATGTACAGTTTTTTATCATGTATTTGCTCAATTATCACTACTGTTTACCACCAACGGATTGCCTTAGTAACTTGTAGGGAAGTATAAGAGCTTTGGTTGGTAAGAGAAGGTGAGGTTGTGAGATCCACATAATTTTCCATTCCACATATACTTTAATTTTGTTTGTGTTTTTACTAACCATACAGGATGATGGATGAACGACCTGAAATTGAAGATTGTGTCACAATGGCACAATTCAATTATTTGAGGCAAAACATGGAGGAAAGACAAAATAGAATGACAAATGATTTGCAAGATATTTTGGAGCGGTTGCAACATATTCCTCATGTTGCTGAAAATGCGAATAACCATGAAGATGAAGTTGAGGAAACCGCAGAAGAAGCTGCTGAACCAGTTGCAAGAGAATGACAAGAACATCGACAACGAGCTGCTTTCCATGCTAGAAGACCTGTTGGTCAAGGGTGTGGAGATGGAGGTAGAGGTCGTGGACAAGGAGAGAATGATCATGCTGAATTTGAGGATGAATGTGAAGAAGAAGAGGTTGAACAACCTCCAAACTATGGTCGTTGTCACCGAGGTAATTATGAATGTGATCGGCCCAATGAAGAGAGGTTTGGAAAGTTATAATTCACCATTCCCAAGTTTGATGGAGGATCTAATCCTGAAATATATCTTACATGAGTTAAAGGTCCATAAAATGTTTCGCTTGCATAATTATTCTGAAGAGAAGAAGATGACAATGGCTGCCCTTGAGTTTGATGATTATGCTCTAATCTGGTGGGAGCAAATGCTCAATGATGAAGAAGAAGTTGGGCAAGGTACTACTCATACATGGGCTGAAATGAAAAGAGAAATGAGAGCAAATTTGCACCAAAACATTACTATCGTGATTTGTTTTGGGCAAGCTATAGAATTTGAAGCAAGGAATTCTCTCTGTTGATGAGTAATATAAAGAGATGGAGAAAGCAATGATCAGGGCTAATGTATTTGAAGATGAAGAGCAATCAATTGCAAGGTTCATGGCTGGTTTACACTGTAACATTCAGTGCATTGTTGAATTTCAGCCATAACACAATCTTATTAAATTAGTCCATCAAGCAAGCAAAGCCGAGCGTCAGTTGCGGCAAGATACGAAGAGTCATCAGGGTGGTTTATTCAGTACAAGAGCTGCCCCAAGTGTAAGCAAGTTTACACCAAGAACCAATGCAAACCAAGGTTCAAATTCCAACTCAAGTGGAGGTTTACATACAACTGTTATGAGTAACTCTAGTAGCAAAGAGTTGTCTACTCCTAGTGAGAGGAGTAAACCTGCAACATCATCATCTACATCAATGACTTTCACAGCAAATAGTAGTGGAATTCAATGCTTCAAGTGTGAATGTTATGGTCATGTTATAAGAGAGTGCCCAAACAATCTCACCATTCTTGTCAATGACAAAGGAGAGTATGAATCTGTTAGTGAGGAGTAGTAGGAAGTTATTGATGATGAGAAATTTGTAGATACTATTGAAAATGATGGTCTCACATCATGTGAATTTGAGGGAGGTGCAGCCCTTGTTGTTACTCAAATTCTGAATGTTCAAATGAAGGAAGCCGAGAATGGACATCGACACAATTTATTTCAAACAAGAGCCAAGATTGAGGATAATGTTTGCAAGGTTATCATTGATGGTGGAAGCTACCACAATCTTGCCAGCAAGGAAATGGTTGATAAACTTGGTTTAAAGTTGCTGAAACATCCTCATGCATACCATGTGCAATAGTTGAACAACTCTGGCTCCATCAAGATTGCACAAAGAGTGTGAGTTCCATTCAAAGTTGGTAAGTATGTTGACACCATTGAGTGTGATGTGGCACCCATGACAGTATGGCATCTGGTGTTGGGAAGGCCATGGCAATATGATTATTCATCTCTACATTGTGGTCGCACAAATCAATACATAATCAAGTGGAAGGGAAAGAACTTGGCACTTAAACCAATGTGAAGGACCGGATTGGGCGACCAGAGAGGGGGCAGAGTGAATGGGAGCTGATAAAAATTCTTCTCGAAAGATATAGCTCCTCTAGCGCGATGAACACGACCGGAATCCCAAAATCACTACCACCTCAAACTCCTCGAGTTTGCCAAGACCACTGTAGGCATTTTTGACATGTCACCAAAGTTTTACCTTCAGCAACAATGTCAGAAACGACCCGTTGACAGTTTTTGTGGAATCACCACTGGGGTGATGTTTTATGAAATTAATTACGAAAAGATATGTTGAGTGGGTGCTCTTAATAGTATTAGCGAGTACAAGACTCGATAATATTATCAGGGAGAGAGCCTTATTGATGGGGTGAGATGTATCCGCAAGCGTACATATACATACTTTATTATCCGGTTGTAGCATTTCACCCATGAGTATTCCCAAGGGTATCGTTATTTATATTTTACTGGAAGATGGACTTATGAAAATGTGTACAAATATATATATATGTGTATGTATAATTGCGTCGTATGGATATATCGGATACAAGCCAAGGACAACATGAATAAGTAAAGCGTACCAAAGCTTAATACAGGGGTAAGCAAGGAATTGAGTATAAGATATATATGATATGATCGGGTGACACACACACGGCCATCATCTCAGATAAAGAATAAACTAAGGTTAGTAGGAGTAGGGCACTAGAGTCATCCTTAGTTCGTATATACTAGCAAAGCATACATCATACAGTTAGTCTAGATCTATCCTATTGCACCGAGGAGAACACACTCCCCTGGTCTGCCAGGGTAGCACGTCTTTATGTACCTCCAACGCATGTAAACTCATGTGGGGGAATACAAGGGATGTACGAGGCTGTCATCACCCGTACACCTACCCCGACAGACCGTGGAATACGGCCACCCAAGGTGGATCCTACGGCACCGAGCACCACGCTCGCGACCATAATCACTACTCTAGCCCCTCCGGCACCCGAGCCATGATGACCCACAGGCTTAAGGCTAGAGCAAGCCCGAGAGCACACCCCACCGTTACAATAAAGTAAACCTATACTAAACATACTAGTATAGCACATGAGAGCATATGATAAGGTATAACATACTACAAGAGTAGAAATATCAAACTCTGTATAAATACGAAATGTACGAAGAGAGTGCATAGCCATACCGTAGGCCGGAGGTTGAGCCAACCGACCCGAGGTGATCACTAAGCACTACTAGCAAGAAATGCACTAGGCCTAAGCTCCACTAACTAGACTAAAGATTACAAAGGGAGAGAGAGAGAGAGGCTCCTTGTGTGGTGTGTGGTGTGAAGGGGAGTGGAGGCCTCCTTATATATGCTCCCGCTCATTTGTGCTTCCCACTTCTTGTGGTTGCGGTGGCTGATCCCAACCGGGCTGATACCCAGGTGAGTGTACCGGCATTTGTGGAGCCTGCCACGATGAGCCTCCAGCTTCGTGTGGTTGCGAGGGTTGACCCCAGCCTGGTTGATACACGGGGATTGCTCCCGGCATCAGCCCAGCTGGAACCCATCTCCATCTCGGCTGATACATCTGCTGCAGAATCTGCTAGGATTGTGGCGGCTGATATGTCGTGTTCTCTTCTGTTCTTGACCTGCTTCGAGTGTCCCTGCTAGACACACTACTCCTACGAGCATCTTCTCATGCTAGGAGTGGAAAGTTTAGCACCCGCGACTTATACAAATGAAGTCCCGGGTTAGGTAATGTGATCTCATTTGCATAACCAGGGAAGAAAAACACAAGAGGCTGATCCTGTGCATGCTTAAGAATATGACCATGAATAAAGAAAGCTTCATGAAGGCACATGCGATCAGATGGTAAATAGAGGGGCATATTACCTTGGAGTGCATAAACTTCTATGGGCGATGCAGGTGATAAGAGATGTACACTCAACAGGACCAGTCAACTTACAATTTTCTAACCATTGTGCGATCATTTGTTTAACAGGAGCAACCTTATATTTATTTATCATGGCATCTAAGATTTTAAGCTCCTCATTACGAACAGGTCTAACATCATCTCTAGGAAAAAGCGAAACAGTAAGCCACTTGTGCATGAACCTCAAAGTAGGATGTTGAATATCATTGTAGCGAGGTTTGAAATTACGGACGACCACTTGGTTAGAGATGCTCGTCCAAAAGGAATGAATGTCGAAGTCTTGGACAGCTTTGTCGAGGTCGATCTTGCATCTCTTGTGAAATCCTAGCAATAAACTCAGGTCTCTCCAAGAACGTGTATACTCTTGTCCGAAGAAACGGAAGGAGAGACCATCATTGTTGTATTGCACAGTGCATAGGAATTGGATGGTGAGAGAGCGAGAGCCCTCCTCTGAAATAGGCACAAAAGAATCCCATCCAATTGCATGCCAAATGTTAGCAAAATTGATATTCATACCTATGTTCTCAAGAAGGTCGGGGTCAAAATATTTAGTATGGTTGAAGACTCGATCCTTGAGAAGCATGTAGCCTTGAACTTCTCGGCCAGCGTGTAGGTACGGGAGGATTTGTTCCTCCTCTGCGACTTTGTGGCTCAACCAAGGAACCCAGTAGTTTTGTGGTGAACCACTGCAAACCACGCGGACTAGGTGTGACCTCCACACCAATCCCACTCATGACTTGGCCGCCACGGTTGTCCCGGCTCGGTTTTGGCTTTGTGGCTCAACCAAGGAACTGTTCTGACTTCGTCTTGCTCTTCTGGCCACCATGCGGCCCGCACTTGATCCCATCGGCCACCAGGTCCCTCGAACCAATCCTATTTGTCTCTCCACACCTTGGAGGCCACACATGTGTAACACCCTAGTTTGCACTTTGGCTAGTATTTAAAATTTTCTTTAAAATTTGTTAGAATTAAATAGAAAGTGTGTGCAATCCTTTCAAAATAAATAATATTTTCTAAATTAAATAAATGAATCATAGGTTATAAATATTTGAGTTGTTGCATCCATGTTGAATGCATAATGTTTCTTGTGTGAAAAATGAGTTTAAGTTTTCAAACCCGAATAGGTTCGTCTATAGTTTAACTCGTGTATCTCTATCTCTACATAATCATCTCAATCTTTTCTCGAGCCAAATCTATCTCTCTCTAATACCAAAGAGCCATCACTCTTCTCTCTATATCTATAGTCTACTTAATCTTTTTTGGGGTCAATCCCTTCTCCGAATCTCTTTAATCACTTGGGACCCAAAACTCTTTATCCAAGCTGCCCCATATCTCTTAATCACTCTATCAAATCTAGCCCTTCTCTCTCTATTCCTACCATCTCTCTCTAAATCATCTTAAGCCAAAGGCCCTCTCCTCTCTCTAAAAATCCTACCTAGTCCCTCCCTCTCTCTTTCTCAACACCACATCCCTTTCTCTATCTCCAAATCTCTCTCTATATGGGCCTGTTTGGGAGTGCTCTGCTCCACCTTTTCCAGCTCTGCTCCACCAACTCCACCACAGAGCAGCTCCACTGTGGAGTTTCTGGAGCAAGTGGACTTGTTTGGCACGCAGCCCAGCTCCAACTCTCGAAACATGTGGTTTGTCTGGGAAAGGTCTACTATGCCCCTGATCGATGTTTGTTGTATGGGGAGTATGTATAATTGAATACTTTTTTAACAAATTCAAATACGGTTATATTGTAACCTCAGTTTATTGTTTATTGGAGAAAATTAAAAAACAAATATTTCATCTGTCACGTAAATTTCAAGTGATTGATGGATAATTAACCAAGTCCATATGACGGATACAAAATAATTGTCCATACATGACTAATGATAAATGAGGCTTTCTATGGTGCTTGAATTTTCCTCCCATTTCCTTCCTTGAATTGTATTTTTTGCAAACAAGGCTATGTTGGTCTTTTTCACGCCCACCTCACAACCCCGACCCCGATCCCGACCCCGACCCGACCCACCGCGCCCCTCTACACCGTGCGTCGTCGCCCTGTCCACCACCGCCCAGATCTCTCCCTCCGTCTAGTTGTCGCGCCGCCGCCTCCTCCCCGGTGGCCCTGCCGCACCGCCGCCTGCACCCCGGAGGAGCTGCCCTGCCCCCGCCTCCCCCTCGGTGTGACATCCTCAAGGCACTCCAGCTGCTGGCACTCGCCTCCGTCGCCTCCTTCTCATGCCCGCCGACACTGTACTGCCCCGTCCTCCTCGCCGTCGGCTAGTACCTGAACTTTAAGTGAGTAATGGAATCACGCACTCAACTGCTGTCTTTAGCGTTCTCGGTTTAGCAAGGCGCCGCCGTTCATGATCCATCCCGTGTTAAGCAGTAGCTACAAGACATTAGAATCTTTACAGTTTTACAATAGTATCTGTTTGTGCCGTGCGAATGAGGTTGCTATTCAGAATCACTACATTGATTTCTACCTTGGCTGAATAATTTGATTTGAAAAGATATGGAATAAGAGAACACTTGCTCTTTCATTTATTCTGAACATGCACCTACAATTTGTCATGTTGGTTATAGTATGCATACATGCACATGGCAGTATTTTTTATGTATGCTGATCATTAATCTTGTATCAACATATTTAGCACTGTACATGTTTACATTATTTGCACTGTACATGTTTACAATTATTTGCACAATACATGTTATGCAGATCATGAATGTTGTATCAACATTTATGAAACATGTGCCTTATGTGGTTCGAAGAGCTCTATATGTTTTGTATGTAGCATTTCATCTTGCAACGTAGTAGTGTCTATTTGTATTTGAATTGTCGAGCTAAAAATGTGTTCAATACAGGTTCGTGCACTAGGTGCCTGCTGTCAAAGTGCAAGTTTTTTCTTTTTTATGGAAGTTTATTTTTGTTTCTTTTCAGGGGGAAATGTCTAATGAAAATTCTTTGCTGGAGTACCGTGAAATAGTTATGAAGTTGTTTAACAGTGAGGATGAAGGATTCGAGTTTTACAATGAGTACGCTTATGAGAAAGGATTTAGTGTGAGGAAGGATTACTGCGAGTGGGACAGCGACCACAATGAGAAGACCCTTCGCAAGTTTGTTTGCAGCTGTGAAGGTTTTCGAGAAGAGAAGCACCTGAGGAGGGAGATCAAGAAGCGAAGGTCGCGGAATATCACTCGCTATGGATGTCGTGCTAAATTTGTGATTGCACTGGATTATGACACAGAGCGGTGGTATGTGAAGGATTTCATCGACGAACACAACCATCCAATGATTGATGCAGACCTTTGTTGTTTTCTGCGTTCTCATAGAAAAATCACTGATGAGCAGAAAGCAGAGATTGTGCATCTGCAGATTTCTAGGATCCGGAAACACCAGATAATAGATAGTATGCTAAAGTGGTATGGTGGCTATGATAAGGTTGGATTTGCAGCAAAGGACCTGTACAATTTCTGCCAACACAATAAGTTGCAGACACTCTCCGCCGGTGATGCTCAAACAATCATCAATTACTTGAAACATCAGAAACGTATAGTTCCAGATTTTCACTTCAAGTACAAGACTGATGGGAGAGGACATCTGATGGGAGTGCTCTGGTGCGACTTTCAGAAACCAAGTTTGAGAGTTAGTGGAGCCTCCACCGGGGTGTAAGCCGATTGGGACAAAATGGGTGTGGAAAAATAAAGAGGGAGAGAAATGTGAAGTAGTGAGAAACAAGTCGAGGCTGGTTGCTCAGGGGTACACACAAAAAGAGGGGATCGACTACGAGGAGACCTTTGCTCCCGTAGCCTGTTTTGAGGCGATTAGGATCCTTCTAGCCTTTTCCGTGGCTAAAGGGTTCAAATTGTACCAAATGGACGTGAAGAGTGCTTTCTTGAACGGTGTTTTGGAGGAAGAAGTGTTCGTGAGGCAACCACCGGGGTTTGAGAGTGAGAAGTACCCCCACAGGGTGTACAAGTTGAGGAAGGCGCTGTATGGGTTGGAGCAAGCACCTAGAGCTTGGTATGGTAGGTTGAGAGGGTTCCTGTTTGAGAGAGGCTTTGAGATGGGAAAGGTTGATCAGACCTTGTTTCTCCTCAGGCAGGGCAAATAGATCCTAATTGTGCAGGTATACGTGGATGATATTGTCTTTGGTGGCTCGTCTAACTCTTTGGTTGCAAGGTTTGCAGAAGACATGAGCAGGGAATTCGAGATGAGATGATGGGTGAGTTGCAGTTCTTCCTCGGGCTCCAGATCAAGCAATCAAAGGAAGGAACGTTTGTACACCAAGCCAAGTACACCAAGGACATTGTGAGGAAGTTCAAGATGGAGGACTCCAAGGCCATGACGATGCTGATGAGTACGACCACAGCCCTTGATGCGGACGAGGACGGTGAACATGTGGACCAGAAGGATACCGGAGCATGATCAGCTCCCTTCTGTACCTGACGGTGACGAGGCCGGACATCCAATTCTCGGTATATTTGTGCGCTCGTTCTCAAGCGTCTCCAAGGACTTTGCATTGACAAGTAGTCAAGCACATCTTCAGGTATTTGTGATACACTTCCGACTTCGGCCTTTGGTACTCCGCGTCTTCTTCTTTGGAGCTTCATGGTTTTTTAGACGCGGATTTTGTCGGGTGTCGGTTGGATAGGAAGTCCACTTCTGGGACTTGCCAGTTCTTGGGTTCTTCTTTGGTGTCTTGGTCTTCCCGCAAACAATCGAGTGTTGCTCAATCTACAACCGAAGTCGAATATGTTACCGCAGCCAGTTGTTGTTCTCCACTCCTTTGGATCACATACACCATGAGTGACTTTGGTGAGGAGTATACCCAGGTTCCACTTCTTTGTGATAGCACGAGTGCCATTAGTGTTGCTAAGAACCTAGTGCTTCATTCCAAAACCAAGCATATAGAAGTGAGGTACCATTTTCTGAGGGACAATGTTGAGAAAGGGAAAATCACTTTGATCCATGTGCCCACACAAAACCAACTAGCGGATATTTTCGCCAAGCCCCTAGATCAAGCAACTTTCACTCGTTTGCAGGGAGAACTTGGTGTGTGTTTGGTTTCTTGAGTCGGTGTGGGAGCTCCTTGTGTAGCATATGTATAGTTTCCTTTGTGCATTTCTTGCATTTTGCATTTGCATATGTAACATGATGTATAGGCATCTTTGTATCTTAGGTTGCATGCATTTTGTATCATATGCATTTTGTAGGAAAAGCTTCTCCTATATACATTGTTCACCATGATGTGCTATATATGATCTTGTGAGCTAGTTTGGTATGATATGGCTTAGTGTGGCTTAGCTCTTGATGATCTTGATTTATATCTATGGTTGATAGCTATATTTTTGAAAAATGTCACATGTATGCTCTCTTGTGAGTAAATGCCTTTATATGATCATGACATGTTTTAGTGGCATTTCTATGCTTAATTTGTGCTTGGATAGCTTATTTTGAGCATATGGGGCCAAAGGCTCATTTGTCATCATGAATGTTTAGCCCCCATGCTTTATCTTGTGGAGGGGCATAAGTTCCTTTTTGTCGCAAAGACATTTCATGTACCAAATATGAATCTGAAAATGAAATGTAAATTGCTTAGAAAATGTGCTCCCATGTCATATGTGCTTTGTGAGACATGGGTACCCCTGGGTCCCTACCGACCAGGCTCACGGCCGTCCCCGACAAATGGGTCCGGCCTACCAGAAGACCAGCCGACCTGACAGTGGGCCCAACCAACCTAGTTCGCGGCCCACACGACCTCTTGAAGACCTTCCAGAAGATTCCCCAGACGACCTTATCCAGAACGACTTCAAGACTTGGCGTGCAAGACAAGACATCGGTGGATTCCGACCAAGCAGATCGACGGATATGGCAAGTGTTGTAAACAACTAGACTTAGGTCTCCTGGTCGTAACCGACCAGGAGTCTGGGCACCGACCTTGTTCGCTGACCAATATAAGGCGGGCGGGGCGACCCCTTGTAATCATACGCAATCCTCAAGCAATCTACACCAACAACTGGACGTAGGGTTTTTACTCTCCAGAGGCCCAAACCAGTATAAACTCGTCGTGTTCTCTGTGTTCCGTGTGCTCATGCGCAACCTTCGAGTTCTTAGCCTTAGATTCTACCTCGCCGAACAAATAAACCACTGGGGTTAACCCCCTGTGGACTGCTCAGATCTAAACCTCTGACAGTTGGCGCGCTAGGTAGGGGAGGAATCCAGGGTTCTTCGTGCAACTCGATGGCTTCGTCAAGCGGCGTCATCTTCCCGGAGAGCATGGCGGACATCCTCGCCAATCCCATCGACATCTGCTTTGGCTCTATGCCGGCGGGATCCACCGTTCTAGCCGCATGCCACGTCATCGAGAGCGCTGCGGTCACCTCTAACTAGCAGGTCGGATCCGATCTGCTGGAGAAAACCCACCCACCCACTCCTAGCGACCTGATCACGGGGCTCGATCGCGTCGAAGACATGCTCTCCGACACGATCAAGGTTTGTGAGCGCATCAAGCGCCCTCGCAGGACCTCTCCATCTTCATCCCGCATGCCCCTTGGTCTGTGGAACGCAACCCATGCAGCGTCTTGCTACATGAAGAACAAGCTTCAGATCCAATCTGAACCCAAGATCCCACATCGTGGAAACTGCAGAGGTCACCTCGACGACCCTTGCCCCGTACATGAAGACTCCAAACACACGGCTCGCCAGTGCCGTGTGCTTAAGAAGCTTCGCCGACCTCTCACCGCGGCTCATTGCCACCAGTTCAATCGCGAGCCGTCCTCGGACCGCCTCGCGTTCCAGATCGCCCGCACGACCATCTCCCCCAACTATCCGGGTGAGGTGTTCGAGATCCCAGACCGAGAGGTCCTCGTGGTCTCTGCCGACGTACCCCCTCAACCTGGTGAGATGGACGAGCAGCGCATAGAGCGCGAGAACGCTAATGCCGCACGGGCTACGCGTCGTCAGCAGGAAGTAGATGCAGCCGCCGCAGGCGTAGGTCAACCTGCAGGCAACGTCGTACCCGGCGCTGATGGACAACCCGCAGGGAACATCCCAGACGGTGCAGCCGCAGCCGCGGCTCAGGCCCCTCCTCCTCAGCAGCAGGACAACGAGCCTCGACGACACCGTCTACGTGCCAGAGACCTCCTGCAGGACTTTGAGCGAAACGGCCATGAAGTTTACAACTCGCCTCAAGCTAACCTAGGCGCAGCCTTAGCCGAGCTGGGTCAACTTGAGGATACTCCTACAACTCGACGTCTACAAGCTCACATCCGCATCGCCACTGCCTAGGTTGAAGAAAGAGGACCAGGATACAGCAGATCAGCTTCGAGCTCCTACTCCAGAAGTAGGTCGGAGCGACCTCGACAACGTCGTCACACCAACGACAATGCTAATGCCGCTGCCAACCCAGCAGCCAATCTAGCCGCCAACACCGCTGGTAACGCTCCTGGTAATGCTCAAAACAATGCCGCCAATGCTGCTGGCACCCAACAGCAGAATATTGTCGGCAACGCAAGATAGAACGCAGGAGCTCAACCTCCTCGAGTACAAGCCAACCACACTCAGAGCAGTCAACGTCATCGCATACGAGACGAAGTGGAGATAACACGATGTGCTAACTACAACCGCGACCACGGGGTCCCTGATCCCCTTGACGCCAATCACCCCATCCAAGCCACAGAACTTTGGCAAATGCACAATCAAGAGCTCCTGTGACGTGCCCAGTACGACCAGAACAATGGTCCTCCCGACGACCTCTACGTCATCCCAACGGCCTACGCCCTGTCAGCTAGTCCTGGAGCAATCAACAACTTCCCGGCATTCTCGCGACGTCTTAGAACGATTAGATACCCAAAAGACTTCAAGCCAGCCATCGAAAAATACGACGGTCGTTCTGACCTGAGTATTTGGCTCAAGATGTACAGCATCGCAGCTCGAGCTTCTGGAGGCAACGAAGACCACATGGCAGGATACTTTCCTCTTATGATGGGCAAAGCACCACTCCTGTGGCTCGACAACCTTCCCGCAGAGTGCATTACCTCCTGGGCGACCTTGTCGTGGCTCTTCACGACCAATTATCAAGCGACCTACAATCGCCCTGGCAATACTCACCACCTCGCCAGAGTGCGGATGAGGCATGATGAGACTCTCCGTGAGTACACTAACCGCTACTTCGAGAATCGCAACGCTCTTGCAGGAGTTAAGGACGAAGACGTCATAGCCTACTACAAGAAGGGGGTAACCAACCTCAAGCTCTTCGAGAAGATTCACGAAGCTGATGCCCACACCATCACCGACCTCATGGCCTACGTCGACAAGCTCGTCGATACTCAAGATACGGTGGTGCACGACTTCAAAGGGGATGACCATAATGATGGTGGAGGCAGGTCGCGCAAGCGATCTGGCGAGGTTTACTCTACCGATCCACCCAGACCATCCACCTTCCTCGAAGGTGACTTCAACATGGTCATGGACAACTAGTGCCAGTTCTACCGCGACGCTAAGCATGCCATGAGGGAGTGCGAGCAGCTAAAGCGCGCACTAGGAGTACCTCCAGAACCTAATAAGACCAAGAGCAGCAACAACGACGACCAGAACAGTGGCCACCGCTACGACAATCACAACTGTCGACCTGATCGACGAGATTACCGCGACCGGCGACCTTACCGTCGCAACGACGACAGCGATCGACGTGACTATCGCCGCGATGACCGACGTGATGATCGTCGTGATGACTACCACCGTGATGTTCATTGGGACGACCACCGTAATGATCACCGTGATGAACGCCGCGACGACCGGTGTGATGATCGTCGTCAGCATGATGATCGACGTCAACAAGATGATCACAACTGCAACGACAATCGTCGTAAGGAGCCTTCTCCTCCACCTCCACCAAAAACAGGCAATCCCAACGGTATGTTCCAGAACGCCAACCAACAAATCAACTTCATCGTCGGTGGCCGTCAAGCAGCCAAAAGCAACAGACAGCAGCGATCAAACGCAAGGGAGATCGGCCAAGTCAATACTGAAACTCCACAACCCCTGCGTTGGTCGGAGTACCCCATTACTATCTCCAGGAAAGACCATTGGGTGCACATACCTGACCCCGGGACCTACCCGCTGGTCGTCAACCCCATAGTGGATGGCGCGTTCCTGCCTAAGACCCTCATCGATGGGGGCAGCAGTTTGAACATCATCTTCACAGAAACACTGAGAAAGATGGACTTCGACTTCTCCAAGATGACTGCCTGTGATGAACCCTTCTACGGGGTCGTGCCCGGCATGGCCGCATACCCCATAGGCCGTGTATGCCTGCTGGTCACCTTCGGCAAAAAAGAACACTTCCGCACAGAGTACCTGACGTTCGAGGTCGCGGACTTCCGCTCCTCCTACCATGCCATCCTTGGTCAACCTATGTTGGCCAAGTTCATGGCCATACCACATCACACCTACCTCATAATGAAGATGCCAGCACCAAACGGGATCCTTTCCATCCACGGTGACATTCTCGTCTCCTACAACTGCGAGAGCGACACTATCGACCTCTCCAAGGTCTCTGCGTGTAAAGCTGCCGCCACGGTCATGGTCGCTCAGGCCGCCAAGATCGACCAAACTACTCTAGAGGTGCCGGAACACAAGCGCACAGCCACCGCCTTGGACCCAAGTCCCGCTGTGGAGAAAGTTTGCCTCGGCCTGCCCGACGCGTCCGAGGAAGTCACCATCGGGGCCAACCTCAACCCCAAATAGGAACTCGTGCTCACCAGTTTCCTCAGGGACAACTCTGACATCTTCGCATGGAGCCCGTCCGACATGCCCGGTGTCCCTAGGAGGCTGGCTGAGCACGCCCTTGAAGTAAGCAAGACCGCACGACCTATCGAGCAAAAGCTCCGGCGATTTGCAAAAGATAGAAAGCAAGCTATAGAAGTAGAAGTCTATAAGCTCTTAGCTGCAGGATTCATCTGTGAATGTAAACACCCGGTTTGGCTCGCAAACCCAGTTCTTGTACCCAAGAAGACTGGAGGATTAAGAATGTGTATCGACTACACCGACCTCAATAAGCACTGCCCGAAAGATCCCTTCCCTCTTCCTCGCATCGACCAGGTCGTGGACTCCACGACTGGTAGTGTTCTATTGTGCTTCCTCGACTGCTATTCAGGGTATCACCAGATAGCCTTGAACCCTGACGATGAAGACAAGACGGCGTTCATAATGCCCAATTGCATCTACTGCTATAAGGTCATGACCTTTGGCCTGAAAAACGCTGGCACAACATACCAGAAGGCGATATAGAAGTGCCTGAAATCGCAGATCGGGAAGAACGTAGAAGCCTACGTCGACGATGTGGTCGTTAAGACCACCGAACAAGACCAGCTCATCGCCGACCTTGCCGAAACTTTCTCCAACCTACGCACCTACCAGTGGAAGCTCAACCCGACCAAGTGCGTCTTCAGTGTACCCTCCGGATTGCTCCTGGGCTTCATGGTGGGACACCGGGGCATCGAAGCTAACCCCGTCAAGGTCGACGCAATACGCAACATGGCCAAGCCACCTTGCAAGAAAGACGTCATGAAACTCACAGGCATGATGGCGGCTCTAGGTCGTTTCATCAGCAAGCTCAGCGAAAAAGGTCTGCCTTTCTTCAAGCTATTGAAGAAGGCAGATAAGTTCGTGTGGGATGAAGAAGCACAGAAGGCTTTCAAGGCTCTCAAAGATTTCCTGACCACGCCTCCAATCATGACGCCACCCATACCAGGGGAAACGCTCCTACTCTACATCTCCACCACCACTCATGTGGTCAGCACGGTCCTTGTCGTAGAACGAGAAGAAGAAGGGCAGGCCTATCCTGTTCAACGACCTGTGTATTACGTAAGCGAGGTCCTTGCCGACGCTAAGACACGTTATTCATAGCCTCAGCAGTTGCTCTACGCACTCCTGATCACATCGAGAAAGCTTCGCCACTACTTCCAAGCCCACAAGATCACGGTACCATCATCATTCCCGCTAGGAGAGATCATCCGCAACCGCGACGCTAACGGCCGCATCGTCAAGTGGTCGATGGAGCTTGGAGAGTTCGACATCGAGTTCTACCCTCGGCAGGCGATCAAGTCACAGATCCTAGCAGACTTCGTGTCAGAGTGGACAGAGATCCAGATGCCCCTCCCAAAGAGCGGCCTGAACACTGGATAATGTACTTCGACGGTGCCCTTAACCTTGAAGGTGCAGGAGCAGGAGTGCAATTCATCTCTCCTCAAGGAGAGCAGCTCAAGTACGTCCTGCAGATACACTACAAGGCCTCCAACAATGGAGCAGAATACGAAGCTCTAATTCATGGGCTCTGTATAGCAGTGTCCCTTGGCATCAAGCGACAACTAGCATACGGCGACTCCAAGGTCGTCATCGAGCAAGTCAACAAGGAGTGGGATTGTGTCAAAGACACAATGGATGCTTACTACGCTGAGATCCGCAAGCTCGAAGGCCACTTCGAGGGAATCGAGTTTCAGCACGTGCCACGCAACAACAACGTGGCCGCCGACGTACTATCCAAACTAGGCTCCAAGCGAGCTCTAGTCCTGGCAGGTGTGTTCGTCCAAGACCTACGCAAGCCGTCAATCAAGCTGTTGGACCCGGACAACCCGGACCAAGTACAGCCCGACCCAACTTCAGCACCTCCCCACGACGTGCTGATGACAGAAAAAGAGGACGATTGGCGCGAGCCTTTCTTAGCCTTCCTACTCAACCAACGAGTCCCAGAAGACAAGGCTGAACGAGAGCGTATCACACGACGAAGTGCTAACTACGTCGTGATTGGCACAGACCTATACAGAAAAGCCGCCTCTACTGGCGTCTTGAAGAAATGCATCTTGCGATGAGAAGGTCTCAAACTCCTAGCTGAGATTCACGGTGGTGAGTGTGGCTGCCACGCGGCATCCGCCAATATGGTCGGCAAGGCGTATCCGTCTGGCTTCTACTGGCCCACGGCCATGTCTGACGCCAAAGACCTTGTCAAAAGGTGCAAGGGATGCCAGTTCTTTGCCAAACAGCAGCACCTGCCAACTCAGGTCCTGCGTACGATCCCCCCATCTTGGCCCTTCGCCATGTGGGGCCTTGATGCTGTAGGTCCATTCCGAACCACCCCGGCCGGCTACAAGCACATCCTTGTGGCCGTCGACAAATTCACCAAGTGGATTGAAGTCCGACCTGTCGCAAAAGTCACGTCGGAGGAAGCGGCGAAATTCATGCAAGACATAACACATCGCTTCGGTGTGCCCAACAGAATCATCACCGACCTAGGGACGGCCTTCACAGGGTCCACCTTCTGGGATTTTTGCCAGGACAACACGATTGATGTCTACTACTCCTCGGTCGCCCACCCCCGGTGCAACGGCCAGGTCGAACGTGCCAATGACATGGTTCTTCAAGCTCTCAAAGATCGTATCTTTGATGACACTTCAAATTACGCCACCCGGTGGTTAGCTGAGCTACCACATGTAATCTGGGGTCTGAGGACCCAAGTCAGCTCTGCCACGGGCTTCTCGCCGTTCTTCCTAGTCTACGGCTCGGAGGCCATCTTACCTACTGATGTCACCTTTGGAGCTCCACGCATACAGTTCTACGAGGAGGGAGAAGCCGAGCAGACTCGTCGTGTCAACCTCGACAGCCTCGAGGAGCAGAGAATGGCGATCGTCATGAGGCAGGCTCGCCACGACCAGCAACTCCGTCGGTATCACGATCGCAACATCAAGGAGACTTCCTTCAACGTTGGTGGCCTAGTCCTAAGGCGTATCCAGAAGACTGATGGCATGCACAAGTTGTGTGCCCCCTTGGAAGGACCCTTCATCGTCACTGAAGTCATCAGCCCATCCACATATCGCCTCCAGTGGGGCGACGGGCAAGGCGTACCCAACCCATGGAACGTGGAGCACCTACGACGATTCTATCCGTAGAATAGTTTTTATTACAGCTATGTATTCCTCGTCTTTGTACTTTCAGTTCAATAAATATTAGTTAAAGCAGTCATCTGCTGTATCTCAAGCTCTACCTTATCCTCTTTCATGTCATGAACCCTCCCCCTCGACATGCTCGGGGGCTTGGCCAAAGCCAATACAAGGGTTGAAAAACCTGGGGTGAAGTTTCCTGTTCCTCCCCCTCGATATGCTCGGGGGCTTAGCTCACGCCAACATAAGGGTCGCTCGACCTGAGGACGTCGTCCCTCCTGACTACTTACTCCGTGTTGTTGCGAACCTGCTTGGTCATAAGGTTGCAAAACCTGAGTCCCAGACTCCTTCCCGCGAGCCGATTGCACGTAAGTCTCCCCGCTGAGCGGTGATAATCGGTAAGCCAACCTCTCCGTGAGTAGTGGTTAGCGGAGTATGGTAAAGACACATCGCTTCAAGGCTACCAAGTTCGCGCAAACACAAATTAAGTACGTCACGCGGGCCAAAAGAAGGTTATCAGGTGTTGTTTTACATGACTGGAGGAAGGAGGGGGTACAGCTCTAAGACTACGACTAATCTTCACCGCCATCGCCCTCATAGTCAATGGCGTCCATTATTGCCATAGCGGCTTCCCCCACTTCAAGCTCCACGGCCTTGGGGTCCTTTGTCGCGTCTGGGCCTTCTCCGACCTTGACCATGTCAACGTCGGGGTGGTGAGACTTCACCCGCACCAGTGACTCGGTAGCCGTCGTCAAGCTCGTCGCCTTCAACAGGTCGACCAACTTCTTGGGTGTAGCTAGAAGCCGATCAATAGCCGGCTTGGGCTCCTCCCCCTCGACCTGCGTCGCCACCATGTCCATCACAAAGTGGGCAGCGTTCTTCAGGTCATTCAGCTCCATCTCTTGCCCTACAATAGTCACTTGGTCATTCTTCAATGCCCCCAAAGCTACCTCGAGACTGACCTCAAGGTCCTTTCGAGCCTGTTTCTCATAAGCCAGCTTCTGGGACACAGCGTACTCACTATCTACGGTGCCCTTCATCAACTGCTTCAGCTCTTCAGCACCGACCTCCGCCTCCCGCAGGTTCACTTCTAGGCTTTGGACCTTCTCCTTAGTGTTCTTCAGGTCGTTCTTGAGGTCATCCTCTCACCTGTGAAACTCTGCAATATACAAGAAGTCCTGAGGTCCAACCCTCAGCAGTACAAGTCAATAATGGAAAAAGTTGCAAGGCAACTGGTCTTACCAGTGCTCATGGTGTTGAACTGCGTATTGGCCTCTTGAGTCTTACGCTTTTCTTCGGCCAGCTCGTCCTCAAGCTTCTTCTTGTCAGCGACCGCCGCCTCACGGGCTTGCTTGAGCTCCTGCTCGAGCTCCACTACCCGTAGCAGCAAAGCTGTAGTATCCTTGAGCTGGTCGGCCCTGCCCTTGGCACGGTTGGCCAGTGACTGTTTTGCAAAGACAAAGCAGGTCGTCAGACACGTTAAGAAAACAAATCGTTTATTTAACTCAAGAACAACTGCTCATCATGAGGGATTGGTTGAGTGTCAAGATCGACTGGCGGACCTCCCTCATATCCTCATCATCTTCAAAAATATCTCCCTCCCAGGGAGTGCCAGTCCAGTCGATGTCCTCCCACCTGTAACTTGGCCCCGTCGACGTCGGACCCGGTGCCTGCACACCAGTTGTTTCTAGGTTCCCCTGTGGCAGCTCGATCTGAACCGCGTCTGCAGTCAGGCCCTGAGCCGATGTGCTGGGCATCGAGTTGATGGGGTCTACATCAATAATAGGTGGAGAAGTCGACGTCCCAGCGTCACCAACGGAACCCTGTGTTCCAACCTCAGTAACAGGCGGGGGAGCCGATGTCCCCACGTCGCCGACCAAGCCCTGAGTCCCGACCTCACGGTCAGACGACCTCGTACACGAGGGTGAACCTTGAGCACCCAAGGTGCTCTGAGGTTAGACGTCCGACCTACAGTAATTTTTGTCAACACAAGAAAAGAGCTAATTATAGCTAGCAAAGGAACCAACTTCAGTACTAAGACCTTACCTTACGGTCACTGGCGCGCGCAGCTTCGGCCTCAGGGGCCGAACTCGTATCTTCAAAGGCATCTTCGCCTGTGCACCAGGGGTAGCCCGCTGTGCCTCCCTCATCCGACAGAGGTCTTCTACAGTTACTTGTCACTCCAGTTCCCGTTGCCTCTTGGCCGCGGGACTCAACGACCTCCTTGCCGTACGATCTTCAACAAATGGCGGATCGTCGGTAGCTTCATCTTCATCTTCCTCGACCTCCTTGGTCACCGGAGTAGGGATCGTCGGCGTGCGGACCGCCGGAGGGGGGCTCGCCTTCCTCTTCCTCTTCTTCTTGTCGGCCTCGAGCTTGGCAGTCTTGGCTGCCTCGGCCTTGGCAGCAGCCCTCGCGGTCGACTGCTTTGCTGTTGTCGCCCTCGTCTTGTGCCTGGGCTTTGTCGTGCTGCTCGCCTCAGGGCGGCTCGCCACATCGCCACCGACCTCTTGGTCGGTATCTTCATCAGCTTCAACCGATGAGTCGGACTGGTAATTCTCCAGCAGTACAGCTACCGGAGGCTGATACTCCTCCGAGCACAGCTTCCGACGTGGTTCCTCACCCTTTGGTAAGGGTGCAGGGCACCAGAACTGCATCTCCCGAACCTGCAACAAACAAGTAACAAGGAATAAGATCGACACAAGAAACTAAGCAAGACAAAACGACCTGGCAGTCTCAGGACTTACAGGGTCGGCTGGTCGACTCAAGGAGTGTGCTTTTGGGCACTTCCTGCCCCGGGCACCCCCGGTGTAGATCTGTGACACCCTAGCCACCATCTCCTCTTGGGAGACCTTGCGGTTAACCTCGCGAGTGGGGTCTGACTGCCCCCAATATTCATTTGTCGGATGCACCCAGTCCTTGATCAGCTGGATCAAGCGGCGGCAAAACGACCTTGCCACCGAGCCCCCTGCCAGCCCCTTCTTAAGGTCGTGCACCAGGGGGAGCAGCTCCTTGACGTCGTCCAGTTCACGGGATGTCAGCTGCAGGTCCCACTCCGGTATCTTCTCGGGCTTGTGCCCGGTTCGCTTTGGGAGCACTGGCTGCTGGTCGGTGATGTAAAACCATTCCGACCTCCACCTAGCGGTGTTATCCGGCAGGTCCATATCTATCCATTCTGCCTTGAGACCTGATCTCAAGCAGAACATGACCGATCCTACTATGCCAAGGCACTTGCCGGTGCTCTTGACATTGAAAAGATAGCGCCAGAGCAAGAAGTGGGGCGGTATCCCCAGATACGCCTCACAGAAATAGATGAACGACGACACTATGGTTATGGAGTTGGGGACGAGGTGTACTAGCTCCAGCTTGTAGTAGAAGAGGAGACCTCTGAAGAAGTCACCGGCGGGGATGTTGAACCCGCGCTCGAAGAAGGAGGCGAAGACGACCTGTTCCTGGTCGTCCTCCGTCGGGAAGGCCTCGCCCGCAGGTGCCTTCTACTCCACCACTGCCTTGGGCCTCAGGAGCCCGCGATCCACCAGCGCTTGAACCTTTGCCTCGGTCATCACCGAGGGCTCCCACACCGTTCGCGGGTCCAGGATTTGAGAGGCAGCAGCCGCCATTTCTTGAAGACGAGGAGCTTTGGATCTAAAGTTTACTAGGGTTTTCACGCGCATGCGGAGTGGCGCGGCGCGTGGATGGCGGAGCCGGCGCGCAGTCTGCTACAGACGGCAGCGGGCTGGGGATTCTCGGATGGAGGTTGGATGTGGAGCGTGCAGCGGCTAGGGCACAAATATTAGGAAGAAGATGGAAAGGGATGGTCAACACCGGTCCCCACCGCTCTATTTATAAGAGCCCCACCACGGGTGCTCGTTGCAGATCCTTTCGCCGCAAGGAGCTCGCCACAATGGATATGCGCTGCTAATTTTGCGAGACGATCTCGCCAGATTTCACGCCAGCGGCTATATGCCCAACGGATAGTATGGCGACCTACACCCTGAATGTAGGTTGTGAATACAACTAAGACATCAGGTCGTCCTGATAGTACATTCAATCTCCATAAGGTCGATAAGCCCCCAAATTATGTCACTTTAGGTCATTAATGAATAATTTCTTCAAATCGACCATTACATGACAGAAGAGACCGAACATTACACGGGAACTTTGAAGGTACACAAGTCGCCTGCGACCTCATTGGATCCAGAACCCGTTACAACATACAAACATATTCGAAGACCTGATCTACCTAGAGCAATCCTTGAGGTGTACTCTGCTATAGCAGAACACATCGCAAGAATTCTTCTAGCTTCAGGACCTCGATGGTGGCCTTGCGGTGAACAACTGCACGACGCTGCACATAGCAGGTCACACTTCGTGCCTGACTATGGAATGCAGACACGAGCTTGCTATTCGGCGCGGACCGCAAGCCCTCGACGAGCATCACATGCTTACCAAGAACTTGCAGCGTCACCTCGGGCCTCTACAGCATCACCTCCAAACTCTCCTTGATTCCTCGCTGAGGCAAGGTACAAAGAGTGGGTGTGCTATCCATATTTCGCAAGAGTTCTTCTAGCTCCAAGCCTCTACAAACTTTGCATCCTACAATCTGGTGGACGGACACATGCCCATGGCATGACCTCAATACTACCCTGTAGCTTCATAGCTCAGCAATGCTCGGTGCTTGCCTCCTTCAGCCTTATTGCGCTATTTATAGCTCGAGCCAGGCCTTGTGTGGCCGGCAAAGTAGAGACACTGTTGCCATGTGGTCAGGAGGACCTGTCGGCATGTGCATGATTAAAGGTGATGTCTTTTACCTGCCTCACGACACCTTTGTCGCTGGTGCATCAATGATGCTTGAGGCCGCTGAGCCGTCACATGGCCACAGTACACTCCTCGATCAGTGGGCAGTTTATCGATTTCTGGGTGGCAAGAGAATCTCCGACCACTGTTGACCCGTGACCCTGCAGTCTACGGAGAGATAAGCCTGACTCTACGTCAGAAGGCCCTGCGCCTCGCTACAACTACAGACGACGACGATGATCAAACGCACCCCTTACGGCTCTGCGTCTTCATTGCACCCGCAAGGCTCTGCGTCCTAGTGCACCCGCAAGGCTCTGCACGTAAACGGACCTATTCCAATCAGCCTATATTTCTGTTTCCTGAGCAGAATGGTCGTAGGTTCGATTGAAGACCTTCCGGGGTAGGCGTGCCTCGCTGCTCTGCCAGATCCGTCTGGGCACCTAGAGATAAGAAGCTTCACGTCTACGATTCCGTCGGGCCCCCGTGGTCGGTGTGCCTATTACTGAGGTCGTCAATACTTTAGCAATTTGGCTCCGCTGGATGGCTGACAGCTATGTTAGTCTTCTGGACACCAAAACGACCTCCTTGAGGTCGACGTGCCTTAATACCTAGGTCTTGCAATACCTTGGTATGTCTAATCTCTGCCAACCTAGTTGGGCGCTACGGATACGTAACCTTCTGAGGTCGGTGTGCTTTTTACAGCTCTGCCAGCCTGCTCTGGACACCCAGGATTTTTGCGTCGGGAATGAAGGCCTCCCTGTGGGGTGCGCGCCTAATTGGCCCTGCCAAGTATCTCGGGTGCTTGGGTGCTTTTGTCTTGAGACCTTCTTGAGGTCGGCATGCCTCGGGTGGTTCTGCCAGAGTCCTTGCAGCCATGCAGGATATCTGGGTGTCTCTACACTCCATTCGATTCAAAATCTATATATTTTCTACAGCTTCATCGACAACAATTTCGAACTTCACAACTTCAGCTATGATATCATTGATGACCTCTTCATGCGACCCGCCTTTCAAGATCCTGCTGGGTATCCTTGGATACTGGTCATTATTAATTTGAGGCCTCTTTGAGGTCGGCACGCCCACAAGGCCTCCATGAGGTCGGCCCTGCCAGACTCCTTGCAGCTATGCTCGGAGATCTGGGTGCCTCTCACTTCGTTCGATCAAGACCATGACTAAGTTTTCTTCTCTTTTTTGAGCATCAAACCAGCCATACTGTATGCTTCAATGCTCGGGGACTACTCTACAAGAGCGTCTTCGACGCCCTCTTGTTTGTCTTCGTCGTACCGACCTGATGGGAAACCTGTTTCTCATCACGTCGATACTCGACCTATTTTTCTTCTCTTTTTTAGATAATCATACCGGCCATCCTGCCCGCTACGATGCTCGGATACTACTCTACGAGTGCGTCCTCGACGCCCTCTGAATTTTTCATCGTCGTTTCGATCTATTGGAAGCCTGCTTCCTATAGGTCGTCACTCGACCTCTTTTCGTTCGGCAAGACTACAAACAGGTCGGCTGCTAAGCTGATTCTTTTTCTTTTGGACCGACGTGCATGCTATTCGACCTATCGATAGCTCCATGACTTCGTCATGACCTCTCAAGGTCGCTGCGCCTACACATCGCTCGGGGCTTGTGAGACATGGGTACCCCTGGGTCCCTACCGACCAGGCTCACGGCCGTCCCCGACAAATGGGTCCGGCCTACCAGAAGACCAGCTGATCTGACAGTGGGCCCAACCGACCTAGTTGGCGGCCCACACGACCTCCTGAAGACCTTCCAGAAGATTCCCCAGACGACCTTACCCAGAACGACTTCAAGACTTGGCGTGCAAGACAAGACATCGGTGGATTCTGACCAAGCAGATCGACGGATATGGCAAGTGTTGTAAACAACTAGACTTTGGTCTCCTGGTCATAACCGACAAGGAGTCTGGGCACCGACCTTGTTCGCTAACCAATATAAGGCGGGCGGGGCGACCCCTTGTAATCATACGCAATCCTCAAGCAATCTACACCAACAACTAGACGTAGGGTTTTTACTCTCCGGAGGCCCGAACTAGTATAAACTCGCTGTGTTCTCTGTGTTCCGTGTGCTCGTGCGCAACCTTCGAGTTCTTAGCCTTAGATTCCACCTCGCCGAACAAATAAACCACCAGGGTTAACCCCCCTGTGGACTGCTCAGATCTAAACCTCTGACATGCTTAATTTACTTGCTTTTGGGTGCTAAACCGTTGCATGTTGCTTACCAATGAGAAGTCTCATATATAGAATTAAGCACATGGCTCGGTGGCTTTGACATGAAATGAGATGCTTGTGGGTGTTTATGATGATCTTATGCTTAGAATGGTTGTCCTAGCATGAAGTTTGTGTGGCTTTGCCATTTTGACATGTTTTGCTCATGTTTAGGACTTTGCTCATGAGAGGAAATTTTTTCACAAAAATGCTCAATTCTATCTTAGCTTTGCTCATGAGAGGAAAATTTTTCACAAAACTTGGTAATCTTGTAGCTGATGTTCATACGAAGCTATAGAGTATCTAACTTGCTCATTTGGATATGTGTAGCATCCTATGTTGAATTTTGTCTATTTGAGAAGTTCTAGGTTGAAATTTTCCTAATTTTTGGCTTGATTCATGCATTGTCAACAAGGGGGAGAAGTTTGGGCATGTTTTGGCCTACTAAATGCATTTAGAAAGTTTCCGAGTGGTTTCGAGCCATTTTTGGGCTCTTGCAGTTCCCAAGTGGCAATCGGCCTGACTGGTGGAGATCACCGGTCTGACCAGTGTAGGTCAGGACCTGTGCAGACATTGGGCACCAGTCTGACCGGTGCAGGGGACCGGTCTGACCGGTCAGAGCAAGGCTGGTGCAGCTGCTCTGTTTCATGAAGTGGTTTGCATGCATTCATCTAGGGGGAGTTGCATTGGTTCAGGGGGAGCTTGCATGTGTGCAGGGGGAGCTTGCATGTGGTTTTCGAGCTTTTCTTTGGTGGTTTGTGCTCTTTGCTTGAGCCTACTTTTGTCTCAGTTGTGTCGAGCCGTTGCCCTTGCCTAAGGGGACCGAGACTTTCCTCTTTCAAGTGATCTTGCTCGTTTGCCTTTGGTTGGCTTTCGATCGCTTGTTTGAGTTTCTTTTAGTCGTTTCTTTTCTTTTCCTTTTCTCCTTGGTTTTCAAATGTGTGTGTTGTCAATGCACTCATCAAGGGGTGAAGGACCGGAACTGGCGACCAGAGAGGGGGGAGTGAATGGGAGCCGATAAAAATTCTTCTCGAAGGAGATGGACACTCCAACAAGATGAACAAGGCTTCCAAAGCACGTCTTTGACTCAACTACCCCAAATTGGCCAAGACCACACAACCACTGGAATGCTACTGGTCCTAGGAACCAACAACCACCTACACTTACTCGAGAACGCAGCGGAACTAGCAACTCGAGCACCACTGACCTGCACCGGTCAGACCGGTGAGCAGCATCAGTCAGACTGGTCCCTGCTGGAGCACCCCAACAGATCCTGAGAACTTCCACAGAAGGCTCCTACACAGGTCAGGCCGGTGTAGCACGCCGGTCAGACCGGTCTAAGCCAGGAAGCCCCAAAATCACAATCCTGACCTTCTGAGCTCCAAAACAAACCAAACTCGAAACAGTAGCAACACGAGACAGTAGGGAACTCACCAAGACGTTCACCTGAGGCAAAACCCACAGAGCCTCTGCACCGGTCAGACCGGTGATCAGCACCGGTCAGGCTGGGACGCTCGGGATGAACAGCACCCGCGGGTCAACTCCCCCAAATCCAACTCCCGATCTCCCGAATCGCTCCACGGATTTGCGTAAGACTTTGGGGATAGTAGGAACACCTCATGGGCACTCCATAGCCAAGATTTGGTCTACCAAAACTCGCTAAATCAAGAGGAATCGAAGAAATCCCACCAAGAACACCTCTAACCCTAGAGTCAAGAAAACCCCAAAATCGAGCCCCTTTGCTCACGGATTTGGGAGGGGAATCAAAGGGAAAAGAACCACGAAGGGTTCAAGCATACATCCCCCACCAAATCCCAAAGAGAAATGCCTCGAAACCGCCACAAGAAATTCGCCAAGAAAGAGCTCCGAAAATCACCAAAAAGGAGAAACGGGAAAGACACATCCAAGCCTTGAGGAACCACGCCGAATCATCTATACATACCAAATTTTCTTACAAGGTCTAGCTTGCCACCCGATCATCCTTCCCTCTCACAAGATCTCACCATGAAGCTCTCAAGCTAGTCCTAGAAATTCCAAAGCAAAAAGGAAGAGGAAAATAGTAAAACAAAATGAGCTAGGGTTCCAAGAGATGGCTGCCATCCTCTCACCACTTGGGTTATATGGAGGCAAGCTGTGAGGAACCTCCAAGTTAATCCCATTTAATCGAGTCATCACCATTGACCAACTCAATTAAAGAGGAATAACCCCGGTCGTCCTTGAGATGTGTCATGAGCAATGCCCAGGATTTATACACACCTCACTAAGCACATCAAGATGAACATCATCATCACATAGCAATCCAAACATAGTCCATCACATTACAAAGATAGATTCAAGTTTACATTACAATAAGTCTTAGAGTTTTGCAGAAAGTTCCATCATCGCTCTCATATGATACATAACAAAATAAGAAGGTAGCACTATATGCCGATAGTGCCCTTCCTAAGCCATGGCCACCTACTTTCTCCCCGAACCTCCGTCCTCGGTGAGAAAGTACCCAAAGATGGGCTCCGGCTGCGCCTCACCTGCAATCAACTTATCGGCAGCACCGTGAGTACAAAAGGTACTCCACAGGACTTATCCATAAATGGGTATATACTTGCCCGACTCTCAAGGAGTATGCATTTGGTTAAGTAGCAAGGATTGGCATAGGTAATTATTTTGCATAAAAGCATCTTTGATCAAGTTGTAATAAGCAAAAGACATGGCATTCTATGATCTCTAAGTCAAACATCAAGTAAAATTGCAATAAGTAAAGTGATATCATGATCATATCTCAAGTCTTCCATGAGCTACATCGAAACTCTACGTTAAAGTCCAAGTACATGAGCGTGCTCAATGACCGAGAGCGCGGCTATTGCAATAGATTATAACCCTGCAGGGGTGTACAACTTTTCCCACACGAAGCGCAAGACCAACGACCATACCCTTGATCGAGGATAAGTGTTAATTCATGCCATCAACCTTTCACATACCCGCACCCTACTATGAATGAACGGTCGGGAGTGTATAGGTGCACCAGACACGGCCGATCACACCTCATCCCACCCCGCACCGAATCCGGTCAAGGTACGGTGCGACTTATGCTACTTAGCTTGCTATGCCCATTGTAAGCATGTGGTTTGTACGGTAAAGTGCTCAAGTATCACAGCGATAACGATCGGGCCTTAATCAACTTAAGCAAGACTAAGTCAAATGAGCTCCAATCTCAATGACCCTACCATTCTTGCTCAAGTCGCGATACATCTTTCATGTAGCTCAATTTTAATCTTTCAAAGCTAACCATGTGTTTAATTGAACAAACATCCTATACTCACAAGTGGTGGTGACCTTGCCACCTCTTGACTTCTACCGAAGCTAAGCATGAATAAGCAATTACATTCGTGACACCTAAACAAGCATACTCACTTAATAAAGGTTATTCTAGATCAAGGAGGGTAATGCATCAAATAGGAGCTAAGCAATCATATACATAATATTACTCATGCACACACAAGACACATAGACTCCAATTGATCCAAAATAGGGTTAAAGAATGCTTAGGTGCCTGCCTTGGTTCTCAAAAGGGGTGTCGTCGGCAACGGACTCCTGCTCGGGCTCACCCTCTTCAAGCTCCGGCGTCTCGGTCTCTACACGAATGCAATGATGCATAATTAACAACAATGCATGAACATGCAAGTGATGTATGACATGCATAAAAAATGTAAACTATTTTTTGTCGTATACTAGTACATAAATTCCAAGCATCTAATACATGATAGAATAATTAAATCCTACACAAAACAAGAATTTATTCATGTTTTCCATTAATGGCACAATTACAAATAACTCGTCAAGTTCCCGAAAATGGCATTGACGGTGATTTCGGCGACCGATTGCAATGGGGTTTGATCCTAGAGCTTCCTTAGGTGATGGAGATTCAATCTTAGGCAAAAGAACGACATGCACGGAGGTTTGAGTGACATGCATCAA
Source organism: Cenchrus fungigraminus (assembly GCA_036936925.1). Taxonomy (NCBI): domain Eukaryota; kingdom Viridiplantae; phylum Streptophyta; class Magnoliopsida; order Poales; family Poaceae; genus Cenchrus; species Cenchrus fungigraminus. The sequence continues at coordinate 74,135,685 of CM072768.1, read as the reverse complement.
CAATGGAGTTGAACCTCCATTGGAGCCTAATGGAGAAGCCTCCAAAGCTTGAGAGAGGGGGAAACCATAGGGGAACCTCACCTAGGATGGGGAAAGACAATTTAGAGGCTTAGAAGTTGAGGGAACTTGACGATGGAGGAGATCGGGCTTGGACTTGTATTCCCGGAGTTGGAGAAGAAACTGCGAAAAACAGTCTGATTGAATTCACCCTTGAGGAGATGAAGGGAACCATGGAGAGGAGAAGCAGGAGGAGGAGCTCACCCTTGGTTGGCTAGGGCTGGCCAGCTGGGGCTGCCCTTGGGGCGACGGGCACAAGCGAGCAGGGGGCGGCAAGCGGCTCCGGATCGCTGGAGGAGAAAGAACGAGTGAGGGAGAGAGAAGAAGGGAGGGGGTCATGAGGTTTTGTGGGAGGGGGCGGACAGCACACGACGCCGTCACGGCATGCGCAACGCGCAGGAGGCGCGTGGCAGGGAGAACAGCCAGCGCATCGCGAGGAGATGGTGTTAAAACGGACTTCTGATTTTTTCTCGGGAGATCCGACCTACATCGTCGGGCGACCCGGTGCGGCTCTGTATGTTGTCGGGTGACCCGGGTGGAGGAGCCGGGTGATCCGGGCAAAACAGTCTATTTTGAATAAATCTGAAAAGGGATCTAGGAATCTCCAAAAATCATGAAACTTTTTTAGAAGGTAGTATGCATCAAGAATGATCTATTTTAATTGGAACTGGCATCATAGCTATTACAGATTTCAATTGAAAATTCTTCCTGGAACGATACTTTTGAGATTTCGGGTAAGCTGTTTGACCTCAAGATGATATCAAAATTTTCGGAAGAAGATACCTAAATTCATATCTCGAGAAGTACTGTATAAACAAGTCATCTCCTAACATAGGTTATATGGTAGAAATCAAAGTTCATATACAAGGTACAAGAACAAGACGAGTTTTTAATTTAATTTCAAATGTAAAGATAAACCAATTGAACTCAATTAAGTGCAATGGTGCTAGGGATGATGCACATGTATGCTCTATGTCATGATTAAATATTTTGGACTGTTACACAAGCCGAAAGACTAAAATACCCCTAAGGCCTAATATTAGGATACACACCCCCGAGGGGCACTTTGGGAAACTTTGTCTTTGCACCATCAGATGGATGCCTGGCGACCGCAAACTTGCTTAGCCTCGACGCAAGCCTTGCGATCCCGACGCGTGTCCTCCGCTTCGAAGTCTCCAGACTACGTCGTCGCACACCGGTCAGACCGGTACCCACCGGTCAGACCGGTCCGATGCTGCTGCACCTCCGTCTTCGGTCTTCGGTCTTGGCTTTGTGGATCAACCAAGGAACCCAGTGGTTTTCTGGTGAACCACCGGAAACCCCGCGAACTCCGTGTAGCCTCCGCCAATCACCACTCATGACTCGGCTCCCACGTAGTCCTGGCTCGACTTTGGTTTTGAGGCTCAACCAAGAAACCGTCCATGACTTCATCTCGCCGTTCTTGCCACCATGCGGCCCACACTTGACTCTGCTGGCCACCGGGTCCCTCGAACCAAGCCTACTTGTCTTCTCCACACCTGGAGGCCTCACCAGCAATGACCTTTCGCGCTTGTTCTTCACCTGCACTAACACCAGTCAAGCCGCAACCTGCACCTGCAATACTTTGCCAAGAATCAGTCCACACCACGTTGTCAATCACTCATCACACCAGGAAGCGACCTACCACTGGTCCTTGAACCTACCTTTAGATCTTGCTCGGGTGATCCAGTTTGGGGTCCAGGGTGACCCGGTGTGTCTCTGGTGGGTGTCGGGTGATCCGGCGGCCTAGTCCGGGTGATCCGGCCAGGACCGGTCTGACCAGTGGTGGTGACCGGTCTGACCGGTGTGGTCAGTGTGCTGCTCGAGTTGCTTGTTCCACTGCATTCTCGAGTAGGTTTCGGTGGTGTTGGTTCCTAGGACCAGTAACACTCCAGTGGCTACGTGGTCTTGGCCAACTTGGGTAGTTAAGTCGGAGAAGTGATTTGGCCAAGCCGTGTTCGACTTGTTGGAGAAGTCATCTCCTTCGAGAAGAATTTTTATCGGCTCCCATTCACTCCCCCCCTCTGGTCGCCAGTTTGGTCCTTCAGCATAGCAGAGAGGAAGACCATTGGCATGTCAACGAGGACGAAGAGAATCAAGTGCACAGTGATAGTCGATCACCTATGCTGGACACAATAGATAAGCTGACGGAGCCAACCGCGTGCAGCCTTTTAGATGGCACCGGGATTAATGTGGAGCTAGCACTAGCGAAAGTCTTTCCATTTAAAAAGGCTTGCCATACCGGTGCAGGATGGGTATTGTGGTGCAACCTACTTATGTGTGGGCCAATGCGGGTCACTACCCTCTGCCTGTACCAATTGATGGGGGTGACATAGCAACCCTAGTTGAGGCTATCGTTCAAAGGATCTAATGGCCAAAGGACAAGATCCTTATACCACCCATGACGAGACATCCCAACCCTGAAGCCGCAACAGGTAGCAGGGGTACAACATCAGATGGAGGTAATGGAGCTCAGTGTCAGCAAGAGAAGGCTCAGCAGCAGCAGATCAGCAAAACTACGCAGCAGGAGCGTCGACAACATCAGGAAGAGCCCAGGCAAACTCCGCCTAAGTAGCAGCTGCAACATCAGGATGAGGAGCCCAGGCAATGTCCCCATAAGCAACAGACGAAACAGCAGCCTCTGCAGCAGCAGCAAGAGGAGCCCAGGCAATCTCCCCCTAAGCAGCAGATGCAACATCAGCCTCTACAACAGGAGGAGGAGCCCATACAATCTCCACTGCAGAAGGAGAACTAGGCCAGGAAACCTCTGTCTAAAGATGAGATTCTTAACTGTATTATTGGGACAGAACAGGAACCAAAATACAAGCCTGGTATCTAGATTCTGATAAACAACATCCCGCGTGAAAGTTCACAGGCCTCAAAGTTGTTGTGGATTGGTCAGTATCTTGTAGATTTTGTTCACAAAAATTCAATCTTTTAGTGTTTCTAATCGGTATTGCTGATCATGCAGGGCCTTTGGTACATGTGCACAGGACGGAGTGACAAAAGGAAAGAAGAAAAGGCCAAAAACCACAACACTCAAGCACAAACCAAATCTCGATGTAAGACTGAGGTTTTTTATGGTCCCTTCTTACCTATTTGGTACTGCATTAACTTGTCATTTTAATACCTCGATGCAGTGTGCTTAGCAGCCATCGCGGTCCTCTTTGTGTGGATTCCATGTGGCATTCAATATGTTAAGACTACTCGATGACATACCTGACATCAAGAAGGATGCTGTAAGTAGATAATAATGCTCAGCCTTGTCTCTGCTCATATTCTCCATTTGATTTTAGAAACTGATTTCTACTTGTATTCTCATAATGATTGTATTTTGCAGGATTTCAAAGCTGCCGTAAATGTTTCTACAGAAGATCTAAAGCGGGTCCGGGAGATGCTGTGCAAGTACATTCTTAAGGAGACCATCGACCAAAAGGGCAATTTCTATAATGGTGCACCGTGAGTTTATTGTAGCCAGAAACTTGAAACTTGCTGCATTTAGTCTTCTTTAGTCACATGTTGTCGCCTGAGAAACTTGCTTGGCTTGGTTGGTTGGGGTCAGATGTTGCCTGGTTCAGGCAGTTTTCTCATGACTCCATCCAAACAAGCCCTGATGAGTAACTTGAAACTTGATGTGATCTTGCTTCTCTATAATTGTGATCTTGCTTGTCTATATCTGTGATGTGAGAATGTGTTTGTGATGTCTCCTTGCTGTGGTGGCTGCCATATCCTGGCTGGTTCCAGGATGGCAGGATGAAGCCCCTGATGGCTGCCAAATCCTGGCTGGTTCTAGGATGCAGCCGGCAAGCAGGCAGGTTACTGTAGGGGTGGCCTACGTATCTGTAACTCGTGTTAATTAAAGCTCATTACAAACACTGATCAGTGAGTAGCGGGCTTCATTTGGAACACCCGTCACAAACATGCCAACAATGTAACGGGCAGCGTAAAAGCCCATTACCAATACTGATCGGTGGGCCCCAGAACTTGGCCCGTTCGTCGAGATGGAGGAGACGTGGGTTCACAGCAAGCGTCTCCTTTAGTTGCGACAGAGGAGACGCGCATACACAGAATGCGTCTCCTTTAGTCGAGAGACAGGGGACGCGCGTGAAATAGACGCATCTCATTTCGTCGAGACAGAGGAGACGTTCACAGTACGCGTCTCCGATGTTGAGTTCATGTAACGGGCTCTGTTTTGGTGCCCATTACCAAAGTTCCCTGTGGGCCCAGAGAAATAACCATTTCGCGTGACCGACGACTAGTTGTGGTAACAATCGTTGTTTGATGCCTGTTACGAATAGGTGTTATCAGTAACGGGCATTAGCCCGTTACCTTTCTTCGCTCATTTCTAACACTTGATCGGTAATGGGCGCTTTGCCTGTTACTAAAAGCTATCTATGCCCGTTACCAAAGTGAATTTTTCACGTAGTGGTGGGCACTCCAACAAGGGGAAAGTTATTTCTAAACCTAAAAATGACAATAGCAACAAAACCGCTTGCTACAAGTGTGGTTGCTACAATCATCAGGCTAAGAAATGCAGGACCCCAAGGCACTTAGTTGAATTATACATGAAGTCTATGGGTCGTGGGCATGACACTCAAGGCAAGAAGTATGAAGCACACTTCACTTCCCGTGAGCATGAGACAAGTGTTCCTCCCATTCCTTCAGAAGTGGGACCAAGCAACACCGTGACTCTGCAACAGGGGGAGACTTCCTTGGGCGCTGACAAGATGATGGTGGAGTACGCCTCCAATGACATATTTGGAGACTTTAACTAGGATCTAAATTTATCCATATTATAGATATTTGTTTAAACTTGCAAAGGTTGTAATAAAGACATGATGTTGTCCTTACGTTTGATTGTAATAAGCACAGTTTTTACAATAATAAAGTTGTATGTGTTATGAATATTTGCATGAGTTTTTATTAAATTCTGCATTTATATATAGATTTCAACGGGAGTCAATCCTATGGAGGAGTTGTGTCTAGTGGATAGTTGCACCACAAATACTGTACTTACGGAAGTCAAATCTTTTCAAACTCTTAAGAGGAAAGAGGGAAATGTTTTGACCATCGCTGGACGCGATGTAGTGATAGTTGGTTCAGATCGAGCCACTATCATACTTCCTATGGGAACGCAATTTACCATTGAGGATACATTATTGTATCCCGATGCGACACATACCCTACTAAGTTACAGAGATGTCCGTATGAATGGTATTCATGTTGAAACCTTTAAGGACAACAAGGAGGAATTTCTCCTCTTTACCAAAGACGATGGATATGGCAAAAAGACACTTGAAAAAATGCCCTCTCTCTCGTCTGGATTGTACTACACATACATTAAACTCGTACCACATGTTGCATACAAGGTGATTTTTCAGAATGTGGACACATTCCAAACTTGGCATGATCGCCTCGGCCATCCTGGTATCGGGATGATGAGAAAAATCATTTGCAATTCCATTGGTCATGATTTGAGCAGTGCAAAATTCCCACAATCTTCGAATGTCATGTGCACTTCTTGTGCCACTGGGAAATTAATTTTGAGACCTTCATATCTCAAAATTAAAACTGACCACTCAAGTTCCTTGAACGCATTCAAGGAGATATTTGTGGACCCATTCAACCTTCATCTGGTCCGTTCAGATAATTCATGGTTTTGATAGACGCATCTTCACGATGGTCTCATGTGTCTCTCTTATCGACACGCAACCATGTGTTTGCAAAGTTGATTGCTCAAGTTATCAAACTTAAAGCACATCACTCTGAGCATCGGATAAAGACGATTAGAATGGATAATGCTGCAGAATTTTCTTCCAAAGCCTTCAATGATTATTGTATGGAATTAGGAATTGAAGTTCAGCACTCTGTCCCCTATGTTCACACCCAGAATGGTTTAACAGAGGCTCTTATCAAGAGAATCAAGCTCATCGCAAGACCAATGCTACAAGGTTATAACCTTCCAACTTCTTGTTGGGGTCATGCAGTTTTACACGCTGCAGACTTGATACAACTTCGCTCAACTGCATACCATTCAGCCTCCCCGCTACAATTGGTACGTGGTGATCCTCTAAGTATTTCCCATCTGCAGAAATTCGGTTGCGATATGTATTTACCGATCTCACCACCCAAGCGTACCTCCAAGGGCCCTCACAGGAAATTGGGAATTTATGTGGGATTTCAATTTCCGTCAATCATTAAATTCCTGGAGCCCCTTATAGGGGATTTACTCACAGCTCGACACGCTGATTGTATCTTCAATGAAGATCATTTCCCGGCATTAGGGGGAGATTATAAGTATCACACTGAATGCCAGGAAATCAATTGGGATGCTCAACACATCTCCAAGGATGATCCCCGTACTAAGGAATCTGAATTACAAGTTCAGAGGATCCTAAATTTGCAAAACATTGCAAATAACCTGCCATATGCATTTACGGATGGTAAAGGTGTCACAAAATCCTACATTCCTGCAAGGAACGTGCTGAAAAGAGTAGAGGTACCAAATAAAACTACTCATCTTCCTTCTTCTATTAAGAATGGGAGAAGTACGGCTATTCCTACGGGTGCAGCTTCCCGTAAGCGAGATAGGAAACAGAGGGATACACCCTCTAACCCCATAAATGCAACTCAACCAATTGTTGAGAGACACCAAGTGGATGAACCATGTCCACATCCTGCATCAACAGTGCACTCAATTTCTGATGCTGGGACATCGGAACGCCCCGATGAGATCGTATTGGGAAATACTGAACCGTCAATTGGGGTACAAGAGATTTTCATTAATTATCTCAGTTCTGGAGAAACATACGATCGTAAGACTACAAATGTCGACATATATTTCTCTGCATCAATTGCTGAAAACCTCCAAAATGAACCAGATCCTAAATCCATGGTAGAGTGCAAAAAGCGCTCGGACCAGAACAAATGGAAGGAGGCAATTGAAGCGGAGTTAGCCTCCCTCACAAAAATAAAGGTATTCTCATCAGTAATACCTACACCTCATGAAATCTTTCCTGTGAGTTTCAAATGGGTTTTCGTCTGGAAACGGAACGAGAACAATGAGGTGGTGAGATATAAGGTGAGGCTTGTAGCACAAGGGTTCACGCAGAGACCCAGCATTGATTTCAATGAAACATATTCTCCAGTGTATGAAGGTTCCCGATGGAATCTCTATACCGAATTCGGGCGCAAATCGCAACATGTATTGTGTAAAACTGAAAGGATCATTATATGGTCTTAAGCAGTCGGGAAGGATTGGTACAACCGACTGAGCGAGTACCTTCTACAGAAGGGATACTCCAACAATAATGATTGTACATGTGTCTTCATCAAGAAATCCTCTACAGGATTTTGCATAATATCAGTGTATGTCGATGATTTAAATATTATTGGTAACACCCAAGATGTTGATGAAGCCCACAATCATCTTATGACGGAGTTTGAGATGAAGGATTTGGGTCAAACCAAATTTTGCTTGGGTTTACAAATCGAGCACCTTCACTCAGGAATACTTGTACACCAGTCTGCTTATATCCAAAAGATATTAGAGAAATTCAATATGGATAAATATTATCCAATCAAAACTCCAATAGTTGTCTGATACCTTGATGTGGAGAAAGATGTCTTTCGACCTCGGGATAAAGGAGAAGAGGTATTGGGATCTGAATATCCCTACCTTAGTCTCATTGGAGCACTTATGTATCTCACAAATTGCACCAGGCCTGATATTGCATTTGCGGTTAACTTGCTCGCAAGACATAGTGTTGCCCCAACAAAGCATCATTGGACTTAGGGTAAACAAATCTTAAGGTATCTTAACGGTACTAAGGACCTATTGTGCTCAAAAACGGTACTAAGGACCTAGGTTTGTTCGGTTATTTGTCTAATCCCCACAATGCTAGATCTCAGACAAGTTTTGTATTCCTACATGGAGGAACAACCATTTCTTGGAAATCTTCCAAACAAACATTAGTGGCAACCTCCACAAATCATGTTGAAATCATTGCGCTGTATGAGGCATCACGTGAATGCGTGTGGCTTCGCAGAATGATTAACCACATAGAGCAATCTTGTGGTATTGGTTCTATGGAATCACCTACCATTATGTATGAAGATAATGCTGCTTGTGTTACCCAGATGCAATCTTGTGGTATTTTAGGATGTTTAGTTCTCAAAATTTTTCCATACCACCCATGACATCGAACTTCGGACACTAATTAAGAGCATTAAACGTATATTAACGACAAAACTCATTCCATAACCCTCGACTCAAATCGCAAGACGAATCTAACAAACCTAATTGTGCCATCATTAGATAACATCATGCCACAGTGAACAATATCTAATGATGATTTAATTAGACCCAATGGATTCATCTCACAATTTCCTGTCCATCTATTTAATTAGTTTCGTAATTAATCTTAATAGGTTTTGAAAAGGGCTCTCAATGTTTTTTTTAACTCAACGGGCTGATCAGCCTGCACAAGTCTCCCCCGTTGATATCGCAAAGATTCACGGGATTCTATTTGTTTTCAAAGATCACTTTGCTTGCGTTCGAAGTGCTTCTAGATTCGAAACCGTTTCGCGGGAGAGCATCCAAGAAAGTGAAAAGAAAATGGGCGCCCATCCAACCTGGCCCCACACGTCTTCCCCTTTTCGAGGAAGGGAGAAAGAAAGGCAAACCCCCACGCGAAAGCCGTACAAGCGCGTCGTCGCCACGTGGCCGGGTCCAAATCTGTGGCCCCACCCCGCCCCGTCCCCACCGCACCTGACTCCACAGTTCCCCACCTGCGCCGCACCACACCACCACACCACTTCCTCCCCCCACCCCCACCCGCCCGTGTGACACGCCGGCACCACCACACGACGACGACGCGCCCGTCGCGGTCGCGCAACCACTTCGACGGGCGGACCAACCGTCCCGTCCCAAACCCAGATCCTCCATTCCCCGGCCCGGCGCCACCGCCGCCACCGACCACCATGCCCGCCACGGACACCGACGAGAGCCCCCTCGTCGAGCTCGCCGCGTCCGCCACTACCCCAACCGCCTCCTCCGCCTCCGCTGCCGCCCCCTTCTTCCCGCCTCCCGCGACGCCGGGGTTCTCCCGCGCGGTCCGCTGCAACGCGCCGTCCTCGTTCCCGACCGACGGCGGCGGCGCGGGGCAGCAGCATGCGGCAGCGTACCCCGGGAACGCGATCTCGACCACAAAGTACACCGCGGCGAGCTTCGTGCCCAAGTCGCTCTTTGAGCAGTTCCGCCGTGCCGCCAACTGCTTCTTCCTCGTCGTCGCCTGCGTCTCCTTCAGCCCGCTCGCGCCCTACCGAGCCGTCTCCGTCCTGCTCCCGCTAATCGTCGTCATCAGCGCCGCTATGGCCAAGGAGGCCGTCGAGGATTGGAGGCGTAAGCAGCAGGTCAGCCGCGCCTCTGCTCAGCTCTGCCCTACGGGTTTCAGGAAGCCGTCGGTGGTGGTGGTTGCTTAATGCTGATCCCCCGCCAACTGGTCGGTGGATTTGTTGGTTGGTTTCACGGGATCGGGGTAGGCAAAAGGGGGGTCGATTGGATTTCATACATTATATGCTCGGGGACATTATGCTTGCTTGTGCTCTGAAATGGACGCTGCTGTCTCTTGAATAAAACAATTTTTGCGCACTTGCCAATGCGGTTTAATAGCTTTAGTTGAATCTCTGAGTCATCTTCTTCTATGAGTCTCACACATGTACAGTGTCAAGATCCCTAGGTTGTTGGAGAGTTCAATTGCCATTTAAGTACTGCAAACTCCCTATCATTGCCATCATGGCATTTTTATGCGCACAGGACTGTGAGGTTCATATCTGTTTGTTCATGTGCGATCCAAGGGCTGGCTATTAATAGCTTCTGCAGCACAATGGGAATGGTTGGTTTGTGGCCACAATAGACTAGAGACACACAACTGTATGTTAGTTCTGCTCACTCATTGCCTACTGTGGCATTACATTTGGGCCATGTCATATTTGTTTACATGTCCATGATAAATCTTTCTCTTATCAAGCTGCTGGTGATAAGGGCTTCGGCAAACATGATGTTTTTCTTTTTCTCTTTGATGTCATACTGAAATTTGGGGCAAATGATCTGATGCTATTTCATTGAGTAGCCCCTTCAGAACTGTGTTTTGTTGCTACCAGTCAAATGTTCTTTGCCAAAGCACTGCAGAATCTCCTGTTACCCACACAAGACTTTTTTTCGTATCTTTTTCGCCATAACCAAACTGTGAAATCATCGACACAAAAAATTATTTAGGGCCTGTTTGGGACAACTCTGCTCTAGTTTTTTCAGCTCTGCTCCACCAACTCCACCATGGAGTGGCTCCATCGTGGAGTTTGTAGAGCAACAGTCCTGTTTGGCATGCAGACGAGCTCCAGCTCCAGAAACACAAGTTTTTTTATGAGAAATGTCTATTATGCCCCTGATTTATGGGCCCACATGTCACTCTCTTCTTTTTCTCCTCTCTTCTCCTTTTTCTCTACTCAACAAAGCAGGGCAGCGGTGTGGCCGGCGGCGCGGCCGCCACCGGCGTCCCCCCCGGCTCGGAAGGTGGCCTCCCTCGTGGCTCTCCCGCCACCTCCCTGTGGCTCGAACGACGACCGACAGGGCGTGCTCGGCGCGCGCGCGGGAGCCACCGGTGCGGCGGCGCGGCCTCCCCCGCACGGCCACCGCCCCCGCAGCCGGCGCCACCTTCCGCTGCCCCGCAGGGGCAAGACGGCGCAGCCCCGATCCGCCAAGCTGCTGTAGGGCCATGGCGATGCAAGCCTGATCCGGCGAGCCGCCGCAGGGGCAGGGCGGCGTGGCCTCGATCCGCCGAAGGGGCAGGGCGACGCGGCTTCGACCTGGCGTGGAGAAGAAGAAGAAGCGTCGATGGGAGAATAAAAAAAAAAGGACAGGCCCCAGTGCTGAACCGTCCCACGTGATGTCGGGTCTGGGGGAGGGAAATATCCCCGAGCTAGCCTTACCCCCGCACTGCGGAGAGGCCGCTCGAACCCAGGTCTCCTGGCAACCAGTGGGATGGGAGAATAGAAGAAGAAAACGAATCGTTATGTTGTGTAATGGATGGCAGTGGTGGGTAATTACCCCCCAACTCCACGAGGATATAGGAATCTTTGATTTCTGGAGTACCCCTTGAGGAGCTCCCTAAAAAACGTGGAGTTGGGTGTAAACTCCACCTTTTTCTTGGAGTGGAGTTTTTGGAGTTGGACTTGTTTGGCTGGGTGGTTTGGGAGCAGAGCTGTAAAAGTTGGAGTAGAGCAGTCCCAAACAGGCCCTTAATTAACCTGCATGATTTTACTGGACGTTAACTATTTAAGCTACTTCCGTTGTGTTCATGAAATTTGGACAGAAACATATCGTGTGTAGAAGTAATTTTTAAGCAATATATACATATTCAGATATTCTTTTTTACTGAACTAAGCTTGCACTTACAATGCGGTTTGATAGCTTTATTGAAATTCTGAGTTGTTTACTTTTTTTGAATCACACATGTGTACAGTGTCTGGATCCCTAAGTAGAAGTTTTTTATGCACTTCCAGTTTTATAGTTTTAGTGAAACTCTGAGTTGTTTTTTTCTGAGTCATACACATGTACAGTTTAAATGCTATATCATTGTCATCATGGCAAGTTTATGTACATGGAACTGTGGACGCCTAGACGTAGTTTGTACCTGTGATCCAAGGGCTTTGCATTAATGGCTGCTGCGGCACAACGGGGATGGTTGGTTTATGGTCACAAAGTAGGAGAGAGAGAGATAACTATATGTTTAGTTGTGATTACTCACTGCCTACCGTAGCAGTACACTTGGGCCATCACATATTTATTTGCACGTTCGTGATACTTCTATCTTATCAAGCTTCCTGTGATACGGGCTTCATGAAACACTATGTTTTCTTAAATATTTACTGAACTAAGCTTGTTTGTCCTTTTACATAGGACATGGAAGTGAACAATAGGAAGGTTGAGGTGTATGATGGGACCCAGTCATTTCATAAGACAGAATGGAAGAAGCTTCGAGTTGGTGATATAGTTAAAGTTAAAAAGGATGAGTTTTTCCCTGCTGATCTTCTTTTTCTCTCGTCTAGCTATGACGATGGAATATGCTATGTTGAGACAATGAATCTTGACGGAGAGACAAACTTGAAGCGCAAGCAGGCACTAGATGTGACTATGGGCTTGAATGATGAGCACTTTTTCCGTAGCTTCAAGGCTTTCATTCAATGCGAGGATCCAAATGAGAAACTGTATTCTTTCTTAGGGACGTTGTACTACAATGAACAACAATATCCGCTGTCTCCACAACAGATCCTGCTAAGGGACTCAAAGCTTCGCAATACAAGCTATATATATGGCACTGTAATATTCACAGGGCAAGATACAAAGGTGATGCAAAATGCAATGGAGCCACCGTCAAAGAGAAGCTCAGTTGAACGAAGAATGGATAAAATAATATATCTGCTTTTTGTGATTCTCTTTGCTATTGCAACATTCGGGTCAATTGTGTTTGGGATGAAAACAAAGCATGAGATAAGTCAAGGAAACTATGCATGGTACCTCAGACCAGATCAAGCAAATATATTCTTTGATCCAAATAGAGCATCATTTGCAGCCTTTTGCCATTTTCTCACAAGCCTTATGCTGTATATGACTTTGGTGCCTATTTCATTGTATATATCGATAGAAATTGTCAAGGTGTTACAGAGCACATTCATAAATCAAGACCAGAATATGTATTGTGCAGAGTCTGATAAACCTGCAAGAGCTCGCACTTCCAATTTGAATGAAGAACTTGGTCAAGTCCATACTATTCTGTCTGACAAAACAGGAACATTAACATGCAACTCGATGGAGTTCTTGAAATGTTCTATTGCTGGGGTTGCTTATGGGAATAGTCCTACAGAAATGGAGACGTCTTATGGAGAAATAGCTGAAACTACTGCCAATTATGGGCAAAAGAACACTACTGAATTCAAGAGATTGGTCAAGGGATTCAACTTCACAGATGGTCATTTGATGAATGGAAGATGGGGCAAAGAATGTTCTAGGGATGCTATAGAGATGTTTTTCCGAGTGTTAGCTGTTTGCCATACTGCAATTCCTGTGGCAGATAGAAATTCTTCTGGTATGCCTTATGAGGCTGAGTCACCTGATGAAGGAGCTCTTGTTACAGCTGCAAGAGAGTTTGGTTTTGAATTTTATCACAGGACACAGACAACCATATCAGTGCACGAATATGATCCTGTCTTTGGTGGAAAGGTGGATAGGTGCTTATCTTTTCCATTGTTCTTAGTTATTATTCTTTAAAACAGTCAACACTGCCTCGTTTATGATTCCTAATTCTCACTGCAGAACCTATAAACTACTCAACATCTTAGAGTTCAGCAGTGCTCGTAAGCGTATGTCTGTTATTGTGAGGACAGAAGAGGGTTTGTTATTCCTGTTCTGCAAAGGAGCTGACAGGTTTGATAATCTTTTGCATGTAATGGAAATATTATATGTTTGGCACTGTACCATGATTACTTATAAGCTTATTTAACGTCCGTATCATGATAGTATTAGCCTTAATGTTGGGCTATTAAACTCTACTGTTTGAAGTTGTGAATTTCACATGCTAATATTTGCTTTCTCCAAGCTCTGTTGAAATGTGTACCATTTTCTTTTCATCTTTGTGCTCCAGTGTAATATTCGAAAGGCTCTCCAAAGATAATGGAAAAGCTTGTTTGAGCAAAACGAAGTGTCACATCAATGAGTATTCTGAAGCAGGTCTCCGGACCCTGGTACTTGCATACCGTGAACTTAGTGAGGAACAATATGTTCTATGGAATCAGAAGTACTCAGCTGCCAAGAATTCTGTACATACCAATCATGATGAAGCTGTGGAGAAGGCATCAGAAGATATCGAGAAGGATTTGGTTCTCTTAGGTGCTACTGCAGTGGAGGACAGATTGCAAAGTGGGGTGTGTTGACTGCTACTCGGTGCCTTTTATTTTTCTGAAGAGTGTATTTATTTGAATAAGCAGACTTTTCTATTTTTGATTCATTAGCGATGCCTAGTGAGCAATAGATTCTCTTGTCCTCTGCTAAAAAAACATTTTATTAGAATTTCTTGGTTACTGTCAAATAGTGTGTTTTTTAGATAGTTTATCACATAGTTTCACTTGTTCTCTTGTTTTGATATTTGATAAGGAAAAGTTACCCTTTTGGAGTGTCCATAATGTAAATACAAATATTCAAATCTTATACAGTACATGATCAATGATGGTACCAACTCTAATTTCCTTGCAGGTTCCTGAGTGTATTCATAAACTTGCACAAGCTGGAATTAAGATCTGGATTTTAACTGGAGACAAGCTGGAGACAGCTGTCAACATAGGGTTAGTTCCATATGCTGTTACATATTTCAAAATTGATATGTCACTACCTTAAAATTTAATGTCTATTTGGTGCTTGATATCTAGTTACTCATGTAACTTATTGAGGAAAGAAATGGAGGAAATTTTTATCACGCTGGATAACTCAAGTACAAGTGCTTCAGAGGGATGTAGTGGAGAAGGAAACAGAATGGTATGGAATCAAGAAAAGGAGATACTTTTTGTTTATGGATAAATGATAGAAGAGTTTGAACCATTTTTGAAATGCTAGCAGAGTCCTAAATTGCTTTTTCCGTTTTTCGTGAAATGCAGATATACTATGTCAATTAGTATATAAATCAGATTATCTGAGAGTGAAGGGGGCAAACCGATGGCTGTATAAGGCCAGTTTATGTCATGTAACACTTTGTATTTTGTCATACAGGCCCCACATGAAGAAATAGATAGAAAATTACAAGATGCTAGATCAAAGGTTTTCAGGAAAGGAACTTCAACTACATTTGCTCTTATTATTGACGGCAATGCTCTGACACATGCTCTCACGAGCAGCCTCAAGAACTCATTTCTGGATCTAGCAGTCAACTGTGCATCCGTTTTATGTTGTCGGATTTCTCCGAAACAGAAAGCACTGGTTAGTAACAACCACAAGATATTGCATTTGTTTGATTACTTCTTAACAAGTTCATGCATGTTTAAATTTGTACAGAACCTAGTGTTGGTTTGTAAATTAGATTGCTACTTAATACTGTTTCAGGTCACCAGGTTAGTTAAAATTAGGACTGGTAAAACTACTCTAGCTATTGGAGATGGAGCAAATGATGTCGGTATGCTACAAGAGGCTGACATTGGGGTTGGAATAAGTGGCGCTGAAGGAATGCAGGTCTAAGTTTTGTGAACAACTTTAATTTTGGATCAGTCACTTATCCTACTGTTACGAATCTTGCCTGTTCTTTTATTTTTGAAATGTAATAAGAACTACAATAATAGGTTATCATGTTTTTTGCTTACAACATTTAACCAAATTACTTGCTAGAATGAAGTTCCTTGCTGCCTCAAGAAGCTTGTTCTGCAGTGTATTTAAGTACTGATCGTTTGATAGGACTTTGCAACTGATGACCAGCTGTTAAATATCTTGATGACCAGTTGACCTTGTACCTTTTAGATATCTGTTTTGTGAAAATAGTACTTTATGTCATGCATGAATTGAGCAGTGTTGTCTACCGATTTTTTTTCTTTTGATTGTTTAAAATCACCTGGTCATATTTTTCATGTTTGAGCTATTATTATGCAATAAAAACTGCTAAGTAATATCCATTGGAATCTTACGTTCAACACTCTTTTTACTTCAATAGTTTTATTGAAACTAGCTTCATGCCTTTTTTCTTCTTGGCACATAGCATTGTTTTTTGTATCTGCTTTATGTTATCTGAAAGCTGATGGTGCCTTGTATTATAGGCTGTGATGGCAAGTGACTTTGCAATAGCTCAGTTTCGTTTCATAGAGCGGTTACTTCTTGTGCATGGTCATTGGTGTTATCGTCGCATTGCAGCTATGGTAAAGCATGCCTCTTCTGCTTTTTTAACTCTTCGATGAACTAGTCCGGTAGTCCCTCCAGTCTCATTCTCTTCGCCTTTTGGGCATCAACAAAGTCTCCATGACAGCTTTTGTCATTATGTTGCTCTAATAGTACAGTAATAATGCTTCCCTAATAGTATATTAATTCTATTAATGTAGAAGAACTCTTGATAATTGATATACTGATATAATTTTAATGGTGAAAATCAAATATGTGCATGTGTAGCAGTTGAATTTTAAAAGTTTGATTGTACATGTTCTAACTCCTGAGATGACATTAGTTTTGGACTGGAGGTGTAATCTATCATGTTATTAGCATATTCACACCTTAAATATTTAAAGAAATCTTGATTTCCCTGAGATATGATCATTCCTCATCATTTTTCCTTTTACCTCCCAAAAAAATGTTATGTTTGGATGTGATTAAGCTTCTGTGCCATTTCGATACATCAGATATCAACCTTCCCTTGGTGTGCAATATATCTAACTTTCCAATGCTTGTTTTGTATTGTTCAGCATTAAGTTGAAACATTTAGTGTTATTATGATACTCTTAGTTTAGCACTTGTTTTGTTTAACAATCCATATTTTTATTGTGATATGAACAGATATGCTATTTTTTCTTCAAGAACATCACATTTGGCATTACACTTTTCTGGTTTGAGGCCCATGCTATGTTCTCAGCCCAACCTGCGTACAATGACTGGTTCATTTCTTTCTACAATGTTGCCTTCACATCTCTCCCTGTCATTGCCCTTGGTGTTTTTGACAAGGATGTCTCTTCCCGTGTTTGTCTTGAGGTTTGTAATTGCATATCAGATTCTTATGTAACATTACAGTATATATGTTATCTTACTTTGGTCTTGGAGTCAAATGTTTGTAGCATTGCCTTCGTTCATTTCTTCTCTTCCTTACAATTTTTAATTTCCTTGCATTTCGCAGGTCCCTTCATTACATCAAGATGGCATCAATAATGTATTCTTCAGTTGGTCTCGAATACTCAGCTGGATGTTAAATGGGATCTGCTGCTCAATAATCATATACTTTGGTTCCCTCAACGCCGTCCTGATTCAGGCTGTCCGACAGGATGGTCGTGTTGCTGGGTTTGACATCCTTGGAGTGACCATGTACACTTGCGTAGTGTGGACTGTGAACTGCCAACTGGCTATCTACATCAGCTATTTCACCTGGATACAACATTTTGTCATCTGGGGCAGTATACTAATCTGGTACGCGTTTCTAGTCATCTATGGACTATTTCCCCCGGCAATATCCACCACTGCATATCATGTTTTCTTTGAAGCTTGTGCGTCAAGCCCTTTATACTGGTTATCGACCCTAATGATTGTGGTCACAGCCTTAATCCCATTCTTCATCTACAAAATAGCGAGGACACTGTATTACCCACAGTACCATGATAAAGTTCAGAGAACTAACTCAAAGAATTGGTGATGCCTGTTGTATAAGATGCTACCACAGTCTGCTTCACTTTCTAGATTATGATGTCAGCGGCAGTGTATATAAGCAGAGGTGTTGTTTGTTAGGTTCTGTGCATACTTGGGCTTCTGCCCATAAAGTTGTAGATTCAGGTTATAGCAGTGCATCTGGCAAACATCAGAATGGAAGTGGTGGCTCTTGGTTGGATGGAACTTGAATCGACAAATTGATCTTGGGATCACGTTAAAGGTCTACTACACTAAACCCTCTGGGAGTCTGGAGTTTTTTTTTTTTTGGTGGTGGTCATCATAAGGATTTCCTATAGTGTGATGTATGGCATGATAGAAGCTGCAAATATGATTTCCATGTCAAGCATTGTATCAGGAAGACAAAACTAGTACGGTTCTTGTGCTAACAAGTTGGTATGATATCCTACAATGTCTTTCTGATTTATACCTACTTAGGCATGCCCAGATCAAAGTCATTTTCTTTGGATCATTCCTCACGCCATGCGTGTTTTAGTTGAAAGTTTAGAAATTTGGGCCTGGATAATTTATAAATTCCACCCGTTTAGATCGCCCTGAATTGCACTGAATTGGAACGTGATGTGTGTTGGCTGCACCTGGATTTGGAAAGTGCAAATTCCAGAGCATTCCTGGCTGAAAAGTGGAAACATGAATTCATATTTGGTGTTCTTGTACTTTGGTGCTTATAAGAATGATCATTAGCTTGGTTGGTAGGCACAGCAGATGGGCATGCTGCTGACTTGGGTTCGAATCCTCTTGGAGCCTAGGTTTATTGGGGGTTTTCAAAACCGTGGAGGTTTTATTCTCTTAATGAAAACCGGCTTAGTTTATAGTTTCCCTTTTTTGTTACACGAAAACAAATGGACCGATTAGAGAGAAGCTGGAAGGCACCCGATGCACCTCGTTTGGACTCCGCACGAAGAGAAAAAAGGCCTTTGCACGAGATTTCGCCAAACAGAGAAGTGGCCGATGCACCTCGTTTGGACACCGCACGAAGAAAAAAACTTTGCACGAGATTTCGCCAAACTGAGAGAAGTGGTTTTCATCTTGCAAGACAGACGATTAGCGGAAAACTTAGTCAGATTGCACGAGCGTGTGGTGTTTGTTATTGATGCACTTACTCTATCATATACGCCAACCTTCAGTTTTGTCCAATCAACTCCTCCATCCTTATCATGAGCTATCATGTACCCCACACATCAGCTGTCATCCACATGGCTTGTGACGTGGACAAAAGAGAAAATTTTGAAACCAGGATGCAACAGTACTAGAAATAAACCAAATTATTAGTCTACCGTCACATCATGCTTTCGTGTTTGTAATATTGCTTAGGGCAGTCCCGATGGGCATTTATTGCAGTTTCTATCTTCATTAAATAAAGTGTCACCTAAGTAAAAATGCTGACATGGCAGATCAATAAAAGAGGAAAGAGAGGAAACGGTTTCATCACGTCCTCCCTCGCACCGAGGAGGAAGAAATTGGTGGTTTCCATGACCGCGTTGGCCACGCTCGCTCGCGCCGCCGGCCACCGGCCGCCACCGAGCTCTGCTGGCCACGCCTACCGTCGCGTCGCGCCCGCCCCCATCGTCATCGCACTCGTCGGTTGCTGCGCCCGCTCGCCGGATCGTCGTGCTGCGCCCGCTCGTCGGATCGCCGTGCCGCGCCGGCCCCATGCGCCGCTCCGCTGGCCGGCCTTTGCGCCCGCCTGCGGGCTGGGTGGACTGCCGCTCCGATGCGGCCCGTGGCCTCCCTGGCCGCTCGCCAGTTTCGCGCTAGCCCCGAGCGCCGCTCCGCCGACCGACCTTTGCGCCCGCCTGCGGGCTCGCGCCGATGCGCTGGCCAGCGCGCTTGCCGGTCGCTGCGCCGCCCCGTGGCCTCCCCGGCCGCGCAATCCGCACCATGCCAGCCCCGTGAGCCCTGCTCGCGCCGCTCCGCCCGCGAGCTCGGCGGCCGCCACCGAGCTCTGCTAGCCGCGCACGATCCCTCGCCGCCAACAACCGTCGCGCCCGTCCCCGCCATCGTCACGCTCGCCGGACCGCCGTGCCCGGCCCCTCGCGTCGCTCCGTCGGCCGGCGTGCTCGCCGGACCAACGCACCGATGCGCCGCTCCGCGGGCTCCCCGACCGCTGCGTCTGCTCGCCAGAGCACCGCGCGGTGCTGGCCCCGCCCGCCCTGCTCGCGCCGCTCGGCGGCCGCGCTCGCCCTGTGGCACGCTAGATCGCAGCAGAGCATCGGAGGATGCTAGTTTGTAGTTTGGGGGAGAGGCAGAGCAGAGAGTAATAAACGAAAGAGAATAAAATAAGTTTAATATTTATTACATGAAGAAACTCCTTGGTTTCTACATTAGAAATTTTGCTTACGTGGCTGTCTTGGACTTTACGCGTGGTTTCTACCATAAGGACTGCCCTTAGTGCTAATCTAAGTCCACATCACATTAAAAGCGCCGCTAATCACCTGATCCGATCCAAATTTGTAAAATTATACTGCATCAGCAATAAAGAGCAAACACAAGGTTTTTTTTTTACCATTTTCAGGTGCACCGGTGCACGTCCTAATTGTACTCACTTCGTTTAAAAAAGAATGTAACTCTCACTTGTCGAGGAGCCAAATAATTTATCAAATCTATATTAATACTCCCTCCGTTTTTATTTATATGACGCCGGTAGTACATTTGGAAATGGTTCTAAATATATGACGCTGGCAGTATACCTCTCTGTGCATTTTCCTTTTTACCCTTCTTCTCCCCTGCTCGAATACTCGATCTCTGTTGCCGTCCCCACCTGCCGCGCGCCGTCGGCGTCCGCCCCTCGCAGGCCGTCGCTGGGATCCCCCCTCTCGCACGCCGTCGCTGGGAGGAGAGCGGCCGCCATGGGGGAGCTCCTCCACCGTGGCCGCAGATCGCCGATTCGACGCCATGCCTCTCGCACGCCATGCGCCGGAGGGAGGAGGGAGCGCGGAGGCCGGCCCGCCGCGCCGAAGGGAGGAGAGCGCCGCGGAGGAGGATCTCGCGCTCGAGCTGAGGAAGAGGCCATCGTCGGGGTCCCGCCTCTCGTGCTCCGTCCAGCACGCTGCCCACAGCGAGGTGTGTGCCCAGGTCGTTCTGCAACTCTTGCATCCATCTGATTTGTAGCCAATCTCACTGTACATTTATGCTACCCCTATCGCTGGATGTTTATTGCTGGAATTGCAACTAGAAGATCTGATCTTTGGTTGGTTAGCAACCTATCATTAGGAAGAATGCACCTTGAATGGGGAATATCGACAGAAGCATCGTCTACATGTGCAGAAGCTAGGGTGCCATTCACTGGGTTAATGATAGGAGTACTCTGCACTTGCTGTTTTTGGACTCCATGAGTACTTCTGCACTTGCTGTTTTTCGGACTCCATCAGCTGGTACTTGATTCTCACAGCTCTTTCAAACACTACTCTAAAGCAGGCAACATGATGGCATTTTACTGATCAATTTTATGTAAAAAAATCATGAAGTGTAGCAGGCAACATGATGCACATTTTGCTGAGCAACAACTGATGTTCATATACAGGGCTTGGTTGGTTGAAGGACAGTGAGGACAACTATTTTCAAGTATGGAAGATGAACAAGATTCAGTTACTGCAGCGTGAACTACGGTTTCACATTGTTTGCTTCTGTAGATGTTGATTGTTCCTGTTTTACTTCATTGGCCCAGGAGTGTACCAGGCTGTTCTCGTCTGAACTTTATGGTGCAGACCTAGAACCACCCAAGCCAAGACCAAAGACATCTGTAAGAACAACACAAAGGCTAATTGCTCATGGCATGGGATAGAGTTCTTTTGTTTTTTCTTTGTTATGGGAAAGAATCTGTAAGAATAAAATAAATATTTGTACTCCAAGCTGAATGTGTTTGAGAACAAATTCTGATTAATGTATTGTGGTCTAGTTTGTCCATTCTGTATTTATGATGCAAAGGAATAAGATGTATGTGTTTGAGAACAAATTCTGATCAATGTACTCCCAACTTGCTCCCTGGTAGTGAAATTTTCCCTTCTTGCTCCCTGAGAATGGCAGTTTGTTATGAATGTGGTGTAAACTTTCTTCTTCTTTTTGTTTGGCCTATGGTCTTGTGATCAAAGTGATGAGGAATTGATAATCTCAGATCAATACTTGATGTTCCTGATTTTCCTTGATGAGAAGTACTCATATGTTTTTTCTTGTTTTCTGTAAGTTTACTTGATGTCCTGATCATCCTTTCATAAAGGCCACATATTCCTGCCATTACAGGGAACAACCAGGTAAGAACAGAGTGGTGTCGACAGCAAAGAGCTCAAATCTGAGCCATAAAACCGCTACATTGTCATATGGAAAAATGGACAATTCCCAGGGCATGGCCTATGGTCAATATGGAGGCATTCTGCTCAGGGGTTCACTTTTGGCCTTTTGCCTGATGCTACCGTATATAGTGGAGACTTGTTAACATCAGTGAAAAAAACAAGTCTATAATCTTGATACAAAGCACTGTGATCCAATTCAAAGCACTGTGACCCTGAATGTTGGCTAAATTCTGCATCAATCCAACTTCTGGATGGAAAAATGGCAAACAATTTAAAGTGTTAAACATTCAGCAATCTGAACCTGCCACAAGTGTCCATAACTAAATTCAGACATTTTATGGATATTCAGACAAGATTTGAGGGGTATGACAAAACAATTCATTATCTTACTTCCATCACCAAGGTTTTATGTTTACTGAATGCACATAAACCAACTGATCACATTCACCCAGAAATTTGACATCAGTACTGAATACACACATTCATCCAGCAATTCGAGATAGTTTATTCAAAACTGATCATAATGCTCCGAAAATACAAAATTGGTATCAGTACTGAATACACACACAAATGATCACAATCACCGATTCGAGATACTGTGAATATCAGTACTTCATTGTGATAAATTACACTTCAAGTGGAGTATAAATTACACTAATCATATTGTATGATTTTATTCACTGATTTGGGCCATAACATCCTGCACCAGTTGTGCTTCACACTTCAGCTGCAAAGGGAGGCGCCCTTGCCTTTCAAGCATCCCTTTCCTAATGTGACACTAGCATTCGGCTTAGTGGTGATCTGAAAAGTAACACAAAAAAGCAAATTAGAAAAGAAGGCAAACTGGAACATAACCGCAACATAACCGCAACACCCGTCCACAATTATGTACTTGCAGCTACAGCAAGATTTGAAACGGAGTACAATAGTTCATTATTTGCTAGTCATAGCTGCAGTGCAACAGCCCATAACCTAATTAGAGTAGAGAGTATGCTTAATCCAGTTGATTAATGTACAGTACTACTATATCTACAGAGGCAATTATCCTCAAGAGCCTGCAATTACCACTAAGGCTGTACAGCACAACAGCTTTACATACATTTATTTTTTTGTCACCACATAGCAGAGAACAGAGCATGTGACCATAAAGAATTTGAAATGCAGCAGCTGCATTCATAAAGTTATTGTTGTGAATGGATCAATGGTGGTGAGGAACATTTGAGCAGCATACAAAACAATTATGAGGGCAATATACACACAAGAACAGCTATGGGTAGTGCAGATCAGCCTCAGGGGGGTGGTCTCCACTAGATTGGAAATAAAAGCAACAGGTGGACGCCACAAGCAGGAAAAATAAAGCAGCTTCAATGGCACTCAGCACCAGCAATCTCTAAAAATGCCTCACCATGAGATGTGCATATGCATGCTAAACTGCCTTGCAGTGTTAATTTGATGACAACCATGACAAGTCCAATCACAAGCAAAATGTATCACCAAGTTCTACAGTAACTAACTTATCATTTGTTCTGAAAAGAAAGATGCTGGCATTTAACCAGTGCAAAGCACCAAGCAACAATGTAGAGCAACACAATGCATATTTGCTTCAAATCACAAACCATAATCACAGATTTACTTGAAATTCAGAGCAGCCTATCTGTCACAATGCAGATCGCAGAGCAGCCTAGAATCACCATTATCAAAAGATTGAACTCGCAGATGGATCACAAACCAAGAAAGACATTATACCTCATAGATGGAGAAGGGAAATCTTGGCTACGATGCTGGCGTGATGTTGATGGGCGCGACGACGAGGCCAAACCCGCAATCGACACACCTGAAGGGTTGAGGGTGGTGTTGACGAACGTGGAGGACGGGAATCCCAGGGAGATGTCCTCCCATGCTAGTGGTGACCCCGGCAGGATGCAGCACTGGGCTGCAGCAGAGGAGGAAGCGGCGCCGGGAATCAGTTGGGATAGAGCGGCCGCAGCAGAGTGAACGACGCTGGGGAGGAGATGGGATGGAGCGACCGCAGCTGAGGGAGCGACGCCGGGGAGGAGCTGGTACAAAGCGGCTGCAACGGAGGGAGCGACGCCGGGAAAGAGCTGGGATGGAGCGGCGTCGGGGAGAATCTGGGATTGAGCGGAGGAGGAGCTCAAGACTGGCGGCACCATCGGGAGGAACGGCGGCGCTCGCGGATCTGAGCAGCGGCGGTGGCGCTCGCGGAAGGAGTCGAGGCTTTTTTTTTTTTTTGAGATTGGGGACGATAGAATGAGAAGGGGCAAAATCGGAACTTCACAAGCTCCTTAATTTTGTCGAAGCGGTCTGGAACGACATCTATTCGCGAACGGAGGGAGTACTAACATTCACATCTTCAAATATATACAATATGAAAATATATTAAATAATTAATGTATCGATATTTATTTTGTACCATAACTTTTTTTAATATTTTGTATAAATTTGGAATCGGTTGACTTATATGGGGAAATGAGAGTTACTTTTTTTGTTTGGACGGAGTAGGCCCATGAGCGTGAATCAGATTATCTAGCAGCAGCGCCACGTCACGTGAAGCTCGCTTGGAGCGGGCCCGCGACGCAGTGAGATACCCAACGGGGAAAAAAATCAAAACAAACTACACGACGGCATGGGCCCCACAGCCCCGCCCGCGCGCTGTCCCAGACGCTTCCACCTCGCCTTTCAGTTCCCGGTTCCGTTCCACACACTTCCCATCCCTCCCACTCCACTCCGCCTCTGATCCCGTGCCGCCATTTCCCCGTGCACCGCCCCCACCGCTTCCGCCGCCGCTCGCCTGGGAGACCCGATCCTCCCCATCCATCCCGCGCCGCGCCCATGGCGTCCCACCTGCACCTTCTCCTCCTCCCGCCCGCCCTCGCCATTGCGACCCCAGGCCGCCGCGTCGGCGCCGAACCGGCAGCGGGCCCGCGGGCGCGCATGGCCCGGGCTGCTGCCTCTTTCGCCTGCTCCCCGGGGCGGGGGCGAGGGCGGAGGTGGAGGAGGCTCGTCGTCGCTGCCGCGGCGGAAGGGGCCGACCCGGTCGCGGGCGGGCCCGCGGGGTCGATGCGTCTCAACGAGTACATGGTCACCGTCGACAGGCCCCTCGGCGTTCGCTTCGCGCTCAGCGTCGACGGGCGCGTTTTCGTCCACTCGCTCAGGAAAGGGGTAAGCGCGGCGGTGGGAAGTGCTTGCTTCCCGGCCGGGTGGGCGGGGAAAGAGCACTCGACCGGCGAGTGAGTGACCGAGCCGAATGGCTGACGTGCGGCTGCTGCATGTGGTGTAGGGGAACGCTGAGAAGTCCAGGATCATCATGGTAGGCGACACGCTCAAGAAGGCTGGCGGCGGCGAGCAGAGCCTCGTCACCATCAAAGACCTAGGTGACACGGAGTATGGCACCAGTAATGTCGTTATGTTTCATTCGTCCAAACACGAGTCACAAGTCTTCCTCTGAAATTTCCTGCGCATCGCCTCCTGTCAGTGTGTTATATAGGAATATAGGATTGTTTGTGATCTGAGGTGCTTTTGCTACTTCAGTTAGTTTGTTGCGGTTGTTGCCTCTGCTGTTTTAACCTGGAACTATTATGCTCCTAAGGCTTTGCTAATGTTCTGTACTTCCGTACAAGCCTTAGCATGCAGCCATGCACTTGGAACAACTAATTTAAGATTCTGTTTTCAATGGCTTAGTTAAAATGTTTAATCAGTTACAACAAAAAATTAATGGCACAAAGTACTACTGCAATGAACGAGACAAGTTTCAACTCTCTGCTTTTCCAAACTTAAGTGCACAAACTTGCAGTAGTGTAGCAGTCGGTGATTTTAAATTAAAGCCCTAATTGATTGCTTGAGAAAGTGTTCACCATTGGATCACCTTCCTCCAAGTCAAGACATCAGCAATTCAGGACTTCAATACCTTTTTTAAATTGCAAAAACCTCGTGAGATGATCTTAACTCAGTTCACATCCATAGTATAGATAATTTTGTGGATAAGACTTACTTACCTAACAATGAAGAATGTTAGATGGAACTACTGCAGGATTACGCTTTGTTCACATGTTTCCTTTAACTTGTATATAGGATTGCGCTGAGGGACAAGTCAGGACAATGCAGCCTTGTCCTTGAGAGACCGTTTGCTCCTTTTCCGATCCATCAGTTATATCAAAATGAAGATTACCACATCCTATTTAACAGAGGGCGGGCTGCTGTCGCTTCCTGGAACAGTGCTCTTTTGTCCACAAAGTTGAATGAGTCTTCTACGGGGAATGGGAAATCTGGTTTCGCTATATTCTCCCCAAGGATGCTAAGTTCTCAAGGATGGTCTTCTCTGTCTAGTGAGAAAGGTGGACTCAATCAGAGCAGCACTAACCTTGCAAATCGCATAACTGAGATTGTTGGTTTATATTCTGATGAAGATGATGTCAATGCTGAATGGGCGCATGGCAGCTTTCCTTTGGAGGAGTACATTAAAGCATTAGACCGTGCTAAAGGTGAACTGTACTACAATCATTCACTTGGTATGCAATACAGCAAGGTAGGAGTGACTTCTTTGCATATGTCAGAATTACTTTATCAATAAGTATCGATAACCAAGCCATTCATTTTATATGGTTTATTTGGCAGATCACAGAACAAATATTTGTTGGGTCATGCATACAAACAGAGAGAGATGTGAAGATGTTATCAGAAACTGTGGTAGGTTACTAATATGCAGTAAAGCAAATTTCTCAGATTTATTGTTTGATGCGTTGCAATTATACATTCTTTTTCTTATAGTTCATTTAAGTTTCTGACACTTCAAAAGGCTTCAGGGTATTACTGCTGTTCTGAATTTCCAAAGTGAAAGTGAGCGCATTAATTGGGGAATCAATTCTGAGGCAATCAATAATTCTTGTCGCGAGAATAACATCTTGATGATTAACTATCCTATACGGTATGATGTTATTTTCTCTTTTATATAGAAGATAAAGTTTAAGTTTGATTCTTGATCTTTACAATTGTTATAGTGAACCAGCTCTAGCTTTGTATTGTTCCTCTGAATAACTGCAGTAGCTTTTGGACTATATTGTAGATACTGTATGTGCCATTTGTCTGTTTAATGAGCTACTTGTGTAACTGATAACAAACTTGCAAGGTCAGCATAATTCACCTTCATTGTTATTGGAATTTAGGGAGGATCTCAATGAGCCCCTAGATCCTTTACTGCAATTTGATAATCATTAATTAATTAATGCTGGATTTTTTTTCAGAGAGGTTGATTCCATGGACCTTAGGAAGAAGCTTCCCTTTTGTGTTGGTCTTCTGTTGCGCCTTATAAGGAAGAACTACCGCATATATGTGACTTGTACCACCGGATATGATAGATCACCAGCATGTGTAATATCTTACTTACACTGGGTTCAAGATACACCTCTCCATATTGCTCACAAGTTCATCACTGGTCTGCACTCTTGTCGACCTGACAGGTAATTATTGTTGAGAAAAGTTATTCGTTGATTAGTTTGATTGTAAACCAAATAGCAGCCTGGTTACATTGCTATAATTTCAGTTTTGTTGTTATAATTATTGGTTTGCAGCTAAACGATTTGTATAAACATGCAGAGCTGCAATTGTTTGGGCAACCTGGGATCTTATTGCTTTAGTTGAAAACGGAAGGCACGATGGTAGTCCTACACATTCAGTATGTTTTGTTTGGAATAGTGGTCGGGAGGTAAGTTCCTTATATGTGGAAGTGTTACTGAGTGATGGTTTGGCATCAAAATTCATCTTCAATCCACTTTGAGACTTCATGATATGATTTGGCAATCGATACCACTGATTGGATGTGAAAAAATTTATTCTAGGGTGAGGATGTGGAATTGGTCGGGGATTTCACAAGTAACTGGAAAGACAAAGTAAGGTGCCACCACAAAGGAGGGTCAAGATATGAGGCTGAAGTTCGACTTCGACATGGAAAGTAAGTTGTCACTTATTTCTTCTTTCTTGGATCTTTGAACTGCAATGTTCTTTTTTTATTGGGTTCTGTGGTTGTAGATATGATGGGATGACATCTGTGTGCGCTGCTTGTTATCAAGTTAACTGTAACTAACCCCATATGTGTAGGTACTACTACAAGTTCATAGTTGGGGGCCAGTGGAGGCATTCGACTTCATTGCCAACAGAAACAGATGAACATGGTAATGTCAATAACGTGATTAGAGTTGGTGACATTGCTCGGATTCGTCCTGCTCCTAGCCAGCTACATATTAGGGTATGTAAATCCTGTGGCTTCAGTGGCTCTGATTGAGCTTATAGATATGCAACCTGCCTGTTCATTTGCAACTTAGGCACAGTTTCACTCTATCATTGAACCAAACTTGATTTTTTTAAAAAAAATAGTAGTGTAGAAACTAGGTGTAATCAGTAGTTATGAACTTATGATATATCCAGCATCAGACACTAAAATGTTGGTATCTTGCAGGACCCAACTGTTGTCAAAGTAATAGAAAGGGCGCTAACCGAGGATGAAAGATTTTCATTGGCATTTGCAGCACGTCGCATGGCGTTTGCAATCTGCCCAATTCGATTGTCCCCGAAGCAGTAAACTTGACAGCCATTTCCCAGTTGAGCTAGACAACCAATAACCATCGATGTTCAGCAATTTAATAGCTACAGAAAACTCATATAGCAGAGGGACCTTACTGTATTTATCTGTTCAGACAGAATCTAGAACGTTGATAAGTGGCTCAGCAATGAACACAATGGACACCTCGTCTCTTTGTAATTCTATGAACTGTACTGATATAAACTTCCTTTTAGACCTGAGAATCTCAGGCCATCACCGGAATGGCCAGTGAACAAACTTTGCAATCTACAGCGCTCATGGGACGGGAGAGATGACTACTTTGCCGGTTGCTCTTCCTGTCTCAAGGTAGGAGAAGGCCTCCACGACCCTGGAGAAGGGGAATGGCCCTTGTGGGTCGATGACCGGCTTCACCTTCCCGGACTCAAGGTACGGGTTGAGCTTCTCCAAGGTGGAGCCATTGGAGGTGACCACGAACCGGAACCCTGGTGGGGTGACGGCGCCGGTGAGCACCACCACGCTGCCACCTTCCTTCACCACTTTCACAGCCTTCTCGCCCTGACCTGAAACCCAGAAAGATGCAGGGCAGATTGCTCAGCCGTGGGCTCCATTTCACTTGATCAGATCTTGTGATCGTGTCCTGTTTTTCCGTGGGATCTTACTTACCAACTGCATCGAAGATGACGTCGTACTTTTCCGGCAGGTCATCGAAGTTCTCCTTGGTGTAGTCAATGGTGATGTCGGCGCCGAGGCTCTTGAGCAGCTCGATCTTCTTGGTGCTGGCCGTCGCGGCCACCTTCGACGCGCCGTAGACTTGCTTCGCCAGCTTCAGTTCATTCCAGAACAGCGTTGATTGTGTCAGGAAGTTGAGGTCAGTACCAAACAACAGCTGAGGTGAAATTCTGACTTCTGCCAGTGTGCACGGAGTTTCAGATGATGATCTGAAGCAGCAGTGGCGAAGTGGCGATCAGTGACCGACTGACCTGGATGGCAAGGGAGCCGACACCACCGGCGCCGCCGAGGACGAGGACGGACTTGCCGGCGGAGAGCCCAGCTTTCTGGAGGCCCTCGTTGGCAGTGAGGATGGCGAGCGGCAGGCCGGCGGCCTGCACGAAGTCGATGCCCTTAGGCTTGGGCGCTAGCAGCTTCTCCTCGACGGCGGTGTACTCCGCCAGCGAGCCGGACTGCTTGGGCCCGTCGAGCGGCTTCTCGCTGATCATGCCGTACACGTCGTCGCCTTCCTTGAAACCCTTCACCTCGCCGCCCACCTTGATGACGACGCCGGCCACGTCGTACCCCGGCACGGTCTGCTCATCGATCAAGTTCTCAACCCGTCAAACTGCTGAAGAATTCGGTTGATCAACAAGTCGAAGGTATTGCAAGGACGATGGGAAGAGCGCTGACCGGGAGCGGCGAGTCGGTGGCCTGGAACTTGCCGGCCCGGCGCTTGGCGTCGACAGGGTTGAGCGCGGCGGCGACGACCTTGACGAGCACCTGGTCCTCGCCCACGGCCGGCACCGCCGCGGCCTCATCGATCTTGAGCACGCTGACGTCCCCGTACGCGTCGTACGTCCAGGCCTTCATGGTCCCGGGCACTTCCGTCGCGGCCGCGGCCGTGGCTGGTGACGAGGACGAGGACGCCGCCGCCACGCACCGGGCCGCCGGCCGCCCCGCCTCCGCCGCCGCTCTCTTTTCGACGGCGGCGGCAGCCCTGGGCCAAGACGACGGGAGGGTGAGCATCGAGGGAGTGGCTTGGGTCGGCTGCGGCAGGAAGGACGACCTCGAGTACGAGGAAGTGGCGGGGATCGACGAGGAGAGGAAGAGGAACGCGTGCATTTTCTTGTCGGTAGTAGTTCTCGGACCTCGAGGGCGAAGACGATGAAGGTTGCCAGGTGTTCTTGTGTGCCGCTGTGCTGAGGTTGCCTGACTGTTGTTATCCGTCTCGTGGCAGTCGGCAGAGGCGGGGACCGCGCGGGGAAGACGACCCGTGTGGCTGGCATGGACTATGGACGAGACGGGGGCGGGCCGCGGGCGGGCGAGTGGCGCGCGCGCTGCATTTTGCTTGCTTTTGTGTAGAAAAGGTTCGGGGGATTGTCGTCTTCTCCGGTGGGATTCCAGCAAAGTTCGGGGGTATTGTCGTCTTCCCACCAGGGATTCCACTATTCCAGCAGGGGCGAGGTCTTGTTTGTGGTGAACGATCAACGGTGATGGGACTTCGGGGGCGGGCGGATGAGGGTGTGTGTGTTTGGTGGGACGTATATCGTTCCTCATTTTTCATTTTTATGGAAGATATTGTTTCCTACTGGTTAAACAGGAAGAGTACACTTCAAT
This sequence comes from Cenchrus fungigraminus, assembly GCA_036936925.1. NCBI lineage: Eukaryota > Viridiplantae > Streptophyta > Magnoliopsida > Poales > Poaceae > Cenchrus > Cenchrus fungigraminus. Next base: position 74,104,970 of record CM072768.1, on the reverse strand, counting down.
TCTCTGCTCTTTGGTAAGAGAATTTGAGAGAATATGATGGACGATGTATTTAACACCTTTAGAGCAACTCCAAAAGACTAGATATCTTGGCTTGACTGGCTAAAAAAATGAAAAAAAATCAACAAAAACAACATTGCAACAGACTAGGAATCATTTACGTACATACCAGTAAGAAAGTTGCCGGTTACGTACATGCCACGAGAAAGTTCCCAGACACCTGTATGCCATGCACTCAAAGTTCGTTGATGCGTATGCCATTCCGTCCATGTTCTGAGCTAACGGTGTCAAACCGACAAGTGAAATGACCATTTACCCCTGTGGGCCCCACCAATCTTTTTCTTCCTCCTCCCATTCTCCTATCTCCCGTTGGCTCCTCTCTCCAGTCCCGCCAGTTCCTCCTCCGCCGCTGGCCTCCCCCCGCCGGCCATGCTGCCTCCCGGCCTCCCAGCGGCGGAGGAGCTCCCCGCGGCCAGCCGCGCGTCCCCTCCCTCCCGTACATGCTCGCAGGCGGAGCCCGCCCGCGGTGGCGCACGCGCGCGGGGCGGAGCTCGCCCGCATCAAGCTCGCCAGCGCCGGTGCGCGGTCACCGGCCGGCCAGTCCGGCGGAGGCGGATGGGCAGCGCGCTGGTCCGGATCCGCGCAGTGGAGGGCGGCGAGTGGGCGCGTCGGGCAGCAGTCGCAGCACCGGCGGTGGGTTCCGAGCACTACTGTCTAGAGGTTGGAGAAGACCCAGGACGTGAAGGGGCAAAATAGTCATTTCCATACGTGGGTCACACATGTCAGATGGGTGGAACAGTTAAGTTCTAACAGAATCCATCCAAAATGGCATGTGCGTCAACGAACTTCGAGTGCATAGCATACAGGTGTCTGGGAACTTTTTCGTGGCATATACGTAACCGGCAACTTTCTTAATTGCATGTACGTAAATGACTCACAGACTAGTCAAACACCCCGCTAGCTATCCTCGCTAGCTAAACTTATGCCTTCGCTAGCCAAAGATGGCTAGCTCCCTCTGCTAGCTATCCTTCGCGGCCCCACCACCTCCCGCGTGGTCCCCTCCTGCTCCCACCTCCCTCGCACGGCTGACAGGTGGGCCTAGTTGTGGGATGGCTAGTCATTTTAGCTAGTCTGTTGGAAGAAGAGGAAATATAGAGGAAGAATACTAGCTAAATGTGAATTTAGCTAGTCTAATTTAGTGAGTCTCTTGGAGTTGCTCTATTAAACACAAATAATTGGGTTTACCTGTCGTGCAAAAATGAACCCTATTTGTCATCCAATAATTAGTTTTTTTTCTTTTTTTCAAGGATCTTATCTTCTTCGTTCTTCTTCCTGCTTTAGTGCTTCACCTATCCTTTACAGTGGCGGATCCAAGATCTGAAAGGATGTGTAACACCCAAGGTGTTTAAGTTTCTAATGCGTTCTTAAAGCTTAAGAAAGCATCATGAAAATGCTTAATGAGGTCTTAAGAGTTGAAGGTCAAATATGGACCAAAGTATTTTGTCAACAATATGGAACTGGAAGTTGGAAGCATTTAAAACTTCACAATCAGTTTATGTGAGCTTCACACCAAAAATTTAAGAAAGAGGCAGATTTTTTCTAAGTCTGAAACAGAGATGTTTAGCAGTTTTGGAAATCCAAATCTGGAAATTTCTCAAACAAGTCATGAACAAAAAGTGACCCAACTGAATGTGTGTACTTTGGATCACATTTTACATTAGAAGATGGATCTAGGAGAAGAGGTTTGCATCTTGCCAGCTTTAAGCCAAGTTTGATCAATGAGCTGTTTACTCTGAACTTGCAGCTGAAATTGGTTAAGCTTGAGATTCTGAATCAGTTACACTTAGCAGAGTTTGAATTTTGATTCTAAATAAATTTCTATTTGGACAGGAATGTTATACGAGTAAAATGGGATCTCTGAACATTGATGAACATGTACTCTCATTTTTTGAGCTAAATGTTGGATGTAGGTAATTCTAAGGGAGCTCTAAAAGTTGAATTCAACAATGTTTTCCCTGGGTGCCCGACTCGAAAAATTCAAAGTCCGAGCTGCCTGATAACAGTGATGCTCAGGGAAGTTTACAATTATTTTGTGAGCAAATTCTTTTGAAGAATAGCAGTTGTTGTTGATGATAAATAAGGTTTGAGAGTCAAGGTTTAAATGGTTCAATTGGTGGAAAGATTAAAGGATAGTTGCTACTTTTAATCAAGGATGGAAGATGGAACTTTGTCACTGGTTCAATGGGTATGGCCTCAACCATTCAGTTCGTAGGAGCAGACCGCAAGCGGGATTTTGGAGGCTTGAATCTTGAGGATTATGGCTCTGTTGTCAAAACTTCAAATCTATACTTTGAAGCCCTGTAGTTTTACAACAATTTTGGTTAAAGAAGTTTGTGGAGTTTGGATTTGAAATCGATTACAAATTTGGACCAAGATCTGAGGTAAAATAAGAAAAGGAGAAGGGGGGATACGGGCAGCAGCTAGCTTGCTTGCTCACCATCGGTGGGCATGGCATACCTACCTCAGGCCTGGTGTCAGGCGTCACTTCGATCTTCTTGACGGCCCTCTTCCGCGCCGTGTTCCGAGCCTTCCTCGGTGGGCGCAGGACCGCATCCTCAAGACTACTCGCCGGCCTCTTCAACGGCACGGCGGACATTCCAGCACGGCTGTACCGGGACTGCAGCTAGAATCACTGCTGCAGTGTCTTGTCATCGTCATCATCAGACGACTAGTCGTCGACAACAACGGTATCTTCGGGGTCGGCGGCTGTCTCCTTGCCCTTGCCTCTCGCTTGTACCCTCGTCTCGGGTTGAGGATCTTGCGGCTGGGGCAGCGGGGGTATGGATACATACTTCTCGACGTCCTCCTACAACACACAACAACAACGTTAGATTGACTACACCAACAAATGAGTACTCGGGGGCTAATGCCACGACTACTTACCGGCTCGGGCGAATGCGAGGCACTGTACTCCTGTACAGGGTAGGGGGTGTACACGGGCATATCTTTAAAGATCATGCCCAATCTCTCAACAATCAGCTCGTCGCTGACCACTTCATCTAACAGCCTCGAGGGGTCGTTCTCCACGGTGTACTCGCACCCAAGGTGAACCCGCCTCATCAACGGCTGGATGCGCCTCTTCATGAAGGTGAAGGCCACGTGTTCGGCCCTGAGTCCCGGCGTCTTCAACGCGGCGATCTTCTCCAACAGCTCTGGAAGCTGAAGGCTCTCTTGCACCTGGGGCTCCGTGTTCCACCACGGGAATGTAGCGAACATGGCCTCATAAGCCATTTGTTCGAGTTTGATTTTGGTGATTAATGACAACATGATCAATGGGACTAACAAAATTGTTGAGCATGTCCTTGTAGGCATTCCTAGGTCCCATGGATATTACCACAAGTTAACATACCATGCCCAAGTTAACATGTCATACCACAAGTTAAGCGAAGTTAACATACCATGCACAAGTTAACATGTGCATAGCAAAAAAGAGGACCTAGTATATATTTTGAGGTTATAAGTGATGGCATGTTAAGTGATGACATGTTAAATTTAAGTAATGACAAGTTGAAGGTGCAAAGAAAAGGATGAAAAAAGACACCGTCGGATGAACCGACGATACCTAGAAGTGAGCGTCGGTGCAAGCATTGGAGGACTTGGTACACTACGCAGAGGATTGAGTCCAACTGGCACCGTTGGATGAACCGACGGTCTATTTTCTACATGCGTCGAATGAATGGAAGAAACGAAGCAGCAGATGACAGTAGCACCGGATGACCGATGGTCGAAGTAAGGGCACCGTCGGTCCATCCAATGGCTCGAAGAATCAAGACAGAGAGCAGCTAGTTGCGGATGTATCAGCACCAGATGAACTGATGGTCAAAGGGATCATAGCAGCAATTCATCCGGATGAGAGGTTTTTGCCGCGGAGTCTTCAGCACCGGATGAACCGACGGGTCGTCGATCAATGTGCCGGATGATTTGTGTCAAAGGTCAAGTGAGATGGAAGGCAACGGCTAGTAGCATCGGATGAATCGACGCCCAGAAAAAGCATAGCATCGGATCATCCGATGGTACTATTTTCAGCAGCTTTTAGCCAACGGCTAGTTTGATGCCTTGGGCTATTTATACCCCTTACACCCCTCCATTTGAGGTTGCTGGATTGTGTGGAAGTGCAGAGGAGTGTGAGACACATACAAGATCATATCCAAGCCATCCAAGTGCTAAATTGCTCATCCTAAGACTTGCACATGCTTTGTGTGTGTGCTTAGTGTTAGGCTTAGCTTAGAGCTGAGTGAGTGCAAAGTGTTCCTACCTTGTGAGGTGATTATTGAGTGAATCAAGTTGTAGAAGGTGGGCCAGAAGCCTTGGGGCCTAAGTGGCTCACCGGCAATCGTCTTTGACCCTCCGGCTTGGTATGGAGTGGCGAGGACACTTTGTGCGGGGGACGTGGAGACCCCCTTCCTTAGTGGAGAAACTCCTTAGTGGAGGCGGCATCAAGGTGACCAAGGGAGCTTGGCGAGTGCCTTCGTGGCAAGCCTTTGTGGCTAGTCAAGTGGTGCTCTTGGGAGAGACTTGGTGATCGGGAAGTAATACTCTTGTGTGGAGTGCTTCAACAACGTGGACTAGGGGTGGCTAAGTGCCTACCGATACCACAGGATAAATCGCGTGTCAAGAGTTTGCTTTCATCTCATCCCTCTTTACGTTTCTGCATTACTCTCTTGCAATCCTTACTTGCCTTTACTTTCCTAGAGTAGTATCATACTAGGATTGGCTATAGGTTGCAAAACTTGTTTTGGGATGAGGGTTTCATACTAGATCAACCTCGATTGCACATCTAGATAGAATTGATCTAGTTTACTTTATGCAAAGTAGTGGAAGCCATAGGTTATGTGTTTAAGAAGCCTAATTCACCCCCTCCCCCTGTTAGGCTATGAGCATACGATTACTTTCACGCATCTGGATGCCGACTCCTCCGACTACCTATTGACGTTCCTTACCCTCACTACTAGGTTTGCACTCACGGCGACGACGCCAGAAATGTCTGTTGGCACTTGCTAGCGTCGCTACCAGGTTTATACCCCTAGTAATGGAGCTAGGAACGTCTTTGGTAAAACACACGTCACAGAAAGGTCCGCAAGCGCACGGATTACCGTTGTAGCACTTCACCCGGTGGTATTCGGATTATCGTATTTATATTTTCCCAAGGGAAGCACTACGGCAAAGATGATCGGATAAACGTTGGAGAGTAACAAGACTCGGTAAAGAGCTATAGCAGGGGTAATGAATAAAGATATTCGGGGATAACTTGACACACACAAGAAGATCTTGATAAAGGGTTAGAGAGGACCTAGTGAGCTGGGAGGACAACGAGATGAGAAAGGATCCTAACACAATCTATCTATTCTTGTCAACTCTAGGTAAAGAATTAAGGCAAAGGATAACCAAGGCAAGCTAAACTCGACAAGCTCTTCTAGTGCTGCAGGGGCATGCAAAGCCGCGCTCTCGGACTGGGATGAGAAGGGAGAATGACGACGCGCTGAATTCTACCGGCCCGAACTAACGTGGAGGACTACTGAGCCCGTCCGGAGCTGTCACCTCCCTAGGGTACCACAACTATTCTGTTGAACGGGACACCAATCTAAGACTAAGGCAAGCACTGAGCACTGCGCTCACAACGAACCAAAGAATTTTTCCCCGGATATCACGAAGGAAGGTCTCTCTCCGCTACTAAGCACAAACGTACTCAGTAGAAGATCAAGTGAAGAACGACCACAACACTATAGGGTTCAAGAGAGCTACCCTAACCAAGATTAAACTAACTTTAGTCTAAACCAAGAATAAAGCTTCTAGAGCAAAGTAAAAGCTGAATGTAATTGACTCGAAAGGTAAGATAGAAAGATAACTTGAATTGTACTTGAGTCTAAACAAAGAAAGGATACAAGAGTAATACCGGAACCCTGAAGAAGACTCCTCCGGAACCCCGAGCTAGCTCGACTCGACTCTAACTCCCAAACTACACTACTCCTACTCTAAGTGAACAAAAGAGAGAAATGGAGATGCTCCTACGTTGTGTGTCCATTCCAGCAAGTGTGAGGTCCCTTTTATAGGCAAGGGAGGTCGGTGGAGCGCAGGGGAGGAAAACCCTAGGTGCGGCCGTATCTCAAGGCACGGCCGGCCCTAGGATGTGCCGCCTCTCGCCTTGGACGCTCCTGATCACTGCTCATGAGGCGGTTGTAGGTCGGCTCCTTGGGTCGGTTTCGCCCGGCACGCCAAGTGATAGGTGCGGCCGATCCTATAGGTGCGGCCGACCCTACCCCGTGCCGTGTGATGCACCGACCATGTTAGGGGACGCCTAGGATTGCCTCTGGATGACGGTTGTGGCGGTTGAGCAATCGGATAAGTGGACCCATTGATCCAAGTGATCCTAGCCTCCACCCTTTGATCAAACTGACGTTTCTTCAGTGAATCACATTCGTCCAAGTTGTGCTCGAGGGAGTAGGGGCACTCGGGACCAGAGGCGTGCAACCGGGCAGGGCCGGCTGGACCTAGAGGGTCGGCCGCACCTGCAGGGCCGGCCGCACCTGCAGGTTCGGCCGTGCCTGGCACATGTGGCGTGTTGGTCCCAAATTCTCCCAAAATGTGTACCTGCCTATGAAATTCACAACACAACTCGTGGAACTTTATTAGTACTAAAAATGTGCATGAAACTTGTCATATACTCCTCTCGAACTCGAGGTTTTGACGGTCAAATTTTTGTTGTAAGGACCGTCAACAAACTCCCCCAAGCTAAACGTTTGCTCGTCCTCGAGCAAAGCCTAGACTTGGCCTCGGTGGATCAGGAGTTGCATGATGTTACCACTCTGCAAGTACCTATGCACAAATCCATGCTCTACTTGCTATTTGAAAAGATTGATATGAGAGAAACTTAGCCTTATCTTACCTGTGGGGCTTGTAACTTTCCACCTTGCCTTCAGAGGTTGAAGAGTAGAATGGTTTTGACTTTGCATCACTCGCTCTTCTCTTTTCTGGATCCTATCTCGGAGTTTTGAATTTTTTGCAAAGAAAGACAGGGTTCCTCGGATGGTTCTCTTGATCGCTCAAGTGGTATTTGTACCTCACCAAAGGCTTCTGAATGAGCCTCAACTTCTTACTCTATGGCTTGTATGTGGAGCTTTGGGTAGGATAAGCATGAGACTTACTTGTGCCACATGATGTTGTTGAGCCAAAGACCGGATCCAAGAAGAAACTAGTCATGCAACTTGATCGAGATGTGCAAGTGTGTGGAATATTTTTGTTTGTTTTTCTATGTACTCCTTGGTTGAGATTCTCCTCTTGCTTTTATTTTGGAGGGGGGTCATGCTTCATTATTTTTTTCTATGCTCTTTGATTGGAGCACATATATTTTTTCTATGCTTTTTGAGCATATACTTTTCTTTTTTTCTTTTTTTTTCAATGACCCCTCTCTCCTTTTGCAAGAATACAAGAAGAGAAATCTCTTTGGAACTTTGAAGCATTTATTTTTGGTGGGTGGATGGTATGTTTTGCGTAACTCCCGGTGTGGAAGTTAGCATGTGTATGTGGGTGTACGTGATCTCGATCATGGAAGCATGAAAAGATTCTACCAAGGGTCACAACAATTTGGCAAAACTCAATGGGTCACAAGCAAGCATATGTAGAAGGTTTAAACTTTGATAGCAACATATGGCTTTGGTAGGTGATATGGCCATTGAGGAACTTGTCTTGTTTTATTTTCTCAAAAGAATTCATCCGAGATTTTCACCATACTATGAGATAGAGCAAGATCAACATTGTCTCACCATATCATACTAGTCAACACCCTAGGTTTTGTCATAAGTATTTGCTTCCCACAAAGTTTTAATTTAGGCTCTTGTCTCAAAATATACCAATAAATTCAAATACTCATAGAGCACAAGGTTGTACACTAGGTTCTTGCAAAGTTTTAACATAGCAACTATTCATCATTTCCAAAGTGAGGATATAGACAAGATTTCAAGTGCACATGGTTGAAGCAAATATTTTTGTTGTTTTTCTTTTATTCAAATGTGATAAACAAGATGTTGAAAATTGGTTTGGATGGACATACCTTCCTGGATTGAAAATGGGGTCTCCCCCAAGCTAATTTTTGGCTACCTGGTTGGCGTGTCTTCATTTTGGTGATGAGTTGAGCACTTGGAAGCTTGTAGTGGTTGGCTTGATGGATTCGTGGAAGATCATAGGTACGGCCGTACCACTAGGTTCGACCGGCCCTACTCCATTTGCTCCAAGCACTCGTGTCCCCTACTGTAAACATTCTAAAAATTTTTTGTCGAGGAGGGGTACGACCGTACCTCTAGGTTCGGCCGTATCACCAAAAATCTCCATAACTGTTTTTCTAAGTCTTGTTTACTTATTAATGCAATGGTGAAATCAAATTTGAAATTTAAATATGCTTGATGCACGAAATAAAATGTTGGAAGGGAAATATGAGATAAATACCGGTTTACCTCACGGTGAGGGCTCGTAGTTTAGAGTCCGTGAGCGGGACTCCTCCGTTTGCTCAATTGATCTTGGATTCATCCGGTCCCAGAGTGGAAGACTCTGGCGATGCTCCCTTCACACGCCACACCCTCTTTGTTTTCTTCGGTAGCGCTGAAGTCGGTGAGGCTTTAGCGGGGGGTGTTTTTGGTTTCCGTCTTCTTTTCCCCCTTAGCCTTGTTGATTGCTTTCGACTTCCTTGTTTGGTGGCGCCCTTTTGATGCTTTGTCTTTTTCCCAACGCTTCCTCATCGTGGCGATGAGGCTATCCACCTTGGGTTTGGTTGGGGCCACCTTAACTTCCTTGTATTGGGACCGTGGCTTCTTCCACTCCCTAGATTCCTCATCTTGCACTAGGTAACATTGCTCTTCTTTTGCTTGAAATTTGAATGTCATGTTCTTCGCCCTATGCGGAATTGAATCTTTCCGGCTCCGACATCAATCCTTGCATTGACATCTCTTAGGAATGGTCACCCGAGAATAAGCAGCATTTCTCCATCATCTTGTGTGTCGAGGACCACGAAATACGCAAAGACATAGGAGCCTTTGACATTCACCAAGAGGCTCACCACTATGCCCTCTAGATATCTAATCGATGAGTCGGCAAGTTGGACTGTCATCATTGTCGGAGAGAGAGAAGGATATCTTAACTCCTCAAACATGGCCTTGGACATGAGGTTGACACTCGCACCAAGGTCACAAAGAGCATTTTTGATCCTTTGATAGTAGATCGTGCATGTGATAGCTGGAGATCCATTGTCTTTCCTGTGCAAGACTACTGATTCCTCCCATGGGTCTTGGATTTGGTGTATGAGCTTCCCTACATGGTTAGGTGCATACACCCTCCTAGATGGCTTACCCCATCTGGTGGATAGAATGCTAACATTCTCTCGGGTAGGCTCGGGTTGCCCCGGGATTCCACCCGACTCGGAAGAAGGTAAAGAAGCAGCAAGCTGAGCAAGTTGAGTTTCTATCATTTTATTAAAGCTTAGCTGATTCTTCATAGCAGTAGTGAAGGATTCTATAGTGGAATTCAAATTTTCAAGAACTTTATCATTAGCGGCTAGCTTCTTGTTTAAATTTTCATTAATTCTATCTTGGCTAAAGACAAGATCTCTAATGGAAGGCTGATTATTGAATTTGTTAGAATAATTACCTCCATTTTGATTGTTGAATGGGAAGTTGGGCCTCGAGTTCCACCCTTGATTGTTGTAGTTATTGTTGCGGATCCCGTTGTTGTTGCCATTATTGATGAAGCTGGCTTCTTCCCTTGTCTCGGGACAATCATTTCCCGAATGACCCACATTACCGCAAACCTCGCACGTCATGCGAGCGTCCATAATCTTGGCGGTCTCCATATTGCTCGGTGCCTCCAATTTCTTCATTAGGAGGTCCATCTTGGCGGCGAGCATGTCGATTCCATCGACTAGGTGTACACCACGGTTATGGGGTTGGAGACGATCTCCATCCCAACCTTGATTTGCCACCATCTTCTCGATCAATTCCTTGGCGGCGGGTACTTGTAGCGAGAAGAAGGCTCCTCCAGCGGCTGCATCTAGGTGCTCACGGGCGGTACGCTTGAGCCCGTGGTAGAAGGTTTGAATTAAGAACCACCCCTGCATGTCATGGTGCGGGCACGCGGTGATGTACTCCTGGAGATGTTCCCATGCTTCCGGGATACTCTCATCATTCTGCTGCTAGAAGCCCGAAATTCTAGCACGGAGGGTATTGGTTTTGCCCACCAGGAAGAACTTCGCGAGAAATGCCTTAGAGCACTTATCCCATGTGTTGATGGCATCTCGCTCCGCATAAAACCATTTCTTCGCCTTCCCGAGCAATGAGAATGGGAATAGGCGAAGACGAATTGCATCGCCCGTCACTCCGCGGATAGTGAAAGTCCTACACACCTCCAGGAAATGCTGGAGATGTGCATTAGCATCTTCATTCGGCTTGCCGCAGAACGGACTGGCTTGCACCATGTTGATCAACGCCAGCTTGAGTTCAAAGTTTCCTTCTCCCACCGTCACGTTCGGCTCGGTAGGGACATTGGTGTTGGAGGGAGCGGAAAACTTGCGAATCGTCCTCTCGGCCATCGGTGCTGACGAGGTGCTGTCTACGGGATCGACGGTTTTCATCTCATGACTCGAGAGAAACTTCTGAGGAATGAGGACACGAGGTCGCACTCTCCTCCCAAGTGACTCCGGATTGTCATGAAAGTTGGATGGTAGGTCGAAACCGGTCATGCACTACTCTGCATACATGAGAGTAGAGCAAGGGTAAACCCGCTTAAATAGCGGTTCACCGAACCTAGATAACTCTACCACTAAATTTAAATGATATCTTGTGCCTATTGCTTCCCTGGCAACGGCGCCAGAAATGCTTGTTGACGTTCCTTAGCCTCACTACTAGAGCGACGGTGCTAGAAATGCCTGTTGGCACTTGCTAGCGTCGCTACCAGGTTTATACCCCTAGTAATGGAGCTAGGAACGTCTTTGGTAAAACACACGTCACAGAAAGGTCCACAAGCGCACGGATTACCGTTGTAGCACTTCACCCGGTGGTATTCGGGTTATCGTATTTATATTTTCCCAAGGGAAGCACTACGGCAAAGATGATCAAATAAACGGTGGAGAGTAACAAGTCTTGGTAAAGGGCTATAGCGGGGGTAACGAATAAAGATATTCGGGGATAACTTGACACACACAAGGAGATCTTGATAAAGGGTTAGAGAGGACCTAGTGAGCTGGGAGGACAATGAGACGAGAAAGGATCCTAACACAATCTATCTATTCTTGTCAACTCTAGGTAAAGAACTAAGGCAAAGGATAACCAAGGCAAGCTAAACTCGACAAGCTCTTCTAGTGATGTAGGGGCATGCAAAGCCGCGCTCTCAGACTGGGATGAGAAGGGAGAACGATGACGCGCTGAATCCTACCGGCCCGAACTAACGTGGTGGACTAGTGAGCCTGTCTGGAGCTGTCACCTCCCTAGGGTACCACAACTATTCCGTTGAACGGGACACTAATCTAAGACTAAGGCAAGCTCTGAGCACCACGCTCACAACAAACCAAAGAACCTTTCCCCGGATATCACGAAGGAAGGTCTCTCTCCGCTACTAAGCACAAATGTACTCGGTAGAAGATCAAGCGAAGAACGACCACAACACTATAGGGTTCAAGAGAGCTATGCTAACCAAGATTAAACTAACTTTAGTCTAAACCAAGAATAAAGCTTCTAGAGCAAAGTAAAAGCTGAATGTAATTGACTCGAAAGGTAAGATAGAAAGATAACTTGAATTGTACTTGAGTCTAAACAAAGAAAGGATACAAGAGTAGTACCAAAACCCTGAAGAAGACTCCTCCGGAACCCCGAGACTAGCTCGACTCGACTCTAACTCCCAAACTACACTACTCCTACTCTAAGTGAACAAAAGAGAGAAATGGAGATGCTCCTGCATTGTGTGTCCATTCCAGCGAATGTGAGGTCCCTTTTATAGGCAAGGGAGGTCGGTGGAGCATAGGGAAGGAAAACCCTAGGTGTGGCCGTATCTCAAGGCACGGCCGGCCCAAGGATGTGCCGCCTCTCGCCTTGGACGCTCCTGATCACTGCTCCTGAGGCGGTTGTAGGTCGGCTCCTTGGGCCGGTTTCGCCCGGCACGCCAAGTGATAGGTGCGGCCGGTCCTATAGGTGCGGCCGGCCCTACCCCGTGCCGTGTGATGCACCGATCGTGTTAGGGGACGCCTAGGATTGCCTCTGGATGACGGTTGTGGTGGTTGAGCAATCGGATAAGTGGACCCATTGATCCAAGTGATCCTAGCCTCCACCCTTTGATCAAACCGACGTTTCTTCAGTGAATCACATTCGTCCAAGTTGTGCTCGAGGGAGTAGGAGCACTCGGGACCAGAGGCGTGCAACTTGGCGGGCCGGCCGGACCTAGAGTGCCGGCCGCACTTGCAGGTTCGGCCGGGCCTGGCACATGTGGCGTGTTGGTCCCAAATTCTCCCAAAATATGTACCTGCCTATGAAATTCACGACACAACTTGTGAAACTTTATTAGTACTAAAAATGTGCATGAACCTTGTCATATACTTATCTCGAACCCGAGGTTTTGATAGTCAAATTTTTGTTGTAAGGACCGTCTACACTACCCTTGGGTCATCTGCACTCGGCTGCGGCTTCAACCGGAAAAACTTCCGGAATAGCACCCAGTGCGGCTTGATCCCTCGGAACGCTTCACAAAAATGATCAAACACTGAGGTGTGAAAGATACTGCTCGGGTTTAGGTGGACGTGCTCGATCTTGTAGAACTCGAGCAGCCCATGGAAGAAGTCACTTGAAGGGAGCACCAATCTGCGCTCTCAGAAGCGAGTGAACATTGTGATCTCCTTCGAGTTCTTCTGCATCGGATATTGATCTCCCGCGGCGGTGTTCCAGGAGTCCACGACCTTCTCCCTCAGGAGGCCATTGTTCACCGGCGACAAGATATCTCCCGTCTTCAACTTCGATTTCTTCCGGGCCTTCTTCGGGTCCGGCGGCGCGGGGCGAGACGACGATTGCCCTTCATCTCCCCGCTCTTCTCAGGCTCTCTTCTTCGACAGTCGCATCTTCGACGGAGATGACTTCATCCTTGTGGTCATGAGCGTCTTCACTCGCATCCGCTCGGGGGCTACGGGGGTGGCTACGACAGTTCTTGCAGACCAACTGTGGTGGCGGCGACGGCAGCTGTGGAGACTTAGATCTATTCGCAAATGACTTGGGAGCAAAGGCGGATGGAGAACCCTAAGAGGTTACCCTCTTATTTATAACCACACGACTGACTCAGTGCGTGCGGCCTCTTCAACTTCCACTACTCGACGCTCCGCATCTCGGGGGGCTTATCTTTGATTTTTGGAATTTGGAGGATTTCAACACAATGATCATCAACAACAGACACATTCTAGAGTCAGTTGACCCTTCAATTCGAGAGAAGTACTCGACTCAAGGCTCGGGGGCTCCGTGCCACGTGTCCTTCGGTTTTTTCTCCGTATTTTCAGGATAAGGTTGACAGAACTTCACATTGACCCTCAGCTTGAATCTACAATTCGAACTAAGGCTCGGGGGCTACATTACATATGGAATGCGATTCTTCGAATCGCATTTTCCATATGGTTTTCAACGCAAGCTATCAAGACATCAAGAGTATTTTTGAAGACCTTTGAGAGGAGAACTCGGGGACGCTTGGGGACTACTCGAGAAGACTTCAAGACTACTCAAGATCAGTTGGAGTACCTTCCAGCCTCGAGATGATTCAAGTACTCTTGAGAACTTTCAGCATGTAGACTCGGGGATGCTCAAGGACTACTCGCGGAGGCCATCAAGACTACTCGAAGCCATCTCACTCGACTACAAAGTACTCAGGGGCTTGTTATACAGACATCCCTGGGCCCACTACAGAGGCAGGTACAGGCACGGACTACTACGTGGCCCCCCAGGACTACTTGACTTGTGGACCATGGTGCAAGACGGCGTGGGCTACAAGGCAACAGAGGACTAGAACTCAGATAGGGGCACTTGCCATGTACGAACCCATGTAGAGTACTCCTAGCCATGACCGACTAGTACTCCTCTACCAAAACCGACTTGTAACCCTGCCTCCCGGTGAATATAAGGCGAGGCAGGGACCCCCTCTATCTATCCCGCATCATCTTGTAAACAACACCCCATCAATCAAGAGCTATGCAGCATACATGACATAGGGTATTATGCACATTGTGGCCCGAACCTGTCTAAATTGTGTGCCACGTATCTCTCCTTCGAGTTCTCGATCTCGGCGAGGCCACATTCAACCACCTAGGGTACCCCCATGGTGGCTTTGATGGTCTAAAACACCGACAGGTGCTCATCACACAAGTGCAACAACCCGAACAACTACAACACCGCAATCTATTTCAGATTTTCTTTGTCATTAACAATCGATGTGTGCGAGTCATCATTGATGGAGGCAACTACAACAATTTGGTAAGTTCAGATTTGGTCAAGAAGCTTGGCTTAACCACATGACCACACCAACATCCATACCATATTCAGTGGCTAAATGATTCGGGGAAGGCCAAGGTAACACAAACTTGCAGAGTTTCTTTCTTAATTGGTACTTATTCCGATTTGGTTGATTGTGATGTAGTTCCTATGCAAGCTTGTTCTCTTTTGTTGGGTAGGCCTTGGGAATATGATACTATTCAACGTACCATGGTAAAAGTAGCCTTTGTGCATAAAGGAAAGAAATATACTTTACTACCTTTGACCCCTGCTGAAATTGTCCAAGCTGAGAAAGAATGAGCTTCTAGTTTGAATGACACACAATCTGAAAATCAGCAAGTAGCAAAATCCACTTTCCAACCTAAAAAGGATAAACCTACACCTAATTCTAAGGCCGAGGGCATTAAATTGAAGGGTGGGGTTATGCTTGCAACAAAGTGCGACCTTACTGAAATTTCCGAAGATGAAATCTGCTATGCCTTGCTTTGCAAACGAGCTTTGTTTTCAATTGATGATATTACAAGCTCGATACTTCCTGCCTTCACTAACATTTTACAGGAGTATGCGAATGTTTTTCCTGCTGAGATACCACCAGGACTGCCAAGGCATAGAGCATCAAATCGACTTGATTCCGGGGCAACTTTACCCAACCGAGCAGCCTACCGAACCAACCCTGAGGAGACTAAGGAAATTCAGCGGCAAGTCCAAGAGCTTTTAGACTGTGGGTATGTATGTGAGAGCCTAGTCCTTGTGTTGTCCTTGTGCTTTTGGTTCCTAAGAAAGATGGTACTTGGCGTATGTGTGTTGATTGTAGAGCCATCAATAATATTACCATTCGATACCGTCATTTTATTACTAGACTTAATGATATGCTTGATGAGTTGTGTGGTTCTATAATTTTCACAAAGATTGACTTACGAAGTGGCTACCATCAGATTAGAATGAACCTTGGAGATGAATGGAAAACAACTTTTAAAACTAAATTTGGATTGTATGAGTGGTTAGCAATGCCTTTTGGTTTGACTAATGAGCCTAGCACTTTCATGCGCTTGATGAATTTGGTTTTGAGGGCTTTCATTAGATGATTTGTGGTAGTTTACTTTGATGATATCTTGATTTGTAGCAAGTCTTTGGATGAACATATGAATCACTTGCATGCTGTTTTTAATGCTTTATGTGAAGCACGTTTGTTTGGTAACCTTGAGAAGTGCATCTTTTGCACAGATCAAGTCTCTTTTCTTGGTTATGTTGTTACTTCATAGGGAATTGAGGTGGATGAGATGAAGGTTGAAGCAATAAAGAGCTGGCCGGTTCCCCAAACCGTCACACATGTGAGGAGTTTTCTTTGTTTTACAGGTTTCTACCGCCACTTTGTCAAAGATTTCAGCACCATTGCAGCCCCCTTGCATGAGTTGACAAAGAAAGGGGTGGTGTTCCATTGGTGAAAGGCACATAATGAGTCCTTCGATGCTTTGAAGGACAAGCTTACACATGCACCATTGCTGCAACTTCCGAACTTTGGTAAGACCTTTGAGCTTGAATGTGATGCTAGTGGAGTTGGCATTGGGGCTGTTCTAATACAAGATGGTAAACTCATTGCATACTTTATTGAAAAACTGCATGGTCATATTTTAAATTACTCCACGTATGATAAGGAATTGTATGCTCTTGTACATTCTTTAGAAATGTGGCGTCATTATTTGTGGCCTAAGGAGTTTGTTATCCATTCCGATCATGAATCGCTCAAGTATCTTCACTCTCAAAATAATCATAACCGTCGACATGCTAACTGGGTAGGGCTGATTGAGTCTTTTCCTTATGTTATCAAACACAAAAAAGGGAAGGATAATGTGATTGTGGATTCTTTGTCTAGGCGATATACCTTGTTTTCCCAACTTGATTGTCACATTTTTGGACTTGAATCTATTAAAGAACAATATGCGCTTGATCGTGATTTTAAAGATGTTTTGCTGAATTGTAGAGTGGGACATACGTGGAACAAGTTTGTGATCAATGATGAGTTATTATTTAGAGCTAACCGCCTATACATTCCAGTTGGTTCGGTTTGTCTCTTGTTGTTTGCAGGAAGCACATGGAGGAGGGCTGATGGGACACTTTGGTGCTAAGAAGACGGATGATGTTTTGGTCACATTTCTTTTGGCCAAAGATGAGGACAGATGTTGAGCGTTTCGTGGCATGCTGCACCACATGCAAAAAGCTAAGTCTCGCTTGAATCCACATGGTTTATACATGCGTCTTCCTGTTCCTTCTATTCCTTAGATGGACATCTCGATGGACTGTGTTTTTGGATTGCCTTGGACTAAGAGGGGGAGGGATAGCAATTTTGTTGTGGTGGATCATTTCTAAGATGGCACACTTCATACGATGTCATAAGAGTAGTGATGTTGTTCATATTGCTGACCTATTTTTCAAAGAAATTATTCGTTTGCATGGTATGCCTTCTACTATTGTTTCAGATCGCAATGCTAAATTCTTGAGTCACTTTTGGCGCACTGTATGGAATAAGTTGGGAACCAAGCCGTTGTTCTCTACAACATGTCACCCAAAAACTGATGAACAAACAGAGGTGGTGAACCGCACCTTGGGCACCATGTTGAGGGCTGTTTTGAAGAAAAATTTGAAGGTGTGGGAAGAATGTTTGCCTCATGTGGAGTTTGCATACAATCGGGCAACACAATCCACCACCAAGGTAAGTCCTTTTCAGGTAGTGTATGGTTTCAACCCCCTTGCTCCTATTGATATATTGCATTTACCTACTAGTGAGAGGATTCATAGCGATGCAAAGAAACATGCTGATTTTATTTTGCAAATGCATGAGACAACTAAGCACAACATCGAGAAGATGAATGAAAGATATAGTCATTGGTAGTAGAGGCAAACATGAAATTAAACTTCAACCGGGAGATTTAGTTTGGTTGCACCTTAGAAAGGATAAATTTCCATAACTAAGAAAGTCTTAGTTGATGCCTACAGCTGATGGACCTTTCAAAATAATTGAGAAAATAAATGATAATGCTTATAAGCTTGAGTTGCCTCCCGAGTTGGGGGTTAGTCCCACCTTTAACATTTCAGATTTGAAGCCTTACTTGGGAGAAGAAGATGAGCTTGAGTCGAGGACGACTCCAATTAAAGAGGGGTAGGATGATGAGGACATCCCTTCTATTGATACAACCATGCCACTACTCAGCAAGGACCAATGACTCGAGCCCGTGCACGACAACTCAACTATCAGGTAAAGTCGTTCCTCATTATTCATACAAATCCATCTCAGAATGGGATGCTACTTAATTTTGAGGATGAATGTCTAATTCTTAGGAACATGGGACATGAAGAAGAGGGGACAAGCAGCCACAACAACCTAGAACGTCAACAAGCTCCCTGTTTGGAGATGAGGGCCGCTCCCACACAAACATTGTGAACCACTCCTGAGTAGAGTGGACAGCAAGACAACATCAGATTGTTTTGGCCATAACTCTTGGCTCCGAAGGTTGTTTGAGGCATATGAGTACTCGATGGAAAGCTCTTGAAGTTAACTTCTAGATGGATCAGGAAACACCCTCAGATTCATATGGAGTCGCCCAGAATTTACAGAGAGACGTCCGGACCAACCAGTCAAAGGCTGATAGCCTTGTATCAAGTAAAGCCCATTAGGGGGGCCATTCTAATTAAGGGTTTACATCCTCCCACACCTCTTGGCTGTCCTCTCATGTATAAATACACTCTCCAACAGCCGGGGAAGTTGGGTTTTGCTTAGTTTCATTCCGTCAAGAACATGACACCGATTCTTCGGTTGTGGAATCTCATTCGTGAGTCGAATCAAATTCTTTCTGTGATTTGGTTTCTTCTTCGTGCATTTGCTTGTGTTATTCGATTTCGCAGGCAAGAGTAATTAAGTCTTCTTGACGAGGCCAATCGAGCTGCAGCTTGGTTGATAACCAGAGGGTTTGTGGTGCTAAGATTGCGGGGTTCATTTCTTTAGATTTGAAGCTGGATCGGTGTGTCTCGAATCTGCCCAAATTGATAGTTATCTAAACCTTCGGAAGATCGAGAACCCAAGCCGTATCACGCGGCCCCGACGCCTAGGCGGCCATGCCTTAGCGACGGTGGAGCAGGGGCGCGGAGGAGAGGGGACCCACGACCAACCCCCGACGGCATAGGAGAACGGATGAGAGAGGGCCCGTGGCTAGCCTCCGATGGCATAGGAATAGGGGCCCCACAGGCCTTCGTGGCAGCGGTGGAGGAGCCACCGTACGCCCTTCATCTCCCAACCTTCGGCAAGGGAGGCCTGGGGTACGACGGCGGCGGAGTGGGGAGGCCTCCTTCGCCGGTGCGTCATCCTCTGCCGCCGACGCCCCCGTTCCTCTGTTCCCTGCTCTCTCCGCCGGTGAGCCACAAGGCCCTTCCCCTACTCCCTCCGTCGGTGAGCCGCGATGCCCCTCCCTTCTCCCTTTGTTGGTGAGCCGCGTACCCTCTACTCTGCTCCGTTCGTTGACGAGCCGTGAGGCCATGCCACCCCCTTGAGGACGAGGTGGTGGCCAAGGCGAGGTGGGTGCCTCTCTTCAACCTCTCCCTCTCCCTGTCCTGACACCCGATGCCCCGATGGATCGGATCAGGCAGCCGAGTTGCGGCTGGTCCATGTCTCGAGCCTTGCGCACCTCGAGATGCTCCACACCGCGTGTCAAGCTCGGGTGGAGGCTGATGGAGAGCGCATGAGCTCGTGGACAGCCATGTGGGTGGAGCTCATCGTGCGGGAGGCAATCTTGGCACTGCTGACTATGGAAACAAGGTAGAAGAAAATGGTAGAGGATGACATGTCGGGCCCATGGAGATTGGAGAAGGTTGCCACATAGGATGGGTGATGTGTCACATAGGATGGGAGATTGGAGAAGGAGGGAGGTCATGTATCCGGTATTAACAGCACGAGGAGCTAAAACAACCGGTTTTCAAGTTGCGGGAGGTCACATGGATTCAGCCCATACTCCAGGGAGGTAGATAGGACTTTTTCCATGAAATAAACATCTGGAAACCCAATTGCTTCGGACCTCCTTTCCCTGCACGAGATCGAATTGACAAATTTTTTTATTTTTATACTTATTTTTTTACAAAATTATCAAAATATATACCCCTTCCAATGTTTTACAAAACTATAACTATGCCACCATTTAAAACAGCGGTGCCCATCCACCGTTTCAAATGGCGGTAGGGATCTATGGCGGTAGGGACTCCCACCCACCAGGGGGTACTGTAGCAATTCATATCTCCATTTCAAACGGCGGTAGGAACTAGTACATTTTCAAAAAATTGTAATTTTTGTATGAACTCAGAAGGAGATAAACTTTATATGAAAATTGTAGATTTCGTGAAGATCTACAACTTTTTAGTTCAAACTTTTTTCATTTCAAATCATCTTGAGGCTCAAATAATCGATATACTATCCAGATCTAAAATTTAAATTTTAAATCTAAACGTTGTGTCAATCATTTGAGCAGCAAAATGAATTCAAATAGACATAATTTAAACTACAAAGTTGTAAATCTCGTCAAGATATACAATTTCGGTGTAGAGTTTACCTTCATCCAAGTTTACATGAAAACATTTTGAGTTTTTGAAGATATGTTGCTGAGAAAAAAATTCGTCAAATTTCAGATCTGAATATAGGATTTCTTATTTGAGCATCAAAATGATTTCAAATGAAAAATGTACGAACTAAAAAATTGTAGCTCTCGACGAAATCTACGACTATAGTATAACTTTTATCTCCATCTGAGTTCATAAATAAAATATGATTTTTTAAAAGATATGCTGCCAAAAAAAGAAAAAATTGTGTCGATTATTTAAGCATCAAAATGATTTCAAATTAAAAAAGTTTGAAGTACAAAGTTGTAGATCTCGCCGAAAGCAACAATTTTTATGTAAAATTTATTTTCATCCAAGTTCACACAAAAATGTTACGATTTTTTGAAGATATACTGGTCTCTACCGCTGTTTGAAAAGGTGGTAGAGACTGCTATAGTACCCGCCGACGGGTGGGAGTCCCTACCGCTGTTTTAAAAGGTGGTAGGTCTCTACTGCCATTTGAAACGATGGTATCCACCCAACTGCTGTTTTCAAATGACGGCATAGGTATAGTTTTGCAAAACTTTGGGAGGAGCATATATTTTCATAAATTCGTAAAAAGATAAAAATAAAAATAAAAATTGAATTTAGAGGACGAATGCGTGAGATTCGTTGGATGGACCGCAGGAGTGTCTGGCCCGCTAGATGTGATGGTGTATCAGCCAGGGTTGACCCGTTGTGATAACTATGTTACACGGATACCAGTACGGGATACGTATCCGATACACGGATATGCACTTTCCCAAAAACACCGATACAAGGATACAATTAGTATAATTAATAATTATATATAAATATCACAAAATAAGTGAAAAAGCTGGACATTGGCAATCAATTTTATAAGTATGGAATTCCAATTAGTCAAGCAAGCAGTCATTTTTATAAGTCAGTCCAAATCTCTCAAGTTTCTAACTCTCTTCTATCAGCTCCTAATCAATTAATTTTATAACTGTGGAGTGCCAAGCACAAGCAGTGAAGCAGCAATAGAGGAAAACAGAGCAGCAATGCAGAGGGGGTCAACAAGCATGCCACTAAAAGCCTCAACCAATCAAAGAAATAACTTGAGTAAAATAGTAGACATGAGGGGGCAAATTACAAATTTTCTGGATCTTATCCCTTCCCATCTGGTCAGCCTCTCTCGTGACCCTTCTTTCTTCCCCGTCTCTCTCTTCTTGGCAACTCGCGAGACCGCGGTGGCGCGGTCCCTCTCCCTCACCGCCCCCGCCAGCCCGGCCCTTGCCGCCGCCGCGGGCCTCCGTCCGCCGCCGCCAGACGCTCCTACCCCACCGGCGACCTCCGCGCGACGGTCCTCCTCCTCCATCAGTTCGCATACTCACGTATGGCGGCTCGCCCCACAATTTTCCGCTGTGACCTTCGATTTGCCGCGCGGTACTCAAGTATGGCGGCATCTAATGCTTGGGCCGACGTATCAGATACTCATATCCAAGCTGATACGTATCCTTTTTTTAGATACGGCTGGAAACGTATCCAGGGCGTATCCAGAGAGCATCCGTATCCGGTACGTATCGGATACGCGATACGCTACCCCCTGGCGTATCCGTGTAACAGAAGTGATAAGTATCAGCGCCGGCTCGTAATGAAAACCAACAGTGATGTTGAATTATCACCTCCGGTTTCTATATTCACTCGTGCAAAAACCAGCGGTGATAAATTATCATTGCTGGATCGCTGAAAACCAACGGGTGATGGGACGGTGGTGATAACTCTTTCTTAACTAGTGTCAGTACGTTGGTTCCGTATATGTTGTGATAACTATGGAATTCCAATGGTGATGCTCCCAAATTATAAGCTGGTTGGCCACATGGCAATGGAGAGTGGTAGAGACAGAGCTAGGAGAGCATTGCCTGACCCTCGCGGTTGGGACTTTGGGTGGTTTATAAGCATCTTCAAGTGTTTACCAAATTTTACTTGGCTAATCTTGTGTTTTGCTAACTTCTAAAAAAATATGCAAAGTAAAAAGAGTTCATCTCCAATAGTTTGGCATAATTCACTTGCCAAATCCAGATCTAATTTACATCAGGAATCCTGAGAGAAGCAAAATTATGTTTGTGCCCTTCCACCTCTTGAAAACTTACATCAGGAATCCTTCTCTATTCTTTATTTCTTTTTTCACCCTCTCACCTACAGGGAAACGATGATGGTAACCACAATCCGCGCGCGCATATATGCGCACGCGGGGAGGTGAGTTTTGCCAAGTTTCTATTTTTCCCAAATTGGTTTGACAAACTGTTGGAGGCCAATTTTTCTTGTTTTGCCAAAATTAGATAAATGCCAAGTTAATTTGTCAAACTGTTGGAGTTGCTCTTACCTAAGTGGTTCTAGGCGTAGAAATCTGCCAGCTCTGCCACACTGATATTGGGCATGTCAGTTCATGACCATTTGATGTTGAAAGTGCCTTTTATCATTGGAGAACAGGCCGTTAGTCATCCATTGGAATTGGTGAGGTGATTGGTGATCGTCATTCGTCACCTGGCGGCAGTTGAGGCCGTAAATCGTACTCCCTCCGTGTCAAAATATCTGTGGTCATTAACTTTTTTCTACAGTTTTGACAATTCATCTTATTCAAATAATTGTGCAAGTAAAGTTTATTTTGTTTGCTAAAAGTTTAATTGTTGTATGTATTTTAAGCTTTACTTATCCTTTTACATGTTTGCGATAATTTTTTGAATAAGACGAATGGTCAAAGTTGTAAAAAAAAGCCAACGACGACAAATTTTTCGATACGAAGGGAGTATATATTATTACTAGTTCTTATATTAATTAGCTACGAATGTGTGTGGGGCCGTCACTTTTTTTCCCAAAGGAGTGAGTTATACTAACACATAAGACAATAGTACACCCCTGCCACTTTACAGAAAGGACAATAAAGCTGAAAATTACAGCCACACCAGCTTCTTCCAGGATCTTCTCTCCATCAGAGCCAAGCTTGAGACCGCCATCTGCATCGACGACGAAGTCCACAAGGTGGAGCCGCAGAGGAGGCCTTACTTCAAGGCAATGATGCCGAGTAAACAGCCCCCCAGGCGCATCAACCATCTCTGACACTCTCGTCGCATCCATCATCTCCTCCAATGCTGGCAACCAGAGCATAGCTCCGATTCCTAACAGAGTCCATCTTCCTCTTCGTTGAGGAATCCCAAGACCACACATGGGCGATTCCATTCGCAAAGAGAGAAGAAGACAACAAGTTCCGCCAACGCCAGCCCAAGAGCCAATGGCCGAAAAAGATACCACCATCTTCAGCCAACAAGCTGGCGACCGGAAAAAGCTCTGCGACTGCCGCAATAGGCAACCCAGAAACAGGGCTGCCGCGATAGGTAACCCGGAAACAGAGCCCGCTGTAGGGGACAGCCATGTTCCCCCATTCGCACAAGAAAAACGAAAAGCAAAGATAGATCTCATGCCTCCACCAACGGTAGGAGCAGAGGCTCTCAAGCAGATGGCCGCACTACCACCATCAACGCCAAAGCAAACTCCACACCCACCGAATTTGAGATAGAGAAGACAAATCCCCAATGTAGCCACCTTGCCAAGACCTACGCTAGAACATCTGCCATGGCCATCGAAAAAGCGCTGGAAGGACTTTATTCTCCGCAACGGTGGCGGCGCCATCGCCGGAAACCTAAGCTCCCTCACCAACGACAGTGATAAGCACCTCTAACCTACTAGACTATACACCCTAGAAGCTAAAAATTATGTCGGACGACGATCCACCCCGTCCCCCGTCTGCTCTTGTGCCGGAACGGCGGTCGGAGGGAGTGGAACGGCCGGATCGACACCGGAACCCGAGTCGCCTACGAATCGCATTGCGGTTGCTGGGGAGAGGTGTCGGTTGGATTCTCTAATCTATGTGTGGGGCTGTCACTCTTTTGGAATGTCACCTACGCCTGTGTGTGACATGTGACGTTCCTTTGGACTTTACCTCAATCAATCTTGGATGTCACTAAATAAAATCATGCATAAACATTGCATGAATAACTCGATCACAAGGAGAGATGTATTCTGATCTCTTGCCAAATCAAAATACATCTCTCCTTGTGGGGTATAGTTGCACATTTGACAACTCTAGGGGTTGGAATGCATCCTGCAGCGAGATAAACACTAACTTGTTTCAATTTCAATAAACCTTACTTGTACTCTTGATGTTAGTGTTATAAATGGAGAATTGTATGAACACATATGTATTAGGTGTCTACAGTCTGAAAAACAATGCACAGTGTTTATGTGGATTGATCCTGAATAGGATGCTAGGGCTAAAGCTATTCTGACGAAGCTAATGGGTAGGAACGCAAACGCTGAAGAGGAAAAAAATCAGGAAAAGAAGAATATTTATGTGGAATATTAGTTTCATTTACTAAGTTGTTTTCGTCAATTTTTCAATTGTGCATAATGTTTATATCTTGCAGCCTTAGTGACAACCATCCGAAATGATGCTTGAACGGGAAACTAGTTACTGTTCATGTCTGTAGCAAGAATTGTACACGATCGAGCAGAGAGGCAGTGTCATGTGTGAATGTCCGCATGTACCTATACTCACCTGGGGGAGAGAGAACAAGGGAAGCTCACATGCATGCTGGCAGCAGGAACCAGGAAGCATTCAGACAAGGTTGACAGAGGGGACGCACAAAAAGCCTTCCCGTACAACCAATCCACACACATTCATCCTGCTTTCTAGAAACTACACTGTTTCCCTATCCCTACCTGCAGGCTACCACATTCTGGGCTTGCACCACCACATGCATGCATGCATGCATGCAGGGAACCAATTTCGTAGATTCATTTTAGGAAAAATAAAGAGAAATAAGAGACACTATACTTTAATTTGTCTCAGTATTAATAGATAGAGCAAGTTGTGAGAGAAAAAGTAGCATGAGGCAACCAGAAGATGAATAATCCAGCGCTTCTTTTGACGCAGATCGTGAGAACGCACACGGAGAGTCGCAGACTGCGACTGGACGAGGAATAAGTCTCCATGCAGTACAAGACAGTACTGTTCTTGGGCATGCAAGATAACGCATGCTTTGTAGTATCCCTGCATTATTCCTGCACCAGCCAAAAAGGTACTAAAATATTCAGAAGAGCAACTCGGAAAATCCTTTTATTCCTCATGTTCCTGCTTGACACTTCATGCGCTAGGTAAGGTGCTAAGATTCCATTCTTTCGCTAGATCTGCTCCTCTATGTGGGCATTTTGCACGATTGATGATTAGAAAGAAAAATGGGCTCCGGCTCCTTAAAAAGGAAGGAGCCGGAGGAGTTTTTTTTTCCTCCGGCTTCTCTATATAAAACACATTCAACTCCTTTAGTGCTTCATCAATAGTGGAATCTTTTTTAGCAAAGTGTTTGATAGAGCTTCACTTGAAGCCGCAGGAGAAGCTGAAGCCGGAGCCTATATACCCTTAGGCCTTATTCGTTTCCATCGGATTGGATTACGACCGGAATTGATAAAATATAACAACAAAAATCATGATAGCTACTATAAAAGATCCAGATTTATTCCGGGTTGAAAATTAATTTGCTCATAATAGGTACACCAAAAGGCTCGAAATCAATCCACTAGTCAAGAGGTGTGTAACCAATCTGTCTCTTCGGTCTGTTTCTACCTATCATGATGAGTACATTAATTCTTGATCTGGAATAAATCCGAATCTCTATCATAATTTTCTTCATACATTTATAATTCCGACCGGATTGAATCCAAACGAACAAGGTTTGAGTCAAACATTGGGAATATAAATCATGAATAACTTTTAAGTCGTTAAGTTTGAGAATGTGAAAATCATATAAATAGATTTGTCTTGAAAATTACTTTCATAAGAATATACATATATAACTTTCCAATAAAGATTTTTATAGAAAAGAGAAGTCAAAGTTGTGCTTTGGTGACCGTGTCGCTGTCCTAAACGACTTCTAATATAGAACCGGAGTGAGTAGTTAGTTAGACTTTTAGTTGAATTAATTTATGTGTCCAATGTGACATCATGCACGCAGGCATGCTTCTCATGGATCATCACGATAGGCTCTGATCCTCTCAGCACCGGGGGCTCCCACGTGGTGGTTGACGAGCGTGTCCCTGATCCCTTGCCTCGAGTGCATCAGTGGACATATACTTGTTTCAACCTTGCGTATGCATCGTCAGGTGAATGTACGTACACTACACTTGGTATATATGCATATGTTGAAATGCAGAGTAAGGCTAGGTGCCCATATAGATCGAGCACCACAACTTTTTCTAGTTTACTCATTTTTTTTTCCAATTCTAGTTTACTCAATCAGACATCACGGTACATAAACAGCTGTTGGGGTCTCACACACTTGTAAGTTGCCACTGAACTACTTCTCCCCGAGTCCCTGTTGTGCGAATGCAGGTTTACATTTTTTTTTCTTCGAATAATGCAGGTTACGTTAATCGTCAGGTGGATGCACCTATCTACCCACTTTATGTACCTCCTTGACCTAGGTTGCTTTGACTTTTCTTAGTTCATATATTTTGTTATCCACTTAGATATATACCATATGTCTACATGCATAATTATATTAATAATATTATGAATCTTGAAAACCAAAACGACCCATAGTGGAAAGCACAGAGTACATCCTACTTTTTGAAATGCATGGCATCAGTTTGGACAAGGCAATTAGTTTACTTTGAAACTAATTATTTTGTCCTAAAAATTATACACGGGAAGTTTATAGACTGAACACCATGAAATATGAGTTTAAACCCTACCCACTAGTTTTTTTTTTGAGATTACACAATACAACGCAGACGCTCACAACACGCACGCACACTCACCCCTATGAATACACGTACGCAAACCCTACCCCTATGAGCACCTCCGAAGGACTGAGCACCGGCAGATCTGGAGATTCTCGAAGTCACCACTGGCACCTCGTCGTCGACGGGAACGTCGCTTACCACTTAAAGCATAACGCCGGAAAATCCCGAAATAAATCCAGGAAAAGGTGCGAGCACCAGGATTTGAACCCTGATGGGTAGCGTCCCACTGGACCGTCCTACCATTGGACTACAAGCCCATTCGCAACCCTACCCACTAGTTAATTACTATGCGCCTTGCAACTGAAGTAGTTCTGTCTATTGTGATCTATTCACATGGTCCCAAGAGGACTTTAAAGGATTGAGATCCTAGTAATCCTATGAAATACCCAAGGAATGACATGTTCCCTAGAGGTTTCAAGAATTCTACTAAAAGAAGGAACCTCATAAGGTCTTCAAATGTAGGATTATTAAATTATAGAAATAGGAACCTCAACTGCAATCCTACACGAATCCAAAATGCAGGAAACTTTCTAATGGAATCGTTTTGATACAACACATGAAAAATATACGACTTAGATGAGAAAGGACGACACAAAAAAAATATTCCAACAGGTTGGACCGCATTAGATTTCCTTCATAAATCCTATAGATTGACGTATACCCTGGTAAAAATTGTAGGATTCTTGATGCCCAGATCCTTTGTTCTAAAGGATACCTATATGTACAAGATCTTGTAAAATTCTTCGACCATTGTAGTTTGTTCCAAAGGGGATCTAATTAAAAGGCTAAAAAGTACTGCCTCCACTATTTATCATATGACTTTTGTTAGTTCAGTTTTGAAGTATGGGGGAGTATTATGTGTGCCCCTCTCTGTCACTCATCCACAACATATGAACACTACTGGGAAAGCGCTTTTAGTACCGGGTCTCAACCCCCTTGAATACCAGTTGTGCAACCGGTATTGGCAATTTAGTACTAAAGGGGGATCCATTAGTATTGGGTCAAATAATAAGTACTAATTAAATTTAGTACCAGTTGATCTGGCAATCCAGTACTAACTTCCCCCGGATGCCACCCATTGTCGAGCTCATTTTCTTTTCCTTTTATTGCTCATTTTCTTTTTTGTTATTTTCTTTCATTTTTCTCAATCACAAATTCACAAACACATATTCATTGACAAATACGTGAACACACAATACAATCACAGATTCACATCACAACACATATTCACAAACACATGAATCATAATAGAATCACACATATTTCACAAGAATCACATGAATACATCTCACAAGAATCAACACATGTTTCACAAAAATCGTAGAAAAATTACACAAAATTCACACAAGAGCTCGCCATCGAACACAGTCACAGATTCACATCACAATCACAAAAATCCTTACCCACTCCAAACTGCTCACCATGGCCACAAACCCCCTCGCACGCATGCCAGGGATCGGAGGAACCCCGCTCACTTGCAGCAGCCGGTGTCCAGGTGAGGCCCTTTGCCCTCCGATGACGATCAGGGGGGCGACCCTTGCACTTGCGGCCCATGAGAGAGGAGGCTGGAAGAGGGGAAATGGAGGACAGGAAGGAGATGTGCAGGCTGGAGGAGAGGAAGGAGATAGGGAGATAAAGGGGTAAAGTTATAGAGATGTGGGTGTGGCGCTGGTGAGAGGATGGAGGACGTGTGCGGACAAGTGCGTGGGTGGGGTGCGAGAGAAGGTGTTTGACACTTTAATACTGGTGAAGGTTTCACCCGGTACTAAAGATTGAAAATTACCTCTGGTTTAATCCTCTACCTAGTATTAATGTATCTAAGAACCTTTAGTACTGGGTGGAGGCTTCACCCGGTATTAATTCACAACCTTTAGTACTAGTGAAGGCTCCATCCAGTACTAAAGAGGTCATTGGGTCCAATTTGAACCATACTAAGGCCCTGTTTGTTTCAGATTTTGGTGAGTTTTTAACAGCTAGCTTTTCATATTTCCAAAAGCGAGATGTCTCTGATAGTGGAAAGTTGGAAAACTCATAAAAAAGTTGATTTTGGTTTTCCACTTTTAGAAGCATATGGCTTTATGATATATGTAAAACTAGTTGTCAACTACTGGAAAAACACTCATTTGTACCGGTCTATAACCCTCATTTGTACCGTTTATTGAACCGGTATAGGTTCTCCGGTACAAATGAGAGGGACACATTTGTACCTAGTGGGATTAAGCCCTGGTACAAATGCCTGATGCCCACTACGATTGTTTCCTCTCCTCTCCTCTTTTCTTTTCTTTTCTTTTCTTTTCTCATCTCATCTCAACAACACAAGTCACAGATTTACACAACACAAGATGATTCACAACTCAAAATCTCAAATCACCACAAGGTTCACAATTTCACAAGATTTACAACACTAAGATTCGGTTCACAACAAGTTCAATGAGTCACAAGAGATGAGGATTCAACAACAAAAGAACTCACATCAATC
Source organism: Cenchrus fungigraminus (assembly GCA_036936925.1). Lineage (NCBI taxonomy): Eukaryota > Viridiplantae > Streptophyta > Magnoliopsida > Poales > Poaceae > Cenchrus > Cenchrus fungigraminus. Next base: position 74,075,504 of record CM072768.1, on the reverse strand, counting down.
TCACAAGAACAACACACTACAACTCACATCGTCACCTCGAGGCCACCGCCACACTGGGCTCCCGGCCTCCCGCGCCAGCCCAGTCGCCGCTGTGTCTCCCGGCCTTCACACCGGACGGCCGCGCCGCACCGCCGGCCTCGTGCCCGTCCAGCCGCCTCCCGACCTCAGCGCCGGATGGCCATGCTGCCCACCGGTTGGCGACTGCGCTCGCTGGGGATCCACAACCGCCCGCCTGCAGAGAGATGAGAGAGCTAGATGTGAGATGCAGGAAGGAGATGAACAAGTGAACCAAGGCTAAGTGCACAGAGATGAGAGAGCTAGATGAGGGAGCCGTGTGGTGAAGGAAATAAATAAAGGCAGAGAGATCGACGTCTGGCTCATTTGTACAGGCCAAGACACGGGCCGATACAAATGTGACCACATTTATACCGGGTGGTGGCTCTGCCTTGTATAAATGTGGGGCCAGCACATTTGTACCAGGTGAAGCCACCACCCGATACAAATGTGAGGCATTTGTACCGGTTGGAGTCACCGCCCGGTACCAATGTCCCCTCACAGGGGAGCGTCTCCCCCCTCCTCACCCGTTGTAAATGCCCTCATTTAATTTGTACGGGGGGCAAAAATAACCGGTACAAATGAAAAATCAGCCTAAAGACAAATACCTGATTCTCTAGTAGTGATAAAAAAAGCTCCGTGAAGCTAAAACAAACAGGACTAAGTCTCATGATGAAAGATCCATTCCTCAATAATATACCACAACATGTCAAACAAATATACAGAGATACGGAGTATTGCTAGGGATATCGACAGTAGAATAAAGTTCTACCACCTGTACCACGAGTCCACGACGCTAGCTAGGCGCCAAAAGTTTTTCGGTCTCTCAAGTCGCAAAGTGGCAACAAACATTATTGTTGACAAGGAATAAAGTCAAGCTAGACTTTGGTTTCACACGGTTTATCTCAGCTTGCGGGCTTTTAATTATTTGACAGATTAAAAATTAGAACTACAACAAGTGGAGCTCCACCTACTAGAATGAATGCATTGTACAACCCGAACACTCGAGCATGCACCACCAAGGTACACAGTCGTGTCGAGGCAAACTGGACCGGACTTTGACTTACAAGGATTATTGATCACGCAGGCGCGTCTACACTTCAGACCACAATCATAGTACATTCACGGCTACCCGCCTAACACACCTCCCTGCTGCCGCCACACGTGTATTAGCGTGAGGTCTTTCTATATCTCCAGTAAAAAAGTTGCAACTACAAGAAAAATTGATTTGAACCCTACTTCCTCTAGACATGGTGAAGAAGAGCAGAGGATAAACGGGGATAATATGTATATATAAGTCCCTTTGCAGAAGTTATATTTTTTAGAACGCGCGCATAAGTACGTCATTACTACATACAATTAGCTAAACATTCATTTTTTCCTTGGTTTGTATGGACAAGGTAGCGCAGCTTGACGCAACATGTGCATGATGTACGTGAGGAGCCGTGTCCGTGCAGGCAAGGACACAAAAACCGCGTGTCCCTTCTACAATTGTCTTTGGAGCCAGACAAGATTCATGTGTACAGAGAACACCCAGACCCGACATCTCTCGCTAGTCGAGATCAGCTGCTGCAGCGTCCCACGAGCGTCCGCTTGCACTTCGAGCTATATATACGTAATACGTGTCTCCTGCTGGTCCTCCCACACACAGCAACTACAAGGCTGCCACGTGGACAAATGAAAAGTAGCTAGGCACTTTGTTCATGCGTATGCGATTGGATCCTCTCCAACTAAAGTTTAGCAATCCTCTCCAACTAAAGTTTAGAACAACTCCAATAACTCCTTCATATCATTTTCGATCTGTAAAAAAACAAAGAAAAACGTCAAAATCACGTTCCAACAGGCAATGTAAAAAACAAATTCGCAATCGCTCTCGTCATCCCCAGGCGCCGGCTCGCGAGCTTTGGCGAGGCCGCCCGCTCGGAAAATCTCCGGATCCCGCGGTAGGATCGGTCCCTCCCGCCCTCCTCGCGCCAAAACCGTTGATAAATCAAACCCGCCCTGCTGCGTTGCGCCCACACACAGCTTCGCGGCCTTGCGTAGTCGCCGCCGCCGCCAAGCACGGACGCTGCCGGCCATCACACGAGGAACGAGGCCCGCTGCCGAGCTCTCTGGGCCGCCGCCGCCTCCTCCTTCCTCCCCTGGGAGCTCGGTACCCGGCCTCACATGCCGGCTTGGCGAGTTCCGCCCCCGGCACTGTGTTGCCCGGCGAGCTCCGCCCCCGTCGTCGTGCCGGCCCGACAAGCTCCACTCTGGACCCCAGTGCCACCCCGCCCAAGCCCTCGGCTCTAGGCCTGGCGAGCTCTTACCTCGGCGGCGGCGGCACGCCCGCCTGGCGAGCTTCTCCTCCGGCCGCGGCGCATGGCCTGGCGTGCTCCTCCCTCGACCGCGGGCGCCACGTGCAAGGCCGACGAGGCCCACCTCTGGCCGCATGCGCCACGCGTAGGCCTGGCGAACTCCCCGGCCTCGGATGCCATGCCGGCCTGGAGAGCTTCGCCTCCAGCCGCGGGCGCATGGTCCTCCCTCGGCCGCAGGCCTGGCAAGGTCCTTCCTCGACCTCGGATGCCGTGCCATCTTGGCGAGCTCTTCCCTCGGCCGCGGAGGCGCGCCGCCCTGGCGAGGTCCGCCTCCGGTCCCTGCTCGCAGATACACGAAGGAAGGGGACCTCCGCCACACGCCCCTGCTTGCAGAGGCAGGGGAGCTCGCGCCCGCCATTGCTCCACCGCTCATGGAGGCAGGTGGGGATGGATATTGGATAAGGTTGGGAGGGGGAAAGACTGACATGTGGGGCTCACTCGGATAGAAAGTTCAGTTTTAAAGAGTCTGTTGGATCATCTCATAGAATTATGAAGTCTTCTATTTTTACAAAAAGCTAAAACTTCAAATTTAGCTAACAAAAATAAAGAGGCCATTGGAGTTGCTCTTAGCTTGCTAGAATTTGAAGTTTTCTTTAGCAAGCTAAAAATAAAGTTACTAAACTTTAGCAGGGGTTGTCTAGATCTCCTTGCTAAAACCTTCTAAATATCCATGCTACCATTTATTTATTACTATAGAACCCTCGGTGGAGAGAATGAAAAGTTAATATTGTGTGGCAATGGATATTTTAGGTACAGGAAGGAACTTACAACAGGCCTAACAAGTAGTTAGGCAAAAGAACAGGACAAAGATCAAAAGACAACTGAAAAGGAGAAAATAAAATAGCAGACAGACACAACTACAGGGCATGCAGCCAGAGCTTGATCGAGGGGTGAAGAGCCGGCTTAATTCTGATGAGGTGATCAAAGACTAGTGATTTAAAAGCAGCCTTCCATGCAGCCAGACATGGAGGTTTCCTGTTAAAGATGAGGTCATTCCTTTCATTCTAGAGACACCAGGCTCCAACCATGAAGATTTCCATAAAGAAGGACTGAGCAAAGGCTTTCTTGGCAAGATAAAGCTTCTGATAAATGTTAGAGTTCTCATCCCAAGTGATTCCAAGAGAGAACCATCTGCAAACTGCCGAAGGACAGTCAAAGAAGAGATGTTCCACAGTCTCCTCAACACCATTTTGGCACATGACACAATTGTATCCCTCTTGAAGCACTTCTCTTCTTCGTTTCAATATGTTTCTCGTATTAAGCCTGTCATTCAGGAGTAACCATGTAAAGAATTTGATCTTGGGAACACACTTCGACTCCCAGATCCAAATGATGGTTCTATTGGGCTGACAATCTCTGAAATTGTACTGATAGAATTTACTTGTTGAGTATGAAGGTTGTCCCCAAATGAAATGCCAGGAATCCTTGGAGTCTGGCTCAATAGGAGGAAGATTATTAAGAAAATCTTGCAGGTCCAGACACTCATTGTATGCAACTCTCGACATTGGAATTCTGAAAAAGTCAAGCAGATTGTCAGCCTGCCTCATTCTCCAAAGAGAGATGGAGGGATCCCGAGCAAAACCCAAAAGGTTGGGGTACTTTTCAGACTGAATGGAGTCATGAATAACATCATCCCAAAAACCAATAGTATCACCCTGATTTGAATGACAGACTGCAACACCTCTGTGGAAAACATGGAGCCTGAGGATATCCTTCCACCAAAAGGAGCTTTTTTCTCTTGCCAGATGGGGAACAGAGTCGACATAATATCTTTGCTCGATGAGAGAAACCCATTGGACATTGTCCTTCCTATAGAACTTGTCTAACTGCTTCAAGAGAAGAGCATCATTCTGAACAATTAAGTTAATGACTCCCAATCCACCTTTTTCCTTAGGTTTTCTAACCAGGTCCCAAGCTGCAAGGTTGTACCCTTTCTTTCTAAATTCCTTTCCTCTCTAAGGTTGGCAATGGATATTTTGAGGAACCTTATTTAGATGTATTTTGGATTTTGCTCAATTGAGCAAGTTCTAGCAACTCTTGACTTGCTGATGACTAAAGTATTTTTTGGACTCTAACGAAAATTTAATTGGACCCGTTTGGATCCAAACTGACTAAACTTTAACAACAGGTTCCAAAGTTCCAATCAGGACCTTAGTGCCACTACTTTAGCAAGCACATTTTAGCCCATCCTTCATAAGGTACCCTATAAGGTACCTCTAATTATAAATTGAAACTAACATGCTAAATTTGCTATTAGTATTGGGTAAAAAAGAGATTAGTTACCTTGGTAGTACTGATTTCAAAGCTAAAATTTTAGCATATCATACTAATATCTTTCTCAACACCATAAAAAGCTGGGAATATATCTCAAAACAGATGGGATAGAACACTATACTAGGAAATCAGGTTAGTTTGGGTCTCCTTTTGGACAACCTACTTGGTCGATAGATAACCAGTATTTAGAGCATCTCCAGCAGATTGCTTTATTCCATTCCGATAGTTACTTTTGTGATTTAAGTGCTTACTACCAAAAATCAATCTCCACTACCTCCTCCAATGCATGGGCCCACATGCTAGGGGTTTATTTATTATTTTTCTCTTTCCCCACCATTCTTCCTCTTGTACCTCCTCCACATTCCTAACTTTTCCCATGCTAGTTGCCCCTCCCGGTCTCTCTCCAGCCGCACCCCGTCCACCCGCTCATCTTGACCGACCATTGCAGGCTCCTCGCTCCTCTGCCGGTGGCGAGTGAAGAGGAGCACAGTTGATCCTACTCATTCTCATGACGATAACACGAGGTGGAGATGCAGTAGTGGCACGTGCTGGCTTCCCACCGCGCCCGTAGTCACGCCCCTCCACCCGCTCATCCATCTCTGATTGCAGTCGGCTCCTCGCCCTCCGTCAATGATGGGGCTAGTGAAGAGGAGCAGACGGAGTCGCTCCTGTTTACCACCATGCGCGTGAGGTGGAGGTGAAATGGAGCGTAGAGGCAATCGGAAACTTCAACGCACCAACAATTGCCGATAGAGGAGAGCACTGGAGCGGGTTGCTTTTCCCCTAAATCAAGGGGAGAGGAGACGAGTTTTTTACAATTGCCAAAAAGATTTTGGTATTGGGGAAGGGATTGATAGTCTGCTTGAGTGCTCTCTCATCTTCAAAATCTCCTAAATGGTACTCCCTCTGACCCTCTGTCCATTTATATATGTCCTTGATCAGCTCAATTTTGAGCTAGCCAACGTCATACATACAAGAACGGAGGTAGTAGTTTTTTTTTTGGTATTGGAAGTCGATATATGAGCAATTTATTGGAGACGGTCTTATGTACTTCCTCCCATTAAAATTACAGCCCCTATAAATTTAATTGTTCTAAGATAAACTTCATAAATTTTGACTATCAATATTTTAAATCTCAGATGAATTTAACACAATTGTCATTACTAGATTTTATCTTTACAACTGTCTTTTAAGGTACTTCGCAAAACTTCTGTAGATGCTCTCGCTTTTTTAAGCACTCTGAAATTTCTCTTACGTTATACTTAATAACTCTATTAATTTAAATACTGTATTTTATCAATATTAGAGCAACTCCAGCAGCTCCTTTAAATTGTTTTCCATCGCTAAAAAATAGAAAAATTATCACCAAAATGTCGTTCCAACAGACGCGCTAAACGCCATCCTCGCAATCCCCCCTCGCCATCCTCCCCCGGCTGCTCGCCACCTTTGGCGAGGCCATCCGCCTCGTGAAAACACCGAAAACCGCGGGCTCGATCCCTCCCGCCCTCCTCCCGCGCCAAATCTGCTTCCATGCGTCGCTGTCAGCCAAGAAGTGCGTGTTCGCGCCGCCGGCGGAGGAGGCCGTCGTCTCCATTTGCCTCCCCGTGAAGAAGAGGGCCTTGTGGCGCCGCGCCCGGAGGCGCAGACGGCGGCCGTCCCCGTCTGCCTGCCGGCGACGAAGATAGCCGTTGTGCCGCCGCCACTGCCGGAATACGCGGCCCCGATGCGCCTCCCCACCAGCGGATGCGGTTTTGTCGGCCTGCCTTCCAACCAAGAAGCACGTCCTCCTGGGCGCGTCCTCCAAGAGACTCGGCGGCGAAGGTGGAGGAGGCACGGCGGGGTCGTCCTCCTCCTGCTGCGGTGCATGGGGCTGCCGGATTTGGACGGTACGTGGTTGTCGAGCGCGAGTTCGCCGGATTAGAGCCCGCCATGCATGGTGCTGGGTGGAGGAGCTCGGGGGGAGGAGCGCCGGCGGGAGAAGCTGAGGCGGAGGAATAGCACCGTGGGAGGAGGAGCTACGACGGCAGAGCATCGGGGGAGGAGGTCTGACGGCGTTTGCAGCGCTGCGGCCAGGAGTTCGTCGGAGGAGGAGGTGGGGAAAAGGAGACTAAATGAGTATGACACGTGGGGCCTGCTGATACTACAAAATATGAAGAGTTCAAATTTAGAGAGACTGTTGGTTTTCCTTACAGTTTAGAAAGCTTTTTTTGGTAGCTTCAAAATCTTCAAATTTAGCTAGAATTATTGATAATCTCTTAAAGATGCTCTTACTCGTCACAGTATAAAAAATAGAATCTCTATTTCTTCTCTCTAAGTACAAAATATCTATTGATTCTCTTCTTAGTTGAGCTGTGCTCCTGCCATTTTTTCTAAGAATTTCAAATCTCTAGCCGGGAATCCGGCATAGAGCTGTCGTAAACTAGCCTCTTCAGAATAAAATCCATCCTTGTTTTTCATCACTACAGTTGTATAACATTTAATTAAAATGCAACAAACAGGAATTTCGACGAAAATTCAAATCTCTAGTTATGTCGATCGCTGTTCTGTGGATGACGCCAGAGTCACAAAGCACTTGAACAGCTGCAGCATGGCGAAAGGGTACATAGTCTAGTGGTTATAAGAGGCTCAGTAGCAGCTCATGTTTTGGATTTGACTCCTCTAATTTATCAGAAATTAACGATATTTGTGGTTTCTGTGGTAGGTGATGTTCCTAACAATAGTGAGGCGCCTATGGTGACTTCGACGATCAATATTGAGGATTTATCGGCTCACTCTTCGAAGATGCTCTTAGTAGTAGGGTTTGCGTGTATGTGTTTATAGGGGTGAGTGATCGTGTGTTCTGAGTGTCTCCCTTGTACTGTGTAATACGGCAAAAAAACAGTTGCAGCATGGGCAAAGCCTCTGCCGGGCCGACCCATCATCATTGGGTTCAATTTTCTCCCTCACCCATGCAACGGGGGGAGGGGGGGGGATCCTATGTATCTTCCGAAAGATAATACGAAAGGAAACTATAATCCACTAGGAGCCCAATTAACAGCCCAACATAGGTCAAACCTTAGCCCGCCTCACTTTCCTCATCTTGCCACCGCCAAACTCGTCTGAGATCAGCCCACCTCCCCTTCCTCATCTCGGTGCCGCCAACCTCGTCTAAGACCGCGTGCACCCCCACCTGCCATGGTCGTCGCGCGTCGAGCTCCCCATGCACTGTCCGCGTGCGCCACCTTGGCCGTCTGTCCCACGCTACACGCCATGGCCGCCGCCTGCCATGGCCACGACCCCAATCCCGATCCGTGACGGTGCCTCTGCGGTAGCTCGGCGGCCGGTGCGCCACCGGGGTGGGCGCCACACCCTGCTGGTCCCACGCCGCCACGGCCGCCACACCGCTGGCCCTAGGGAAGAAAGGAAAATGTTGAAAAAAAATTCCAAAAATGTTGGAACATTTAAACAAAATGTTGACCAACATTTCATGAAAATTGTTGCAAAAAAATGTGGACAACATTTCTGAAAAATGTTGCAACAATTTGAAAAAATATTGACGAGAAAATGTTGACAACATTTTTCAGAAATGTTGTAACATTTTTTAATTAATAATCATGAGGTGGGATGGCTGGAAACTACTAACTAGCAATCTTAGGTAGGGTTTAGTGGGTTGAAAGTTTCAACCCTTATCCACCTTCCGGTTGCCCGTATAGGAGCCCCATAACATAGGCTAGTCTATTGCATACTGTAACTCTTACAGTGGTAATAGTAGATTTGCACGCTACAATTCCAATTTTTTTTTGACAACAAACATATATATTAAGACTTAAACAGTCCTTTTACAAGAAGATCCTCAAAGAAGACCAAATTACGCTGAGGTCCACAGACCGGAAAAGTCCAACAGACACAGCGATGCGTTCGACGACAGCGAGCTCGCCAATGATGCCGCAGAGGCGATGTAGTCGCTTGCAGGCGGATGGAGGACCGCGCGATGCATCGGTTTGAAGAAGGGGCAACGGGGCCAAGGAAGACCGCACTGAGCGATCGAAGTGTAGTTGGATTGTCGTCATCGACATTCGAAGAAGAGCTGCCAAGTTGCTTCACAAGTGAAGGTGAGTACATCGGAACAACCATCGAGTTGCTGTTGTGAGGACGGTGTGGATCAGCCGTAGAGGAAAGGACTTCTTGAAGTCATGGACGGGGGCGGGAGTGGAAGCTACCATAGTAGAGCATCGGTGCGTTCGACGACGGCAGGGTCACCTCCACAGGAGGAGGCAGAGCCATCAGAACAACCACCGATGTGTTCAACGACGGCGAGGTCGCCTCCATAGGAGGAGGCACGGCCGTCGGAACAACCTTTGGTGCGCAGCCGTAGCGGGCGGAGGTGGAGGTGTAGAAGAAGGGAGAGCACCAGAAACAGATCCCGTGGAGCAGATCCACCTGAGGGAAGATACAAACCACAGGGGAATCCGGCAGATTGACATCAACGCCCGCCGGAACAGGGGTGACGGCGATGGCCAGCCAGCAGCAGAGGGCATATGGGGGCGGAAGTGGAGCTGTTGGAGGAGGTGGATTTATTGAAGTTGTACTAACCTTAGTGACGACGACGTTGATGATGAGTAGGCCGTGAAGGACGGCGGCGGCGGCGCAACACCAGTAGCTTTCACCACTAGGGGATAAGGCCATTTAGGCAAATAGAAAGGAAAAAAAACTACTACTAGAAGGTGCAAGAGCACCGGATCTACTACCTGGGGGCCCCTACCCCCTCGCCGCCAGCAAGGACGCCAGTGGGGAGGAAGGGAGGGACCCGAGGAGGAGGAGGCGGAAGGGGGCGAGAGCCGAGGAGGCTTAGGAGGGAAGCAACTTCAGCTCGCTGTTCCACTAAAGCAGCATTGGAGTGGTACGATTCCACTTCGAAGCTTTTAGGGCATTTGTGTGTGTGAAAGTCCTTTGAATGTTGTAGCATATGGGGTAATCATCTATGTCTATATAGGAGCACCCCACTCATAGCTCCATTTCTCTCAACATGCAAGCCACCTATGTCACCATCCACTAGACCATCTATTTATGTCTTCAACCAATTTTAATTTCTGTGATTAAAAGTATGTCTTTGTAAGTAGCACGCTAAAAACTTCCTACAGTATGTAGAAATACATGTAGGATGAATCTATGAATGGTTCTCTCTAAACAAAAAGAACATGCTTTCTGTATAATGTTGTTTATAAAAGAATGTTGCTATGTAATCACTTTGGTGATTCTACTTTCACATTTTACCTTAATTTTTTATAATTAGTGTTCACCTACACCGTGTAAACACTACTTGATGGCCTACTAGTTTAGGGTGTATACAGTTATTATGCGGTAGAAAAGTCCTTCACGGCATAAATAGTGTACACAAATTGATGATTACACAATATTACATGATCACATTAAAACAATGTTTAGGCGATAGGAAAGTATGAACAACAACTAATTGTGAATCAATATGTCACATGTTATTTGATTTGAGAACCATCAACTAGCATTACAAGGGAATCAACCTTTGGTCCTGGGCCTCCAAGTAGATTAGTACAGGGTATTTTTGCACTCAGTACTAATGTGTGCATTAGTACAGGGTGAGGAGGGAGGGCCCCAGCGCACCCTCCTGTGACCCTCATTAATACCTGGTGGGGGCTAGAGCCGGTACTAATTGGTTAGGCCCCCATTAGTACCAGGTTGAGGGAAGACCCAGTACCAAAAGGGGCACATTAGTACCAGGTGGGAAGAAGCCTCGGTAATGCCTCTCGCACCCTGCCACACATCGGTGCCCCCCAACCCCTCCACTTAAGTCTCTCATCTCTCTCCATCACCTTACTCTATCTCTCTTTCTCTCCCTCCTCTCAATCTTATCTCTTTCTCAGTTTTCTCACACCTCCTCTGTCTCGATCTCCACTGCAGGGGCTGCTGGCTGGAGAGCGCACAAGGCAGGCGTGGCGGTGCGGGCGCGGATGGTCGGCCAGGCCGCCGGCGCAGCCCTTGGCGAGCGCGAGCGCGGGCATGGGAGGCTGGCCAGCCGCCGGCAGAGCCCCTGGTAGGCGTGGGCGCGGGAGGCTGGCCAGGCCGCCCGTGCGGCCCCTAGAGTAGGCAGAGGGCGCAGGCTGCCGACAGGCACTCTGAGCGCAGGCAGAAGGAGCAAGCATAGGGCGGCGGGCGGAGGCTGCCACCAGCCTGTGAGATCCGTTCGTATCTTGTTGTTATGATAATGTGAGTTGTGTTGTTGTTCTTGTGTGATAGATGTGAATCTTGTGAATTTTGTGCCTATAAATCTTGTGTTATGAATCTTGTGAATTTTGTGTTGTGAATGAGATGAGATGAATCTTGTGTATCTTGTGTTGTGGTTTTTGTTGTGAATGAGATGAGATAGATGAGACTAGATGAGATGAGAAAGAAAAGAAAATGAAAGTAAAGAAAAGAAAAGCGGAAACATGAAACGGATGGGGCATAGCCCTTTAGTACCGGGTCTCCTGACCACTCAGTACTAGTATCGATGTGGCAATATTAGTTCAACACCCGGTACTAAAGGGGGTTTAATTTGAACCCAATACTAAATGTTGTTTCCCTTGTAGTGTAGTAACACCCAACTTTTGATTAGATCTTTAGTCTATTTGAATTTTTAAGCTTTGTAAGGAGTTATATATCTGGCAACCCCCATAGGGGGTACTTATAGGAGGGTAGATAGTGGGGGTCGCCTGACCTCAAACCTGAAGGTATGCGTGAGGAAACAAGACACAAGATTTATACAGGTTCGGGTCACCTGAGTAGCGAACCCTATGTCATGTTTGGGGTGTTGTATATTGCGCCTGCGCTTGGATGTTGAGGTGGTTGCCTCATGGTGTGTCTGTCCTCCTATGTACCCCAGCCCTCCTTTATATAGTCCAGGGGCGGGTTCCTAAGATAGGAGTCCTAGTAGGATTCAACAAGCCCCCGAGCATTTTGTAGTCTTGAGCAGCGAGTTCGAGTAGTCTTGAAGCTTCATTGAGTAGTTCTTCATCGTCTTGAATACTATGGGCTGGTAGAAGTCTTCAATAGTACTCAAACTGCCGAAAGAATGGAATGTGTTCCAGCTCATATGTCTTGAAGTCAAGATTTTTCCCGTTGAGCATTATATGCAAGTGTGCTTACAAAATCGCACTTCATATGGAGTGTAGCCCCCGAGCCTTAGAATGAATCCAAGAATCAGGCTGAGGTTAAATCTTGAATCTTCTGTCTTGAAAAAATTGTCTGATGGGTGTATCCTAGTAGCCCCCGAGCCTTGGAACGATTGAAAAATCAATCCAAGGGTCTTCAATATTCATGGAAGTCATCATCCCAGTACTCTTGTAGCATCCAGCCCGCGAGCTCGTCGCTAGGTGAGACATAGGAGCCACGTCGAGTAGTTGTTGGTGCTGAGCCCTCAAGCTTGAGAGCGAATGGGGACTACTCGAATAACTATAGAGTAGTGATTTGGTGCATAGCCCCCGAGTTTAGTAACTAGCCGCACCAGTGGAGCTACGCGGAGCAACCTGGAGATTCGTCACTACATCTTGACATGAACGAAAAGGATTTGTAAATTATGTAGTATATTTGTAGAAATTGAATCCACCAATGACAAATGCAAAATACAAATGTGAATGTAAATGTAAATGTCATGTGCTATGCTCTTGATGCGGTTGTAAATCGCCGAGTAGTTAGCCTGATACGGTTAAGGCGTGTATTAAGACGTGGTCTTGTGTATGTGTATGTGCATGAGGCGTGACAGGAGAGCTGAGGCTGTTCGCATAGTAAGGTGTGTGCTACTGGAGTTACACCATAAGAGGTAGACAAAAGGAGTCGACATGGCGACAATAGAGAGCGTGATTGCTCGTAAAGTAGTCGTTGAGACTGTTCCACGTGGTAGAGAGAAGAGAGCATGTGTTGTGCGCAGTGCCTCCATAGGGTGTCGCTGTTGTGCGCCTCCAGCACTTAGTAAATGAAACATTGTGGAAAGCGCCACCTAATTTGGTGCACCAAACATGTGGCAGTCGGTCAACATCCCCAAGGAATAGTTGGCATGGTGTAACTCTACTGGCAAGTAGCCGTCGAGAGGCATACACGAAGTATTCTTTGGCATTGGTTCCTATATGTGGAAAATAAGCAAAAAAATTATTGAAACAAGTGACTTAGCTTGATTTGCAGACGTGCGTCGATGAAGCCGTGGTGGTTAGCGATGGATCCACAACATTTGTTGCTAAAGCCGACTAGTCGAAAGCAGTACCAACGGTATGCACGAGGCCACAAGACACAAGATTTATACAGGTTCGAGTCACTAGAGTAGCGAACCCTATGTCCTGTTTGGGGTGTTGTATATTGCGCCCTGTGCTTGGGTGTTGAGGTGTTGGGCTCATGGTGTGTCTGTCCTCCTAGATACCCTGGCCCTCCTTTATATAGTCCAGGGGGCGGGTTCCTAGTCGGTTACACTACAAGAAAAACGCCGACTGGTGACACAAAAAAGGCCGTTTCTCGTCATAAACCGCGATTAATGACGTCGGTTGTTACGAAAATGCTCTGTCATTAATCGAGCATCACAAACCGCGATTAATGACGAGACCTTATTTCGCGGCGTCATGAGTTTAATGACGCGTGGAAATTCATCTATATAATGCGTCATAACTTCGTTCCTGCAGCTTTGCCACGCTGGACAGAATCTGATGTGGCATGCCAATTGTGACAAATCATATGCGTCATAAAACGAATTTGGCCCATTTGTAGCTGGGTTGAGCCCAAAACTGTTCCTGTAGGCTGGTGTTGTTCATATAGCCCAAAAAAATTTTTGTTGGGCCCAATTGTAGCTTTTTCAGATGAAATTTGATTAGGGTGGGCCCGTTTTGGTTGGGTCGAGTCCAATAGGTGCACACATTGTTGCGGCCTTCTGTGTCACGTTAATTTGAAAAAAATTGACTTTTGGCCCAAGTAAAAGTGGGCTAAGCCCACTGAAGGACAATATAAAATTAACTAATCATGCATCAGTATTAATGGATTTCATTTCAATTATGATCCTTTTTTTGAATAATTCCGATCTGGTTGGCAAAATAGTAATCAGCACATATTTCTTTATACAATAAAGCAAACTGTTGTTTACTATCAAGCACGACCATATTGTTCATCACATATCATAAACTATTACAAGATAACAGTATCACAAGGAACATTGATTAACAAAGCTAAATCCAGTTCATAATCACAAGAGAAAGTGGAGATTTGATATATGATCTTAACCTCTTCATCTTTTACTGCTAAGCAGTAGACGAAGGAGGTCTTCACTGTCTTCAGTTAGCTTCTGCAACCTCTTAATCTCAGCAGACTGCATTTTCAGAGTTGATTCTGATTCTTCGGTCTTCTTCTTCAAGGTACATAACTCTTTCTGGTGAGCAACAAACCGTTGTCGAAGTTGTACCCCATCCTGATTAGGAGCGTCAACTCTCTCTTCATCAACACTACTACATAAGGATTTGGTACCCATTCTTGAGTACTCAGCTGCCTCTGTTTTAATTTGTTCGGGAAGAAGCATCATTGACTTGGTAGCTTCCATCTAGCAACAGTGGATCCCAAGTCAGATTAGGACCTTGTAATTGATTCAAACTAAGGAAACAAAGGTGTTAAGTTTGTTACCTTGGAGCAGGTCTGAACAGGAGCGACTTCAGATGTTGATCCTTTGGCCCGCTAAAACAAGTACAAGAACAAGAGGTAAGGGTTGAGATCATTCGCAATCGGAAGTAATTTCATCTATTAAGTTCAATGCGGTACATGAACGATCACACCCAATCCATCATCACCCAAGCATGCAACAATAATATTCAAAGGCAAAGAGCGTGGGGAAGCAGTCCAACAATTTCATCTACAAACTTCTACAAACCTCAAATAAGTTGACTTGGAACAACCTCTTGCAATAGGGAACAGCAAATCCACAATCACCCAAGCATGCAACAACAATATTCAAAGGCAAAGAGCATGGAGAAGCAGTCCAACAATTTCATCTACAAATTTCTACAAACCTCAAATAAGTTGACTTGGAACAATCTCTTGCAATAGGGAACAGAAGATCCACAACCACCCAAGCATGCAACAACAATATTCAAAGGCAAAGAGCATGGTGAAGCAGTCCAACAATTTCATCTACAAATTTCTACAAATCTCAAATAAAATGACTTCTAACAAACTCTTGCGATAGAGTACAGTAGATCCACAATCACCCAAACATGAAAGAATATTATAGAAAGCCAAAGAGCATGGGGAAACGATCTAATTCAATCGATCAATACAGGGAGGAGACCGCAGACCTGACGAATAGGACGGGAAGAAGGTGCCGAATGTTGTCTCGATTTAGTAGCCCGACCTTGTGCCTTCAGCATGATGTTCTGCGCAACTGTTGCAGATCTGCGGCCGGCAGGGTGAGCCTCGGGGGAGCCGATGGAGCAACAAGTTTGAACCATCTTGCAGCTTCAAGGATGTTGCCGAGGAAGGCCGCCGCTCCTAGAAAAGGAAGGCCGCCGCTCATAGCAGAGGAAGCCGTCGTCGGTAGCTAGGCCGCCGTTGCTGCTTCCGCCGCAGATCTAGGTCTCTTCGGCGGTCGAGGAGAAGATCACCTGATTTTGGAAAATTACCAGGAGGGAATTGGGAGACCTGGTTTCCCTCTTTGTTGTATATATATAAACGAGGAGGACCAGAAGGAGGAGCGGGGAATTCAAAATTTCAAGTCCCGCCTTTGTGGTCCAGAGCGGGAAACGAAAGACTTTGGATCATGGACCCAAACGTCAGTGACCCAAACGAAAGACCGCTTGGGTGTCGGACCCAAACGTCAGTGACCTTACGCAGAGAGGCAAGTTTTTGTCTGGGTTGTCCGTGCCACGATGGATCATGGAATGGACAAACACACACAGGACTACACTCTACTTCATATTCACGTTAGACGGATGATCCGATTTTCGCATTACAAATGTACTCATTGCAACAAAATAACGTACTGTTTCAATTGTTTATTACATGACTAAAAACACTTAAATAAAACATTAAAACTACAGGGGACCCTGGTACAACCCTTCAGGAAATCTTCTACGGAGATTGTGCATAAATTCGGGATGATCAGTGCATACAACCGCCCAATCATATGTGAGTATTCCGTGAGGAAAGATTCGCTCTAAGAGAGACATGCACTTGTCCTGCAATTGTGTGCAGTTAGCCTGAATTACCCATCGTAGAAATAAAGTCACAGTTTCCTCGCTTGCCATGTCCCACATCTCTGATGCACAGTGCATCTTCAACCTTTCGACTTGGTACATGTCGGCGACCGAGAGTAAATAAGGCCAGGCATTGGCAGGAGTGTCCCATAAACCAGCCTCCTCCGGGAGTGATCCTTCACTAGCATATTTGATCTAGACCGAGAAGCCATCAGGGTGTGTGTCAATAATTGTAACAGTTTCAGAGCTAGACTGCACTCCTGGGCCGTAGAGCATTGCCTCCATCACACAAGATACTTTTGCCACATCGGCACGTATCGCTCGTATCACCCGGCATTCCGCACCTACGTGGAACACAACTTCCACAGGGGCTTGGGCTGCAACGCTTTCGCATATGCTTCTTTGCACTGATGGAGGAGGAACTTCAATGCAGTCGTCCTCCAGTACTGAAACAACACATGATATGTGTATGCGATCTTCACTGGATGTCACGCGCTCAATATCATGATGCTCCACCAGACATTCAAATCCTCTTTCTTGTAGATCCCGATTCATGAACCAAACTTCTTTTGTAGCTTGAACTCGAAACGTATCATCTTCATCGTTTGGGTCTCCAACCATCACACACAACAATACTCGCACTTACGTGGAAGCAGTCACAGACTTGACAAACAATAACATAATGCGACCGTATCTCCATGTGTGAGTGTGTGTATTCATAGCAGCAACGAGACACGTACTGTTGACGCTTTTCTGGTCAACACACACGAGCGCTAGATCGCGCGGAACGTCGAAATGCTGAACTCGCCGAGCTCCTGCCCGGAACGGTCTGACCGGTCAGGGACACCAGTCTGACTGGTGTATGTAGAGGCACGGTGAAAACCTAAGATCGCCGCCTCGGGAGGGACCCCGTCGGAGGTGGCGTTCCTAGGTTTGCTCTGAGGTCGGCAAGGCCACTCAGAACGTCTCTGATCGTCGTCGAGACAAACAAGGAAAGCACGAGGTTGGAAAAGCTAGGGTTTGAGAGATAAAAGTTGTAAAAGGTAATGATCGATTGGGTGATTCCACCTCAAACGGCCGTGGCCCTTTATATTTATAGGGTGGGGAGGTCTTGCCCCGCAAGGAATCCCTTTACAACTCAAAATTCGCTTGGACTCCTCAATTCTACTCGGACTCGGGGTCCACCGGTCAGACTGGTCAGGCCCACTGGTCAGACCCGTGTGGCCGTTGCCGGATCGGCTACAGGACACTCGACCAGTCAGACCGTCGAGGGACACCGGTCTGACCGGTGGCGTCAGCCTGATCGGCTTTGTGCCAATTTTGGGTGCGAACATATGCCCCCCCCCTGTTTTTTTAGTAAAGCTTGCTGTCTAAAAAATAATTCTAAGGTCGATGTGACACTTCACTGGCCATTTTTTGGTCTAAGGGCGATTTTTTGCTTTAAATCGGCCATATCCTATCAAGCGTCTTGCCAAACACTTGGATGAAATTTCTTCAAGTATCTCCCATTGAGAGCCCTTGGAAGTCGCTGTCCTTGCAATGTTTCCACCATATAAGAATTCCCAGAACAAACCTTGACAACCTTATACGAACCTTCCCAACTTGGAGACCACTTGCCGAACTTGTTACTCTTAGATCCAATAGGTAAAATCGTCTTCCAAACCAAGTCACCTACCTGAAAAGATTTGGCTTTTACCTTCTTGTTGTATGCTCTAGCAACTCGCCTCTTGTCCTTTTCAATTTCTTCCAAAGCCTCCATACGCTTGTCGGTCACTTCATCAACATTGTCCATCATCAAAGCATAATATGACTCAACATCAAGATTATTCTGCTTTGCAAGTCTATATGCGCCTAGATTCACCTCAACAGGCAAAACGACCTCTTGACCATTCACAAGCTCAAAAGGAGTAACCTTAGTAGCACCATGTCTAGAAATACGATGAGCCCATAAAGCTTTAGATAATACCTCATGCCATCTTCTAGGATTGTCTTCTATCTTCTTCTTGATAAGCTTCACCAAAGTTTTGTTGCTAGACTCGGCTTGACCATTGGCTTGAGCATAATATGGAGATGAATTGAGCAATTTAATACCATAGGAATCAACAAATTCATGTACCTCTTTGGATATGAACGAAGTCCCTTGATCTGTAGTCAAAGTCTGCGGAATGCCAAACCTATGTATGATATGCCCAGTAATAAACTCAATCACCTCTCTATGTGTCATATTCTTCAAAGGAATAGCTTCAGTCCACTTGGTGAAATAATCAGTAACCACGATCACAAAACAATGCCCCTTTGACGACGAAGGATGAATCTTGCCAATAAAATCCAAACCCCATCCTCTGAAGGGCCAAGGCTTGATAATCGGATGCATCAATGCAGCAGGTACCAACTGAACATCTCCATGTTTTTGACACTCTTCACAACCCTTGTAATATCTAAAACAATCGGCTATCATGGTAGGTCAATAAAAACAAGCTCGCCTGAGGAGCCACTTCATCTTGGGAGCCGATTGATGAGTACCACAAATACCTTCATGAACCTCTGCCATAGCCAACCTAGCTTGATCAGGACCCAAGCATTTAAGAAGCAAATCATCCGCAGTCCGACGATACAATTCACCATTATCAATAACAAACTTGAGAGCCCATCGTCGGACTTTTCTATCAACTGAACTGCTAGGATTTTGCAAATAATCAACCAGAGGCTTTCTCCAATCCTCCACCTCATCTTTGTCACGAAAAACTGAGGAGGAATTTTTACCAGGGGACCGGTCAGACCGGTCATGGGCATCGGTCAGATCGGTGCCGTTAGCCGACCCAGAACCAGGCGACCGGTCAGACCGGTCGGTGACATCGGTCAGACCGGTGTCACCGGTTAGACCGGTCGGCTGCGTCGACCTGACCGGTGCCTCCAGAGCAAAACACTCGGCTGTAAGCAACGGTTTGTGTTCTTGAAAATTTCTTTTTTGAACATTATAACCAGATGCTTGCTGAACCAGAGCATTAGCTCTAGGAGTTTCCTCTCGTGGCACATGATAGATAACAAATTCATCCATACAAGATATGATGTCTAAATATTTATCAAGATAAGCATTTAAAAAGCCATTTAGACATTGACATACCTTGGATACTTGTTGCACCACCAATAAAGAATCTCCATATGCTTCCACATGTTTTACTCCCATATCATGCAAAATCTCCAATCCAAATAGAAGAGCCTTATATTCGGTTTGGTTGTTAGTACAATCATGATCCAATCGGTTAAGAGCTTCAAAAACAGCCCCACTTGGCGAAATAATGACAACTCCAACACCACAACCATCTTTGCAAACCGATCCATCAAAATGCAACTTCCATGGAGTAAAAGTAGCATAACCGACATTCAAATCAAGTTGCTTATTTACTCTATGTCCAACAATAAAGTCAGCAACAATTTGACCTTTCATAGAACTTAATGGCTCACAATGTAAATCATATTCAACTAAAGCATAAGCCCATTTGCCGACTCTACCACTTAAAATTGGTTTATGCAACATGTATTTAATTATGTCGGGTTTGACATGCTACTATGCAAGTACTTGGTAATAAATAATACCTCAACTTGGTACAAGTATGATATAGTGATAAACACAACTT
Source organism: Cenchrus fungigraminus (assembly GCA_036936925.1). Classification (NCBI taxonomy): domain Eukaryota; kingdom Viridiplantae; phylum Streptophyta; class Magnoliopsida; order Poales; family Poaceae; genus Cenchrus; species Cenchrus fungigraminus. The sequence goes on along the minus strand of CM072768.1, from coordinate 74,055,971 downwards.
TTCAACAAAAGTGTACCTTGTTTCGGCGTCCAGCAATCTTCTACTCTCATATGCAATAATGTACTCCTTGCCTTCGGTCTCTTGAGTCAAAACACCTCCAATGACATCCTTCTCAGCTGCTATATACAACTTGAAAGGAATACCACTCTTGGGCGCTTGAAGAACGGGAGGCGAAATTAAATAGCTCTTAATCTCATCAAATGCCTCTTGTTGCTTTGCCCCCCAAGTGAAGTCAACATCATTTTTCAACCGAAGTAAAGGAGTAAAAGCATTCACCTTCCCGGATAAGTTACAAATGAACCTCCTCAAGTAATTTACCTTGCCCAAGAACTTTTGCAAATCCTTTTTACAAGTAGGTGCTTTAACATTCCGGATTGCCTCAATCTTTTTAGGATCTATCTCTATGCCTTTCTCATGCACAATGAAGCCCAAAAACTTCCCAGCCGATACACCAAAAGCACATTTGAGTGGGTTCATCTTTAATTTATACCGACGCATTTTTTCAAATACAAGTCTTAAATCAGCTAAATGAGAATCATCTCCAGCCGATTTGACAACAATATCATCGATATAAACCTCTACTATGATGCCAAGTGTTGACATTTCTTAACGTAACTTCCAAAGAATGGATCTAGAACCATTCTAAGCAATGACGCAAGAAATGATGGTTGGTAAAAGAGCCTACAGAAATATTATGATAGATAATCCGCAAGCGCACGGATACCGGTGAGCATTTCACCCGGGGTGATGGGTTTTAAAATATCGTATCCACAGGGAAGATGGATGGATGTAACAACAGACATAGGGATGGCAATAGATTACTTTATGGACTTTGATGGAATGGCACATACTTTAACAGGGGTAAGCCAAATAATAAAGTAATGATAAATAGACAGGCAGAGGCACATGTGGAGCATAGCATAAACTATTCCTAGTCTAGATTAGAATTGGATTTACTTAAGAGAGACAATTCTATATAGCATACAAAGACTGAGTTTGTTCATCTATTCTAATGTAGCATATCATCATATATAGCATAGTCATGGATAAGTGTGAACACCCTGAAGATTACCCAAGAGAATCAAGGACGAAACTTGATCTTCCCAAGAACCATTGTTCGACTAGTCTTATACTCGGGGGGTGGACTACAAAGGACTCAATAGGCCTGTCACGCCCACGATCTACCACACGACCCGGAGTATAAGGTGAATCCGCAAGTAAATCATATCTAAGCACCATGCTTACATACTTTCTACTACCTAGCATATGTGCATCAAATACTAGGAGCTCTACGAATAAGTGCGTAGACTTATCATTGATCATGACTATATCAAATATACTACTAGAATAAAGTAAGAACTTAGCAATTGCACACATAATATTGAAATAGCATAAAGTCATTGAGAAACAATATAAGAACTGAATCTTGATAACTTACATATCGGAACTGGAGCAAAGCTCAACTCTACTCGAATCTGACTCTCTATCTAGAACTCGGTTCTTGATCTAGAAATTAGATCTTGAACTATGAAGTAGCTATCCTATCTCTGATGTATCCTCTTCTTCTCCTGTCTTGGCCTGATGATGATGATCTTCTGAGAGATGCATACCATGCCCTGGGGGGGTCTGGGGTTGCTTATATAGTCCTGAGGGATAATCCGTCGCCGTAGGATCAAACCGACCTAAACAAGTGATTTTGATTAACCCTAAGAGGCGGTGGAGGAACCTTCCCGAAGCAGGGCCTGATCGGGGCCAGGGGGGCCCGATCGGCCTCCCCACTGGGCCGGTCGGCCTGGGCTAGACCCAGGCCGGGCTCCGCCTTCGCGTGTGGGCCTCTTGTCCCTTCTAGATGCGTATTTTCTGGGAGCCCACTTCGGTTGAGTTCGGGAGCCTTTTGGAGCCTTCTAGAATTCATTTTTTTCGTATTTTCCTGAATAGTCCCTGAAAATATATAATTCACCAAAACTCGTGGAATTCATTAGTCCAAGGCCCTATACTACTGTTGATTTATCTTTTTGGTCCTTTTTCATGTATTGTTGATGCATAAAAATAAGAGTTAGTGAGCATCAACAACTCCCCCAAGCTTACCTCTTGCTAGTCTCTTAGCAAGACTCAGTGTTACCACAATAAATTCTTTTCCAAGGTAGGATGAAAAAGTTAGACTTTTAAAACTTGCTTATATCTGCTTGAGAACATGGGGCTTTTATCTGTACTTGGGTCTTGAGCAGTTGAAAGATACAACAATTAAGTCAAGCACCATGTCTCAAGTTCATGGTTTCACTAAAATTCTGGAGTTTTGCAAAAGGTATTCAAGTTAAAGCTCAGAGTACTCCTATATGACAACTTGATATGATAAAATTTTGAAAACTTTCAACTTTAGCCTGCTTTTGCTTCTTTTGTTCCTGAAATATATCTCTCTTTCTAGCAATAATCTTAAGAGAACCTTGGGTTACATGACATTAGGAGAGGTGGGCCCTACTCGCCCCGGACCTTTGTCCATTTTTCTCTCTCCTTAGAGATGTGGGCTCTTCTTGCCCTCGGACTTGTGTCCATTATTCATCTCTAATTTATTCTTTTTAGGGAGGTAGGCCCTTCTCGCCTAGTAGAACACTTGTTCGTTTCTCTCCCTCTCTCATCTCACTTTTTCCTCTCTTTCTTTCTTTTTTTTATGTCATGCCCAAGTCTCTTTGAAAGCATAGAGAGATATAAAACTGGAACACTTTTAGCAAATTTTCAACAAGGCTTTCTCTTTTTTTTAACAGGACATAACGTCTTATGTCATACAGGAGACTCGTTATATATAAATCTTATGATTAAAAAGTGATTCTCCAGAATTTAGTGTTACTTTGAACAAGATAAACAGCAGCTCAACTTAATCATGTCAATCAATCAATCACCTAGACTTAGATCAAGAAATTGCTCCCACAAGAATCTCAAACTTAAAGCATGTTTCAAAAATCTAAACAATTGTATCCATGTCTTGGGAGAACTTCAAACGATGGTAAGCTAGGCATTTGCAGAAATGAAGAGCATTTGTTTATCATGTCCATTTAGCATACTTCTCCAGTTCTTTATTTATTTTAAACAAGGGAAATTTTTATTTTATTTTATTATTATTTCAAACTTATCGAGCTAAACAAAAACTTAAAATATAAAGTAGATAGTGATACTTACCTTGGGGCTTCTCCCCCAAGCTGCTTGATTCTACATCCCCTACTGGCGAAATCTCCTTGCCAGTAGTTCAGCGTTTGCATCTGCAGTTTCTTGTATGTCTTCTAATCGTTGTCCCGCCTGGTCCATCCATTGTTGATGTTGACGTAACATGTTGGTGTGGATATCCTGAGTGTTCATTTTTGTCCTCATGTTGTCATGGACACCTTGGCGGAACGTCGCAGTGTACTGATGGTCGAATCCTGAAAAAGAGTTACGGGCAGGTACAAAATTCGAAGATGATGCGTAAAACCTGCCACTTCCAAACTCCTGTCCTCCGAGGTTGCTTGGTCCCTGCGGTGGTAAATCTCCTCCTTGGTACGCGCGACGAGGGTATGTTGGCACGAAGTTCTCATATGATCGATACACAGCGTCTTGGGGTAGTGGGTCAGCTCCGGCGTAGTTTGACGATGAAGCTCGAGCTGTCGTTCGTGGAGGTTGCTGCTGAACCGGTTGTGCCTGCTCATCAATCAGAAAAGATTGCACAGAATATATACCCAATCCCGGGTTAGGTAACGGGATTGCGTTCTTATGGTGGATGTAATGCAATTTTTCTTGAATTCTCTTGACCCATCTTCCTTGGCGGAAGTAATCGTAGCCGATGATCTCACGAGGAGTGTCAATGTCGATGATAGTGGCATCTCCAAGGATGCCCAAGTCATCGGCTATCCGAGTGATCAGAGAGGTGCAGCTTACGTCTCCAACTAGGTTGGGGAACGAAAGCCAGTGCTCCACTAGCATCTTGACAGGGGACACAGCTTGTCTTTTCAGGGCAGCATAAATCAGCTGCATATCCCCTACTCTCACGCTGATATTATCATTGCGTGGAAAAAGAACAAGGCTTATCCACTTGTGAAAGAATCGGAGAGTGGGATGCTAAATGTCATTGGTGCGCGGTTTGTGTGTGTTCTCTTTCCCTGTAACGTCCGTCCAGAGGATTAGCCTATCAAAATCTTCAAGAGATGAGTCTAAATCTAAGGCACATCCTTCTGCGAACCCTGTTGCTCAGCTTTCTCCAAGATAGAGTGTGCTCTTGACGGAATAACCGAAAGGTTACCCCATCGTTAGAGGATTTCAAAGTGCAAAGGAACTCTAAAGTGAGGAGCCGGCTACCCCTTTCAGAAGTGTTATAAAAAGAGGTCCACGCCAACAAAGCAAGAATTTGGCTGAACTCAGAGTCCAAGCCTGCTTCTTGCATAAATTCTTCGCTAAACATGGGTGTAAGGACAAAAGAACGTTTCTTCAGTTTCTCATACCATTCCTTCTCTTCTCCTCTCCTGATGTGCAAATGCACATCAGCGGTTAGGATCTTTCCTTGTGATTGCGATGCTGACGGAGAGGGGTTAGAGACCGGTGAGGGAGACTCCTGAGAGTCTACACTCATCGACCGTCGGGAGCTGGCTCTGGAGCTAGAGCGTCCAAGGATTCTCCCGAACATGGTGTCTAAGGTTTTCAAGAAAAGTTTAGAGCTAGACTTCCCTTAGATTTCTTCTCCACTCTCTTCCTAAACTTCCTTTCTCTTGAGGCAGAACTGCAAAGGCTCGAAGGTGTGGTTTTCTGGGCTGTTGAGTGTGTGAAAAACTGGGCAGGAGGTGGCTGTTTTTATAGGGCCAAGGGGGGTGGCCGGTCGACCTGCTGGTGGGGCCGGTCGGCCCCACCTGCCCTCCACTCGAGTGCTCTCTCCTCCATCCATTTCCTGCTGTCTTCCAACGCTAGAATAAATGCCTTGTGAGTGGGAAAAAGGGGTGCTAGTGGAAGAAGTGATAAGATAAGGTAGGTAAAGATCTGATGTGTATTCCTATGACATGTGGGTCCCATGCGTAAGGGTAAAGGCAAATATAACAGCAAAAATATAGTAGTAAAATATTTTTATGCCACCACGAAAAATTATTATACGGGTTTTGACACACCGTAAAAATTATTTACCACGGGGCGTGAAAAAGTTTTTACTATAGCAAATGTGAAATTCAGAAATATATTTTTGTGTTTTTACCGGTTACCTTTGGCGAGGGTTCGGGACTTCCGAGTCTTCTAATCTTCAGATGCATTCTCCGTCTTCAGAGATGACGGTCCTTCTGATGATGTCTTTTCTTGATCGATTCTGTTCGCGTTGATGCTGAGCTCTGGTCTGGGTTTGAAAGCAAACTTCTCCTCCCTTCCATTGATCTCAAATGTGATCTCTCCTCCGCCTACATTGATGTGTGCATTGGCGGTGCTCAGGAATGGTCGCCTGAGAATCAGTGAAACCCTGGAGTCCGGGTGCATATCCAATACCACGAAATCAACTGGCACCAAGAACTCTCGGATTTTCACTGGCACATTCTCGGCGATTCCTGATGGGTAGCGAACTGATTGATCTGCCAATTGGAGACACATTGATGTTGGAACTAAGGTAGGGTGCTTGAGCTTGTCGAAGACAACCTTGGGCATCACACTGACACTTGCTCCAAGATCACAGAGTGCATTGTTGAAGTATTGATTTCCAATGGAGCACTCTATAGTGGGGCATCCTGGATCCTTTTTCTTGATGCGTGATGTGTTCAGGATTGCCGCACTACATTCTTCGGTCAACTTGATGATCTTCGTAGTTGGCAAAGGTTTCTTCTTATTCAGGATGTCTCGGATGTACTTGGCATATGTCGGAACTTGCATGGCATCCAATAGAGGTATGTTGACATAAAGCTTCTGGAAGACTTCGACGAACTTCCCGAATTGATCATCAACTTGAGGTTTTCTCACTCTTCTTGGATATGGTATGAAGTTGGTGTCGTGGAAATCTTGTCTTGCTGAATCTTGTTCTTCTTGCACGACTTCTTCTACGTTATTATCCTTCTTTGGAGCTTCGGCTGGTGCCACAGGTATTGCAGGTGTTGCAGGTGCTGTGTGTGTTCTAGCCGGTGGTCTTGCTGTGCCCTTGGGATATGGTGGATCTATTGTTTGCTTGCCACCTCTTGTTCGGACATTAAATACCTGCTCAGGGTTAGTGGCAACAGGTGCAACAGCAGACAATTTTGATAGCTTTGATTCTAGTTTAGCATTAAAGATAGCTTGATCTTTTAAGATTTCAGAAAAATTATGTATCTTAACATTTATGTCTTCTAGAATCTTATCATTAGCAACAAGCTTCTTAGAGAGATTATTGGTTAATTTATCCTGTTCTTCGATTAACTCTCGTAGCGAGGGTCGCTTGGAATTATTACCTGTATACTTACCTACGTAAGTCGGTCGTGGTTGTAGGTCTTTTTCTTGGGTTGGTGCTAACTTGTGAACCACTAAGCTTGAATTTCTTGAAGTATTCATTGAATCTTGTAAAGCTTGTCGATCCTTCTTGAAGTTGGCTCGTTCCTCAAGCCTGTTCAACAGCACGTCCATACTCGTTGATAGTTCTTTCAACTCTTCATCTTCTTGTACTTCCTCACTCTGATGACATTGTTGAGTGTTCTTCTGGGTCCAGCCTTGATTTTCAGATATCTTCTGCATAAGTGTATTGGCTTGTCTCGTAGTGAGTGACAAGAATGATCCTTTAGCAGCTGCATCTAGATGCTCAGACACTTTTTGATTTAATCCATGGTAAAAGCTTTGTAGGAGCATCCATTCTTTTATTCCATGGTGAGGGCAATCTGATATATATTCTTGCAAACGTTCCCATGCCTCTGGAATTGACTCGCCTTTGTGCTGCTGGAAATTGGTGATTTTTCCACGTAAAGCATTGGTTTTGCCTGTGGGGAAAAACTTTGACAGGAAGGTTGTAGAACATTCCTCCCATGTGTTGATTTCATTGGAGTAGAACCATTGTCTCGCCCTTCCCTTTAGTGAAAATGGGAATAAGCGGAGTAAGATCGTTTCCTTGGGAATGTCCTTGATGGAGATGGTGGCGCCTTTCTCCAAAAAGTTCTGGAGATGAGCACTTGCATCTTCATGTACCTTTCCACTGAATAAATCAGCTTGCACCATGTTGATGAGGCTAGGCTTAAGCTCGAATTCATGATCGATTGTTGGTCCAATGCCAATGTTATTGATGTTTGGAGCAGAGAATTCCAACAATGTCTTCTCAGCCATGGCTTCAGAACTTGGTGTAAAGCTTCCTTGGTTGATTTGACTCAAATTATTGAAGTGTGGTGAATCACAATCAAACCTGTTAATACCCTGCAAATAAGATAGACAAAAACAAACAAGGGTAATTCTGTTTAAGCAGAGGTGCCAAATTACAAAGTCTCATTAAAGTATCTAGCCATCGATTTTCTAAAGGTAACCATCCAATCTTCCCCGGCAACGGCGCCAGAAATGCTTGTTGACATTTCTTAACATAACTTCCAAAGAATGGATCTAGAACCATTCTAAGCAATGACACAAGAAATGATGGTTGGTAAAAGAGCCTACAGAAATATTATGATAGATAATCCGCAAGCGCACGGATACCGGTGAGCATTTCACCCGGGGTGATGGGTTTTAAAATATCGTATCCACAGGGAAGATGGATGGATGTAACAACAGACATAGGGATGGCAATAGATTACTTTATGGACTTTGATGGAATGGCACATACTTTAACAGGGGTAAGCCAAATAATAAAGTAATGATAAATAGACAGGCAGAGGCACATGTGGAGCATAGCATAAACTATTCCTAGTCTAGATTAGAATTGGATTTACTTAAGAGAGACAATTCTATATAGCATACAAAGACTGAGTTTGTTCATCTATTCTAATGTAGCATATCATCATATATAGCATAGTCATGGATAAGTGTGAACACCCTGAAGATTACCCAAGAGAATCAAGGACGAAACTTGATCTTCCCAAGAACCATTGTTCGACTAGTCTTATACTCGGGGGGTGGACTACAAAGGACTCAATAGGCCTGTCACGCCCACGATTACCACACGACCCGGAGTATAAGGTGAATCCGCAAGTAAATCATATCTAAGTACCATGCTTACATACTTTCTACTACCTAGCATATGCGCATCAAATACTAGGAGCTCTACGAATAAGTGCGTAGACTTATCATTGATCATGACTATATCAAATATACTACTAGAATAAAGTAAGAACTTAGCAATTGCACACATAATATTGAAATAGCATAAAGTCATTGAGAAACAATATAAGAACTGAATCTTGATAACTTACAGATCGGAACTGGAGCAAAGCTCAACTCTACTCGAATCTGACTCTCTATCTAGAACTAGGTTCTTGATCTAGAAATTAGATCTTGAACTATGAAGTAGCTATCCTATCTCTGATGTATCCTCTTCTTCTCCTGTCTTGGCCTGATGATAATGATCTTCTGAGAGATGCATACCATGCCCTGGGAGGGGGGTCTGGGGTTGCTTATATAGTCCTGAGGGATAATCCATCACCGTAGGATCAAACCGACCTAAACAAGTGGTTTTGATTAACCCTAAGAGGTGGTGGAGGAACCTTCCCGAAGCAGGGCCTAATCGGGGCCAGGGGGGCCCGATCGGCCTCCCCGCTGGGCCGGTCGGCCTGGGCTGGGCCCAGGCCGGGCTCCGCCTTCGCGTGTGGGCCTCTTGTCCCTTCTAGATGTGTATTTTCTGGGTGCCCACTTCGGTTGAGTTCGGGAGCCTTTTGGAGCCTTCTAGAATTCATTCTTTTCGCGTTTTCCTGAATAGTCCCTGAAAATATATAATTCACCAAAACTCGTGGAATTTATTAGTCCAAGGCCCTATACTACTGTTGATTTATCTTTTTGGTCCTTTTTCATGTATTGTTGATGCATAAAAATAAGAGTTAGTGAGCATCAACAACTCCCCCAAGCTTACCTCTTGCTAGTCTCTTAGCAAGACTCAGTGTTACCACAATAAATTCTTTTCCAAGGTAGGATGAAAATGTCAGACTTTTAAAACCTGCTTATACCAAGCAAATCATGAAAGATTAAATTCATAGCTCTTTGATAAGTAGCACCCGCATTTTTCAATCCAAAAGTCATAACAACCCACTCAAATAAGCCAACAAAACCCGGACATATGAAAGCCGTTTTGGATATATCCTCATCGGCCATAAAGATTTGATTGTAACCAGCATTACCATCTAGAAAGCTAAGAATTCTATGTCCGGATGTTGCATTAACAAGAAAATCGGCTATAGGCATAGGATATTCATCTTTAGGAGTAGCTCTATTAAGATCTCTAAAATCAATGTAAACACGAAGCTTTTTTGTTCTTTTTTTCTCAACAGGCACAATATTAGAGATCTAATCAGCATAACGACAAGGCCTAATAAACTTTGCATCAAGCAACCGATTGACTTCCTCTTTCACTCGGTCATAAATATCAGGATTAAAGTTTCTACGAGGTTGTTTATAAGGCCTAAAACCAGGTTTAATAGGTAAACGATGCTCAACTAGATCACGACTTAAACCAGGCATTTCATTGTAATTCCATGCAAAGTAATCAACATACTCCTTTAACAACTTTATTAAATCAGATTTAAACAAAGGATCAAGATTCTTATTTACAAATGTCGGCCTAGGTATAGTGCCATCACTAATATCTACCTCCTCTAAAGGATCAGCCGACGTAAACCCTTGTCCTAACTTGCTCAAATCATCAAAGTCTTCAGTGGCCTCACACTTATCGTTCTTATGCGCCCGATAGTGCTCTCGCCTTTGTTGCAACCACTCCAGATTTGCATCCATCAAATCAAAAGAGAGGTTCTAGCCTGATCAACGATCGACTTTATGACAACAGTAGCAAAGCCATCTTTGGTAGAATCAATAAGCCTTAAATTAGATAAATCTAAATCAGTTAAGCACTTAAGATTCTCATGATTATTCATAGTAGGACTATCGGCCACTGCAACATAAGCTGATGTATCACCATGAACAATCTCTACCTCGTCGCTTACCCATTGGATTAAACATTGATGCAAGGTAGAAGGCACACACTGATTTGCATGAATCCAATCACGACCAAGGATGAGACTGAAGTTACCTTGTGTCTCAGCGACGAAGAATGCCGTAGCCAACATCTTGCTCCCGACGGTGAGCTCCATAGAGACGACACCTTTAGCTCCCATCGGCTCACCTCCTCCCACACCGCTGACGGTCATGTTGGTCTTGATCAGCTCATCATCCGAACCTCCCAGGTTCTTGAACAAAGAATACGGCATCAAGTTGACGATTGCTCCTCCGTCCACCAGCATGCGAGAGATAGGCTTCCCATTGATGTGTCCCTTCATGTACAAAGCCTTCAAATGATTTTCAGCATCTTTAGGCTTCTGGAAAATAGCTTCCTTTGGCCCAAAGTCGAAATGCACAACGTCTTCCTCCGAGAGCACATAACCATCCATAGACATATGGATCACGTTGATGTCCAAATTCATGTGCTCGGGCGAAGAACTGTAATCAACTAGCTCCTCATCATCTTCTGGTGCAGGATCCGATGCGGACTTGTCATCACAAACCATGGGAATCGAAGAAGAGAAACCGGGCGGCGCCTCTGGGTCATCAGTCTGACCGTCGACATCCATCGGTCTGACCGGTGTGATCGGTCTGACTGACCCTTCCACCGGTCTGACCGGTGCTAGCTGGGAGCTGGTCTTGACTCTCCACTCTTTCCCCTGAGGTACCATGGGCCTGTACTAGTTGAAAGCTTCGTCCCTTTGCTTCTCTAGCTCCTTCTCCCTCTTCTCTTGAAACCTTAAGCGTTGAAGCTTCCTCCTTTGTGTGCGAGTCGAACCGGGAGGACACCATCTTGGCAAGAAGTACTTGGAGTTGGAACCACTTCCACTGGCCTCATGGTCATTAACAGTAGTAAACACCCCTGGAGTTGATGTCACAACCTTATTGTTTGGAACAATCGGTCTTTTGCCATCTTCTCCAATAGGAACATCCATTGATCCAATCTGAATAATATCTTGACTTGTGGTCTTCTCTGGATCAATTTCCATTTTCTGCACCTCCTCCTTCTGCTTCGGCTTGTAAACTTGCTTCACGGGAGGTGGCACAGCTTTTCTGGCTACACCGGTCTGACCGGTGATAGCGACCGGTCTGACCGGTTGGGTCTGGTGACCCTGACCAGAACGACGCGGAGCCAATCGGTCTTGGATAGGCCTGGAGATCCTGTCGAAAGCTGATTTCTGTCCTTCCCATCCAGGATGAAAGGCTTGTTGATATGGCACCCACATCACTCCGTTGTCATCATAAATTGGGTGTGGTGCATGTGAACTTGATGACGCCCATGATGGATTGAAGTGTTGCCCTTGTTGCGATGATTCACCCTTGAGTCTTGTAGCAGCTCTTGGAGGTGAAGATGAACCTCCTTGGTGTGTAGGTGACCTCATCCTTTTTTTAACGGCCGATCACTTGTAACGGCCTTTTGCTTGGAATACTTGTCAAATAGCATATCGAAAGTGACCTTTGGCTTAGGACCACTCCCCTGATTCTTTTCTACATTAAGCTTCCAGTTTCCAATCTCCGGACGACTTGGCTTGATCATCCTCTGGCGGCCTGGGGGTGCACCGGTCTGACCGGTCACTTCCACTGGTCTGACCGGTCTGGCCAGAGATGGCTCAGAAGGTCGTTGATCAGTGGGTGTGGACGACCCTTGCCCCCCATGTCCAGAGGCACTCACTGTAACCTTAAAAGTCTCCTTGCCATCTGGAGTCTTCTCATACTCAACTTTACGAACCAACTCCTTTCCTCTTAAATCAGGCTTAGCCTCCCTGATTACCACGTTCTTGCCTTTAGTTGCTTCAGCTTGATGTGGCCGAACCAGTACCTTAGGCTGCTGTAAATCCATGGTGTTGATTGGAAAAGGAGCCTTGTCCACTTGCATCTCATGAAAAGTCAAACGACCTTCATTTATGGCCGATTGAACCTGTCGACAAAACACATTACAATCATTAATAGCATGAGAAAATGAATTATGAAATTTGCAATATGCACGTCTTTTCAATTCTTCAAGTGGAGGAATAGTATGAGTTAACTTGATATTTCCAGATTTAAGCAATTCATCAAATATACGATCATATTTGGAAACATCAAAAGTAAATTTAATTTCTTCTTGCCGACCTTTACTAGCCGGCTTAAGAGATGAACACGAATAAGCTTTTTCTTTAGAGGGCCAAACAAATTCAGGAGCATAAACTTCTTTATCACTATCATTTGAGCTATCAGAATCATAATCAATAATATGAACATTAGAATGACGTGATTTAAAATTATCCTTCTCTTTATTCATTCGGTTTTCAACAACTAAAGCTCTTACTTGAACTTGTGCAACTGAAAGAAAATCAGTGCCCTCTATCTTATCCCTAATAGATGACCTTAAACCTTTCAGACAAATGTCTGCAAGGTCCATATCAGTAATTGACAAATTAAAGCACCGGTTTTTAGTTTCTTTAAACCTTTTAATATAAGCAGAGACAGTCTCATCTCTTCCTTGCCTAACCGATGTTAAGTCTGTCAATTTTAATTGTATGCTCCCACTATAAAAGTGATCATGAAACTTACATTCTAACATATCCCAAGATATAATAGAACCAGGAGCAAGTGAAGAAAACCAAGCAAAAGCGGTGCCAGTCAAAGATAGAGAAAATAAACGCACTTTCAAAGCATTATAGACACCAGCTTCACCTAGTTGTGCAGTGTATTGACTAATATATTCCCATGTGGTTCGGTCATCATCACCACTAAATTTAATCAAGTCAGGCATACGCCAACCACGTGGGAGAGGAAATCTATCAAACTTGGGATCATATGGCTTTTGATATAGATTAGTATTACCAATGTCAACACCAAGTTTGGTTTTTACCACATTAGCCAAATCTTCCTTAAATCTATTAAATTCCGCCCAATTAGGATTATTTGTCTGTGGTGGTTGAGGATTCTCCAAATTCATCTTATTTAAGTAGGGAGCTATCTTAGCTTGAGCTAGCTTGTAACTTTCAAACACATCGTCCGGAATAATGTTTTTGGAGGCCGATGTATTCATTGTCGTACTATAATGAGGTCCAACATTACTGATTGTATTAGAAAAAGTAGGGACCATCTGATTTGGCACGACAGAAATTGGCAAAGGCTGGTCGGGCACTAGCTCCATAGCACCGGTCTGACCGGTACCCTGCACCGGTTCAACCGGTGTGGCCATGTTTGGCATGTGCGGTTGAAACTGAGGATACTGACTAGATGCTGGATTTGGTGTCAAACCATATGCATAATTACCATTATTTACAGGCAAAGGTGCTAAGCTAGGATGAGACCCCTGAGGATTAGCTTTAGGAGTACTACTATTAGTTTCATTATTAGCATAACCTAAAGTCCTATCTTTTTCAAGATCCTCTAAGCATTCTAAACGAGCAATATATGAAGCAAGTAATTCATCGCTTTCCACTGTAGATTTCATAGGAGAAGTTTCAGGCGGGGGTTTCTTACTTACAGTGGGAATTACCTCAACATTGCTGTCATTTAGCCTGATCGCCGGCAGCTCGAACTCTTTCAATCTTGCCACCTTGCCGGATCGATCCTTCTTGACGCCAGCTAGGAATTGTACTTGCATGTACTCTTGTAGCGCCTTGAACTTCTGCTGCTCCTCCAGAGAGAGATCTTCCAGCGACGCGGTGACGATGTTGTTCATGTCGAGTTCACACCGAGACATCGTACTAGGGTTAGATTGAACGGTCTTAGAAACCTGATCTTTCATCCCCAGCGGAGTCGCCAAAAGTATGTTGACGCTTTTCTGGTCAACACACACGAGCGCTAGATCACGCGGAACATCGAAAGGCTGAACTCGCCGAGCTCCTGCCCGGACCGGTCTGACCGGTCAGGGACACCGGTCTGACCGGTGTATGTAGAGGCACGGTGAAAACCTAAGATCGCCGCCTCGGGAGGGACCCCGTCGGAGGTGGCGCACCTAGGGTTGCTCTGAGGTCGGCAAGGCCACTCAGAACGTCCCTGATCGTCGTCGAGACAAACAAGGAAAGCACGAGGTTGGAAAAGCTAGGGTTTGAGAGATAAAAGTTGTAAAAGGTAATGATCGATTGGGTGATTCCACCTTAAACGGCCGTGGCCCTTTGTATTTATAGGGTGGGGAGGTCTTGCCCCGCAAGGAATCCCTTTACAACTCGAAATTCGCTAGGACTCATCAATTCTACTCGGACTCAGGGTCCACCAGTCAGACCGGTCAGGCCCACCGGTCAGACCGGTGTGGCCGTTGCCGGATCGGCTACAGGACACTCGACCGGTCAGACCGTCGAGGGACACCGGTCTGACCGGTGGCGTCAGCCTGATCGGCTTTGTGCCAATTTTGGGTGCGAACACGTACCATTTGGGATTTGTGCAGAGGAACGAGGATGACGGCAATGCCGTCTGGAACATCCATCCACCGATGATCATTCATACCTGTAGGATAGCAACGTAGCTTCTACTGACAGCCTCCCACCATGAACGTATCGGATTCCTTGAAGTTGCCCGCGGTTCCTTCAGCTTTCGCTTCCTGGCTTGAAACTGAGAAGTCAACTTGCATGGAAGGAATCATTTTAGCGTCTAAAGCCATTAACACAAATGGCCTGCATTGATCGTCTCGTGCCTAAAGTGTCTCTTGTTATAGTGGGAGTGAATGTGTCATTCCAAAACGTTCGTTCATGGACATCAGTTACCACCCGGAATGGACGCGTCCCTTCAGTGCGGGTGTGGCCACGTTCGGGTCATGAACTTCCCGGTTCTAGTCCTTAAGTGCGATTCACAATGATCGACACGTCCGTTCAGAGGGGGTGTGCACATAAGTTCGTCGGTTAACGCCCGGTGCCAGTGCTTAACTGCAATTCTCAATGATCGACACGTGGATCAACTTGTGAGAGCGTGTCATTCCCAAACGCCCATTCGAGATGCTCTTCTGTGCTTATATGCATGTTAATATTACACACACACACATACACAAAAAAACATATATTGCTATTCCAATTCCAGCTTATTCCTTTTTGGTCTTGTCGCGTCAACAAGTTCATCACGTTTCTTAGTCTCCAAGGTCCAAGGCCTGCGGGAATCATCAAGTGCGAATCCAGACCATTCGAACACCTTTACAGTCACGACTCACGCAGCGTACCTGATCGATCAGGACTTGTCAAGTCATCCCGCACCCTGCGTGTTGCAACGCAAGGACCATCCAGTCCATCTGATTACAGCGCCCAATGTTGTTCTCCAGATGCAATTGACACCTAAACCATTACATAAATAAACGGTAGAGAGTTGTCTCGTTGTTGATGCTGCATGAGCTGATGCAGTGAGACAGCCATTAGATGCAGCTGATGCAGCGTGATTTGTCTGCAGGACTTTCTTGTGCTCTACAGAGAGGAAAGTCCAGAAGTAAACACATACTAGACACGTCGGGCTCATCCCGTGGTACCCAACGTCCACACATGTAATCGATGCACGCCACTAAAGATTCTGACCTAGATAGATTCCTATCACGCGTAGGCCTGACTATATTCCGAGCATCTCATGTTTTCCTTAGTAACTTTAGCAATGCTACACCGAGCTCACGTGACCGTTGTAGTCCTCGATAAATAGGCGAATGCAGCACAACGTTCTTGAAAGGCAAGGCCAACACTCATCGGTTCCCCGTCTTGCATTTCTCTACTTCAGTGGGATACAAGGGTGAGATCGTTTTGTTGGTTAATCTTGTTTACTTTATGTCTGCATGGTATCGAGACGGTCACATTGTTAGCTTATGTAGGGTTTGTTCTTCGTTTGTGTATGCAGTACGTGGGGAATGGCCGGGCAAGGAAGGGATGGAGCATGGAACTTGGAGGAGTCGGGGAAGGGGGAGTTGTCGGGCGCAATAGCACCTCACCACCACCCGGTTCAGCCACTGCCATCGGCACCGCAGCAGCACCCAGCCCCAATGGCACCTCCGCTTCTGCTGGTATCGGCACCTCAGCAGCACCCGGCCCCAATGGCACCTCCACTTCCGCTGGCATCGGCACCTTAGCAACACCCGGGGGTGATGCCACCTCCAGTTCAGCCACTGGCAATGGCAGCTCAGGATCAGCTGAACCTCATGGCACCACCTTTTCGCCCATGGCCTAGGCCGCCATGTCTGCTGTTGCCCGTTGAAATGCCACCCCCACGGCCAGTACTCATTGAACAAGATGAAACGCATGACCTGAAATGGTCTGTGTTGCTTTGGCTTCAGCAGGGCGGGCCCACCCGTGTTTATCACGAAGCAATGTGGGTGTGCCCTTTTCGCCACAGGGGTCACAGGCAATGGACCATTCGTGACCTGCTGTTACACGCGCATAACATCGCCATTTCACCTGCCTGGGTTTGGGATACAAGGGCGAGGCATCGCGCTTTGGAGGAGTATCTGATCCAGGAGCCACGTTTTGCTGCACTCCGTGCAGCTGCTGGATTTCCATGAGCCCGTGATGGTAGTAGTATGTCGTGATGGTAGTAGTATGAGCCGTGATGGTAGATGCTAGTAGTATGTGGTGATGGTAGTAGTATGAGCCATGATGGTAGATGCTAGTGGTATGTCGTTCAGAGTATGTCGCTGTAGTTCCAACTATGGTGGATCGATCCATCCTCATGTGTAATCAATGCGTATGCATGCATTTGTGTCATTTGTATTTGGACTGTGTTGTTTCTAATAAAAATGGTAATGTGTGTGTACTCCCTCAGTATAAATTCGTTGTATACAGAAAGTCCATTGCATTAATTTCTTAAATACCGGATGAACATAGGACGAAAGTCCAGTTTGTAGTTTTCAGTCAGGCCGGATTAAACTATCACTGCTACGCAATGAGAAAACCAACATCTTACAAGGAAAAAACAGTAGTAGTAGTATTCAATCAGACCAGACTTCTACTTCTACTTCTTCTACTCCTACTTCTACTAGTAGCAGTTACCACTAATCCACTAATCAAGGCGCCGCTTCTTTGTCGATGGTGCACCCGGCGCCTTGTTGCAGCTGCTCACGGACGAGGATGTCGCTTTGTTGCCGCCGCCCGTGGAAGATGGTGGCGGACCTCCTAGGGCGCCGCCCGTGGATGAGGTCGTCCCTCCAATGCCACCGCCAGAGGATGATGTCGCCGCTCCATGGCGGCCGGTCGAGCACGGCCTTGGCGTCGCTCCATGGTGGATGATGACGGCCGGTCGATGATGGCCTCTGCTCGGTGAGGATGACAGAGATGGACTGTCGCCGACCGATGAGGATGAGAGAGGATGACGGCGCTTGGAGACGACAATTCCCCGGCGAGTGGCGGTGCTTCCGCGCCCCTGACCCCTGGCACCTCTTGCTGACTTGCGAGGGGTGCGATGTTTCAGAGGCACATGATCTTGGATTTCATTTTGTTCCACAAACTCCGAATCATCAGAGGATGTGTCAACCACCACCCGAATGGGCCTCCGCTCTGCCTCCTCTTCATCAGACCACTGGAGATCCTCCCTTTCATCAGAAGAGGAGGAGGATGTGGCTTGCGCCACACCTCTAGGAGACAATGGCTTCATGGGGAGAGGAAGAGAGCGCTGTGCGAGGATGGGGTTTTTTTGTTGGTTGCAAGAGTTGGGAGAGGAAGAGGGCGCTGTGCGAGAATGGGGTTTTTTGTTGGTTGCAAGAGTGGGGAGAGGAAGAGGGCGCTGGGAGGAAGGGGGATATTTATGGCCAGAGGAACCCATTCAGCCATTATTGAAAAAACTACTCCCGAAAAGATAAGAGTAGTTGTGGGATCCGTTCAGTTCAAACTAATTCAATTTTGACCAAATTTACACTTATATCTTCATATAAACTTATCGGGAAGTGAGAATTGCATTCTTTTGTGGATGGAGGGAGTACGTTCTGAGGAAGGGGGAAAGACCATTCAGCGGAATGTTAACGGACCGGAAGAAATAATTGTAGTCCAGAAGGTCCTTTTAGCAATACACCAGTATACCGAACCTTCTAGACTACCTTTTCCACTCATTTGTCTTTGTTGGAGCTGTAACTCGTCCATTGTTCTCCCACAACCTTGTTCTTTGGCTATCCTGTCAATGATGCCTCGTCCCTGGGCAAATCTTATTCTTGACATTGTTGTGATGTCGCCAATAAGATCAGTGATGCAAGAGATTTCATCATGTTCAAAGCTGTCTGCAAGGGTTGGAACTGCGCTCGTTCAGGTGAGGCACGCCCGTTTGACCCTTGGATTCTGAAATCTGAATTTGTCGGTGAATCTGGAGCAGTGACATTCACATCCGTCGCTGATATGCGGCTTTTTGAGGTCTCCTTTCCTGTATTGGCTGGGAAAAGGACTAGATTGATTGGTTGTGGTGGATCTGGAAGCCTAGTCGCGTTAGATTGCAGAGATTGGTGCAACGCGCTCATGCTGAATCCTTTGTCTCCTCGGAAGCACATTCGCCTTCCTCGACTTCCAAAATGGAGCCAAATGGCTACTCTCCAAGCTTGTATCTTGTGCCTTGAAACAACAACTGGTGCAGAGTCATTTGTCGTGATTACTTTCTTTTGGCCAGAGAAATCTTTTGCAGCGCTTGGGTCATTGCCCGTTTCCATGTGGCATTTTGGTAGCCAATCCGACTGGACTACACTACCTTCGGAAGATTTCTGGTGCAGTTCTTCTGAACACATGCGGATCTACTTGGGGCAAGATCTTCCAGCACCTCCCCATCCTGTTGGACTTCGGTTGTCATGGGTTATTGGCATGGGCAACTCTTCTCTACTCGAAGGTGAAGACTGATTGTTCTTTGTTGTTCTGGAGGAGAAAGAAGCTGAGGTGGTAGAATTAACTTTGCATTCATTCGTCGGGGACATTTGGCAGTCTATTCCCTGGGAGAGAGCTCCTGAGTTCCGGAATAAGATCATCTTGTTTGGTCCTGGCAAGTGCATTGTTACAGAAGAGCATGCCATTTCTGGTTTGGCTGACCTGAGGGCAAATCACATTTACTTCCTACGAACTTATCATCACGATGAAAAGAATAAGTACTGGATCTACCAGCAGGGAATAGGTATTGTTCTAGGCGTCAACACTACTCCGGCGATCCGCATTAAGCAGGTTCGTGGGGACTGGATTTGGTCGCGAGGAACATGGCTGTTGCCTAGCTATCCGTAATGAGGAACTTCGATTGTGTACCACCTGTAATGCAATTCAATGTACAAATATCTATATTATCATCCTTCGTCAATTATTCCGCGCATATGTATGAGTTTCTACCATAATCACTGTAGGGAACAAGCAGTTACGCATTCGATAATCAGGAAGGTCCTTCCCGTAAAACATCAACAGAGCGGACAAGTATCAAACATCATAAGATGGCATCTCACAGCTACTCATCACCACAAAGTTCACACCACCAACAAGTAGCAAATACCAAAATACAAGCATGATTAGCACCTCTAAACCGTCTACCTAGCAATAACACCACGAATCACATTATGCCTCATTGTAGTCCTTGCTGAGTGTCACACCTGTTTTCCAAAGAAAACCAAGTGCATAACTATATGTATGCCAGGATCTATTTTCATACATATAGTGACATATAAGTGAATACAAAAATAGTATCACGTAAGAAAAAGGAAGATTATCAGAGATTTACGCTTAATCCTGGAAACGAATGCACCGAACATCACAAGCAGTCGACTGGGGGTTGCGTACGCCTAGCTCCAGCAACATCTTCACAACGACTTCATAGCAGCTTCTCTTCCTGAGCAACATTGTTTATAGCAAGGGTGAGCACTTGTCGTACTCAGCAAGTGTGGGGAAAGTATGAATGCAAAGGCTTTATAGTGGACTGGGCTCTAAGCATTTAGCATTTTAGTTGGTCAAATTTTATTAGCACCTGATTACTAATAAAGTATAAGTTTATACCAATCCACATTAAGCATAAAGGTAAGAGATACGCCATAAGCATATGGCTAACATAACTAGAGAGCACGATTTAAGTCCATCTTCAAGTTCAATTATCATGTGAGGGTCCAGGCCGCTCTTGACCGTGAGCATGGCTAATCGATTAGTTTTACACTCTGCAGAGGTTGTACACTTTCACCACAAGTCACGTAAAAGTCCCGAAGAACTTTAAACCCAACCATGCGATGCCGGCCAAGCATCATACCACACTATTGAGGTGTGATTGCATAGGGACGCTACGAGACCTTTACAAAGATTCCCCAATGTGCAACAACCCACTAGGTTTCAGGTCGAAGCAGGGCATAAAGCTCCCTAGCGGGTCAATACCCCACCATAAATAAACAAACCCAACTCCCCGCTAGAGCAGGTCTATACTCTGACAACGCCACCCCATTGGCCCCTTTCGGGTAAGGTTGCTACAACATCAAAGTTTCTAGTTATTCAGCCAAGACAGAGCCATATGTCTTGTGGTTGTACGATTTTCCTGGGTGGTTCTCCATGTTCTGATTAATGCATAGTGATCTTGTATTAAAATTATCATAAAGGAACATAGAGCATAAAAGGGTAACCATGTTGATTATTATCAACCCAGTTGAGCAAGCTAAGCAACATCTACCATCAATATTAATTAAACAACCCGGCTATACAAGGCAATAGTAAAAAGAACACTAGTCATCATCCTTAATAGGAACCCATCAAAATTAATGCAAGGCATATGCAATAGTGATTAATAAAGTTATTGGGACAAAAGAACAAGGACACACTTGCCTTTAACTAGAGTAATGTTGTTGCTCAGAGTTCTTCATCTTCATGCTCTCCAAAGCTTCTGGGACAACGTTCATTCTACTCGCATCAATCATCGGCACAAGCACACAAAGCAAACAAACAAGCAAACTAAGAACAAGGCACCAA
Source organism: Cenchrus fungigraminus (assembly GCA_036936925.1). Taxonomy (NCBI): domain Eukaryota; kingdom Viridiplantae; phylum Streptophyta; class Magnoliopsida; order Poales; family Poaceae; genus Cenchrus; species Cenchrus fungigraminus. The sequence goes on along the minus strand of CM072768.1, from coordinate 74,034,993 downwards.
TCAAACCAAAGCATTAAAAGAGCGTGCTAAAGGACAGGCTCGATTCTATGGATCACTAAAGCACACAAACCGTGCTTAGAAAAGGAAAGGCTTGGTTGGCTTTATGAAAGACACTAGGTTTGAGTATGAACAGAGACCGGAAAGATCACACTGAGATAGAGCTTGATAAAGAACGGCTAACGAACTATTTGCATATGTGAACACAAAAGACTATGTGCTAGATTTATTTTAATTAGAAAAAGGTATGTAAAGGATATTTCAAAAAGAAAATACCCTAAGTTGGAATTAATGCAAGTTAAACTTTATTTACCAAAACCGATGTAAAGAACTAGTTAACTTTTATTTATCAATGTTCATGTATGAATTATGCCAATTAAACATTTAACTTAGAAAAGATAAACTATATGAATAATCTAAACGTAACTTTATGATTCGAGTAGATCATATTAATATTAAAAACATTATGGCATTGGCATTAATCAAATTAATATTTATTTATAAAACTGGTGTAAAAGCCTAATCAACTTTTAATTAGAAAAGTTAGCTATTAAATATTAAACAAGATTAATATTTAGTTTAAGAAAAACCGAGATTGACACTAATTAGATTTTATTTACAAAAGCATGTGAAATAATCATTAATCAAATTAACATTGTTTATGAAAAACGGTGCATAGCACTATATAGCTTTTATTTAGAAAAGATATGATTAACTAAACATTAATCAAAATTAATATCAAATTAATTTTCAGGAAACATACATGACGAAAACACACCACTAACGTGTACTTTGCATTATTATGAATCTAACGCAACTTGAACGGGTAAAAACGGAACTAAAACATAGAAGATATGGATAAAACAAGATCACAGGGACCTAGATGTGATTAACCATAGATATCAGGGCTAGCAAACAAGAATCCCGAGACACAACAAATAGTGCTCGTGAAAAGATCTAAGATCGGGGTCAGATCTGAAAAAGGCCATGGATTGGATCTGGTTGCAAGGATCTAAAAATTCCAGGGGGGTATTTGGAAGAGCTGCAAGACACATAAGAATATATAACAATTACAGAGTTATTCAGGGGTTTAGATGCAAAACATCAGGGGCTTCTTCCTCCTCTGGACACCAGCGGACAGGGAGGCTTTGGCGGGTCTGGCCGACGGCGGCGCCGGCGACTGGGACAGCAAGGGCCTCGGCTAGATGGGGAAAAAGGAAGAGGAGGGGAAGGGGATCGTGTGGAGGTGCTCACCTCGGACGGAGAAGGATGGCAGACGGCCGGCGGCGGAGAGCTCGGGAGGCCGGTGGCGGGGCTAGGTGACGGCGGTGCTCCGGTGATGACACGGCGATGGGACGGGGTTCCTGTCAGTGTTTTAACCCGGCAACCTACCAAGGGGAGTACCCGAGGTAGACGTTTGTGGCCTCGCCGAGATCGGGAACTCGAAGGAGAGACACGTGGCACACAATTTAGACAGGTTCGAGCCGCTAGATGCATAATACCGCACGTCCTGTATGTTGTGTAGCTCTGGATTGATTGGGTGTGTTTACAAGATGATGTGGATGAGAGATAGGGGTCCCTGCCTCGCCTTATATAGTCCGGGAGGCAGGGTTACAAGTCGGTTTGAGGGAGAGAGTTCTAGTCGTACACGGCTAGGAGTACTCTACATGGATCCGGGCATGCCTAGCTTCCTAACCGAGTACTAGTCCTCCAGATGGCTTGTGCTTCACGCCGCCCTGTGCTGTGCAGCCCAAGTCGAGTAGTCCCAGGGGCCCACGTAGTAGTCGGTCCTGGTACCCACCTGAGTAGTGGGCCCCGGGATGTCCATACGACAAGCCCCCGAGTACATTGTAGTCGAGCAGGATGTTTTCGAGTAGTCTTGATGGCCTTGGCGAGTAGTCCCCGGGCGTCCCCGAGTTCCACAAGCCGAAAGTCCTCAAGAACACTTGAATTATCTCGAGGCTGGAAGGTACTCCAGCTGATCTTTGAGTAGTCTTGAAGTCTTCTCGAGTAGTCCCCAAGCATCCCCGAGTGCTTCTCTCGAAGGTCTTCAATAGTACTCGTGATGTCTTGATGAAAAACCATATGGAAAATGTGATTCGGAGAATCGCATTCCATATGGAATGTAGCCCCCGAGCCTTAGGTCGAATTGTAGATTCAAGCTGAGGGTCAATCTGAAGTTCTGTCAATCTTATCCCAAAAAATCCGAAGAAAAAACCGAAGGACACGTGGCACAGAGCCCCCAAGCCTTGAGTCGAGTACTTTCTCTCGAATTGAAGGGTCATCTTGACTGTAGAATGTGTCCGGAGTGGGGTCTTGATCTGGTTTAGCCCACTGAATCCGTTGATTGTAATCGAGCCCCCGAAATTAAGAGCGTCGAGTATTGGAATACGAAGAGTCAGTCCTCTACCGCTGAGTCAGCCGCCCTGAACTTATCCGCCCATTCGGAACTTAGCCGCTTGGTGGCTTATAAATAGCAGGGCAACCCCTTAGGGTTTGTCACTTCCAGTGTTTGCATTCCGCTGCGCTTAGATCTAAAGAAACTCCTCCCTTCACTTCATCTACCGCCACCGCCACTGAGTAGATTAGATCAACTTCTGTGCCGCTGCTGTAGTCCGCCCTTCCCCACAGCCCCCGAGCGAATGCGAGTGAAGGCACTCGTGACTGGGAGGATGAAGGCGTCTCCGTCAAAGAGCCCCAAGACCGGCGTGTCGAAGAAGAGGAGCCGCGATGAGGCCGGTGATGCCAGCCAGTCGTCGTCATCACCACCCCCCTCCACCCTGCCAAATTCGGCGAAGGAGTGGAAGAAGGCGAAGCTGAAAACCGAGGACCTCCTCGCCCTGGTCAACAGTGGTTTCCTCCGCGAGAAGGAAATGGATCTGTGGCGCACCGCCACTGGAGATCCGTACCCGATGGAGAAGAACCCGGATGAGATCCCGATGTTCGCGCGGTTTGTGGAGCGCGGACTCGCATTGCCGGCGAGCGACTTCTTCAAGGGGATGCTCTGGTACTACAGGATCGAGTACCTCAACCTTAACCCCAATGGTATCTTTCATGTTTCCATCTTCGTGCATTTCTGCGAAGCGTTTGTGGGGATCAAGCCCCACTGGATCCTATTCTAGAAATTCTTCCGGTTGAAGCCACAACCGAGCACGAACGGCCCATGAGTAGTTGGAGGTGCTGGGGTGCAGATGCGCGAAGACACCGCTGGGCGGTACTTGTCGTACAAGCTCATCGACTCCAACCAGGATTGGAAGTCGAAATGGTTCTACATCAGCAACCACCACCCGGAGCTGCCGAAGCCGAGCGGGCGTCAACCGAAGCATGCACCATGGTGGAACTCAGAGCCCACCATGCAAGGCCTCCAGCTACCTGTGCTGCTGGAGAAGATCAAGGCCTTGAGGGAGGCCAGACTGAGGGCCGAGCATGTGGCCTTCAGTTTTATGAAGAGAAGAGTGCAGCCGCTGATGGCGCGAGACCATCTCGGCTACGAGTACACCGGCGAGGAAGATTCCTCCCAGATGCCTGGTGAAGAAGTCGACGATGACGTGATCATCGAATGGCTGGGGAAAGTCTTCAAAGACATGCCCGCGTACACGTCGTGCCCCGTGCCAGAGTACTCCGTGGCACGACCGCCAAATGAGGTTAGTAGTCGTGGCCAGAGCCCTCGAGTACTAATTGCTGGCGTAGTCATACTTATGCTTGCTTGATCTTGTAGGATGATCTGAATAAGTACATCTCCGTCCCGCCCTCCCCCCCACGGCTTGAGAAACAAACACAGGGGAAGGCAGAAACCAAGGCGAAGGAGCGCCGAGAGGTCGGCGAAGGTGATGATGCCGTCGTTATCGAGGACACCTCCGACGACGAAGACGAAGAGACACTGCAGCAGCGCTTCCAGCTCTGCTCTAGGTTTAGCCGGGCTAGGTGCCACATGTGCCAGTAGTCGAGAGGCCTTCCAGCCTTGAGGCGAGCTTGCCGGTGCCGCCAAGGAAGCCCCGCAACGTGGCGCGCAAACGCACCGTGAAAAAATTGAAGGTGTCGGAAGACACCAGACAAGAGGTGAGTACCGCGACTAGAGTAGTCGGGTACTGATGATGGGTAGTCTGTTACTGACTGCATGACTTGTATTGTTGCAGGATATTCCTTCCTCGGACCCTACTGCGCGGGATGAGGAAGATATATGGGAGACTGTGGGGGCGACGGCTGGAAGTACCAGCCCGCCTCCAGCCACTGAAGATGTTGTGTCAGAGCATGTGCAGGAAAAAGCCGGCGCTGTGGAGAACCTGCCACAGCCGTCGGTCGAAGAAGTACAAGCTCCTCCTCCAGCTGCGGCTGTGGCCGTTGGGCAGCCAGAGGAGAGAGTACAAGAGCCTCCGGTCGAGGCAGGAGCCGCCAACGAGCCTGGCATTGTAGACATCGCCAGGATACTGGGCGCCCCAACCGTCACTGTGGTGCGGTCGACATTGTAAGTATACGATCCCCTTGAGTAGTCAATGTGCCATCAAGGTCGTGTCGTTGATTGGATAATCCATGATGCAGGAAATCCACGGATTTGTCATGGGATGAGGGGGAGACCAGCACTCCTGCCGGTTGTGAAGACCGCCGGGCGGAGGTACGAGAGCCCACACCGCCACCACAAGCCGAAGCCGCGGCAGAGACAAGGCTTGAAGAAGCTACCCTGGTGGAAGGTACGTATCATGTCTCCACGAGTACCCATTGTGAAGAGTAGTTGTAGCCGCCACTGACCGCTGAGCCAATCTTGACAGGAGCACAAGTCGAGGGAGCAGCGATCCCTGAGGTGGTAGTCATGGAGACTGCCACTGGTGAAGCGACGGTTGCGGAGCCAGTTGCCGAGCCAACGACCTCGACAGCCCCTGGGTCGACGACTTCGATAGCCCTCGAGCCAAGCACGGAAGCACGAGTTGACCCGCAACCTGAAGCGGGGACTGAAGTTGTCGTCCGCGAGGTGATGATAGAAGACGCGGCGCCGCTTTTCTCGGCGCCAATGCTAGAGAGTGGGACCTCGAGCCGTGGAGGTCTCGAGTTGCTGGATGATGAACTGATTAACCCGGCCTTCGTGTCTCTGAGCATGGAGTCTTGGCGTCACACGGAGAACTGGATCAAGGTACGTTGCGAGTACCCTGAGTTGTCTTGCATTGGTGAATGCTGAGTGCTGATTGACCTTTGGGTCTTGCGTAGGGCCTGGTGGAGAGATCCCGCCAGAAGACCGATCTTCTGAAGGGGTATGGTGACACAGTCATCCCAGCTGAGACTCTGGAGAAGGAGCTGGACAAGTCGAAGAAACATGCAGCACTGCTCCAATCCAAACTCGATGACACCTTTGCCCAGTACCACAACGAGGTACAAGAGATGCAGGCAAAGAGAGATGACTTGATCAAGAAGAACAAGTCGCTGCACCAGAAAAACAAAGGTATGCCCTCCGCCGTGACCACTGAGTACTTGTTGTAGAGCTTATGTGTAGTCTGAGACTATTGTCGAGTTGTCTGCAGATCTTGAGGTGAGGGTTGACCAGCTGAAGGCTTCCGAGATAGATCTCAAGAATATCGTGTACCGGGAGACGACCGCCGAGAGGTACTCGAGTAGGACTATGCACAGTTGCACCATGAGTGCATCAAGCACATGGAGCTCCGTAAAGCCTCAGATCTTGACCTTGTACGCTGTTATAAATCTCTACAGAAGCTTAATGAAGACTGCGACAATCTGCGGGCGCAGCTGAAGGAACTGGAAGAAGCCGCGCTTCCCATCGCGAGGCTGTTGGTCCCACATCCGGGCGGTCCCAAGATAGCGCCCCTCGTGGATAGGCTGAAGGAAGCTCCCGGGCGCCTGGCGACGTACGTCAAGCATTTGGCGAAGTCGATACCGAACCAGGTACTCGCCTTCATGAAGTCATACTTTCCGAAGGCGCCGGTGGATGTTGTAGCTAGCGGCCTTGCGACGAACTGCTCGGACGAGCAGTACAAGGCCCTGCTGGAGGAGATGGCGCCTATCGCGAAACAAGTCGCGGACAAGCTGAACCTTCAGTAGATGTACCTGTAGAAGTAGCTTATGTACAGGATAGTTGTGTAAGACAAACAAATTAGTTAGAAACTTGTTTGAATATGAATGAATGTTGGTTCACTTCTATGCTGTAATAAGTACTCATTGCCACCGCTTGCATCGACGCGTGCGGAGTACCTAGCCGTTGGAGAGGTAGTGAGTAGTAACACTCAGTAGGATTTGCCTAGTTGGAAGGCATAATAAACAAGTTGAGTAGAATCAAACTTTATTACTGATGAATAAGTACACCTGGATGGCCAGGGCCGTTACAAATAGGAAGTCACCAGGACCCGCAGGCCGCCTACGGCTAAGTGAAGTGCTAGGGTCCTTTGACCGCTTACAGCTGAAGATCTGTTAGTAGCTGTTGTAGCTGGATCTAGAGAGTACATGGTCCGTAGACCACCGCTAAAGCCCTTAGGCTATGTGCAGCCCAGGATCCGTTAGTAGCCGTTAACGCTAGATCCTGGATAGAAGTAGTATGTAGACTAGTGCTAGGACCGAGAGGTCGCTTACAGCGAGGAGTCCGTGAGTAGCCGTATAGGCTGGACTCATAGATGGGTAGTCGAGCGACTACGTGTAGAAGTGACACAGCTGGTCGATGTTCCACGAGTTGCTGATGTCATCACCTTCAAGTGTTTGGAGACGATAGAAACCTGGTCCGGTCACCTTAGAGACTGAGAAAGGACCTTCCTACGGCGAGTTGAGCTTGTGTAGTCCGTCCGTGTTCTGGATGCGACGGAGGACTAGGTCGCCAACGTTGAAGGAGCGTTCCTTGACGTTGCGATCATGGTAGCGTTGGATACCCTCTAGGTACCTTGCTGACTGGACGAGGGCAGCACAGCGAGCTTCTTCGAGGCTGTCGATGTCAACCTGTCGACTGTCTTCAGAGATGCCTTCGTCGTATTGTTCTACTGCCGGGGATTCCCACATCACGTCGGCAGGTAGAATAGCTTCGGAGCCGTAGACCAGGAAGTAGGGCGACTGTCCGGTTGGCTTGGTAGGTCGAGTACGAAGCCCCCAGAGTGCATTGGGTAGTTCCTTGATCCACTTGCCTCCTTTGGTGTTAGCTGCGTCGTGCAATCGCTTCTTGAGGGCGGCGAGTACCATCCCATTGGCGCGCTCCACCTGGCCGTTAGTGCGCGGGTGGGCGACTGAGACATATCGGACGTCGATCCCGCTGTTCTCCCAGTACTCCCAGAACTGGTGGTTGTTGAAGTTGGAACCCAAGTCTGTGATGATGCGATGGGGTAGCCCATAGCGATGCACGAGTTCATCCAAGAAGTCGAGTACTCTGTCGGCCTTTGGGCAGGTAACCGGCTTGACTTCGATCTACTTGGTGAACTTGTCGATGGCCACCAGAACTTTGTTGAATCCACCTAGCGCAGTTGGTACAGGCCCAATCATATCGAGCCCCTAGCAGGCAAAGGGCCAGGTCGGTGGTGTGGTGACTAGCTTGTAGGGCGGGACGTGTTGCTGCTTGGCGAAGAATTGGCATCCTTGGCACCTCCTGATGAGTTCTTCAGCGTCGGCCAGAGCTGTGGGCCAGTAGAAGGCTCGTCGGAAGGCTTTGCTCACCAGCGTACGAGAGGATGCGTGGTTGCCGCAGACACCCTTGTGGATCTCCTCCAAGATGTCCTTGCCTTCTTCCCGGGGTACGCACTTCATGAGTACTCCAGAAGTCGCACCCCGCCTGTAGAGCTTGTCCCCGATTAGTACGTAGGTCTTGGCTCGGCGGATGAGTTGTTCGGCCTCGTTCTTGTCGGAGGGAACCTTCTGCTCGCGGATGTAGTCAATGAAGGGTTGTCTCCAGTCCACGTCGATCATCATGACCTCCTGACTGGGCTGTGGTGGCCCGGATCAATGGTCGTAGGCGCCGGCTCCGGGATGGATGGCTTGTGAAGCACGTGGACGAAGACTCCGGCTGGTACTTGAGCGCGAGTGAACCAAGCTTCGACAGGACGTCCGCTGCAACATTATTGATGCGGACGACGTGGTGGAACTCGAGACCATAGAGCTTATTCTCGAGCTTGCGGACTTCTAGGCAGTAGGCGTCCATGTTCTCCTTGTTGCGGTCCCAAGAGTCGTTGACTTGGTTGATGACCACTGTGGAGTCGCTGTAGACTAGTAGTCGCTTGATGCCCAGTGAGATTGCGAGTCGGAGCCCATGTAGCAGAGCTTCGTACTCGGCTTCGTTGTTTGAGACCTTCCAGAAGATCTGCAGGACGTACTTGAGTTGTTTGCCCTTTGGAGAAATCAGGAGTACCCCTGCGCCTACGCCCTCGAGCTTGAGTGAGCCGTCGAAGTACATCACCCAATGCTCTGGTCGCTCTGTTGGAGTAGGTAGCTGATTCTCCCGCCACTCTGCCATGAAGTCGACTAGTGCTTGAGACTTGATAGCGCTGCGTGGCTTGAAGTCGATGTTGAGGGCGCCAAGCTCGACCGCCCACTTGGAGATTCTTCCAGTAGCATCTTGGTTGTGGAGTATATCACCAAGCGGGTAGTCAGTGATGACGATGATCGAGTACTCCTGGAAGTAGTGTTGTAGCTTCCGCGAGGTGATTAGTACTGCGTAGAGTAGCTTCTGGACCGGCTGGTACCGTGCCTTGGACTCGGACAGGACCTCGCTGATGAAGTAGACTGGTCGCTGGACTGGGTAGGAGTGGCCTTCTTCCTGCCGCTCGACGACGATGGCAGTACTGACCACGTGAGTAGTCGCAACGAGCTAGAGCAGTAGCTGCTCCTGTTTGTGAGGAGTCGTGAGGACCGGTGGCTTCGACAGGAAGTCTTTAAGCTGCGTCAGAGCTTGGTCAGCCTCTGCGGTCCACGCGAACTTCTCTTGGTGCTTGAGTAGTTTGAAGAAGGGTAGTCCCCGTTCTCCGAGCTTCGAGATAAATCTGTTCAGGGCCGCCATACACCCGGTCAGCTTCTGGACATCCTTGATGCAGGTTGGAGCTTTCATATTGGTGATGGCAGAGATCTTCTCGAGATTGGCTTCGATGCCATGATGGCTGATGATGAAGCCGAGTAGTTTCCCCGAGGGTACGCCGAAGACGCACTTGTTGGGGTTGAGCTTCCACTGGTACTCTCACAAGGATACGAAAGTCTCTTCAAGATCGGCGATGAGCGTGTCAGAATTTCTGGTCTTGACGACCACGTCATCCACATAGGCTTCGACATTCTTGTTGAGCTGCTTCTTGAAGCAGGCCTGGATAGCTCGTTGGTAAGTAGTGCCGGCGTTCTTCAACCCGAACCACATCGTCGTGTAGCAGTAGGCGCCGAACGGGGTGATGAATGCGGTCTTCTCCTGATCTTCTTCCTTGATTGCGATCTGGTGGTACCTGGAGTAGCAGTCGAGGAAGCAGAGTAAGTTGCAACCCGCCATGGAGTCGATGACTTGATCAATCCGCGGCAACCCGAAGGGGTCCTTGGGGCAGTGCTTGTTGAGGTCGGTGTAGTCGACGCACATCCTCCACTCGTTCGTGTTCTTATTGCGGACGAGGACGGGGTTGGCGAGCCACTCAGGATGGAAGACTTCTCGGATGAAGCCGGCCGCGAGTAGTTTGGCGAGTTCCTTCTTGATGGCGTCCCGTCGGTCGTCGGCAAAATGGCGGAGATGTTGTCGCTTGGGGGTAGCTTTATGATCAACGTTGAGTGAATGCTCGATCAGCCTCCTGGGCACACCTGGCATGTCCGTTGGCTTCCACGCGAAGATGTCTCGGTTAGCCCAGAGGAAGCTGATGAGCACGTCTTCCTATTTAGGGTCGAGCCCCGCGCCGATCATGGTAGTTTTGCTGCTGTCACCAGTCCCGAGGTCGATGGCCTTCACCTGTACTTCCTTTGGTGGCTGAGGCTTGTTTGAGGTGTCAGTCTTCTCAGGTATCTCGAGTTCGGTCGGGGCGAGCTTCTTGGATGCAGCATAGATCTCCATCATTGCGTTGGGTACTTGATTGGTTGCTGCGAGCTCCACGGCTTTGGTGTCGCAGTCATAGGAAACCTTCAAGTCCCCTTGCAGCGCGAGTACTCCGGCAAGACTTGGCATTTTGAGTACCAAGTACACGTAGTGGGGAACTGGCATGAATTTGGCGAGAGCTGGTCTGCCGAGGATGGCGTGGTAGGAAGTTTCGAAGTCCGCGACCTCGAACTTGATGTACTCGGTGTGGTAGTTCTCCCTTGTCCCGAAGGTAACTGGCAGAACCACTGAGCTGAGTGGTATAGCCGCGTTGCCTGGGACGATGCCGTAGAAGGGCGACGTGCCTTTGGTAAGCATGTCGGTGATGTCGAGCTTCATCTTCTTCAAGGTCTTGGTGAACGGGACGTTGAGTCCACTTCCACCGTTGATGAGTACCTTAGTGAGTCTGGAGCCCGCGACTACTGGGTTCAGGACGAGTGGGAAACGCCCTGGCTCCGAGAAGCTTGTCCATTGATCCGCGCGGGAGAAGGTAATGGGTACCTCCGACCACCTGAGAGGTGTCGGTACCGCTGGTTCAATGCTCAAGACTTCCCAGAGGGTGAGCTTCTGAGCTCGCTTGGTGGGTAGCCCGCCGAAGAGGACATTCACCGTCTTGTCGGGTGCTTGGAAGTCGTCGTTGCCTTCGTCGACCTTCTTCTTGCCCTTTTTGTCGTGAGGGTGCCGTGGCTCAGGGATATCCTTGAGTGCTCGCCGGAGCTGATAGCACTGATCGGTTGTGTGGTTGCCATCCAGATGCCACGGGCACTTCTCTTTGAGCAAGTCTCTGAAGCCGCCGGAGGTCTTTTTGGAGCTGTCCTTCACAGGGTGTTGTATAGCCGCGACTGTGTTGTCTGGCTTGCACTTGCGCTTAGGACCCGAGTAGTAGTTGTTGTTGTTGCGACTCCCGTGATCCTTGTTATTGTTGTTGCCGCCCGTGTTGTTTTTGCTCTTGCCGCGAATGGAATCGTACTTGGCGTTTGCCTTGTCCACTTCGTCGGCCCATGAGGTGATCATGTCTTTGAGCTTGGTGATGGAGCTTGGGCGACGGCGACTGAAGTCTTCGAAGGTACGATGGTGGTAGAGACTGTCTTGGAACAGGTCGATGACTTCTTTGTCGGTGACGTCGACTACGGTCGCACGGTTGTCGAAAAAGCGGTGCATGTACTGGCGGAGCGTCTCGCCTTGCTCCTGCTTGACCATCACCAGGTCCATGCGAGTACCCCGAGCGTCCCATGGTGCCCGCGAAGTTGCTGGTGAACTGGGCCTTCAGCTGTTCCCACTTGTCGATCGAGTTCTTGTCGAGCGACTCGAGCCATGTAAGTGGGGCCTGGTCCAGACAAAAAGGGAAGTAGAGGCACTTCGCGTTGTTGTTGCCACCAGCGTTCTCAATGGCCAGGGCGTAGCACCTGAGCCACTGAACTGGATCTTGTTTCGCGTCGTACTTGGTGATCCCAAAGGGCTTGAACTTCTGGGGAGAAGCAGCGCGCGAAGTCGTGAAGAGTAGGCGGGGAAGCCATCACTGTCACTGACGTGGGTAGTCTTCTTGGCACGGCTTATCTCTTCGATTCTGTGGCGGGCGTCATAGCCGCCACGTGCGCTGCCGGTGCCGTGGCTGTTCGCGTGGCCTCGGCCTCCGCGATCGCCACCACCACCAGCTCTTCTGCCGGCACCATGGGAGGAGCTACCGCTGCTGCCACCGCCGCCACCATCATCGCCGCTAGCACTGCCATGCGAGGGTCCTCCCCTACTTGCTCTAGAGCGGTTGGGGGTTGGCTGGTGTTCACTGCGGACGCGGTTGCGTCCGACTTCTGCTGGGGTGCGGCTGCGACTAGTGGCTTCATGATTTCCGGCTTCGGCGACCCTGTTGTTGACCCGCATGAAGTAAGCATCCTCTGCGAGTTTGGCGATGAGTTCGCCTGCACGATGCCCCTGAGCTGTTCGAGCTATCGTAGTGATGGACATGAGGCACTGCTCAGGGGTTGTGTGGACCCGGTTGCGACTTGGTCCAAAGCTTCATTGAGGTTCCGGATAGGGAGAGATTCCCGGAGCTGCCGGCGTCGATCTGCTCGCTTCCTGTTGCGGTCGCGCCGAGCGTTCTTGGCTTCGGTAGTCATGTCCGTAGGTGCGTTGGCTGATTCCTCGTCCTCTGAAATATCTTCAAGGTACCGATCAGGTCGGGCATCTGAGGTTCCAGCTTCCCCGGTTGCCATGAATACTTCACGGTCGGGCGTGCAGAGTCCGGAGTCGGTAGTTGCCACCTTAGTTGGTGTATGCTCGTCCTCGTTTGGAGTCAGCGGTGTTCCCTCTTGGAAGGGGAGTGCCTCGAGGTAGGCGACGCAGTGTGAGTTGTCGTCAGTCAGGTCTGCGGGCTTGCGGTCGGGCCAGTAGACGAATCTGCCGGCGGGAGTAGACGTGATGACCAAGCCAGCAGCAGGACCTGACAATGGCTCCTTGGTGGTGTTAAGCTTGGACTCGGATTCGATCGGATCTGAACCGAAGTCGAACTCATAGGATGAGTCCGAGTTGTAGTCGGGGACGGCGCTGGAGTCCGAGGAGTACTCGGAGACGATCTCCTTGCCAGCCCGACGTGGGACGAGCTCATCCACGTAGGTTGCAGTGGCATTGCAGAGGCCGTACGAGAAGTGCTCGTGGGGGAGGACCGGTCCACGCGATGGCTCAGCAGCCAGCTCGTGTGGTTCGACCCAGGGTGACGTCGAGTTCGAGTTGGAGGTGGATCCAATCTCGAAGTCAGCGGCTTGGTTGTAGAGCGAAAATTCGTCGAGTTTCTCGACGAGTTGGCCCGTGACGGCTTCAGGAAGCGTCACGAGTCTAGTCTTCGGGTCCGGGGTCATGGTGAGGTAGCGTCGGAAAGATCCGGCGCTGTCAGCGGTGTAGACCCAGGAGCCGAAGACGAAGGTGTCGCCGCGGTTGAAGGCAGCGGTTGGCTTGATGACGATTGAAGCCGTCGAGTTCGCCATGAGATCTTCAGCGAGATCCCCTACCTGACGCGCCAGCTGTCGGTGTTTTAACCCGGCAACCTACCAAGGGGAGTACCCGAGGTAGATGTTTGTGGCCTCGCCGAGATCGGGAACTCGAAGGAGAGACACGTGGCACACAATTTAGACAGGTTCGGGCCGCTAGATGCGTAATACCCTACGTCCTGTATGTTGCGTAGCTCTAGATTGATTGGGTGTGTTTACAAGATGATGTGGATGAGAGATAGGGGTCCCTGCCTCGCCTTATATAGTCCGGGAGGCAGGGTTACAAGTAGGTTTGAGGGAGAGAGTTCTAGTCGTACACGGCTAGGAGTACTCTACATGGATCCGGGCATGTCTAGCTTCCTAACCGAGTACTAGTCCTCCAGATGCCTTGTGCTTCACGCCGCCCTGTGCCGTGCAGCCCAAGTCGAGTAGTCCTAGGGGCCCACGTAGTAGTCAGTCCTGGTACCCACCTGAGTAGTGGGCCCAGGGATGTCCATACGACAGTTCCCTGGACTCAAATCGTCGTCGCGAAACTCCTGGCGGGCACAGCCTCACTTGACGGCATCTCAAGCCAGCGAATCGGCGACGGCCGATGGACGACGGTGCGGCTCTGCTCCCCAACGATGGCGGCGCTCCAGTGGTGGCACAGCGAAGGGAAGCATGCGGCTGCGCTCGGCTCGACCTCGTGAAGCTCAGGGCGGTGTCGGCTTGACCCGGCGGTGTTCCAGCGCGGCGCAACGGCGACGACCTGGCGGAGGCGGCCAAGGAGGACGGCTCGGTCGGTGTACAGGCGGTGGTGCACTGTGCGGGCGAGGGAGGTGGGCTAGGGTGCACGGGGCTCGGGGTCGCGGCTTTATAGGGCGCGGAGGACGTGGCCTGGCTTGCGGCGCACGCACGCCGAGGGAGTCCTGGCGGCGGCGGCGTCCTGGCCGTGAAGGCCACGACCACTGCTGGGAAGGCCGATGGGCTCCAGCGGGCCTGAGGCTGGGCCGGGGTGGGGTGCGGATCGGAGCGGGTCGAGCCTTCGGGCTCGGCCCAGGAGGAAGGGATTTCTTTTTTTCCTGAAATTATTTTTCATTGCGTGTAAAGACTAGAAATTATTTAAAGCCACGAAAAATACTCCGAAAATCATAAAAATTCCAGGAAAATTCCCCGAGACACATTGTGACATGAACAATCCAAATAAAGTATTTGGACCTCATGAAAAAGATTTTAGAGCCTTCTAATAAATAGAATAAGCTCAGGGAAAATGAGAATGAATTCCAAAAAAATCCGAAAAATTCTCGGAAGGGTTTGGTCAGCACCTAAGCGCATTTAAAAACCTTTTTCACTCAAAAACACCAAGATGCATCGGCATGAATGCAACACTCACAACAATTTATTTAATTCAGAAAATCAAACAAGGATTTTTCCTATATTATATTTCCTGTAAAGAAAATAAATGTTGAGAAAAATTTTAAAATTATGAGAAAATTGTTGTTTTAATTATTCTCTCTATTCACATCCTGAAATTAGAAATTTCAGGGTGTGACAAATCTACCCCCCTCAAAAGGAATCTCGTCCCGGGATTTGAAGAGAGAAGAAACAAGGAGAAGGAAGATAAACAAGAATATTGCTATCAGGGTAGGTGGGCGATCATCCTCTTTTGTCGTCCATGTGGAATCTTTAATCTTCATCTTGTCTTGGTCATCGGGGTTCTTCATCAGAGTGAGCTAGATGGGTAGTAGTAAGCACAAGGTGGGAAAGAAAGTAGAGTGAGGTCTTCTTTTCTTCAACTTGCTCACTTCTAAATGGTGATGGTGGAAGTAGCATTCACTTGTTGACGTTGGTATGGGCTTCAATTTCTTCTTCTGATGTCCTTCATTTGATCAGGTAGAGAGAAAGAGAGATAACAAGGTTGGGAGAGGTACAAAAGAAGAACCCAACTAAGCAACTGATGTTATTGCGGATATAAAACCCATAATACACCAACAATCAATACAAAGAACCAAATCAAACAAGTTCATAATCAATCATGATCATGCAAGCACTGAATTCCATCAATCAAGACAGCCAAAGGAACGATTCTAAACGATGTTAATAGTCATAGGGTATCCTCCTAAGCATGGGCATAGCTTCACCGACCATTGATCATCTAGGGATGTTGAATCAGAAATGACACTTTGGAATCAAAAGTCAAGGGGGAATCCAAAGTATGCCACTCTGTCACACCTGTTTTTCCAAAGAAAAGCAAGTGCATAACTATATGTATGCCAGGATCTATTTTCATACATATAGTGACATATAAGTGAATACAAAAATAGTATCACGTCAGAAAAAGGAAGATTATCAGAGATTTACGCTTAATCCTGGAAATGAAGGCACCGAACATCACAAGCAGTCGACTGGGTGTTGCGTACGCCTAGCTCCAGCGACATCTTCACAACGACTTCATAGCAGCTTCCTCTTTCTGAGCAACATTGTTTATAGCAAGGGTGAGCACTTGTCGTACTCAGCAAGTGTGGGGAAAGTATGAATGCAAAGGCTTTATAGTGGACTGGGCTCTAAGCATTTAGCATTTTAGTTGGTCAAATTTTATTAGCACCTGATTACTAATAAAGTATAAGTTTATACCAATCCACATTAAGCATAAAGGTAAGAGATACGCCATAAGCATATGGCTAACATAACTAGAGAGCACGATTTAAGTCCATCTTCAAGTTCAATTATCATGTGAGGGTCCAGGCCGCTCTTGACCGTGAGCATGGCTAATCGATTAGTTTTACACTCTGCAGAGGTTGTACACTTTCACCACAAGTCGCGTAAAAGTCCCGAAGAACTTTAAACCCAACCATGCGATGCCGGCCAAGCATCATACCACACTATTGAGGTGTGATTGCATAGGGACGCTACGAGACCTTTACAAAGATTCCCCAATGTGCAACAACCCACTAGGTTTCAGGTCGAAGCAGGGCATAAAGCTCCCTAGCGGGTCAATACCCCACCATAAATAAACAAACCCAACTCCCCGCTAGAGCAGGTCTATACTCTGACAACGCCACCCCATTGGCCCCTTTCGGGTAAGGTTGCTACAACATCAAAGTTTCTAGTTATTCAGCCAAGACAGAGCCATATGTCTTGTGGTTGTACGATTTTCCTGGGTGGTTCTCCATGTTCTGATTAATGCATAGTGATCTTGTATTAAAATTATCATAAAGGAACATAGAGCATAAAAGGGTAACCATGTTGATTATTACCAACCCAGTTGAGCAAGCTAAGCAACATCTACCATCAATATTAATTAAACAACCCGGCTATACAAGGCAATAGTAAAAAGAACACTAGTCATCATCCTTAATAGGAACCCATCAAAATTAATGCAAGGCATATGCAATAGTGATTAATAAAGTTATTGGGACAAAAGAACAAGGACACACTTGCCTTTAACTAGAGTAATGTTGTTGCTCAGAGTTCTTCATCTTCATGCTCTCCAAAGCTTCTGGGACAACGTTCATTCTACTCGCATCAATCATCGGCACAAGCACACAAAGCAAACAAACAAGCAAACTAAGAACAAGGCACCAATCAAACCAAAGCATTAAAAGAACGGCTAACGAACTATTTGCATATGTGAACACAAAAGACTATGTGCTAGATTTATTTTAATTAGCAAAAGGTATGTAAAGGATATTTCAAAAAGAAAATACCCTATGTTGGAATTAATGCAAGTTAAACTTTATTTCCCAAAACCGATGTAAAGAACTAGTTAACTTTTATTTATCAATGTTCATGTATGAATTATACCAATTAAACATTTAACTCAGAAAAGATAAACTATATGAATAATCTAAACGTAACTTTATGATTCGAGTAGATCATATTATTATTAAAAACAGTATGTCATTGGCATTAATCAAATTAATATTTATTTATAAAACCGGTGTAAAAGCCTAATCAACTTTTAATTAGAAAAGTTAACTATTAAATATTAAACAAGATTCATATTTAATTTAAGAAAAACCAAGATTGACACTAATTAGATTTTATTTACAAAAGCATGTGAAATAATCATTAATCAAATTAACATTGTTTATGAAAAATGGTGCATAGCACTATATAGCTTTTATTTAGAAAAGATATGATTAACTAAACATTAATCAAAATTAATATCAAATTAATTTTCAGGAAACATATATGATGAAAACACACCACTAACTTGTACTTTGCATTATTATGAATCTAACGCAACTTGAACGGGTAAAACGGAACTAAAACATAGAAGATATGGATAAAACAAGATCACAGGGACCTAGATGTGATTAACCATAGACATCAGGGCTAGCAAACAAGAATCCCGAGACACAACAAATAGTGCTCATGAAAAGATCTAAGATCGGGGTCAAATCTGAAAAAGGCCATGTATTGGATCTGGTTACAAGGATCTAAAAATTCCAGGGGGTCATTTGGAAGAGCTGCAAGACACATAAGAATATATAACGATTATAGAGTTATTCAGGGGTTTAGATGCAAAACATCAGGGGCTTCTTCCTCCTCTGGACACCGGCGGACAGGGAGGCTTTGGCTGGTCTGGTCGATGGCGGTGCCGGCGACTGGGACAGCAAGGGCCTCGGCTAGATGGGGAAAAGGAAGAGGAGGGAAAGGGGATCATGTGGAAGTGCTCACTTTGGACGGAGAAGGACGGCAGACGGCCGGCGGCGGAGGGCTCGGGCGGCCGGCGGCGGGGCTAGGTGACGGCGGTGCTCCGGTGATGACACGGTGACGGGACGGGGTTCCCTGGACTCAGATCGTCGTCGCGAAACTCCTGGCGGGCACAGCCTAGCTTGACGGCGTCTCATGCCAGCGAATCGGCGACAGCCGGCGAACGACGACGCGGCTCTGCTCCCCAATGATGGCGGTGCTACGGTGGTGGCACGACGACGGGAAGCAAGCGGCTGCGCTCGGCTCGACCTCGTGAAGCTCAGGGCGGTGTCGGCTTCACCCGGCGGCGTTCCAGCGCGGCGCAACGGCGACGACCCGACGAAGGCGGCCATGGCGGACGGCTCGGTCGGTGTACAGACGGTGGCGCGCTGCACGAGCGAGTGAGGCGGGCTAGGGCGCACGGGGCTCGGGTCCGCGGCTTTATAGGGTGCGGAGGACGTGGCCTGGCTTGCAACGCACGCACGCCGAGGGAGTCCTGGCGGCGGCGGCGTCCTGGCCGTGAAGGCCACGACCACTGCTGGGATGGCCGATGGGCTCCAGCGGGCCTGAGGCTGGGCCGGGGTGGGGTGCGGATCGGAGCGGGTCGAGCCTTCGGGCTCGGCCCAGGAGGAAGAGATTTCTTTTTTTCCTGAAATTATTTTTCATTGCGAAAACAATTCCAGTAAAGACTAGAAATTGTTTAAAGGCACGAAAAATACTCCGAAAATCACAAAAATTCCAGGAAAATTCCCCGAGACACATTGGGACATGAACAATCCAAATAAAGTATTTGGAGCTCATGAAAAAGATTTTAGAGCCTTCTAATAAATAGAATAAGCTCAGGGAAAATGAGAATAAATTCCAGAAAAATCCGGAAAATTCTCGGAAGGGTTTGGTCAGCACCTAAGCGCATTTAAAAACCTTTTTCACTCAAAAACACCAAGATGCATCAGCATGAATGCAACACTCACAACAATTTATTTAATTCAGAAAATCAAACAAGGATTTTTCCTATACTATATTTCCTGTAAAGACAATAAATATTGAGAAAAATTTTAAAATTAAGAGAAAATTATTGTTTTAATTATTCTCTCTATTCACATCCTGAAATTAGAAATTTCAGGGTGTGACACTGAGTGCCTCTTATATGAGGCCTGTCTCAGCAATTCCCTCACCTTCTTCACCACAAGTGTTGCAGAATTCAGGAGCTGCTTGACCGTCTGCAGCTCAGCGGTAGTCTCTTGAATCTCCCTGTTAGCCTTTGCATATTCTTCCTTCCACATCCTTGCCTCCCTTTCAGCTTTTAGGTACCTGTTGGCTTCACCCTTTTCTGTAGGAGACAACAGAGCATCGTTTCTCATTTTCTTTCTCGTCTCAAACAGGTTATGGGTTACCTCCCCATAGTATCGCGTTATCGTCTACAGCTCAACTGCTTTGACATTAGCCTCCTCCTTAGCAGCTGTACATGCTTCTTTCCACGACCTTGCTTCCTCTTCTGCTTTTCCCTTCATTTCCATCAGTTTCTCTAGAACTTTTAGAGTCCTAATATCCCATTCAGGATCTATCTACCTAAATGATGCACACTTCATGCCATCAGTCTGCAGTCACCGATTTCGTTCATATAATTAGCGATTGACCACACTAACATCAAACGTAGAAGCAACATTTATTAGAAGTGATACAGGTTATCGTTTACCTCACAGCAGCATACATATCGATGCCCAGGGTTGGCGCCTGTCTAGTCATACCTCAGATGGACATGCAACCCGTCCTTGCACTCATTTTCATTAGGATCTATAATGATAACTTCACGAGGACCAGGCGTCGGCGATTTGGAGCTTTCGGAGTCTACTCCAAACACCTTTAAAATACATGAATATAGTCTGTTAACCCAGATCCCCAAAACTAGAATTCCCCTTAACTAGTATGACAGATCAAAGTAGTATGGCTAAACAGAGGACTGACCTGACCGGAGCGAGTCCTGCTTCTCCGTTCACCGCTAGGGCCGCTACGATACGCCATTCCCGCCACGGGCAACAACAGATCTAAGCACCGACGCTAGCTCTAGTCTTTGCCACAAGGAAAAGGAGTGTGGTGCCGGCGAGTCTCTTGCAGAGTTGCAGTAGTGTACGCCGCGTCATCGAGAGAAATGAGATATATACACTTGTCCGCGGGAAAACTTTTTTTTGGCTGTCGCGCGCGGCGGCCGGCCACGTGGAATAGTTGGCACTTGGAAACAACCAGTTACACAATTGTTTCTCAGGAAGGTCCTTCCTGCAAACCATCAACAGGACGGACGATCCGATTCTGGATCAATCCAAACAAACAGCATCTTAGCTTTTCCTCACTTTTTACCATTAGGAAGGTCCTCCTTGCGAAACATCAACAGGCCGGAGTTTCCTCAATCAAAACTTCTCCCTTCTCTATCTATTATCACCATACCTTCATTGTTCTTCCTCTACCTCCATTGCAACGCGTATGAATTCCGAATGGTGAGTATGCTTGAAACGAATGAGTTTGGATCTTCTACGGAGATTGTGCACAAATTCGGGATGATCAGTGCATACAACCGCCCAATCATATGTGAGTATTCCGTGAGGAAAGATTCGCTCTAAGAGAGACATGCACTTGTCCTGCAATTGTGTGCAGTTAGCCTGAATTGCCCATCGTAGAAATGAAGTCACAGTTTCCTCGCTTGCCATGTCCCACATCTTTGACGCACAGTGCAGCTTCAACCTTTCGACTTGGTACATGTCGGCGACCGAGAGTAAATAAGGCCAGGCATTGCGATTCACAATGATCGACACGTCCGTTCAGAGGGGGTGTACACACAAGTTCGTCGGTTAACGCCCGGTGCCAGTCCTTAACTGCAATTCTCAATGACCTCCATTGCAATGCGTATAAATTCCAAATGGTGAGTATGCTCGAATCAATTTGGAATAGATTAAACCAAATCGGCATAATAAGATGACATCTCATAGCAACTCATCACCACAAAGTTCACACCACCAGTCCACCAACAAGTAGCAAACATCATACGATGATACGGTAGCCAACACCAAAACACAATCATGATACAAGTTTCGCAATAATCATCACTACTCATTCATAATTATAACTCCATCTCATGTTTGGCCTCCTGCAGCTGTTCCTTCACCTTCTGCATCTCCTACCATGAATTTTTGGTCTTGCGGGACTCTCTTGCATTTCTTAAAGTTCTTTCAGAAGATCTGGATGTCTCGTCTCAGGGCGAGGACTCTGTAGGATCTCGAAAGAGATCGAAAACATGATACAACAACTAGCAGACAAAGAGAAAGAGCTTCAGTACACACCTAAGGACAAGACAACTGAGGGCAGAGATCATTCTTCTTATTATATATATTGGAATAAATGCGTTAATGAATGGGTAGGATATTGAGTTTGTTTGGTCAGCCTTTTCTTTTAAATTTTCAAGAAATTCGTTGTTAGTTGGACTGAAATGGATACTAATTGGCAAGGGTACCCGTTTCAGTCCAACTGACAACGAACTTCTTGAACATTTAAAAGAAAAGACGGACCAAACAAACTCAATGTCCTACCCATTTATTGACGCTTTTATTCCAATGTCTATGGTAAGAAGAATAAGCTCTGCCCTCAGCTTTCTTGTTCTTAGGTGTGTACTGAAGCTGTTTCTCTCTGTCAGCTAGTTGTTCTATCATGTTTTGGATCTCTTTGGAGATCCTAATAGAGTTCTTCCCCCGAGATGAGGCATCCAGATCTTCTAAAATAACATTAAGATGTTCTTGTAGAAATAAACTCATCCTTGGAGAAAACTCATCTCGATCTGAAAAATAAACTCAACTCAGCCTATAAAAAAACCTGAATCCCTTGAACCTAATTGTATGAGTATAGTAAAACAACCACCACACACCACAAAACCTGGTTGTTTGCTACCTACATAAACTCAGCAAGGGCACGGTTGTCCTAAATGAACCTATCGATCCATCAAATGATGCAAATTGGAAACTAACTGAATCTAACACCTGTGAATTGTGCAAACGCTAACAATCGTGGCAGAATCTAGATCTCCCTTCAACGGTCTGTAGCTCCGAAATAGTATCTTCAATCTATCAATTCATAAAATGATGGACCTATTAATCCTATCAATTGTGCACCTCGACAAAAATCCATAAAACGAGTGGCTTGAAGCACATCTAGAAGCTACTAAAATACAAAACCTACTGTAAGACGATGCAAATTGAAAACTAACTAAATCTAACATGAATTGTCTATAGCCTATCAACTTCTAACACCTATCGAAGTGCAAATCTAAAGGTACGATAATGAAATCTAACTCTACCATATATGCTCATCAATCCTCCAGATCCCCAAATCTAGATATCCCCAACCCTAGTAAGGTAGGGGAAAATATAGCAGCTCAAACCAGAGGACCAACCTCGTCTTGCTGTCTCATCCTCTTGTTGCTGGGATGTGGCGGCACAACCATCTTCCCCTCACCGCTAGGATCCGCCATTCCTACCACGAACTATTGCAGATCTGCGTAGCGGAAGTCAAAAGTCTTCGCGAAGTCTGAGTGAAGTGTCTCGCCAGCCATTCGATACGTAATTATAGACTCAACTGAAACTTACATGTGGGACCTGGTCACAGTAAAGAATTCACATGAACTATTAGTAGAGTTTCCCATAAACGTATCACAACCAACAAGTGGTGCAGTGGTAAATAGCACAGCCTTGTTCCTTCAGGTCCTTGGTTCGAACCCATGCCATGGCAAATTATTTTTGTAACATTTCGTGACCTATGCTTACACGTGGGACCCTGGAACTATTTATGACAACACTCTATTTTCAAAAAAATGCTTACATGTGGGACCCAACTGAATTTTATGACGACTTGGAACACTCTATTTTAAAATAATGCTTACATGTGTGACCAAAGTTGGTTTATGACGCCGCTGACATGGCGAAAATGCTTACATGTGGGACCCTGGAAAATTTTATGACGACTTGGAACACTCTATTTTCGAAAAAATGCTTACATGTGGGACCCAACTAAATTTTATGACGATTTGGAACACTCTATTTTTAAAATAATGCTTACATGTGGGACCAAAGTTAGTTTATGACGCTATTGCGGAGCTTATGGCGTCACAAAACAAGCATAGAACAATGAACGCTCGGCTACAGTAGCAACCGTTATGATGAAATTTTTTTTGTCACTAAATTTGCTCGGAAGTGAAATATTATGACGAGATCAGCCA
Source organism: Cenchrus fungigraminus (assembly GCA_036936925.1). Taxonomy (NCBI): domain Eukaryota; kingdom Viridiplantae; phylum Streptophyta; class Magnoliopsida; order Poales; family Poaceae; genus Cenchrus; species Cenchrus fungigraminus. Next base: position 74,012,075 of record CM072768.1, on the reverse strand, counting down.
GGAATGTCATAAATCAATGACGCTAAAATGTGGTTGCGTCACTAGTTAACGATTTTCTTGTAGTGTTACAAGATAGGAGTCCTAATAGGATTACAAGAGAATTTTAGTAGGAGTCCGTCTTTATCCTTCACGATAGGTACCCATGGTGTATGCCCAACACACCCCCGAGCACTTTGTAGTCTTGAGTAGCAAGTTCGAGTAGTCTTGAAGCTTCATCGAGTAGTTCTTGATCGTCTCGAGTACTACGGGTTGATAGAAGTCTTCAATAGTACTCAAACTGCTGAAAGACTGGAATGTGTTCCAACTCATCTATCTTGAAGTCAAGATCCTTCCCATTGAGGATTATATGGAAGTGTGTGGTGGAATTTCTTAACATCACTGCTAAATTATGTGTTCCTAGCAACGACGCCAGAAATGACCAGTGGTAATCGTAACGATCACAAGAGAATCCTCAAGTGCACAGATCTACCATTGTAGCATTTCCTCAATGGAGTGTTCCAAAGGGTATTGATTTCAAGGAAGGCGAGGTTCGATAACAAGACTTATACTATTGCAAATGAATATAGCATGAATAGAGAAAGATACAACACTCAAATACAGGGGTAAGGATAATATGATAAAGGGGTAGTGTGATAGGTGAATGCTTTCTCTCAAGAAACACTATGACATGGAGAGCAACATATGAGTTAGTTCTACATTCTAATATACTATTCACATAAAGGTCAGCGATACAAGAGAGATACCCAAACATTGCATGAAACATTGGTCCAGCACCCAGGTACAAACAGGAGATAGCCCCTATGCTGCTTTTACACGACAACTCGGTTGCTACTTGTAGAACCCCTACATCACTACTCTAACACGGAGGAGTACAAAGGGTCCAGCAACTATCACTACCGCGGCCTACCTCTATCTAAATGTGGGGAGAGCTCATAGCCAACGTAGCTGTCCAACTCAAGCACCATGCTTGCATTGTCAACTAGACTCTGACTAGCACGGGCTGTTGTGACCCAGGTCGGAGCCACCAGATAATTGGTCACTCTAGATCGAGTACCGTAGCTCAGACACGAACTTCATACAATAGGAATGTGTAAACTAACAAGATCAAACTAAGGCCAGGACTTTCTACGTCTGTACCATAAGATTGAAGGGTCGTGTTCGCTAAGAACACGAACCTCTAACTTATGAACAAACAAAGAACACATGGTAAAATCATCCTTCAACTGGATCAAAGGGTCGTGTTCATGAAGAACGCGAGCCTCTAAATGATAATAGATGATGAAATCAAGAACATATCACCTATGCATGCAAGCACTACTTCATATGAAATAGCTGAATAACTGAAGTAGGTCAAAGTCATACAATGAAATAAAAGTACAAAAATAAGAACACTCATACCTAGATCCCAAAGAAGACTTGGACATGAAGTAGAACTACTATAGCCTACTCCTTAGCCTTGGAAAATAAAAGTGAGAAAAGAGGAGCAAAGTGGTGTGTCTCTAAAGGGCCCCCCTCCTCTTCTATTTACAGGGGGAATGTCACGGGGTTCTGGTCCGAAGAGCACCGCGTGCACCCCTGGAATCACCTCCTAGACCAATGAGGAGTTGCCAGTGAAGGGCTAGGATGAATGGCCACTAAAGCGGTTCGACCAAACCCCTCATGGGTCTGTTTTGCCTCCATCTTTTGCACAGTGATTGGTATGTGAGCCCTTGGGTAGATCCATGGTGTACATAGATTTCTAAGTCTATTTGAGTCCCCGTGAGTTCATGTGACGTCCATGTGACGTCGTTGATTCACGGGGAGTTGCCTCCCTTGAATCGATGACGTGGCATGGACACATGGGATCCTGTGTGGCAGCCACTCCTCAGCTAAGGTGGCATGACATGGACCATAGAAGATGAGATTCTCACTCCTTTTGTATGTATTCTCCTGCAATCACATAATCTCCAATGACATGTGAAACTACATTATTATTTAACTAAAATACGTGTAAGAAATGCAATTGCCCCTTTATTCATGAGAATATTGATGGCTAAAGAGGTACTTAACAGCCGTCAATAGTGCGATAGCAAAATCGCACTCCATATGGACTATAGCCCTCGAGCCTTAGGTTGAATCGAAGAATTATGCTGAGGGTCAATCTTAAATCTGAATCTTTTGTCTTGAAAAAATCGACTGGTGGGTGTAGCCTAGTAGCCCCTGAGGCTTGGAATGATTGAAGAATCAATCCAAGGGTCTTCAGTGTTTGCGGAAGTCATCATCCGAGTACTCTTGTAGCATCCAGCCCCCGAGCTCGTCGCTAGGTGAGCCGTAGGAGCCACGTCGAATAGTTGTTGGTGCTGAGCCCTTGATCTTGAGAGCGAATGAGGACTACTCGAATCACTGTCAAGTGTGATTTAGCGCGTAGCCCCTGAGTTTGGGAACTAGCCGCGCCAGTGGAGCTACGCGCAGCGTCTTGGTGATTCGTCGTCAGAGCATGACCTGAACGAAAAGGATGCGTACATTATGTAGCATATTTGTAGAAATTGAATCTACTAATGACAATAAAAAAATACAAATGTGAATGTGAATGTAAATGTAAATGTAAATGTCATGTATCATGCTCCTGTTGCGGTCGTAAGTTGCTGAGTAGTTAGCCTGATGCAGTTAAGCGCACGGTCTTTGTGTAGCCATAGCCGCTGTGTGTATTAAGACATGGTCTTGTGTACGCGTATGGGCGTGAGGCGTGACAGGAGAGCCAAGGTTGTTTGCGTAGTAACACGTGTGCTACTAGAGTTAGACCATAAGAGGTAGACAAAAGGAGTCGGCATGGCGACAAGAGAGAGCGTGATTGCTCGTAAAGTAGTCATCGAGACTGTTCCGTGTGGCGGAGAGAAGAGAGCACGTGTTGTGCACATTGCATCTGAAGGGTGTAGCCGTTGTTCGCCTCCAACACTCACTACACAAAACGTCGTGGCAACAACCACCTAATTTGGTGCACCCAAACCTATGGCAGTCGGTTAACATCCCCAAGGAATAGTTGGCACGATGTAACTCTGCTGGAAAGTAGCCATCGACAGGGGTACACGAAGTAGTCTTCGGCATTGGTTCCTGTATGTAGAAAACAAGCCAAAAAATTATTGAAATAAGTGACTTAGCTTGATTCGCAGACGAGTGTCGACGAAGCCGTGGGGGTCGGTGATGGATCCGCGACGGTTGTTGCTGAAGTCAACTAGTCGAAGGTAGTACTAACTAGTTGTTGAAGGCATGGGAGCCACCCTCGACTAGTTTTCTAGTCGAGAGAAGTAGTCGAAGTAGTCGTATGGCGAATCGATGCAGACGGGAGTCGATGTAGTTGTACTCGCGTACATCACTTGTGTGAGCTGAGCAAAAACCTTGGAGCTTCCTTGGTACTCCTTGTGTTTGCATAGCAATGGTCAACTTGTCGAAGTGCCTTGGTAGCCTCCGTGTGCATCCAGAAGAAAGGCAAGAAATTCCTTTTGGTGCTTGCAGGGAATCAGAAAACATGCGGAGCTTGGCTTCAATCTGAGTGCAAACCGATCACAACTTTGAACTCAATGCAAACTGGACGCTTCAGTCGTGGCTTCGGCGACTTCGACTTCAGCTTGGGCACAGAAAAGTGATTCCGTCTGTATTTTTTCTCATGGATGTCAAGCTGTGGTGTAGCCTTGCGCATTGCATGGAGCCGAAGAGGTTGATCAGATAGCAGTGCGACCAGGTTTTCACATGCGAACCAGCCGATGACCAATCTCTCGCCGATGCTTCTCGTATCTGCTTCAAATCGGAACTCGACGACCTGCTTCTCGTTGAGTAGATTGGTTTTGAATATGATATGTGCTTCGAAATCACTGATGACCTCGACGATCTGCCGCACGGTGGTCGCCAATGTCGGATTTGTATATCCGGCAATCCCCATAGAGGGTACTCGTCAGAGCATAGATAGTGGAGGATCGCCTGACCTGGAACCCAAAGGTATGCACGAGGACACAAGACACAAGATTTATATAGCTTCAAGTCACCAGAGTAGCGAACATTATGTCCTGTTTGGGGTGTTGAGGTGTTGGCCTCATGGTGTGTTTGTCCTCCTAGGTACCCCGAGCCACCTTTATATAGTCCAGGGGGCGGGCTCCTAGTTGATTACAAGATAGGATTCCTAGTAGGATTACATGGTATGAGTCCTAGTAGAATTATAGGGGAATTGTAGTAGGAGTCTATCTTCTTCCTTCAAGGCAGGTACCTGGGGTATATGCTCAACAAGTCGCTGAGTATTTGTAGTCTTGAGCAGCAAGTTCGAGTAGTCTTGAAGCTTCATCAAGTAGTTCTTAATCGTCTCGAGTACTGTGGGCTGATAGAAGTCTTCAATAGTACTCAAACTGCTGAGAGACTGGAATGTGTTCCAGCTCATCTATGTCGAAGTCGAGATCCTTCTCATTGAGGATTATATGGAAGTACGAATGCAAAATCGCACTTCATATGAAGTGCAACCCCCGAGCCTTAGATTGAATCGAAGAATCAGGTTGAGGGTAAATATTGAATCTAAATCTTCTGTCTTGAAAAAATCGACTGATGGGTGTAGCCTAGTAGCCCCTGAGCCTGGGAACGATTGAAGAATCAATTCAAGGGTTTTCAATGTTTGCTGAAGTCATCATCCGAGTACTCTTTTAGCATCCAGCCCCCGAGCATATCGCTAGGTGAGCCGTAGGAGCCACGTTAAGTAGTTGTTGGTGTTGAGCCCTCGAGCTTGAGAGCGAACAGGGACTACTTGAATCGCCGTCGAGTAGTGATTTGGCGCGTAGCCCCCCGAGTTTGAGAACTAGCCGCGTCAGAGTTGTATATCCGGCACCCCCCATAGGGGGTACTCGTCGGAGGGTAGATAGTGGGGGGTCACCTAACTTGGAACCCAAAGGTATGCACGAGGACACAAGACACATGATTTATACAGGTACCACTACTACAGAAAACGTTTTTAGGAGCGGGCGAAATCGCATTTGTAGGTGCGAGCGCGAAACCCGCTCCTAGCTGTCGCTTTTAGAAATAGCGATTTCTAGGAGCGGGTAATCGACCCGCACCTGGAAACGCATTTCCAGGTGCGGGTGACGGGGTGGTCCGCACCTAGAAATCGATTAAAAAGACCGTTTGAAAACTGCGTTAAAACGATCAAAATAAATAGAAAAATTTTTTATTTTTAGTGGAGGACCCACTAGCCAGCCACCCACCGCCCCATTTTCGCGTAAAGTCGCAAGTCGCCGCATTTTCGCGTAAAGTCGCGACGCTACGCGCTCCATGGGGTTCGAACCCGCGATCTCCGGGTTCGCGCGAAGCCTCCCTTGCCACTGCACCACACACTCATATGCGTCCATATCCCGTTTTCATTATACTCATATTATACTACGCCGAGTGTAAATTGCTTTTTTGAGACTTCAAACGTATTCCAATAAAAAAGTTGTCAACTACAAAGTTTCATAACTTTCGAAGATCTATAACTTTCATGTTGAGAGTTTTTCCATTCGAGGTCATTTACAAATTTTGAATTTCAAATTTCAGAGATTCAAATTTGAATCTCGTTAACAATATGATTTCAAATAAAAAAATTGTAAACTACAAAGTTTCATAACTTCTCAAGATCTACAATTTCTATTTTGATCATTTGCTCACTCGGTATAGTGGTAGTAACATTCTTCACAAATCTTATACACCTCTCATATAGTTCCATTAAACTATATAAGAGATATATGTTTTGTGAAGAACTTAAATGGATATTTTGAAATTTTAAACAATCTCAAATGAAAAAGTTGTCAACTACAAAATTTTAGGTCTCGTCGAGCTATACAATTTTCATATAAAATTTGTCTTCATCCGAGATCATATGCAAAAGTTATGAATTTTTTTCCACGAGACCATTTCTAGGAGCGGGTGATGACGTCACCCGCACCTAAAAATCCATTTCTAGGAGCGGGTGATGGCGTCACCCGCACCTAAAAATGATTTTTAGGTGCGGGTGACGCCATCACCCGCTCCTAGAAATGAGTATATTTCCGGGAGCGGGTGATGGGGTCATCCGCACCTAAAAAACATTTTTAGGTGCGGATGACCCCATCACCCGTTCCCAGAAATGATTTCTAGGTACGGATTTTGTTGCTACAGTGTCACGCGGATTTCTTAGAGACGGCAAATTTGCCCGCTCTTAGAAAAAAACGGTGGCTCCTACAAATGTTTTGTGTAGTAGTGTACGGATCCCTGAGTAGCAAACCCTATGTCTTGTTTGGGGTGTTGTATATTGCCTGTGCGCTTGGGTGTTGAGGTGTTGGCCTCATGGTGTGTCTGTCCTTCTAGGTACTCCGACCCTCCTTTATATAGTCCAGGGGTGGGTCCTGTAGGATTACACGGTATGAGTCTTAGTAGGATTACGGAGGAATTCTAGTAGGAGTCCGTCTTCTTCTTTGAAGGCAGGTACTTAGGATGTATGCCCGACAGTAACTGTTTGTATTCGGATGATAATATATAAAAAATTCTAATTTTCATTAGCATAAGTATGAATTTATAGCAATCTTACAAACGAGTAGTCCGTGCACACAACGTGTACACACCCTACTTGGACTACACACAACGTGTTTACGCCCTACTTGCTACTTGAGGGGTGAGTGAACTACTACCGTTTAGCTGCTGATCACTCATCACTTGCACTTCCTCCGTTAATGGCGATTTAGAGAGTTTACAATCAAGTTCCTCTAACTTGGACCATATTCTAAGAAATATCTAGATTGTTCTACCCACTCCGATGCGGTACTGCACGTGTAGGCGTGGTAATGGGTTATGACCCTAATGCATCTTTCACAATCCAACTAAACCCAATAATTTTTTAGTTTAAAATTGTATATTAATATGACTTGGTCCTTATATGGCCCAATCCTCAAATTTGGTAGGTTAAATTGGAGGGCCCTTTGCCACCTTTATGCACGTGAAGTGACCGCCACTGACACGTGGGTCATCCGAACGCAGGGCTCACGTATCAGTGGCTGTCAGTGCAAGTGCGGAACTGCACCGGATCACCATCGTCTACATACCATGCTTTAGGGTACTGTATTTTATGATAATAACTTTCTTAAGTTTATTTTTCAAGATATGACAGTCCAACTTGCATATAGTTACCAACAGAGCTAATATGAATTAATGGCACTTATTTGGCACCATGCATGTCCAGCCTCCCCAGTTATCAGGCCGGCATAATTTTGTACAGCTCCTTCCTGCACAAGTGTACAGCCAAGTAACAAAGGCTCGAGGCCATAACTTTTGCACTGAAACGGCAAATGCACGGTATGGTACTGTATGCTTTCAGGCTAGGTGTGTGCATGCATGGTGACCCCATGGCACTTCAAGTTTTGAACAACCATGGAGACCATGTTGCTGAGAGTTTCAATTCTTTAAAGTTCTTGCAGTAGTGTCAGAAATGTTGAGGTTTCTGACTCTGACCCCTCTCCAAATAATTAGCGGCAACAGTTATAAATGACACCAATACGTACGTGTCCTGTACACGTATATCTGTTGTTGAATCAGCCAACACTGCATATTGTCCTTGTTGTGTAAGCTGGGCGTAATGCACCATTAATACATTGTCCTGTCAGACATTGATACATTGAGTTCAGATCCCCATCAACCAAATTTTTGTCTAAGCGGTGAGGTTGGTAAGGGTACATTCATATCTTTGGTACTCCCTCCATTCCAATTACTTGTGATTTTTCTAGATTATTATGTATCTAGACATAAATATATATCTAGATGCATTATACAAGGAATGCATCTAGAAAAGTCAAAACAATACCTAATTTAGGAAAGAGGGAGTAAGTGCTAGTTTAATGGGAGGCATTTGAAGCAATAAGCCAATAAACATGCAAACTCTCTGGTTGACCTCTCAGATAAACCACGAGTCCACCATTATTTATATTATTCTGAAGTCATCTCAGAACAAGGATCCAATTTTTTAAATTTGGTTGCAAGAAGAACGTTTGCTCTTCTAGTCAACCATTCTCCAAAGCATGGGGCTGCTTGGTTCCCGCCACCGCACAGTATCCCACGCAACAGCTCTACCTCGCCACGCTACAGTCAACGGAAAAACTAGCTGCGAGCTGTGGCGGGTTTTTTCTCCGCCACAAAAGAATAAGAACAGGAGAATATGAACAATAAGAACTACATGTAGTTGTAGTTGTGTGTGCACGCACCTTCTCTTCGAATTTGCTACCATCAGCATAGGATGAAACACGGTCCATGAACTCGCATACATAGTATCCGTATAGATTGGTGACGGAAGGCTGTGTCATGATATGCACATATGGGAAAACAAAGTCATGAAATAATTTTATTGCATTGTAAGAAGTGAATAAGTTAAGACACTTACTGGCCAATCATAGTGGACATAAAGGTTGTTGTTGAACTTTCTGGGGTACTTATCACAGAGACAAGTCCATGCACGTTTTATCAACTCAACGACATCTTGATATTTGCTTTTATCTGTAGTCTTGTACAAAGAGTCGAAGATGAAGGCCTTGCTTCGCGCCATAAAGGAAACTAAAGAGAATCCAGTAGAAGTTGTCCATAGATGCAGAAGTATTAGTTTCTTAAAATATGCAATGTAATTTGAAAAAGATAAAGAGATGAGATACATGTTGCTCACCCGAAGTTGTATGACAGCTCTATGACACCCTTGTCATGGTGTTTGTCTAGAAATTTGATGATGTTATCAAGTGTTAACCTCTCATTAAGTCTGAGAGTGTTCTGAGCTATCATCAAGGGATCCATGTAGCCGACACTCATGATTCCTTTCCTCCTACACTGTTGCATATTGAAACTGTATGACACAAGAGATATAGAAGTTTAGATATACGATAGAGTGGCTAGAGCATTGATTTTTAACTTATAGTAGAATAAATACTTACAGAGTCCAGCAACTGACGAATGAGACATCAACTGCATCCATATTGAATAGAAACCAAAATTCCTCCATGGGAATAGTGAAGACGTCTCAGCCACGGAAATAATTATATATGATCCTCAATGCGAACATAGAGCATATCCATCCCGGAGGCAGCTTGTGACATGTGCCACTTGTGCAATTCATACATCCTCATTGGAAGATACTGGAGCAATCGCGGCCACACAAGCTCACGTCTAGGCACATACTCCGGTCTATTTGCCCCTTTATGTGGTGCGATTTCCTCATCGCCTTGAAGTTGAGCTGGAGTGAGACCCGCTGATTTAGCAAAATCAAGCAATTGTTGCTCATACTTTGTAAGTGGTCTATTTGGCCTATATGTCACTTCATGAGTTGGGATTGCATCCTCCCCTCGAAGTTGAGCTGCAGTCAGACCTGTTTCTTTATAAAAATTGAACCAATTGCTACTCATACGTTGAAAGCACCTTGAGGGCGGGGATAGATTGTTTTGACTGGGTCCCTAGTTGTGTAACACTAGATGTAGTTTTCTTCTCCCTGCGTTAAGTCTTGAGCACTTATCGGTCGTACTCAGTCAATGGCTTGGGAATATCCTCTGGTGTTTTTTCTTCTTTCCTCCTCCATCTTCTTCATGAAACGATGAAATTTGACCCGATCAATTGGTTTCTCAACAGGAGGATGCTTAACTCTGAATATTTGTCTATCCATTTCTTGCCTCACTGACTCATCAAGTTCCTCCTCTGTCTTCTCGTAAGCTAGTTTCAGTAGATGCTTCTTCTGCTTTGGTTTGTTCTGCTTCTTTGGAGCAGGAGCAGGAAGAGGAGGAGGAGGAGCTTGTCGCTTGGTACCCTTGCCCTTAACAGGTGGAGGAGGTGGAGAAGGAGGTGGACTCTCGCTTAGGTCCTTGTCAACTACAGGACTCATGTTGCGCTCTGCCCTTGCAGCTGGTGAAGGCGGTAGTTTATCTTGGCCTTCAAGCATGGCGGCTGGTGATGTAGGTGAGTCACCAGGAGGAGAAGGTGTCGGTTGCATAATCCTTAATTATGTGAGCCTTGGCCAAAAATCCAGGTATGCACAGTATCTTGAAGAAACTCTTCCGCATTAGGTCCCGGTATCTCCAGTTCTAGGTCAGCCCAACCGTCGACCACTCGGTCCATAAAAACTTTGGCGTAATATTCAATTGGAAGATGGTGGCCCATGATGCTATCCCCTGGTACTATTTTCAGCTACACCATAAGCCACCACAATCCTCTTGTTTCTGCATTGATCGAGAACCTCACACGTTGACCTCACAGTGATGTCATCCACGGGCCAGTGTGGCTGGGTTTGTGGTGAGGCTGGGGGTGCTGCTTCAACTACTGGGGCTGCTGCTTCTGTGGCTGTTGGTTCTTGTTCCGTTGAAGTGACACTGCTTTTCCACTTAGCAGATGGGCTCATTTCATCAATAGGACCTTACTGATGAGATGATTGTTTGCTAAGAGCAAGAGCCACACGCTCGTCAATGATTTTCTCCATTCTTGCCTCAATATTGATTACGCTCTCTTGCAACTCTCTTAGTTGTCTATCTTGTTGGTCCTTAGCCCTTTTGCGATTTCTATAGGAGTCAATGTTCTCACACCATGCGACTTTCCATGGAACTGCACCTTTGTCTCGGCAATGTCCACATTGTTCTTGAGTGCCTATTGCATCACTAAGCTCGTCTTTCTCTCGACCAGGCACAAATATTCCTTCAGTAACCATCCGGATCAACTCAACAAGCCTTGCCGCTATGTCTCTTATTTGGTCGCATGGTACTAACGTTCCACCTTCAGGAATTAGCGTGCCACCATGTGCATAATAATAACTACTCACTCGCTCGGGCCAATCTAATGTTCCATCTTCAGGAATTACCGTGCCACCATGTGCATAATAATAACTCCTCACTCGCTCGGGCCAATCTAGAGTTGCCAGTACGAATACATCTTGTTCCATCTTGCCCATTTGGGCAATGCCACCTTGTAACCTCCAGACCCAAGCTTATGAAATTCTTTCTTTTTAGATGCATTGACTGTGTTGCTTGCAATCATCTTGGCGGCTTCTTGCGTTTGCTTGTACTGCACAAATGAATCCCAGTGATCTCGTAACTTTGCATTTCCCTTCTTCGTGACATCGGGTGTAAGTCCCTTCTTGATGTAGTCTTTGTTCAACCGCTTCTTGTATGATTGAAAGGCTATTGCACCCTTCTGCATGGCCCAAGTCCGGACATTTGCCAGATTTGTACCTTCTGTAAATGACAAGTGTGATTCCACCTCGGTCCAAATCATGTTCTTCTTTGTGTCCAGGACCACATATTGATGTGCATTCTCATGTTCCTCTTCATCTTCATTTTGAAGTTCAGCTACAGCTTCATCTCCTTTCCAATACCGAAAGCTTATTGGGATGTTATCCCTAACAAGAGCCCCAATGTGGTTTGTCAACTTGACGACATTTTCATGTGGAGCTAATGGCATGCCTTCGTCAAAAACTTCTGTGATGATGAAACGGCCCTCTAGCTTCGCCTTTGGACTGGGTTTCCCACGAGGCTTTTTGCTGCTCGATGACGGTTCCTGGAAATTTAAGAACTATTAACTGATTGCTCCTGTTAATTAGTAATTAAACTTAAAAGCGTGACGAGGTACAAGTTTCTACTAATTATACCTTTGATTGTTGCCCATCATTACTCATCTCAGTAATTGGTTGCTCTTCCTCATCGATGCCATCACCAGACATGTTGAGGTAGCTGTCAGCCTCCCGCTGATCTTGTTCATTTGCCGGATTGTTCAAACCATTGTTGTTAGCAATTATGTCCATTAACAATTCCTCTTTGCGTTGCTCCTCCGCTATTGGATCCATTGTCACTAAAAAATATGACAAGAATAAATAATAAATATTTTGTAATGAAGAAACTAATTTTGGTATGAAGAAACTAATTTTCTAATGAGGAAACTAATATTCTAGAGAAGTTACTAATTTTCTAGTGAAACTAAATTTCTAGTGATAAAACTAATTTTCTAATGAGGAAACTAATATTGTAGTGAGGAAACTAATTTTCTTGTGAGGAAACTAATTTTCTAGTGACAAAACTAATTTTCTAATGAAGAAACTAATTTTTAAGTGAGAACTAATTTTCTAATGAAGAAAGTAACAAAAAAAATGTCCAACACGCTCGATCCCACTCGACTTCCACCTCACACCTGACTCACGCCAACTACCGACTCCCGCCGACGGCAGGAGTTGGGAGTCGAGTGGGTATTGGGAGTGAGGTGGGAGTCGAGCGGGAGACGAGCGAGTCAGGCGGGAGTCTAGCGAGTTGAGCGAGTCTAGCGAGTCGGGAGTCTAGCGAGTTGGGAGTCAGCAAGTCTAGCGAATCGAGCAAGTCGGGTGTCCAGCGATTCGAGTGAGTCAGTAGTCGATTAAATTGTAATCTAAATTTGAATCTAAATCTAAATTGTAATCTAAATTTGAAACTAAATCTAAATTCTTATCTAAATTTTAATTCTAAATCTAAATCTAAACTAAAATTCTAATTTAAATCTAAATCTATTTTTAAATCTAAATCTAAATTTGAATATAATATAAATTCAAACTAAATATAAATATAAATTCAAACTAAATCTAAATTTAAATCTAAATCTAAATTCAAACTAAATCTAAATCTATATTACATTAATAACAAAATAAATAAATAAAAAGAAAATGTTGACGTCAGTACGACCGCGGGCTGACGTCAGCAGGACTCTTTTCCCCAACCGGCGGGGCGTCGGGCCGCGGTGGCGTGGAGGTTTGTCGGCGGGGAGGGAGATGGCGCGAGATGGTGCGAGACGGCGGGGAGGTGTCCGGCGCGGAGGCAGACGGCGCGGGGAGGGAGACGGCGCGAGACGGCGGGGAGGTGGCCGGTGCAAAGGGAGACGACGCGGAATGGCGGGGAGGGCGCAAGACGGCACGGCGCAGTGGCGCGGAGGCGGACGACGGGGAGGGAGGCGGCGCGGAGGCGTGAGACGGTGGGGACGGCACGGAGGCAGACGGCGGGGACGACGACGGAGAGGCGGAGACGGTGGAGACGGCGCGGATCAGTTTGCGACGACGAGGAGGCGACGGTAATGGCTAAGTCCCCCTGCGATGCAGGGGGAGGAGAAGGGGGTGGGCTATATAGCCTCTCACATTTGTACTGGGGCATAACTGCCCCGGTACAAATGCCCTCATTTGTACCGGGCCAGGTCTGGGCCCAGTACAAATGTGCTTTTCGTTTTGCACCATAACGAAAAGCACATTTGTACCGGGGCTAGATCTGGCCCGATAGAAATGCAATTTTCATTTTGTTTCCCTCCCTTTTCCTTCTAATTTCCTTCCTTGTAACATCACGCAATCCTCAAGCAATCTACACCGACAACTGGACATAGGGTTTTACTCTCCGGAGGCCTGAACCAGTATAAACTCGCCGTGTTCTCTGTGTTCCGTGTGCTCGTGCGCAACCTTCGAGTTCTTAGCCCTAGATTCCACCCCGCCGAACAAATAAACCACTGGGGTTGACCCCCCTGTAGGCTGTGCAGATCTAACCATCTGACAGTATTAGATGGGTCTGGCTCCAAAAGACCGGTGGCAGTCCATGTACGATAATACTCAGTGATTGGTAATTTGCGGTAGTTTCTGGGGCTGTATACGGTATCTCGGAGACGGGTAGTGTGGGATCAAGGACTACATCAATGGAACCATACCCGGGCGTCAGTGGTAAGATTTCAAGGCGATGTTCCTCAATTTCAAGGGTGATTGCAATGTTCCTCAATTTCAAGGGTGTTACTAGTCAAGATCGTACTGATCATCTCGAATGATAAGGTTACCACCACATAATCACAAAGGTACCGGTAAATATGGTCTAGCGGAACAGCACACCCGTCTACCTATGTAATGCTTCCTGTATCTTCGTATGATTGATCTCATTCTGGGTGTGTGGAGATTGGCTCTTCATAAGTACGGCGACGCCTAGAACACGTGCATCATTGTAATTGATCTCGTCCTCATCAAAGATAATGAGTGTTTTACGGTGGAAAGACGCCATAAGTTGGTGCTCGAATTCAGCTCTGAGAGCCTCTTCTCCTGCAAAATAAGATTGATGTGTAACTAGATTAAAATCTTCATGATTGATGGGCCACACATGAATTTTCTCATCACTAATTCATCACAAATTTGATCTAACATCACTAATTCATCATAGCACAACACACATTTCATCTAAGATGACTAATTGATCACAAGTTTGTAACTAAATAACTAAAATCGCCGGGAGGCTGTCAAACCACTCACCACAGGTGCAGCAACGGTGCCGGATGCGGGTGTGGCAATAGGTGCTCCTCCTCCTCCTTCATCCCAGGATAGGGGACAGGCGGACCGGCGCGGCGGCAGCCTCGGTGTCCTCCCTCTCCTCCTCCTTCTTCCCCCCTTTACCTTCCTCCTCCTTCTTCTCCTCAGAAGCCGGCTATTGGTGGTTACAATAGCCCAAATAGTAAACGGTGGGGCTCTTGAACCGTACGATACGGCTCAGAAGAGCAACTAGGCGACTGAGTGACTAGTAGAGTAAATATATTGCAACTGAACCGAATACATAGGGCCGACGCCCCTTTTTAAAGGCCTCAATGGCACCCTCCAGTACAATATCTGTTTTACCCCTGGTACGGTCCCGGTACAGACTCTCGACTCTTAAGCCCTCCATCAGGGGCACTGTGGTCCTCCCATCCTACTGTACTACGCTTGCCCATGTGACTCTACAGTGCCTCTGTGGTCCCTACACGCGTGCCTCCCAGGCCGATCCTGCACATTCCAAAGGTCTCGAATGGACCTCCTCTCGCTGGATTTTGGTCGTTGCTCAGGTTTGCAGGATGGGGAGAAGAGCAAATTAAGGAGAGAGGAAAAAAAGGACGGGATGCAGATGGTCACCGATTTTTGCGGCGCCACCACGGACCGCCGTCGCTGCCAGTGGCGGCGGCCGGTGAGGACCGGCGGGGTGGGGCTTTTTGGCGGCGGCAGAGTCACCCCTCCTGTCGCCGTGCACTTCTACTTTCTTCTCCCCTTGGAAATGACTCAATGTCACTTCTGTAGAATGTGAAATTTATAATATGTTTGTAAAATAAAACTGAAGCCTGTAGCATCCATTTTTCATAAATTTAATTGATTTTTTAAAACTGGAGTGAAACTATTCATTTGTTTTCAACGTACCTTGATTTTAAATTAATGTTTTATCTCTATCTAATATTAAAGCAAGGACTGTTTCTGACTCTTTTTTCGTCCATCCTGACATGTGAGGCCCACCTGTCAGAGGCTCTGTCTCTCCCTCTCTCACATCCCTGTCGTCGTGTGCCTCCCGATCCGTCCGGCGATGTGGTGGGCGATCAGAGGAGATGTGCGAAGCCGGCCGAGCTCGAGGCCACCGGAGAGGAGGCGCTGGCTGCTACCACCACCACGGAGAAGCCTCTCCGCCGCCTTGTAGGGACGTGCAGGGGCCGGCGCACCCGGAGGGGTTCCCAGATCGACAACTCCGCTGCAGGAGAAAGAGGAGCTTCCTCGATCTCCTCGTCCACCGGCGTGCGAGCTTCCTCAGGCCCCTCGTTCGCCGGCTGCCGCGAGGAAGCAGCAGCAGCAGCTCGCCGCACTCCAGCGGCACCGCGGCTCCACCCCGCGCCGGCATCAGAATTGGAGCGGAGTCGAAATGAGGCAACACGGGGGCCTTTGCGCGGGCCTTCCGGGCGCAGATGCAGTCGGGGAGGAGCCCCTGCCGGGCGCGGCAGCTGTCGGGAGGGGCCTTGCGCTGGCGCTGGGAGGAATCGTCCGCCGCCTAGAGTTCGCCACTCAGTGGGAAATACTTGTGGTGCCTTCTGGAGAAGACTGGGCGCTCGTGGGAGAAGATTGGAGAGAGAAAAAAAAGAAATGAAGGGATAAGGAGAAAAAAGAGCAAAGAGGGGAAGAAAAGAAAAAAGGGAAAAAAAAGAAGAGGGGAGAAAAAATATATTTTAGAAAAGAAAGATGATAGTAGTTGAGATGGTTAAATGAAATAAGAAAAGTTTAAATTACTCTCCTCAAGTATAACCAGATATAGAGAAGAGAATATATGATAGTTAGTACAAAAGATGTGATATAGGGGAAGATGAGTGCGGAAAAATAGAATATAGAAGAGAGAATCTTGATGACTATGGCTAAATATTCCTTTTAGAGAAAGGAAGTAGTGGATGATGAGTACAGACACTTGATAGAAAAGAATAATATGATAATATTTTAATGGTGAGGTTGCGGTGGTGCGGGCCTGACGAGGATGACGGTGAGGTCGGGAAGGTGTGGGGAGCAGCGGGATGACAGCACGATCGGGGCAGACGACGTCGACACAGTAAGGTCGGGGCGGGGATGACAATGCGGTTGGGGCAGATGATGGCGAGGCTAGGAAGGTGCAGATGACAGCAGGCGAGGTCGGGGTGACACATGCATGATAGGAACGACGGCGTGGTCAGAGAAGGTGAGGTTGGGCAGATGGCAGTGAGGTTGTGAAAAATGATGTTGAGTTTCGGTAGGCGTGGGTGATGGCAGACGAGTTTAAGATAGTGTGGGGACGCAACGGTTGTCGAGGATGATGCCGAAGTCGGAGAGCCAGGGGTGGGAGTGGGGTGATTGCGTGGTCGGGATGGACAACGAGCAATGTTTATTCCCGTTGCAACGCACGGGCATACTAATTGCTAGTCATAACTCAAACTCAATCATTTAGAACTCGTAAGTCTTATACGTTACTTAATTTGTCACAACATGTAGAGTAAAAACATATCCCAATAAGTTGGTAAACTCAACTTCTCATTTAAAATACCAAAATTTATACGCTAAAAATTTATATATGAGCATGGTCTTATGTTCTCCCACCTATGTTGTGGGGATCGTTTAAATTCTCACACAAGGCCTGCTACTACGAAACTAAGATACATGGTAGGATGGGTTACGATCGTTTTGACTTCATATAGTTACAGTATTGTAAGATTCCACTATCCAAATAATCAGGACTTTGGCAATCTCTGCGTACAAGTACAATACGTTTTGAATCTTAATTGGTGACCCTAGTTCACGGCATCATGGCATTATTAGAACCAGGATTCAAATGTTCGGTGGGAGCTTCATCAATTCACAAGTTCTTGTGGTGCCACCGTGCCAGAAGAGGAACTGTTGAGGTTGCTGGCCTCGTAGACAACCATCAATGCATGGGCATCAATGCATACCTGTTGTGGAATCATACAACATTGCATCCTGTCCTTGGGATATCAGATTCAGATGGCATGCATTTCACCATCAATTAATTGGTCTGCCTGGATTGTCGTCCTTACAGACGGAGCCCAAATTATATTGCAAAAGAGGTACATGTTTTCGGATACATTTCTATTTTATGAAAAAAAGAGAATTAAGAACTGATCTCTATCCTACAAAATCCTAGCAGAAATGTAATGGATTTCCTTCCAAACTCGACAGAACCAGGAGGACTAACAGTGAAGGGACTGCTCCAAGTTAGATCACAGGACCGCTTTCTCAGCCGGCTGACCCGTTCCGTGTGCCCAGTCAGCTCTTCCTGCATGCAGCTGCGGCAAGCAGGAGGGAGGCGGCGGGGCCGGCGGTTTGGAGACATCTATTATCTAAACATCTCAGTCATTGCAGGGCGTTGCTGGACATGTCAATCATGAACCAACAAGTGTGGAGGACTGGATTGATTTGATGAAAATTGTTTTGGAGAAAAAATGCCCAAATAGTTAAAAACTATGTGTTTGTCTATGCATTCAAAAGAGTAAATTTCATGACCGGTCCCTAAAAGTATTAGGTGAATCTCATCCAGGTCCACATACTATGAAATTGCATTTGTGGGTCCCTAAACTATCGAAGTTGGTCATCTAGGTCCAAACCAGCCACATCACATTCGTAAGCTAACATGGCATGCTGACTTCGCAGCGACGTGGAACCTGACATGTGGGACTCACATGTCAGGCCCATCGTCGACGGTGGATTGGTGTGCATCCATCGTCAATGGTGGATTGGTGCGCGAGCTCGAATTCTAGGCGGCGGCGAACGAGGGAGCTCCGGCCCCTTGCCGTTTTGCTAGGAACCCAGCCGCGCTGCCCAAGGACCCATCCCGCCGGCCGCATGCCTCGGCCGCACCGCCTAGGGGCTTCGCCCCTGTCGCCGGTGCTGGATCTCGTCGTTTCGTCTAGGGACCTCGCCTCCTTCCTAGCCGCCTCCTCCATCGGTCGTCGCCTCCACCTCAGCCTCCTCCTCCACCCTACCGCTTCCTCCGCAGCCACTAACCACCTCCCCCACCGGTGGAGCTCCCCCGCCCCCAACTGGATGCACAACCGCCGGAGCTTCCCCCGCTCCCATACTGGATGCGCTGCCAGAGGAAGACAAACGCGGTGAGGAAAAAAGAGAGAAAAGGGAGAGGATTAGTGTCCCACATGTCAAGTTCCACGTCGTTGCGAAGTCAGCGTGTCATGTCAGCTTATGGGTGTGACATGGCTGATTTTGGATCTAGATGACCCACTTCAATAATTTAGGGACTCAAAAATGCAACTTCATAATATGGGGACCTAGATGAGAAACCACCTCATACTTTAAGGACCGGCCATTAATTTACTCCATTCAAAAATACCAGTATGGTCTGCGAGGCTGCTGACTATCATTTCCATCCAATTTCAGCAAAATGACTCTCCTAATCAAACACAAATTCGACCATTTTGTAAAGACAACCCTTTGTTCTCTCGGTTTCCTCAACTCACAGTGAACAAAATGCTTGGTTCTCTCAATCCCTTAACCTTTTGTGCTATTGGTTCTCTTGCACTGATTCCTCAGTGGAAACAGAATACATTGAAAAGAAAAACTAGATTTGGAACAACTTGTAGTGTGGTTTGTGTGAGTTTATTTTGAAAGAAAGTACTGTAAAAATGATCAATAATCCAATTTTTTGTTCTCCAAATGTGTGGCATGTATTGTAAGATTGCAATAAAATTCATACTTATGCAAATAAAATTAGAAATTTTGGATCTATTTGGTTCATTGGCTTATTCTAGCCTAGCAAACACTGCAAAAAGACAAATCTTCATTGAATATATGAGCAATTTCAAGCATTTTGAAAATTGTAACGTTAAATAAAAGAGTATGTGATGAGTATTAATTAATATAGCATAAAATAATATTACATAGGCAAATTGAATTGGGAGTAGACGATGACCTGCTACTGATCGAGTAATTAGTTCTCTTTTTTTCAAAAAATGATAAAAAATGTTTTGTACAAAATTTCCTGATGAAAAACCACATGCTCGAATACGCATTCCAAGATACTGGACATTTACAGTATGGCCTCCGACTATCATTTCCATTCAATTTCAGCAAAATGAATATCCTAACAAAACACAAATTCGACGATTTTACAAAGACAACCTTTTGTTTTCTCAGTTCCTCAACTCATAGTGAACAAATGCTAAATCGGTTCTCTCGGTTTCTCCTTGTGCTATTGGTTCCCTCGGTTCCTCAACGGCAACAAAATATGTTGAAAAAATTAAGTTGATTTGAAACGATAGATAAGTTATTTGGGAAAATTCAAGTTAACATCCTTGGTGAAATCAAGTTAATAAGTCAACGATAGATAAATTTCAAGTTAACATCTTTGGTAAAATCAAGTGCAATTACAAATAAATAGATAAATTTTCTGAATAGTTAAATCAAACCTGACATAGATAACTTTTTTATAAAATAAATAATTTTATGGAATCTACTACACACTACCATATGTGGCACAATTTTTTTTCTTTCTTCATTTTTCATTTACAAAATTATTTATCAACAAGAGGGAATGGGTTGAGGTATAAGGAAAATGAAAAATGACCTCGACCCTTCCGCTCTTGTTGATCAATGAAAAAAACAATGGAAAATGTTTGGTGAAAACCACCTTTCGACGGTATCATGAAACATTCGAACATGCTTATAAGCTTTGAACGAAATATCCACCCATGGCAAGGAGCTAAAGCATATAAATTTGTGTAAACTAAACTTGACTTAATTGTGAGATACAAAATGAGCCATGGAGAAAAGTAAAAAATAAAAACCAATATATGAGCTATATTTTGTCCTTTCGCCATAATTTGTCAATTTCATAACTCACGGATGAAGTCAAGTTTGACTTTCATTTCATATATTATGTGACATAATATTTGAATACCTAAAAACATGTTTGTAAGTGGCTTCAAGCTAAGAAATGAGTTTTGATCTCATGTAATTATTTCATCAAATATAGTTGCCATACATGAAAGAAAATATATATTAAATAAGATGCTAATAAAAGAGAGAGCAATGAATCTATGGGCACATGTTTTTAAAAAATAATGAAATAAAAGAGTATATGTAATGAGTATAAATTAATACCGCACAAAATTGATACTATAGAGGTAAATTGAAATGTGAGCAAATTGCGAGGTATTATTAATCATGTAACCAGTAGTTTATTTTCTCTAAAAAACTTGCTCTGTATTAAATTATAGGTCGTTTTGGCATGTCTAGGTGCATAATTCTTTGCTATGCATCTAGATATAGTTTATGTCTAGATGCAGCGGCGTCGCCAACCCCGGGCCGGGGGGGGGGCTCGAGCCCCTCCTACTGCGGCAAATCCCATGGAGCTCCCCCTACCATTTTTGGAGCAAACAATGAAGGATGAGGAGCCGGAGGTGGAAGAAACACTGGAGAGCCCCCCTGGACTCCTGGCCTCGCTACTGTCTAGATGCATAATAATGTCTAGGTGAATCTAATGCATCAAGATATAGTTTATGTCTGGATGCATAATAATATCTAAGTGAACCTAAAAAAGCTAAATAGCTTACAATTTGAAATGGAGGGACTAGTAGTAAGAAAGAAACAAAGAAAACAAAAAAAAAGTTACACAAGGATGACTATTCGTGCCCAAATCTACTTTTTACAAGTAAAGCATCTCCAACAGTTCCTAAATACATTCCTAATCCTTATTTTTTAGCAAGACAAGAAAAAATCAATCTCCAAAAACTCCTAGTCCAGCCTCATAATCTATCAGAATTAGTTACGCGTTTCTGAGTCATGCATATCTTCTCTCTCCCGTGCGTGTTTGTCGTCTAATCTAAAAGGCGTGGAAAGAATAAATAGTAGGAAAGAGTTCCTGATGCAAATGTGTAAGAGAAAAAAATATATAAAAGTGGTTAGTATAATTAAAAAATGATATAGTTTCTGATGTAAAATTATCTTTTATATTTTAGAGTAGATTATTAGAAAATTGTCTTTTTATTACTTTCAATATTTTTAAAAGATTGTAAAACAGTTGTAAAAAAAAGATTGTAAAACTTCATATTTTAGAAAGAAAATATTGGGTAATCTTGGAGATCCTCTCCCTCAAAATTGGATAAGGTCATGCGCATTCTCTTCATTGCAACACCTTGCACTGTCGAATCTGTGTTAATTAATGAACTAATGATGATTATCACCACCATTCCAGTTATATGAAAGACATCACGCGTAATATTTGCAGTAAGTCAGTAACTATTGGCAGTTGTCAACGTGCATCAGATTTCTTGAAAATCCAGCTCGAATGGAGTCCGTGGTCGATCTCCTGAAATAAAAACGTTAATGAATTTTTTTACTAGTTTATGGAGTATTGATGAAGTATATGAAGAAAAGACAATGGACTGGTCTCTGGAAAAGGCCAACACGTGACAGATCGGCCCGAGAACAGACATCCACAGCCGAAACCGCGTCCGTCTCCTCTCAGCGACCAAATTCCACGCGAGTAAACTTTTTGAAAAAGAAATCACGAAAAGCCTCCAAATGAGTACGAGGAAACACGAATACAAATTTCACTGTTATTTTATTTATGCACTGATTGAAATTCAAAAGGAACCACAGAATGGCATAGTGTAGTTTATCTCTATTTTTGTTTTTAAAAGAGTTTTATTTGAGGCATCTCCAATAAAATATAGGGGGAAAGCTTTTTCCAAAAAGTTAGAGAGAGAGATGTGTGTGTGTCTAGAGAGAGAATGAGGGAGGGAAAGAATTTCCAGTTTTCCAAAAACTGTCTTCTGCCATCCTGGAACTCAAGTCTCACTCTCCTTCCTTCCCTCCCTCCCTCCCCACTCTTGCTTATTAATCCATCCGTCCTCTTCCCTTAATCCCCAAATCTCCAATGGCTGCTCCCAATCCGCCGCCCCTCGCCGCCCTCCTCCTCCTCCTGCTCCTCCTCCCGCACAATGCCGCCGCCGCCGGTGCTGCGTCCCCGGCGGTGAACCCGTTCACGGCGAAGGCGGCCTTCATCCGGTACTGGAACCGCAAGGTGCCCAACAACCGCCCGCACCCGGCCTTCTTCGTCTCCAAGCTCTCCCCGCTCCCGGCCGCCGACTCCGCCTCCTTCCCTTCCGCGCTGCCAGACATCCGCGCCCGCCTGCCCGCTCTCTGCTCCAGGGCCGGGCTCCTCTGCGCCGGCCACGCTACCTCCGCCGGCGCCGACGCCGACGCCGACGCGGCGGCGGGGACCCGGGGCGGGGCCCCGTTCAAGGGCTACAGCAACGCCAACTTCTCCAACTACGGCAGCGGCGGCGACGGCGGCGCCGACTCGTTTCGGAACTACTCCCCGGACCTCAACATCGCCGCCGACTCCTTCCGCCGCTACGCGCGCGATTCGTCGGACCGCGCCGACCGCTTCGAGTCCTACGAGGCCGACGGCAACGTCGTCACCGCCAACTTCACCTCCTACGCCGGCGGCGCCACGGGCGGGTCGGGCACCTTCGCCTCCTACGCCGCCGAGACGAACGTGCCGGACTCCACCTTCACCAACTACGACGCCGCCGCCAACGGCCGCGGCCGCGGCTTCGCGTCCTACGCCCAGGAGGCTAACCACGGGGAGAACGGCTTCTCCGGCTACGGCAAGAACGGCAACGGCGTGCGCGAGACCTTCACCTCCTACGGCAACGAGTCCAACGTCCTGGCGTCCGCCTTCGCCAACTACGGCGAGTCCGGAAACGGCGCCACCGACACCTTCTCCAGCTACGGCGTCGAGGGGAACGTCCCCGAGAACACGTTTCGGAGCTACGGCGCCGGAGGGAACGCCGGCGTCGACACCTTCAAGAAGTACCGCGACGACGCCAACGTCGGCGACGACAGGTTCTCCTCGTACGCCAAGGGTGCCAACGGCGGCGCCGCCGAGTTCCAGAGCTACGGCAACTCGGCCAATCCGGGGAGCACCACGTTCAAGGGGTACGGCGAGGGCACCAACCCCAACCACCACATCGGCTTTAAGGAGTACGCCGGCGAGAACAACACCTTCAAGGGCTACGCCAAGACCGGCGTCGACTTCAAGGGGTACCACAACACCTCCGGCTCCACCGCCGCGGCGCTCACGGTGTCAGCGGAGGCGGCGGCGTCGATGCATCACCAGCACCTCAAGTGGTCTCCGGAGCCCGGTAAGTTCTTCAGGGAGCGGGAGCTCGTCGCCGGCAACCGCATGCCAATGCCGGACATCAGGGACAAAATGCCGCCCCGGGCGTTCCTGCCCCGGGACATCGCCGCCAAGATACCATTCGAGCGGAGCGCCGTGTCGGAGGTGTTCGGCGTGCCCCTCGACACCGCGATGGGGAAAGCCGTGGCGTCCACGGTGTCTGAGTGCCAGCGGGCGCCAAGCAAGGGCGAAACGAAGCGGTGCGCCACCTCGGCGGAGGACATCGTGGACTTCGCCGTCGAGATGCTCGGCAACGACGTCGTGGTGCGGAGCACGGCGTCCACGGCCGGCAGCGGCGGCGACATCCGGCTGGGCACCGTCACCGGCGTGGACGGCGGCAGGGTGACCCGGTCCGTGTCGTGCCACCAGAGCCTGTTCCCTTACCTGGTGTACTACTGCCACTCGGTGCCCAAGGTGCGGGTGTACGAGGCCGACATAATGTCCGCCGCCGGCTCAGGCGAGAAGATCAACCACGGCGTGGCCATCTGCCACCTTGACACGTCGGACTGGAGCCTGACGCACGGCGCGTTCGTCGCGCTGGGCGGGAAGCCCGGCGAGGTCGAGGTGTGCCACTGGATCTTCGAGGGCGACATGACGTGGACGGTCGCGGACTGAACAATCCTCTTCCTGTTCTTGTTCAAGAAGGATAGGCAATTTTTTTCTTCACTGCTTTCTCAATCTGCCTTAAGGTGGTAAGAATTTATGCGGTTTGTGTAGGAGAAATAAAAAAAGGGTTGGTCAGTCAGTAATCAGATGTAAACTGTAAATCCTGGGAAATCTTTGGTGATTGGATCACCGTCGTGGTGAAAATTAAAACAAGATAGTTCTGAAAAAAAACTAAAAGCTTGGTCAAAATTCAGCTGAAAGTGGTGTGGTTCAAAGTACGTCTTGTCATTTTCAGTGTGTATATGTAGCAGATCTCAGAAGCTCATAGTAGTTCACTTCCTGATCTCCGGAAAAGAGTGACTACTGTAAAGTGCGAGCTTGTAACCGAAGCTTCATGTTCGGGCATGCATGGCCTTATGTAACCATGGACCATATGCTCCTCCAATGTCCAAAAAAGAAGCGAAAGTGATGGAGAAAAAACCGGTGTCAGAAGAACACAACAAGAGTTCCTTTCTCACACCCTGTCTGTCGAATCCAGCAAAGGAGGTGATGCTGAATGCTTGCTGCCATTGGCATGGCCTCAGGAAAATGGCATCTGCAACCAAATGATCCTGTGATGTTCATGCAGAGGCAGTTCGTACAGAGTCTGCTGCAGCGTCATTTTCGACTGGTAAATTCGATAAACCTCTAACCGATTGGTTTGCTGTGAAAGGTGACAGGGGATCGATCGTGTACACATTCTAGTGCTCTGGGCTGCTCTCTCCCCCAGCATCAGATGTCCCTGCCCCTGCGTGCGTGTTCTTATGGCTGCGAGCGAGAGGGGGGCGTTCAATGCGAACAAGGGGGGGGGGGGGGGGGTTGGCGGGGGCGGTGGAGAAGACAAGAGGCCGGAGGTGACTTGCGTTGTTGCGTTGCGGCACCTGCAGTGGTGGTTTAATTGGGGGGCTTTGGCGGCCCTTGCATCTCCAGATTGCAAGCGCCAACTTGTTTGGTGGCTCTGGGTGCTCACGAGCTCCAGAGGCCGGCCCTCTCTCCTCCCGTGACGGCTACGAGAGGGTACTTAACCCGATGCCGCTCTGTAAGTGACCTTGCAATCACGAGGGCAGGCTAAACTGTGTTACAATATTCAGATTACTGTGGGTAATTTACTGCTGTTCAGGTTACTACCAGAGTCAGTGCCCATTGACAGTCACTCTGCTCTGACGAGGTAGCATGCCCGTCGACTCTTCAGATGTATCCTGTGGCCTGGACTTGAACCTGGAGTGGAATTTTGTTTTGGTTTCCATCTACTGATTTCCCATGGTTCTCGATCAAGATCATCCCAAGAAATAGAAACGCGACGTCGTGGCGAATGATTCGGCGTGGGCTGATTGCCATCTAAAGTGTGAAATCTATATGGAAATTGGGTTTAGTACAAAGATTGGGGCAGCTCATGTGAACAATGCTGCACTCTCAAACAAATTCTTCTTCCATTATGACGCCGGACAATCCACATGTCTCCTTGGATGATCTAGTGCTGTTCTAGGTGGTTGGTGGTGGATGAGAGGGTCAGAGGCTCAGAGCACACCCCTTGTGCCGGAGTGCAGAAGGGCCGCAGGGGCACCCAGCATGCCTAGAGCAGTTGGGAGGGGGCCTGTGCTGACCTTCAATGGCAAAGCCATCTGTTATGGGGCAGGCAATGCATTTGGCATTGGGAACAGTACTGCTGCTGCCACACTGAGGTCAGAGGGAGAGGACTCCATGACTCCATCCGTGTCCATGGCTGGGTGAGATGAGCATCTTGGAGGTCATAGAGCTGGCAGGAGTTTTAATTTCAAAAAGTTTTAATAGATGGCCGGAGTGTTGCGCATCACATGAGAGGTTTTTTACGGTACACAATACCACCATGTACCACCGGTTGAAAAGGACTCGTATGTAATAAAAAAGAACCTATATGTAAGGATCTGACGGTTGAGATTAATTCTGTACCACTGGTTTGTTTAGTGTGGTATGGGTGATATTCATTGGTGGTATGGTTAGTATATGTGTATTATCGGAAATATACAAAATAATATTGTTGTAATATATGAAATCGAGTCTTTTTATGTAACCTTGGCAGCGGGGAAATTTTTTCCAAATAATATACATCAAGCAAATTACCATTTTACCCATAGTACAAAACTGAAAAAACCGATAATAACACCGTACTACCGTTGGGTGGTATTGTGTACCGTAATAGACCTCTCACATGAAGGGGAACTCAAGATGGGGGCTCCAATTTGGAGCCCTGTGATTTGCTAATTAATACAAAGTCTCCTCCCTCACAAGGGCACCACAAAGGTATGTCCTACCGTCCTTCCATCCTATCCATGCAGCCAATTCCCTTTTTTGTATGTGTGTGTGTGTGTGTGTGGTGGTGGCAGCTCCCTGGCTCACACTATGGCTGTCTAGGGAGGGTACCATGGGCCAAAGAATGGATGAGTGGTAGGCAAGTTTGGTGAAGGAATTTAGGCTGACTTGTAGCCATGATGCCATGTATCATTTACCAGTGAAAAAACGAAATGGGGTCATCTTTGTGAGCAAATCTCTGAGTTTCCTGGTGCTGATGATTGCATGTCTGAATATTACCATGCACCTCCGGTCCGGTGTGGGCACACCCCATCACACCCTGTACAGCTTTCATCTACTTCTGAAAGGGAGCCCATGGCATGACAAACAGCAATGATTTCCTTCTGCTCGATAACAAAAGACTAGTTGTGGATCCTCCTGTAGATTGGAAATCATTCTTCCATGAACGATTTTGGCCTTTCCCTTCAGAGGGCGGTGTCGGTACACTTGGATATCTGTTTCTGAAACAGGAGTTGAGTAATTTCATACCTCACTGACACTCATTGGTTAGATGAGTGAACGCGTTTTAAATGTACAGCCTGAAACTGTGACTGTCATGCAGATATTGTATTTGAAGACAGTCACATAAGATTGAGAATGAGGTGCCCATGGTTTGACAGATGACAGAAGATTTTGCAATGATGCACTTTGTGGAAGATAATTCCACCACAGATCTTGGTAAGTACCAATGCATGCTCATACAAGTGTGTGCCTTTAAATTATGAGGCCTATCACTGGGCTATTCATATGGTACCATGGTAGGCTCATGGATACATATTTTCTTTTGCCAATCTGCCACTAGTAGCACTCATCAGTAAATAAATCCTGCAAAGTGCATAGTACAAAGTTTGTTTTGGGGTTTCCTCAGTTGGTTTGCAAACAAGGCAAACTTCTCAAAGAATAAAGATCAAGAAAGTTATCGCCGAACCACTCATGTTAACCTCCCGACAAAAGGTCATCAAGATCCACGATTATTTGGTTTCACCATGTCATGATCTTGCAAAAAAGCTCTGTTTTTTTGCATCTTACACCGTGTCAGTCATACCTGTTTGGCTGTTTATGCTGCCTTTCTGGAGATTACAATCTCGGAGCACATTTTTGCATCTTACATTGTGGTCATGAACCTAAGTCAGCACAGGTCATGCTGCTGTCATGCTAGACGAACGAATCTCCGCTGCTTTGTCTGTTTGTTCATAGTGCTTAGTGCAGCAACTATGGTTTCTGGTTAGCACCATCTCTCCTAGTATCCACTTCAAAGCCCCAGGATAGCTCAGTCATTCAAATCTCACGATGCTGAATTGTTTAACCAAACACGCAATCGCGAAGATCAGTGATCTTGTTATCATGAACGATTGTGCGATCCTATGAACATCCCAAATTGCTGTGGGGCAACCATGGAGCATCTCATCGGCCATGTCCATGCCAATTCTTCACTGCAATCCAGCTCTGCTCTTTTGAGACGCGTTCCTGAGCAACCCCTTTTCAGCCAAGCACACAAAGAACGGTGCAGCTTCGATGCGAGACCTGGCTGCTCCAGCAGTCCAGCTCCACTATGCATGGACTCCTTGGCTGCAAAAGGCCAGGACATGCTCAATGGGATGCACAAAAGCGAAAGGCACATGATGAAGCATTCCTCATGCCGCTTGCTTACCTTTAGCAGGGAAGTGTGACACCTAGCTAGTGTGATCACAGGCCATCGCTTGCTATAATTGGCTTTATTTCCCTGATCCCTCTGCTCCTTTTCAGCATCCTTTTGCTTGGTTTGGACCTCAGATTCTGATCGACCACACATAAAGGCTTTAGCAATGGTACAAAAAGGTGTGTCATTAGGCAGTAATCTTCGGCCCGTAAAGTTTGAAAGCACCATGAAAAGGTGTTCGAATGTTCTTAATTTAGCACAGAAGCAGACAAAACTTCAGTTGCTTTTATACCTCTCGGTTCAAACTAGTTTCTAGAAGGTCATTGCTCCTGCTTTTTCAACAATAATATTAATTTATCCTAAAAACTGCACTCCAACTATCCAAACATGATTTTTTGAGCAAGAGACAATCAGCAAATGCTTGTAGCCTCCTCGAAAAAAAAAATGCTTGTAGCCCTGTACAATACAACCAACTGAGGCCATCTCCATACACTTGACTATATTTGCCAATCTGCTAATCCGAAGGCTGGCATGTGCATCCATATATGATATGATCCATATAGCACCGAGTCAATCGATTGATCGCCATGGTCCATAGCACCACTGATCTTAGATGATCGGACGTCCCATCGACTGAAACCCGAAGGCGAAAGCGATCACTTGCAACCTTGCATCTGGCAGCACAACATCCATATGGGCATTGTTCCATGCCAAATCAATCAGAAAGCACACGAGGCCGTGCGCGCCATGTGCCGGAGGGCGAGGTGTCTTACTGGAAGGTTGGTTAGCAGAAGCCTCGATCTCCAAGTCTGCCTCCAATAATCCATGGCTGGTTCTTGTTGGTGCCATGCACCAAAGACCCTTATTCTCTCTCCAAGGGAAAACCGTACCCACTGCTGAACAAAACATGGAAGAGACTAGAGAGGACCATGTTCTTCAGATAAGGCAGGGATTGACATAGCATGATGTGGAATTATCGGACATGCCGTGGAGTGGAGGTAAATAAGTTCTGCAGCACGGGAGAGTTACAACATTCACCACTAGTTCACTGCTGCAATATTCTTGTGTGCTGGTGGAATGGTGCTTGCTGAACTTGAATGCTGGACACTGTGGTCCTTCTTGCTTTTGTCTCACTGACATGTCAATGGATGTTTTTTTTATATCTTCTCGTTCTCCATCACTGTGGGACTGTGCCTTTGCTTCTCGTCCACGGCTGTCCTGTGCCAGAGGACAAAAAGGGAATTTCAACAGGTGAAAATGTGAAAAAAGGAATATATATATACATAAGGTGTCCATGAGAAGAAAGATTGACGGCAGCAGCAAAACCACCATGTGCATACTTCGTGGGATTGAGAAGCATGAACTCAGGATTGAAGTGCTGGATGGACCCCCCCCCCCCCCCCAACCCCCCAAACCTAATAGGTAAGTAGTATGTCGTTTTTACTTCCCATTAGTGCCTTCATGGCTTCGGCCGTCGTGGCCTGTCGTGCTTCCTCCTCAAGTTAGTACCAATCCTCTCCAGCAACTTCCTCTCTGCCCATCCCCATCTTCTGTTGCTGGAGATTCCACGTCGTGCTAGGGCGGAGCTAGAGAAGAATGAAGGGGGTGCGACACCTTCATAGCATTCATGAAAATTTGATTTACAATGGTGAAAATTTAGAAGTGATAAAGGAATACGATTTTTCCGTGGGTGCGGCCGCACTCGGCGAGCTGGCCCCCAATCTGGCCGGAGTTGGAGTCGATTCGAGAGCTCATCATATGGATCGGATCCCCTCTTGGGTGGATCTGGTCTCTGGGGCCGTCTCCCGCCGACTCACCCTCTTGGCTATGAGATCTGTCTTCCCTGCCTCCACACCACAACACACTACGGTCCTGGAGCCCCCTCCTCCAGCTTGGTGGCTCCACTCCTGGTGTTCGCTAGACTGCGCTGCCTCCCCCGGGATCCAGGTCTAGGCCGCTTCATCTATCTCCGGCGACATCTCCAACCGAATCTTTCGGTCGCTGGTGTGATGCTTCATCAACAGCTTCACCGGCCCGCCCTCAACCAACGCATGGCGCAATTATTCCATCCGGGTGTATGCGTCCTCGATGCCCCTACGACCCTACGACCCTTCACTAGTGAGGCTTTCACTTGCGACGCCATGGACAATGCCGCCTCGCTCTTCCTCGGGTTCATGACCTATTTGTAATTTGGTCTTCTTCTGAGGACCTATCTGTAATATGGATGCTGTGATATTTAATATATATGTTTGTTATAAAAAAAGACTCAGGAGAAGAGAGTAAATAAGTACCATGTGGTCCTATGTAATGGTGAAGTCAGGAAAAACATATAGACTTCGTTTGGATGTAGATATTGGGTGGCCTAGCATTGAATTGAGTTCAATACCAATTCAACCATAGTATTGAAATGTGTCACAATTCAAATGCTATTGTTTGGATGGTTATTGTATTCTCTTTTGGAATCGGAATACCAATCAAATCTAATTTTTGTTTGGAGGTACACAGCCATAGAATCAGTGGCGGAGCCATAAAAAAAATTAGAGGTGGGGCAGTTTGTAGCGAGAAACTAAACTAAATGGCATATGCACCAATGCACACAAAACTTACACAAGTAACATAGAACAAAAATTGTTTACCAACACAAGTGAAATTTGAAGATGTTATGCTAAGTTCAAGGACAAAAATTATAGTTCTTGGTTCTTCCACCGTGCAAAAGATAAAATTGGCTTGTGTAGAGGTCAATTAACAGCCAATAAAAAAAGATGATAATCATCAGATATCTTTTACTCGTGCTCTGCACAGCGTGTCCGGGCAACCAAACCATGCTGCAAGCAGCTCGCCGCTTGCCTATTCATGCGGCCATGCACTATATATGCCATGCAGCTAGCCTTTGCTCATCATTCTCTGCATTTGCATGCTTGCATTGGCAGCCACTACATGTACACCATGCATTGTTCACCTGTGCATGCGTCACAACAAGTCGGCTAGTTTTGGAACCACCTATGGATGAACAAAATTGGATAGATCTCTCCAGACTTCACCTATGGGGAGTTGTTGGGCTAGCATAGCAACAAGTGCATTAAGAGTATCGTCTTTCTTCCCACGCTAAGAACTCACTCTTCCTCGTCTTCAGACCATGATCATCGATGTTAAATCATCAGAAACAGATAGGTAGTGGTCAAAGGAGGAAGGAGGGTTGTAAGATGTGCACAACGGTAATTGGGGCGGTCGCCCCACCCCGCCGGTAGGGTGGCTCCGCCCCTACATAGAATTGGAATCGACTACTTCATCCACACCACCAAAGCAGGGCAGGTGAGGTGCTCACCACCGGCGGAGGGGCACAGGGCTCGCCGTGGAGGAGCATGCTAGCGGCAAGGAGAGCCCGCGCGGCTAGCCAGTGGAGGGGTGCCGAGCTCGTCGTGGATGGAAGCAACCGCGCGGCAAGCCAGCGGAGGGCCGCTACAGTGAAGGAAGAAGAGGGGCGCCGCCGGCCTTCACAGTCGCCGCCATGAAGGAAGAAGAGGGGCGCCACCGGCCATGAGGAAGAAGGGGCGCGACGTCAGTGGACCAGTGCAGGCAGGGCAATGGCAGCTCCTCATTATTATAGCCATGGCCTCCAAACGAGCGCAGGTCGCCGTCGCCAGTCGTCCCTTCGCCTGGCCACGCCCAGGCAGCCACAGCCGACCGTCCCTCCGCTTGGCCGCGCCTAGATCGTCGCCGCCCGGCCGTCCCTCCGCCCACGCTTGGGCCGCCGCCGCTCGGCCGTCCCTCCGCCCAACCACGCTTGGGCTGCCGCCGCCGGGCGTTCCTCCGCCAGATCTTGAGAGGACGAGAGAGAGGTGTGGAGCGAATGCCACACAATACGGAGGGTTCGGGCTCCGAATATAGATGTCCATTCAAGCTGCCCCACCCGACCCTAGCCCGGGCCCGGGGTGGCCCGCTAAACTTCGTGTCGGGCCAGCCCAACACTAATTCCCACTGTGTCGTGTCGTGCCCACCCACGGGCTGTGTCATTGGCCCGCGCCTGGGCCCGTTGTGCCGTTTCGTGCCGAGCCAGCACAATGTAGCCCGGCCTTATGCGTGCACGCAGGCGGCCCGAAGCCCAGAATAGTAATTGGATCCTGGATGGGGGCCGCCACCGCATCTGTGGTCCGTCCATCTCCAGGTGCATCTCCCAACCGCAGGCGCAGCCGCCCAGCTCTAGGCACGCCGGCCTCCGCCACGCGCAGGTGGCCTCTGCCTCGAGCAGGGCGTGTCGGCCTCCGTTGCGGGCAGGCGACCTCCACTGTGAGCAGGGCGCGCCGGCATCCACCAGGGGCAGGGCGGCCCTTCCTACTCGCCTAGTAGACGCTGCCGGCGGCTGCCGCAGGGGAGATTCGGAGATGGAGAAATACAGTAGGGAGGGGGCGAGTGGCGGGGAAGGGTAAGAGGAAAACAGGGAGGGAGGCGGCGCGTGGGGTATGAGGGAGAGGGAGCTAGGGTTTAGGGATTTTTGAGCTGTTTATATATGGGAGTGGAGATTAACGGGCCGGCCTGCTAACTTCGTGCCGGGTCGGGCGGCCTGCCGTGCTGGGGTGGCGACCCGCGCCCAGCTTGAGGCACTGAGCCGGGCCAGCCCGGGCCCGAAGAATACTGTGTAATGCCGGGTTCGGACCGGCCCAAAATGGCATGCTTTCGGGCGGGCTGCCGGGCTGCGGGCATTTTGGACATCTATAGCTCCGAATCAGGAGGAGGAGCGCGTAGGTCAAACCAATGTCGCACGGTATTGTCCTCCAATTATGTTAGTCCAATTCCATTGATATCCAAATACTAGTATTGGTGGCTGCGAATTCCAATTCTTAATTTCAAGTCTCAGTGCCAACATCCAAACACAGCTATAGGGAAATTGAACAAATAAGAGCGGAAGAGCGGCAGTGCTAGATCAAACTGATAATATAAGTTTCATCATATCCCATACAAGGCTAACATTGTATTTTAAAACAATTTTATGGAGAAACATAGGTGATAACTTGTCGGGGTTCTCAACCGCCGAGCAGTAAATTTATATCGATCGTGTGTCCGACCCGGATGGTTAGCACGAGAGACGTCGGGATTTAGACTGGTTCGGGCCTCCGAGGAGTAATACCCTACATCCAGTATCGAGCTGTCGTGTTCTTGTGCTAGGGTTGTTTGTAGTAGGGGTTACAAACTAGTCGGGAGAGGGTGTCGAGCCCAAGTCCCTGGGGTGTGAGAGTTCAGTTCGTCAGCCCCTGTGACGGTTGCCCTCCTCTTTCTTTTATAGATGCAAGGGGGAGGGGCAAAAAGGGAATTCAAGTAAAAGCTACAGTCCTACGCCGCTGGGACGTCTTCTCGCACGTCGCTGTTTGTCAGGGCGCATTGAAGGGGGCTGAACTGCGTTGTCACCGAGGCCGCCGCGTGGCCGGGCGGGGCTGTTTATTCCGGGCACCTAGCACTTCCTCTGAGTTCTTTGGTGCTGACTCAGCCCGCCTGAGTACGGGATGAGCCCGCCACATTAGGACCCAATCGTAGGCCAGCACTAATCGTAGGGGGCACTCGAGTGCCTCTGTCGGAGTTGGCGTGCTACAGGGTCGGACGGAACGGCGCGTCGGGGGCCGTGCGACGGAATAGTGCCGCATTACGGCTCTTGTCAGAGCCGGCTGCCCGCGCGCGCCGCCAGCTGGGGTGTTTGCATGGCATGGGGAACTGGCGCTCCACGCGTCGTTGCGGGAGAGCCCGGTCGTCAGGACGGCGCCACATTTGTGTGGGCCCCGGTCTCCTCGTTCCGACCTTCTCGTGCGGGCCTCGCCTCCATCGGGGACGGAAACTACTCGTGCGAACGAGTAAGTTGTCGGAGGCGAGGCGGAGACTTGTCGTGCGAGGCGGAGACTCGTCGTAGAAGCCTCCCCCTAGTAGGAGGCTTGTCGGGGAAGCTTCCAACTGGTCGGAGACAAGACGTCTTGCCAGTGATGGTCTTGACAAGGATCCTCAGTCCTCCTCATACTGAATCTTGGCCTTCACATTGTCAATGGTGTCGGAAGACTCCACCTTGAAAGTGATTATCTTGCCGTTAAAGGGGGGCCCTAATCCGGGCCCTCGTCAGTAGCCCCCGAGCCTGAGAGGGAGTCAAGGACTCGCACGCAGGCTCAGATGAAAGGCGTTGTGTTTATCTTTGCTCTTGGTTTTCTCGGTGGGTGCGCGCGAGCGCATCCGCCAGATGTAGCCCCTGAGCCCACGAGTGAGTTGTAGACTCGCTTGTGGGGTTTTTATCTTCAGAGATGTTGTCGTGGTTCCGGGTCCCTTGACCGAGGTGTCGTGGCGATTGTGGGCGTCATGGAGGTCATGGAGGTCGTGGGCGACGTGGCGGATGTGACGGCTTGAAGAGACGGCGCGTAGTCGGTTCAGATTCTTGGGCCCAGCGGGCACCGAGGCGTCGCGCAGGCGGGTGTCAGTTACCCCGGGACGCGCGCGTGTGCAGGCGTCTTTTCAGCGTGGTGGGCTCGGCATTTAAGGCCAGTAACCTCGCCCCTTCCTTTTTAATCGTGTGCCGGCTGAGGATTCGAAACTTTTACTCCCCTGCCTTTTCCGTTGCCGTCACCGCTTGCTTTCTTCGCCCTTCGCGCTCGCAGCGCCGCTGCCTCTTTCACCCGCGCCCTGTGCGAGAGCCCGCCGTCGCCATGTCGAATTGGTCGTGCTCCAATGTGACTGCCTCAGTGGTGCAACGCCTCGTCGCCGCCGGTCAGCTCCCCACGCTCACCGTCGCCGAAGAGTGGAGGGTGCCCAAGGACGAGTTCGTGCCGCGCCCACCGAAGGGATACGTCGTCTCGTTCGTGGCGTTCCACGAGCGCGGCTTCTCCATCCCCGCCGAGCGATTCATCCGGGCCGTGCTTTTCGAGTACGGACTCCAGCTCCAGCACCTCAACCCGAACAGCATCTAGCAAATGGCGGCGTTCAAGGTGCTGTGTGAGGGGTACTTGGGGGTCGGTGCCCATTGGCACCTCTTCAAGTACTTCTTAATGTTTGCCTGCCTGAAGGACGACTCCCTTCCGGCGACCATCGGCTGCGCCAACCTCTGGATGAAGCAGGGCAAGGGCAACATGTACATTCCCTTCTCGCTGACGAGCTCCAACAGCAGATGGCATAAGGGTTGGTTCTATCTCAAGAACGACCCTGAGCACGTGCTGCCGGAGTTCACCGGAGTCTCCATCGCCAAGGCGCCGAAAAGTTGGAGCGACGGGCCTCCGAAGGCGGAGCAGGAGAAACTGCTCAAAGAGCACTGGGCGGTGCTGGCTCGACTCCGCAAGGCCGGAGTTGACCTGGCGGCCGTCATCGGCCAGTACCACACCCAGGGGATCGTTCCGCTCCAGAGGCGGCCTCTCCGCCTCTGCGTAATGACGGCCAGTAGGGCCCCTTTCGCAGGGACTGTGACAACGCTCAAGCGACCCTCACTGGATGAGGTCCAGCGCCGTGTGGCGCTGGCGATCGGGAAGGTGTCCTACTCGTGGCCGCCGTCGCAGCTCCTGCCCATGCTCCCCAACAAGGGGACCGAAAAGCTCGTAAGTAATTTCTTCTTTCGATAAGTTTTCCGACTAGTTCGAGGTCTTTATCTGATTTGCATCTTCTCGGAGACTCGTGATCGCCGCTGGCTTCCTTCGTTTCCTTTACTTTTAGCTAAGGAGCTCCCACCTCGTGCCTGCGAAGCCCCCTCTCCCGCAGGATGTGATCTTCAACCGTAACAAGGTGGCCGCGGAGAAGCGGAGGGGTGAGCGCAAAGCACAGCACAAGGAGAAGGAGATCGCCAAGCGCGATTGGAATGACAACCGCATCAAGCGCCGCAAAGCGGGGGAGGCCAACGTCTCCTCCAATGAAGATCCATCGCCGCCACCAGCGTGGAGTGGGGACGAGCCGAGCATGGACGTTGATTGGAGCGGCATGTCCGGGTCGCCCCTATCCTCACCGCGCCAGGCCGCGGAAGTGAGCTCGATGCGGCGGTCAGAGCCGGTCGCTCGTGAGAAGGGCGCGGGTTCCAGTTTGCAGCCGGGGGCCTGCCCCGCCCGAGAAGATCAAAGGGTGACCCGCTCTCAGGCGGCCCCTGGTGGTTCACGTGCCTCCGAGGGGCGGAGGGACCCCCGCGCCGGGACGATCCGCCCCGGCGGTCGGCGGATCGAGACTCTTCCTCCCGCCATTCTTCCGCCGACGCCGAGCGCCCGGACTTGGACTCCCTGAGGAGGCGGTCGTCGTCCAAGGTGAGGTCTACCCTGCCGGCGTCCGCACCGAGCGCGCCGCAAGGGGGAATTACGAGCACTCCCCGCGGCGCCTTCACTTGCTTGTCATCCACGACGGCGGCATTTCGGTCGTTCAGGTTCCCCTCTCCGCTGGTGGGAGTCGGGAGCCGGCCTCCGGCGCAGCGGAGGCCGGGAGGGCAGCCCCCGAGTCGTCGAGGGATCAGAGCGCCGCCCCCAAGCCGTCGGGGGGCGATGGGCCAGCTCCCGAGCCGGCGGAGCGTCGGGAACCAGTTTCTGAGCTGGCGGGGGCCAAAAGGCCAGCCCCCGAGCTGGGCCCATCAGACAGGACTGTTAAGCGGGCCCGCGTTCGATCTTCCATGTAAGTGCTTGCTCGCTATCTTTCATTGTTCTACTGTTCTTCGTCTTCGTTTGTTCCTCATCTTTAACCCATCATCGTCTTAGTCGCGCCGACAACGGCGTGCTCAGCCTTGTGCTGCTGAAATGCGTAGTGCTGGGCGCGGCCAACCCTCAGCTTGAGCCCCGCCCGACACCTTCTCCTGCTGAACCGTCAGCGGAGCTTGCCGGAAGCAGGCCCGCTACAGCGGCCGAGGCCATTGGGTCAGCGGTGCCCCCAGCGGCGTTGGACGCTGACGTTCGGGCCGAGAGGCAGGCGGCCCCCGGAGCGAATGACACCCAGGCGGCAATCGAGCCGCAGGTTGAGGCCACTGTAGAAGGCGGCGACGCCCTGGTGACGTCTTCCGAGAAGGACGTGCCCCCGCCGCCATCGGCCGGCGGACAGGGGACGGAGAAGCAGGCGGCGGTCGAGGCTACAGTGCCTGCGGCGTCGCAGGCAGACGGAAATAGGGTGGAGGCGCTGGCCACTGACGACGAGTCCGCCCGCCCTCGGGAGGTCATTGACCTCGACGGCCCCAACTTTTCGGGCGGTGATCCGGCCAGCTTCGAGGCCGTGTTGGAGCAGCTGCTGGCGGGCCCGGAGGAGTCAGGGGTCGGAGCTTCCGAGTCGGCCGTGCTCGAGGTTACGACCGTGGCCGGAGCGGCGGAGCCCGGTGACAAGGAGCTCGCGCTTGAAGCGACCGAGGCGGGGCAACCGGAGCCAGGCCTGGTGTTGATAGGTAAAACTCGTATGAAGTTTCGACCCACAAGCGTACGGATCTCCTATGCCCTTCTTCACCTATGGGAGATCCCAAGGTTCTTGTCAACCCAAGGAGCAAGGGGATTACTAGCGTTTAACCTAACACTAATCTAGTTGATTGAAGACTTATGATAGAAAGATTAATCTATAAAGTAAAGACAAACTAATCCTAAATTACGTTAAAGTGATATTAAAGGTGCACAAGTATGAAGAACGTATGCCCATGGAGTCTAGGCACTTGAAGATGCAATCACCCAAAACATTATAAACCCCCGATCCAATCTATCTAGGTGTGTGATCAAGGATTAGACTTTTCCCTTCCCTCGTACATGTCACTACGCGAAGGTAATCAGTACTAACCCTAATGAACACGGTATGTTGACGCGATCTATGGGAGCAACCCCGAAAGCATGGTAGCTAGCCTTAAACATTAAGCATCATCAACAAAAGGTATGATAGACATATGATCCAAACAAGATATATAGGTGACTACACTTCAAGTTCCGTTACAACTCCATGGACAAACGAAAGACTTTACCCCATCATGGCGCTAGGCATGGCACCGTTGAGATGGTGGATGCCTCCGATGAAGATGGATCTTCGTTGTCCTTCAACTCCGGCGGCGCCGTGGCAAGCTCTCGGCGTCCTCCTTCCTCGTGACGACCTCCCTTGGGCTTGGCGATGATCTCTCTCGAGTGTCCTCCCCCAAGAGTCTCTCTCGTAGTCGATTATCTCTTCCTTGGCGGCTCTGAGGAACTAGATGGCATCTCTCACGAATGGCGGCTTGCACACGTGCTTAGGGTTCCACGTACTTAACACCGAAGAAAGGGGGCCCGAACCGCCGCCAGAAAGGGCTGGGCCGACCGGCCTGGGCCGGCCGGCCTGGGCCTTTCCTGGCCCGGTTTCGGCCCATCTTGTGACACGCTTCGTCTTTTGCATTTTGGATCATTGGCCCCTTCAATTGTGGGTTTTGGACATCGTTATCTCCGCGACCAAGTTGAGGGATCTCTATGCATGAACTTTCGGTCTTTTCATCTTGGTCCTCGGGAGTTCTCCATTCAAGCACATTGGTCCTTGCCACCTTTGGAGGCAAGTTCGCACACGGTCGGAGCTCCTTGATTGACTTGCAAAATGTTCTCCAAACTAGTTGCATCTTCCCTCATTTAATACGTGAATTCCTGCAAAAACACTATACTCCAAAATGCACATCCAACGGTGAACTTGTTATATCATTAGTATGCCTAGTGGCGGGTTAGTTCCAAAATGAAGTTCAAACCATAACATAGCAAGTGTTTTTGGTTGATGGAAATCGACCGCCAACATCCCCCCACGCTTAGATCTTGCTCGTCCTCGAGCAAGTTGCTCACAAGTTGTTCATCCAAGGAGTTGAAACATGCTTCATCAAATCCTTCCTTACAAGTTAGTCAATCATTCATCTTTAATATAAGAGACATGAAACAAAGATCATAATGTAAACATGGGCGTTTAGAAATTTACCAACTCAAGGCTTACCCCACAACTCATACCTTTCACTAAAGATCCTCATCTCCAACCATACTTACTTTCTTACTTCCATCGGAGGGTTTTCACAAGCTTTTAAAAATAAAATTCCTGCATAAAGTATTAGACAAAGTCCTCCTCCAAGTTCTCACATGTCACTCATTTAAAATTTCTATCCTAGATAATTTCATAAACTCTCACCTCCCATAAGTCTCTCATTTATAATGTAGGTGGAGCTATAGGTATGGCTAGTGAAGTTAGCACAAGTATTATCAAGCTAAGAAAATCCTCTAGTGTCGTTCACCTTCCAAGCCAATGATCATGAGAGTTAAACCATATGTAAGGGTATCAAGGATGAGAAGATTTAGAATGGTGGACATGTGCAAAGGGAAAAAGAATAATGACTTCAAGGCACTAATGATGTCCTCGATGTCGGATTGCACATGGTATGGAATATTGAAGATTCGTTCTCAATATCATCGCATCCTTCCTCGCACTTCTCTTGATCTTCACTTGACTTATCATCCCTCATTATATCCTCTTGCCTTGCCTTGGATCTTTCTCTCATTTTCTTTTTCTCTCTTCTTTTCTTTTTCTTTTCTTTTTTTCTTCTCTCTCTTTCTCTTTTTTTTCTTGTGCACACACACACACACACACACACACACACACACACACACACACACACACACACACACACACACACACACACACACACACACACACACATATATATATATATATATATTTCCTCCACATCTTTATCTTCTATTCCGAAGCCTTTCGCCCATCCTTTTGACATGAATACCAATCTGAATTTTAAATAAAACCTTACCTAAAAATTGAACGAATCTTCGGACATGGGTTGTGTTCAAGGAATAAGATGATAAAAAGATGTTTATGGTTTCGGGTATGGAATCCGGCGATGTATGGGGCATTCAATGTGAAGTTCCCATTACCGAATATATGACAAGGCTAGCAATAAAAGATATAACATCAAGGACATGATCATTGCTTGAAATTAGATCTCCCAAGAGAGTAAAGTCCTAACCCAATTCATCATGCTAAACAATACTTATGGTGGAGTATATATATATTGTTTAGGCCTTGTATAGGATAGACTTGCCTCTCAACTTGGAGAAAGAAATCGCTAACCTTCATTGCAAGGGGTTTTTCATAATTTTCAGAAATAAACACCTCCAATATTAGTATTACTCAAAGCATAGCCAAAGTAAGGTCCTAGATCAAAGTTGAGCATGGATACTTTCAAAGGTAAACTTCCACTAAGCACCACGGTAAACAAATATTCACAATGCTCATGCTCAAATAATAAGGACAAAAGAAAGACATAACAAGTAAAAGAAACAAAAGACTTGCATGACAAAAATGTATAAGACTCTTTTTATTTCTTTTTCTTGACTCAACGCTAACTTAAGACACATCACGAGCTAAAAATTTTAAAAACAAGACTCAAACTTGACTCGACTTTAAGACTCAACCTTCCACCACTTGAGCAAAAATTTTAAAAGAGCTAGCTCCCCCCACGCTTAGATCTTACGACGTCCTCGTCGTAATTTTTCAAGAAGTACAAGAGGAAGAAAAGCTAGCTACTACACCTAATGAAACTTCCCACAAGAAGAGCACCACTCCTTTAGGAAAACTCGGCCGAAACCCTATCCTCCCTATTTTTGAAGTTGCTGAAAAGGTCGACAAAGATAGGAAATAAACCGAGTCGTATGCCAGAGAAAAACGGATACGAATCGATGCACAGGGGTGCTGGGCCGGTCGGCATGGGCCGGCCGGCCTACCCTCTGGTTTTGGGCCCCCGTGGCCCATCTTCTGCGGGCCTTTGTGTTTCGTGCATACTAGCCTATGTGGTGAAAAGGTCCAGCTAAAAATCGCGAAAAGCACTCGATAAAAATAAGAAAAGAAATTGAAAATTTATTTACAGAAAAGTTACCTTGTTTTACGTCTTAGGCTTGACGCTCGGGCTCGTCCTCCATGGTGTATATGTCAATGTAGTCGATGGGCACGACTTCGGGCTCAAGAAAAACCTTTAATCGCTGCCCATTAACCACATATTGGTCTCCTTTTATATCCATAATCGTTACCG
The DNA here is from genome assembly GCA_036936925.1 of Cenchrus fungigraminus. Taxonomy (NCBI): domain Eukaryota; kingdom Viridiplantae; phylum Streptophyta; class Magnoliopsida; order Poales; family Poaceae; genus Cenchrus; species Cenchrus fungigraminus. Next base: position 73,971,007 of record CM072768.1, on the reverse strand, counting down.
CTCCGCTTGGCGAGACCGAGTGGACGACATATGGTCCATCCCATTTGCTTTTCAATTTGCCTTTCCCGAATATCTTGAACTTTGAGTTAAAGAGGAGGACCTTGTCGCCTTCTTTGAATTCCTTCGCTTGAAGTCTTTTATCATACCATCGCTTCATTCTTTCCTTGTAGATGGTTGCGCTCTCATAGGCTTTAAGCCTCATCTCTTCTAATTCACTTATTTGAATTCTCCGTTTGATTCTCGCGGCATCCACATCAAGATTCATCTCCTTGATTGCCCAATATGCTTTGTGCTCTAGTTCCAAAGGCAAATGACAAGATTTACCATAAACGAATTGATACGGTGTCATACCTATTTGTGTCTTGTGTGCCGTCCGATATGCCCATAATGCTCCGTCCAACTTTTTGGACCAATCTTTACCTCCCTTCTCAACGGTCTTGTTAAGAATACTCTTGAGTTGCCTATTTGAAGTTTCCGCTTGACCATTGGTTTGTGGGTGGTAAGCCGTGGCCACTCTATGCTCGATCCCCAACTTGGACAAGCACTTTCTAAAACTATTTCCCGTGAAGTGTGTTCCTCCATCACTTATCAAAACTCGCGGGACTCCATAGCGTGGGAATATAACATTCTTGATCATTGATATAGATTCCTTCGTTGAAGCTCTTTGACAAGGGATGGCCTCTACCCACTTGGATACATAATCAACCATTACTAATATGTGCTCATATCCATTTGAATTAGTGAAAGGCCCCATGAAGTCGATTCCCCATACGTCGAATAGATCAATTTGCAAGTTATAATTTAAAGGCATAGCATTCCTTTGAGATATATTCTCCGTTCTTTGACATTCCGGACAAGAAGCAACATACCTTTCGAATCTTGATGCATCTCCGGCCAATAGAACCCACTAGCCCATACCTTTGCTTGAGTCCTAAAGTGTCCATAGTGTCCTCCATACTCGCCCGAGTGACACTTCCTTAATATTTTGACTCTTTCTTCCCTTGGTACGCACCTTCGCTCCAAGCCTAAAGAGGTAAGGTGCATCCCAATAATATTTTTGACTCTCAGCCATCACCCTTCTTTGAGCATTCTTATCTAAGTGATCAAGTGGCATCTTTCGTATGGCTCGAATAATGTTGATCATCCAAGTGTCTTTGTCAAGGATGCGATATAGATGATCATCTCTCATCTTGTCTTCGATGGGCTCTTTATCATCCTCACGATTCATTCTTGATAGATGGTCAGCCACAACATTTTCTGACCCCTTTTTATCCCGAATCTCCACATCGAACTCTTGCAAGAGAAGGATCCACCTAATCAACCTTGGCTTGGCATCCTTTTTAGACTAGAGATACTTGATTGCCGCATGATCGGTGTAGACGATTACTTTAGAATTCACAATATATGATTTGAATTTTTCAAAGGCAAACACTACTGCAAGCAATTCCTTCTCCGTTGTTGCATAATTTAATTGAGCTCCATTAAGAGTTTTGCTAGCATAATATATAGCATGTACCTTGCCTTCTTTTCGTTGTCCCAACACGGCTCCAACGGCATAGTCACTAGCGTCGCACATGATCTCAAATGGTTGACTCCAATCGGACGGTTGAATGATAGGTGCGGTTATGAGAGCTCTCTTTAGTGTCCGGAACGCTGGCAAGCACTTCTCATTAAAATCGAATGGCACATCTTTTTGGAGAAGATTAGTCAACAGCTTTGTAATCTTTGAGAAATCCTTGATGAATCTCCTATAGAATCCTGCATGGCCTAAGAAACTCCTCAAAGATTTGATATCTGTCGGTGGTGGAAGCTTCTCAACCGCTTCAACCTTGGCCTTGTCCACCTCAATCCCCCTCTCGGATATCACGTGTCCCAACACTATTCCTTGTTTCACCATGAAGTGACATTTCTCCCAATTTAGCACCAAGTCAACCTCCCCACACCTTGTAAGAACTTTATCCAAATTTGCTAAACAATCCGCAAAAGTTTTACCATAAACGGAGAAGTCATCCATAAATACTTCAACAATTTCCCCGATGAACTCCGAAAATACCGCCATCATGCATCGTTGAAAAGAGGCTGGAGCATTACATAAACCAAAGGGCATCCTTCTATATGCAAATGTTCCATAAGGGCAAGTGAATGTTGTCTTGTGTTGATCATTCGAGTGAATGGGAATTTGCATGAACCCCAAGTATCCATCAAGAAAGCAAAAATATGCATGGTTTGCTAACCTCTCAAGCATCTCGTCGATGAACGGTAGGGGGAAGTGATCCTTCTTTGTTGCTTTGTTCAATTTATGATAGTCGATACACATCCTCCATCCGGCCACAGTTCTTTGCGGTATTAGTTCATTCTTCTCATTCTTCACCACGGTCAAACCTCCTTTCTTCGGCACACAATGTACGGAGCTCACCCATTCGCTATGCTGCACCGGGTAGATTATTCCGGCGTCTAACAACTTGATAACCTCCTTCTTCACCACCTCTCACATGGCATGGGTTAACCTCCTTTGATGGTCCACAACAGGTTTGCATTGATCCTCCATAGGTATGCGGTGAGTGCACAACGCTAGGCTAAGTCCATTGAGGTCATTTATCGAATATCCTATCACTTTCTTGTGCTTTTTCAATAAATTCCGCAACATGTCATTCTCCTCGGGACTCAATTCGTCGCTCACGATCACGGGATAAGTCTTGTCCACCCCAAAAATTCATATTTTAATCCTTTGGGTAATGGCTTAAGATCCACCTCCGGTACTTGTGGTTCTTCATGTTTAATTCCCCCAATGTCTTCAAATTTATCTTCCTCTAAGCTTCCGTCTTGTGGTTCTAGTCCTTTAGTTGCTTCAGCTAATTCTCCATCTAGCTCATTATTAGATTCATTCTCCATTGCTCTTTGCATTGGATCCCTAAAGGTTTCAACAAAACGAAGGCTCTCTACCTCTTCGTCATCAAGAGGTAGGGGTGAGGCAATTCTAGAAGCGGGAAGAAAATTATATGTGTGATTATCCCCATCAAGATTAATAGTTACTTTTCCTTTTCCGGCATCTAAAACGGCATTAACCAACTTGAGAAAGGGTCTACCAAGAATTACATGATCATTTTATCATAGTAGACCTCAACAATGAAGAAATCGGTTGGTATATGTTTTCCGAAAATTAAAACTTCTAGATTTCGGGCAATTCCAATAGGTTTAACAATTCTACCATCTCCCATGATTAACTTAGTAGTGGTTGGAACTAGGTCAATGGTATGATCATGAATTTCATGAAAAATTTTAGAAGACAAGACACTTACTTGTGCTCCAATGTCGCATAACGCCTTGCAATCAATGTTGTTGACCTTGCAATCTATACACGGCGATGTCTTCTCTTCTTCATCGGATCATATGGCATAAATTTCAGCGAGGCGAGCGAATGGTGATGCCTCGGGCTTGATTCCCATAATCCTCTTCGCTTCGGCCACATGGTCTGGATCCACTTCTTCTTCGCTAAAGAGTTTTTGAAGGACCTCCCCGGTTGTCTCTAGGTTGTATGGTTGTTCCACATGTTTCTCCGGCGGAAAGTCCATCTCCACAGCTTTCGCCATCCCCTTTTGATTAGGGAACGGTCTTCTCTTGTCAAAAATTTCTCCAAAATCAATTGGGACCCAATCCATTTGCTCAAACTCCCTTAGTGGCTTCGCGCTTGACATAGTCCTTTCACTTGCTTTGCTTGTCTCGGCGTGATCACTCTCTGGGATAGTTCTAGTTTCCGCGTGTTTAATTTCTTCAACCTTTTTTGGGATTGGCTCCTCTTTCTTCTCTTCCGGGACCGTATTTCTGAAAATTCCAGCAAGTGGTCTCACGCTTGCATCACATTCCGGCTTCCCCGAAAGTCGTGTTTCCCAATCTCTTCGCATGGCCGCCGCTTTGCTTATTTTTTGTAGAAGTTGGGCAGCTTCTGTGAGTGTTTTCTCCATGAGATCCCCTCCTGCACACATTTGAATGTATTCCATGCAACTAGGGGTTAGGGAAAAGAAAAATGTATGCAAAAGTACATCACCGGGAAATCCTAGTCTTGGTCCCTGCTCAACTAGCTCGTTGAATCTATTCCACGCTTGATCAATCCCCTCTTCTTCTCCTTGCTTAAAGTTAATCACTTGCATCCTTATGTGTTGAATCTTGCTTATAGGGAAAAACTTTGCATAAAATTTCTTTATCAATTGATTCCAATTTCCCTCGACTTCGAAGGACGCGAATGAATACCACTTCATTGCTTCATCGGCAAGTGAGTAGGGGAAGAGATTCCATTTAAACCAATCATCGGGGACTCCCTCTTGACGTACCGTATTGCATAGTGTCGTGAAGCGCTGGATATGTCTATATGGGTTGTCCATCTCCACCCCTCAGAACGGATTAGTTGCTGCCATCTCAATGATTCGAGGCTTGATTTCGTACCTTGTCGCTTGGAGAACTAAGTCCGACTCTTGTACCTTGATGTCCTCACATCGAGGGCTGGCGTAGTCTCTTAGTGATTTTTTCGGTTCCTCCAAGGGATTTCGAACGAACGCCATCTTGACAATCAAAAGAAAACAAAAACAAAAAAGAGTGTTTTTCTAGAACACAAGGGTTAAATGTTAGTAATCAACAAAATCAATGAAAGATTAAATGAAGTAAACTAGCTTGCTCCCCGGCAACGGCGCCAGAAAAAGGGACTTGTTGATAGGTAAAACTCGTATGAAGTTTCGATCCGCAAGCGTACGGATCTCCTATGCCCTTCTTCACCTACGGGAGATCCCAAGGTTCTTGTCAACCCAAGGAGCAAGGGGATTACTAGCATTTAACCTAACACTAATCTAGTTGATTGAAGACTTATGATAGAAAGATTAATCTATAAAGTAAAGACAAACTAACCCTAAATTACGTTAAAGAGATATTAAAGGTGCACAAGTATGAAGAACGTATGCCCATGGAGTCTAGGCACTTGAAGATGCAATCACCCAAAACATTATAAACCCCTGATCCAATCTATCTAGGTGTGTGATCAAGGATTAGACTTTTCCCTTCCCTCGTACATGTCACTACGCGAAGGTAATCGGTACTAACCCTATTGAACACGGTATGTTGACACGATCTACGGGAGCAACCCCGAAAGCATGGTAGCTAGCCTTAAACATTAAGCATCATCAACAAAAGGTATGATAGACATATGATCCAAACAAGATATATAGGTGACTACACTTCAAGTTCTGTTACAACTCCATGGACAAATGAAAGACTTTACCCCATCATGGCGCTAGGCATGGCACCGTTGAGATGGTGGATGCCTCCGATGAAGATGGATCTTTGTTGTCCGTCAACTCCGGTGGCACCGTGGCAAGCTCTCGGCGTCCTCCTTCCTCGTGACGACCTCCCTTGGGCTTGGCGATGATCTCTCTCGAGTGTCCTCCCCCAAGAGTCTCTCTCGTAGTCGATTATCTCTTCCTTGGCAGCTCTGAGGAACTAGATGGCATCTCTCACGAATGGCGGCTTGCACATGTGCTTAGGGTTCCATGTACTTAACACCGAAGAAAGGGGGGCCCGAACCGCTGCAAGAAAGGGCTGGGCCGACCGGCCTGGGCTGTCGGCCTGGGCCTTTCCTAGCCCGATTTCGGCCCATCTTGTGACACGCTTCGTCTTTTGCATTTTGGATCATTGGCCCCTTCAATTGTGGGCGACGTCGTTATCGCCACGACCAAGTTGAGGGATCTCTATGCATGAACTTCCGGTCTTTTCATCTCGGTCCTCGGGAGTTCTCCATTCAAGCACATTGGTCCTTGCCACCTTTGGAGGCAAGTTCGCACACGGTCGGAGCTCCTTGATTGACTTGCAAAACGTTCTCCGAACTAGTTGCATCTTCCCTCATTTAATACATGAATTCCTGCAAAAACACTATACTCCAAAATGCACATCCAACGGTGAACTTGTTATATCATTAGTATGCCTAGTGGTGGGTTATTTCCAAAATGAAGTTCAAACCATAACATAACAAGTGTTCTTGGTTGACGGAAATCGACCGCCAACACCTCGTTGGAGCAGCCGGGGCCTCCGAGACCTCAGCCACGATCGATGCAACCAGGGAGCTCCTCGGGGAACCCGCGGCTGACGCAACGCTGGTCGCCGCTGCATCCTCGCCCCCTGCTGTAGTCGCGGGAACGCCCATCGGGAGCGCGTCGGAGCCGTCGTCACCCCGGCTCTCCGCCCCCACCGTTGAGACAGCGTCCATCGCGAGGCCGACTCGCCCAGTCCCGCGAGAGCACGATGTCCCCGTGAGTGTTGCGGGAGGCACCTCCCCGGAGATCCAGGAGGTCGGGGAGGGCTCGGGTGCAGGGTTGCTGCCGGAGCCGGAGGAGGGCGACGTGCGGATCACCGACCTCGTGCGCTCCACGTGGGCGGCTGCTTGCGAGGCGGACGCACCTGATGACGAAGATGAGGAGGCCACGGCCTGCCACCGCCTCGAGCGAGGTCTCGGGTGGGCGCGTCGTGCGTTCGACGAGCTTATCCTTCCTGCGACGACGGTAAGTCCCTTCGAATTGGGAGCTTAACCTTGTTTTTCCCATTTTTGCAAGTCTTGTAGTTGATGATCCCTTGCCCGGAACAAACGCTCGCGGAGTGCGGTGCGAGGAAGGCGCGCACCATCAGGGAGCTCTGGGCGGAGCAGTCCCAGTTGGAGATGCAACTGGTGGTCGCTCGTCTGGCCGCCGCCGGGGTGGTGGCGATCGAAGCATCGTCGAGGGCCACGCTCGAGGCCGTTGTGAAGACCGCGGAGGACCACACCACGGCAGCACAGGCCGTAGCTGCCAACACCGTGATGGAGCGGGAATCCCTCGAGGCGAAGTTGGCCGAAGCAGAGGCGACGGCTGAGGAGCTGCGGGCTGCTGTGACGACCGCCAACGAAGCTGCCGAGAGGGCCACTGCCGCCGCCGCCGCCGCTGAGGCTGCCGCCCAGACCGCTGCCCAGGAGAAGACGGCACTCGAGTCGAAGGCGGCGGAGCTGGAGCAAGACTTGGCCACCGCCGGCGCGGACCTTAGGATGGCAAACAAGTAGTTCTCCGAGGTGGCCAACAAGCTCCAGGACGCCACCGACGAGGTGACCCGGCTTCAGAACGCCAACTCTCAATTGGCACAGGATGTCGATGGTGAGCGGGCTTCGAATGCTTCCGACCGCGGGTTTCTTCCCTTTCTTTGGTTTTTGTTGGTGTTGATTTGTCTTCTCGCGGACACAGGGCTGCGCATGACCTGTGCCGCGATGACCGTGAACTCACGGAAAAGTCGAAGGAGGTGAACGCCACCGAGCTTAGGATCATCGAGAAGGACGGGTCGATCAAGCGGTTGTCGGAGCAGCTCGAGAGTAAGTCCCCTCGATCCTGCCTCGCTTTTCTTTCCGCTCGGCTGCGTCATATCCATTCATCACAACTCGTTGATTTTCTTCAGAGGTCAAGGCCGAGCTTGAGCAGTCTCAGATGGCCCAGGAGCAGGTCAGGACTGAGCTTGAACAGGTCAAGAACACCCGGCGCGAGTCGGAGACGTCACGCCGGGCGAGCATCATGGAACACGCCAAGCTCGGGAGACTTATTGGCTAGGCCTTGTTGGAGCTCGGCGTCCCCGTCGGGCCGATACTCCCCGACAGACTTGCGAACCTGGTTGAGCGCCTCCCGGAAGTTGTCAAGGAGCGAGAACTGTCGACTGCTCGGCCAAGGAGCTTCCCAAGGGAAAAAAGACTCAGCCACGAAACTAGCTTTTACTCCCTCGTTGCACAATGTGGTATAAACTACATGGGAAGCTCATGCTTGCATGCAGCTTGTTAAAAGATACGCAAGCAGACATTTAGAGAACCTTCTATCCTTTATCTCAGCATGTAATTAGTTGGAGCAAATCAAGGATCCCCTTCATGGTTGCCTTCCATCCTGAATTAATTGATGTTTGATTTCTTTGTATTGATTGCATGCATGCAGCTGGTCCACCGTGGCCGATGGCTTTGCCTTCATCCGCTCCAGACTGGTGCTCCACTCAACTTGCAAAACGGATAGATAAATAGTGGTATGAACGATTTTTACTTCTCCGGACAAAATAGAGTAATTTTAAGATTAGGAGCAATCAAGATGGGGCTTGCCAGAGGTCATATAGATGAGACACGACTATTGATAATTGTGAATCCTCGTCAAACACGTACCCGATAGAAGGATTAATTAAGTATTAAAAGATAATGTGCTAATAATATGATTTTGCATGCATGGATGTAGTCCTGCAGAAAATATTAAGTGCATGGTCAACAAATTATGGATTTATAGTTGTCAACTTAGTGGCTACCTCCCAAATCTCGCACAAGATGCTAAGAGAGCGTGTTGAATATTATTGTTGTTGTTCCCTAAAATCTCTCGCTGAAATCTCTCCCTCACGACCTGACGAGGGCCCAGATTAGGGCCCCCTTCGACGGCGAGATAATCACACTTGAGGTGGAGTCTTCTGACACCATCGACAACGTGAAGGCCAAGATTCAGTATGAGGAAGGCCGGGGATCCCTGTCAAGACCGTCACTGGCAAGACGTCTTACTTTCAACCAGTTGGAAGCTTCCTCGACAAGCCTCCTGCTGGGAAGAAGCTTCTCTGACAAGCCTCCGCCTTGCACGACAACTCTCCACCTCGCACGAGGAGTCTCCGCCTCGCACGACAACCCTCCGCCTCGCACGACAACTCTCCACCTCACACGAGGAGTCTCCGCCTCGCACGACAAGTCTCCGCCTCGCACGAGGAGTCTCCGCCTCACACGAGGAGTTTCCGTCTCGCCTCCGACAACCTGCTCGTTCGCACGAGCACTCTCCGTCTTCGATAAAGACACGGTCTACGCAATGTGGCACCACCCCGGTGCACGGGCTTCCCCACTACGACGCGTGGGGCACCAGTTCCCCATGCCATGCAAGTACGCTAGCTGGCGACACGCGCGGGCGGCCGACTCTGACAAGAGCTGTAATGCGGCACTGCTCAGCTGCGCGGCCCTCAACACGCCGTCCCAACCAACACTGCGACATGCCAACTCCAACCGAGGCACTCGAGTGCCCCCTACGATTAGCACTGGCCTATGATTAGGCCTTAATGTGGCGTGCTCATCCCGTACTCAAGCGGGTTGAGTCAGCACCAAAGTGCTCGGAGAAAGCGCCAGTTGCCCGAAGTAAGCAGCCCCGCCCGGCCACGCGGCGGCCTCAACGACAACGTAGTTCGACTGCTCTTCAATGCACCCAGACGGACAGCGACGTGCGAGAGGACATCCCAGTGACCTGCACTGTAACTTTTACTTTAATTCCCTTTTTGTCCCTCCACCTTGCATCTATAAAAGGGAGAGGAGGGTAACCGTCACAAGGGCTGATGAACTGAGAACTCACACCCCAGGGACTTGGGCTCGACACCCTCTCCCGACTTGTTTGTAACCCCTACTACAAACATCCCTAGCACAAGAACACAACAGCTCGACACTGGACATAGGGTATTACTCCTCGGAGGCCCGAATTAGTCTAAATCCCGGCGTCTCTTGTGCTAACCATCCGGGTCGGACACACGATCGATACAAATTTACTGTCCGGCGGTAAAGAGTCCCGACAGTTAGCGCGCCATGTAGGGGCACATTGTGTGTCTCACCCAACTTCACCAACGACCCGGATGGTGGGCCGCAGGGTTTCGCTAACCCCTGGGGCCACCATGCGCATCGGCTCCCTCGGCTTCGTCTACACCGGGCCGGCGGAGTCCGTCGTCGGGCGTACCATCGCCCGACTGGCTCGCCCCAACGCCTTGACGGCGGCGGCGGGGCGCGCGATGTTCGTCCGGGGCTACTCGGACGAGACGATCATGGCCATTTTGGGGCCTAACCCGACACAGGAGCGTATTAGGCTCGCCGCCTACTACCTCACTGACCTCGCCTTTCAGGCCAGCGGAGACGAGCCGCTCGCCTGGGGTGAGTTCATGGAGTGGTACACCACCATGTACCCCCATGGACAGCCAGGCCTCCCGGACGACCTGGTGACGGCCTACGTGGACGCGCTGTGAGCGACCCACACCGCCCCGGGCTCCGCAACAGCCCGGATGACACCTCGAGCACCCGCGCGCGACTTCACGCGCGAGTGCTTCATCTGCGTGGCGCCAGCCTCGAGCAGCTCCAACGACACGGAGCCGGCACCACGCCATCGCGCCACCGACACCCAGCGCAGAGCGCGCCTCGACGAACTTGCCGAGGCCAGGCGCCAGCTTGACGAAGAGCTGGCCAACCTCCACCGGGAGCTCGGGGAGGACCGACCCTGCAACCCGTAGCCGAACCCGCAGCAGGTCCCGGTGCAGGAGCAACGCCGCGAAGGAGACGGTGAGCGACGAGAGCGTCGACCTGCCGCCGAGCAGTCCAGAGCCCGCGCCCCGACACCACCAGCTCGGGGGCGTGCGCGCGATGACAACCAACGCGCTAATGAGGGTGCGAACGTCGTCGTAGAACTTGGCCGCTGCGGCCATGCTGCTGCGCAGCTGCCCGGAGGCGGCTACCTCCGAGGAGAGGCGAGTGCGACAGAAGCTCAAGTCTCTCCTCGAGGCGGCAGCAGCACAGCAAGCAGAGAGCTCCGCGTCGCGCCAACGGTCGGCGCACGACGGGAGAGCTGCGCCCTCTGCGCACCGTCAGAACCCATCTCCCCCGCGGCACCGAGGCCACGGGGGTGGAGCTGGAGCCGTGGGATCGGCGGTCAAGAGTCGTCTCGGGCCCAACCGCGACGCCCGGGACACCATTGAAGCTCGCCGACGCGACGCGAGCGTCAACAACTACGACAACGGCGATAACCGCAACCACCGCGACGAGCAACCGCTCGCGCCGACACGACGACCGGGGACGTGGGCGACGCTACGATAGTGACGACGACCGCGACCGTAGCTGGTCGCCGAATCAAAAGTGTCCTGGCTTGCCGCACTGAAAGCACGTCCGTGCTATCCTCCTCGTGTTCACCCGGTTCTCATGCAGCCTCTCGAACCGCCTGGTCAGCAACGCCAGCTCGTCCTGTCCAAGCACGTCGAACTCCTCGTCTGGCAAAGACAAAAAATAAGACAGAGAGTACATCCTGGAGGATGCGTTAGCGTTAGACTTAGCTACTTTGCGAACGACGAGAGCAAGACTATGGGAGTCAGTCGGGCTCTCAAGACGGGCTGTCAAACCACGATCAACCTCAGCAGACTTGAGCTTAGAAAATAGCTCGTTCACCGTCAGAGTGGTGTACTTCTCAGACTCAAGAATGGCCTCGACCTTTCCATCCCACACGGTACGATCCAGCGCGTGTAAGAGCTTCACAGCTCTATCATGGTCATCGTACGGGAGGACGTCGACGTTGGCCCTCATGTTGTTCACAACCACCGTGAACCGCTGGAACAAGGCATCAATACACTCACCGGGGAGATGAGTGAAGTTCTCGTACTCTCTCCGGTAAGTCGCATACAACCTGCCTGAACCTCAGCATTCCCAGCATGAGCATTCTTCAGCTCCAACCAAATCCTACAAGCTAAGTCCTCTGTCTGAACCCGATCTAATTCGGACAGACACAGAGCACGAAACAAGTAGTCGACCGCCTTGTTGTTGGCGTCGTGCATGTCCCTCGATCCAGGAGCTAGGAAGTTAATCGGATGAACATAAGCTGCGTTCACCGTAACATCCCAAAGGATCTAACCCTTTCCGCGGAGGAACGCCGCCATCCGCCTCTGCCACATCTGGTAGTTCTTCCCATCGAAGTGCGGAGGACCCGAACCCCGTTCCTGGTACGCCATCTTTGGATCTTAGACTGGTTAGAATCACGAAGATCCGTAACCGGCTCTGATACCAATTGAAGGACCGAAACTGGCGACCAGAGAGGGGGGGAGTGAATGGGAGCCGATAAAAATTCTTCTCGAAGGAGATGGACACTCCAACAAGACGAACACGGCAACCAAGCACGTCTCCGACTCAACTACCCTAGTTGGTCAAGACCACGTAGCCACTGGAGTACTACTGGTCCTGGGAACCAACACACAGCCTTCCGAACCAAAACTCACCAACACACACAGCGGAAACTTGCACGGCTTGCTGCCTGTGCTACACCGGTCAGACCGATGGCCTGCGCCGGTCAGACCGGTGACACCGGTCAGACCGGTGAACAGCGTCGGTCAGGCTGGTGGCTACAGCAGCCGCACAACAAACGTTCTAGGAAGCCTCAGTGACTCCTCTAGGCCCTGGAACAAAAACCACCTCCAAAACACAACCTGCAAGGAAGAAGAACCCTTCACAAAGCATAGCAAAACAACTCCAAACAGGCCAAAAACTGACCAGCAGCACCACGGGACAAAACCACACGAACAAGGCAGTTCCCCCGAGACAAATCCCACTAGGGGCTTGCACCGGTCAGACCGGTCAGGAGCACCGGTCACGCCTGGACAGCTCGGGATGAATAGCGCCCGCGGGTCAACTCCCCCAAATCCAACTCCCGATCTCCCGATTCGCTCCACGGATTCGCACAAGACTTTGGGGATAGTAGGAACACCTCATGGGCACTCCATAGCCAAGTTATGGTCCACCAAAACTCGTTGAATCAAGAGGAATCGAAGGATTTCCGCCAAGAACACCACGAACCCTAGGACAACGAAAACCCCAAAATTGAGCCCCTTTACTCACGGATTTGGGAGGGGAATCAAAGAGAAAAGAACCACGAGGGGTTCATGCATACATCCCCCACCAAATCCCAAAGAGAAAGGTCTCAAAACCGCCACAAGAAATTCGCCAAGAAAAGCCTCCGAAAATCACCAAAAAGGAGAAACGGGAAAGACACATTCAAGCCTTGAGGAACCACGCCGAATCATCTATACATACCAAAGAGGTTCATACAAGGTCTAGCTTGCCGCCCGATCATCCTTCCCTCTCACAAGATCTCACCATGAAGCTCTCAAGCTAGTCCTAGAAATTCCAAAGGAAAAAGGAAGGGGAAAATAGGAAAACAAAATGAGCTAGGGTTCCAAGAGATGGCTGCCATCCTCTCACCACTTGGGTTATATGGAGGCAACCGAAAGACTGGTACCCACCGGTCAGACCGGTCAGACCCACCGGTCAGACCGGTCCGATGCTGCTGTACCTCCGTCTTCGGTTCTTCGGTCTTGGCTTTGTGGATCAACCAAGGAACCCAGTGGTTTTCTGGTGAACCACCGGAAACCCCGCGAACTCGGTGTAGCCTCCGCCAATCACCACTCATGACTCGGCTCCCACGTAGTCCCGGCTCGACCTTGGTTTCGAGGCTCAACCAAGAAACCGTCCACGACTTCATCTCGCTGTTCTTGCCACCATGCGGCCCGCACTTGACCCCGCTGGCCACCGGGTCCCTCGAACCAAGCCTACTTGTCTTCTCCACACCTGGAGGCCTCACCGGCAACGACCTTTTACGCTTGTTCTTCACCTGCAACAACACCAGTCAAGCCGCAACCTGCCCCTGCAATACTTAGCCAAGAATCAGTCCACACCACATTGTCAATCACTCATCACACCAGGAAGCGACCATCCACCGGTCCTCGAACCACACATGGCTCTCAATCTCCCCCTTGATGAGTGCATTGACAACACACACGTTTTGGTAACCAAAGAGAAAAGAAAAGAAAAGAAATGACTAAAAGAAACTCCAACAAGCGATCAAAAGCCAAAGAAAGGCAAAGAGCAAGATCACTTGAAGAAGACAAGTCTCGGACCCCTTAGGCAAGGGCAACGGCTCGACACATCCGAGACAAAAACATGCTCAAGGAAAGAGCACAAACCGCCAATCCAAAGCTCGAAAACCACAAAGAGCTCTCCCTGAACCAATGCAACTCCCCCTGGACGAATGCATGCAAACCTCCTCGCAAAACAGAGCAGCTGCTTCAGCTTTTCTCTGACCGGTCAGACCGGTCAACCACACCGGTCAGACCGGTGCGCTAGATCACCCAGCACCTGGGAACTTACACCGGTCAGACCGGTGGAAGACACCGGTTAGGCCGATGACCATCTGGGAACTGCACGAGCTCAAAAATAGCTCGAAACCACTTGGAAACCTTCTAAATGCATGCAGCAAGCCAAAACATGCTCAAACTTCTCCCCCTTGTTGACAATGCATGAATCAAGCCAAAAATGCAAAAAATGCAACCTAGAGCTTCTCAAATAGACAAAATTCAACATAGGATGCTACACATGTCCAAATGAGCAAGTTAGATACTCTATAGCTTCGTAATGACATCAACTACATGATCACCAAGTTTCACAACCATTGGACGAAGCTAAGATAGAATTGAGCAATTTTGCAAAAATTCACCCACTCATGAGCAAAGTCCTAAACATGAGCAAAACATGTCAAAATGGCAAAGCCACACAAACTTCATGCTAGGACAACCATTCTAATCATAAGACCATCATAAACACCCACAAGTACCTTATGTCATGTCAAAGCCACCGAGCCATGTGCCTACTTCTATATATGAGACTTCTCATTGGTAGGCATCATGCAACGGTTTAGCACCCAAAGCAAATTAAAATTAGCACATATGACATGGGAGCATATTTTCCAAGCAATTTACATTTCATTTTCAGATTTGAAATTGGTACATGAAATGTCTTTGCGACAAAAAAGGAACGTATGCCCCTCCACAAGATCAAGCATGGGGGCTAAACATTCATGATGGAAAATGAGCCTTTGGCCCCATATGATCAAAATAAGCTATCCAACCACAAATTAAGCATAGCCAAGCCACTAAAACATGTCAAGATCGTATAAAGGTATTTACTCACAGGAGAGCATACATGTGACATTTTTGAAAAACATAGCCATCAACCATGGATATAAACCAAGATCATCAAGAGCTAAGCCAAACTAACCATAGCTTACCAAACTAGCTCACAAGGACATATATATCATACCATGGTGAACAATGTATATAGGAGAAGCTTTTCCTACACAATGCATATGATACAAAATGCATGCAACCTAAGATACAAAGATGCCTATACATCATGTTACATATGCCATGCCAAATGCAAGAAATGCACAAAGGAAAGCTATACATATGCTACAAAGGAGCTCCCACACACCAACTCAAGAAATCAAACAAACACCAAGCTCCCCCCGCAAACGAGTGAAAGTTGCTTGATCTAGGGGTTTGGTGAAAATATCGGCTAGCTGGTCATGTGTAGGTACATGGATCAAAGAGATTTTTCCTTTCTCTACATTGTCTCTCAGGAAATGATACCTCACTTCTATGTGCTTGATTTTGGAATGAAGCACTGGGTTCTTTGCTACACTTATGGCACTGGTGCTGTCACATTGAAGTGGGACGTGGGTGTATTCCTCGCCAAAGTCGCTCATGGTGTATGTGATCCAAAGGAGCTGAGAGCAACTACTAGCTGCGGCCACATACTCTGCCTCGGTAGTGGATTGAGCAACACTCGACTGTTTGCGGGAAGACCAAGACACCAAAGAGGAACCCAAAAACTGGCAAGTCCCAGAAGTGGACTTCCTATCCAACCGACACCTGGCAAAATCCGCGTCCGAAAATCCATGAAGAGCCAAAGAAGAAGACGCGGAGTACCAAAGGCCGAAGTCGGGAGTATGACGCAAATACTTGAATATGCGGTTGACCGCATGACGATGCGAAGTCCTTGGAGACGCTTGAAAACGAGCGCACAGACATACCGAGAATTGGATGTCTGGCATCGTCGCCGTCAAGTAGAGGAGTGACCCGATCATGCTCTGGTACTCCTTCTAATCCACATGCTCACCTTCCTCGTCCGCATCAAGAGCTGTAGTCGTACTCATAGGCGTCACCATGGCCTTGGAGTCCTCCATCTTGAACTTCCTCACAATGTCCTTGGTGTACTTGGCTTGGTGCACGAATGTTCCTTCCTTTGATTGCTTGATCTGGAGCCCGAGGATGAACTGCAGCTCACCCATCATGCTCATCTCAAATTCCCTGCTCATGTCTTCTGCAAACCTTGCAACAAGAGAGTTATACGAGCCACCAAAGACAATATCATCCACGTACACCTGCACAATCAGGATATCTCCGCCCTGCCTGAGGAAAAACAAGGTCTGATTGACCTTTCCCATCTCAAACCCTCTCTCAAACAGGAACCCCCTCAACCTACCATACCAAGCTCTAGGCGCCTGCTTCAACCCATACAACGCCTTCCTCAACTTGTACACCCGGTGGGGGTACTTCTCACTCTCAAACCCCGGTGGTTGCCTCACATACACTTCTTCCTCCAACACACCGTTCAGGAAGGCACTCTTCACATCCATTTGGTGCAACTTGAACCCTTTAGCCACGGAAAAGGCTAGAAGGATCCTAGTCGCCTCCAAACGAGCTACGGGAGCAAAGGTCTCCTCGTAGTCGATCCCCTCTTTCTGACTATACCCCTGAGCAACAAGCCTTGACTTGTTTCTCACCACTTCTCCTTTCTCTCCCTCTTTGTTCTTCCACTCCCATTTTGTCCCAATCGGCTTACACCCTGGGGGAGGGTCAACCAACTCCCAAACTTGGTTCCTCTCAAAATTCTCCAACTCCTCATGCATCGAATTTACCCAATTATGATCAGATAGCGCGTGTCCAATGTATTTGGGCTCAAAGGTGGCAACAAAAGCAGCATGAGCGAAATGAGAATTGTTCCAAACCCTCGACCGTGTAGTACGTTTATTCATGTCGCCGATGATTCTCGAAGCTGGGTGATCCACTTGCACTCGCCGGGGAGGTTCTCGCCTTGATGCTACCTCCCCCTCAACAGCAGCTTCGCCTTGATCTGGGTTTGTCATTGTAGGTGTGGGAGAGGGCCCGTTCTCGATCGTCGTCGAAGTAGTAGGTACATGCTCAGCCACGAGCACCACACCGCCATCTTCATCATCTCCATGTTCATGCTCCTCCTCCTGGAAAATCTCCTCGTCAAGTTCATCGTCACCTGCACACTCAAAAACAAGCTGACTACGTGGCTGTGTCTCGTCGAAGGTTACCTCGCAAGTCTCCACAATTTGGTTAGTTTCAAGATTGAGCACACAAAATGCTCTAGAATGAGATGCATAACCAAAGAAAATGCCGTCGACTGATCTAGCCTCGAACTTGTCCAACTTCTTCCCTTTCTTAAGAATGAAGCATTTACAACCAAAGACATGGAAGTGACTCACCTTGGGTGTGCGACCGTGCATCAACTCGTAACAGGTTTTCTTCTTGCCACCATGCGGCCCGCACTTGACCCCACTGGCCACCGGGTCCCTCGAACCAAGCCTACTTGTCTTCTCCACACCTGGAGGCCTCACCGGCAATGACCTTTCGCGCTTGTTCTTCACCTGCACCAACAGCAGTCAAGCCGCAACCTGCACCTGCAATACTTAGCCAAGAATCAGTCCACACCACGTTGTCAATCACTCATCACACCAGGAAGCGACCATCCACCGGTCCTCAAACCACACATGGCTCTCTAATACCCCTCCGGGCAAGGGAAAACAAGTCGTGGACCACGGCGAGGGGTCGTCCTCATGCTTCAAGAAGAAGAAGAAGAACGACAAGCGTCACGTGATGACAACCTCGTCGCGGCGGTCGAGCGCAAGGCCTCATGCCCCAAGGGCAACCCGACCAAGGCCGGTCCCCCGAAGGACCACTTCGAGAGACTCTTGGAGGCACCGTGCACCCACCATGAGGTCCCCGTCAAGCACGCGCTCAAGGATTGCCGCTTGATGAAGAATTACCTCAACGACACGCTCAAGCCCAAGGCCGCGGATCCACAAAAGAAGGATGCGCCCCTCCCCGACAACGATGACGATGACGTGGGAGCCGAGTACTCGGGTGAGGACGGGGCAGTCCATATGATCTTCGGTGGATCACCGGCGCAGCCCTTGAGACACCAAGAGAAGCTGAACCGGCGTGGGGTCTACAACGCTGAGTTTTCGACACCTTCGTACTTGAAGTGGTCAGAGGTTCCGATAACCTTCGACCGCAAGGACCACCCCGAATGTGTGCCGCAGCCGGGAGCTTACCCACTAGTGGTAGCTCCCCTGTTCAGGTCCATACGGATCCACAAGGTCCTGATGGACGGGGGGAGCGGGATAAACGTGCTCTACGCGTCGATGCTCGACGACATGGGCATCCCGCGGTCCAAGCTGCGGCCGTCGACCGCACCATTCCATGGGGTCGTCCCTGGGATTAAGGCACTCCCGATCGGGCAGATCGATCTACCCGTCATGTTCGGGACGCTGCAAAATTTTCGCACAGAAACCCTCACCGTCGAAGTGGTGGGGTTCTCGGGGACGTACCACGCCATCCTCGGGAGGCCAGCTTACGCGAAGTTCATGGTCGTGCCCAACTATATGTACCTCAAGCTGAAGATTCCCGGTCTGAAGGGGATCATCACGGTGGGGACTACGTTCCAGCGCGCATTCGAGTGTGACGCTGAATGCTTCCAATTTGCGGAGGCACTGATCCGGTCCGAGAGGCTCCACGCCGAGCCTCCCTCCGATGACCAAGAAATCCCCGAGTCGTCCAAGCGAGCGGCCTGCTCTTTCGAGCCCGCCAAGGACGTCAAGGATGCGGCCATCTCCGACAATGGCCGTACGCTCCGTATCGGGACGGCGCTCGATCCTAAATAGGAAAGTGCGCTCGTCGACTTCCTCAAAGCGAACCTCGATGTGTTTGCATGGAAACCCTCCGACATAAAGGGGATCCCGAGGGAGATTGCCGAGCACAAATTGAACATCAAGCTGGGATCGAAACCGGTGAAGCAACGCCTCTGCCGCTTCAAAGACGAGAAGTGCAAGGCGATTGGCGAGGAGATCAAAAAGCTCCTTAGTTCAGGGTTCATCCGAGAAGTATTCCACCCCGAGTGGCTTGCTAACCCTGTACTTGTAAAGAAGAAGAATAAGAAATGGAGGATGTGTGTTGACTACACGGGCCTTAACAAGGCATGTCCCAAGGATCCATTTCCTTTGCCTCGCATAGATCAGGTAGTCGATTCGACAGCTGGGTGCGAAACCCTCTGTTTTCTCGATGCGTACTCCAGGTACCACCAGATAGCGATGTGCATAGCGGACCAACTGGCAACTTCGTTCATCACTCCGTTTGGCGCCTACTGCTACAAGATGATGCCCTTCAGGCTCAAAAACGCGGGCGCCACATTCCAAAGATGCATGCGACGCGTCTTCGGGGACCTTATAGGACGAATCATCGAGGCGTACGTCAATGACATCGTACTCAAATCAAAAAAGACCGGTGATTTGGCCCCAGACCTCACGGAGGTGTTCACAAGGCCGCGGGAGCACGGGGTGAAGCTTAACCCCGAGAAGTGCGTTTTCGGGGTTCCGAGGGGTATGCTCCTCGGCTTTGTCGTGTCGGAACGCGGCATTGAAGCCAATCCCGAGAAGATCTCGGCCATCATGAACATGGGGCCAATCCAGAACTTAAAGGGTGTACAACGCGTCACGGGTTGCCTCGCGGCTCTCAGCCGTTTCATAGCGTGACTCGGGGAGCGCAGCCTGCCGTTGTATCGCCTAATGAAGAAGTCCGACCACTTCGCATGGACGCCCAAGGCTCAGGAAGCGCTCGACTCCCTCAAGGACCTCCTAAAGAGTCCACCTATCCTCACGGCTTCGGCGCTAGAAGAACCGATGCTCCTATACATCGTCGCGACAACCCAGGTGGTCAGCGCTGCATTGGTGGTTGAACGAGAAGAGCCCGGGAGGTCACTCAAGGTGCAGCGTCCAGTCTATTTCGTGAGCGAGGTACTCTCCGACTCGAAGACTCGTTACTCACAAATGCAAAAGCTCGTGTATGCTGT
This sequence comes from Cenchrus fungigraminus, assembly GCA_036936925.1. Taxonomy (NCBI): domain Eukaryota; kingdom Viridiplantae; phylum Streptophyta; class Magnoliopsida; order Poales; family Poaceae; genus Cenchrus; species Cenchrus fungigraminus. The sequence goes on along the minus strand of CM072768.1, from coordinate 73,951,173 downwards.
CTTGATCACCAAGCGAAAACTCCGCCACTACTTCGACGCACACCCCATCACGGTGGTGTCCAAATATCCGCTTGGGGAGGTGATCCAGAACCCCGAGGCCGAAGGGAGGATAGCCAAGTGGGCACTCGAGCTGATGGGGCAGAACATCTCGTATGCACCCCGCAGTGCTATCAAGTCACAAGTGCTGGCGGACTTTGTCGCTGAGTAGACGGAGATCCAAACTCCTCCGGCGCCCGTCGAGCACAAGACATGGATAATGTACTTCGACAACTTGGTCATGAAGGAAGAAGTGGGAGTAGGCCTTGTCTTCATCTCGCCTCTCGGCGTGCGCATGGAGTACATGGTTCGACTACACTTCCCCACCTCCAACAACATCGCCGAGTACGAGGCGCTCATCAACGGCCTTCGAATTGCGATCGAGCTCGGGATCCGTCATCTCAAGATCAGAGGAGACTCAGAGCTTGTCGTGGATCAGGTCATGAAAGAGAAAAATTGTGTTGATCCAAAGATGGTGGTGTACTGTCAGGCCGTTCGTGAGTTGGAAGGCAAGTTCCATGGGCTCGAGCTTCATCACGTGCTACGCGACTACAACAAGGCCACATACATCCTCGCCAAGACTGCATCAAGCCGCAAGCTGGTACCACATGGAGTGTTCGCGAGTGATCAGCACACGCCGTCTGTGCATGCTGAAGGGGAGAAGCCACAAGAACCCGAAGGGCCGGAGGTCATGGAGACCGACCAACCCCCCGAGCCGAACCTCGAGGACCCAGATTCGCGCTTCCCCATCCTCGAGTGGCTTGTCGAAGGGAAGCTGCCCTCCGACCAGATGGAGGCACACCGCATTGCCCGAAGAGCAAAAGCGTTCGTCCTCATCGAGGGCGAGCTCTACAAGCGGGGTGCAGTAGGCATTCTCATGCGATGCATCCTAGGAGACCAAGGAAAAGAGCTGCTTCGCGAGATTCACGCTGACACATGCAGACATCACGCTGGTCCGAGAACTCTTGTCGGGAATTGGGATGGCAACGGGGACCCGATCCCCGATTCCCCGCGGGGAATTCCCTTATTAGGGGACGGGGATGGGGAAGATTTCATCCCCACGGGGAAGTAAACGGGGGCAAATCATCCCCCGTCGGGTCTGGTGGGGACGGGGATGATTCACCGTCCCCCGTCCCCGTATCCCCGACCGACCGGCCCAATAAATAGCAGCCCATCAGTAGAAAGCCCAACACTGAAACATATAAGCAGGAAACGCCTAACCCTAACGATCCTATCCATTCCTCTCCCCACTCCAGCACTCCTCCCTCCCAGATCCCGCCACCGCAACCTGCTGCCGCAGGCGCCCTGCCATTGCCTGACGCCAGTTAGCTGTTGCTCAGGCCTGGAGAGTGGAAATCTGAGATCCCATGCGCCGGTGCGCAACACCCCGCGCTGGACGCGCAGCCGCGTGAGAGGCACTCCCGTCGGCCACCGCCCAAGCCAGGATCTCTGAATCTCTGATGGCTTCGTTCTCGTTGTGCTACAGGAAGCAGACAAGCATGGTGCTGGACTGCTAGAACTTCAGATCGAGACGCAATCTCTTTTGTCCTGCCCATTTTTATGTTGCTTTTGATTTTTTAATGCTGTGAATGCGAAGCTCTTTTGTCCTCTTATCTAGTTCCTTGCATCTATCTGATGCTTTGTTTAATTCAATTGAGAAAGTTCTACTTTTCCTCCTCGAATCTTAAGCCACTCGAATGCGGTTTGATTCTCATAAAAAAGCTCGAGCTATCTTCAGTTGAATGGATGACTGCTGACGGGGACGGGGATCCCACGGGGATTTTCCTCGCGTGGGGACGGGGATGGGAAGAAAATTTGCCCCGCAAGCTCTAGCGGGGATGGGGGCGGGGAATTTTTCTCCCCACGGGGACGGGGATGGAGGATCGATCCCCGACGGGGAAATCCCCGTTGCCATCCCTAGTCGGGAAGGCTTTCCGAGAAGGGTTTTACTGGCCCACAGCGGTGGCAGACTCCAAGGACATTGTGCGGCGTTGCGAGGGATGCCAGTTCTACGCTCGACAAACTCACCTCCCGTTGCAAGCGCTTCAGACCATCCCCATCACATGGCCCTTCGCTGTGTGGCACCTCGACATGGTGGGGCCGCTCCAACAAGCGCCCGGGGGCTTCACGCATCTCCTCGTGGCGGTCGACAAGTTCTCCAAGTGGATCAAGGCTCGACCCATCATGAACGTCCGCTCCAAGGAGGCCGTGGCATTCTTCACCGACATCATCTATCGCTTCGGCACACCCAACACGATCATCACCGACAATAGCACCCAGTTCACGGGGAAGAAATTCCTCAACTTCGGTGATGACAACAACATTCACATGGACTGGTCTGCCGTGGCGCACCCGAAGACGAATAGACAAGGGCTAAAGCCTCGCATCTTCAAGTGTCTCGACAAGTTCCGAGCAAGATGGGTGGCCGAGCTACCATCTGTTCTATGGAGCCTGCGCACCACGCCTTGTCGAGCAACTAGCTTCACGCCTTTCTTCATGGTGCACGGGTCGGAAGTGGTCCTCCCCACGGACATCGACTACGGCAGCCCACGAGTGCGAGCTTATACCGAGGAAGGCAATCAAGTCGCACTCGAGGATGCGATCGACCAGCTCGATGAGGTGCGCGACGTGGCACTGCTACACTCGGCCAAGTATCAATAGCCCTTGCGACGATACCAAGAGTGCAACATGCGCGCTCGCGAGTTCCAGGTCGGGGACCTTGTCCTCCGACGGGTTCAACGCAGCAAGGATCGGCACAAGCTTGCGCCCCCGTGGGAGGGGCCTTTCATCGTTGATCAAGTACTCCGACCCGGAACGTTCAAGATCAGATACGAGGACGGTCGAGTCGTCTCCAACGCGTGGAACATCGAACATCTGCGGCCATTTTACCCTTGAGTAACTGTTCAAATCCTATAAATCAGTGAATAAATGCCGCATGCTTTGTTCATACATCTATAAGTTCGTAAACTTCTCGGTTGCCATGTTTCTGTATGTTGCAACTTATCTAAAGGCTGAGCGGCGAGCGTCCCTACACCTGTGCAGAAACGCTCTCCGCTCGGGGGCTACCCAGGGCACGATGCCTTCCTTTCGTTTTCTACGTTTTTTCAAAACAAAAATCGACAACTATGTCGCGACCGATCGCACGTGCGAGAGGTATTTTGGCGGAAGGCTCGATCTTGCGAGAAGTAAAGATGGCGGCCTGCGCGGGGCTCGGTGCTGGTGCTCGTTCAACACCCCTAGCACCTACGCCTCCGTGGCTACGGTGCGAAGGCTTGCAAGCACAGTCTGAGTCCCCAGGATTCCATCCGACCTCTTCTCAAAAGCACTTGAGCAACCGCTCAGGCTCCGGCCTAAAACGATTTCAATGAAAATTTTGTGAGTTACTTATCGAATTTCCCCGAGTACTCAGGGGCTGCGAACGCATGGCACCTCTTAGCGGTTTGGGACGGCTGGGCTCCCCGACTCCTACGCCCCCGCGGCTCCAGAGTAGAGCTTAGTCATCTCAGAATCCTAAGACCTTTTACACATTACTGTAGTCGACCCTTGGTGCTCGAGAACGTTCGAGCTGTAACACTTCCCGAGTAGGTTTTCTAAATGAAATGAAACTGTTTAGGGCGTTACACATGCAAATTGTTCTTAATCACCTACATATAAATATGATACATCTAAAGTGAAGGCCTGGAGCTCTCTTGGTCTTCTGGTGTGTCTCCTGGTATCAGGTCCAGGTCCTTCATGGCGACGTCGGCCATATCCCGGGCGAAGGAGGCGCAGTCTTCCTCGAGCTGGTCATAGTGCTCATCAGAGCTGCCAGGAGCCCAGCCACCGCTCAGCGCCATGCGGTCAGGCCCTGATAGTGCGAGTCGAACATGGCGAGCACCTGGTGTACCACCTTCCGAGCAGTTGACAGTTCCCGCTCCTTGATGACTTCCGGGAGGCCCTCAACTAGCTTCGCTAGCGTGTCGGGGAGCATCGGCCCGACGGCAATGCCAACCCCCGACAAGACACGGCCGACAGGCATCGCGAGGTTGGCGTATTCCACGATGTTCTGCCAGCGTGACGTTTCCGTCTCGCGCCGGGCGTTCTCGGTTTGCTCAAGCTTCGTCTTGAGTTGCTCCTGGGCCTTCCGGGACTGCTCGAGCTCGGTCTTGATCACTGAAAAGGGTCGACAAGGTGCAATGAGCAAACACAGCGCGATCAATTCAAGAGAAGAGCAAGGCAGGATCGAAGGGACTTACTCTCGAGCTGCTCCGACAGTCACTTGATCGAGCTGTCCTTCTCGATGATCTTGAGCTCGGCGGCGTTCACCTCCTGCGATTTCTCCGAGAGCTTCGCGGTCATCGCGGCGTGATGCGTGCGCAGCCCTATGACCACGAGGAGACAAATCAGCATCGACAAAAATCAACGCAAAAGAAGAAACCAACGATGACATTTGGGGCCTGCTCACCGTCGATGTCTGAAGGACCGATTAGGCGAACCAGAGAGGGGGGGAGTGAATGGGAGCCGATAAAAATTCTTCTCGAAGGAGATGAGAACTCCAACAAGACGAACAAGGCTTCCAACTCACGTCTCCGACTCAACTACCCAAGTTGGTCAAGACCACACAGCCACTGGAGTGCTACTGGTCCTAGGAACCAACACTCAACCTTCCGAGCCAAAACTCACCGAACCACACAGCGGAAACTTGCACGGCTTGCTGCCTGTGCTACACCGGTCAGACCGATGGCCTGCGCCGGTCAGACCGGTGACACCGGTCAGACTGGTGGACAGAGCCGGTCAGGCCGGTGGCTACAGCAGCCGCACAGCAAATGTTCCAGGAAGCCTCAGTGACTCCTCTAGGCCCTGGAACAAAAACCACCACGAAACACAACCTGTGAGGAAGAAGAACCCCTCACAAAGCCTAGCAAAACAACTCCAAACACGCCAAGAACTGATCAGCAGGACCACGGGACAAAACCACACGGACAAGGCTATTCCCCGAGACAAAAACCCACCAAGGGCTAGCACCGGTCAGACCGGTCAAGAGCACCGGTCAGACCGGTCGTGCCTGGGCAGCTCGGGATGAACAGCGCCCGCGAGTCAACTCCTCCAAATCCAACTCCCGATCTCCCGATTCGCTCCACGGTTTTGCACAAGACTTTGGGGATAGTAGGAACACCTCATGGGTACTCCATAGCCAAGATTTGGTCCACCAAAACTTGTCAAATCAAGAGGAATCGAAGAAATCCCACCAAGAACGCCTCTAACCCTAGAGCCACGAAAACCCCAAAATCGAGCCCCTTTGCTCACGGATTTGGAAGGGGAATCAAAGGGAAAAGAACCACGAAGGGTTCATGCATACATCCCCCACCAAATCCCAAAGAGAAAGGCCTCGAAATCGCTCCAAGAAAATCGCCAAGAAAGGGCTCCGAAAATCACCAAAAAGGAGAAACGGGAAAGACACATCCAAGCCTTGAGGAACCACGCCGAATCATCTATACATACCAAAGAGGTTCATACAAGGTCTAGCTTGCCGCCCGATCATCCTTCCCTCTCACAAGATCTCACCATGAAGCTCTCAAGCTAGTCCTACGAAAATCCTAAGAAAATAGGAAGGAAAAATAGGAAAACCAAATGAGCTAGGGTTCCAAGAGATGGCTGCCATCCTCTCACCACTTGGGTTATATGGAGGCAACCGAAAGACGAAAATACCCTTATTAGCTAACTAGGGATACATGCCCCTCGAGGGCGAAAATGGAAGTCTTTGTCTTCGCACCATCGGACGGATGCCCAGCGACCGCAAACTTGCTTAGCCTCGACGCAAGCCTTGCGATCCCGACGCGTGTCCTCCGCTTCGAAGATTCCGGACTGCGTCGTCGCACACCGGTCAGACCGGTGCTCCTCACCGGTCAGACCGGTACCCACCGGTCAGACCGGTCAGACCCACCGGTCAGACCGGTCTGGAGCTGCTGCACCTCCGTCTTCGGTTCTTCGGTCTTGGCTTTGTGGATCAACCAAGGAACCCAGTGATTTTCTGGTGAACCACCGGAAACCCCGCAAACTCGGTGTAGCCTCCGCCAATCACCACTCATGACTCGGCTCCCACGTAGTCCCGGCGCGACCTTGGTTTTGAGGCTCAACCAAGAAACCGTCCATGACTTCATCTTGCCGTTCTTGCCACCATGCGGCCCGCACTTGACCCCGCTGGCCACCGGGTCCCTCGAACCAAGCCTACTTGTCTTCTCCACACCTGGAGGCCTCACCGGCAACGACCTTTCACGCTTGTTCTTCACCTGCACCTGCACTAGTCAAGCCGCAACCTGCATCTGCAATACTTAGCCAAGAATCAGTCCACACCACGTTGTCAATCACTCATCACACTAGGAAGCGACCATCCACCGGTCCTCGATCCACACCTGGCTCTCAATCTCCCCCTTGATGAGTGCATTGACAACACACACGTTTTGGTAACCAAGAGAAAAGGAAAAGAAAAGAAACGACTAAAAGAAACTCCAACAAGCGATCGAAAGCCAAAGAAAAGGCAAAGAGCAAGATCACTTGAAGAAGACAAGTCTCGGACCCCTTAGGCAAGGGCAACGGCTCGACACATCCGAGACAAAACATGCTCAAGCAAAGAGCACAAACCATCAAACCAAAGCTCGAAAACCACCAAGAGCTCCCCCTGCACACATGCAAGCTCCCCCTGAACCAATGCAACTCCCCCTGGACAAATGCATGCGAACCACTTCACGAAACAGAGCAGCTGCAACAGCTCAGCTCTGACCGGTCAGACCGGTCGACACCACCGGTCAGACCGGTGCGCAACATGTGAACAGGACTAGCACTCTGACCGGTCAGACCGGTGACCTCAACCGGTCAGACCGGTGCACAACAGAGCCCAAAAATGGCTCGAAACCACCTGAAAACCTTCCAAATGCATTCAGTAGGCCAAAACATGCTCAAACTTCTCCCCCTTGTTGACAATGCATGAATCAAGCCAAAAATGCAAAAAAATGCAACCTAGAGCTTCTCAAATAGACAAAATTCAACATAGGATGCTACACATGTCCAAACGAGCAAGTTAGATACTCTATAGCTTCGTAATGACATAAACTTCATGATCACCAAGTTTCACAACCATTGGGCGAAGCTAAGATAGAATTTAGCAATTTTGCGAAAAATCACCCTCTCATGAGCAAAGTCCTAAACATGAGCAAAACATGTCAAAATGGCAAAGCCACACAAACTTCTTGCTAGGACAACCATTCTAAGCATAAGACCATCATAAACACCCACAAGCACCTCATGTCATGTCAAAGCCACCGAGCCATGTGCCTACTTCTATATATGAGACTTCTCATTGGTAGGCATCATGCAACGATTTAGCACCCAAAGCAAATTAAAATTAGCACATATGACATGGGAGCACATTTTTCAAGCAATTTACATTTCATTTTCAGATTTATAATTGGTACATGAAATGTCTTTGCGACAAAAAGGAACTTATGCCCCTCCACAAGATGAAGCATGGGGGCTAAACATTCATGATGGCAAATGAGCCTTTGGCCCCATATAATCAAAATAAGCTATCCAACCACAAATTAAGCATAGCCAAGCCACTAAAACATGTCAAGATCATGTAAAGGCATTTACTCACAAGAGAGCATATATATGAAAATTTTTCAAAAGCATAGCCATCAACCATGGATATAAACCAAGATTATCAAGAGCTAAGCCAAACTAACCATAGCTTACCAAATTAGCTCACAAAGACATATATGTCATTCCATGGTGAACAATGTATATAGGAGAAGCCTTTCCTAAACAAAGCATATGATACAAAATGCATGCAACCTAAGATACAAAGATGCCTATACATCATGTTACATATGCCATGCCAAATGCAAGAAATGCACAAAGGAAAGCTATACATATGCTACAAAGGAGCTCCCACACGCCAACTCAAGAAAACAAACAAACACCAAGCTCCCCCTGCAAACGAGTGAAAGTTGCTTGATCTAGGGGTTTGGTGAAAATATCGGCTAGTTGTTCATGTGTGGGTACATGGATCAATGCTATCTTCCCTTTCTCTACGTTGTCTCTCAGAAAATGATACCTCACTTCTATATGCTTGGTTTTGGAATGGAGCACTGGGTTCTTTGCAACGCTTATGGCACTGGTGCTGTCACATTGAAGTGGAACATGGGTATACTCCTCACCAAAGTCACTCATGGTGTATGTGATCCAAAGGAGCTGAGAGCAACAACTAGCTGCGGCCACATACTCTGCCTCGGTAGTGGATTGAGCAACACTCGACTGTTTGCGGGAAGACCAAAATACCAAAGAAGAACCCAAGAACTGGCAAGTCCCAGAAGTGGACTTCCTATCCAACCGACACCCGGCAAAATCCGCGTCTGAAAATCCATGACGCGCCAAAGATGAAGACGCAGAGTACCAAAGGCCGAAGTTGGGAGTGTGTCGCAAATACCTGAAAATGCGCTTGACTGCTTGCCGATGCGAAGTCCTCGGAGACGCTTGAAAACGAGCGCACAGACACACCGAGAATTGGATGTCCGGCCTTGTCGCCGTCAAGTAGAGGAGTGACCCGATCATGCTCCGGTACTCCTTCTGGTCCACGTGTTCACCTTCCTCGTCCGCATCAAGAGCTGTAGTCGTACTCATAGGCGTTGCCATAGCCTTGGAGTCCTCCATCTTGAACTTCCTCACAATGTCCTTGGTGTACTTAGCTTGGTGCACAAATGTTCCTTCCTTTGATTGCTTGATTTGTAGCCCGAGGAAGAACTGCAACTCGCCCATCATGCTCATCTCAAATTCCCTGCTCATGTCTTCTGCAAACCTTGCAACAAGAGAGTTAGACGAGCCACCAAAGACAATATCATCCACGTATACCTGCACAATTAGGATATCTCTGCCCTGCCTGAGGAGAAACAAGGTCTGGTCGACCTTCCCCATCTCAAGTCCTCTCTCAAACAGGAACCCCCTCAACCTACCATACCAAGCTCTAGGCGCCTGTTTCAACCCGTACAGCGCCTTCCTCAACTTGTACACCCGGTGAGGGTACTTCTCACTCTCAAACCCCGGTGGTTGCCTCACAAACACCTCTTCCTTCAACACACCGTTCAGAAAAAGCACTCTTCACATCCATCTGGTACAACTTGAACCCTTTAGCCACGGAAAAGGCTAGAAGGATCCTGATCGCCTCCAGACGAGCTACAGGAGCGAAAGTCTCCTCGTAGTCGATCCCCTCTTTCTGACTGTACCCCTGAGCAACAAGTCTCGACTTGTTCCTCACCACTTCTCCTTTCTCTCCCTCTTTATTTTTCCACACCCATTTTGTCCCAATCGGCTTACACCCTGGGGGAGGGTCAACCAACACCCAAACTTGGTTCCTCTCAAAATTCTCCAACTCCTCATGCATCGAGTTAACCCAATTATGATCAGATAACGCGTGTCCAATGTCTTTGGGGTCAAAGGTGGCAACAAAAGCAGCATGAGCGAAATGAGAATTGTTCCGAACCCTCGACCGTGTAGTACGTTCATTCATGTCGCCGATGATTCTCGAAGCTGGGTGATCCACTTGCACTCGCCGGGGAGGTTCTCGCCTTGATGCTACCTCCCCCTCAACAGCAGCTTCGCCTTGATCTGGGTTTGTCGTTGTAGGTGTGGGAGAGGGTCAATTCTCGATCGTCGTCGAAGTAGTAGGTACATGTTCAGCCGCGGGCATCACACCGCCATCTTCATCATCTCCATGTTCATGCTCCTCCTCCTGAAAGATCTCCTCGCCAAATTCGTCGTCACCTGCACACTCAAAAACAAGCTGACTACGTGGCTGTGTCTCGTCGAAGGTTACCTCGCAAGTCTCCACGATTTGGTTAGTTTCAAGATTGAGCACACGAAATGCTCTAGAATGAGATGCATAACCAAAGAAAATGCCATCGACAGACCTAGCTTCGAACTTGTCCAACTTCTTCCATTTCTTCAGAATGAAGCATTTACAACCAAAGACATGGAAGTGACTCACCTTGGGTGTGCAACCGTGCATCAACTCGTAACAGGTTTTCTTCTTGTGAACCCTGAGGTAGATCCTGTTCGACACATGGCACGCGGTATTGACTGCCTCAGCCCAGAACCTTCTCGGAGTCCTATGCTCGTCGAGCATCGTCCGAGCCATCTCGCACAAGGTCCTGTTTTTCCTTTCCACCACGCCATTCTGGGGAGGCGTATACGGACTCGAAAACTGGTGTTCAAGACCCAAGTCATGGCAAAAGGTTTCGAAGCGAGAGTTTTTGAATTCCGAGCCATTGTCACTGCGGATCGCTCGTATGGCATCTCCGTGCCTCTCGTTTCTTAACCTCAAGACAAGATCTCGAACAAAACCAAACGTCTCCCCCTTCTCCTCAAGAAAGAACACCCACGCATACCGAGAGTAGTCGTCCACCACAACAAGGACATACCACTTCCCACCCGCAAATCGCACATGAGCTGGGCCAACAAGGTCCATATGGAGCAGCTCGCATGGACGCTCAGTCATCACATCGGTGAGAGGCGGGTGAGAAGAGGCTACCATCTTGGCATGCCTACACGGCACACAAACCAACTCTTTCTCAAACCTCAACCGTGGCAATCCTCGGACCAAATTGAGTTTACTCAAGCGAGACAAAAGGTCAAAACTCAAGTGACCCAACTTCCTATGCCACTTCCACAACTCACTCGAAGAACCAGCCAAGAAGCAACGCTCCACACCAGAAGACTGAGAAAAATCAGCTCGGAACACTTGACCCTCGGGAACGACCATGCAAACAAGATCTCCCCGAGAATCTAAAATCCGAGAACCACCAGGCCGAAACAACACCTCAAAACCCTCATCCAACAACTGGGACACAAAAAGCAAATTGTATCCAAGCGATTGAACAAGAGCAACACGCCTGAGAGTGATCTTGTCACTTACCTTAATCTCACCTTCTGACAGCACACGCCCTCGCCCATTGTCCCCAAAGGTGATGTACTTCTTTTTCACCACCGGGACGAGACTTGAGAACCACCCCTTGTCTCCGGTCATATGCCTCGAGCAACCGGAGTCAATCAACCAAATGTTCTTCAAGTCTCCCACCTGAAATTCAAAAGCGAGCACGTGAGTGAACAAACGACTCAGCACTGGGGTTAGTACCAGAAGAGTAAAACCAGTGCCGAGCCATTTGCTCCAAAGTGGGGTTAGCACAAACCAAATCATCACGCCTATCAAAGCTACCACCACGGTGACCACCACGAGGGAACCAACCCTCTCTAGCTGGAGGAGGACGAAAACCACGAAAGGGAAACCGTGGATCGTTCCTCCTCTCCATCTCAAAGCTACGACTCCTCCCACCCTCGTATTGAGCACGAGGTGGAGAACGCCTAGCAAACTGACCACCTGCCAACTTTCCAGACCAACCACCAGAACCACGACCTCCAGAACCAAACCGAGCATCCTCACGAGCACGAAACCCGACTCGCTGTCTGCCCAGACCTGCACCGGTCTGACCGGTGTAGCTCGGCCAGCAGCAGCACCTGCAGCCTTCCGGTCTCCCCAAGCCGGAACCGTCCTCACAATCGCCTTGGCCCTGGGCATCTGCATACGAGGCTCAGGTACACCATTAGAGGGGTGGTACCTGTCCTTGTTAGCCCACTCTCTAGCCATTCTCTCCTCACGCTTCCTCTTGAAGCAAAACTCATCCTTGTGACCATCTCTCCCACAATACCCACAATGGAACTTTATGGGCTGTGGCTTAGGCTTAGGCTTGGGTTGGGGCTGCCCACTCGGCTTCTCACCCTTCTTCTCTCCTTCCTCACCTCCCTTTGGGCTCACAAACTTCACCGGTTTCTGAAAATCATTTGTTGGGTGAGGGAATATGGGTGGATCTGGAGTAGTGTCAAGTTTGTTTCTGAGATGGTTAGGCTTGGGCTCAAACTTGTTCTTGTGTCTGTTTGGTGGTGGGATAGGAATCTCTCCAACTCTCTCAACTCCCTCACCACAGTTCTCTCCAAGCTTGTCAGCCCCAAGTGCCTGACCATCATAGCGTTTGAAAGCCGCTATCATGATACCAAGCTGAGGCTCCTGACCCGACAACCAGCTCATACATTTTCTCAGCTCATCATTCTCATCCTGCAAGCGATCAACATAATGTGCAAGCTCCAAATTCTTAACCACATGCAATTCACAAGTAGAGCAGGAAGTGGGAATAGGCTCTTTCAACTTAGCCTCAAGCGAAACAGTGTAAGCATGCAACTCATCAATCTTTCCATGCAAAACAGGGCAAGAAGTGCAAGCACCTAGCAAAGCAGGTCTAGACTTAAGCTCAGCCACTTCAACCCTATGCATATCTAGTTCATCACAAGTAGAAGCATGCTTATCCTTAAGAGCAGTAAGATCAGCTAGGTACACAGAGCAATCACAGCAATCAATCTCATGAGAAACCACAGGAGAAGCCTTAAGCGAATCAATCTCAAGCTTAGCATCTAGGTTCTGGGTTTCTAGCTCAGCCACACGGTTCCTAGCATCTTCTAGTGAGGCCCTAAGTTCTTTCCTCATCTTCTTGGCCTCTCTAAGCATGTGATCGCGGTTATCAAGCAAGTCAACCAACTCATCATTCTCCTTGCGCAAAGAAGAGAGCTCATCACATACCTCATCCTCGGAGTCAGAGTCCGAGTCACTCTGGTGGCTCTTCTTGCTGCCGGAGCTACGGGCCATGCCGCAGAAGCCATCTCCCGCGAAGCAGCTCAACCCGCTCAAGTTCCTGGATGACTTCTTGTTCTTGCGCCGATCACCTTCATCTTCACTGCTACTCGAGCTCGAGGAAGAGTAGGCGGAGCTGGAGTCGACATCGCTCGCTCCGACCATTTCTCGGGCCTTCCTGCCGTGGCCATCCTTCTTCCTCGACCGTCGCTCGTCCTTGTGCTTGTTCTTGTGCTTGTGATCGCGCCTCGATCGGTACTTGCCAACCTTGCTCGATCGGTGCCTGTAGCCGTCCTTGTAACCGTCCTTATTCTCCGTCTTCTCCGGGCAGTCGGCGACGTAGTGTCCTGGCTTGCCGCACTGAAAGCACGTCCGTGCTGTCCTCCTCGTGTTCACCCGGTTCTCGTGCAGCCTCTCGAACCGCCTGGTCAGCAACGCCAGCTCGTCCTCTCCAAGCACATCGAACTCCTCATCTGGCAAAGACATCAAAGAAGACAGAGAGTACATCCTGGAGGATGCGTTAGCGTTAGACTTAGCTCCTTTGCCACTAACGAGAGCGAGACTATGAGAATCAGTCGGGCTCTCGATCTTGGCTGTCATACCACGGTCCAACTCAGCCGACTTGAGCTTCGAGAACAGCTCGTTCACCGTCAAGGTGTCATACTTCTCGGACTCAACAATAGCCTCAAACTTCCCGTCCCATACGATACGATCCAACGAGTGCAAGAGCTTCACGGCTCTATCATGATCATTGTATGGGAGGACGTCCACATTGGCTCTCATGTTGTTCACAACGACCGTAAATCGCTGGAAAAGGGCATCGACGGACTCGCCGGGGAGATGAGTGAAGTTCTCGTACTCTCTCCGGTAAGTCGCGTACATCCGAGCCTGAACCTGAGCATTCCCAGCATGAGCATCCTTCAACTGCTCCCAAATCCTACAAGCTAAGTCCTCTGTCTGAACCCGATCGAATTCAGGCTGACACAGAGCACGAAACAAGTAGTCGACAGCCTTGTTGTTGGCTTCGAACATATCCCTCGATCCTGGAGCAAGGAAGTTCATCGGATGAACATAAGCTGTGTTCACCGTGACATCCCAAAGGATCTGACCCTTTCCGCGGAGGAACGCCGCCATCCGCCTTTGCCACATCTGGTAGTTCTTCCCATCGAAGTGCGGAGGACCCGAACCCCGTTCCTGGTACGCCATCTTTGGATCTTAGACTGGTAAGAGTCAATAAAGACCCGAACCGGCTCTGATACCAATTGAAGGACCGATTAGGCGAACCAGAGAGGGGGGGGGGAGTGAATGGGAGCCAATAAAAATTCTTCTCAAAGGAGATGAGAACTCCAACAAGACGAACAAGGCTTCCAACTCACGTCTCCGACTCAACTACCCAAGTTGGTCAAGACCACACAGCCACTGGAGTGCTACTGGTCCTAGGAACCAACACTCAACCTTCCGAGCCAAAACTCACCGAACCACACAGCGGAAACTTGCACGGCTTGCTGCCTGTGCTACACCGGTCAGACCGATGGCCTGCGCCGGTCAGACCGGTCAGACCGGTGGACAGAGCCGGTCAGGCCGGTGGCTACAGCAGCCGCACAGCAAATGTTCTAGGAAGCCTCAGTGACTCCTCTAGGCCCTGTAACAAAAACCACCACGAAACACAACCTGTGAGGAAGAAGAACCCCTCACAAAGCCTAGCAAAACAACTCCAAACACGCCAAGAACTGATCAGCAGGACCACGGGACAAAACCACACGGATAAGGCTATTCCCTGAGACAAAAACCCACCAAGGGCTAGCACCGGTCAGACCGGTCAAGAGCACCGGTCAGACCGGTCGTGCCTGGGCAGCTCGGGATGAACAGCGCCCGCGAGTCAACTCCTCCAAATCCAACTCCCGATCTCCCGATTCGCTCCACGGTTTTGCACAAGACTTTGGGGATAGTAGGAACACCTCATGGGTACTCCATAGCCAAGATTTGGTCCACCAAAACTTGTCAAATCAAGAGGAATCGAAGAAATCCCACCAAGAACGCCTCTAACCCTAGAGCCACGAAAACCCCAAAATCGAGCCCCTTTGCTCACAGATTTGGAAGGGGAATCAAAGGGAAAAGAACCACGAAGGGTTCATGCATACACCCCCCACCAAATCCCAAAGAGAAAGGCCTCGAAATCGCTCCAAGAAAATCGCCAAGAAAGGGCTCCGAAAATCACCAAAAAGGAGATACGGGAAAGACACATCCAAGCCTTGAGGAACCACGCTGAATCATCTATACATACCAAAGAGGTTCATACAAGGTCTAGCTTGCCGCCCGATCATCCTTCCCTCTCACAAGATCTCACCATGAAGCTCTCAAGCTAGTCCTACGAAAATCCTAAGAAAATAGGAAGGAAAAATAGGAAAACCAAATAAGCTAGGGTTCCAAGAGATGGCTGCCATCCTCTCACCACTTGGGTTATATGGAGGCAACCGAAAGACGAAAATACCCTTACTAGCTAACTAGGGATACATGCCCCTCGAGGGCGAAAATGGAAGTCTTTGTCTTCGCACCATCAGACGGATGCCCAGCGACCGCAAACTTGCTTAGCCTCGACGCAAGCCTTGCGATCCCGACGCGTGTCCTCCGCTTCGAAGATTCCGGACTGCGTCGTCGCACACCGGTCAGACCGGTCAGACCCACCGGTCAGACCGTTCTGGAGCTGCTGCACCTCCGTCTTCGGTTCTTCGGTCTTGGCTTTGTGGATCAACCAAGGAACCCAGTGATTTTCTGGTGAACCACCGGAAACCCCGCGAACTCGGTGTAGCCTCCGCCAATCACCACTCATGACTCGGCTCCCACGTAGTCCCGGCTCGACCTTGGTTTTGAGGCTCAACCAAGAAACCGTCCATGACTTCATCTTGCTGTTCTTGCCACCATGCGGCCCGCACTTGACCCCGCTGGCCACCGGGTCCCTCGAACCAAGCCTACTTGTCTTCTCCACACCTGGAGGCCTCACCGGCAACGACCTTTCACGCTTGTTCTTCACCTGCACCTGCACTAGTCCAGCCGCAACCTGCATCTGCAATACTTAGCCAAGAATCAGTCCACACCACGTTGTCAATCACTCATCACACCAGGAAGCGACCATCCACCGGTCCTCGAACCACACCTGGCTCTCAATGTCCTGCGCCAATTTGGAGTTGGCGTCTCGGAGTCGGGTCACTTCATCGGTGGCGTCCTAGAGCTTGTTGGCCACCTCGGAAAACTGCTTGTTGGCCGTCCAGAGGCCCACGCTGGCGGTGGCCAAGTCTTGCGCCAGCCCGGCCACCTTCGATTCAAGTGCCGTCTTCTCCTGGGCGGCGGCTTGGGCAGCGGTCTGGGCGGCGGCCTCGGCAGCAGCGGCGGCGGCTGTGGCCCTCTCGGCGGCCTCGTTGGCGGTCGTCACGGTGGCCCGCAACTCCTCGATTTTCGCCTCCGCCTGGGCCAGTCTCGCCTCAAGGTACTCCCGCTCCGTCGCGACGCTGGCAGCCGCGGCCTCTACGGCCGTGGCGCGGTCTTCCATGGACTTCATGGTGGCCTCGAGTGCGTGAAGGACCGATTAGGCGACCAGAGAGGGGGGAAGTGAATGGGAGCCGATAAAAATTCTTCCCGAAGAATGAACTCGGCCTATGCCCCAAATTCACAAGCAAGGATTCCCACACGAGTTTGCCAAGGTCGCGCAGTCACAATGGACCTACCAACCCTAGGAACAAACCTCAACTCAAAGCAACACGGAAGCGCAACTCAAGAAGCAACAGACTTAGGCAATCTGCAGTGCCTGGGGCGGACGGTCCGCGGTGGCCAGGCGGACGGTCCGCGGTACCACGGCGGACGGTCCGTAAAAACTCCCCAAACAACCAGTACTGCACCTCAAAATACGAACGGTCCGTACCCTACCCTCGGACGGTCCGCGGATAACTTGTACCTCGCGGACAGTCCGGGACACTTGGGCGGACGGTCCGCAAACCCCTTGCAACACAAAGCAACTTTCTCGACGGATCGAACCACGAACGCGCAAGAACAAGCGACGAAATGGACGAACACGGGGCCACGCGGACTGTCCGCGCCTACCAGGTGGACTGTCCGCCAGGTGCGGACAGAGCAGCTCGAGCTCGAAAACGAGAGGTCAACCTCTCCTATCCATTCATGGATCTCCCAAACGGCTGGAGCTCTTGAGGCAAGATTTGGGGGAGATGTGAAGCGTCCCTAGGAGATGCTATACCCCAAAACTTGAGACCTCAAACGAACTAAAACGCCAGAAATCGAATTGCAGCCAAGCTCTACCAAAAAGCTAGGGTTCCAACCGAAATCCTTCAATCGGAGGCCGAATCCAGAGATTGAGGGGTCATGATCAAGCATAAAGATGCACAAGACATCTATCCATGATCCCCACCAACAAATCCGAACCCAAACACCTCAGAATCAAAGGAACAAGGCACGCACAAAAATCCAACGAAAATAGCCCGAAAAAGACACGAAAATCACATGAGCTGCAAGACGGACATCAACGCAACCATGAATGCTTCCATGCACTCGGAGGACAGATTCTCTACAAAACGGTGAAGAAAATCTGTGCCTATGGAGCAAGGAAATGAGAAGCAGTCCGGAAGGATAGTTTGCCCAGAAACCCTAGAGCTAATATATATGAGTCCCTCCAGGTTGGGCAAATGACCAAGCTACCCCTAGCACTTAAGTTGAGATACAAACCCCTCTGGGGCAAATAGGTCATGTAGCACTCCTCTTCATCACACGGCCACGCCTTCGCCGCAGTCCGCGTCCTCCCGACGCAAGCCCTGCGATCCCGCCACATGTTCGCCAGCATCGAAGCTTCTCGCGCGCGCCCGGATCCCGTCTCCGCCCGCCGAGCCTCCGATCTTGGTTTTGTGGCTCAACCAAGTAACCCGACGGTTTTGTGGTGAACCGCCGCAAACCCCGCGTGCAGACTCCGGTCGTGAGCCGCTACCCTGCACCGGCTCCTGTCTACGACTTCGTCTTGCTTTTCTTGCCACCATGCGGCCCGCACTTGACCCCGCTGGCCACCGGGTCCTTCGAGCCAAGCCTACTTGTCTCTCCACTCCTCGGAGGCCCCGCAAGGCATAGACCTTTTGGGCCTGCTCTTCACCTGCATCAACGCAAATCAAGCCGCAACCTGCACCTGCAATACTCGACCAAGAGTCAGTCCACACCACGTTGTCAATCACTCATCACAGCCAGGAGCAACCATCCACCGGTCCTCAGACGCTCCGGTCCTCAATCTCCCCCTTGATGAGTGCATTGACAACACACACAAGTAACCAATTCAGAGAAAAGAGAAAAAGAAAAGAATCGACTGAAAAACTCAAACAAGTGATCAAAAGCCAAACAAAAGCCAAAACAAGATCACTTGAGTGAGAGAAATCTCGGTCCCCTAAGGCAAGGGCAACGGCTCGACACAACCGAGATAAAATGCTCCAAAATTTGCCGACTCCTCAAGGTGAGGCAAAAGGGCTCGACACCATCGGCAAAAGAGCACAACTAAAATTCAGGCGAAAAAGAGCTCCCAAATGCATGAATGCAAGCTCCCCCTGAACAAATGCATTTCTCCCAAATGTTCTTCCCTTGATGCAAAAACTCCCTTGATGCACAAACTCCCCCTGGAAACATGAATTGGGTACTTTCCTCCCCCTTGTTGGTAATGCATGAATCAAGGCTATAAATGCAAGCATGTGCTTCTCAAATATACAAAGAGCACTACAACATGCAAAAATTGAGACATAGACAAGCAAGATAGCCACAATTTTAGTGCAAGCATCGCCAATAAGATAGATAGGGACATATAAGCATGTGACATAGCCATGATCAAAAGAAAGCATTTTCACAAAAAAATTCCCTCTCATGAGCATAGGACCTACACATGGTCAAAATGAGCACAAACAACATATAGCCCACAAACTTCATGCAAGGTCACACATTCTTATCACAAGATCATCACAAACAACTACAAGCTATCTCATGTCATGTCAAAACCACCGAGCCATGTGTCCACTTCTAGATATGAGACTTCTCATTGGTGAACATCATGCAACGGTTTAGCACCCAAGAGAAGGAATTTAAAGCATTTATGACATGGAAGCATATTTTTCAAGCACAAGCATTTCATATACCAATTTCATGATTTACAAGTTAAGCATGGTACATGAAGTGCCTTTGCGGCAAAAAGAAGCTTAGGCTTCTCCACAAGGTAGCATGTGGGCTAAACATTTATGATGATAAATGTATCTTTGACCCCAAATGAAAAGAACATGGTTCCAAGCACAAATTAAGCAAGACATAGCCATAAGTGCACAATTTGAACATGAGAGGCATTCTACTCACAAGAGAGGATCATATAGCATTTTTACAAAAGAAAGCCATCCACAAGCATATACATCCCAAAGCTACCAAGAGCACAGCTATACATTTCATGAGCATTACTAGCAAAGTCATAACCTCATATCCAGCATATCATGGTGATCAAAGCATATGAGAGAAGCACATCTCTGAGGCATATGATACAAATGCAGTCTATGATACAAAGATGCAAGCATGATATGATACATAAAAGAAAATGCAACATGCATATGTACATCAACCTTCCCAACCGAAGCTCAAAAAGGAAAAATGACTCCAAGCTCTCCTCGCAAACGAGCAAATGTAGCTTGGTCCAAAGGCTTGGTTAGGATATCGGCAAGCTGCTTTTCAGTTGGCACATGGATGAGGTCTATGTTTCCCTTCTCAACATTGTCTCTCAGGAAGTGGTACCTCACTTCTTTAAGTTTGGTTCTGGAGTGAAGCACGGGGTTTTTGGCAACACTGATGGCACTCGTGCTATCACACATGAGAGGTACATGGGAACACTCCTCACCAAAGTCACTCAGCGTGTATGTGATCCAAAGCAGCTGTGAGCAACAACTAGCGGCAGCAACATACTCAGCTTCTGTGGTAGACTGGGCTACACTAGATTGTTTGCGAGAAGACCACGAAACAAGCGAAGAACCCAAAAACTGGCATGTCCCAAAAGTCGACTTCCTATCACTATGTGAAAACCTCAAATAGGTCACGCAGCATTTGTAACGGGCCCTTAACACCCGTTACATGCACCCACATCTGTAATGGTTGTTGTTTGGCGCCCGTTACCCATAAGCACGCCAGGACGACCCCGGGGTTGGCCTCCACAACATCTGTTACCAATGTGGACTTCTGGTAACGGGCTTCTTAAACGCCAGTTACATGAATTCGTTGTAACGGACGTTAAATAGAGTCCTTACAAAAGTTAAACCTATCGGTAACAGGCTTGTAAAGTCCGTTACCGATCAATGCCCTATTAGTAACGGGCTGTTTAAGTCCGTTACTAATCACTGCCGTATTGGTAACAGGCTATAAAGTCTGTTACCGATAATTTTGTACTGGAGACGCATGCTTGTTATGATGCGTCTCCTTTGCTGGCGACCCAATTGGATACGCTCGTGTCACCTTTTTTCTCTCATCAGAGACGCACGTAGTTATTGCTCGTCTCTGTCTTCTCCTTCCGACACCACTCGCTCTCTCTCCGCAGAAGGCCACTCCCATTCCGACAACAACACTCGCTCTCTCTCCACAGAAGGTCACTCGCTCGATCTCGCTGCTCAGATGTCCCCGCCAGCCTATCCCGTTTGCCGCCGCCAGCTGCGCACACTCTGAGGATCGCGCTTAATTTCTCTCCTCAGAAAGCAGGCGCTGCAGCAGGCCGGCCGGCCGCGTGCGCGATGGCGAAAGGGGCTAGCGGACGTCGACCGCGGCGTCATCCAAAGCAGATGCCTCCATGTCCCCTCCCCCTGGGGCTCGGCGCCGTCCTCCGCACTGTCGCCGTGGCCGCGACGCCGCCTCCGATCCTCCTCCTCGGCCGCGCTCGCCTCGTAGAAAGTCCTCGTCAAGGTGGAAATTGATTGCCCCCTTTTATTGAAATTCTTCAGCTGTTCTAATCCTCTTGTGTTATCAATTTTTTTGTGTGATGAATTATGCTCATTTGATGTATGGAATGCAGATGGCGTCTGCTGCTCGGGCTTGGATGTACAGACAGCCCCAAGAAGATTGGGAGAATTTCTTAAGCGGGGTCAATGGTTTTCTAAATCAAGCAGAGGCGGATATGAGAAACCTTGGTGTTCAGGCAATGCTTTGCCCCTGTATAGATTGTCTCAACTAGAAGAAATTTGCACAACGGGAAATCATTTTTACATCATTTGGTCACACGTGATTTCACAAAAAATTACACGTGTTGGAATAAACATGGTGAGGAAGGCCTTAATGAACTCGAAGCAGGCTGCCTAAATGAAGGTGAAGTGCGACACCATGCTACCGACCATGATGAAGACCTTGATGACGGTGGAGTTTTTGAGGAAAATGAACCATTATTCCCACCAAATGTGATGAGGCCTGAGGATATCACTGATCAAGAAGTTAGGGGCTTCGATGATGGTGAGGTGTTGCAACGTGTGCACAATGTTGATCAAATGTTGCGGGATGTTGAGTTTCAACGAGTGTACACACCTTCTGAATTAGCGGGGCTGAAGCGTTCATTGAAGATTCAAAGAAACCCTTCTATCCTTATTGCCAGAAGTACTCTCACCTTTCTGGTGATCTAAAACTTCTGCAGCTTAAGGCAGATCATGGTTGGAGCAATAAAAGTTTCAAACATCTATTGGATGTGCTTAGAGACATGCTACCTGAAGGAAACCAAATAGCAGAGTCTGTCTATGAGGCGAAGAAGATAATTTGTCCTCTGGGAATAGAGGTTGAAAAAATCCATGCATGCAAGAACAGTTGTGTATTGTTCCGTGGAGATTATGCAGACCTTGACAAGTGCCCCAAGTGTGGCTATGATCGGTACAAGAGGAAAAAGGATGGTGGAGATGATAATAATGCTGATGACGAGAACGAGCCCGGCGAGATCAGAGGAAAGAAGAAGAAGGCTAACAGAGGGGCTCCTATGAGGGTGGCATGGTATTTTTGCATCATTCCTCGGCTGAGAAGATGGTTCGCAACATGAAAGGAGGCCCAACTCTTGCGTTGGCATGACGAAGGCCGAAAGGAGCTTAAGAAAGATGGCAAGTTTAGGCACCCCGCAGATGCAGCACAATGGGGTAACATTAATAACCACTTCCCGTGGTTTGACGAAGATGTAAGGAGCATACGGTTTGCTATGAGCACAGATGGCGTGAACCCATTCGGTAACCAGAGCTCAACACATAGCACCTGGCCTGTCGTGCTGTCGTTGTACAACCTTCCACCCTGGCTATGCAAGAAACAGAAATATATGATGTTGACAATATTGGTCTCCGGGCCAAAGCAACCTGGTGACCGTATTGATGTCTACTTGAGGCCACTAGTTGATGACTTGAAGATACTGTGGAAGCCTGGTGGGAAGGAGGTTTGGGATGAGTACAAGCGTGAGGAGTTCACAATGTGCGCCATGTTGTTCACCACCATCAACGACAACCCGGCTCATCGCAACCTCTCTGGCCAGAGTAAAAGGAAAGGTGCAGCTTGCCCACACTGCTTGGAAGATACTTGCGCAGTATGGCTAAGACATTCAAAGAAATACATATTTATGGGGCACCGTCGTTTCCTCAGCAAGAAACATCCATACCGGGCCATAGATTGTCAGTTTAATGGGGAAAAGTAGAATCGAGAGGCGCCGTTGTATGTGACTGGAGATCTGGTCCACTTGAAAGTCAAGGATGTCAAAACTATCGAGGAGTTACCCAAACTGACTGAAAAAACCCTTGGCAAAAGAAAGAAACGAGATGGTGAAGAAGAAGAAGAAGAAGGAATGTGGAACAAGAAATCAATTCTATGGGAGCTAGAGTATTGGCCGATGTTGGATGTGCGTCATTCGATTGACAACATGCACGTCAAGAAGAATGTGTGTGAAGCTACTTGTGGAACATTGCTACAACAGAAGTCCAAAGGAAAAGATCATAAAAATGCAAGAGAGGATCTTAAAGAACTGGGCATTAGGCCGGAGCTCTATGCAGAGGAAACAGAGACGAGGACGAACCTTCCCGTTGCTGCAACCACCTTGTCAAAGGCAGAGAGAAAAGAATTCTGTCAGTTTTTGCATGATTTGAAAGTACCTTCAGGCTACTCATCAAACTTCAAGAGGCTAGTGTCGGTGAAGGACATGAAAATGAATTTCAACTTGATGAAATCTCATGATTGCCATGTGTTGATGACAGCTCTTCTTCCTGTTGCACTTAGAGGTATCAAGACAGAACTGGTTCGTGACGCGGTCACGAGCATGTGTTTATTCTTCAATGCAATTGAACAGAAGGTGATTGATGAGGAAAAACTATTGGACTTAGAGAGGAGGCATTTCGAGACCCTATGCCTGCTTGAAGCTACCTTCCCACCATCATTCTTTGATCTCATGCTGCAACTAACAGCACACCTCGCGAGGGAAATCTGGTTCCTTGGCCCATCTTACCTTCATCAGATGTTTCCATATGAGAGGTTCTATGGATTCCTGAAATCATTGGTACATAACCGGTTATTTCCGTAGGGAGCCATTGTTCGTGGCTACAAGACCATCGAAGCAGTGGAGTGGGCCATGGGTTATATGAACCCCCAAAACCCTATTGGTGTGCCTCGCTCACGGCATGAAGGTAGGCTTTCAGGTGTTGGGACCCTGGGGAAAAAGTCAGTCACTCCGGAACCAGATGCCTTCCAAAAGGCTCATTTCACCGTGATACAACAGCTACACCTAATTACACTGTTTGCCAATGAGCACAAGCGACAACTACGTGAAGACAACCCTGACCGTGGTAGGGCTTGGCTTGCAAAGATGCACATGAAGGTTTCAGCAGGTGGCTCCGAGATTATGTCGAGACATGCAGCAATAATGTTGTAATAACCGACGAGATAAGGAATCTAGCAGCGGGGCCATTGTTCACTGTTACAAGATACCAAGCAATGGATATCAATGGATACACGTTCTACACCATGGCCCAGGATAAAAAGAGCGTCTATCAAAATAGTGGTGTGTGTGTACGGGCCGTCATCGACGACAGTCATCATGATGATGACACAGAGACAGACACATATTATGGTCAAATAGAGGAGATATGGGAGCTTGATTATGTAGGATTGAAGGTAGCCTTGTTTCGGTGTCGATGGGTCACCAATGGGAAGAGAGCTGTGAGCAAGGACAAATATGGTTATGTTAGTGTTGATCTCCGGGTCTTTGGTTACAAAAACGAACCATTTGCCTTCGCCAACGATGTTGAGCAAGTGTTCTATGTACCTGACCTTGCAAAGAAGAACTGGTCTGTGGTTATGCCTGGAAAAAAAAGGATTGTTGGGGTTCAAAATGTTGTTGAGGAGGAGGAATACAACCAGTTTGATGAAATTCCATCATTTGACACTTCATACAAGCCCCGACTCTTTGGAACTAACAAAACACCGTACTTGCGAAGCGACCATAGTAAAAAAATCCATATACAGAAATCAAGGAAGAAAAAGCAAGCCTGATTTCTGCTGAATCCTTTTTGTAATGCAGGATGTGTCTATTGGTGGAAATGGAATCCGTTTTGTAATATAAAGGATGTGATGTATTGGTGGAATTTGAATCCTTTTTGTAATATATAGGATGTGGTGGAATTTGAATCCTGTTTGTAATATATTCTGCCTAAGATACTATATATATTCTATTTATATTCTGCTTCAGTTCAGTAAGTATGTTGCAGGCTGCTTCAGTTCAGTAACGGGAGTTAATATCAAAGAGACGAGGATTAGCCTACCCGCGTCGCCTTTGTTAAGGGCAAGAGACGAGGATTAACCAACCCGCGTCACCTTTGTTATGGGCAAGATATGCGAAATCACACACACAAATTACATCAAAAGAGACGCGGATTAGCCAGCCCCCGTCGGCTTGTTCTTCTTCATGCTTGCAAGTGAGTAGGTAAATCATGAAAAAAATTGTACTGCACACAGATAATCACACAAGCATGTCTCTTGAGATGCAAAATCACACACACACACAGATTACAGTCATCATTGATACATCAGAAGGTTACAAAGCGGCCATCTATGTTCATCATCACTAGGCACTACCAGGATGAGGAACATAGATCTAAACTAAGCAAAAGAGATATACTTCCATCGGCTTGTTCTTCATGATGAGATATGCAAAATCACACACACAGATTACAGTCATAATGGTACATCAGATAGGGAGGCCTCGAGATCTTGGCCAGCTCGGCAGCCTCGAACTCGCGTCCGGCTCCAGCTGAATCTCTAGCTGGCCAGAGGTAGAAGACCACTGCGGTGGTGGGTGCTGACTTGGCGATGTTGAGGCTCAAAGGTTGATCTTGCTCTCCTTCCCTGCCCGTCGGTCGATCGTCGGAGGTGAAGAGAAAGGAGGCCGCCGTCAGCTTGTTCTTCATGACGAGATAAGCTCCAGATTCTGGCTTCTTCTTCATGCTTACAAGTGAGCACAAGAGAAAGATACAGAGAGGGTGGAAACATATCCCTTCAAAAATCCTCCTCCTGGAGGAGGGAAAGCAAAAGGAAGCGCAAGTTTGACAGGAAAGCTGCAGCAGGATGGTTCTGGCTTTCCGTCGGCTTGTTCTTCCTGATGCTAGGAGGTTCTGGGCTACCTTCCCCCGACAGCTGATATATCACAAGGATTTTTCTAGCAGCTGTGCTAGAGGGATGAGCAACCCAATCACCCATATCACAAGAATTCTTCTAGCAACTGAGAGAACGAGGAGGAGGAAAAAGAGAGAAAAGAAAAGGCTTGCGCCCTACAAGATCTATTCTTTGTGGCATAGCTAGATCTAGATCTAGAGAAGAAGGAAGCAAGTGAGGAGGATCGATAGGTGTCGGTGCCTTTTTATAGCAAAAACAAGGAAGGGATAACATCGGTTGTAAAAAAAAGAGGAAGGGATAAGATCAAGAGCACAGGAAACGGGAAGGTTCCCAAGAAATTGATGCCAGATCCGGTCAATGGGGAAACAGTTGCCCAGTCAATGGCTGAGAGCAGAGGTAGTGATTCCAATGTAGAATTAAATGATACGCGGATTAACCAAATGTCGTCTCCAATGTACTCCCTCCGTCCCATAAAAGATGCAATTCTCACATCCCGAGGAGTCAAACTATATGAAAAACTACTAACAATTACAAAATAAAACATGCAATTCTCACATCTGGAGGAGTATATTTTTTATAAAAAAGTTATTTCAAGACATAAATGCTAATATTTTTTTGCTATAAACTTGGTCAAAGTTGTAATAGTTTGACTGGCACATTTCCCATAACTACATGTTTTTTGGGACGGAGGGAGTAGAATTAAAGCATACGCAGATTAACAAAACGTCGTCTGCAATGGAGAATTAAAGGATACGCGGATTAGCCAAACATCGTCTCCATTGCTTACTTAAACCGTGTTTGGAAACAAATCTCCTGTATCTTCTCCTTCCAAAATAATTTAGATCCCCTGCCCCTTCATCTACCCGCGAAAAACAGCAACTGTCTACTCCTCATCGTCACCATTCCCGGCCAGAGATGAATAGCATGCCGGGAAGAAGCAGGCGGCACCAGCTGTCGTCACTGCTGGACCTCCCTCAAGACCTCTGCATTGAGATTGCGGCGCGCGTTGGTGCGACCTCAGAGCGGCCCTTGGCTGACCTCCGCAGCCTATGCGGTACTTGCTCGACCATGCGCCGCGTGTGCGGCCACGGCGACGTCGGCCGACGTTTGTCGATAGACGGGATACGAGATGAGATTTCTTGGGTGTGGGACCCCACCACCTACAAAGTCTTCCTTGCTATGCTGACCGATCTCGGGAATCCGGAGGCTTGCTTCTTCTCCGGGATCAAAGCCGTCTTCATGGAAAACAGAGGATGCAATGATCTCCGGCGCGCCGCTGAGGGTGGGCACGATGCGGCGGCCTATCTATACGCCATCTTGCTCTACAGGGACAATGGCGGTGCCGCCACTGACGACACCACGAAGCGGTACATGAGGCGGGTCGCGGGCAGCGGCGGTACGACGTCGAGATGGCGGAGCAACGAGGGGTGTCTGCCTTTGCGCGAGAAGGCCGCGCGTGCGATCCACTCCTCGACTTGGCGCATTTGGGGTGAACCACTGCCGCCTCCGGTACAGGTGCGCGGCGATCAGCCGTGCGCAGGCAACGGCGGCGGCTGCGGCGTGGATAAAGGATGGCTTGGAACTTCTCTGTTTTGCAGCGAAATAGTGAAGTTCGAACGGAGTATTGGAATAGGAAATCAGTAGTGGATTAGCTTTTGTAGGTTGCTCGTATTATCTGTGTAAAATTTTGGGAGAGCAGCAAAGCCGACGCAGTCCCGTGTCGCTAATGACTGTGGGGCCCAGTTCTATTCGAATGAAGAACAGTTCACATTTCTCCTTTTAATCTGCAATCAAATGTTGTAACAAGTATTTCTTCGTCGTAATTAGTCCAAATTTGATAATTTTTTTCTCTAAATTTTTCTAAAATCACCATCTTTTCATTAATTTTATTGTTTAGTGTATATTCCGTTTGTTGAATAATGTTTATATGCCTTATTTTGTTCTTTGTAAGTACAACATATAAATAATATTTGTTTTACACAACCATTAGTGATGAAACTTTGCATTTCGTAAGCTTAAGGTGAACACAAGATTTTGTTAAGTTTTCAAATGCATATGAGTTCGAACATGTTGCAAAGTGTGGAAAACTTCAATGTTGAAGCAACATTCTAGGAAACTATGTGAGATGTAGGCATTTGTACACAAGTATATTATTCCTTCATCGATACCATTTGAAATTTTGAAGACAAGTTTAGGTACCCAAATTATGTTGCCAAGTCAATTTGTATATTTTTTAGACCAAATTTGATGTTATTAGAATTATTATATAATTACCATGGGGTGTAAAAATGAAATATAAGAATTTTGGGCACACAAGTGTGACTGTTGATATTTTATTAAAATACTAAATGTCCAAATATGAATTGTTCGTATTTTTATGATTTTTTAGGTGCTGTTTTATGGGCTCTAATATTTTAGGGAAGCAAGTTTCATTCCAAAAAAAATAGTGACGGGCCCACGCATCAGCGTCAGCAGCCAATATAAAAAAGATAACCGTTGTCTGCCCGCCCGGACCCAACTGCCAACAAAGGCGATGCGGGTTCACTAACCATCGTCGCCAATGACACTGGCCCACGCGTCAGCGTCAGCGTCAGCAGGCTAACCCGCGTCGGCAATGACTATTCATTGTCTCTAAGATCTTATTCATCACAACAGATCTCCAGTTCATCACAACAGAACACATATTAAAGGAGACGCAGATGGATCTACTCGCGTCTATTAGATCGAGTTCATGACATACAAAATCTAATAACCAAACTAATTAACTAAGCAGTTCATGATCGACAGACAAACTAAGCAGTTCATGTCCAACAACCTGACGAAGACACAAAAGCGCACACACATTATTACTAATTGGTAGAGGAGACTATCAATTAGTCGGTCGCCGCCGTCGGAGTCCCGCCGTCGTCGCAGCCGTAGCTGCCGTCAGAGCCGTCGTCGCCGTCGTGGCTTCCGTCAGAGCCGTCGTCACCGTCGGAGCCGCCGTCGTCGAAGACGAAGTAGCAGCTAGCCCGCTTGACCACGGGGAGCTTCTCGAGCCTCTCCGCCAACCCGTGGATCCTGAAGGCGAGACCCTTCACGCTCGGGTCCTTGTCCACTTCATGATGCGCCTTGATGCTGAAGGCCGCGCCAACATCTTCAAGCTTTCTGAAGGTGCTCCTGAGCAGGTCGATGGCGAACTTGGTGTCGTCGAAGAACGGTTCCTCGTCGGCGTCCTTGGTCGCCGGCTCCTTCCCCTTCTCCAACTTCCTCTGACGGCGGCTTTCGTCGTCGTCGTCCTCCCTTCGCCCCCGCTTCGCCGGCAGCGGGCCCCTCGACGCCATCTCCTCCTTTGTGGATCTCTCGGTGACCAAAGATTTTGTAGTGGTGGATCGCGAGGAGGAAGAAGAAGTGAGATAAGCTTATGGAAGAAGCAGGGCAAAGCAGGGGAAGGCAGGGGAGTTATATTGACAAGACGTGGAACCGTCAGGCGCCTCTGCCCCCACCCACTACTCCACTACTGCCAGTACGTGCCACTCAATTGCGCATCGGGCTCTGTTTCGGGCGCAAAACCATCCAAAATCACACGTCGCCTTTCAATTACGCGGGAAGGAGAAGGGGCAGGGGCAATGATGTCAGGCCCACTCGTCAGCGGCAGCAGCCAAACTGCGGCGCCTTTTCAATTTCCATTTATTGTTTTAGATGGCCAAGGCGCCTTCTTCAACTTTAACCCTCGTCGCCTTCAACTTCAACCCTCGTCGCCAACTTCAACCCTCGTCGCCTTTCAATTTCCAAACCCCGTCGCTTTTCTATTTCCTCCCCTTCTCCTTGATGGCCGCGATGTGCTTGATGCAGCTGCTGCCAGATGATCTTGTCACCCAGATCATCATCCACTCCATCAAGGATGAGCCCGTCTTCCATTTTCTAAACCTTCGCAATAAAATCTGCGGCACCTTCTGGCGCATCTGCGACTTCGATGAGGTACTACTGCACGTGTCGCTGCGTGATCTTCGTCGGGTGTGCAAGAATCACTACATCAGGTCGTGCTTTGAGCGGCGCTTCCGCGAGGCTAATCATCCGGAGGCATTATGCTTTGAGGGGATGGAGAGGTTGATGAGGCGGCGGAACCCCAATAAGGGTCTGAAGCTCATCGGAGATGCCGCTGCTGAAGACTCCGGTGCCAAGTACTTCTTAGCGATGCTGAAGTACCGTTGCAACTCGGCGGACCCCGAAGCCATGGCACTACTCCAGGAAATCAGCGGCGGCCCATCGCCCCCTGACGGGCGGTGGAAGAACCACAAAATGTGGCGGCTGCGCTACCTCGTCAACCGGGATCTCAAGAACATTACGTGGTGGTACTGGCTTGATGACGGCGACGACGACATTCCGTTGCTGCCTGTCCAGAATCCCCACGTCTGCATTTGGGCAGTGGGATGTAGGCACTACGGGCCGGAGACCTCGGAGATCATCCACTACTGCAGCGCCGAGTGTCGCATCCGTCATGAGTTCGACCTCTGTATGCGTAACTTCCGCCCCGCTGTGGAGTACGCCGTCAGCAGGATGAACATCAGGATGTAGGCGCAAGCATCAATGAACATTATCTATCTTGAATGTAAATTATTAGATATTACTAAATGCTGATTTGATTTTATCGGGATGTCGGTTTTTAATCGGTTTTTGATAGATAATATTTGATTTGTCACGTTTGTGAGTCAAATCGAAGGTTGCGGTGGTCTCATTTGCCGCCGACGAGGCCTAGGATGCCCTCTTGGGTGTCAAAACCGCCGAAGCGGGCACAGCGGGGGCGGCGGCGGGCGGCGGTGCCCTCTGCTTCCTCCTTTGTTCTATTGGAGAATGAAGAACAGTTTATCCGTCCCGCGTCGCCGATGGCATTTCTCTTTTTAATCTGCAATTAAATTTTGTAACATATATTTCTCCATCGTAATTAGTCCAAATTTGATTATTTTTTCTTCTACAGTTTTCTAAAATCACCGTGTTTTCATTAATTTCATTATTTAGTGTATATTCCGTTTCTTGAACAATGTTTATATGCCTTATCTTGTTCTATGTAAGTACAACATATAAATAATATTTGTTTTCCACACCTCCTGTAATGAAACTTTGCATTTTCGTAATCTTAAGGTGAACACAAGGTTTTGTTATGTTTTCAAATGCATATGAGTTCGAACATGTTGCAAAGTGTGGAAAACTTCAATGTTCACGGAACATTCTAGGAAACTATGTGAGAGATGTAGATATTTGTACACAAGTATATTATTCCTTCATCGAAACCATTTGAAATTTTGAAGACAAGTCTAGGTACCCAAAATTATGTTGCCAAGTCAATTTGTAAATTTTTTAGAGCACACTAGATGTTATTAGAATTATTACATCGTTAACATGGGATGTAAAAACGAATTCTAAGAATCTTGGGCACACAAGTGTGATTGTTGATATTTTATTCAAATACTAAATGTCCAAATACGAATTGTTCATATTTTTATGATTTTTAGGTGCTGTTTTATGGGCACTAATATTTTAGGGAAGCACGTTTCATTCGAAAAAATAGTGTTGTCCCACGCGTCAGCGTCAGCAGCCAAAATAAAAAGATAACCGCTGCCCGCCCGCCGGACCCAACTGCCAACAAAGGCGATGCGGGTTCACTAACCATCGTCGCCAATGACACTGGCCCACGCGTCAGCGTCAGTAGGCAAACCGTCCGTGTGCTGCTCAAAATTTCCCACCTATATTGACTATAATGCCCATGGAATTCCAATTCCACCAGAGAGCCGTGAAGGGCACGCCAGTAATTTCCTTAAACACAGTTACGCGCGCAGTTCCTCAGGGGAAATATTCAGCTCCTCACTAGACAGATCCACAACGCCCGCACTCTCCCCATCGCCGCCGCCACTTTCTCCGCTCGCCTTCGCCGCTCTCTCCCCACTGCAGCCTTGCTCTTCTCCAGCCCCACTGCTCCCTGCGTGACGACAGTGACGAGGACGTGGTTACTGGCGTGCGGATGGCTTCCCGGCCAACCTAAAGACGGTTGACGAAGATCCGTCATCCCCGGCCACGACGATGAGCCAGCCACATCAGCCCACGAGCAAACGTGGATCCGGCCCCTCCGACCATCACGAGAACAACTACTTCATTCGCGACAGAGGTTAGTCCTGCTTGAACCCCCAACGCCCTCTCTCTGCTCGGCCACCAAATCTGCTATATATTCATGTCAATATGGATTAGGGAGACATGCCTTGATAGTTCATATTTAATTGATTGACTGTGGATTTGATGGATGGATTTTGTTGCTCCAAGTCTATTTGAATAAATTGTTGCTAATAGATGAAGTTATATGAACTGTTGAAATTCATTTTCATGTTCCTGGTGCTACAATTTTTGCACTATAAATTCATGAAAAGCATTGAGGATGTTAGCATACTTTAATTCTGCTATGCTTTGAATGTACCAGATCGACAGTTATCCTTTGGACCTACTATTAGCATAGTTTAATTCTGCTATGCTTTGAATGTACCAGATCAACAGTTATGCTTTGGACCTGTTAGCATATTTTAATTTTGATGGCCACATAATGTCAGTGGGAATTGCATCGCAGTGGTTTATAATGTAGTCCACCCAATCTTCTATATATTCATGTCAAGGTGGATTAGGGAGACATGCCTTAATAGTTCATTTTTAATTGATTGACTGGATTTGATGGATGGATTTTGTTGCTCCAAGTCTATTTGAATAAATTGTTGGAAACAGATGAAGTTATATAAACTGTTGAAATTCATTTTTATGTTCCTGGTGCTACAATTTTTGGACTGTAAATTCATGAAAAACATTGAGGATGTTAGCATACTTTAATTCTGATGGCCACATAATGTCAGTGGGAATTGCATCGCAGTGGTTTATAATGTAGTGATAACTAGACTGTCCTAGGCTTTGTTGTGAGTGTTAATTGTTTCACTACTGTCATATATATTGTTATTGTTGGTGTCATAATGTGTTGTTTCACTACTATCATATATAATGTCATGATTGCTTTATCCTCTTGTTGCATGTACACATGGAACACACAATCCATCGCTGCTGAAGTTGGACAAGGAAGCAGTTGAAGGAATTTATTCTCTGCTTTGATATATAAGCATATTGTTGTGTCCCTGTCAAAATGGTTAGCACCTATCCCTGTATGCTAATTAAGTAAAATATGAACTGTGTATTTCTATGCTGATTTTATTTACGACTTGTAATGATTTCTAGTGTAATATCAGCTATTTTGCCTGTCAGAGAAAACAAATTTATCTAATAAGAATTTTGTTTAGATTTTCAGTCTTGCTTATGTTGCTCTACTGACAACCTGACATATCATCTATGCAGTCTCCCACAACAACAAACTCCTCTACCCCTAGTGCACCATCACAGCCCATCGGCGGTGAACCTTCTTCACAGGGTCACTCAGCACAGACTGCTGCGAGTAGTACTCGATCCCGCAGGTCAAGGACACAAACCAAATGGCCAGAAGACAAGTTGACTGCAACTGGACTTGATGCCAATTTTTGGCCTACCCCAGATGCTGCGAGGGATAGATTTGTATTGGTCTGTGGCCTCATTGCTCGGGAGAGGGTGTCAATCAACAAGGCTGTTGATGATCTCTCACCAATTGAGAAGGAACATCTGTTCACAGTTTTAGAGGAAAAGCTAGATTACCCAGCCAATCTGGAAGAATCTGTTCACAAGAAGGCAGTTAAGGTAGCTATATCAGAGATTGGAACCTTGCAACGGCGGTTCAAGGCCCATTTAAGAAAAAAATATTTGAGCAAAGAGGAGACTCCCTTTGTGAAGCATGCCTTTTTGCAGCAACAAGACTGGGACATGTTTGTGCAGGAAACCAATTCTCCTTCATTTCAGCAATTGAGCCAGGAGATGAAACAAAAGAGAGCATTGCATAATAAGCCACACAAGACGGGCAGAAAAGGTTATCGTGGTAAAAGGAAAGAGTGGGAGGAGGAGGATGCAAAGCTAGCTGCAGAAGGAAAACAGAACCCTTGGGACTAATTTCCTGGACGTTCGAGACCTTATCTGTGGGCAAGGGTAGGGAAGAAAAGAAAGAATACTAGTGAAGGAAGCGGGGGCATAACATTTAGTAACCCTGCGGTGGTGAGGGTAGCAGATAGGGTGAAAACACTTGCAGCTCAGGGTAGCGATGGTTCTTTCTCTGGGGTTAGGGAGGATGATATCCTCACCGCAGCACTTGAGACTCCAGAGCATCGAGGTCGGGTCCGAGGCGTGTCTAGTTCACTTGGCTGGGGTAAAGGGTTTGGTGAAGAGTTTGCTGGAATGTACAGGAAGAAGAGGAGGAACAAGAGGTCTGATGCTCATGATATGATGGACATAACATTTAAATCAGTTGTCCATGCTCTAAGACTATTAGGCATCGAAATACCGAAAAATGTACTTCTTCCTTCCCAATTACCAGCGTCTGTCAGTAGTAGTGAGGAAGAAGACGTGCATGGCAGTGAGGAAGAAGATGCGCATGACCACGAGGAAGAACATGCGGATGACAGCGAGGAAGATGCGTGTGGCAGAGAGCAAGACCATTGGAATGCCAACGAGGACGAAGCGAATCAAGTGCACAGTGATAGTCGATCACCTATGCTGGACACAATAGATAAGCTGACAGAGCCAACCGCGTGCAGCCTTTTGGATGCCACCGGGATTAATGTGGAGCTCGCACTAGCGAAAGTCTTTCCATTTCAAAAGGCTTGACATTCAGTACCGGTGCAGGATGGGTATATTGTGGTGCAACCTACTTATGTGTGGGCCAATGCGGGTCACTACCCTCTGCCTGTACCAATTGATGGGGGTGACATAGCAACCCTAGCTGAGGCTCTCGTTAAAAGGATCCAATGGCCAAAGGATAGGATCCTTATACCACCCATGACGAGACATCCCAACCCTAAAGCCGCAACAGGTAGCAGGGATACAACATCAGATGGAGGTACTGCAGCTCAGTGTCAGCAAGAGAAAGCTCAACAGCAGTAGCAGCAGCAGGTCAGCAAAACTACGTAGCAGGAGCATCGACAACAGCCGGAGGAGCCCAGGCAAACTCCGCCTAAGCAGCAGCTGCAACATGAGGATAAGCAATAGACAAAACAGCAGCCTCTCCAGCAGCAGGAGGAGGAGCGCAGGCAATCTCCCCCTAAGCAGCAGATGCAACATGTACAGCAGCCTCTGCAACAGGAGGAGGAGCCCAGGCAATCTCCACTGCAGAAGGGGAACCATGCCAAGAAACCTCTGTCTAAAGATGAGATTCTTAACTGTATTATTGGGACAGAACAGGAATGACCAAAATACAAGCCTGGTGCACCTATGTTGTCAGAAGCAAACTTAGAGGCTGCTAGATCAAATTGTACCAGGTTGCATGCTTACGTCATGGAAAATAGTAAGGATAAACTTGCCTTTCCAGCAAAGGTGGATCAAGACTACTTTAAAGGTGGTGGTGGTGCTTTAATGTTAAACACTGCATTCAATAGCGTGTATAACCTTATAACCCTGGCTTCTCTGGATGTTACCTTCTTGAGGTTGTGGACATTGTAAGTCCCTTAAAACCTAAAAAGATATTTCTTTAATTTTGATCACAAAGTTCATGCATGCAAACAATTTGATTTTTTGTAGGAAAATGATGGACAAGGCAGTGGAGATGTAGATCAGTGTTGGGTTTTTAGATCCAGGTTTTATTACTTCCAAGAATATTTCTCAGCATTCTGGCCTTGTTACCAATGCAATCGCAAATGCAACGAACAACGACTACATGGTGGGTGCCTACTACACTAGCCACTGGGTAACAGTGATCATCTGTATGAAGTTCAAAGAGGTTTGGTATCTAGATTCTGCTAAACAACATCCCCCGCTAAAGTTCCCAGACCTCAAATTTGTTGTGGACTGGTCAGTATCTTGTAGGTTTTGTTCACAAAAATTCAATCTCTTAGTGTTTCTAATCGGTATTGCTGACCATGCGGGGCCTTTGGTACAGTATCTTGTAGGTTTTGTTCACAAAAATTCAATCTCTTAGTGTTTCTAATCGGTATTGCTGATCATGCAGGGCCTTTGGTGGTCATGCACAGGACGGAGTGACGAAATGAAAGAAAAAAAAGCCAAAAGCCGTACTCAAGCACAAAACAAATCTCGATGTAAGACCGAGGTTTTTTTATGGTCCCTTCTTTCCTATTTGGTACTGCATTAACTTGTCATTTTGGTACCTCGATGCAGTGTGCTCAGTAGCCATGGCGGTCCTCTTTGTGTGGATTCCATGTGGCATTCCATATGTTAAGACTACTCGATGACATACCTGACATCAAGAAGGCTGCTGTAAGTAGATAATAATGCTCAACCTTGTCTCTGCTCATATTCTCCATCTGATTTTAGAAACTGATTTCTACTTGTATTCTCATAAATGATTGTATTCTTTAGGATTTCAAATCTGCTGTAGATGTTTCCACATAAGATCTAAAGCATGTCCGGGAGATGCTGTGCGAGTACATTCTTAAGGAGACCATCGACCGAAAGGGCAACTTCTATAATGGTGCACCGTGAGTTCATTGTAGCCAGAAACTTGAAACTCATTCAGTCTTCTTTAGTCAGGTGTTGTTGCCTGAGAAACCTGCTTGGCTTGCTTGATTGGGGTCAGATGCTGCCTGGTTTAGGCAGTTTTCTCATGACACCATCCAAACAAGCCCTGATGAGAGTAACTTGAAACTTGATGTGATCCTAGCTTGTCTACAAATGTGATCTTGCTTGCCTATATCTGTGATGTGAGAATGTGTTTGTGATGTCTCCTTGCTGTGGTGGCTGCCATATCCTAGCTGGTTCCACGATGGCACGATGCAGCCCCTGATGGCTGCCAAATCCTGGCTGGTTCCAGGATGCAGCCGGCAAGCAGGCAGGTTACTGTAGGGGTGGCCTACGTATCTGTAACAGACGTTAATTAAAGCTCGTTACAAACACTGATCAGTGAGTAACGGGCTTCATTCGGAAAGCCCGTTACAAACATGCCAACAATGTAACGGGCAGTGTAAAAGCCCGTTACCAGTACTGACCGATGGGCCCCAGGACCTGGCCCGTTCGTCGAGATATAGGAGACGCAGGTTGAAAGCAAGCGTCTCCTTTAGTCAAGAGATAGCAGACGCGCGTGGAAACAGATGCGCCTCATTTCGTCGAGACAAAGGAGACGCAGGTTCACAGCACGCGTCTCCGATGTTGAGTTCACAATAACGGGCTCTGTTTGACTGCCCGTTACCAAAGTTCCCTGTGGGCCCAGAGAAACAGCCATTTCACGTGACCGGTGACTAGTTGTAGTAACGGTTGTTGTTTGATGCTCGTTACGAATCCTAGATGTGCTGAGACGCGCGTGAAATAGATGCGTCTCATTTCTTCTAGATAGAGGAGATGCAGGTACACAGCAGGCGTGTCTGATGTTGCGCTACTGTAACGGGCTATGTTTCGGTGCCCGTTACCAAAGTTCCCTGTGGGCCCAGAGAAACAGCCATTTCACGTGACCAGTGGCTAGTTGTGGTAACGGTCGTTGTTTGATGCCCGTTACGAATATGTGTTATCAGTAACGGGCATCTGCCCATTACCTTTCTTGGCTTATTTGTAACACTTGATCGGTAACAGGCGCTTTGCCCGTTACCAAAGGCAATCTATGCCTGTTACCAAAGTGAGTTTTTCACGTAGTGTATCGACTCAACACCCCGCAAAATTGGCATCCGAAAAACCAAGAAGCGAAAGGGAAGAGGACGCCGAGTACCAAAGACCAAGCTCAGGAGTGTATCGAAGATACCTGAAGATCCGCTTGACGGCCTGCCGATGTGAAGTTCTCGGCGATGCCTGAAAACGAGCGCACAGACACACAGAAAACTAGATGTCCGGCCTCATCGCCGTCAAGTACAAGAGGGAGCCGATCATGCTCCGGTATTCCTTCTGGTCCACGGGCTCTCCGTCCTCGTCCGCGTCCAGCGCTATAGTTGTACTCATCAGTGTCAACAGGGGCTTCGAGTCGTCCATCTTGAACTTCTTGAGGATGTTCTTCGTGTACTTGGCTTGATGCACAAAGGTTCCCTCCTTCGCCTGCTTGATCTGAAGCCCGAGAAAGAACTGCAATTCTCCCATCATAGACATCTCGAATTCTTTGCTCATGTCCTCTGCAAACCTCGCAACCAAAGAGTGAGATGAGCCGCCAAAGACAATATCATCCACGTACACCTGAACAATTAGGATATCATCACCCTGCCTGAGGAGAAAAAGAGTCTTATCAACCTTGCCCATCTCAAACCCCTTGCTGAACAAGAACCCCCTCAACCTGCCATACCATGCCCTGGGAGCTTGTTTCAGCCCATACAAGGCCTTCCTCAGCCTGTACACTCGGTGGGGAAACTCAACACTCTCAAACCCAGGTGGTTGCCTCACATAAACTTCCTCTTCCAAACACCCATTCAGGAAGGCACTCTTCACATCTATTTGGTACAACCTGAATCTTTTAGCCACAGAAAAGGCTAGAAGAATCCTGGTTGCCTACAAACAGGCTACAGGAGCAAATGTCTCCTCATAGTCTATCCCCTCCTTCTGGCTATAACCTTGAGCAACCAGCCTCGATTTGTTCCTCACCACCTCACCATTCTCACCCTCTTTGTTTTTCCACACCCATTTTGTCCTAATAGGTTTGCAGTTTGGTGGTGGTTCCACTAACTCCCACACCTGGTTTCTCTCAAAATTCTCCAACTCCTCATGCATGGCATTCCCCCAATTAGGATCAGATAGCGCGTGTCCAATGTCTTTCGGCTCAAAGGTAGCAACAAAAGCTTAAGGAGCAAAGTGAGAAGCATTTCTGGACCTCGAGCGTGTCGTACGCTCATTGATGTCGCCGATGATTCTTGAGGGCGGATGATCAACTTGAACACGCCTCGGTGCCTCTCGCCTGGAGACAACCTCCCCCTCAGCAGCTGCTTCCACTTGATCTTGCTGGATCGTAGGCGGTGTAGGGGATGGACCATCCTGCACCGTAGTCGTCGTAGTGGAAGTAGAGGGTACATGCGTGGCTGGAGCTTCACCATCATCACCATCATCCTCTCCAGCATCATCCTCCTCATCCTCAAAGATCTTCTTGCCAACTTCATCGTCACCTGCACACTCAAAGGCAGACGAATTGCATGGCTGGGTCTCGTCGAAGGTAACCTCGCAAGTTTCCATGACTAGGTTAGTATCAAGGTTGAGCACATGAAATGCTCGAGAATGACTAGCATAACCCAAGAAAATCCCATTGGAGGACCTCGACTCAAACTTATCCAGCCTACCCTTCTTGAGAATAAAGCACCGACAACCAAAAGCCCTGAAATGGCTCACTCTAGGTGCTCACCCGTGCATGAGCTCATAGCATGTCTTGTTCAAGAAGGCCCTGAGAAAAATCCGGTTCCCAACATGGCAAGTAGTATTCACCGCCTCCGCCCAATATCTCCTCGGAGTCCTATGCTCGTCGAGCATCGTCCGAGCCATCTCACAAAGGGAACGGTTTTTCCTTTCAACCACACCATTCTGACAAGCCACATAGGGAGAAGAAAACTGATGTTCGAGACCCAAATCACGACAAAAGGTTTCGAAACGAGAGTTTTTAAATTCACTGCCATTGTCGCTACGAATAGCTCGAACAGCATCTCCATTCCTCTCGTTCTTCAACCTCAAGATTAGATCCCAGACAAAACCAAACGTCTCCCCCTTGTCAGCCAAAAAGAAGACCCAAGCATAGCGAGAATAGTCGTCCATGATCACAAGGACATACCATTTCCCACCCGCCGAGCACACACGAGCTGGACCAACCATGTCCATATGGAATAGCTCGCATGGCCTCTCTGTCATAACGGATGTCAGAGGCGGGTGAGAGGCGGCGACCATTTTGCCATGCCTACACGGAGCGCATACCAAATCCTTTTGGTACTTTAGCTTTGGCAATCCTCGGACCAAGCCTAGCCCACTCAAGCGTGACAATAAGTCAAAACTCAAGTGACCTAGTCTCCTATGCCATTTCCAAAGCTCTATCGAAACACCAGCAACCAAACAACGAGAAGAGCCGACACACTGAGAAAAATCACCTCTGAAAATCTGACCCTCGGGGATGATCGTGCACACAAGATCACCTCGAGAATCCAAAACACGAGAACAGCCCGTTTTGAAATGGACTTCAAAACCATCATCAAGAAGCTGGGAAACCAAAAGAAGATTGTAACCCAAGGACTTGACAAGAGAAACACGCCGAAGAGTCACAGACTCGCTCACCTTCACCGTGCCCACTAAAAGCACTCTACCGTTCCCATTGTCCCCAAAAGTGATGTACTCTTTGGTCATACCGGGGTGAGGCTGGAGAACCACCTTCGATCTCCGGTCATGTGTCGAGAGCAACCGGAGTCGATCAACCAAAAGCCCTCCATGCCTCCCACCTGCAAAATAAAAAATGAGAGCGAGAGTGAGCAAACGACCCAGCACTGGGGTTAGTACAAAATGAATCAAACCAGTGTCGTGCCCGAACTCCTCCGAGCGTTCTTCCGGTTCGTGTACATGCGCTCGAACTGCCTGCTCAGCAACGCGAGATCCTCCTCGCTCAGCACCTCGAACTTCTCATCTGGCATGGACACAAGACAAGACAAAGAAAAATGTATCGAAGACATGTTAGCGTTAGTCCTCGATCCAGAAACGAGAGCTAGACTATGAGGGTCAGTCGGGTTCTCGATCTTTGCACACACCCCACGGTCCACCTCGGACGACTTGAGCTTGGAGAACAGCTCGTCCACCGTGAGGGTCTCATACTTCTCCGACTCAAGAATGGCCTCGACCTTTTCACTCCACACGGTATGATCCAGAGAGTGCAAGAGCTTGATAGCCCTGTCATGATCATCGTACAGGAGCGCGGCCACATTAGCCCTCATGTTGTTCACAATCACGGTGAACCGCTAGAACATGGCATCTATGGACTCACCGGGGAGATGAGTGAAGTTCTCGTACTCTCTCCGGTAGGTCGAAAACAGCCGAGCCTGAACCTGAGCGTTCCCAGCGTGAGCATTCTTCAGCTGCTCCCAAATCCTACACGCCAAATCCTCTGTATGAACCCAATCGAATTCGGATTGACACATAGCACGGTACAGGTAGTCGACCGCCTTGTTGTTGGCGTCGAACATGTCCCTCGATCCTAGAGCAAGGAAGTTCACAGGATGAACATAAGCTGTGTTCACCGTGACGTCCCAAAGGATCTGACCCTTGCCGCGGAGGAAAGCAGCCATCCGCCTCTGCCACATCTGGTAGTTCTTACCATCAAAGTGTGGAGGACCCGAACCCCGTTCCTGGTACGCCATCTTTGGATCTTAGACTGGTTAGAATCATGAAGATCTGTAACCAGATCTGATACCAATTAAAGGACCGATTAGGCAACCAGAGAGGGGGGAGTGAATGGGAGCCGATAAAAATTCTTCCCGAAGAATGAACTCGGCCTATACCCCAAATTCACAACCGAGGATTCCCACACGAGTTTGCCAAGGTCGCGTAGTCACAACGGACCTAACAACCCTAGGAACAAACCCCAACTCAAAGCAACACGGAAGTGCAACTCAAGAAGCAAAAGACTTAGGCAATCTGCAGT
The DNA here is from genome assembly GCA_036936925.1 of Cenchrus fungigraminus. Taxonomy (NCBI): domain Eukaryota; kingdom Viridiplantae; phylum Streptophyta; class Magnoliopsida; order Poales; family Poaceae; genus Cenchrus; species Cenchrus fungigraminus. The sequence continues at coordinate 73,910,101 of CM072768.1, read as the reverse complement.
GCCTGGGGCGGACGGTCCGCGGTGGCCAGGCGGACGGTCCGCGAGGACTAGGCGGACGGTTCGCGGGACCACGGCGGACAGTGTTGACGCAAAAATAGGACGTCACCCTTGTGAGCGACACACGTGACTCCCCGGTCTGTAGCGAGGCGTGCCAGCCAATCTGACCTGTTGATTGACAATGGAAAATATTAGGGATCGGCTAGAGAACCGATGGCCTTGCAGCGACACGTGTACCAGCCAAATCGGTCGATACAGGAAAAGCGGGATCGGCCGGCTCGAAATTGATCGAAGCGCGGGTGCGATCGGCTAGATCGGCCGATCGTGACGTCAGCACTCGAGTAGGTCAGAATCAGCTGTGATGTTGAAAGCTGATAGGATCTAGATCGAGCGGATGATAATGATAATAGCTAAAACTACAAGAATTTGGTATGAAAACTTGTAGATCTAGCTAATATCGGTAAGGGGTGAATAAATAACTAGACGAAACCTCAGCGATGCGCCCGGAGGTTAAAGCGTAGGGTTATTCAGTAAAACGGTACTCACAAGCTTGTCGGAGATCAGCTGATGCAGCCCGACGAACCCGAAGCACGGCGTTGTAGAAAAGAGAAAAAACGCAATGGCGAAGTCGCCGAAAAGTAGATGCTGTAAAGGTAGATGCTGTAAAGTAGATGCAGTAAAAGTAAAGGGTTTGCCCGGAGGTGGTTTGTTTGATATTGGTGTGTACAGATTTTCCGACCTCGCAGGGTCGCTATTTATGTCCTGAGGACAACCCGACTCCTAGCCGATTACGGCACTGTTTACTTGCATCTAAAGACAAAAACTACTATAAATAGAAAAGGACTCTCGCAGGAGTCAAAAACTTCCTAAAACTGACTCTTTGACCCATCGTCAATCGTAGACTGACCTGCCTCCGCCATGCTTTCCTTTTTGGCGTATTTCTTCTAAATACCTCCTCATTTTTCCTCCATCGGCCGATCTTCTATCTGATCATCGGCTGATCGCTTTAACCAGCTGGTCCACCGTCAGGGTTGAATCCCTTTGACCATCAGTGATCCGTGTTGACCGTCTTTCTCTCCCTTCAATCGGTCGATTGTACTTTGTTTTTCATCGGCTATTTCTCCTTTTTCCTCTTTGACATGTTTTTCCAAAAAATGGTGTCAACACATGCCCCCCAGTTTCGGAGTAAATAATCCTTTTGCTCCGAAATTTGCCTGATATCTTTTGAATAATAGCCAAATCTCCCCGTGATCGACCTGACCAATCTCCATTGATATGTTTTGTCCTTTCCACCTGCCTTTTCTTGGGATTGTTCACCATGTGACTCTTTGGCATCTCTAGTTCCCCTTCCCTATAAGACTCATTCTTTTACCCGTAGGTCCTTTGTATTGACCTTGGGTTCTTCCTGATGTAGATGTTAACTCTTTTAGTCTTATGGGTATGCGAGGCATCTTCCCCTGGAAAATTCTGTGAGCGCCGATGATCCTTACTGGCCATTGACAGACTCTAGCTCAAAATAGCATTCCTCCTGAGTACTGCTAGTGAACTAGTAAACTAGGCTTGTAATTTTGGGCAGAAGACTTCTGTGAACTATGCTCTGCAGTTTGTGGACGTGATAGAGGAGCTTCCCCTTGTTTAAGTGTGTACGAGTCATCCTTTATTTGGGGTGATCTCTCTGAATTGGTCATCCTTTGGAAACTGAGTCATTCACGGGTTATCTGTTTCTCTTTTCACTGGATCTGGCATCTTCGGTTTCCGTCCTTTTCGGCTTCTTCATCCTTATCCCTTCTGGTGCTCCGGCTATAAATAGCTGTCCTCATACCCCTATGGAGACCACACCTTTCCATTCATCCATGGCTCGAGATATAGGTCTAGGGAGCTTTAGGCTCTTGTTCTTCGGTTCCTTTGTTCTTCTCTGACTCAAGATGGCTAGAAGAATTCTTGTGAAATAGCCTAGAAAATGCTCCTCTATCTAGTCTCCTTTTGTGAAGCCAGGAGGTCCAATAGCTATAAGAATCCTTGTGATGCAACTTAGGTGCATCAGCTGGAGGAGGGTGGAGGTTGCCCCTAGGCGTTGCGGAAAGAAGAACAACTCTATGTCTTCTTTCCAACAAATTTGATGGGGAGAGTTACCGTATCTGGTGATTCATCTTCGTCAAATCTATTCTTTTTTTGTTTTTCTCTTTCTTCGTCCCCATCACTTGTCCAGTTATGACCAATGTAATCGATCTATAATGTCTTGTTCAAGTTTGTCCTCCCAATGTATTCTTTCAGATCTGCATTGTAATGTCACCATTGTAATTGAAGATGAGAGAAAAAAAAAATATATATATATATATATATATTTTGTTCTAAGGGCGATTTGTACATCGGCCATAACCTAAAACCGAACATGCTTCAATGATTCGGCTTTTTGCTATTAAAGATGACTTTATTCACAATCGGCTGTAACTTGAGTCTCGAATCGGCCGCTTTTAAGCTCTAATTAGACTAAGCATCTACCCATATGCTTGGATAGTACTTCTTCAAATATTTCCCGTTCAATGCTCTGGCAAACTTCTCTCCTTCCAATGTCTCTAGAATATATCCATTTCCAGGTACGTATTGGCTGATCCGATATGGTCCTTCCCAATCAGGTGACCACTTCCCATATTCAGGATCCTTTGAGCCGATTGGCAATATGAGCTTCCAGACCATCTCTTTCTGCAGATTCTTTACCTTTGGCTTTCTTGTTATACCATCTGGCAACCCTTCTTTTATTCTTTTCGATATTCTCTAAAGCTCTCAGCTGATTACCAGCCAGATCTTCTAATTCCTCCTTCATCATAATCATCGGCCGATGGCTGATCTTGTAAAGAAGTTCTCTGGATTCGGCTCTCAGTTCCTAAGGTAGTACAGCATCATGACCATACACCAGTTGATATGGTGATACCTTGGTTGCTCCGTGGCATGCCATCCTGCATGCCCATAAGGACCGTATGCCATCGCTTACGACTTTCATCAATCTTGCGTTTGATCAATTTGATGATGCCTCTGTTTGCTGCCACTGCCTGTCCATTCGCCTGAGCACAATAGGTAGATGAGTTTAACAGTTTGATCCCTGAAAAATTTGCATATTCTTCGAATTCCCCTGAGGTGAATTATGATTGGCCTTTTCTTGGCCAACTTCCAATGCTCCACATTGAATGCCTTGACCGAACATTTCAATCAGCCTTTATATATATATCACAAACTTTCTTTAGTTCCCTAGAATTGTTATCTTCTCTTTGCGATCGCTTCTTCTTCTTCTTTCTCCTCTGTTAATCAGGTTGGTTCTCTTTCTTTTCTTCATTCTCATGATCTTTTTCCCTGAAGCTTCTTCTTTGCTCAGTCTCCAAATCGTGATACTGTGGAAAGGATCGTGTCGAATATCAATGCCTTTGGCGCAAATCGGCCAAACCAACCATCTAGACAAGAACGCGGTCTCCATCTGGTGATCGCTTAACAACGAGAAGAAGCTGGAGGTTTCTCGAGGCCAGGAGGACAGCTCTCCTTCAGGAACTAGATCGTGTAGGTGAAGAGATATCCCAAATTAAAGTACAGCTAGACAAGGCCAAGAGCCTCCTTTGAATTCTGATGTACTACTAGCCGATGCAATCGGCTTTTTATGAATGAGGACCTCCACCTCTTGATTGCTAATTGATTCAATGTATTACTCTCTGATGAATGAATTCCATCCATATTTGTGGGTGCTTCTTTATGACTTGGTTCAACTTCACTGCTATAAAAACTCATCTTCTTTGTGTAGCACTACCACTTTGTATCCATGAACCAAATCGGCCTTTTGTTAGGAATGAGAGGCATGTTCCTCTGATAGAATCCCTAGGAAAATACAATTATTCCCACTCCTTGACAAGTTTCTTCTTGAAGATCCATCGTCTCCTAATGATGCATCAAAGCTTGTCGTTGTTGCTGGAAATGTTGAGAGAGGGGAATCCTGATAGTCTCCTCTTCTGGAGTACAGAGTGGGGCCACACATTGTTATTCAATCCTCCTTCAAAGCCAGTCCCTGAATTTTGGGAAACGTATCACTACATGTCTGCCCACTGTCCAGCCTGAGACTTTCACAGGGAAACGGTTCTTACTTTGACTGCATTGGATGCTCTTCATTTCCTTTTTTTTAATTCCTTCTTGTAGTTATCTTCTCTGCGTCCTGGGGCTATAAATAGGCCAAAAGCTCGATAGAGGAAACTCACTCTCATTGGCTATGTCTCAATTAACTCAGATAGGTTACAGGCTCTTGTTGTATGACTGTTCTTCTCCTCCTTCCCTCTTTTATAGCTAGAAGAATTCTTGTGAAGTAGTGTAGTGGCCCCTCTTCTTCTTTGCCTCCTTTTGAAAAGCCAGGAGGCGCCATAGCCAGAAGAATCCTTGTGAGATTCTGGCTTTGAGAGAAGGAAATAGGTAGGGTGTCTTGCTACACATTTATCAGAGGAAGAGCGTGCCAAAGGAACGGCCATCTTGGTCATCAACTCGGGCTCTTTCCGGCGGAAGATTACAGAATTGGGTGACGATCTTAATCTTTCGTTTCCTCTTCGCGTGTGCCTCTCTCCCATTCATTGATTCAATATCCTCATCATATTGGGAGTTAGGACAGTACCCTTCTTGTAACCTCTTGAGAACATATGTAACCTGTAGATCTGAGTTGCAATCCAAAGCAGAAGAGATAAACATGTATTTTTTTTGTTCTGAAGGCGATATATGTATCGGCTATAACCGAATATATTGATTTTGTACATCGGTTTTATATTTTTTGCACTAAAGGCGATTCTTTACAGATATTGGCTATTCTACGATTACATCAGCAATCGGCTGTAGCTCGAAAACTTAATCGGCCGATAGGCACGATAAGACAATCGGCATGTACAATTATTGACGCACTTGGGCAACCAATCCATCGGCTGCTGCGACTCTGAGCCCAAGCTTCCTTTCGCCTTCAATGAATTGATTCATTAAGCCTCGTCATCAGAGCCGACTGCTTGAACCGGCTTTAGTCCAAAATCGGACACTCTGAGATATTTGGTATCCCAGGCTTTCCCAGATATGCAGCTTACTTGATCATAGGTCCATCCTTGTGCTTCTGTCGCTGCTACTGTCAAGGAGATTTCTCCTTGCACCACCTCCACTGAATCTCCAATCCATTGGATGATGCATTGATGCATTGTAGATGGTATGCAACAATTGGCATGTATCCAATCCTGACCCAACAGAAGATTATAAGATCCCCTCCCTTGAATGACAAAGAAAGTGGTCGGAAGGGTCTTACTGCCGATTGTGAGCTCCACGCAGATGGCTCCTTGAGCCGGAGAGACATTGCCTTCGAAGTCCACCAACATCATGTCGGTTTGGGTCAAATCTTCATCAGATTTCCCAATCTTGCGTAGCATGGTGTACGGCATTAGGTTGACTACTGCTCCTCCATCTACGAGCATCCTGGTGACTGGCTTGCCATTGACAAATCCTTTGAGAAACAAGGCCTTCAAGTGTTGTCTTTTCTCATCTTCTGGTTTCTCAAAGACGGCTTGCCTAGGTTCCAGTGTTAGTTGAGCCATGCCAAGTTCTTCATCGGACAGATCCGAATCAATTGGAGCCATGAACTCTTTTGGTAGAAAGACAACCATGTTTATATCAGCTCGGGGTTTGTCATCTTCCTCATCATCGGCCTTAGGCTTTGGGCGCCAAACTTTGGACCGAACCTTCTTCTTGTCCAGCATGAGTCTCTCTGCTTCTTCATGCTGTTCTAGCTGACGTAGGCGCTGGACTCTTCTCTTCTGGGACTTAGTCAAGCCATCTGGACACCACTGTGGATTAGGCTTCTTATGTGTTTGGCTTGACCCTTCATCATCCAATTGCAATGTGCGTCGACGTTCAGGAGCTCGGCACATGATGTCCTCGTCAGGGACCATAGAATCGGCCATCACTTCTAGCTGATCGTTTGACTCTTCATTGACTCGGCCTCCCAGCCGATCATGAATGCTAGCCTTGCCCCCCAGCCGATCGTGGACATTGGCTTTGCCCCCCAGCCGATCGTGGACGCTGGCTTTGCCCCCCAGCCGATCGTGAACCGAGATTCGTTGATTGTTGAATCCATGGTGATCCTTGGCTGCAGGTCTTCTGTCATCAAAGTAAACCCTTTTGGATGAGTTGCCATTATTGTAAGCCCCGTTGCACTCTGGATAGTTTCCTGCCGTCGGCAGCTTGATTCCTTCTTCCCAACAGTACTTGAAGAACGGACATCTCCAATGTCCTTCATTACGCCGTGCCCACTCCTCTCTTTCCTTTGCCTTCTCTTGTCGGCGCTGGAACTTCTTGATTAGCATCTGTGATGTGACGGGCCGGCGTGGCTTTGATTCTCCTTCTCCATGTAGTAACCCTTTTTCTTTGACATCGGCAGCGGTTACTTGTACTTTGGGATCAACAGCTCCTTTATTTTGAGCCGAATCAGATGTCAGCAACTTAACTCGTGACGTGTCTTTGCTAGACACCTCAACTGTGTTAGCTGGGAAGGGGTGCTGATCAATCTTCATAGGCTTTTCAGCTTTGGTAGGAGTTTCAAATTTAAGCCTCCCTTGCTCAATAGCTGATTGGATCTGTTGTCTGAAGATCTTGCAATCATTGGTATCGTGCGATGTTGCATTGTGCCACTTCCAATACTTCATCCTCTTCAGCTCTTCTGCAGATGGTATGGTATGGAACTGGGAGAGTTTAATCTGCCCTTGCTGAAGCAACAGATCAAATATCTTATCGGCCTTAGTGATATCAAAGCCGAATTTCTCTGGCTCTTTCTTGCCAAAGGGACAGGACACTGTCTTCTTGCCTTTGACCCACTCTGCGAGCCCTATCATATTGTCTTCATCTTCTGAGTCGGAGTAGTCCACATACGACACCTTCTTCTGAAAGTTCCTTCTAGGCTCATAGGACTTTGTAGTTTCTTGACTCATCCGGCTGACCAACTGGCTGAGGCTTTCAAAGTCATGTGATGCATATTTCTCCCTTAAGGTCGGCAAGAGACCTTGGAAAGCCAACTCAGCTAGTTGCTTGTCTCCCAAGTTCAGACTATAGCACTTATTTCTGACCTCTCTGAATCTTTGAACGAATCCAGCTACTGTTTCATCGTTCCTTTGCTTGAGTCTGGTCAGATCAGTGATCTTCATCTCGTTGATGCCAGAGAAGAAGTAATTATGGAACTGCTATTCCAGATCGGACCACTTGATGATGGAGTTAGCTGGCAGTGATGTAAACCATGAGAATGCCGGCCCTGATAGAGATTAAGAGAACAACCATATCTTGAGTGCATCAACATTCCCTGCTTCCCCACATTGGATGATAAACCAAGTGATGTGCTCCATAGTGGATGTTTCATCTTGTCCAGAGAACTTGGTGAAGTCTGGCACTTTGAACCTTGGAGGGAACGATATCTGATCATAGCCAGAGGGATACGGTATCCTGTACATGTAGGACTGCTGCTTGGGTTTTATCCCATATTGCTTCGATAGCATCTCCGAGAAGTGGTCGATCAACTCCTGCTTCACATGAGATTTCAACTCTGTAGCCACTTGCTCAATTGCTTGTATCTCGGCTGGAGTTTCTGGAGGTCGTTCTTCTAAGATTCTTGTCTTTGGATCCGGAACTGTCCTTGCCTCGGTAGAACCTTGAGTGTCTGAATGACCTGTAATAGGTGTAGCCTGTTCAATCGGCTGACTAGCCGATGGGGCTGGTTGCTACGTATTCAACTAGTTTGAAATAGCCAATTGATTTAGAAGTGTTTGCAGCAATCGCGCTGAATCCACTTGTGGAAACACTGGCTGCCCTGCTGCTCCTTGGTTGATCGGCTGTTGAGGTAAAGATCTTGTATGAGCCATCGTATTAGCTGGGTTAAGACAGCCTGCATTGTCGTTGACTGTTGAGGTGGGGCTGTCTGTATGGGCATCCCGAGCGTTGGTTGCTCTAGCGGAGTAGTTGGTATGGGCATCCCGAGTATCGGCTGCTGAGCCGATCTCTGAGGTGGAGTAGGATTTGGCCTCTGAGGTGGAATAGGAGGTCTTTTCTCTGTCGGTATGACCATGTGAGCATGAGCTGGACTGATCTTGACTCTTTCAAAGTTCTTGCTCCCATGATTGAAGTAGACAAACACCACTCCTTCCCCATTCATGTGCACAGTCCCTGGAGTACCTCCAAATGTAGCTTGGTAAGACTGTGGGTATTTTACTTCTGGAACTTCCTCAGGCACAGGCTCAAAGAAATTTGAGATGTTAGTCTCAAAGTGATCACGAGGTAAGTCCCATCCTGCAAGCTTCCCATCTGAATCTCTCATAGCAGGATATTTATGTTGATTCTGCACTGGAAGCACTTGATACTGGACAACAGATTGCACTGCTGTTGTGACAGCAGGATCTTTATCTTTACCATCGGCACTCTGATTCTGAATCGGCTAAGAGTCCGATGAAGAACTGGTGGCTGCTTGTGGAGATGGTGTAGCTTTTGCTGTTGGATCATCGATCGGCGGGTTGGCCGATTGGTTTTGCTGGAACACAGGAGGAGTACGCCTTGGTTGAAAGTATGCAGGACCCAGATATCCTACCTCTGCTCCTTGCTTGAGTGCATCAATTATGGTATTCTGAATAGTATTTGCGAATACCTTGGATTGATCAATCATTGTTTGATGCATGGCTTTGGTCATCATGTCTTGAAGCCCTTCAGGATCGGCTGAAAAGGTGACTTGTTTAGGCGTTGGCAGCGGATTCTTCTTGAAGACTCCACTTTTAGTCTGACCGTATGATGCCAGACAATGCTCTTCATAATGCTTCTTGTGAGCCTCTAACTCGGCTTTGTCTGAATCTTTCAGCTGATCCTTGGTGATTGGTTGGACGTTGTCTGGATCGACTTCATGAGGACCAGTCTTCGTAGGCTTCGTCATTGTTGACTTTTTTCGTGTCCCACTGGGCGTGCCAAAAGTGTGTTGACGCAAAAATAGGACGTCACCCTTGCGCGTGACACACGTGACTCCCCGGTCTGTAGCGAGCCGTGCCAGCCAATCTGACCTATTGATTGACAATGGAAAATATTAGGGATCGGCTAGAGAACCGATGGCCTTGCAGCGACACGTGTACCAGCCAAATCGGCCGATACGGGAAAAGCGGGATCGGCCGGCTCGAAAGCGACCGAAGCGCGGGTGCGATCGGCTGGATCAGCCGATCGTGATGTCAGCACTTGAGTAGATCGGAATCGGCTGTGATGTTGAAAGCCGATAGGATCTAGATCGAGCGGATGATAATGATAATAGCTAAAACTACAAGAATTTAGTACGAAAACTTGTAGATCTAGCTAATATCGGTAAGGGGTGAATAAAGAACTAGACGAAACCTCAGCGATGCGCCCGGAGGTTAAAGCCTAGGGTTATTCGGTAAAACGGTACTCACAAGCTTGTCGGAGATCAGCTGATGCAGCCCGACGAACCCGAAGCACGGCGTTGTAGAAAAGAGAAAAACGCAATGGCGAAGTCGCCGAAAAGTAGATGCTGTAATGGTAGATGCTGTAAAGTAGATGCAGTAAAAGTAAAGGGTTTGCCCGGAGGTGGTTTGTTTGATATTGGTGTGTACAGATTTTCCGACCTCGCAGGGTCGCTATTTATGTCCTGAGGACAACCCGACTCCTAGCCGATTACGGCACTGTTTACTTGCATCTAAAGACAAAAACTACTAGAAATAGAAAAGGACTCTCGCAGGAGTCAAAAACTTCCTAAAACTGACTCTTTGACCTATCATCAATCGTAGACTGACCCGCCTCCACCATGCTTTCCTTTTTGGCATATTTCTTCTAAATACCGCCTCTTCTTTCCTCCATCGGCCGATCTTCTATCTGATCATCGGCTGATCACTTTAACCAGCTGGTCCACCGTCAGGGTTGAATCCCTTTGACCATCGGCGATCCGTGTTGACTGTCTTTCTCTCCCTTCAATCGGCCGATTGTACTTTGTTTTTCATCGGCTATTTCTCCTTATTCCTCTTTGACCTGTTTTTCCAAAAAACGGTGTCAACAGACCTGTTTTTCCAAAAAACGGTGTCAACAGACGTTCCGTAAAAACTCCCCAAACAACCAGTACTGCACCTCGAAATATATACGGTCCGTACCCTACCCTCGGACGGTCCGTGGATAACTTGTACCTCGCGGACAGTCCAGGACACCTGGGCGGACGGTCCGCAAACCCCTTGCAACACAAAGCAACTTTCTTGACGGATCGAACCACGAACGCGCAAGAACAAGCGACGAACTGGATGAACACTGGGCCGCGCGGACTATCCGCGCCTACCAGGCGGATTGTCCGCCAGGTGCGGACAGAGCAGCTCGAGCTCGAAAACGAGAGGTCAACCTCTCCTATCTATTCATGGATCTCCCAAACGGCTTGAGCTCTTGAGGCAAGATTTGGGGGAGATGTGAAGCGTCCCTATGAGGCGCTATACCCCAAAACTTGAGACCTCAAATGAACTAAAATGCTGGGAATCGAATCGCAACCAAGCTCTACCAAAAAGCTAGGGTTCCAACCGAAATCCTTCAATCGGAGGCCAAATCCGGAGATTGAGGGGTCATGATCAAGCACAAAGATGCACAAGACATCTATCCATGATCCCCACCAACAAATCCGAACCCAAACACCTCAGAATCGAAGGAACAAGGCGCGCACGAAAATCCAATGAAAATAGCTCGAAAAAGACACGAAAATCACACGAGCTACAAGAAGGAAATCAATGCAACCATGAATGCTTCCATACACTCGGAGGACAGATTCTCTACAAAATGGTGAAGAAAATCTACGCCTATGGAGCAAGGAAATGAGAAGCAGTCCGGAAGGATAGTTTGCCCAGAAACCCTAGAGCTAATATATATGAGTCCCTCTGGGTTGGGCAAATGACCAAGCTACCCCTAGCACTTAAGTTGAGATACAAACCCCTCTGGGGCAAATAGTTCATGTAGCACTCTTCTTCATCACACGGCCACGCCTTCGCCGCTGTTGACGCAAAAATAGGACGTCACCCTTGCGCGTGACACACGTGACTCCCCGGTCTGTAGCGAGGCGTGCCAGCCAATCTGACCTGTTGATTGACAATGGAAAATATTAGGGATCAGCTAGAGAACCGATGGCCTTGCAGCGACACGTGTACCAGCCAAATCGGCCGATACGGGAAAAGCGGGATCGGCCGGCTCGAAAGCGATGGAAGCGCGGGTGCGATCGGCTGGATCGGCCGATCATGACGTCAGCACTCGAGTAGGTCGGAATCGGCTGTGATGTTGAAAGCCGATAGGATCTAGATCGAGCGGATGATAATGATAATAGCTAAAACAACAAGAATTTGGTACGAAAACTTGTAGATCTAGCTAATATCGGTAAGGGGTGAATAAAGAACTAGACGAAACCTCAGCGATGCACCCGGAGGTTAAAGCCTAAGGTTATTCGGTAAAACGGTACTCACAAGCTTGTCGGAGATCAGCAGATGCAGCCCGACGAACCCAAAGCACGGCGTTGTAGAAAAGAGAAAAAATGCAATGGCGAAGTCGCCGAAAAGTAGATGCTGTAAAGGTAGATGCTGTAAAGTAGATGCAGTAAAAGTAAAGGGTTTGCCCGAAGGCGATTTGTTTGATATTGGTGTGTACAGATTTTTTGACCTCACAGGGTCGCTATTTATGTCCTGAGGACAACCCGACTCCTAGCCGATTACGGCACTGTTTACTTGCATCTAAAGACAAAAACTACTAGAAATAGAAAAGGACTCTCGCAGGAGTTTAAGACCTTCTAAAAACTGACTCTTGACCCGTTGTCAATCGTAGACTGACCCGCCTCCACCGTGCTTTCCATCTGGCGTATTTCTTTGAATACCCCCTTCTTTATGCCCATCAGCTGATCCTCTGGTTTGCCATCGGCCGATCGTTCTGGCCTGCTGGCCCACTGTCATGGTTGAACTCTTCTGACCATCGGCGGATCTTGTTGATTGCTCTGTTCTTTCCTCAATCGGCCGATTACACTCGGTTGTTTCTCCTTATCCCTTTTTGACCCTGTTTTTCCAAAAAACGGTGTCAACACATGCCCCCTAGTTTCGGAGTAAATAATCCTTTTACTCCGAAATTTGCCTGATATCTTTTGAATAATAGTCAAATCTCCCCGTGATCGACCTGATCAATCTCTATTGATATGTCTTGTCCTTTCCATCTGCCTTTTCTTGGGATTGTTCACCATGTGACTCTTTGGCATCTCCCGTTCCCCTTCCCTATAAGACTCATTCTTTTACCCATAGGTTCTTTGTATTGACCTTGGGTTCTTCCTGATGTAGATGTTAACTCTTTTAGTCTTATGGGTATGAGAGGCATCTTCCCCTGGAAAGTTCTGCGAACGCCGATGATCCTTACTGACCATTGACAGACTCCAGCTCAAAATAGCATTCCTTCTGAGCACTGCTGGTGAATTAGTAAACTCTGGTTGTAATTTTGAGCAGAAGATGTCTGTGAACTATGCTCCGCAGTTTGTAGACGTGACAGAGAAACTCCCCACCGTTTAGATGTGTATGGGTCATCCTTTATTTAGGAGTTATTTCCCTGAATCAGTCATCTTTTGGAAACTGAGCCATTCACGGGTCTTCTGTTTCCTTCTTTGTTGGATCTGGCATCTTCGGTTTCCGCCTTTCTCGGCTTCCTCGTCTATCTCTTCTGGCGCTCTGGCTATAAATAAACATCCTTATACCTTCGCGGAAACCACATCTTCTTTCGACTATGGCTCGAGATATAGGTCCAGGGAGCTTTAGACTCTTGCTCTTCGATTCTTTCTTTCTCCCCTGACTCAAGATGGCTAGAAGAATTCTTGTGAAACAATCCAGAATATACTCCTCTCTCTAGTCTCCTTTTGTGAAGCCAGGAGGTCCAACAGCTAGAAGAATCCTTGTGATGCAACTTAGGTGCATCAGCTAGTGGAGGAGGGTGGAGGTTGTCCCTGGGCGTTGCGGAAAGAAGAACAACCCTATGTCTTCTTTCCCAACAAATTTGACGGGGAGAGTTACCGCATCTGGTGATTCATCTTCGTCAAATCTATTCTTTTTTGTTTTTCTCTTTCTTCGTCTCCATCACTTGTCCAGTGATGACCAATGTAATCGATCTGTAATGAATTGTTCAAGTTTGTCCTCCCAATGTATTCTTTCAGATCTGCATTGTAATGTCACCATTGTAATTGAAGATGAGAGAAAACATATATATATATATTTTTGTTCTAAGGGCGATTTGTACATCGGCCATAACCTGAAACCGAACATGCTTCGATGATTCGGCTTTTTGCTATTAAAGACGACTTTATTCACAATCGGCTGTAACTTGAGTCTCGAATCGGCCGCTTTTAGGCTTTGATTAGACTAAGCATCTACCCATATGCTTGGATAGTACTTCTTCAAATATTTCCCGTTCAATGCTCTGGCAAACTTCTCTCCTTCCAATGTCTCTAGAATATATGCATTTCCAGGTACGCATTGGCTGATCCGATATGGTCCTTCCCAATTAGGTGACCACTTCCCATATTTAGGATCCCTTGAGCCGATTGGCAATATGAGCTTCCAGACCAGATCTCCTTCAGCAAATTCTTTACCTTTCTCTTTCTTGTCATACCATCTGGCTACCCTTCTTTTATTCTTTTCGATATTCTCTAAAGCTCTCAGCCGATTACCAGCAAGATCTTCTAATTCCTCCTTCATCATAGCTGAATAATCATCGGCCGATAGCTGATCTTGTAAAGAAGTTCTCCTGGATCCGGCTCTCAGTTCCCAAGGTAGTACAGCATCATGACCATACACTAGTTGATACGGTGATACCTTGGTCGCTCCGTGGCATGCCATCCTGTATGCCCATAGTGTTTCATTAAGGACCGTATGCCATCGCTTAGGACTTTCATCAATCTTGCGTTTGATCAATTTGATGATGCCCTTGTTTGCCGCTTCTGCCTGTCCATTTGCCTGAGCATAATAGGGAGATGAGTTTAACAATTTGATTCCCAAAGAATTTGCATATTCTTCGAATTCCCCTGAGGTAAATTGACTTCCTTGATCGGTTGTGATAGTTTGAGGTATACCAAACCGATAGACAATATGTTCATTGACAAAATCGATCATATTGCCTGACGTCACAGTCTTGATTGGGATGGCTTCAACCCACTTTGTGAAATAATCCGTAGCCACCAGCACGAATTTATGACCTTTGCTCGATGGTGGATATATCTACCCAATCAAATCAATTGCCCAACCTCTGAACGGCCACGGCTTGATTATTGGGTTCATTGCTGATGCCGGAACCCTTTGAATGCTTCCAAACTTCTGACACTCTTGGCATCCTTTGTAATACTTGAAGCAATCTTCCAATATCGTTGGCCAATAATAATTATTGTTCCTGATCATCCACTTCATCTTGAATGCTGATTGATGAGATCCACAGACTCCCTCATGAATCTCTCCCATTAAAATTTTAGCTTCTTCCTCACCGAGACATTTGAGTAGGACTCCATCGATGGTACGATAATATAGCTCATCTTCCAGCAGAACATACTTAATGGCCCTGTACCTCAGTTGTTTATCAACCTTCTTGGATGGATTTTTCAGATAATCTATTATTTCTTTCCTCCAATCCTCAGCTGATAATTCCACAGTCAGAATCGGCCGATATCCTGATGCCCCTTGGGCCAGCCGATTAGCTTCACTATTATGACACTTAGGGATATGTTCAAGTTTTACTATCTTGAATTCTCGGAGTAACTGAAGACATTCTTCATGATAAACCCTCAATATGTCATCTTTGCATTCATATTCCCCTGCCAACTGATTTATTACGAGTTGAGAATCTCCAAATATCTCAACAACTTCAGCATTGACTTCTCGTAGTAGCTTTATCCCTTTTAACACTGCCTGGTACTCAGCTTGATTGTTTGTCGAAGTCTTCTCAATTGGGATGGAAAATTCATAATTTGCTCCTTGAGGTGAGATGAGGACGTTTCCGATCCCAGCTCCTACTCCACATGATGATCCATCAAAGAACATAGTCCATGGAATAGGTTCTACAACTGCAACTTCAGGTCCACAATGCTGAGTTACCAGATCGGCCATTACTTGCCCTTTGATTGCTTTGGCCGATTGATAGGTCAAATCAAATTCTGACAAAGCTAAGATCCATTTTCCGATCCTGCCTTTCAAGATTGGTAATGACAACATATATTTGACCACATCATCCTTGCACACCACAGTGCATTCGGCAGTTAATAAGTAGGGCCTCAACTTTGTGCATGAGAAGTATAAGCACAAGCACAGTCTTTCTACCGCCGAATATCTCGTTTCTGCGTCCAAGAGTCTTCTGCTCACAAAATATATAACTCGCTCTTTTCCTTCAAACTCTTGTACGAGGGCCGATCCAATAGCCTGCTCATTAGCTGATAAGTATAATTTGAACGGCTTTTTATCTTGAGGAGGCATTAAGACAGGAGGAGATTTCAGATAATGCTTAACATTATCTAAAGCTTTTTGTTGTTCTTCTCCCCATACGAATTTCTGATCGGCCTTGAGCTTTAGTAGAGGTGTAAATGGCTGAATCCTTTCTGACAGGTTAGATATAAACCTTCTGATAAAATTGATCTTGCCAATTAATGACTGGAGCTCTTTCTTGTTTGATGGTGCTTTTATATTGTCAATTGCGCTGACTTCTGACCCACTTCGATTCCTCTCTCGTGTATTAAGAAACCCAAGAATTGGCCAGCTGAAACACCAAAAGCACATTTATTGGGGTTCATTTTTAAACCATACTTCCTTGTGCATTCCAGCGTCCTTCGTAGGTCTGCCAAGTGTTCCCCGTAGCTCTTTGACTTGACAACTACATCATCAATGTAGATTTCTACTATCTTGCCGATGAGTTCATGGAATATGTAATTCATGCCTCTTTGATAAGTGGCACCAGCATTCTTCAACCCAAAGGTCATGACAATCCACTCATACAATCTGACATGACCAGGGCACTTGAAAGCAGTTTTTGCAATGTCTTCTATGGCCATAAATATTTGATTGTATCCAGCATTACCATCCATGAAGCTGATGACTTTGTGCCCTGCAGCAGCGTTGACCAATGCATTGGCTACTGGCATCGGATATCCATCCATCGGCATTGCCTTGTTTAAATCCCTGAAATCGATGCATACACGTAGTTTGCTATTTTTCTTGTAGACAGGAACTATATTAGAAATCCATTCGGCGTATCGACATTGCCGAATGAAACTAGCTTCGAGTAACTTTGTTATCTCAGCTTTTATATCAGGATAAATCTTCGGATTACACTGCCTTGGGTGTTGCTGAAAGGGTCGAAATCCTGGTTTAATAGGCAACCAATGTTCAACAATGGATCGGTCTAAGCCAGGCATCTCATAATATTTCCAAGCAAAGCAATCCTTGAATTCCTTCAATAATGTGATCAATTCTTTTTTGTAATCTTCTTCTAGCTTGGCACTAATGTATGTCGGCCTTGATTTGCTTCCATCTCCAAGATCTATCTTTTCTAATTCATCGGCAGATGTAAACCCATGCCCAAGCTTTCCTTCATCTTCAATGAATTGATCCATTAAATTTTGTCATCAGAGCCGACTGCTTGAACCGGCTTTAGTCCAAAATCGGACACTTTGAGATATTTGGTATCCCAGACTTTTCCAGATATGCAGCTCACTCGATCATAGGTCCACCCTTGTGCTTCTGTCGCTGCTACTGTCAAGGAGGTTTCTCCTTGCACCACCTCCACTGAATCTCCAATCCATTGGATGATGCATTGATGCATTGTAGATGGTATGCAACAATTGGCATGTATCCAATCCCGACCCAGCAGTAGATTACAAGATCCCCTCCCTTTAATGACAAAGAAAGCGGTTGGAAGGATCTTACTGCCGATGGTGAGCTCCACGCAGATGGCTCCTTGAGCCGGAGAGACATTGCCTTCGAAGTCCACCAACATCATGTCGGTTTGGGTCAAATCTTCATCAGATTTCCCAATCCTGCGCAGCATGGTGTACGGCATTAGGTTGACTGCTGCTCCTCCATCTACGAGAATCCTGGTGACTGGCTTGCCATTGACAAATCCTTTGAGAAACAAGGCCTTCAAGTGTTGTCTTTTCTCATCTTCTGGTTTCTCAAAGACGGCTTGCCTAGGTTCCAGTGTTAGTTGAGCCATGCCAAGTTCTTCATCGGACAGATCCGAATCAATTGGAGCCATGAACTCTTTTGGTAGAAAGACAACCATGTTTATATCAGCTCGGGGTTTGTCATCTTCCTCATCATCGGCCTTAGGCTTTGGGCGCCAAACTTTGGACCGAACCTTCTTCTTGTCCAGCATGAGTCTCTCTGCTTCTTCATGCTGTTCTAGCTGACGTAGGCGCTGGACTCTTCTCTTCTGGGACTTAGTCAAGCCATCTGGACACCACTGTGGATTAGGCTTCTTATGTGTTTGGCTTGACCCTTCATCATCCAATTGCAATGTGCGTCGATGTTCAGGAGCTCGGCACATGATGTCCTCGTCAGGGACCATAGAATCGGCCATCACTTCTAGCCGATCGTTTGACTCTTCATTGACTCGGCCTCCCAGCCGATCATGAATGCTAGCCTTGCCCCCCAGCCGATCGTGGACATTGGCTTTGCCCCCCAGCCGATCGTGGACGCTGGCTTTGCCCCCCAGCCGATCGTGAACCGAGATTCGTTGATTGTTGAATCCACGGTGATCCTTGGCTGCAGGTCTTCTGTCATCAAAGTAAACCCTTTTGGATGAGTTGCCATTATTGTAAGCCCCGTTGCACTCTGGACAGTTTCCTGCCGTCGGCAGCTTGATTCCTTCTTCCCAACAGTACTTGAAGAACGGACATCTCCAATGTCCTTCATTACGCCGTGCCCACTCCTCTCTTTCCTTTGCCTTCTCTTGTTGGCGCTGGAACTTCTTGATTAGCATCTGTGATGTGACGGGCCGGCGTGGCTTTGATTCTCCTTCTCCATGTAGTAACCCTTTTCCTTTGACATCGGCAGCGGTTACTTGTACTTTGGGATCAACAGCTCCTTTATTTTGAGCCGAATCAGATGTCAGCAACTTAACTCGTCACGTGTCTTTGCTAGACACCTCAACTGTGTTAGCTGGGAAGGGGTGCTGATCAATCTTCATTGGCTTTTCAGCTTTGGTAGGAGTTTCAAATTTAAGCCTCCCTTGCTCAATAGCTGATTGGATCTGTTGTCTGAAGATCTTGCAATCATTGGTATCGTGCGATGTTGCATTGTGCCACTTCCAATACTTCATCCTCTTCAGCTCTTCTGCAGATGGTATGGTATGGAACTGGGAGAGTTTAATCTGCCCTTGCTGAAGCAACAGATCAAATATCTTATCGGCCTTAGTGATATCAAAGCCGAATTTCTCTGGCTCTTTCTTGCCAAAGGGACAGGACACTGTCTTCTTGCCTTTGACCCACTCTGCGAGCCCTATCATATTGTCTTCATCTTCTGAGTCGGAGTAGTCCACATATGACACCTTCTTCTGAAAGTTCCTTCTAGGCTCATAGGACTTTGTAGTTTCTTGACTCATCCGGCTGACCAACTGGCTGAGGCTTTCAAAGTCATGTGATGCATATTTCTCCCTTAAGGTCGGCAAGAGACCTTGGAAAGCCAACTCAGCTAGTTGCTTGTCTCCCAAGTTCAGACTATAGCACTTATTTCTGACCTCTCTGAATCTTTGAACGAGTCCAGCTACTGTTTCATCGTTCCTTTGCTTGAGTCTGGTCAGATCAGTGATCTTCATCTCGTTGATGCCAGAGAAGAAGTAATTATGGAACTGCTGTTCCAGATCGGACCACTTGATGATGGAGTTAGCTGGCAGTGATGTAAACCATGAGGATGCCGGCCCTGATCGAGATGAAGAGAACAACCGTATCCTGAGTGCATCAACATTCCCTGCTTCCCCACATTGGATGATAAACCGAGTGATGTGCTCCATAGTGGATGTTTCATCTTGTCCAAAGAACTTGGTGAAGTCTTGCACTTTGAACCTTGGAGGGAACGGTATCTGATCATAGCCAGAGGGATACGGTGTCCTGTACATGCAGGACTGCTGCTTGGGTTTTATCCCATATTGCTTCGATAGCATCTCCGAGAAGTTGTCGATCAACTCCTGCTTCACATGAGATTTCAACTTTGTAGCCACTTGCTCAATTGCTTGTATCTCAGCTGGAGTTTCTGGAGGTCGATCTTCTAAGATTCTTGTCTTTGGATCTGGAACTGTCCTTGCCTCAGTAGAACCTTGAGTGTCTGAATGACCTGTAATAGGTGTAGCCTGTTCAATCGGCTGACTAGCCGATGGGGCTGGTTGCTGCGTATTCAACTGGTTTGAAATAGCCTATTGATTTAGAAGTGTTTGCAGCAATCGCGCTGAATCCACTTGTGGAAACACTGGCTGCCCTGCTGCTCCTTGGTTGATTGGCTGTTGAGGTGAAGATCTTGTATGAGCCACCGTATTAGCTGGGGTTAAGACAGCCTGCATTGTCGTTGACTATTGAGGCAGGGCTGTCTGTATGGGCACCTCGAGCGTTGGTTGCTGTAGCGGAGCAGTTGGTATGGGCATCCCGAGTTTCGGCTGCTGAGCCGATCTCTGAGGTGGAGTAGGATTTGGCCTCTGAGGTGGAATAGGAGGTCTTTTCTCTGTCGGTATGACCATGTGAGCATGAGCTGGACTGATCTTGACTCTTTCGAAGTTCTTGCTCCCATGATTGAAGTAGACAAACACCACTCCTTCCCCATTCATGTGCACAGTCCCTGGAGTACCTCCAAATGTAGCTTGGCAAGACTGTGGGTATTTTACTTCTGGAACTTCCTCAGGCACAGGCTCCAAAAAATTCGAGATGTTAGTCTCTAAGTGATCATGAGGTAAGTCCCATCCTGCAAGCTTCCCATCTGAATCTCTCATAGCAGGATATTTATGTTGATTCTGCACTAGAAGCACTTGATCCTGGACAACAGATTGCACTGGTGTTGTGACAGCAGGATCTTTATCTTTACCATCGCCACTCTGATTCTGAATCGGCTGAGAGTCCGATGAAAAACTGGTGGCAGCTTGTGGAGATGGTGTAGCTTTTGCTGTTGGATCATCAATCGGCGGGTTGGCCGATTGGTTTTGCTGGAACACAGGAGGAGTACGCCTTGGTTGAAAGTATGCAGGTCCCAGATATCCTGCCTCTGCTCCTTGCTTGAGTGCATCAATTATGGCATTCTGAATAGTATTTGCGAATATCTTGGATTGATCAATCATTGTCTGATGCATGGCTTTGGTCATCATGTCTTGAAGCCCTTCAGGATCGGCTGAGAAGGTGACTTGCTTCGGTGTTGGCAAAGGATTCTTCTTGAAAACACCACTTTTAGTCTGACCGTATGATACCAAACAAAGCTCTTCATAATGCTTCATGTGTGCCTCAAGCTCGGCTTAGTCTGAATCTTTCAGCTGATCCTTGGTGATTGGTTGGACGTTGTCCGGATCGACTTCATGTGGATCAGTCTTCGTAGGCTTCGTCATTGTTGACTTTTTTCGTGTCCCCCCAGGCGTGCCAAAAGTGTGTTGACGCAAAAATAGGACGTCACCCTTGCGCGCGACACACGTGACTCCCCGGTCTGTAGCGAGGCGTGCCAGCCAATCTGACCTGTTGATTGACAATGGAAAATATTAGGGATCGGCTAGAGAACCGATGGCCTTGCAGCGACACGTGTACCAGCCAAATCGGCCGATACGGGAAAAGCGGGATCGGCCTGCTCGAAAGCGACCGAAGCGCGGGTGCGATCGGCTGGATCGGCCGATCATGACGTCAGCACTCGAGTAGGTCGGAATCGGCTGTGATGTTGAAAGCCGATAGGATCTAGATCGAGCGTATGATAATGATAATAGCTAAAACTACAAGAATTTGGTACGAAAACTTGTAGATCTAGCTAATATCGGTAAGGGATGAATAAAGAACTAGACGAAACCTCAGCGATGCGCCTGGAGGTTAAAGCCTAGGGTTATTCGGTAAAATGGTACTCACAAGCTTGTCAGAGATCAGCTGATGCAGCCCGACGAACCCGAAGCCCGGCGTTGTAGAAAAGAGAAAAAACGCAATGGCGAAGTCGCTGAAAAGTAGATGCTGTAAAGTAGATGCAGTAAAAGTAAAGGGTTTGCTCGGAGGCGGTTTGTTTGATATTGGTGTGTACAGATTTTCCGACCACACAGGGTCGCTATTTATGTCCTGAGGACAACCTGACTCCTAGCTGATTACGGCACTGTTTTCTTGTATCTAAAGACAAAAACTACTAAAAATAGAAAAGGACTCTCGCAGAAGTCTAAGACCTTCTAAAAACTGACTCTTGACCCGTTGTCAATCGTAGACTGACCCGCCTCCACTGTGCTTTCCATCTGGCGTATTTCTTTGAATACCCCCTTCTTTATGCCCATCGGCCGATCCTCTGGTTTGCCATCGGCCGATCGTTCTGGCCTGCCGGCCCACTGTCAGGGCTGAACTCTTCTGACCATCGGCGGATCTCGTTGATTGCTCTGTTCTTTCTTCAATCGGCCGATTACACTCGGTTGTTTCTCCTTATCCCTTTTTGACCCTGTTTTTCCAAAAAACGGTGTCAACAGCCGCAGTCCGCGTCCTCCCAATGCAAGCCCTGCAATCCCGCCACGTGTCCGCCGGTATCGAAGCTTCTCGGCGCGCCCGGATCCCGTCTCCACCCGCCAAGCCTCCTTTCTTGGTATTGTGGCTCAACCAAGTAACCCGACGGTTTTGTGGTGAACCGCCGCAAACCCCGCGTGTAGACTCCGGTCGTCAGACGCTACCCTACGCCGGCTCCTGTCCACGACTTCGTCTTGCTTTTCTTGCCACCGTGCGGCCCGCCTTGACCCCGCTGGCCACCGGGTCCCTCGAGCCGAGCCTACTTGTCTCTCCACTACTCGGAGGCCCCGCAAGGCATAGACCTTTCGTGCCCGCTCTTCACCTGCACCAACGTAAATCAAGCCGCAACCTGCACCTGCAATACTCGGCCAAGAGTCAGCCCACACCACATTGTCAATCACTCATCACAGCCAGGAGCGACCATCCACCGGTCCTCAGATGCTCCGGTCCTCAACGCGGCCCTTGACGATGCCTCGTTCGCCACCGCCCCGGCGGTGGCTAGGCGAGCGACCACCAGCTGCATCTCCAGCTGGGTCTTCTCCGCCCGGAGCTCACCAATGGTGCGCGCCTTTCTCGCGCCGCACTCCGAGAGTGTCTGTTCTGGGCAACGGATCAACAACTACAAGGCTCGCAAGAACAGGAAAGACAAGGTTAACCTCCTGGTTCGAGGGGACTTACCGTTGCCGCGGGAAGGATGAGCTCGTCGAACGCATGACGCGCCCACCCGAGACCCCGCTCGAGGAGGTGGCAGGCTGCAGCCTCCTCGCCCTCGTCATCCAGCGCGTCCGCCTCATAAGCGGCCGCCCACGTGGAGCGTACGAGGTCGGTGATCCGCGCGTCGTCCTCCTCGTGCTCCGGCAGCAGGCCTGCACCAGAGCCCTCCCCGACCTCTTGGATCTCCGGGGAGGTGACTCCCACAGCGCCCCTGGGAACATCGTGTTCCTGCGGGGCTGAGAGGGTCGGACTTGCGACAGGCGCCGCCTCGATGGCAAGGGCGGCAGGCCGGGGAGACGACGACTCCGGCGCGCTCGCTGCAGTCGTACCCACGACCGCGGTAGGTGTTGACGGTGTATTTTGGTACACCAAACATGTTCATTACACTTTGGTTTGGATTTGATTATGAAACTAACCAGCCACTAGGCACACTAATAATATAACAAGTTCATCTTTGTCTGTGCATTTGGAAGTGTTATGTTTTTGCAGGAAAACATGGACATAAATGACGGAGTCACAACAAGTTCAAAGGAGCAATTGAGGAGTCCCATTCGTGTTCGAGAGCATGATGAAATCACTCTTAAAGGTGGCAAGGACCGAAGTGTTACATAGAAACATCCCCGAGGATTGAAGCGTAAAAGACCGAACTTCATGCGAGAAGACCCTCCATCTTGGACGCGAGGATGACATCGTCAAAATGATGCAATTGGAGGGGCAAAGTGCAAAATGTCAAGAGGACCCACGGGAGCGAAGGGGCGACCGAACCAGGCCAGGATGGGCCTAGGCCAGTCGGCCCAGGCCGGCCGGCCTGGCCCATTCTTGTGTCGGTTCGGCCCCCCATTTCTTGAGTGTGAAGATGATGCAACCCTAAGTACGTGGAGGCGCCGCCATTCACCGGGAGAGAGCCATTCACCCGAGAGGCCGTCCACAAGCTAGAGAGGAAGAAGAGGAGGGAGATCATTCGCAAGGACGATCGCTCTACTCGAAGGAAGCAACCACAAGTGGAGAAGGACGTCGAGGCCCTGCCAAGACACCCCCGGAGGAGAAGGAAGACACCGTCGGAAGCGTCACCATGATCAACGGTGCTATGCCTAGCACCTTGATGGGGTAATCTTCTCATTTGTCCATGGGTTGTAATCGATCTTGAGGTGTAATCGCAATTTTGTATGGTTTCTATCTATCATCTAGTGTTGAAGATGCTTTCTTGTTTAAGGTTAGCTACCATGTCGTGTAGGGAGTATAGATCTCACTTCTCCCTTAGAACCATTCAATACGTCGTGATCATCATAGGTCTAGTCACGAATACCTCCGCGTAGTGACAGTACGGGGGGAGGGAAAGGGCGAAACCGTGGTCACAACCCCCGATAGATTAGATCGGTTTTCATATCTTAAGCGGTTGCATGTTCAAGTATCGTAGACCCTTGGGCAAGTGTCTTTTATATATCTTGTGAGTTTAATCGTTCTCTCTAGTGTAGCGTAGTAGTTCTCTAGATTAAATGTAGATTAGGGTTTGGGTAAGTTAGTTAGTAGTGCTAGATCAAACGCTTGTAATCCCCTTGCTCCGTGGATTGATAAGAACCTAGGGAATCCCCGTGGTGAAAAAGGTGTAGGTCCGTACGCTTGCGGATCGTAGGTGGATGCTAGTTTTATCCGTCAACAGTAGGGGACGAGGATGTGCCCGGAGTCAGCTCTGCGCCGGCTGCAGGTTCCCCGAAGACCTACTTGGCTGCCTCCAACGTGGCTGAGGCTTCGGGAGCCCCGGTGGCTCCGACCAGGCCCGGTGCCGGCTGCTCCACCGCGGCCACGTCAGACACGGGCTCCTTGTTGCCGGGCTCCGCCGCTCCAGTTGTGGTCGCAGCCTCGGGCACGGCGGACTCGGGAGCCTCGACCCTTGACTCCTCCGGGTCCCCCAGCAACCGCTCCAACACGGCCTCAAAGATGGCCGCATCGTCACCCAGGAGCTCGGGCCCGTCGAGGTCGATGATTTCAGGAGGGCCGGCAGCTGTGGCGTTGGCTGCCGGCACCTCCACCACATCCCCGCCCGCCTGCGACGCTGCAGGCACCGAAGCTTCCGCCGCCGCCGACACCTCGACCTCGTGCTCACCAGCCGGTGGTGGCGGGGGCACGATCTTCTCGGAAGACGCCGCCACGGCATCACCGCCTCCCGTGGTGGCCTCGACCAGCGGCTCGGTCGCCGCATGGATGATGTCTGCCTCAGCGGCCACCCGCCCCTCGGCTAAGTTGCTGGCGTCCGGCGCCGGCGGAGGCACCGCTGCCTCAACGACCTCGGTCGCCATGACCAGCCCGCTCCCGGCCTGCTCTGCTAACGGTTCGGCGTAGGGAGGCGATGGGCGGGGCTCGGGATGTGGGTCGCGCGCGCCCTGCACTGCGTGCTTCAGCGGCGTAAGACTGAGCACGCCGGTGTCGGCGCGGCTGAGGCACGAACGAGTTAAGGGCAAGTCGGGAATAAGAAACAAGCAAAACGAAGAACAGCAAAGCAACGAGAGAAAGCGAGCAAGAGCTTACATGGTGGACCGGACGCGAACCCGCTTCACCGGCCTGTTCGACGAGCCCTTCGGGGGCTGACCTCTTGGCCCCCGCTAGCTCGGAAGCCGGCTCCCGGCGCTCCGCCGGCGCGGGGACTGGCCCGTCGTTCCCCTACGACTTGGGGGCGGCGCTTCGATCCCTCGGCGGCTCGGGAGCTGTCCTACCGGCCTCCACCACGCCGGAGGCCGGCCCCTGACTCCCACCAGTGGAGAGGGGAACTTGCACGGCGGGGCCCCACCACCGCGGATGACAAGAGATTGGAGGCGCCGCGGGGGAACGCTCGTGTCCCCTCCTTGTGGCGCGCTCGGTGCAGACGCCGGCGGGGTCGACCTTGCCTTGGATGACGAGCACCTCTTCAAGGAGTTTGAGTCCAGACGGTCAGAGCCGTCGAAGAGGTGGCGGGGGGAAGGCTCTCGCTTCACCGGCCGCTTGGGCAGATCGTCTCGGCGTGGGGGATCTCTCCGTCCCTCGAAGGCGCGCGAACCACCGGGGGCCGCCTGAGAGCAGGTCACCCTTTGATCTTCTCGGGCGGGGCGGGCCCCCGACTGCGAGCCAGAACCCGCGCCCTTATCGCGAGCGACCAGCTTCGACCGCCGCGTCGAGCTCACCTCCGCCGCCCGGCGCGGCAAAGATAGGGGCGACCCGGACATGCCGCTCCAATCGACCTCCACGCTCGGCTCGTCCCCACTCCACGCCGGCGGTGGCGACGGATCTTCGTTGGAGGAGACGTTGGTCTCCCCCGCCTTACGGCGCTTGATGTGCTCGTCGTTTCGATCGTGCTTGGCAATCTCCTTCTCCTTGTGCTGTTTATTGTGCTCCGCCCTCCGCCTATCCGCGGCCACTTGATTGCGCTTGAAGATCGCCTCTTCCGGGAGGGGGGCTTCGCGGGAACGAGGTGGGGGCTCTTCAGCTGAAATTAAAAGGAGATAAAGGAAATCAACGACCACCAGAAAATCCCAAGAAGATCCAAACCAAATGAAGATCTCGAACTAGTCGGAAAACTTATCGGAAGATGAAACTACTTACGAGCTTCTCGGTCCCCTCATTGGGGAGCATGGGCAAGAGCCGCGACGGCAGCCACGAGTAGGACGCCTTCCCGATGGCCACCGACACGCGGCGTTGGACCTCCTCCTGTGAAGGTAGCTTAGGCACCGTCACGGTCCCTGCGAAAGAGGCCCTCCTGGCCGTCATCTCGAAGAGGCGAAGAGGCCGCCTCCGAAGCGGGATGACCCCCCGGGTGTGGTACTGGCCAATGACGACCGCCAAGTCAACTCTGGCATGACGGAGGCGAGCCAGCGCCGCCCAGTGCTCCTTGAGCACTTTCTCCTGCTCTGCCTTCGGAGGCCCGTCGCTCCAACTTCTCGGCGCTTGGGCGATGGAAACTCTGGTGAACTCCGGCAGCGCGTGCTCGGGGTCGTTCCTGAGATAGAACCAACCCTTGTGCCAGCTGCTATTGGAGCTTGTCAGCGAGAAAGGAATGTACTTCTCGCCCCTGCCCTGCTTCATCCGGAGGTTGGCGCAGCCGATGGTCGCCGGGAGGGGGCCGTCCTTCAAGCAGGCAAACATGAAGAAATACTTGAAGAGGTGCCAGTGGGCACCAATCCCCAAGTACCCCTCGCACAACGCCTCGAACGCCGCCATCTGCTGGACGCTGTTCGGGTTGAGGTGCTGGAGCTGGAGCCCGTACTCATGAAGAACGGCCCGGATGAATCGCCCGGCGGGGACGGAGAAGCCGCGCTCGTGGAACGCCACGAACGAGATGACGAATCCTCTCGGCGGGCGCGGCACGGACTCATCCTTGGGCACCCTCCACTCTTCGGCGTCGGTGAGCGGAGGGAGCTGCCCGGCGGCGACCAAATGGTGCAGCATCGAGGCAGTCACGTTGAAGCACGACCAGTTCGACATGGTGATGACGGACTTTCGGGCGCGGCTAAGGTGAAGGAGGCGGCGGCGCAGTGGGCGTGAAGAGCGAAAGACGGGGGAGGTAAAAAGTATCGAACCCTCTGCCAGCTCGTAGTTATAAAGGAAGAGGCGTGGCCGCCGGCCTTAAATGCTGGGCCCACCATGCTGAAAAGACGCCTGCGCACGCGCGCATGCCTCGGGGTAACTGACACCCGCCTGCGCAACACATCGATGCCCGCCGGGCCCGGGAATCTGAGCCAATCACGCTCCGTTTTCTCAGGCCATCACGTCTGCCACGTCACCCACGACCGCCACGACCTCCACGACGCCCACAACCGCCACGACCTCCACGACGCCCACAACTGACACGACGACCTCAGAGAAAGATCCCTGAATCGTGACAACACCACTGAAAATCAAAACCCCACAAGCGAGTCTACAACTCACTCATGGGCTCGGGGGCTACATCCGGCGGATGCACTCGCGCGCACCCACCGAGAAGGCCAAGAGCAAAAACCGTCACAACGCCTTTCGTCTGAGCCTGTGCGCGAGTCCTTGACTCCCTCTCAGGCTCGGGGGCTACTGACGAGGACCCAGATTAGGGCCCCCTTTGACGGTGAGATAATCACACTTGAGGTGGAGTCTTCAGACACCATCGACAACGTGAAGGCCAAGATTCAGTATGAGGAAGGCTGGGGATCCCTGTCAAGACCGTCACTGGCAAGACGTCTTACTTCCGACCAGTTAGAAGCTTCCTCGACAAGCCTCCTGCTGGGAAGAAGCTTCTCCGACAAGCCTCCGCCTCGCACGACAACTCAAAACCTCGCACGAGGAGTCTCCGCCTCGCACGACAAGCCTCCGCCTCGCACGACAACTCTCCACCTCGCACGAGGAGTCTCCGCCTCGCACGACAACTCTCCGCCTCGCACGAGGAGTCTCCGCCTCGCACGAGGAGTTTCCGTCTCGCCTCCGACAACTTGCTCGTTCGCACGAGCACTCTCCGTCTCCGACCAAGACACGGTCTACGCAACGTGGCGCCACCCCGGCGCACGGGCTTCCCCACTACGACGCGTGTGGCGCCAATTCCCCATGCCATGCAAGTACGCTAGCTGGCGACACACACGAGCGGCCGGCTCTGACAAGAGCTGTAATGCGGCACTGCTCAGCTGCGCGGCCCTCAACACGCCGTCCCATACAACACTGCGACACGCCAACTCCGACCGAGGCACTCGAGTGCCCCCTACGATTAGCATTGGCCTACGATTAGGCCTTAATGTGGCGTGCTCATCCCGTACTCAAGCGGGTTGAGTCAGCACCAAAGTGCTCGGAGATAGCGCCAGGTGCCCGAAGTAAGCAGTCCCGCCCGGCCACGCGGCGGCCTCAACGACAACGCAATTCGGCTGCTCTTCAATGCACCCAGACGGACAGCGACGTGCGAGAGGACATCCCAGCGACCTGCACTGTAACTTTTACTTTAATTCTCTTTTTGCCCCTCCCCCTTGCGTCTATAAAAGGGAGAGGAGGGTAACTGTCACAAGGGCTGACGAACTGAGAACTCACACCCAGGGACTTGGGCTCGACACCCTCTCCCGACTAGTTTGTAACCCCTACTACAAACATCCCTAGCACAAGAACACGGCAGCTCGACACTGTACGTAGGGTATTACTCCTCGGAGGCCCGAACCAGTCTAAATCCCGGCGTCTCTTGTGCTAACCATCCGGGTCGGACACACGATCGATACAAATTTACTGTCCGGCGGTAGAGAGCCCCGACACGACCCATATGTATGGGTTAACTACCCGTGAAATCTCTCATAGTATTAAATATCAGTCAATCATGCATGTATGAAATGCATAGGCAAGCAAGTCAACGAGTTTTGCCTCGCCTAATAAATTATCCGGCAATCATGCAGTGACACAACATGTATGTTAGCTTTGCATGGAATCACCCAACCCTGAATTGATGATGAAAATGAGCCACTCATTGGTTTAAAAATCATTTTTTACTATTCAAGATGAAAACGAAGTAAATACAAGCCTAGGACAGAGTAAATTGTCGTGGAACAGGATGTCAAACAGAGTAAATTATTCCTTTATGTTATCACATTACTTCTTTGAACAATAAAAATATCACCTAAGAGCATCTCCAAGAGTTTGCCAAATTTTACTTGGCAAATCTTGTGTTTTGCCAACTTCTAAAAAGATATGCCAAGTAAAAAAAGAGTTAATCTCCAACAATTTGGCATAATTCACTTGCCAAACTCAGATCTAACTTACATCAGGAATCCTGAGAGAAATAAAATTATGTTTATGCCCTTCCACCTCTTGAAAACTTACATCAGGAATCCTTCTCTATTCTTTATTTCTTTTTTCACCCTCCCACCTACAGGGAAACGACGATGGCAACCACGATCTGTGCGCGCATATATGCGCGTGGGGAGTTGAGTTTTGCCAAGTTTCTATTTTTGCCAAGTTGATTTGCCAAACTGTTGGAGACCAATTTTTCTTGTTTTGCCAAAATTAGATGGATGCCAAGTTTGTTTGCCAAACTGTTGGAGTTGCTCTAATGGCCTATAATTACTATTGTATATGTCCTTGAAGTAAGAACAGACGTATACACTAAATGGCCACAACTACTAGTATGCGTACTAACATTCATGCCACATGTGCACTAAACAAAAGTCATGACTAGTAATAGTATGTCCTAGAAATACTACCATTATTCTAGCATGCGTAGAACTTGCCCAGCATGCATGCATGCAAGTGTTATTAACAATGCCATGAAATATTTTACTGAGTCCATGCATGCAGTCCCGCACACAGCTGGATGCGTGTGGTCCTGGTCACCCGTAATCAATGTGAATTAAGGTCCAGCAATCAAAACATGCAAACCAAGTAGAGCAATAACAACATAGCTGATTTTTACGGCTGCCACGACATCAACAAGAGACGATGGTTAGATTTATGGTCTGCTCGCTGTGGAGTTCTCGAGACAAGGGCAGCGACGGCCACCGTATGGGGTAGAATTCCTAGCACGACATCCATGTACAAGCTAAGATGAGGTCTGCTTCACGCCGACATCGCTACAAATTAGAGCCCGAAGCATGCACACTAAATGGCGGATAGCTGCTGATAGAATAGGACCGACCGGACAACCGCTTGGAGGTCGTCGACGACCATGGTGGCGGGAGAGATCAATTTGATAGTACTAACCATGAAAATTGGATGCATCATGCAACAAATATTTGATTTTTACATCTCTAAGACCAAAACGGAGTAATTTTGTCATTAACGGAGGTCACCAGTGGGCAAACGCCAGGTGCTAAATAATATTCACCACACAGCGTGGTGAATATCCCTGTCCTGTATATATATATATATATATATATATATATATATATATATATATATATATATATATATATATATATATATATATATATGGCGACACTAAAATGCAACCAGGTGCATTCTGTATAGCAAATGCACAGACCCTGCGGTTGCAACTCGACGCGACCAATTGCAACTAGACCCAACCGAGCTGCAACTACGCGTGAACTAGTTGCAATTACGCACGGACCAATCGATTGCAACTGTGACACTACACTAATTGCAACTTGACGGAACTAATTACAACGAATCTGACTTCGTTACAACGGGATATGAACCAATTGCAACTAGACTCCTAGTTGCAACCCAACGTGAACAAATTGCAACCAGAATGAGCCTAGTTGCAACTGGATAAGAACTAGTTGCAACAAGGGTGGGTGCATTCTCTATACAGAACTCACTCAGGTGCATTATAGCAAAACAGTTTGTATGTATATATATATATATATATACACACACGGAGAGTATACTCTGTGGCCGGCTATAGAATAGCTTGTTCTGTAGCCACTCTATCCAACCGTCCGATCTTCATCCGTCTCGTCCCCAGTCGAGTTCCTATTTTTCCGCTGGCCCGCCGGCGTGTGAATGCGTCATTCCAGTGAGCCGAGCGGTGTCCCCGCTTGGGTTACGATCGAGCCGAGCGTAACGAGCCGGACGCGCATTGATCGTGAGCGTCATTAATCAGACGGCGTATTCCCAGGAGGACCAGCCGAGCGTGGACGCGTGGTCATCATTTTACGATATTAAGGGACGCTTGATTCCTTCCACCGTTGAAGCAACTATCAATCATCAGCGTTCCTCACGCCATGTTGGCCCACGCTCCGCCCCTGTCCGCCTCAGGTGGATTTGGATCAAGCTTGCATGTATGTCGTAACTTAGCCTTAGAGATGCTGGTCTGCTGGAGATGTAGCTGCTACGCCGTCTGGCCATGGTGTTACTCCCTGGCTCGACGGTACAGTCACCGGAATCTGCGCAGGTCCAATGTTCGGCTCCTCCAGCAACACTGAAGAAGCCACAGGGCGCCAATGCTCGATCGCCGTTGGTGTCTCCAGCACCGTCAGTAAATCCTGAAAGGTTGGCCTGTGGTGACTCCTCTACAAGTCGTTTCTTCACCAGGGGAGCCATGGTAACGCCTGAACAGGAAATCAGGACTTACTTGCATTGTGAGTATGCTAACTGGTTGTGTTTTTATCAATATCTGATTGGTTTATGCCAATGATCCGTGACCTATTGCAATGTCTGGTAAATCTCGCCTAGCTTCTTACGAGACGTCAACCGGACATAAAAATTAATCTAGGATTCTAGGTTCCAATCTAACATTACAATACTATTTTTCAGTGACAAAATACTAGGAAGATGGCGATATTCGACACTGACGGTGATGCCCATTATGCAGGTGCATGCAGTGGCTGTGGAGAAGAACTCGTCTTCCCTGTTCAGGCGCCGGCCATTTCTTTCAAGGAGATGACTCCGCTCCAAGCTGTGTCGTCACTGGACCCAAATTAGAAGTGTTGTGATACAATGCAATATCATTCCTTTTTTAATTTGATGGAATTGTGAACAGCGAGTTACCATTATCTGGATCGATGATGTTTAACGAATGAATCACTACAGTGATGTTCCGAGTTAACGAATGAATCACTACATACTTACCGTTAGAAACTTATGACAATTCGATTGGCTGGAGACGCAGGAACCTGCCGCAATTTAATTTGACTCCTTTGTTTCTTGGAAGCAAATTACTATAATTCTCAGACTGATTTACTACAAACTGTGATGATTCAAATGGTTTGGGATGATAAGCAGGACGTAGATTTACCACACTCAAGATGCTTTTGAGGAACACTTACTATGCAAAGGACGGAGTGCACTACGTACCATTGACTGTCATGATGAAGTCAGCTGACCTGCTATAGCCTATAGATAGTGTTTCTTGTTCCCACAAACCAGAGTATTTGAGGGAAAAAAGGAACCATATTTCAATTGGCGAGAATATTGTGCATGAAGAATTAATAATGCTTTGCTGATAGTCCAGCACATCCAAACTCGCTAGAACTTCTTGCGGCCGTCAACATACTTCCGTGCTTTGCATGTCACCAAATTAAGCAGGAAGATTTCTAAACGTAGCAAACTATTTTGACCTATGTAATTCGAGTCTGTATTTCCCATTATTTGTATGCCAATTGACAATACTGAGTTACAGTCCTCGGGGGCCAGCACAGATTCGTATAGATGCAAATAGATATTTACTATAATGATGAAGTTAACGAAAATGATAGATCTTAGGTACTGCTACACATAAGACAGGTCTTTGCATTTATGTTGACACCCAACGCATCACTTTTGAAAGACCATCAAAACCGGTGTACTTCTCTTTGCTGTGTTAGTAAACCTAAAATAGTTGGGCTTCTCGGATAGCTCTTCAATCAGAATCTCAGGTGCTGCCTCATCATGTCCGGAGCATTTCTTATACTACAATTCTGAGGAACCTCTGAACCTACATCAACATAATAAAACAGTAAAACTATATGGTTAATTTATCGATCAGTCAAAATTACAGTAACACAACAATTCGAGCGTAATTTTCTCACTGATTTACCTCAGTGGCACATCATTGACAGAACTGCGTCATCAATTTACCACAAAGGCATTTGTCAATATGGCGTCATGGTGTTACTATAAAGTGATGCCAATTTACTAGAATACTATATACGACAATGCCTACTAGAACTTATATGATGGGTACCACAATGGCATCATCAAATTACCAGACTGTGTCACCAAGTTTCTAAAATGTTAAGTTACTATAAAATGATGCCCAATTTACCAGAATCCAATATACAAGAGTGGTGTCATTAATTTTCTACCAAGGTATTTGCCAAAATGGCATAACCAAATTACTGTAAAGTGATCATCAATTAAAGTTACTGTTTAGTGAAGTGCAGATGACAATATCATGAGCCACCAGCCTGTAGAACTGAAAACGTATTTACCACATGTCATCCATGGCAATGGTAAAAGATGACTACAGATTTTAGTAGAGAAAATCTTGCCAAAAGGTATCCGTAACTTCAACAGCAGGTACACCGAATGTACAAATATTCAGTTCTGGGAACTCGAATACAGTTAAGAAGTAATCTCAGCAAACCATATTCCAGTTAGTCTGGATTATGTCGGAGCTGCGCAGGTGTGGCCCATCACGCACATCTGCAGAGGTCGTACGGCAATTAAAACGACTGGAACGGTGGTAAAAGAAGAAAAAAATGTTCAAATAAGCAGATGGATTCAAGAATCAGGACTTCACCGAGACAGGGAGGGAGACCGACGAAGGAACGGTAGGCAAACTGCAAAGCGTCTCAGTCGTCAGTTCTGGCGCATTTCTGGTGGACGTGCGCTGCTGCCGAGGACACATCCGTGGCCGTCGGGGCTCCCTTCGGCAAAGCCTCGTGGTGCCAGTTCCGCGAGCTGGTCTGGGGGACGAGGGGAATAGAGCAGCCGCAGGTGGTCGAGGGATGGCCACGGATGAGGAGCAGACGATTCGAAGCTGTGGATGTGGCCAGGATTGGATCGTCCCCGGCGTCGGGTCCAGCGGCGAGGGAGGAGATGGGTTCGGGCCTTCGGGGTTGGCGATGGACCGATGGTCAATGGGGAAGCTGCGGAATTTGGGGCAGATATCGCGGATGGCTCGAGCGCGTGGATGCTCTAAGCCGAGCCGCTAGGAGGAGCCTGCGTGGGCACTGGCTAGACGAGCCGCACGTCAGGTGGTGCGGGAACGGCAACTGCGGTCCGTCGCGTTGCCTCGGTTGGACCCGGCCACAGAATAGGTTATTTTGTGGCCGGCTATCGTATACATGTTATATATATATATATATATATATATATATATATATATATATATATATATATATATATATATATATATACGGCGAGGTTAAAATACAACAAGGTGTGACTGCTACAGAGAATACACAGACCCTATTTTACTTCTAACTATCGGCCCGCACTCCCTCCCACTCCCAGCCCGCACGTGGGCCACGCACTCCTCAGTCCTCCCCCCGCGGCCTCTCAGGCGCCTCTCTGACCTCGCGTGATCACGCCCGCGCACGAACGCCAACCTAAACCACCCGCGCGGCAACCTGCGAGGATGGAACGAGATCCTCTGACATTTGCTTCGTATCGGCAGAGGGACATTCGGCTCATCTGGAACGTCGACAGCGCATCCGACGGCGCAGCAAAGGAAACCATGACTATTCGGCCCATATACCGGCCCAAAATCATGCAGCCCATTTGCACACACGAGCTCCTCCAGCTCGCAGAAAAAAGATAGCGCCGGCTTAAAAGAGAGAGAGAGAGCGCCGGCAGACCGTCTCCGCCGCCGCTGGGTGCGCATCTCTCTCGTCGTCGCCGCCGTCGGGTGCCGCGGCTATCTCGTGGCCGCCCATCACCGCTGGGTGCCGCGTCTCTCTCTCTTCCGTCCATCGACGCCGCCATCACGGAGCTGTTTTGACCGGCGATGTCACCGCCGCCGCCGATGGGCCAGGCTCGCAAGGGGGTTCGCGCGCCGAGGGGTCGCACCCATGGGGAGGACTGCTGGAGCTACCAAGATTGAACCACCGCGGAGGAAGGGCCGCATATCCCGCGGCGCCGCTCCCCAACGGAGGAGCCTGCTTGTACAGGAGGGCAAAGGAAACAAGCTGAGAAGCCAAACTTCAGATAGTAGCCGTGTTTGGTACTTTGATCCTGGTTATTGTGTCAATTTGGGAATATGATTATTGTAATTGGGAATGTGATGATGGTTACCATCACGATTGCAAACTGAGAATGTAACAGATTGTTTTTGTCAAATGTATTTCAGCACAGGTATTCAGTTTATGCATTCAGAGGCAAACTTTGAGCCTGATTCAGTTTATGCATTCAGGATGGCAAAATTGAGAATGTAATAATTGTTTTGTGAAATGTATTTCAGCACAGTTATAAGACAGAATGCATTGATGAATCATCACTGGCCTGGGATATAATTTTCAAGTGGCACATTAGGCACAAGACTTCACTGCTGTCATTTTGAGACAGTAAACATTCATATTCAGTACTTAGAGCATTACATAATTGCAAAATGCTCCAGAAGTGAACATTGCAGAATTGCTCCAGAAGTGAACATTACAGAATTGCAAAAGTCGCAATGTACTTAGAGCAAGGATTGCTCAAAAACAAAAGTACTTCACCAGCATCTAGTAAAAAAGATCTCTGATTGGTCCCTGCAAAAAAATTAAATAAAGATGTAAGATTTTCTAAATTGTCATATCTGAATTTGTAAACTAACTATATTAGCAGTTTTACCACTAGCATTTGGGTGAAGCTAAGGCCACCCATGTAATCTTTAGAACTAGTACCATCTCCAACTAGTGCTTGTGCTGGTGCTTTGCTTGTACCTGCCTCTTGCCCTCCCTCCTGTATCAAAATTGGAGGGTTTTAAGAACTAATGGACAGAATGGTAACACAAGAAATAAAATTGTACAACATCATGCCACTAAAATATTTTGCACCTGTGAGTGTGCAACGTCATTATTTGCCTCTTCCCCAAACTGTGATGTAGCTTTATTTTCTCTCTTTTTTCTAAACTTGCGCTTCTTATCAAGCCAGTTTCTTTTTCTCTTTGAAGTTTTCGTTTCGACCTCCTTTTTCTTTAGGCGTGCATTACTCAACACATCATTTGATGGAGTAGCATCTGTGGGAACTGCAGATGGACTTACAGAAGTGCTTGGACATGTAATGATCATCTCTTCAATTTGCTTACAAAGGATGTCAAGTGTGCTGTCCACTAACATGGTGCATTGAGGAAACTTGGCTGCTTGATATGCCAAATTAAGAAATTTGTTAGACATATATCTGCAGCGAAGCAAAGCATCCATATTTGGATTTGTGGAAGGTGCAGTTGATGATTGTGTTCCAAAACCAGATCAGTCACTTTCAAAATGTCCTTCTTCTTGTCCATTATAACAATCATGTGCACTTGACAATCAGTTCTAGTTTCAGCTCGAGGGCACTTTGTTAAATGATCCCTTTTATCTTTCAATCGATGACCCTCTTTTACACAAACAAACTTACATGATGTAATCTTCCCATCAGATTTTCTTCTGTTTGTGTACCGTTTTCTAACCTCAAAACCTTTCTGTCCACCATAACTAAGCCAATATGCCCAAGCCTCATCTGAATTTCTAAATTCCATGCCAACATGAGGTACAAAGCTAGGCAGCATAGCTCTGACAATAGAAAATAAATATGAGCAGGGGTACGTGCAATTTCAGAGAACAAAAGCAAAGAGTAACAGTACTTGGGATTGAGATTTATGACAACTAAAATCAATTTGATGTCAAAAATAAAAACCAAAGTGGGGTGGTATTACTTACATATTGAAAGCATCTTCATTAGCCCCGTCTTCCATATGAATGCTACGTAACACAAATTTAACAGATTCAACCAGCTGCTTCTTTCATGATAAAAGGGAGAGGTCGATTGAGTTCAAACAATCTGATGGAACTTCTATCAGTATTAGGCAGTGTCCATGCTGAAGAGATGATAGAAGAATTAAGGTGGATTAATACTTACGTATAAGATTGAAGAGCACAGAAGCAGCTCTTCCCTCCGGCGATCTCCTACGCGCTGCTTCTCTCGTCCTCGCGCCTGTTCTTGTCCGCCTCGCGCCCTTTTCCGTCGGTCTGGCGCCCTTTTCCGTCAGTCTCGCGCCCTTTTTCCTTGGTACACTTGCGTCCGGACTGGGCCGCATCATGTACCTGGGCCAACGAGTCCACTATGTTTCCATAGTATATCTTCTTGCCATCGGATGGCTAATCGACGTCCCAGAGTTGCTGAACATTCCTCTGCCGATGGGAACAAAACGTCAGAGGATCTCGTTCCGCGAGGATCGCGTTACTTTTTTTTATCCACACAGGACCCACCACACAGCCGCGTGCTGCGGCACTGATCCTGCCACGCAGGACGGGCGGACGCACAGGCACACGCCTCACCGCTAGCGTGACGGTCAGATCATTAATCCGGTGTCCAAGTGATGCTCCTCTTCACAGGGTGCGCATATGCTGTACAGCTGTAGAAAATTAGTGCATGCAGCCATGCATCGTATTTCAGAGCATTAATCAGTATGTGTGAAAGTTTGCGTGGATAGGGAGAAACTGATGCAAAATTAATTAGCCTAGAGTCATAGAGTGGTTACGAGGAATGATTAAATTGTGGAAGAGAAAATTAGTAATTGCAATTGGCAAATTTTTAATTGAACTGATTGTACTTGCCGAAAATTCTTGAACGTCTTATATCTAGGAACAAAACTGAATTGCCACAAGTGCCATGAGCCAGTTGCAATAAAAATTAGAGATATCTCCACGGAATCGAGTGCTGAAGAAGTTAGCAAAATTTGATCGCAACCGGTAATTGTCCTAATTCGTCTCATGATGGAAAATTTTGCTGGTTAGCTCGTAACAGAATAAATCACAAATTACTAGTTGCATTTTGTGCTTATCCAAGTACTAATTGAATCTTAAAGTTACATCCGGTGATCCGAAGCCATTGCAATCAATCAAAAGTCCTTCAATTGCAACAAGAAGGGTATCCCAGTTACAACTAGGGAAATGGGCTAGTTACTATGCCATTAAAAACCTATTTACAACTAGGACAATAGCACAATTACAACCAAAACCACGAGTCCTCCAATTGCAACAAGAAGGGTACCCCAGTTACAACTAGAGAAATAGGCTAGTTACTATGTCATTGGAAACCCATTTACAACCAGGACAATAGCACAATTACAACCAAAATTATAAGACACATGCAACTGGTCGAGTCTTCCACAACTAGGACAAAAGCTATTTAAATATTTGTATGCTCATTGAAAATAAGGCAACAACTAACCTATAAATAGTCGTGTTAAATATTCCTTCTAGTTGACCATGCCCAACATGCATTGTGACCCTCGCACTCAGCGAGAAGGTCGGAAGCTGTACTTTGCAATTAATCACGTCCTTCAGTTGTAACCAGAGGAGCCTCACTGGCATACTGACGCGAGACGAGGTGGGCCTTGGCTGGTACAACACTACGCTACTGAATCGAACGAAAGGAAATGGGAAGTTAAAGAAAAAGACCCACCTTTTTGGGTATGTTCCTTGTTAAAATAAATAAATATCCAGAATATAAAAAAAATTGGCATGGGTAATGAGGTGAGGGACTAACCATTAGGAATATGGATGGGATTGGGCCAATCCAGACAAGCCACCATGGCTGACCTAATATTCCGCGTTTACTTGTGGCCTCGATGGCCCAACGGGCATTATGGGGCAGCCCATTCAGAAATATTCAACTTATCAGCTCGTGCTCTGGAAGCATGCCGCATCTGCCTCCACACCTGAGTTCATTAGTAGATCAAATTAGAGGATGTGTGGATCAATTTTTGTTGTGAAAGGTCTCGTATCATCAGCCATAAATGCACAGTGAATGATGAACTCCATAGAAGGGAAAGAAGGATACTTTTCCTACTTTCCAAAGATTGAGAAATTTACTATGCCATTCATCAAATTATAGTTCATTCATATGAGCAAAAATTGTATGAAAAATGTCAGTATGTCTTCCAATTGCAACTAGGACAGTAGCCCAGTTACAACATAGATAATAAGCTAGTTATTATGTCGTTAAAAATGAAAAATATGTAGTCCAAACCACTCCCTAGGTGAAAACCTGAAAACTCGGTATTTGCAACTCGAAGTGTATATTGATTGCAACTCGAACCACTGGCCGGTTGCAACTGAAGGGATAGTGTACAGTATCAGATGGGAGTGGGTAATGTATAGTACCAAGTGAAAAAATTGCATGCAAAATGTCATTATGTGGGACATCTAGTGCCCATTCGACAGCACGCACGTTCAACAGAACGGATGCATGAATACACGGCCCATAAAGAAGGAAAAAATAAGGTAGAAAACTAGAACC
This sequence comes from Cenchrus fungigraminus, assembly GCA_036936925.1. NCBI lineage: Eukaryota > Viridiplantae > Streptophyta > Magnoliopsida > Poales > Poaceae > Cenchrus > Cenchrus fungigraminus. Next base: position 73,870,809 of record CM072768.1, on the reverse strand, counting down.
AATTGCAACATGTAGTGCACCGGTTGCAACACAATCTTAAAACAAATTACTACTAATTGAGCGGTTAAGTTGCAACACGAGAAAGGGTGTGCATTTCTGGTAAAATTCTGATAAAAAATGTTACGAATTACCACTGATTCAATGGTCTAGTTGCAATAATAAATCTAAACCAATTACTATATGAGTGTGTGGGCACAGGTGGAACACATGACTATATGAGTGTGTGGGTTTGAGATCGAATAATAAATAATAAAAGTAAAATGAATTGCCATGATGCAATTTTTACAATTTGGCATATCACTTCGGTTGCAAATCTGGGCAATGCTATTTTTATAATTTTTTTACCAGATGAATTGCAACTCAACAATGCTTCAGCTGCAACTCGACAAGCACTTCAGTTGCGACTCGCAGCATGTAATTTTTATAATTTATCATACGAATTGAACCTGAACAACGCTCCAGTTGCAACTTGGAAAGCACACCAGTTGCAACACTGCAAGCAGTTAAATTGCAACATTAGGAACCCATGCACACAACAGCACAAAAATGCAACAGGAACATTGATCAAGTTATATCCTAAGTAATTGCAATTGGTCGAGTTTCTCCAATTGCAATTGGGATAGTAGTCCAATTACAACTAAAATAATAAGCTAGTAACTATGTGGTTAAAAAGAATAAAATAGTTGTGCAGTTAAAGCATCAACACAAATAGGTGCCAAGCTACATGATCTCACTAGAGCAACATAGTACATGATGGTTCAGCACTCTAGGAGCAACATAGAAATATGAGCAGACATGGCTATTTGTTGAAAGTAAAGTTCAGAACATACCCTGGGAAGATCGTGATCCCTTAGTAACCTTCAACTATCAAAAATATAAGTAATTAGAACTTGTGGTCACTCTCATACATGAAAAACGGGAACAAAAAATAATTTTCAAGAAGGCATCAAGTTCTTAGCACATCGGGGTAGCGCAGAACGGGTTTGTGTCTAAACCGTGTTGCAGGTTGTCAACATATACCATCTGCATGTATAAAACAAATCAACACATTGTTGGTAGCACATGCAGTTCCATCTGCTATTAAAAAAAGAAAAAATGAGGTAAAAAACTAAAACCAATTATAACATGTTGCAGTGGGCCAGTTGGAAACACAACCTTAAAACAAATTACTAGTAATAGGGTAGATAAGTTGCAACAGAGAAAGCGTGTGTTTTATTATGATAAAAAATGAAACAAATTGCCACTGATACAATGGTCTAGTTGCAACCATAAATCTAAACTAATTACTACTGCGTATATGGGTGCATTTGCAACACATATGAGTGTGTGGGTTGAGCTCTGATGAAAATATACATCAATGTGAAATGAATTGCCATAGATGCAATGGGCGGTGTCGGTGTTTTAGACCGGCAACCTACCAAGGGGAGTACCCGAGGTAGATGAATGTGGCCTCGTCGAGATTGGTAACTCGAAGGAGAGACACGTGGCACACAATTTAGACAGGTTCGGGCCGCGAGGTGCGTAATACCCTACGTCCTGTATGCTGCGTAGCTCTGGATTGATTGGGTGTGTTTACAAGATGATGCCGATGAAGAGATAGGGGTCCCTGCCTTGCCTTATATAGTCCGAGAGGCAGGGTTACATGTCGGTTTGAGGAGAGAGTACTAGTCGGGTACGGCTAGGAGTACTTTACATGGATCCGAACATGTGCGGCTTCCTAACCGAGTACTATCCCTCTGTAGTCCTTGCGCCCCACGCCAGCAGGTGCCGTGTTGCCCAAGTTGAGTAGTCCCAGGGGCCCACCGAGTAGTCGGTCCTGGTACCCACCGGAGTAGTGGGCCCAGGGATGTCCATACGACAAGCCCCCGAGTACTTTGTAGTCGAGCAGGATGTCTTCGAGTAGTCTTGATGGCCTTGGCGAGTAGTCCTTGAGCGTCCCCGAGTTCCACAAGCCGAAAGTCCTCAAGAGTGCTTGAACCATCCCGAGGCTGGAAGGTACTCCAGCTGATTTTTGAGTAGTCTTGAAGTCTTCTCGAGTAGTCCCCAAGCGTCCCCGAGTGCTTCTCTCGAAGGTCTTCAATAATACTCGTGATGTCTTGATGAAGAGACCATATGGAAAATGCGATTCGGAGAATCGCATTCCATATGGAATGTAGCCCCCGAACCTTAGGTCGAATCGCAGATTCAAGCTGAGGGTCAATCTGAAGTTCTGCCAATCTTATCCCGAAAAATCCGGAGAAAAAAACGAAGGACACGTGGCACGAAGCCCCCGAGCCTTGAGTCGAGTACTTCCTCTCGAATTAAAGGGTCATCTTGACTGTAGAATGTGTCCTGAGTGGGTCTTGAATCTGGTTGTATCCCACTGAGGTCATCTGAAGTAGTCGAGCCCCCGAGATGGAGAGCATCGAGTACTGGAAGTTGAAGAGTCATGCTGCCGCCGCTAGGTCACCCGTCTGGCGCCGTATCTGCCCGCTGAGAACCGAGCCGCCAGGGCCGGTTATAAATAACTGGTGAGTCCCTTAGGGTTTTTCACTCCTAGCAGTTGCATTCCTCAGATTAGATCTGAATCACCGCCTCCTCTGCTCCTCCGCTGCCGCCGCCGCCGCGCAGAGACTTAGATCCATTTGCTCGCGTCGCCGCCGTTCACCCGCCGCTATAGCCCCCGAGCGAATGCGAGTGAAGACACCCGTCACTTGGAGAATGAAGGGATCCCCAGTGAAGGGCAAGAAGACCGGCGCGTCGAAGAAAAGGAGCCGCGATGAGGAAACCGGTGATGCCGGCCAGTCGTCGACGTCGCCACCTCCGTCCCCTTGCCCCAATCCGGCGAAGGAGTGGAAGAAGGTGAAACTGAAGACCGAGTACCTCCTCGCCTTGGTCAACAGTGGGTTCCTTCGTGAGAAGGAGGTGGATCTATGGCGCACCGCCACCGGCGATCCATACCCGATGGAGAAAAACCCGGACGAAATCCCAATGTTCGCCCGGTTTGTAGAGCGCGGATTGGCGCTCCCCGCCAGTGATTTCTTCAAGGGTCTGCTCAGGTACTACGGCATCGACTACCTTAATCTCAACCCCAACGGAATCTTCCATGTTTCTATTTTTGTCCACTTCTGCGAAGCATTTGTGGGTATCAAACCCCACTGGGTGCTGTTTCGGAAGTTCTTCCGGTTGAAGCCGCAACCGAGCACCAACGATACACGAGTAGTCGGAGGTGCCGGCATCCAGATGCGTGAAGACGCCGCCGACCAGTACCTGCCGTACAAGTTGATAGACTCCAACCAGGACTGGAAGGCCAAGTGGTTCTACATCAGCAACCACCATCCTGAGCTGCCGAAGCCGAGCGGGTGTCAACCGAAGCACAAGCCGTGGTGGAACACAGAGCCCACCATGCAAGAGGGTATTCAGCTACCCGAGTTGCTGAAGAAGATCAAGGCTTTGCGAGAAGCCGGGCTGAGGGCCGAACACGTGGCCTTCAGCTTCATGAAGAGGAGGGTGCAGCCACTGATGGCACGAGACACCCTCGGGTACCAGTACACCGGCGACAAGGATACGTCCCGGTTGCCTGGCTTCGAACTCGAGGACCACGTCATCGTCGAGAGGCTGGGCAAGATCTTCAAGGACATGCCCCCGTACACACCGTGCCCGGTGCCAGAGTACTCTGCGGCACGGCCGCCAAATCAGGTCAGTAGTCGTGACATAAGCCCCCGAGTACTGATTTGCTTGAAGTAGTCGTACTCATATGTGCTACATGTTGTAGGATGACGTGGCGAAATACGTCTCAGTCCCGACTTCCCCTCCGCGACTTGTGGAGCAACTGGAGGAGAAGGGCAAGAAGAAGGAACGCCGCGTGGTCGGTGAAGGCAGTGACGCCGTTGTCATCGAGTCCGGCTCTGATGACGATGAAGATGAAGAAACACTGCAGCAAAGGTTCCAGCTGCGCTCCAGGTTCAGCCGAGCTGGGATGCCAGACGTCCCAGTCATCATCGAGAAGCCATCCAGCCTCGAGGCTAGTTTGCCAGCGCCGCCCAGGAGGCCGCGCAACGTGGCGCGGAAACGCACCGTCAAGAAGCTGAAGATCTCCGAGATGACCAACCAAGAGGTAAACACCGCGACTAGAGTAGTTGAGCACAGCTGACAAGTAGTCGTGTGCTGATGAGTTGTCTTGTAATGTTGCAGGATATCCCCTCCCCGGACCCCGTAGACTAGGGCGACGAGGGGGTCCTGGACACCATGGGGGCGGCAGCTGAGAGGAGTATGAGCCCGCCTCCGTCAACCGAAGAAGTCGTGCCAGCAGCGGCACGGCAGGAGACCGGCGCTGCTGAGCCGCAGCCGTCGGTTGAAGAAGGACGAAACCCTCCGCCGGCTGTAGCTGTGGAGCAACCAGGGGAGGCGCCTGTTGAGGCCGGAGTTGCCGCCGAGGCTAGCATAGTTGATATTGCCAGTATACTAGGTGCTCCGACCGTGACCGTAGTGCGGTCAACACTGTAAGTGCTTATGAACTTTCAAGTAGTCGTATAGACGACAGACTTGTATGGCTGACTTGATTACTTCATGATGCAGGAAATCCACGGACCTATCATGGAACGATGGGGAGACCAGCACTCCAGCCGACGGAGAGGGCCGCTCGGCGGAGGAGCGCGAACCCACGCCGCCGCCACAAACTGAAGTCGTGGTGGATTCGACGTTGAAGGAAGCCACCTTGGTTGAAGGTATGTGTCCTGTCACCACTGGTAGTCATCATGCATAGTAGTCGTAGCCACTGAGATTGGCTGCGTGTACTCATTGTGCTAGGAGCACAAGCTGAGGGAACCTCGATTCCTGAAGCCGTGGCCATGGAGACGGCTACTGTGGAGTCGGAGCCCACAGGACCGATGGCCGGGACGGCGGAAGAAACAGCCCCCGAGCTGGGGACTGCGGTGGCCCCCGAGTCGGGTGCGGAAGTGCAGGACGATCCGCTCCACGGGACGAGCACGGACGTAGTCGTCCGCTCGCCCATCATAGAGGAAGCCGCGCCGATCCGTTCGGCAACTATGGCTGAGGAAGCATCTTCGAGCCGCGGGGGTCTTGAGCTGCTGGAAGACAATCTTGTCGATCCGGCTGTTGTTGCTCTGAACATGGAGTCATGGCGGCGTACCTAGCAGTGGGTCAAGGTACGTTGTGAGTACCTCGAGTAGTCTTGTACGACGAAATACAAAATACCCATTTGACTGTTCTGTCTACGCAGGATATTATTGAAAGATCCCGTGAGAAGTCCGAGCTGCTGAAGGGGTACAGCGACACAGTCCTTCGTGCCGAGGCCTTGGAGAAGGAGCTCGACAAGTCAAAGAAACATTCTGCGCTGCTCCAATCCAAGCTGGACGGTGCCTTCGCCCAATATCATAACGAAGTGCAAGAGATGCAGGCGAAGAGGGACGACTTGATTCGGAAAAACAAGTCGCTGCGCCAGAAGAATAAAGGTATGCTTCCCGCCAAAGCCTTTGAGTACTTATTAGGGTACCTTGGTGTAATCTGACAGTGTGATGAGTTGTCTGCAGAGCTTGAGGAAAGGGTCGACCAGCTGAAGGCGTCGGAGACGGACTTGAAGAACATCGTGTACCGTGAGACCAACAAAAGAGAGGTACTTGAGTATGAGTACGCTCAGTTGCGCCATGAGTGTATCAAGCACATGGAGCTTCGTGAAGCCTCAGACCGTGACCTTGTCAATTGCTATAAATCTCTGCAGAAGCTCAATGAAGATTGCGAGAAGCTGCGGGGCCAACTGAAGGAACTTGAGAAAGCCGCGCTACCCATTGCAAGGCTGCTGGTGCCACACCCGGGCGGGCCCAAGATTGCTCCACTGGTGGACCGGTTGAAGGAAGCCCCCGGGCGTCTGGCGACGTATGTCAAGCACTTGGCGAAGTCGATCCCGAACCAAGTCTTGGCATACATGAAGTCATATTTCCCCAAGGCTCCAGTGAACGTAGTCGCCGGTGGACTTGCGGCGAACTGTACTGATGATCAGTACAAGGCCCTCCTGGAGGAGATGGCGCCCATTGCTGAACAAGTGGCGGAAAAGCTCAACCTTCAGTAGGAGTACCTGTAGGAGTAGCTTAGAGTAGTTGATGTAAAACAAACAGAGTTGTTAGTAACTTGTTTGGGTTATCAATGAAAGTTGTCCACGATATATCTGTGAAATAAGTACTTGTAGCCGCTACTTGCAACGAAGTGTGCGGAGTACCAAACCGTGGTGGAGCTTGTGAGTAGTAGTACTCAGTAGGAGATGCCTGATTGGAAGGCACAGTAAATAAGTTGAATAAAAATCAAACTTTATTACTGATGAATAAGTACACCTGGATGGTCAGGGCCATTTACAAGTGTAGTCGCCAGGACCCGGAGGCCGCCTACGGCTAAGTGGCGCTAGGACCCTTAGGCCGCTTACAGCTAGAGATCCGTTAGTAGTCGTATAGACTGGATCTAGAGTACATGGTCTTGCAGACCGCCGCTAGAGTCCTCAGTGCTCTAAGCAGCCCAAGATCCGTTAGTAGCCGTTGACACTGGATCTTGGAGAAGAGTAGTCTGGAGACTAGTGCCAGGACCGGAAGGCCGCTTACAGCGAGGAGTCCGTGAGTAGTCGTGTAGACCTGGACACGTAGAGTAGTCGAGTGACTACGCATAGAAGCGACACAGTTGGTCGACGTTCCACGAGTTGTTGATGTCGTCACCTTCAAGTGTTTGGAGGCGGTAGGAGCCTGGTCCGGTCACCTTGGAGATTGAGAAGGGACCTTCCCATGGTGAACTGAGCTTGTGTAGTCCATCTGTGTTTTGGATACGACAGAGGATTAGATCGCCGACGTTGAAGGAGTGTTCCTTGATGTTGCGATCATGGTAGCGTCAGATACCCTCGAGGTACCTTGCTGATTGGACGAGGGCGGCGCAGCGGGCTTCTTCGAGACCGTCGATGTCAACCCGTCTGCTGTCTTCTGAGATGCCTTCGTCGTATTGTTCTACTGCCGGGGATTCCCACATCACGTCGGCAGGTAGAATAGCTTCGGAGCCGTAGACCAGGAAGTAGGGTGACTGCCCCGTCGGCTTGGTAGGCTGAGTATGAAGCCCCCAGAGTGCATTGGGTAGTTCCTTGATCCACTTGCCTCCTTTGGTGTTAGTTGCATCGTGCAATCGCTTCTTGAGGGTGTCGAGTACCATCCCGTTAGCGCGCTCAACTTGGCCGTTGACGCGGGGATGGGCGACTGAGACGTACCGGACGTCGATCCCGCTGTTCTCGCAGTACTCCCAGAACTGATGGTTGTTGAAGTTGGAACCCAAGTCTGTAATGATGCGATGGGGCAGCCCGTAGTGATGCACGAGTTCATCCAAGAAGTCGAGTACTCTGTCGGCCTTTGGGCAGGTAACCGGCTTGACTTCGATCCACTTGGTGAACTTGTCGATGGCCACCAAGACTCTGTTGAATCCTCCTGGCGCAGTTGGCAGAGGCCCAATCATGTCGAGCCCCCAACAGGCAAAGGGCCAGGTTGGTGGTATGGTGACTAGCTTGTAGGCCGGGACGTGTTGCTGCTTGGCGAAGAATTGACATCCTTGGCACTTTCTGACGAGTTCTTCAGCGTCGGCCAGAGCTGTGGGCCAGTAGAAAGCTCGTCGGAAAGCCTTGCTCACCAGCGTTCGAGAAGACGCATGGTTGCCGCAGACGCCTTTGTGGATCTCCTCCAAGATATCCTTGCCTTCTTCTCGAGGTATGCACTTCATGAGTACTCCAGAAGTGGCACCTCGCCTGTAGAGCTTGTCTCCGACTAGTACGTAGGCCTTGGCTCGGCGGATGAGTTGTTCGGCCAAGTTCTTGTCGGATGAGACCTTCTGCTCGCGGATGTAGTCGATGAAGGGTTGTCTCCAGTCCACGTCAATCATCATGACCTCCTGGCCAGACTGTAATGGCGCAGGGTCAGTGGCCGTTGGCGCCGACTCCGGGATGGATGGCGCGTGAAGCTCGTGGACGAAGACTCCAGCAGGTACTTGCGCGCGAGTAGAACCAAGCTTCGACAGGACGTCTGCGGCAACATTGTTGTCGCGGACGACGTGGTGGAACTCGAGACCGTAGAACTTGTTCTCGAGCTTGCGGACTTCCAGACAGTAGGCGTCCATGTTCTCCTTGTTGCGATCCCAAGACTTGTTGACTTGGTTGATGACCACTGCGGAGTTGCCGTAGACTAGTAGCCGCTTGATGCCCAAAGAGATTGCGAGGCGGAGCCCGTGAAGTAGGGCTTCGTACTCGGCTTCATTGTTTGAGACCTTCCAGAAGATCTGCAGGACGTACTTGAGTTGTTCGCCCTTTGGAGAGATCAGTAGTACCCCTGCACCTGCCCCTTCGAGCTTGAGTGAGCCGTCGAAGTACATCACCCAGTGTTCTGGGCGCTCGGTTGGAGTTGGTAGCTGATTCTCCCGCCACTCTGCCATGAAGTCGACTAGTGCCTGGGACTTGATAGCAGTACGTGGCTTGAAGTCGATGTTGAGGGCGCCGAGTTTGACTGCCCACTTGGAGATTCTTCCAGTAGCATCCTGGTTGCGGAGTATGTCACCGAGCGGGTAGTCGGTGATAACAACAATCGAGTACTCCTGGAAGTAGTGTCGTAGCTTCCGCGAGGTGATGAGCACTGCGTAGAGTAGCTTCTGGACCGGCTGGTACCGTGCCTTGGACTCTGACAGAACCTCGCTGACGAAGTAGACTGGTCGCTGGACTGGGTAGGCGTGGCCTTCTTCCTGCCGCTCGACGACGATGGCAGTACTGACCACATGAGTAGTCGCAGCGAGGTAGAGCAGTAGCTGCTCCTTTTTGTGAGGAGCCGTGAGGACCGGTGCCTTAGACAGGAAGTCTTTGAGCTGCGCCAGAGCTTGATCAGCCTCCGCGGTCCACGCGAACTTCTCTTGATGCTTGAGTAATTTGAAGAAGGGTAGTCCCCGTTCTCCAAGCTTCGAGATAAATCTGTTCAGGGCCGCCATGCACCCGGTCAGCTTCTGGACATCCTTGATGCAGGTTGGGGCTTTCATGTTTGTGATGGCGGAGATCTTCTCGGGGTTGGCTTCGATGCCGCGATGGCTGATGATGAAGCCGAGTAGTTTCCCAGATGGTACGCCGAAGACGCACTTGTTGGGATTGAGCTTCCATTGGTACTCTCGCAGGGATGCGAAAGTCTCTTCAAGATCGGCAATGAGCGTATCGGAGTTTCTGGTCTTGACGACCACGTCATCCACGTAGGCTTCGACGTTCTTGTTGAGCTGCCTCTTGAAACAGGCCTGGATAGCTCGTTGGTTGGTGGCGCCGGCATTCTTCAACCCGAACGACATTGTCGTGTAGCAGTAGGCGCCGAACGGGGTGATGAACGCAGTCTTCTCCTGGTCTTCTTCCTTGATAGCAATCTGGTGGTACCCGGAGTAGCAGTTGAGGAAGCAGAGTAGGTCGCAGCCCGCCGTGGAGTCGATGACTTGATCAATCCGCGGCAACCCGAAGGGGTCTTTGGGGCAGTGCTTGTTGAGGTCGGTGTAGTCGACGCACATCCTCCACTCGTTGGTATTCTTCTTGCGGACGAGGACAGGGTTGGTGAGCCACTCAGGATGGAAAACTTCACGGATGAAGCCCGCCGCGAGTAGTTTGGCGAGTTCCTTCTTGATGGCATCCCGTCGGTCGTCGGCGAAACGGCGAAGGTGTTGTCGTTTGGGGGTAGCTTTAGGGTCGACGTTGAGTGAGTGCTCGATCAGCCTCCTGGGCACCCCTGGCATGTCCGCTAGCTTCCATGCGAAGATGTCTCGGTTAGCCCGGAGGAAGCTGACGAGCGCGTCTTCCTATTTCGGGTCAAGACACGCCCCGATCATGATAGTCTTGCTGCTGTCGCCCGTCCCAAGGTCGATGGCCTTCACTTGGACCTCCTCTGATGGCTGAGGCTTGTTTGCGGTGTCGGTCTTCTCGGGAATCTCGAGTTCGGTTGGGGCGAGCTTCTTGGACGCAGCAAAGATCTCCATCATTGCATTGGGTACTTGGTTGGTCGCTGCGAGTTCCACGGCTTCGGTGTCGCAGTCGAACGAAATCTTCAAGTCCCCTTGCAGTGTGAGTACTCCGGCAGGACTTGGCAACTTGAGTACCAAGTAGGTGTAGTGTGGTACCGCCATGAACTTGGCGATAGCTGGTCTGCCGAGGATGGCATGGTAGGAGGTTTCGAAGTCCGCAACCTCGAACTTGATGTACTCGGTGCGGTAGTTCTCCCTTGTCTCCCCGAAGGTAACTGGCAGGACCACTGAGCCTAGTGGAATAGCCGCGTTACCAGGGACAATGCCGTAGAAGGGTGACGCGCTCTTGGTGAGCATGTCGGTGATGTTGAGCTTCATCTTCTTCAAGGTCTTGGTGAAGAGGACGTTGAGTCCGCTCCCGCCGTCGATGAGGACCTTGTTGAGTCTGGAGCCCGCGACTACAGGTTTCAGGACGAGTGGGAAACAACCTGGTTCGGAGAAGCTTGTCCATTGATCCGCGTGGGAGAAGGTGATGGGCACCTCCGACCACCTCAGAGGTGTCGGCACTGCTGGTTCGATGTTCTAGACTTCCCGTCGGGTGGCCTTCTGAAACCGTCTGGTGGGTAGTCCGCCGAAGAGGACATTCACCATCTTGTCAGGTTCCTGGAAGTCACCGTTGCCCTCGTCGACTTTTTTCTTGCCCTTCTTGTCGTGAGGAGGCCGTGGGTCGGGAGTATCCTTGAGTGCTCGCTGGAGCTGGTAGCACTGCTCGGTGGTGTGATTACCATCTAGATGCCACGGGCACTTCTCTTTGAGCAAGTCTCTGAAGCCGCCTGAGGTCTTTTTCAAGTTGTCCTTTGCAGGGTGCTGTATAGCCGCGACTGTGTTGTCTGGTTTGCGCTTGCGGTTGGAGCTCGAGTAGTTGTTGTTGTGGCGACCCCCTTGATCTTTGTTATTGTTGTTGTTGCCGCCCGTGTTGCTCTTGTTCTTGCCGCGAATGGAGTCGTACTTGGCGTTTGCCTTGTCCTCTTCGTCGGCCCATGACGTGATCATGTCTTTGAGCTTGGTGATGGAGCTCGGGCGGCGGCGACCGAAGTCTTCGAAGGTGCGACGGTGATAGAGTCCGTCTTGGAAGAGGTCGATGACTTCTTTGTCGGTGACGTCGACTACGGTCGCGCGCTTGTCGAAGAAGCGCCGCATGTACTGGCGAAGCGTCTCGCCTTGTTCCTATTTGACCATCGCCAGGTCCATGCGAGTACCCGAGCGCCCCATGGTGCCCGCGAAGTTGCTGGTGAACTGCGCTTTCAGCTGGTCCCACTTGTCGATCGAGTTCTTTTCGAGTGACTCGAGCCACGTGAGTGGGGCTTGATCCAGGCAGAAAGGGAAGAAGAGGCACTTTGCGTCGTTGTTGCCACCAGCGTTTTCGATGGACAAGGTGTAGCACCTGAGCCACTGAACTGGGTCTTGCTTCGCGTCATACTTGGAGATCCTGAGAGGTTTGAATTTCTCGGGAAGAAGCAGGTTGCGAAGTCTTGCGGAGTATGCGGGGAAGCCGTCGCTGTCGCTTACTTCAGTAGCCTTCTTGCGACGGATCTCGTCGATCTTGTGGCGGGCATCGTAGCCGCCACGTGCATTGCTGGTGGCGTGGCTAGTCGCGTGGCCTCGGCCGCCGCAATCGCCCCCGCCACCAGCTCTTCTGCCGGCGTCATGGGATGAGCTCCCGCCGCTGCTGCCACCACCGCCGCCGCCACCGCGACTACCTCCGGTGCCACCCTGGCTGATGCCGCCCTGTGAGGGTCCTCCAGCCGAGGCCCTAGAGCGGTTGGGATTTGGCTGGTGTTCACCACGGACACGGTTGCGTCCTCCATCTGCCGGGCTGCGGCTAGTGGCTTCGTTGTTTCTAGCGTCGTGAGTTCTGACGGGGGGGGGTACTTGAGTAACCCTGTTGTCAACCCGCATGAAGTAGGCGTCTTCAGCGAGTTTGGCGATGACTTCACCCGCGCGGATCCCCTGGGCCTGCCCTGCTATCGTGGTGATAGACATGAGGCACTGCTCAGGAGTAGTGTGTTCCTGGTTGGCAACTTGCTCCAGGGCCTCATTGAGGTTCCAGATAGGGAGAGTTTCCCGGAGACGTCTGCGTTGATCGTTTCACTTCCTGTTGCGGTCACGCCGAGCGTTCTTGTCTTCGGTGGTCTCGTTCGGAGGTGCGTTGGCAGACAACTCATCCTCTGAGATGTCGTCAAGGTACCGGTCGGGTCGGTTCTCAGAAGTCCCAACATCTGTGGCCGTCATGAAGACTTCACGGTCGGGAGTGCAGAGACTGGAGTCAGTAGTCGCCACCTCGGTGGGGGTGTGCTCATCGTTTAGAGCCAGCGGGGTCCCCTCCTGGAAGGGGAGTGAGTCGAGGTAGGCGACGCAGCGTGAGTTGTCATCCGTCAGGTCTGCAGGCTTGCGGTCGGGCCAGTAGACGAATCTACCGGCGGGAGTGGATGTAATGACCAGGCCAGTGGCAGGACCTGACAGCGGTTCCTCAGTCATGTTGAGCTCGGACTCAGACTCGATTGGGTCCGATCCGAAGTCGAACTCGTAGGAGGAGTCCGAGTAGTAGCCGGTTGCGGTGTTGGAGTCCGAGGAGTACTCGGAGGCGATCTCCTTGCCGGCCCGGCGTGCGGCGAGAGCTTCCGCGTGGGCCCTGCTAGAATTGCAGAGGCCGTATGGGAAGTGCTCGTGGAGGGGGGCCGCTTCACACGATGGCTCAGGAGCCGGCTCGCATGAGGCGATCCAGGGCGACGTCGAGTTCGAGTTGGAGGCGGATCCGAGCTCGAAGTCGGCGACTTGGTTGTAGAGCGAAATTTTGCCGAATTTTTCGACGAGTGGGCCCGTGGCGTCCTCGGGAAGCGTCACGAGCCCGGTCTTTGGGTCCGGGGTCATGGTGAGGTAGCGCTGGAACGATCCAGCGCCGTCATCGGTGCAGACCCAGGAGCCGAAGACGAAGGTGTCGCCGCGGTTGAAGGCGGCGGTTGGCTTGATGACGATTGAAGCCGTCGAGTTCGCCATGTGATCTTCAGCGAGATCCCCTACCTGGCACGCCAGCTGTCGGTGTTTTAGACCGGCAACCTACCAAGGGGAGTACCCGAGGTAGATGAATGTGGCCTCGCCGAGATCAGTAACTCGAAGGAGAGACACGTGGCACACAATTTAGACAGGTTCGGGCCGCGAGGTGCGTAATACCCTACGTCCTGTATGCTGCGTAGCTCTGGATTGATTGGGTGTGTTTACAAGATGATGCCGATGAAGAGATAGGGGTCCCTGCCTCGCCTTATATAGTCCGAGAGGCAGGGTTACATGTCGGTTTGAGGGGAGAGTACTAGTCGGGTACGGCTAGGAGTACTTTACATGGATCCGGACATGTGCGGCTTCCTAACCGAGTACTATCCCTCTGTAGTCCTTGCGCCCCACGCCAGCAGGTGCCGTGTTGCCCAAGTTGAATAGTCCTAGGGGCCCACCGAGTAGTCGGTCCTGGTACCCACCGGAGTAGTGGGCCCAGGGATGTCCATACGACAGGCGGGTTGCAAAAAAATATAAACAAATAAGTCAAACCGAAATGAATGTGAAATGAATTGCCATAGTTCCAACACAAATGAATGTGTGGGTTGAGCTTGATAATAAAATAAGTCAAAGCGAAACGAATTGGCGCTAATGCCATAGGCCAGTTGCAACAAAAAAACTAAACCAGTTGCGACTATGCATATGGGCACAGTTGCAACGATATAAAAAAGATGCCTGAATAAAATTGGCACAAGTAATGGTTGAAGGGACCACATTCCAGTGATCGGTGGTCGGTGCATTGATGCCTGTATCAAATATTTAATCGATTACTGCAAATCCAAGAAAATAAAAAAACCCACCAAAACCAAGATATGAGGCCCAATTGCAGCTGTGGACAGTCGGCGGCTAACCATAAACCTAACCACCACATGAGGCCAATTGCAACCATGAAGACACAACAATTGCAGGTCGTCCTGCAGTAACCCAATTTCTACATGAGGCCCATCAAAAAGAATTGCCACTGGTGCCACGAGCCAGTTGCAACAAAACTACTGAAATGATTACTACTGTTTATAGGCACAATCGTAACGTATGCATGTGTGAGGTGAGCTCCAATAAAAAAAATCAAATTAAACCAAATTGCCACTGGTTCCATGGCCAGTTGCAACAAAAAAAACTAAATCAATTACTACTAATATGTATGGGCACAGTTGCAACAAAAAACAAAATCAATTACTACTGTATATAGGCACATTTGCAACAATATAAAAAGGTGTCTTCATAAAATTGGCACCGGTAGGGGGAGGGACTAAACACTAGGAAGATTCCACATCTAGTGATTGGTGTCAGTGCATTGATGCCTGTATGAAATGTTTAATTGATACTACAAAATAAAAAAGATAAAAAAACACACAAAAATCAAGACATTAGGACAATTGCAACCGTGGATAAAAAGCAATTGCCATTTTGAAAATAAACAAGTGCTAACCATAACCCTTACCACCACATGAGCATAGTTACAATATGCCCAAAAGGGATTAAACTGGACAATACCTAGTAGCAAGCTGACGAAAATAAACTTATTTGCTTTAATATAATCGTCCAATAAATATGCTAAAGTAATCAATCTCCAATCTACAGTAAAGGTGAGCATAGAAAGGGCTGGATCTAGAATTCTTTGGTCACGAATCCTCACAGGCTGAAATCAATGACATGTCCAGCCACTGTATTTTTGCGTAGAAAAACTGGGATGTGCCAGCATAAACAAATCATAATTAAGTTGCCACAAAAAATAAAGTTGATGATGAAATCAAACTCAATTAGTGGTAATACAACTTCAAAGTTGAGATCAGGAGAGGCGAATCACTCTTTAGTCTACCGCTTCATTCTAAAAATAGGAGTAAACATAGATTATGCTTACTAGTGGATCTCCGGGACCAGGTGGGTATCTGCAATAATTGCTTGATGTCCTGCGCGTGAGATTGGGAATCCACCAGCACCCGTCAGTAAATTTAGGAGTTGACCAGATGCTGGATCGAGGTCGCGTCTTGCGGGAGTCACATCGATGAATTAACATTGAATCTGCATGTAGTAGCAAAAATTAGGGTGGCTCAACGGGGGAATGCGCCGCTGCTCCCCGCTGGGGAATATCGCCCCGGTGACTTGAGCACTGCCGTTCCCCATCGTGCCCGCGTGCGAGCTCGCCATGGCACTGCAGGAGCTTCTAAAATGACGCATCCTCAAAACCCTAGGTACCAAATCACAGAATCGATTTGCACTGGAGTGGGGCAGGGGCGCGGCCACGCGGGGATGAGCGAGGAAGGGATGGTGGCGAGATTGAAGACGAATTACCTCGCGGTGGATCAAGGCCGACGGTGTAGGCCTGGAGGCATGTGCTCCAAAATGGAAAGCGAAGGTTGGCGATGGTGACGGCGACTCAGGACACCTCCTGCAGTCCTGCACTTGTGCGGGCTTCGCGCGGGAGCCCCAGCGGCGCCTCGCTGATAGTTCCCCGCGGTCCGGCGAAGTGATTCGGTGAAGAATCCGCGGCGGATTCGAGCCGTCGAGCGAGTACGGCGGCGTGGTGGAAGAGCGAGAACGGCGGCGAGGAAAATTGGGGGGTCAGATGGTTCCCGTCTTCGCGACAGCGTGTCACGGGTGCTTGTTTTTTTGTGAGGGCGAGGCGCGAGCGGGTGCGTTGGGTGCATTCGGTATATACAATGCACCCATGTGCATAATATACATACATTATATATATATATATTTGTGCGCGTGTGTGTGATTGTGTGTGTGTCTAGGTACATAATAAAAGGAATATTTCTAGAGAAAAGCCAAAATAATAAGTAATTTGAAATGGATGGAGAGTACGTGCTGATGAGGTGCAGCTAGCAATCAAATCTATTTAATTTACCACCATTATATTAGTTAAAACTAATTAAGCTTTGTCTCCATCAGGGCTCCACGGGTCAACCATGGTCAATCATGGCTGTTTCACCTTAATGCTCCGATTCTTGCAAACCTGAAACTGCTGCTGAACACACATAAATTGAAATCATCGGCCGTTAATTACTCGTTAAGTCATAATATAATGGTTGAATTTTGACGAATAAGGATTACCAGACAGCGAGCTTGTTTTTTATTGACTCCCAGAGGAAGACCTACAGGACCAACGAACTAGAAGAAACGACTGCAGTTTGTGGCGAGCATTCATTTCTTAATAGTTGCATACAGGGTTAACGAAATCGAAAAAAAAACCGGCCGATAACCGCGGTTACCGGTATTACCGCGCCAGTCCGGTTTCTAAAAACCACCGGTAACCGGGCCTAACCGACCCTAGCAAACCAGGCCCCTCAGCTAACCGCGCGGTTCGGCCGGTTTACGGTCCGGTTTTTTCAAATCGGGAAACCGGTCGGTTTACTGTTTTTTTAACCCTGGTTGCATATATGCTCGAATAAGTCGGGCATATTTAACTAGTAGTGGTTACAGATAGCGCTCAGAGTTTAGTAGTCTACCAAACCAAGTCAGGCATGAAAACTGCAGACTCTGAACCTATCATCCTTCAGCCGTCCAGCCACTTTCACGTAGCACGGTCATCACGTCAAAGCATTCTCATGTTTCTCCAGTAGCATATTTCCATCTGGCACGGTGCCACTTTTCTCAACATACTTTATCCCTTCCACCTTCCAAATCTTTGTTCTTGGATCTTCAAGGCGCATCCAAGTGGCAACGTGTCCAGAGGATGTAGTGCCAGTAGTAGTGGCACTACCAAACCAACGTGTGGGAAATTCTTTGGCGAAAGACATAATCTATATAACATACTCCGTATATAGGAACATCCCCTTAAAAACATTGATTTTCTATTTCCCTCAAATCTCAGCAAGTCACATCATCCACATTGTTTAACCATCTTATTGTTTTTAGTAAGCCCACGTATATCTGTTGGATCGGACTCCATCCATTCGGAAGACAAAGAAAAATCGATTCAACTTTGCAAAAACTGAAAACCCCTCATCTCCCGCATCCTCTGCTGCCACTACACCTTCCTCTTGATGTCCTCACGTGTGAGCGAATATTAGAACGAAGCAAGAACGGGCCACGGTTTTTTTTACCGCAACCGCCCTCCCGTTCCTACCGCCCGCAACCGGTGTTCCCAATCCGGTTACCACCGGATTCTGGGCCGGTTAGTGCTCCCAGACTAGACCGGTAATACCGGTAATCGCGGTATCCGACCTGGTTACCAACGATAAAAAAACGTGGAACGAGCAAGGCCAACACCGTCAACAACGAGCAAGAGCCAAGAGAACCACGGAGTGGAAACCTCCTGCAATGTGAGATCAGCTGGCTACGGTGTGGCCAGTCAAGAGAGTCAACTGCGCGAATTGCGTGTGATCGGGCGAGCAATAGAAGCACGTAATGCTACAATCAAAACGTCCGACGACGCTGGGTAAAATAATCGGACGCAGGTCCCACAGCCGTCAGCCCAGCCTTATCAATCCTTCGCACACCGACACACGTATGTACACACGCACGCACGCGCTGGTGGCTCGTCGCTCTCACTACCGGAAACCGTGCATTTTGCTCTCTCTCGAGCTCTGCAACCATATGCATGCATGCATCCTGCATGCTGCGTCACACACAAGGAATCTATAGGTAAATCCACTCCCATCTTTCGCACCATCGTGTGCACGTTCCTCGGCCCTCCTCCAACTCGGGCCAAGGATTAACAAACATATATAGCACAACAACTGAAACACAATTTTTTGATTGCAAGATATAAGAGCATCTCAAACAGTTTCCATCGCAGGTTGTCATTGTTATTTTCTCACAAAAACAGAAAAAAACTTCACCAATAGTTCCCCATCCTAAATTGCCATTTATCCTACGTTCAGAAAAAAGTCTCCGCGTGCACATATATGCGCGCTCGTATCCGCAGCACATCTGTCCGTATCAGAAGAGGTGGAAGGGCATAAACATAATTTTGTTTCTGTCTCAGATTTCTAATGTAAGTTAGATCTGAGTTTGGCAAGTGAATTATGCAAACTGTTGGAGATGAACTCTTTTTTTTACTTGACATATATCTTTTTTGAAGTTAGCAAAACACAAGATTTGCCAAATAAAATTTGACAAACTCTTAAATATGCTCGAACTCAACCTGTTGAGGCAATCTATGAACAAATAAGCATGAAACTTGCCAAACCGGCTTTATCTACATTGCAACAGCTCCCTCTGAGAATAATAGGCAACAAATAAACTTCCAAAAAGAGAATGATAGGTAATAAATAAACTTTTAAAAAGAGATCTAGTATAACGTGAAGCTCGATCGAGAACTAATCTGTTTGCTAACTCATTATACTACTATAGCTAGTAATTAACTCGTCGAGCGCGTGCGCCTGAGGACTCCGACGGCTTGTTCCGGCGGCCTCCGTATCCAAGAGTAAGTCGCCGCATCTTCCTTGGTTGCTGGCACGCGTGAGAGGGGAATCTCCGGTAGTACCAGTCGCCGGGGTGGCTCCTGCTTGACTGCAGCTGCGGTTGGGGTGGTCGTCGTTGCTATCTCGGGCGCCAGCGGTGGCTTGGGCTTCGTGGGCTTGTCCTCGTCCCCGGCGGAGCAGAAGCAGGAGAAGATGCTGAATCCCATGTCGACGAGATCGGAAGTTGTTTGCTGCTGATGCACGCGCGAGGTCTAGGTACGGGCGTAATTGGCATGCAGTTGAATATATAAATGCATGTGTGCGGACTTCTGACGGACTCCAATTGTGTGGCACGTACCGTAGCCGGTCTGAATTGTAGTTGGATCAGGATCTCAAACGAATCGGCGGGGGCTACTTCGGTGCAGGGAAACCAGCACCAGTTCGTATAGGAAACCAGTTTGTACACATTCTCTTTTTTCATCTACAAAACAAAGTTCATCAGATATACTTCCTCCATTCCAAATTATATTCTTTAAGCTCAAGTTTGACCACACATCTTATTAGAAAATTGTGTCGAGTATCATATTTTTGTTGTGGTTTGCTTTACTAATAAAAATTCTTCAAGAGTGACTTAAATTTGATTGTATTTGCATTTTGTTTAAAACAAGACGAGCGGTTAAAATTAGAGTTAAAAAGTCGAATGATCTATAATTTGGAACGGAAGGAGTACATGGATACTAGGTGCTGCCGAAATTTCTTAAACAAAAATTTCTGCTGAAATTTAAAAGTAGAAACATTAAGATAATTGGATGTCAACATTCTCTCACAAATGAGATTATACATGAAAACATGTTTATTTTGTACAGAGAGCTGCTCTCAAATTATTGATCCTCCATGTATTTCTACCATCAAAATTTTATAGTAGTGTGGTACTCACAAAGATTAATAAATTTATTTCTAGACAATTTAGCTTTGCAAAAACTGAAAACCGCATCTCTCCCGTGTCCTCTGCTGCCACTACAAAATAGAGACATCATAGCATCATTGACCTGCCGCCCAAACACCTCATCTAGATCATCCACAAATCAGGAGCGATCAATCCGCCGCCTGTATGGCTCCCGGCAAGATCTCGCAGAAGTTGCTGGTGGAGACAAAGTCGGAGCGATTCCTTTTCGCGGAGATCGGGAAGGAGTTCATAGACTTCACAACTTGCTGACGCTCCCGATCGGCGTTGTGACGAGGCTGGTGCACGGCAGTGTGGCGTCGACCACATGGGCGTGCCCTACCTGCAGCGGGCACCGACAAATTGGAGCTGCTCTAACCGGGGAACTGCGCCCGGACATGCGACTTGCTGCTGCTCCTGCCGGCGAACAAGCAAGCCGAGCCCGAGAAGCCGAGGCCGAGGAGAAGGCACCGTCATGGGGCGCGGCTGCCCAAGTTCAAGCTGTTCACATGCGCGGGGCAGTGCATGACAGTGAATATGGTGCGAGGCGTTGTGTGCCCGTGGTGCAAGCATCTCTTCTTGCATCAATTAATCAAAGAATCAAAGAGTAATTCAAAAATCTATCATTTTTGTTCAAAAGATCTTCACATTTATACATTGTCATTTGTTCTATTTGTTACTACTTTCCTCCGTGAATTTATTAGTCCCATGACAAGTTTCCTTTATTAGAAAAATATAGCATGTCATGTTTTCAGCAAATTCGATCTAAGTGATTATTTGTAATAATACAAGCTCTATATTATTGTGCTTTATCTTTTTTTCATTTTTTTGGTCATTGTTTATCGAAAATCACTCTTAAGTCCCGCAGCAACACGCAACGCAGCGAATTACCTAGTAATTTATAGATGCTAATCATTTTTTTCATGCATCTACGTCATCTTCCACAAACTAAGGATAATTACATAAATTGGTACTCTCTCCGGTCGGTTTGGCAAAAGAAGTCGTTTAGGAAAGTGACACGGTCTCCAAAACATAGCTTTGTGTTGACGCCTTTTACGGAGCCAACAAGCGCGCAGAGGAGCTCCTTGCAGCACCTCTGTGCAGGCACCGGTTAGACCAGTGTAGGTGACTGGTCAGACCGGTCGCTGGTGAGGATCCCCGCGGTAAACCAACGAACGCCCGCCTGGGAGGGACCCCGTTAGGGCAGGCGCACCTTGGGTTGTCCTAGGCTAGGCAGGCCAGGTAAGACGTCCTCTCATGCCGCGGAGGTAGTAGAGGAATAGCACATGTGGTTGGAAAAATAAGGTAACGAGGAAGAAAGGTAAAGCGATAAAAGATAGATTTAATAGATTCAACCGTGATCTTCCTCAATCGGTCGTGGCCCTCTATATTTATAAGGAGGAGAGGTCTTGCCCCATTAGGAGTCGAAACTCTTACAAAACCATGTCAAAATACAACTCCTAACTCGAATTTGGCTGGGCAGGACGGTCTAACCACCTATGGGATGCGGTCTGACCGGGGTACCCCAACGTGCAGATCTTGTTGAAGAGATATATCTCTCTCATCTGGAGTCTGAATCGGACTTTCCATATATGAATGTTGATCGTCTCGACGAGAGCTATCCAATGGTGAAGTCTAAATTGCCTTTTGAGTAACTTGAACACACTGGTCTGACCGGTTGGGGCCACCGGTCTAACCGGTACGCGCAGGCCTGCCAAATTCGGGTGTCACTTTGACTTCTCTTTTCTATAAAAATATTTATTGAAAAGTTATATATGTACATTTTTATAAAAATGATTTTCAAAACAAATATATTGATATGATTTTCACATTTCTAAACTCAATGACTTACAAATTATTCATCATTTATATTCTCAATGTTTGACCCAAACCTTGTCCAAAACGTTTTTTTTTACCAAACCGGAGGGAGTAGTGTAAACGAAATGAATGGTCATTTTTTTCTACCAATCTCCTTCTGTCTACTCCACTACCCCGACTCATCAACTACCCTACCCACGAGTTGCAATTCTTTAAGTAAACGTGAGCAATCCGTGTGTCATTGAAAAGTACACTCAAATCCTGCAACAACCCATGGAGAATCACCTCATATATAATGTATTCATCGTAATACTCTAATGATGTTCTAAGGCTATATGCCCTGAGTGCGCTATGCCCTTCGACACACGATCGATCCTCCCGTACATTTTTACTAACTAGGATCGTGTTCGTGCATTGCTACAGGCAAAACAATTAGAAGAGTAGAGGGACTATCTTTTGGGATGCAGATCACAACAAACACAATTTCCGAGTAAATGAATCGATATCAACATCAGGTAAGCTTGGTGTTGTGAACAGAATCTTATATATCCATTAATGTGACATTGCTAAGGCATGCTAAGGCATCAGAAAATTATCCATACAACACATTTTGCCTCAAATATTTCAACTAAAAATTTCATGTTTATTAAGAAAAGCAATCAATTTGGTAATATTAATTTTGTCATTCCTAGGCATATATAAAGCACAAAATTAAGGCATAACAAATTACCTTAGCCACACTAAAAGTAAATAAAAAGTAATGTATATAAAATGACAAACATGACTACTTATCATTTCTTACATGGACTAAACGAGAACTGATAACAACACAAACATTTCTTTCTCCCGCTTTTTTTCTTTGCAAACCCAAAAAATAAGACTGAAGTTTCAATGCTAAAAAGAAAAACAAACATCTATTTTGCAGAAAATTATTATGGCATGGATCTCATCATGTCATTATTCCATCGGTTCATAAAAAGCAATAATAATACAAGTCTGCTGGCAAGGCATAAGTTCACTGACATTAACCATGAGGTTTTACATGTCGGAAGTTCGCGCCGCTCGCGTCGCCCCCTGCGCGGGCGCCGAGCAGACCCAGAAACCCTAGCAGCCGCATCCCAAATCCCGACGTCCATCGTCGTGCCACCACCCGGGCGGGCTGCCTTCAACACACGTGGCCCACGGGGGAAGGCGGCGGTGGGGCCCTTCCCCTCTTCTCCGGTGGCTCGAGGCGGGCGCGGCCACTTGGTCCCCCTGGAGGTTTCTGTCGCCGGCGCCGGCATACTGGTGGCGGCGGTGGAAGGGCCCCTAGATCCGACGTCGCTCCGGCCGGATCTGGTGGCTGCGCGGCGAGGCGCGCGGGTGTGCATGGCGGGGGCGGCGGTCAGCGCTGGGTGACGAAGGCGGCGACCGTGGGTGGCGCGGATGGCCCCAGCGGCGACAGTCGGTGTTGGGGCGCGCATAGGAGGTGGCTGGCCTGGGGCGGCCGTGGGCATGGCTGCAGCTGGCCATGGCCGGCCGTGGCCGCAGATGCCCGTGGCTGGTCGTGGCTACGCAAGGGCGTGGCTGGCCGTGGCCGGCTGTCTGGCTGCAGCTGGTCGTGGCCTGGCTGCGGCTAGCTGTGGCCTGGATACGGCTGGCAGTGGCCGCTGCTGCCTGGCTGTGGCTAGCGGGGGCTGTGGCCTGGATACGGCTGGCAATGTCCGCTGCTGGCTGGCTGTGGTTGTCTGGGGCTGTGGTCGGCCGTGGTTGGCTAGGGCCGGCGCACGAGTAACGGGCTCTGAGGATTGCGGGTCGTGCTTCTCGACGGTGATGCGGGTCTGGCGCCGCCTTGGTGGTGGGGTTGGGGGCTCGCTGGTGCTTGCTAGTGGCGTCGTGGTGGTAGGGATGCCAATTTTATCCGCGGGCGCGGATATCCGCGGATACCCCACCCGACGGGCAAGGGTACATGCAAAAAATTTTACCTGCGGGAGTGGATACGGGCAGAAATTTTCGCCCGCGGGTAGCAAACGGGCAAAAAATATCACCCGCGGATAATATCCGTTACCCCCGTTGAAGTGTAAATTTGTATCAAAATTTTAGCTCTATGAAGCCCAAGATGTGTCATTTGGCCCAGCCCAACTAAACAAACCACCCTAGCCTCAGCTGCCCATCCTCGTCATTGCATCATTCCATCAATTCATCACGGGAGGCTTAAAAAATCAACTGGCGGCGCACTACGACGCTTCTACCGTCGCCCCCTCTCTGATATTTCTCTCTCTCTCTCCCGTTCAGACGACAGCGCTTCTACGGGCCTCGCTCGAACGGCGGCGCATGTACGGGTGGACAGCGGCGCATCTCCTCCATTCCTCCTCCTGCCCTTGTCACTCGGACGGCAGCGCACGCCATCTACAGGCGGCGCATCTCCTCCATGCCGCGCTGGGGGTGCTGCCGAGGATGCCGCTCCCCTTGCTGGGGTCCACCGCCGGGATGCTTCGCGGGGGCAGCCGCGCCCCTCGCCGGGGAAGGGGATCCACCGCCGCACGCCGCGTTCAAGAGGAGGCTGCGGCGACGAGTATCGATGAGGAAGAGGAGGAGGACGTCGAGGTGCAGTTGCTAGAGAAAGCTGATGGGTGATGGGTTTGCCCGATACCCCGTTGGGCGCGGGTACGGGCAGAAACTTTTACCCGCGGGCAGGCTATCGGGCGGGCAAAGCACGACGACGCGGATATGTTGTCGGGCGGGTAAACGTCTTACCCGCACTTACCCGACCTGTTGCCATTCCTACGTGGTGGTGCTTCGGGCGGTGTCGAGCTTCTTCCGGTGGAAGCGATGCAGAGGCAAGGAGCGGGCTACTTACTTAGTCAAGAACATGTGGTAGGCATGGTGTTGTTGGGCATGAGCCTTCACTGATGCCTCTGTCAGTGGCGATGGTGGCGGCGCCCTTGTGGCGTCGTGCTACCTGCTGGGGGCACCATCGTGAGGCATCATGACCCTACTGCATGGGGCTCTCGAGGGTGTGATCCATGTCCGTCTCTGGACGTGCGACGGTGGTGCCATTGGCGTCGTGCCCTCCTTGGAGGCGCCGCATTTGAGGCTCGTCTTGGTCAGGTAGTGGCAGCGGTTGGTTGGTGGTGTTGCTCGTGCACAACAGGTGTGCTTGGTCCGCGTTGGCAGGGAGGTGCATAGGACACATCGGCCCTAGAGGTCTTAAACTAGCATGCTTGGTGCACTAGTGATCTTAGTGACGGCTGGGTGGAAGCGATGCTCTCATAGTGGCTTCAATTATCTGAGTCTTTGGCAGAGAAGTGTGAGGCAGTGGGTGAGGCGAGGACCCCACGTATGGTAGTCGGGATCAGTAGTTTTCATTGGTGCCGCGACGGGAGTTTTTTTGCCGGCGCTTTGTTGGAGCAGGGGGATCGGCGACCATGTGTGTGCGGCTTGAGGATGATGGTCCCGTGGTGGAGGAGTTCGAGTTGTTGCTTTGGCTTGTAGCGGGTCGCAACTTTTAGTGTGGCACAACGTTGGTGACAATGGCGTGGTTCACGGCAACTTACTTTTGGCTTCTCTCCCATGTTGAGATGGTGTAGAGTTTTGCTGGGTGCATTATTTGTGTGTGTTGTATTTGTGGTGGTGGCGTTCGCTTCGGCTCGTGATGTACAATTGCTTCTTCTTAAATTATATGGCAGTGCTCCTGCTCATAATTTTAAAAAAAGGTTTTACACACCGATGCGGTCTGCCTGGATTCTTAATTGCAGGATAAAGACTGTTGTGCAGCTAGGGAGCACGCCGCTTATTGCAGCAGGCAACTGACAAGCCAAGATGCCGCCGCAACTTTTAAGAAAAATATTAGTTTCAAACTTTAAATAGGAAAAATCTAGAATATAGGTTTTTTTGGAAACTTTTCTCCTAGGACCTTTTGAGGAGTGATTTTTCCAAATCCTTACAGAGTTTGGGATGTAGGAACAGGCTACCATTCCTGTCGATCTTTCTGAGTCTATACTCCATCCGACCGTTCCGAATTGTATGCCGTCTTGATGTTTTTCAATCCATAGATATATTATTATGCACCTAGACATACATTATATCTAGATACATAATAATATCTTCAAATTTCTAATAAAATCTAAAACAATCTACAATTTAGAATAGATGGAGTAGTTAATTCGTTCGTATAGCTATGATAAAGTGAAGCATCCGCGTATATATGGTGTGCATTGTATTGGATTCGCAGGATAGCAAGTGAACAATGAGTGCGCCATATAGTGGTAGGATGGGCTGTTGAATTGGAAACTTCATATTGGACATGACACATATCGGCGGGAGGATTAGTGCACTGAGGGAAGCTTAGAAGACGCTCGGCAAAGTCCATAAAACACTCGGCATTGTATTCACCGAGTGTTGCACTCGGCGAAGAGCACTCGGGGACCAAAGATCTTCGCCAAGTGTCTAACGTCGGGTACTCGGAAAAGCTTCGCCGAGTGTCCGACATAGCCCTCGGTGAAGGTTTGCTCCCAAATGGCACCGCGTAACGGCAGCACGGCGGCTTCGCCGAGTGCCTGGGCCAAAACACTCGGCGAATAGTTAAGGCTTGACCGAGTGGCAGGGCCAAAGCACTCAGTGAATTCGTCGAGTGTTTTGGCCCTGAAACTCGGCAAAGTGACCTACCAGCCCCCCCTTTTTTTTGCACATTCACGTTAAATGTACCACCCTCAAACAATATTCATCACATGCATCATATATATCACAACATCCATTACATGCATCACATATATCACAATATCCATCACAGGCGTCGCATATATCACAATAATCATCACAGAGAGTTGAAATAGATAGATAACTCCACAAGATCACTAGTTCGCAACACATAAACCCACAAGTTCACAAGTTCATAAGCCCACAAGTTCATCAGCTCACAAGTTCACAACCACAAAGTCTGAAATCCACAAGGGACGACACAAAAAGGCACTCACTGAGGCGGAGTTGAGAAGATGTGTTGGTTGGCCGACGAATCCGCATCTTGAGGCGAACCAACATTTGATGTTGCCGATTGATTCTGCACAAAGGAGAAGAGGTTGCATATGTGAGGCGGAAACATCACTGAAACATGCACGGTAAGTAACAACCTATATCTATAAGTTTGTCAAGTGACTCATAGGAGTAATTATACGTGCAGGTGGAGGAGGCGGAAGCATCAGTGGTGGTGATGGATCACCCATGCTCTGGGAGAGACTTTGCAGGTACTCCTGCCACTGCCGCATCATCTGTGCATTGTGCTCCCGCTCGGCTTCCCGTTCTACCACCATTTGTGCCATCCTCTGTTGCAACATCTGCTGCTCGGCCTCCCGTTATGCCGCCATCTTCCCCTCTAACTGTTGTTGGGCCCTCTTCTCTTCTTCCGCAAAAATCAATGAAACATGAATGAAACAGAAAGTAACCTGGAGTGCCTACATTTGGATCCGGTGAACGGTCGGCCTTGGGCGTATGGACGAGTCAGTGCTCGAGCTCCTTGCTCGAATCCGTGGGAGAGTGGGAATATCGACCTCCTGGAGTACGCTGTCAGCAACCGCGTACCGCCCACATTTCTTGCCTCCTCCTGACCTCATTACACATACTCTAACGATGGGCGAGTTGATCAGATCGAAACCTGGCCCATGAACCTCCCTTGCCATATCTGAGTAGGAACTGAGGCGGCTGTGGATGGTTGCATTGTTGTACGCCAAGGGCGGATACTCCGGGTTGTAGTCAATGTCGGTCGTCGCCTTGCCTTTGTGAGACAAAGCCCATGCATTCAACAGAGGACATGGTTAACATTGTGAGCTTCCAGTTTCCAATCTCCGGTCGCTTCGAAACAAGCATCTTTGGGTGACCATGGGCAGGAGCGGTCTGACCGCCCTGGACCGCCGGTCTAACTGCCCTAGCCTGAACAGGTTTGATTGGTTGCTGACCAGATGGCGTGGACGATCCTTGCCCCCAGTGTCCAGAAGCTTTGACAGTAATCTTGAATGTCTCTCTACTATCAGGGGTCTTTTCATATGCTACTTCTCTTGCCAAACACCGACTGAAAAATCAGGAATATGATTAGAAATTATTCCATATTGAGCATTAGCATAAATAAAACAAATGCTTTGATGTACCCACTTGTCCACGTATAGGTGGAGGGTGTTGATGCATTGATGGTATATACCTGTCATCATCAAATGCCGCTCTCTGCAAGCCATGTGCTTCTCTCACCACTCCTCTGTGCACCACATATGCGCATAGTAGTCCCAACACCGCGGATGGTGGGCCATCCACCAGGTAATTGCCTACACAACAGCATCAAGTGTATGACATATGAGAAGATCAAATGAGAGGATCAAAACTTATGAGTGCCCTCTTTGGGCATGGGCTTAAACTCACTAGCGGTGGGGAGCCGGCCGGGGCCGCGGGAACAGGGGACGCCGGCGGGGGTCATGGCCGCTGGGGAGGAGCGAGCGGCGGGCGATAGCCGCAAGAGACGTCGGTGGTGGAGGCAGTGTGGCCAGGGACGCTGGCGGACCGGGATGCCAGCGAGTGTCAGTGGCGCGGGCTCCTGCTGGTAGCTGTGGCACATCCTCCTAGTGGCGGCGGCGCGGTCCACAGGTGGCAGCAGAGGTAGCTGGCGATGGCGGAGGGGGCTGGTGGTGGTGGCGGCAGAGGGGGCTGGTGGTGGCGGCGGCACTAGGGTGTGTGGTGTGCATGTGAATGAGTCTGTGTGGGTGTGTGGTGCGTGTGTGGTCTGTGTGCATGTGTGGATTAACTGTGTAGAGGGGGTGCTTCGCCGAGTGTCCCATATTCGACACTCGGCGAAGATAAGGTTTGCTGAGTGTCAAACTATGGACACTCGGCGAAGCACCGATTTTTTTTTCAATTTTCTTCATTATTTTTGTCTCCTCTTTGAAAAAACACTCAAATTTCCTCAATTTTTAAAATTGACTCCAATGTACAGTACAAGTACCTATTTAACTTCACTAAACAATGCTTAGAACATGTTTTTTTTCAATGTTAGTCCATTATTTCATGTACTTTACTAAATTTCAATTTGTATCAACTAATTGGATTAATGAAATAAAATTATGAAATGGATTTGAAATTTCATCAAAATTTCACAGGCTACAATATAGGCTGTCCATTGCCTACAGAAAAATTTTCAAAGGTAAACTCAAATTTGACTACCATTGTTACTCTTAAATCTAACTGAATCCTTCTCAAATCTTTGAAACTTCTCCGGAGATCCTTCAGTTTGTAAGCAGCGCACATGATAAATTGCACGAAACCTTCTCAACTATTTACCACAACCTCCACATACGATATCATGACATCTTAACAAATCTCGTAATTTTCGGACTTAGTTTGCATTTTATAGAATTAAAAAACAATTTGCCTACAAGCACATGATCATGTTTACTAAAGAAGACGTGCAAAATTAGCTTTGATTTAAGGAGCAAGGCCCCAAAATGGACTAAGTAGCATGAATAACATTGTTTTACCAATTTTATAACATTATTGTAATCACTTTCGGTTCAAATTTGACTTATTCCTAGAAATTCCTTTAAATGAAATTAATATCTTAAATGTAGTAAACAGACCAAGAAATGTATCAAAATTGAGTATGGAGTACCAAGTATTGTATGAGAACTAAAGAAAAAGTTTGAAGCAAAGGGGAGGAAAAACATTAAAATTTTGCTGAGTACCACTGTCAGACACTCGACAAAGGTGTGTACGCCGGGTGTCTGGCTAAAGACACTCGGCAAAAAACTAGTAGATGTCGAGTGCTCCAGGCCCGCGCTCGGCAAAGAGGCCTAGACCGAGTGTCTGGCTCAAGACACTCAGCAAAGACCTAGACACTCGGCAAAGACCTAACGCCGTCACGATCCCGCAATGGTGCGCGGAAGGAGAGGGACATGTGGCTTATATTCACCGAGTCTTCCATTTTTCAGAGTGTTGTTGTCCACTTTGCCGAGTGTTTGGTGGCTAGAACTCGGCGAAGTTTGTTAATGCCGAGTGTCAGGTCCCCAGCACCCGGCGAAGGTGGGTAATGTCGAGTGTCTGTTGTTCACCGAGTGTTTGGTCCCCAGCACTCAGTAAAGTACATGTTCGCCGAGTTCCCGACGTAAAACACTCGCGAACGTATTGACACTCGGTATCCAACGGATTTCCGTAGTGGTGGAAAAATATTTAAAAATTTCACAAGAGTTCAAATTTTCAACCAAATTCGATCCAGCTGGTTCTTTGGTGTGCTTCAGATCGACTTCACTTGCTACCTCACAGTTGCTGACAAACATTGGATCGGAGTTTGGATATAGCTAGTATTGACGTCGTAGCTTACAGCTAGCCTTACACTACAAAGTACACACGTTGGCAGTGGCGGCCATATATCTTGAATTATTAAGCTTCACCATGCCTAGAAAATTAACCACCTTGGCCATGGCAGTTTTTACACTATTCTGTGCTTGCGAAACCGGAACCCGCCATTGGACGTATCAACTAACTCCTTGTCGCGCTTCAACGGATCGAGATCAACGGGTTGGGATCGCCGTAAATGCTTTTATCTTCGTCGTTCTGGTGGACGTCACAACAAATCAACAATGGGGAAAGTTCCTGGAGGATTTAACTTGTTCCAGACCTTGTTTTTGACTGATCGTTTGCATTGGTTTACATGCTGTCGCCGTCAGAAACGTCAAGGAAATCGCATGGTTTCCTTCGCGCCAGCTTTTGTTCTCACCCTCCCTGTCCCTGAACCTTCGTAGAGATAAAATTATGCGTCTCTCGCTTCAAACAATGTTATTAGCCTCCAATTTACAGTTTTTTAATCAGCACTGAGTTGCATTGTTTTGTCTCTCCCTCCCTATATATATATATATATATATACACTCGGCGAGGGTGTCATTGCACTTGCAAGTACTACCTCTAGCTAGCACATCTGCAAATCCAAGGCAGAACAAGGATCGAGATCGAGAAAGCGAGGTGCGGCAGAGGGTAGTAGCTAGCAATGGATGCGGCTGACTTCTTCATGGCGAGCGAGTGCAAGGGCCAGAAGACCATCGACGGCGAGCAGGTGCCGCTGGTCCTCGTTCCTGCAGAGAGCACCAAGCAGGGCGGCAGCGGCGTCGAGGCGCTGGTGGAGGTCCTCAAGGCGAACCGCGAGTGGGTGGAGGGCAAGGTCGTCGCCAACAGCGGGGTGCTCCTGCGCGGCTTCGACGTGCGCGACGCCGTCGAGTTCAACGCCGTCGTCGAGGCGCTGGGGTGGCCGGACATCCGGTACGTCGGCCCGGCGCCCCGCACCCACGTCCACGGCCGTGTCTGGACCGCCAACGAGGGCCCCCTCGAGGAGTTCATCTACTACCACCACGAGATGGTCCTGGTACGCACGTACAGGTCTTCCGGTGATCAATGGCGAGGCCATTTCACCATCTCGATTGCCGCCATTACCAACTAATGGATCGACCTAACGTGCCCTCCGATTCTTGGCTCAGATCAAGGAGTTCCCGGAGAAGGTGATCCTGTTCTGCGAAGTGCCGCCGCCGTCGGGCGGCGAGACGCCATTCGTGCCGAGCTTCCGCGTGACGGAGCGCGCGCTGGAGGAGTTCCCGGAGACGGTGGAAGAGCTAGACGCCAGGGGGCTCCGGTACACCTTCACGGCGCTGAGCAAGAACGACACGGGCTCGATGCGTGGCCGCGGGTGGGAGGACGCGTTCGGCACCTCCGACAAAGTCGAAGCGGAGCGGCGGGCGCGGGCGCTGGGGATGGACGTGGAGTGGCTCCCCAGCGGCGGCGGAATCCGCACGATCCTCGGCCCGCGGAAGCTCACGCGCTTGTTTCCGGGCCGGAAGGGGCGGCGGATGTGGTTCAACACGGTGGTGGGGATGCACGGCAAGGAGCTCAGCTCGGCGACGCTCGCCGACGGGTCCGAGATCCCCGCCGAGTTCGTGCGCCGGTGCGGCGAGATCATCGAGGAGGAAAGCGTCCAGTTCCGGTGGGAGAAGGGGGACATCCTCATCCTCGACAACCTCGCCACCCTCCACGGGCGACGCCCCTCGCTTGCGCCGCGCAGGGTCCTCGTCGCCACCTGCAAGTGAAAAGCAAATTCATCGTGGAATGGAGTCGCCGCCGGCACTCTCGGCCTGCTCCTCGTCGCCCATGCTGTGTTGGCGTCAAGGACTCCGCTGCAATAAGATTATTATATTACTACGTCGGTTTGAAATTATAGGTTGTTTTTGGTGATGTTGTGCATTTAGATATACATTATCTCTATATGCATAATAATATCTATGAATCTGTATTAGTTGTGTTGAGGAGATTGATCAGCTTGCCGCCACGTGTGATCTGTGAGTTTTTCTCTTGAGTGAGCAAGCATCATGCATTTTGCCGCTGAAAGATGCATGTATCTGGGGTTAACCTCCATGGCTCCATGTATAATGTAACACACGAAACTAAATAAGAAATGGATTGGTTATGGGTTTGGATATATTTGATTAGTAATGATTAAATATGACATGACATGGTGTTTCTTGTGATAGAATATGTGATGGATGTGATGAGATGAATAGGAAAATTTGAAGCGGGGCAGAGTAATCACCCGTGCCGTGAACCGATTGGACAGCAGTCCACGCATGAAAGCAAAAGGGAAAGTGAAATGCTGCATTGAACTTTCAGTTGAGTGACAGCAGTTTGGCTGACTTCCAAATGGCTAGAATGGAAGGTGCTCTGCAACAAGACAACAATGTAAATCTGGCAAGCTGGCACACAACTTCGCCGTCCCAGAAAAAACATGGACAAACGAACACACTCCGCGCACCAGGTCAATCCCAGTGTCGGTACGCACCAAGAGCTCATTCAAATCAGTCACTATCACCATGGACAAATGTCAAGTTAGGCTATTACAATGATAACAGAATATCTTTCGGCATGGCGCACCATGCCATGAGAGACTACAGCCTACAGGCATAAGTCAGGGATTCGGTAGTCGGGGCACCAACATCAGTAACTAACGGCTTCGGTTTATTAGCAACACGGCAACCTGCAATCACACTGGATTTACATTGTACATGAAGCACGGAAACCTAAATCAGGATCTAACAAGTCACAAGCAGGCATATAGGCTCCTAGTAAATGCCAGCAAAAGCACCCGGTTTTCCACTTATACTGAAGCTAACTCGAGTCTCTAACTGTCCACACCATGTTCGGTTTGCACCTGTGGCTGCAGCTGGGCTTGAAGCTGCGCTTGTGGGGGCTCCTGCGATTGCAGATAGACCTGCGGTTGGGGTTGGGATTGGGGTTCCGAGGGTTGCTCTGGTGATGGATGCAGCGCCACTTGTGGGATTTGCTGCGGCTGTGATTGGAGCAGCACTGGTGGGGATTGCTGTGGCTGTGGGTGGAGCTGCACTTGTGGGGGTTGCTGCGGCTGTGGGTGGAGCTGCACTTGTGGGGCCTGCTGCGGCTGCACTTGGGGTTGCTGAGGATGCGGCTGCACTTGGGGGTGCAGCTGCAGTTGAGGTTGAACGGACTGCTGTGTTGGCGAATGCAACTGCAGTTGAGGCTGCATGGGTTGCTGTGGTGGAGTATGCAACTGAAGTTGAGGATGTGGCTGCTGCTGGGCTTCTTGTTCTGGCTCCTTTGGCTTGGGTGCTCCATTATTCATCCTTGCTCGGGCCTCAGCAAACATCCTTTGTTGCTCAGCAACAGCTTCTTCCTCTGTCATCTCGATCCCAGTGAACTTGCCGGCTTTTGGAGAGTCCTGCTCAAGAGATATATTGGTGTTACGCATAGTACACAAGGTTACAAGAGGGATTAATTTGCATAGCCCTGTGAGTGAGTGGGTACAAACCAGAGTATCAAGTTTGTGCTGTTCATATGCAGCATAAACCTCATCAATGTACTCTCTGAAGCCAAGATCCTGGGATAGGAAGAATTATGATCAGCTATGGGAATTTGCACATTGATTAGTACTTTAGAATTTAGATTGACAGCAGAGGGGAAAACACTATATACAAAGACAATACATATCCAAACATCCCGAACCCACATACATTATTATGCTCAGCAGTCAACTAGAATTTGCCATGGTCAACACAAGATCACAAGAACTGTATATACCTTCTGTATCATGCATTATCGCTCATATGCTCCTTACACACTATCCCCTATCAAAGTTTGCAGAAAATTGACCAACACAGATGATGTAATATATAAACAAGCACATAAGAAAGCAATTTTATACAACACTAAGGCCCAAAAAAAAGAAAAACTCGACCCCCCCCCCCCCCCCCAAAAAAAAAACAACAGCAAGGATAAATAACCTCATCTCTGTCCTTGTGTTCACCCTTTGTAATAACATAATTATTTGTGAGAAAAGACTTACACTTAGAGCCTTGAGAACATGCTCAGGAGCAATCGTTTTCTTCTCTTCTCGGCTGCACACTTCATTGGATTCAGAAGACAGGAGATTGATGAACTCTGCAAAATGTGCATGCACAGTACAGTTAGAAGAGAAACCAGACTATATGCTTGTAAACAAATACTATTTATCGGTAAGGCTGCTAGAGATGTCAGTGCAAGATGTCTAACAAACCATTGAAACAGAACAAGCTCTCCAGTTAATTCACAATAAGACAAATATAGAAAATCATGAATATATATGGTAAGAGCATG
Organism: Cenchrus fungigraminus; assembly: GCA_036936925.1. Taxonomy (NCBI): domain Eukaryota; kingdom Viridiplantae; phylum Streptophyta; class Magnoliopsida; order Poales; family Poaceae; genus Cenchrus; species Cenchrus fungigraminus. The sequence goes on along the minus strand of CM072768.1, from coordinate 73,836,948 downwards.
GATTCTCTCATGAAAACAGCAAAATATGAATAAGATAAACTTATTTGATTTTTAATATTCACGAGATGATAACCAGGGATTGAAATAATAATCATAAAAAGGGCATACCCACTGATAAAAGCTCCCACACAAGCTGTACTTGGATTAATCGTATTTTACACAAAGTAAACAGAACTGTACTATGTGTTATGACAACCTCCACTGTGCAGAATATTCTGCATGCTGACTCTCTTATTTGTTGGAAAAGACAGTTCAGGGATCCAAATTGATAATTCCTAAAGGATAACAATTCATTTCAGGCTGTAATTTACTGGACAATACCACTTTACAGAATCATGTTATCCAAATAAAAAGTGATTCTTGCATTGTGCACACAAGCCATACCATGAGCCTGATTGGTTGGGAGCCAAATGTGCCCTGCCAAAAAAATTCTACCAAAATCTGGGCAAAAGTTGCACTTATTTGAGTGCTAAATGTGGCAGCCAAAATTTGGGCACCCAATTGGTTTGATGCCAAAGCACAATTTAAAGATATTGGGCATGCCCTCATTTTGGTTTGGCACATTTTGGTGCCCAACCAATCAGGCCCCATATGCTAAGATGATATGCATTATGGTGCATACCGTAGTGGTCTTCTTACCTACACAGCACTCAACAAGAAGATCCTGTGCATCTCTAGCCACTCGAACATCAGGAGGAAGCATCTCCTTAATTATCTTAAACATTGTTGCTGAAATGTAAAAAACAAAGTTCAATCAGTAAAAGATTATAAAACTACTCTGCAAATAACAGGGTATCAAATGCTTCCATCCAGGTCCAGGGAATTTTATTTAAATAACACTGCTCTAATTTGAGATAACATCATTAGGATAGCTGCAATATATAACTGTTCATTCATATTTCGTGGTATAGTATTAATTAAGAGGTAAATCCTACCATTAAGCAAAAAATAATCACCAAACTTTCCCAGCATAATCCGCGGAATATGACATGGAACTACTAACCAAAAATATCAAATTATAAAACAAACCCCCCTTTGCCTATGTTACCACAAACAGCCATACAAATATACAATTCAGACAAACAGATTCCTTATACTGGGTCACCAAAAAAAACATATCATTAAGTGTTCCAACAATTGGAGCATCACAATTCACCGGTTAGAACCCATCAAACCTAATGCCAACTTGATACAAGCTAGCGATATGACACATTTCAACGTTAAGGCCTTGTTCACCTGGCTTTTCAGCCATCAGCCAGCAGTACTTTTCTCTAACAACAAATCAGCAGCTAAACTGACCGTACACGTGGATATGAAAGTGTGGTCCATATATACTACCCCCACAATGCGACAAATACGAAACTGTAACCAACTGGAGCAATATAACGGATTATCAACTAGCACTAGTACAATCCTTTTTTATTAAAACAAAGGGCTGATCCATAAAACTATCAATAAGGCCGCCAGATTTAACCCTTACAATTCGCAAAATTCAGGGCTTTGCCCCAGACCCCAGGACATCATTCTACAAACGAATTAGTCCAGAACAACATCTACGCAAACTAAACTTTCCACAACACATGGCTTCAAAATTCCAAAAACCCCCAGCTTTTGCTGTCGTGCCGTCTCACAAGGAACACGTCACCTACAACCCTTAACGAGATTATTCAGACCAAAGAGGAACACGCCCACCCACACGAGGCCTAACGGCGTCCAATTCTAACAAAGCAAAAGGCGCCGGAATCCGGCTTCCACGGCTACAGGGTAAGTGCAGGGAGGGAAGCTTACATTTGGGGAGGGAGACGTCCTCCTTGGACTTGCCGACGATGTCCATCGGGTCCATCTCGAGGCGCGGCAACGAATCCGCGCGAGATTAGAAGGGCGCGAGGGCAAACCAGGGCTCCCCCCGCGAGCGAGCTCGGCTTGAGCAGCGTGGAATCGGGGGAGCTAGGGTTAGGGCGCGCGGCGAGGCGGGGACGAGGACGGGGAGGAAGGGGGTGAAGACCGGAGACGAATAGAAAGGGGAAAACTAAGTGCATACTTTGTGATTAGATCCCTAGATTCTGTTAGTATTACGGTTACGGGCTTAAACTGGAAATCGAGGGCGCGCGTTGCGATTGGGAAAAGATAATTTCGCATTGTAGTCCCTGCTGAAGTGCGCTTTTCGAAACTTTTGCTTTATAGTCCCTGATGAAGTGCGCTTTTCTTTACTTCTTCGGATGTGGACCTAGTTTGCTGAGCACGGACTCTGCGCACAGCAGTGATGGAATATAATCAAGTTTCCCACAGCAGCTCGGTGGGTTTAGCAGTCGTTACTGCTGTCAAACATCGTGATCAGAATTTCTATTAAGTGAGATCTTTCAAAAAAAAGATTTTCTAAGTGTATTTATAAAAAAATATATGTGAAGGTTGTTGCCTTTCTTTAAGTGAACATCAGTATACTATAAGAAGCGAAGACAATTGAAAACTTTTCTCACCCAATTCAGGCCCCACCTTACCCCTCACACGCGGACCCACCTGTAAGGTTGCATGATGACAAAAAAGGTGGAACGACCATAGAAATCACAATTTTGGAAGCGTTTCTGCCAAAAACGTAATTTTTTTATCACACACCCCGCGTCTACCCACCCCTTGTACCCGCCTTGGGCCCACCCACCCTCCGTACCTGCTTCGTACCCTCCCGCGGCGCACGCGATTTTGACCAATTTTTTCTCACGCCGCCGCTCTCTTCGTTTCACGCCTGGGACTACATCTCGGTCTTCCTCTCCCTCGCTAGCGCCGGCGGCGGCGGCATGCGTGTGGCCGCGAAGATCGTCCTCGTGGACCGCACGCAGTGCGAGGTGAGGCACTAGAGGCAGACCTCCCACGACTTCCGCCGCCGCGGCGAGGAGTGGGGGCTTCCGACGGTTCCTGCGGCGGACCGATCTCGCCTCTTTTGGGTGTCTCGCCGGCGACTGCGTGGTGGTCAGGTGCACCGTGCACGTCGTGGAGAAGGAGCCTGCCGGCGAGGCTCTGGTGGCCTCGGTGCGCGTGCCATCGCCGGACCTCACCGGGACCTCGGCCGCTTGCTGCTCCGGGACGGGATCGGCGCCGACACCACATTTTATGGACCGCAGGCGAGCCTTCCACGCGCATCGGTGCGTGCTCTCTACGCGGTCGCCGGTGCTCCGCACGGAGCTCTACGACGAGGCAACGATGGAGAGGCCACGGGAGGCGGCGGCGCCATCGAGGTCCGAGAGATGTAGCCCGAGGCCTTCGCCAGACTCCATGCTAGAGACGGTGGCGGTGGCAGCGGACGATGGCATCAACATGGCGCAGCACCTTCTTGCTGCCGCCGACCGCTACGGGCTCCAGCGGTTGAGCCTGACGTGCCAGGAGTAGGACAGGCTGGCCCGCCACTGGACGCCGGCACGGCCGCGGCCACGTACACGCTGGCGTCCCAACACGGCATCCCTGGTCTCGAGGCTGCCGTGGTCGAGTTCATGGTGCGCCGCCGGGGAGGACGAAGGCCGTCACAGCCAGCGACGGGTTCCGGTGGCTCGAGCAGGTCAACCACGTCGTGGTCGAGGAGATCGTGCCCAGGGCCACCGCGGCGCGGCGCTGGAAGGCCGTCCTGGAGGTCCCCACCTCGTGCGCGTGGTTCTGAAAGTGCATCTAGGCCCCTAAGTGGATTTTGGTGAATTGAATGACAAAGCGATTAAAGGACTAATGTATTTGTCTAAGATTGTGAGCAGATTTTATTTATATATTCATGAGTAATCATTGGAGTATTTATTTGTGGATGAATATTATATGGCTCACATTGGAGAAGACAAATATATGGATGATCCTAATGCATAAGTGACAAATATCAAGCAATAAAGGAAGATAAATATTGGGACAATTTGAGAAGGTCAATTTATTGCCTCCCACACTAGACATGGCTTGATTAAAATTACAAGGATCATAAAAGAAAAGATAGTAATTCTCTAAGTCAAGTGCAAGACTTCATGTGTTGATTGAAAGATGACACAAGGATGAGTGTACATGTAGTGGTTCTAATTTGGAAGCTTGCACATTCGTTGTCAATCAAGATCAAGCATTTGAAGCGGGTCTTCAAATAAAGGTTAATTATGTATGAAGCAAAGTGGAACTCAAAAGTGGATTGGATAAGTGATGAAGAGATCAACCGAGATGTTTAGGGTGAGGGACTAAGCAATCTTTGGGGCCGTAGCTAAGCCGCCATTAGTGTTTTGCTAAGGTGAAGTTCTAGCATCCGTGGGGTCTCCAAGTATCATATCCAAACCTTAACCGAGGGAAGCAATGCAAGTCATCAACATGTTATGATTGGCAATATGGAGTGACTTATGGATCCAAGTGTGCATTCCTATACTAGATGGAAAGATCCTAAGTCATTAGCTCAAGTATGGACGTGCTCAAGTCAAAGGCTATGTTGAAAGCCCTCATGCGGATATTGCTCAAGTACGGCAAGATTGAAGACATTCAAGCTCAAGAGATCAACAAAGTGTTTTTATTTATTCTTGAGTATAGGTATGCCGTACTATCAAGAGGGATGCAACATTAGCGAGTTGACCAAGTCAAAGTGCTCATTAGTTGACCTAAGTGAGATCTAGCCTTGAGAGCCTTAGAGTGTGCTAACAAACCCTCCTAACCTAACCTGAGCCACTTCATCTCTTTGGTGAAGTGTTAGAATCATAAAGGGTTTTGGGGGTGACTTGGGCCTGACCGGTCTGACCGGTCAGGGGCACCGGTCTGACCGGTGCCGCTAGCCCTAACGGCTAGTTTTTCAAACACCGGTCTGACCGGTGTGGGGCACCGGTCTAACCGGTGCCGCCTGAGGGCTAACGGCTAGTTTTCTCTTTTGTGGGGTATAAATACCCCAAGCCTTCTTCAGTTGAAGGCTGCTGTTTCTAGTGCTTGTGCTGAGGTCCCAAGCCATTTCTTGCAAGCCCTAAGCCTTAGTGACTCTCCCCAACCCTCTCTTTGTGAGATTTGTGGATTCAAGCCATACTCTTTGTGTTGGGTTGAGAGAGTGAGCTCGAGAGCAACTTTGTGAGCTAACAAGAGCATTTCCATAGCTTGAGCACTTCGGTTTCGCGTCTACGAGCTTTGAAGCATTTGTTACTCTTGGAGGTTTGCCTCCTAGACGGCTAAGTGTCACCGGCTAGCTCCCAAGGTTGTGGTGAGCAGCAGGAAGTTTGTGAGGGCTGTGATCTTGCCTCTTCGTGGAAAAGATCGCCTTAGTGGAAAGGAGAAAAGTGGTTGAAAGAGACCCAGCTTGTTGTGGGAATTGTCCCTTACAAGCTCCTCAACGGAGACGTAGCCGTTCCTTAGTGGGCGGTGAACTTCGGGAAACAAATCCTTGCTTCTTCGTGTGCTTTGCCTCTCTAAGTTGTTTTTCTAGCACATTTGATTTGCTTCCGCTTCGATTTACTTGGGTGTGCTACTTGTGTGTGCAGGGCTCATTACCCTGCTTGTGATCATCTACAAAGGCCACTCACCAAGTTTGGTTCGCGCTAGAAGTCAAGAAGAGCTTGAAGTTGTTTTTGCAGGTGCTCTGTGCTACACCGGTCTGACCAGTGATACGCACCGATCTGACCGGTGCCTCCTGTGAAGCCCAGTGAGCGACCGGTCTGACCGGTCTCCACCACCGGTCTGACCGGTGGACACTGACAGCTCAAGTTTTCGGGGAAGAAAAGTTGAAATCGGTCGTCTCGCCTATTCACCCCCCATCTAGGTGACATCAAGGTCCTTTCAATTGGTATCAGAGCTTGGTGCTCCGATTCAAGCTTAACCGCTTGGAGTTCTTCGATGTCGACAATGCGTGAGGTACCGTTTGAGCCTCTAGCTCTAGATGGCTCAAACTACTCTTCTTGGCGCTCCAATGTTCTCATTGCACTTAAGGTTTTTGGGTCCCACCGCTGAGGGCATTATGGTTGCGAGTATCCTTCCGAAGGATGAGACTTGTGTCTCTCCAAAGGAATTGGAGAATAAGCGACTCAATGCCGTTATTACTAACCTTTTGTGTAGTTGTGTATGTAGAGAACTAAAGCATCTCATCCTAAAGAGCAAAGAAATTAGTGCAGATGCTCATCTCATTTGGGAATTGCTATTTGTGATAGTTCACACCAAATGGGATGAAGTTGAGAGTGATGAGGAAGATGAACCAGTGGAGATATGTCCCACAACCTCTACAACATCCACTGATTATCAAGCATCAACTCTCAAGCAAGGAGAAGATCAAAGAAGTGAAGACGCTGTCCCTCTGCAAGGACTGGTCAGACCAGTGACACACACTGGTCAGACCGGTGCCGGTAGGGGCACAACAACTTGCTTGATGGCCAAGAAGGAAAAGAAGAGCAAGAAGAAGAGGCAGGCCAAGGGAGCGAAGAGCCAGAAGATTGAAGCCTCAAGCTCTCCGACAAGAGAACTTGAACTTCTCAAATCCAAGCTCGCATCCTTGGTTTGTAAGTATGAATCATTAGCTAACAAATATGATCATGATATCAAATCCTTTTCATATAGAGCTAAGGTAGAAGAAGAAGCCAATGATGCGCTAGAAGCTCAACTAGCGAAACTCACTAGTGAGCATATGGCTCTACAAGCCAATCACAAGGGACTTGAGTGTTCCTATGAGAAGCTTGTCGATTCTTATGCAACACTAGAGATAGCCCATGAGGTTGTGCTTTCATCGGTAAAATTTATGCAACCTCTATCTCACACATGCACATGCTCACAAGTTCAAATTGATTTATCTTGCGCTAATGATTGTTTGTCTCAAGCAAGCCAATCTAGCATTGAGCATGTACTTGTAGAATCTTGTGATGACCTCATTGCTAAAGAAAATGATGAACTCAAGCAAGAGGTTGAAAAGCTTCAAAAAGACTTGTATGTGTTGAAGGAGAAGAGCAAAGTGCAACCTTCTCAAGATAACCGTGAAGACATGGTGAAGAAGCTTGAGAAGGGATCAACCGTCGCTAGCTCAACTCCTCAACAACATACAAAGACCCACAAGCACAAGATTCAAGAAAAGAGCAAAGTTGGGCAAGTCAAGTCCCAACATTGCCCAACCAAGCACAAGGCACAAGAATCGCTCTCCAAGAAGCCTAGAAGCTCAAACAAGTAGAGAGTGTGCTACAGTGCAGAGAGAAGGGTCACTTTGCCGACGCTTGCCCAAGTACGATGATGGGAGGTGGCACTGACCGTGACCGGTCAGACCGGTGCATGCCACCGGTCATACCGGTGTCGACCAGGGCAGCCCCACCTCAAGCAAACAAGGCAAGGAAGACTCCTTCTCCAAGATCAAGGCTCAGAAGCAAGTATGGACAAGAAATTACAAGGAATGATGTGACCAACAAGAACAAAAGCCGCATTTGCTATGAATACCGTAAAAAGGGTCACATGGGCAAAGATTGTCCAAATGGTAACGTTCCTAAATCAAACCTTGTCCATTATGATTTCCATAAGCTTAGGAACGATAAGAATGGGACTTGTGCTATGAGGGAGATTAGTTCACCTCAATCTAGCATGAGAGCCATTTGGGTTCCTAAGTACCTTGTGGCTAACCTTGTAGGACCCAATAAGTGTTGGGTACCAAGAAATGCTTGCTGAGCTTGCAGGTTGAAAGAGATGCATTGAACACATGGTTAAAGGGCATGGAAATCACTTTTGATCAATTGGCCATGTGAAGGGTAAATTTATATAAATCTTGAAATAAATGACATCTCGATAACTAGTGCTCCTTGATTGAGTCTAAGTCACTCTTAGGTCTTCGTGAACACTCATGTGACACTTATCTTGTACGAGTGAAACATGAGGTAGTGACTTTGACATTTTTATGAAAATTTACTCTCTCATGTCATTCGATGCTTTTAATGGCTCTCTAGTAGAGCATTATCTTGTCTCCGTTGCAGATATCAAATTAGTGATGTGTTCACACAAACAAGGGACAAGAAGGGCAAAATCACCAAAGGAGTGACCACTGGGGGTCACCGGTCTGACCGGTGCCGGCCCTGTGAGTCAAGTGGGCGGGTGACCCGGCCCCTATGCCCGGGTGACCCGGTGCGTCTCTGTCTGCTGTCGGGTGACCCGACCCCTATAGCCGGGTGACCCGGGAGTGAACCGTTTTTCATGAAAAATGGTGATTTGGCATCGTAGGTAATGAGACACTCGACACATTTCAATTGACAAATCATTTATGTGTCTTGACCAAGTTTGGAATGAGCCTCACCAAGTTCTTAATTGAATAAAATGCTTTGTTCGAGAAATTCAAATATCTCTAGCACTATTTAAGGGGGAGCTCATTGCAACACTTGTGTCACTTGTGGGACTAACAATTTCTTCGAGTGATCTTGTAGTATTGATCATTTGTGCATCCTATGCAATCTCTTAATAAGTAGAACTCTCAAAAGAACAAGTAAGAGCTAGCACTTTTCAAATTTTAAATATATGCACAAATGAAATGGTCTTAAGGCAAAGGTATGTTCCCATGAACCTCATTGAATACCGTAATGCATCTAGGCCATAATACCATGCTAGTGTGCCATCCATAGCATGTAATTGCTTCAAGTGAATTTTTGTGTGCCTCTCTAGATATTTGGTTGATACCTTTGCGTTCACTCGACTTTGTGTCTCATGGTTGAGGGTATGAGCTAAATATACTTGAAAAGCTATTCATTTGAAGTGGATGCATGCACTTTGTGACATAGGATAGACTTTTCGAAAAATCAACTAGCATGTGTAGGAAGTGTGCTTATTTTGAAAAATATTTGATTCTTGGTGACCCAATCAACTTAGTTGTGACTATAGTTACCCTTGTTTGATTATTGGCTAGTCACAATTAAGAAGATTTTCTCAAGTCCATAAAATCTATCTTTATCTATCTCTCTCTCTCTTGGAAGAATCAAGAATTATCGTTTATTGGATTATCCTCCTTTCTTTCAAGTTATGGCAAAATATGGATCATTATCACCTCAACATCTTTTATTCAATCTTTAAGAAGGAGTGAGAAGCAAAAGTTGTTCAAAGTGTGACTCAGGGGAGCACCGGTCTGACCGGTGGCGACCCTAAGTCACATTTTCTTTTTCCTGAGGTCTAAGTGGAAGAAAATTGCTTTATAAAATATCTGGAGAAGTTTTAAGGAGCAAAATCTCAAAATTGGAAGAGAAGGATCGGAACTTCCGAGACTAGGTCGGTTCTACCGATATGGTTTCTCTGTTGAATTTATCAAAATCTTCGGTTTTACCGATCCAAGGTCGGAACTACCGATAAAGCTTCACTGGCTGGACCTGGGGGTCACCGGTCTGACCGGTACCCCACACCGGTCTGACTGGTGTCGCCCGAGAGCAACCCGTGGGGCCACAGTAAAAGAATCTATCTTTTTACCCCTCCATCTTCTCTCTCATCTATTATTCACCAGCCCTCTTCCTCCTCTAGCCCATGGTGAAGAACCCCTCCTCCAAAAATCGTCTCCCTCTCTCTCCATACATTCCTAAGGTCTCAACCAAGGAGAAGGCTCGAGATTGGATGGAAAACACTCTCCTAAGACCCCTCTACTGATTCCCCATCGAGCTCTTGGATTTTCCTTCGAGTTCCCCTCTCAAAAGGTATTCAAATCTTCGTTTTGCCCGATCTCTTTACTCCATGCAAAGATTTGAATTTCCTTTGGTAGAACAACATCTGAGAACCCCTAGAAGACATACCTATAGATCCATAGCTTTTTGTTGGATACATTGTGAGAACTCAAGATTTGGGGGCGGACGGCTTGCACCGGTTTGACCGGTGCACCCCACCGGTCTGACCGGTGGAGGCTGTCCAACCCTAAGTCCTGTTTTCTTCGTGTTTTCGACACATATCTATATAGGAAAGCTTCTAGTTCATCAAATTTCATATCTTGTCACTCCAGCTGCTGAGATTGGCATTTGAGGCCATTGGCTCGGTTCTGGACGGCATCGGTCTGACCGGTGTCCCTCACCGGTCTGACCGGTGACGCACAGAACCGACCCAATTGCCCCAACTTGTGAATTTCAATTTCTATTCAATTCAAATCTCAATCCTGGTGTCTTACACAATCTTGTTATATCCTTTGTGACTCAGGACAGTCGCCATGCCAAAGATGAAGCAGTCCGGGAGCAAGAAAACAAGATTAACTCCTAGAGAGCTCCCACATGATCGTGAGGCAGGTGGCAGCGGCATTGCAGCTGGTTGGAATCTCAGAGAGCGTGCACCTGAAAGGAGGAATGAGGAATAGGAGGATTTGGGTGGTGACACAGGGACAAGCAGTGATGATGATGTGGAGGATGAAAATTATGTTGATCCCGGTGCTTTTCATGTGAGGCATCATGGAAAGGGGCCAGCCACAGATCAGGGTGATGATGAGGATGAGGAAGAGGACCTAGGTGGTCAGGAAAGGGATGAGGATGAAGATCCTATGGATGAGGATGATGGTGCATGCAGGCTGAAAGTTGTCAAACCTATTTACATGTTTCCACACAAGGCAGTGAACTATCATGGCATAGGGATGACAAAGAAGCTGCAGAAGTTGAGGGATAAAAATCCCTATGCCAGTGAGAGGACAGCCACAGACAGGAGGTTTTGGGCTACATTCCAGCAGGACTACTACGCCACCGTGATCATAAAGAAGCCCAAGATCACCCACCTGGCACAGTACGTGGATTGGACCTACATGGAGAGCAAGAATGACCCTATCTTTACTGAGCTCAGCATTGTGTGTGGACACCAGCGGGTGAAGGAGCTCATGGGCTTTAGGCAGGATTGGAACAGGGAAATTATTGCTCAGTTCTACACCACGGTTCACTTTGGCCACGTGGAGGAAGAGAGAGCTATGCAGTGGATGACTAATGGGAACAAGTATGCTATTCGCTTTTCCCGGTTCTTGTCTCTCTTTGGTTTAGGGTCGGAGGATAGGGACTATCCCAAGTTGCGTGATGGTGGTCTACTTGAGCCAGAGGCATTATATTTCATGTATCCTAGTGATCAGAGGGCTAATGTTGGACACGTGAAGGGGCTCTACACTTACTACTCGGTGCTTAACAGGCTTCTTCGGGCGTCCATTGCTCCTAGGGATGGAAATCCCTTTGATATTTCCAGGTTCATGAAGAACCTGATGATTGCTTTGAGACCGGGGGCACCTCCATTTAGTGTGGGGGATTACATTTGGCAGGAGATCAAGTACTTATCAGAGGATCCTAAGAAGATTTGCAACTACAGCCCATACATCATGCATATGATCGAGAGGGTGACTAGAGTGGAGTTTCCAAAGGATGTCACTCATAAGCCTCTGAGGCCCAATCTAGTGAAAAATCCCAGTGTTCCTTCTCCTGAGCGTGAGCCGGAAATCACAGCCGAAGAAGGAGAAGAGGCAGGAGTTGATTGGCAGCAGTTTCAGCCACAGCCTACTACCCAGGCCGACACCGGTCTGACCGGTGCCACTCACCGGTCTGACCGGTGGGGGCCTGGACAATATGGCCGACAGAAGAAGTCCACCTCTCCGTTCTGCCGGTTTCTGAATTTGATCTTTGGCATGTGTAAAAGCCAATATGATATAGAGGTGGAGCAGCAGCGGACAAGGATGGAAAGGAAGAAGGAGAGGGACACGATGAAGCAGCTCCATAATCACTTTGGATTTCAGCCGCCCCGTTCGCCTATCTCTCCCACTCCTCCTGAGGTTGAGATCCCTTCGTTTGATCAGAGGATGAGGACCATGATTAACTCAAACATGATCAACGAGTATGGGTCTATGTTCTTCGAGCCCGGCAAGGGTAGCTCCTCCTCAGCTGCACCTCCTCCAACACCTGGTTCAGAGGAGGCCCCTCAGCCCTTCGGTGCTCAGATGGGACCAGCAGTGTACCCTCCACCTTTCGGCGCTCCCGTTGCCCCACCTCCACCTCCGGATGATGCAGAGGAGACAAAGGCTCCTCCGGATTGGGCGGGTCGCTTTTCTACGGAGATCTTCGGTTGGTCAGGCTATCCTCCTCCATATAGTGGTATGGATGATGATCTTTATGTTCTTATCTCTCATTTCACCACATCTATTGTTTCTCTCCTATGGATTGTCTCATTTCCTTATTCTTGCATAGGAGGGAGCTCGCACCCTGGCGGTGGTCCGGGGTGGGACTCGTGGCAGGGCTAGTGATCAGCAACAGCATCTTCTCTCTAGGCCTTTATTGCTGCTTGATGACAAAGGGGGAGAAGAAAGGATTAAAGCTTCAGCATTATCTAGTTGCCCTGTCTGTCTGTGTTGCACCGGTCTGACCGGTGCCCTACACCGGTCTGACCAGTGCCAGTTGGCTAAAGAGAGCAGCCTGTAATAATTCTAGAACTTTATCTTAGTGGACTTGAGAACATTTGTGTGAGTGCTACTGAGTGTTTGAACCTTTATTGTAATAATTAAGCGACTTTATTGCTAGACTGTGATGCATGTGTTGTTTGATGTATTGTTTGTGTTGGCTAAATGGAGCAAACTAATCTAAGCCAGCTTACAACCCTGGCCTGATCAGTTTGGACCAAATAGCACGCACACTTTTGCTTTGTGCTCTGGCTGGACCTGACCGGTCTTACCGGTCAGTGGCATCAGTCTGACCGGTGCCGCCCAGTTGGGTGTGCTGGCTGGACCTGACCGGTCAGGGGCACCGGTCTGACCGGTGCTGCCTAGTCAGTACACTTGTTTTTTGCTTTGTGCATAACTTGTCATATGCATCACGGTTTTTTATTTGTCGCTTACATGTGTTGCACTCCACTGATTCTAAGATATAGAGGGAGCTCACACGCGCTTTCTCCCAAATTTGTGCTATTGGCATTTGAGGCCAAATTTTTGAAATTCAACTCAAAGCACAAATTAAGGGGGAGCTCTAGCTATATCTAAGAATCTAAATGCGCATTAACGTTTTAATTGTAAGTTTTAATCGAGTTGTCATCAATCACCAAAAAGGGGGAGATTGAAAGTGCATCTAGGCCCCTAAGTGGATTTTGGTGAATTGAATGACAAAGTGATTAAAGGACTAATGTATTTGTCTAAGATTGTGAGCAGGTTTTATTTATATATTCATGAGTAATCATTGGAGTATTTATTTGTGGATGAATATTATATGGCTCACATTGGAGAAGACAAATATATGGATGATCCTAATGCATAAGTGACAAATATCAAGCAATAAAGGAAGATAAATATTGGGACAATTTGAGAAGGTCAATTCATTGCCTCCCACACTAGACATGGCTTGATTAGAATTACAAGGATCATAAAAGAAAAGATAGTAATTCTCTAAGTCAAGTGCAAGACTTCATGTGTTGATTAAAAGAGGACACAAGGATGAGTGTACATATGGTGGTTCTAATTTGGAAGCTTGCACATTCGTTGTCAATCAAGATCAAGCATTTGAAGCGGGTCTTCAAATGAAGGTTAATTATGTATGAAGCAAAGTGGAAATCAAAAGTGGATTGGATAAGTGATGAAGAGATCAACCGAGATGTTTAGGGTGAGGGACTAAGTAATCTTTGGGGCTGTAGCTAAGCCGCCATTAGTGTTTTGCTAAGGTGAAGTTCTAGCATCCGTGGGGTCTCCAAGTATCATATCCAAACCTTAACCGAGGGAAGCAATGCAAGTCATCAACATGTTATGATTGGCAATATGGAGTGACTTATGGATCCAAGTGTGCATTCCTATACTAGATGGAAAGATCCTAAGTCATTAGCTCAAGTATGTCCGTGCTCAAGTCAAAGGCTATGTTGAAAGCCCTCAAGCGGATATTGCTCAAGTATGGCAAGATTGAAGACATTCAAGCTCAAAAGATCAACAAAGTGTTTTTATTTATTCTTGAGTATAGGTATGCCGTACTATCAAGAGGGATGCAACATTAGCGAGTTGACCAAGTCAAAGTGCTCATTAGTTGACCTAAGTGAGATCTAGCCTTAAGAGCCTTAGAGTGTGCTAACAAACCCTCCTAACCTAACCTGAGCCACTTCATCTCTTTGGTGAAGTGTTAGAATCATAGAAAGGGTTTTGGGGGTGACTTAGGCCTGACCGGTCTGACCGGTCAGGGGCACCGGTCTGACCGGTGCCGCTAGCCCCAACGACTAGTTTTTCAAACACCGGTCTGACCGGTGTGGGGCACCGGTCTGACCGGTGCCGCCCGAGGGCTAACGGCTAGTTTTCTCCTTTGAGGGGTATAAATACCCCAAGCTTTCTTCAGTTGAAGGCTGCTGTTTCTAGTGCTTGTGCTGATGTCCCAAGCCATTTCTTGCAAGCCCTAAGCCTTAGTGACTCTCCCCAACCCTCTCTTTGTGAGATTTGTGGATTCAAGCCATACTCTTTGTGTTGGGTTGAGAGAGTGAGCTCAAGAGCAACTTTGTGAGCTAACAAGAGCATTTCCATAGCTCGGTTTCGCGTCTACGAGCTTTGAAGTATTTGTTACTCTTGGAGGTTTGCCTCCTAGACGGCTAGGCGTCGCCGGCTAGCTCCCAAGGTTGTGGTGAGCAGCAGGAAGTTTGTGAGGGCTGTGATCTTGCCTCTTCGTGGAAAAGATCGCCTTAGTGGAAAGGAGGAAAGTGGTTGAAAGAGACCTGGCTTGTTGTGGAAATTGTCCCTTACAAGCTCCTCAACGGAGACGTAGCCGTTCCTTAGTGGGCGGTGAACTTCGGGAAACAAATCCTTGCTTCTTCGTGTGGTTTGCCTCTCTAAGTTGTTTTTCTAGCACATTTGATTTGCTTCCACTTCGATCTACTTGGGTGTGCTACTTGTGTGTGCAGGGCTCATTACCCTGCTTGTGATCATCTACAAAGGCCACTCACCAAGTTTGGTTCGCACTAGAAGTCAAGAGGAGCTTGAAGTTGTTTTTATAGGTGCTCTGTGCTACACCGGTCTGACCGGTGATACGCACCGGTCTGACCGGTGCCTCCTATGAAGCCCAATGAGCGACCGGTCTGACCGGTCTCCACCACCGGTCTGACTGGTGGACACTGACAGCTCAAGTTTTCAGGGAAGAAAAGTTGAAATTGGTCGTCTCGCCTATTCACCCCCCTCTAGGCGACATCAAGGTCCTTTCAGGTTCTCCGGGGAGATTCACCGTTCATGCGTAAGGCGCTTGGCCGAGATTTGGGCTTCGTGCGTGGGATTCCTGCCGATGGTGTGGTACATGCTCATCACTTTTGGGCACGTTTAATTTTCCATGTCTTGCTGCAGTTTTGTTTCATTGTCGATGAGCACCCTGAAATACTGAGCACCCTGAAATACTGGAGGCCTTGATGATGCTACACAGTGGCATGAAGTGGTTGAAGAAGATGGTTATCATATTAAATATATACTCCATTATATAGAGAGGTTATCGGAGAATCATGTGTACTTTTATTATAATCAACTCTAGAATTGTAATAATAATTAAAAACCGCGTAGTCTCTTTTGGCATGTAAGAAAAGTCTCAATGGAGTTTAGTTTATGGACAATTTTATACATTAGATTTTGCTGATGTGGCGACTAGAGAGAATGATAGTGAGATATGAGGGGAGTTTCATCCCCATAAACTCCATTGGCATAATTATATATAGTTTCTTGTCTGGTAATTGTGCAATGAAGCTGTGCACTGAGACTGGCCTTAGCCTAGCTCAGAGGGAGTTTCATGAATATTAATTTTCAAGCCATATTACCAATTTTGTTGATTTCCCACAAGGTTGAGGAGAGAGGATGAAGAGTTTCATCATATATGTGAGAGAAATTTTATCTCTTATCTACATTATACACAAGGTTATCTAAGCCGAGAACTGAATAATTGTGTCATGAAACTGTGCACTTAAATTGATATAAAACTAAGAAAAAAATTCTACTTTACACATTGTTTATCTTTTGCACATCTTGACTATTCACCAATATGATGGAAGACCCCTAAAAATTGCATTTTGGAGAACGATTTTGCCAAAAATCTAATTCTTTTGGTTATCGATCCCTTTCCTACCCACTGAAACATCTCCTGCGTCGAATTTCTTTTTCTCTCCCTACTGGCCGCCTGCCGATTGCATCACCCTAAAACATGTTCCCTTCCTCTGCATCTCATCCCCCCACTCGCCCCGTTGGCCTGACCCCCGCGCCGAGCTCTACCATGTAGAGATAGCCATGGTCGAAAGCTCGTCATTGGCGTTGTCATCGTCATCGGTAGCCTGCCTCTGCTCCACGCCCGCCAGGAGGGAACCGAGGGAGGCAGGGTCTGCTCGCTGCGCTGCTGATCTCGAGGTCATCGCCATGGAACTCGCCGCCGTGGACGACGCTGTCGAGCTGGTTGCATGCAACGATGCATCAGTTGACATATTCAACTTCCTTGAAGTTTGAAGGTAGGAGGTTAAGACGGAACATTTCCAGTGAATAACAAGTTGTCACATCGTCCTGCCATATTCGTATATAGCACGTGTGTGTCGCACGTGCATTGTTACTAGTCATCGCAAATAAAGGAAACTTTTATTTTTGTATTTGGATTTCAAGACTTGCTTTAACTATACTCACCGTAATAAATACATGAACCTACACCTCCATGCAAGTGATAACTCAATAGAATGGAGTGTGTCTTCACATGCTGAAGGCGGCACGGGCACCTTCCATGCCGCCAGCTCCCTTCCTCCTCCCGCTCCCCACCGTGATCTCGTGCTGCCCTCCCCCGCACCATCTTCCTCATCGGCTCCGTCGGCTCTCACCGTTGGACCTATTGTCATCTCACATTGACATCTCTGCTCCTCCACCTCTCATTCACTCGCCCCCTACGCCGGCTTCCTCCTTCGGCTTGGATGGCGGGCGAGGAGGAAGGTAGGGGAGAGAGTGAAAATTGTTGGACAGAGAATGGGGGATGCGGTGGGAGGAGGAGAAATACGAGGCTGGCAAGGTCTATTGGACAGAGATGTTGGTCGCTAAGAGGTGGGCTCGGCACAGTTGGTTGCTGACATGTGGGCCCCACATGTGTGCTGTTAACTCTAGGGATATTGCAAACTGCCTTTGCAAGAATGCAACTTGAAAAAACAATTATGATCGGTAGCAATTTTTTTTGCGGGTAAAGGAGAGTTTTATTAACTAGGCGGAAAAGAGTTACGATCATGTTTGATTAGGTCGGCAACACACGCAGGTGCCCTACCAAGCCAAAGGGCATAATGAAAATTGTGCCTAGCTAAATGAGCTAATTCATGAGCAATCAAAATACACTCTCTCTTTACCTGAACTACCTCCGAACCTCTTAACAATTGGGCCAATTCCTTTGCTTCTGCAATAAGGAAACTAATCTCCAATCTATCTTCCTTTGAGTTCAGCGCCTTTACCATCGAGAACATTCCGTCTCTAGGATAATTGACCCTTGAGCCTATTGAGACGCTAGCCCGAAACCTTCCAGCAAGCTAAAGCTTAATTTCAAGTGCACTAGCGCATCTGATGAGTACCCTCTATGCAGAGAAGACAACCTCCACCCTGCAGTTTCTAGCTATGACACCGATCCCCACTTGTCCAGTTTGCTTGACAAAAGAGCCATCAACATTGATCTTCATCCAATCGCCTTTGGGCAGGACCCAAGCATCTTTTTCTCCCACTGATTCCTTTAGAATACTTACAGCCTCCCTTACACTTGAATCAGTGCACACTTCCTTACCTTTCCTCAACATAGGTAGGATGCTTGGTTGTGGCTTTGTATTCATGGTAATCACCCTGATGTTCAACAAATGGTGGACTGAGCTCTCAATCATGAAGGAACCTGATTGGTGTAAGATATTGTGGGACGTCCAAGCCCTCCAAAGCACCAGGAGAAGGAGCCAGTCCGGCCCTGAATAAGCGAATTGTTCCTCATCCGGCAAATGCCAATGGGCACGCATGGCTTCTCTAAGGTATCTTGCCTGTGGACATTCAACCGTGGAATGATGGCTTGTCTCACTCCCCATTCCACACAACAGACATGTATCATCCTTTTTTTTGGGGGGGAACAGACATGTATCATCCAGTTCCATATGCTTGATAAATTTCCATCGTTTAGTTGGGAGGGGCATCACGACATAATTTCCATGTGAACACATTGACCTTTGGAAGAACTTTACCCTTCCAAACATTATTCCATAGCTTCCTCACCCCATCCGCTATTGAGCTCGTTGCACTGCTACATTGGAGGCTTTGTTGCTTGAGGGCAAGATCATAAGCACTTCGGACAGTAAAACGATTAGTCTTCTCCAGAGGCCAAGCAAGGAAGTCATCTATACGTCTTGATGGATGTTTGATTTTGGCAATTGCATCCACATCAGCCAGGTTGAAGTAACCAGTAAGTTTATCATAATCCCAATCCCTCCCGTCACTATCCAGCAAGTCAGATACCCATTTATCTGCATCTTCCTTTTCTTTTTGTAACTTTGAAAGAATGGCTCCTTGGCATCCATGGGCCTCTCCAAATGTGCATATGGGTACCGCAACCAATACGCCACAACACCCCTTTCTTAACAAGGTCTAGTCCATGTAGAATAGCTTGCCAGGTTTGATATGCATTTGAGCTGAAAACCGTATTCACCAGACAACCTCTAGGGTAGTAACATGCTTTCAGTTGCTTCGCACAAAGGCTATCAGGGAATTGTATTAGCCTCCAAGCTTGGCGAGCTAGCAGCGCTTGATTAAAAAGACAGAGGTCCTTAAAACCAACACCGCCCCAACCTTTCTTCTTTGTGAGGTCCTTCCATGCAACCCAGGTTGTCGTACGGACATCTCTGTTTGTACATCTCCAAGAGAAGTTCATGTGGACGGAAGAAGCTGACCAAGCGCTGCAGCAACTCAAGGACTTCCTCTCGAAGCCTCCAATCCTCACAACTACTCAAGCCAAAGAAGAAGTGCTACTCTACATCGCTGCGACTACTCATGTGGTCAGTACTGCCATCGTCGTCGAATGATAGGAAGAGGGCCACACATACAAAGTCCAGCGACCTGTCTACTTCATTAGTGAGGTCCTTTCAGAGTCCAAGGCTCGGTACCCTCCAGTACAGAAGCTCCTCTACGCAATTCTGATCACCTCGTGGAAGCTACGACACTACTTCCAGGAGTACAAGATCTCTGTGGATACTGACTACCCGCTAGGTGATATACTTCACAACCGGGATGCCACGGGGAGAATTTCGAAGTGGGCAGTCGAGCATGGCACCTTATCTCTCGAGTTCAAGCCTTGTACTAGTATCAAGACTCAGGCATTGGTTGACTTCATGGTTGAGTAGTGGGAGAATCAGGTTTCTACACCAACAGAGCGCCTAAAGCATTGGGTCATGTACTTCAATGGTTCCCTCAAACTTGAAGGCGCAAGCGCGGGAATACAACTAATCTCTCCCAAGGGTGAACAACTCAGGTACGTCCTGCAGATCTTCTGGAAGGTCTCCAACAACGAAGCTAAGTACGAAGCTCTTCTCCACCGGCCCCGCTTGGCAATCTCTCTCGACATCAAGCGACTACTCGTCTATGGTGACTATGCAGTGGTCATCAATTAAGTCAATGATTCATGGGATCGCAACAGAGGAAACATGGATGCTTACTGCTGAGAGGTTCGCAAGCTCGAGAACAAGTTCTACGGTCTCGAGTTCCATCACGTCATCCGTGACAACAATGTCATTGCTGACGTCCTATCGAAGTTGGGATCTCCTCGTGCTCAAGTACCTACAGGGGTCTTTGTTCACGAACTTCACAAGCCATCCATACTAGAGAAGCCATCTACACCTCTGACTACTGATCCTGGTGCCCCTCAGACTACTCGAGAGGTGATGATGATCAAGGTGGATTGGTGAACTCCCTTCACCGACTACATCAAAGAGCAGGTCATACCTTCCGACAAGATAGAAGCTGAGCAGATCACACGCCGTGTGAAGCTCTACGTACTAGTCGGAGATCAGCTCTATTGGTGAGGTGCTTCTTCAAGAGTACTCATGAAGTGCGTCTCTCACGAAGAAGGTAAGGATATCTTGGAGGAGATTCATAAGGGGATCTGCGGCAACCACGCATCCCCCTAGACCATCGTGGGTAAAGCTTTTCGATGAGCATTCTACTAGCCCACAGCTCTGGCCGACACAGAAGAATTAGTCAAGAATTGCCAAGGATGCCAATTCTTCGCCAAGCAACAACATGTCCCAACCTACAAGCACATCACGATTCTGCCAACTTGGTCGTTCGCATGCTGCGGGCTAGACATGATTGGCCCCTTACCAACCACGCCAGGGGGATCGAGATCAAGCCTGTTACCTACCCCAAGGCCGACAAAGTATTCGACTTCTTGGATCAGATCATGCATCGCTATGGGTTCTCCAACCACATCATCACAGACCTGGGATCCAACTTCAATAACCACTAGTTCTGGGAGTACTGCAAGAACAGTGTGATGGATGTCCGGTACGTCTCCGTTGCACGCCCACGTGCTAATGGCCAAGTGGAGCGCGCTAACGGGATGATACTCGACGCCCTCAAAAAGTGACTGTACGATGCTGCAAATACCAAAGGAGGCAAGTGGATCAAGGAATTACCCAATGCACTTCAGGGGCTCCGTACTCAGCCTTCCAAGCCAACGGGTCAATCACCTTACTTCCTGGTCTACGACTTCGAAACTATCTTACCTGATGATGTCATGTGGCAATCTCCAGCGGTTGAACAATATGAGGAAGGCCTAACAGCTCAAACCAGGTAGACTGACGTCGATAGTCTTCAAAAAGCTCGCTGCGTCGCACTCATACAGTCAACTAGATATCTCGAGGGAATCCGCTGTATCACGATCGTAACACCAAGGAACTCTCCTTCAACGTTTGTGATTTGGTCCTTTGTCGCATCCAAAACACGATGGGGCTACACAAACTCAATGCACCATGGGAAGGGCCTTCCTGTGTCTCCAAGGTCACCAGCCCTGGCTCCTATCGCCTCCAAACTCTCGAAGGCAAAGACATCGACAACTCCTGGAACATCGACCAACTATGTTGGTTCTACCCGTAGTCCTTGACTACTTATCATGGTGTGTGACCCCAGCTTTTGGTCCTTCTCTGCGCGCTAGGCCCATTGTTGGCCTTAGCTGTAAGTGGCCTGCGGGTCCTAGTGACTACTTATCATGGTGCGCGACCCTAGCTTTTGGTCCTTCTCTGCGCAGTAGGCCCATTGCTGGCCTTAGCTGTAAGCGGCATGCGGGTCCTAGCGACTACTTATCATGGTGCGCGACCCCAACTTTTGGTCCTTCTCTATGCACCTGGCCTATTGCTGGCCTTAGCAGTAAGCGGCCTGCGGGTCCTAGAAACTACCTCTCAGCTGCAACCAGGCTTCGTGCCTTTGCTGTTATCGGCCCTTGACCATACAGTTGTACTCTTACAACATATCATACATAGTAATAAAGTTTGTTTTCGCTCAATTTTTATTGTGATCGGCATTGCGCCACCTCTGGTCTTCTAAAGACTACTCGCACGTTCTTTGGAACATATCCTACTGCTACGACAGATCTTCTCTCAAGTACTCGTACTCGCACTTCTTTCATGTAGCCAAGACTCGATGGCTTCTACACCTGTCCTATCCTGAGTACTTTGTGGCATCACATACAAGAGGATGCAGATAATTGAACTCATAGTTTTTCAATTACTTATATTCTACTTGTTCATATTACACTTGTTTCCTATAGTGTTTCTCTCGAGATACAATCACCGCAGGTTCAGATGCTAGGACAAGCTCTTAGCAATGGGTGTCGTCTCCTCCATCAGCTCGCAGAACTTCTCGTCTGAGCAGTCTGCGGCGATCCCTCCTGCGATGACTGTGACATTGGCCTTCAGGTAGAAGGATTTGAGGAAGCTCAACACCTGATTGGGAATCGATCTGGTCAGCTTCTGCATGTACTCTAGCACCGCGGCCGGGGTCTCCTTCAGTCGATTCACCAACGGAGGCGTCTTCACTCCAGCTAATTGAGGCACGAATAAGTCCTCCACCGGCTTTACAGAATCTTGAAGCTTCTTGAGAGATTTCTTCAATGCCTCGTTGTCTTCATTGAGCTTCTTTAGTGACTACATGCAACTGAGAAGATCAGTTTCTCCAGCAATGCAGAGCTCGATTTCGTTGATAAGCTCAAGTGTCCGCACCTTCAACTCTGCCTCGACTTCTTAGCAGGCATTCTTCTCACGGTACACGATGTTTTTCAAGTTGAGCTCCCATGCCTTCAGCTGCTCCACTGATTTCTCCATCTCTGCAAGAACCAGGGTCACAACATATCCAGAATTTCAAGAAGATAAGTACTCAAGTAGTTGCGTCAAGATCATACCTTTGTTCTTGTGGCGCAGTGTCTTGTTCTTATTGATCATCTCATCTTTCTGGGTGGTGATCTCCTAGATGGCATTCCGGTGATCATCATATGCACTGTCCAGCTTCATCTGGAGGTGAGAGGCGTGTTTTGTTGACTTCTTCAGCTTCGCCTCCAGCTCCTCTGCTCGAATGATGCTGTCACCGTACCCTTTCAACATCTCAGATTTTCTCTGAGAGCATTGAATCATGTCCTGCACCAAAGATCATCAATAATGGAAGTATGACTACTAATACTATGGCTACTTCATCAACAGTGGGTACTCGGTGGTTACCTTCATGTACTCACCACTCCGGCGGAAGGATTCCAGCAGCAAGGAGACGTACTCTGCATCTGATAGCTCATCTTCAAGCAATGACATGTCTTTAGTTGCAGCTTGACTACTCGATCCTGCCGCAGATTCCATCGCTGCGCTCCGCAGTGGCATCAGATCTTCAATTTCTGCCTCTTGGACAATTGTCTGCCTGTCCGTGGCCATCAATAAGGCTACCCATGCGTTCTCGCGACGCATAGGGGCTTCCTCCGGTGCACCTACAGCTGGTGGGAGCGTAGCTTCCGGGTCCTCCTCCACGACCGCGGCTAGTTCTGCTTCAATTTCATCCCAAGGATCATTAGTGGACTCGGGGGCTACAACATATGAAACTATCAATGACTTGACTACTTTCGACCAGAGCAAGCACAAACCTTGTGCGGTGCCAGTCTCTTCTGCCACCTCCTCCGTCGCGACTTTGTGACACCCTAGGTTTTTTATTAGTGTTATTTAGCGCTAATTACCTCCTTAACCAAGTCAACAATCATTAGTGGTCAAAACCCTAGTCAAACCCTTGGTCAAACCCTAACTCCAAGTGGTCAAAACCCTAGTGTCCATACCCTTTCCTAGAACTTTTGTCACGTTCTCTGAATTTCATTTAAACACTCAAAAATCAGCCAATATAAAAGTTGTGCATCTTTTTGAGGGACACATTTTTCATAATTGGCGGCATTTCAAATTTTGAGTGGAACTTGGTCAAAATCGTGATCAACAACAAGATCTGCATTTTTGGGGGTCGAGAAAAGGACTGTTTTTGTCACACGTTCCCGGTCAAACCAATGACCAAAACACATGTCAACCTTTGTAAAAGTTGTAGCCTGATGGTTTATCTACAACTTTTATTTTTGGTGAATTTTGAAGTTCTATTCAAATTTTTGGAGTTCAAATCAGGAGAAAACGCGTTGACTAAATAAGGTTTGGCGCCTGTCGCGCCAGCATCGCGCTCTGGCGCGCTCCAGCGCGCGCCGACCGTGACCCGCAGTTCCCGCGGCACTACGCCCTCGGGGCCCGGACGTCGAGGTCCCAGGCGGACATCTGGCAAGCGCGGGATGAGGGACGCGTCCCGGTCCCCGGACCCCTCCTCAGGCGGCCACCACGTACCCGCACTACGCCGGACCCCCCTGTTCCGCTGCCACTGGGTACCCCTGTCAGCCACGCCACGACGCTGTCAGGGCCCTCCTTCCACACCGAATCCTTCGCCTCGAAGGCAAGCTCCGCTCTTTCGCCTATAAAATAGAGCCGCACTCGTCTCGTGTGTGCATACCTGCCGCCGCCACTGTCTTGCCCGCCGCCTGCCATTACCACCACCCACGGCGGGCTCCCTCTCTTGAGCCCTACCTTCATCACCTAAGCCCTCCACCACCACCACCAAAAGTTCCCACTGAAGCTCCCCAGGCCGCTTGTTGCCCAGGCCAAGTCGCCACCTCGTCGGAGCAGAGCTCGCTGGGGCCGCCACCGCCTGGCGCCGCCGAGCCCCCTCGCCGGCCCCTCCCGCGACCCATCTAACTCCCGA
Source organism: Cenchrus fungigraminus (assembly GCA_036936925.1). Lineage (NCBI taxonomy): Eukaryota > Viridiplantae > Streptophyta > Magnoliopsida > Poales > Poaceae > Cenchrus > Cenchrus fungigraminus. The sequence goes on along the minus strand of CM072768.1, from coordinate 73,812,815 downwards.
AATCGAGCCCTAGGTGAGCAGAGGCCACTTCCCCGCCCTTCCCCTGCCAAGAGCGCCGGTGAGCTTGCCGGAATCCAGCGAGCCGCGCTGCCCCCATGGCCCAAGGGCCGCATTGCAAGATCCCAAATCTTTCTAAGGTGTTTTGCGTAAACCAGGGACCTGTATGTAATATAAAAGAAAACTTGTAGGGACCTTAGAACAAATAGATTCTTAGTTTCCTTTTGAATAGGTCCAGCACCTTAGAAAAATCCTAGAAGCTTCAAGAAAAATTAGAAAAATGCAAGACCAATTTTGTTGGTTTCCTTATGACCAGATCTACAACGTGTGCAAAGACTAGTTTTGAATGAAAATTTAAAATCAGTTTGACTTACTTTTTTTGTAGTTCAAAATCTAGATGTGATCTTGATCTGAATTTTGGACATGTTAGTTCTGATGTCATGTGTAGGCTCTGGTCCAAAAATTGCACAAAGTTACTGAATAGATCTTTTATTATGACTTATCTTGTATTTATGCTAGATCTGAGTAAATGATTTTTGTAGCTAAATAAAAATAGATTTTTGTGCCCAACTTCTGCCTATAGTCTTAAAATGCCTAGATTCACCTCTGGTGAAGTTATCATGATTTTAGGAATGTTAGAAATATTTATTATTCTTGATTTATGATTAGTTTTAAATGTAATTGCTTAGTTCAAAATCTAGAGTAGCCCTTGATCTATTTGTTGGTTGTGTAGCCTAGTTTTAAGTCAGAGATGGTGTGGGAGAAAATTTGGATCGAGAGGTTGTTTACTTATTTTTTTATATGTATTTATCATATTTTGGTAGCTAGAAATTGTTATTTTTGGTATAATTAATTTATAGCAAGTGAGTGTGAACTTTTGCTCAGTGGTTTTAAATGGAGGTAGAGAGCTTATTAAACACCACCCACTGTTATTTTATGAATTAATTTATGGATAGGAATATTTGAGGCTAATTAAACTTAATAATAGGTTTACATTGCAAAACACCCATTTCCACACTTAGTTAATCCTATGGATGTGTTGTGTAGCATGCTAGGGAGCTTAGGGACACCCTTACTGTTTTGTGAAATTAATTTAAATTATCTGTATAAATGTGTATACAATCACCATCAAATAGGAATAATGAATTCTATCCACACACCCTTGCTTTTATAGGAAAAATAGGCTTGTTATATTATTATCTAGATGAATGTGGTCAACCTTGCCGACAAAGGCAAGCCCCGGATCATTAACCTAATTCTTTTTAAAAATTATGCAACTATCTCTGTATGTTTGTGCATTTACGTTTCAGGAGTTGAAATGAAACCCTAGATGCATGATCACTAGGTACCTATGCTATTTTACTAGTATGCTAGGTCGATAATTGCTATGCTCTAAGGACCCGGTACAAGTCGAGTGATGTTCGTGACTCACGAGAATATGTCTCTATGTTGGAATCATAAGACTTGATAAATTGAGATGCTCATGTGGTGAGAGCTTGGGATTTGGGCTCCGGTCCTGTGGTTTTCATGGGTTAAGTGTTTGAACGTACTAAGCACTTGTCGGGAATGGGACCGGTAAGCCTAGTACCTGATTGAGGCGGTAAGGGATTTTATCATTCACTAATCTTGGGATGCGTCCCCAGGCTTGCAACCTGTGGTACATGTGTGGGGCTGGGCATGTCGTAAATTGGTGTCCAGATAAGCCTTGTACCTAAGAGTGTAACCTTTTATCCCGAACCGAAGATCGACGGGAACTGCCTGGTTGATGTGTGTGACGTCCCAGGTTTTTAATTAACCCTAACTGCTAGTCAAACCTATTGACTGTGGTCAAAGCATGGTCAACCTGGGTCATCACCTCGAAAACCTCACTAACACTCCCCCATGAACACCTTAGACAAGTCAACACTAGCTCCCTTGGTCAAAACCCTAGCTAAAGTGGTAAAAGCCCTTGATGTCAATACCCTACCCTAGAACTTTGGCCACGTTCTCCAATTTTTGTCTAAACACTCAAAATTCTGCCAATGTAAAAGTTGTGCAGAATTGAGTGGGACACATTTTCTCTTTAGGTTGGCATTTCAAATTTTGAGAGGAAAAGGTTCAAATTTGCAAGTCAACCCTGTTTTTTGACTGTTCCTCGGCGCCATGAAAATCAGCAAGTTCACCAGCAGTGCATGCTCCAACCATTGCTTAAAACCTATGTCGACCTTTGTGAAAGTTGTAGGTGATTATCCCCTCTACAAGTTTCCTTTTTGTCGAATTCAAAGTTTCATTTGAAAAATCCAAGTTTGAAACAGTCAAACATGGGCACATCGATTTGAACCGGCGCACCGGCGCCCTGGACCCCGCTCCCGCGCCGAGCGTGTCGTGCCCGCGCCGCCACGCGGCAGCCGGCGCGTCGCCGCCGAGCCTCGACGGCCGGGTCCCCACCGGCCACAGTGCGGCGAGGACGGGGACCGCATCATCACGCGCCCCCGCCCCCGACCATCTCGCACGCGGGGGAATGTTCCCCGACGCGTGGACGTAGCTGGCGCGCCGCCGCGAGCCCCGCCGCGCCTCAGTCGGCCGGCCGGTAGCCAGCACGGCTCCGCCGCTCCCGGGCCTTATTCTTCTGCCCGCATGCCTTCAAGGCGAAGGCGTCGGTCCGTTGCATGCGCCCGTCGTCTATAAAAAGGAGTCCCGACTGCCCTCGCGCGCGCACGGCCTCCACCGCCCCGCCATTGCCGCCGCCGCGGTGAGCACACCCCTCCGCTAGCTTTCGCCGCCAGTCAACACCGCGAGCCGCTCCCTTAGGTGCCAGTAGAGCTCCCACGGCCGCTTGTTGCCTTGCACCGCCGCTCCCCTGGCTGGAATCTGCACCGAGGCGGGCGCGCCGCCGCGACCGCGCCGCCGCCGCTCACCGGCGTCATCTCCGGCCACGCCACCACCACCAATCGACTCCGGGTGAGCTCAATCGCACGCCCATGCCGCTTGTTCACCTGCTCCGACCGCCGTTCGCCGCCGGCGAGCTCGCCCCGCCGCCGGAGGGCACGGTTGTGATTTCCCAGGGGCATATGTGTAAACCAGGGACCTATCTGTGAGGATCTGTAACTTAGTTTTCTTGCAACTAGATCCAGCACCTTAGAAAAATCCTAGAAATTAGTAGAAAAATCAGAAAAATGCAAAACTAATTTTGTTGGGTTCAGTGAGACTAGTCCTGCAACTTCTACAAAGCATGACTATACTTTTGACTTATAGATTTTGAATGAAAATTCAAATTCAGTTTGACAACTTTTTGCTGTAGTTCAAAATCTAGAAAGGTTCTGGAGCTAAATTTTGGATATGTTGCTAGTTATACCATTTGTAGGATCTGGGAAAAATTTTGCACAAAGTTACTATGTAGATCTTTTTATATGATTTACTTTGTATTTATGCTATTTCTGTCTTATTGATTTTTGTAGCAAAATTTAAATTGATTTTTGTGCTCAACTTGTGGCTATGTTCATGTTATGCCTAGATTCAACTTTCCTGTATTTATCATGATTTTGATCTCTGTTGAAATATTTAATCTTGATTTATGCTTAGACTTACATTTAAATGCATAGTTCAAATCTCAAATGTGTTCTTGATGTGCATGCTGGTTTCCTAGACATGATTTAGGTCAGAGGTGCTGTTGGAATGAGTTGGGGTGCAGAAGTGTTTTATTTATTTATTTATGCTTTTCTCACATTTTGGTAGCTAGGAAATGTTATTTTTGGTATAAGTTAATTGTGGCTCTTTTAAAGTTAAACCTTGGTCCAGTAGCTTGTGTAGGGTCATTAGGGCCAGCAAGGTACCTTTGTCCTTGTTTTTATAATTTATCTTGCAATTAAAAGTTGAGTGCATATAGGATGCATATTAAATTAATTAGAAAGAAATCATCCTTGCATTTTCATGACTTCATTAATTTGTTGCTTAGCTAAATTAGGGGCTACAAATACACCCTTGCTGTTTTGTGTATTTTATTAGTGTCATTTGCTTAAATATGTACACAGTCACTATTAAAAAGATTAAAATAATAAACCTTCACCTATAATAACCTTAATGAAAAGAAATTAATAATTAGATGTTTGTCAAGGTGAATATGGCCAACAAGAGTTGGATATAATAATTAATCTCTCACTCCACCTGAACCCTGCATTGCATTCCGTGTAGAACTCCCTGACGGTAACTAAGCGCTCGTGCCGGAAGCCGAGGGAGAAGGAGCTGACGCGGAGCTGCAGTACGTGGAAGTGAGCGAGGACACCGAGGACCCCAGGCTAACTGTGCTGACGAAGGCAAGCCCCGGTGCATTGTCCTATATGTTTGTGAAAAGTTACATAACTATCTATGGATGTTTGTGCATTTACGTTCAGGAGTTGAAATGAAACCCTAGATGCATGATCCCTAGGTACCTATGTCTATACTAGTATGTTAGGTCGATAGCTGCTATGCTATAGGACCGTTACAAGTCGAGTGATGCTTGTCACTCGCGAGAATAGGTTCTTATGTTGGAATCATAAGATCTTTATTAATGGATTGCTCATGTGGTAAGAGCATGGGATGTGGGCTCCGGTCTAATGGCTTTCGTGGGTTAAGTGTTTGAACGTACTAAACACTTGTCGGAAATGGGTATGGTAAGCCTAGTACCTAAATGAGGCGGTGCAGGAACTTTGCACTACTAATCTTAGGGTTGCGGCCCCGGGCTCGCCACCTGAGTACATGCGTGAGGCTGGGTGACCTTGGTGGCGTAGCCCAGTAAGCCTTGTACTTAAGACTGTAACATCTGATCCCAATCCGAGGAATGACGGGAACCGCCTGGTTGGTGAACTCGTAGTGAGGACGCCTTCCGTGTGTTTAGGTCTACCTTGCAAGGTTTAAATCAATCGGTTGTCGGCCTCTCACCGTTATCTGAGACTACTTATCCAACTGGCCATGATATCCCTAATGATGGAACTTTGTGAATATTTATGCTTAATTAATTGTATTGCACAACTTATGCTTGCAATAGCTTGCGCATTTAGAAAAGAGTAATCGACTAGAATCTGTGCTAAAATCTTGAAAGTAGGGACATACTTTTGTGTTGCTTTTCAGCAAAAGAACCCCACTGGCCAAAAAGCCTTTCATGTCTAGAGTTGGTGATGTAGTTGTCACCGACGGGTAAGTCTCACTGAGTATTAGTATACTTAGCCTTGCTGTAATCTGTTGTTCTAGGTAATGCTTTTGGTGATGTGTGGCCTGGAGAGATCCCGCCTGGCTGGGAGCTGGAGTGGGTGGAAGATGATGAATGAAGACACCATGGCAGGCCTCCTGTGATGCCCTTGCGTTGTTTAGTTTAATTCCGCTATTTTCAAAACTCTGAACTTTGTTATCATGTCAAAGACTTCGGTTTGTAATAATTAAACCCTTCGGGGTAGGTTTGGATGTTAATCATGTGATGTACTCTGGACTCGCCTTCGCGTGAGTTTTAATGCATATATGTCGATCCTTGTTGCTATGTAAGTGATTTCACCAGGCGTCAACCCGGCAGCTAACGACAGGATGATACTTTATTATTGCTTAATGACCAAAGTGGATTGGTTTAGGCGATAGTACGGTATTTTCCTGGGCGGGTTGTCACAGCTGGCATCAGAGCAATTATATGCACCAGAGCTTAATTAGCAACTTTAATCCCTGGTTTTTGAATAAAATTTGCCAAGATTGTTTGGATTTGCGAAATACGTTGGTCCGTTAAGGATGAATTAGACCGAGAGGCCCTAGAGGGAATTTTTGGGTTCTTTCAGGTGGCTTATAAATCTGTGGTTTATTTTGCTAACTTCCAGCACATTTTATTCATGTCAAAACTTACTTTTTGCACAGCCATACTAGTTCATCACGTTTTGCCATACGTGGTGGTGCCACAGGAAAGTCCTGTGAGGGATGGATGGGACCTATTTTAATGGGAACCCACGTCGCGTCTGTGTCTCATCACGTTTTGCCATACGTGGTGGTACCGCATGGAAGTCATGTGAGGGATGGATGGGACCTAATCCAAAGGGAACCCACCGTCGCGTCTGTGTCTCGCCACGTTTTGCCATACGTGGACGTTCCGCATTGTGAATATGCGAGGCAAGGATGCGCTCCATTCGAAAAGGAGCGTATCTGAGGTTGGACGCTGTCCATGCAGCGGCTTGACGCATGGATACCATTTCTATAGCGAACGGTACTGTATGTGGACGCTTCCGTGATGTGCTGGCACGGGACGTTCTTTTCTACAGGTACATAACAGCGCTACGTTAGTCGCTAAGTGAGTACCGAATAGTTCTCGACTAGTTATTATAGGGAGAGACGAATAAAAGCCTTGCCACCGGCACTGACTTCGATTTTTGGCTTGATCGCCATGTGAGGACGAATAGGACGTCTTGCATCATGCTAAAAATCGAAACAACTTAAAAATGTACCAAAAACACGAATTGTATGCTCTCTAAGGAAGTTTTTGCTAGTGTGTGGTTTTTGGTGTTCTAGATTTGCCTCTCATGTATAGGTGTTGTTGCTGTCCAAAAGTTGTGTGGCTGTTAGTTTAAATTTTTGCATCATGTTTTATGAGTAATTGGACTGGTTGATCTATACCAAAGTTGCTCCATTTCTAATCTAGTTTTTGCTCGCAAAAATCCATGGTCATAGCTTTTGTAGATCTTGAGTTGTACCCCTTTTAGTGAACCTAGGTCATGCTGTCTTTCAGAGGGCAGAACTTTGAACTTTGCATCTTTCGACCTTGTTCCTAAATGATCTAGCTCAACCTTTGAATACCAAAATTGTGCATAAAAACTTTACGGAGTAGCTGGTGAAATTTGAGAATTTTTGGGGTTCTAGTCTTTAAGTTATGAATTTTTATTCACAGCTGCCAGATTTTGCACCATTTGACATGTTGCTCTCTTTTGAGTTCTAACATGCGTTACATTTTTGTACAGATGGCTGCCCCCATGTTTTTCGAGTATGGCGCTGACGGTACGGTCCGTACCGACAGACTACACTGGGAGGGTTTTCCACGCCTTGCGTGGGAGGCACTCAGCGCTGCCGGCTACACCGCTCCGCCCGTCTACGAGGTGACCGAGTTTGAGCGCCTGGGCGTGCCCCGTTGCAGGGTGACCGTCACCGTGCCTCCTCACCCGGACCACCCCGACTGGTTCGACTTGAGCTCCGTATATTGGGGTTTTCGTGGGCACGAGTCCCTCGAGTCGGCTGCCCTCTGGGTATTAACGGATTTCTGCGACCGCAACCCGACGGTGGTAGCCCTTTCACCGTTCGGACTGTTTCCGGCAGTGAACCCGCACGACCCAGCATGGCTGGACCGTGTGGACCACCTGCAGGAGCTGCTTCTACTCGCGGTTCCACTGGACGTCACGCGGATGCTGACGCATTGCCTGGACGCCGTGTTCACACTTCAGGGGCTGCGTAACACCACCCAGTTGGTGATCAGCCAGCGTCTGGAGTCGGCTCGGCTGGCCTGGCACAGTCTCTCAGCGGCTTACCAGCAGCAGAGCTTCACTCTCTTCCAGACTCAGCAGGAGAACGACTGGCTTCGTACCAGGAGGTTCCAGTTGGAGCTGGAGCGAGGCGACCACTTGCAGCGGATCCTCGACCTGGAGGCGCAGACCACTACCCTCCAGGAGGACGTGGACGCCGGAGACATCGAGAGGTTGACACTGTTGCAGAACATCACCGAGATGCAGCAGCAGGTCGAGGAGGCGGAGGTACAGGTAGCAGCTCTGCAGGCCATCGTGGCTCTGCAGCCACCACCCCCGGTGGAGGCACCACCAGAGGAGCAGCAGGGTCAGTCTGGGCTCGACCAGGAGAGTCAGGCTGGACCACCCCCACCAACACCACCCGCTTCACCTGCCGCCAGTGACGCTTCGGTCGGCAACTAGGTTGCCGTAGTGTTGTAGTAGGGTTTCTTATACTCCTGTGTGTAGCCGTTGGTTGGTTTTTGTGGTAGGCTAACGTAGGAGTATTCTTTTGTGTAGCACGAGTGCATTGTAGCCCTGATGTATGTGGTGATCCTGAAAACGTGGCATTCGTGTAATGCTTGGTAAACACCATTCCTGCAGTGTCTGTTGTAAAGTAAATGTTTAAGCTATTTGTGGGCAGATTCGTGTTCTGTGTTGAATACCAAACTTGCTTGGAATTTTATGACGATCACGCTCGCAAAATTTCAGCACTTGTGTATTTTTCTACCAAGAATTATGCAATGTTTACTCCAGTTCTGTCTGCTGTCCAAACAGCAGGCCGAATCTGCGAAATGCAATATTTCGAGCCGTCGAACGTCGAAATCTTTTCATGCGTTGAATACCAAAGTTGGGCGAAATATTGTGATGACCGCACTCACCAAAATTCAGCATGTTTGCATGAGGGTAATGAGAGTTACGGAGCGTTTGGTGAGTGTCAGCCTGCTGCCGGGACAGCTAGGCGAATCTTCGCAATTCAGATTCCTCGGGCGTACAAACTTGGAAATTCGCTGCGGAATTGAATACCAACTTCGAGGCGCATGAAATCCTACACATGTTGACCAGAAATGGAAAGATTTTCAGTGACTGAGCTGTTGGATATGAAATTTTCCCTATGACCGTGTTGCTGCGAATTTCGATAAACCTGCACTAATGAGCTATTGTGACGCATGTTTACACTTGTCATCTCTTTCTAAGCAAGATTATGGCTACGTGTCTAATAAAGGCTCACATTTTCAGATGGTGGGACCAACGCACAGCTCTCCCAACGGCTTTGGAGCATCAGGCAGTGGTGAACTACCACCCCCACCGCCCATGACGCCGTCGGAGGCATTCATGGCCACTCAGACCGAGGTGCTGCGCCAGATCCTACAGACGCAACAACAGATCGCCTAGCAGCTGAACCAGAGGCCGCCCCATGGGGCCAATCATGAGGGGCCAAATCAGGTCACCACCTACCCTCAGTTCACTGGGATGAAGCCCCCGACCTTCACTAAGGCGGAAGACCCCCTTGAAGCTGAGGCGTGGATCAAGGCCATTGAGGCCAAGTTCTCTGCCTTTGTGCTGCCATGCTCGGAGGAAAACAAGGCCAACTTCGCCGCCTTGCAGCTTCGAGGTGAAGTTTTGATGTGGTGGGAACATTTCAAGACCATGCAGCAGGCTGGACATGCTGTCACTTGGAATGAATTCAAACAAACTTTCAGAAACCATCACATTCCCAAGGGACTTATGGATAGGAAGATGAGGGAACTGCTGGCCCTCAGGCAGGGAACCGACACCGTGTATCACTATGCACCGAAGTTCAATAGCCTTTGCCAGTATGGTGGGCACCACGTGGATACCGATGCAAAGAAGATGGAGAGGTTCCGTGATGGCTTGGATGGTGAGTTGTATGAACAGCTGAACTTGATCGAGCCCAACAACTTCCATGAGTTGGTGAACAAGGCTATATCCCAAGAGGATGCTATGAAGAAGGCCCAGAGAGACAAGAAGAGGCAGGCTGGTTTTGCTTCGGGCAGCAGGACTAACAAAAAGTTTCGCTTTGTGAAGAAGAATGTTCCTAGCTCGTCCCAGCAATCTTCAACTGGACGCTGGACGATGAAGCCTTCACAGAGCAAGCCTTCAGGGAACTTCCAGTTCCGCAACACTCAGCAGCAGGCTTCTAAGCCCAACGCACCCCCACGCAACACCGGTGACCGCCGCTGTTACAATTGTGGACAGCCGGGGCACTATATCAATGACTGCCCCAAGCCCAAGCAGAACAAGCCCAACCCACAGAATCAAGGTGCAGGGACCAAGCCGGCCAATCCGGCTAAGAAACAGATGGTGCAAGTCCGCCCAGGCAAGCTGAACTTCACCACCATGAGCGACATACCAGAGGGAGCCTCAGTGCTTACGGGTACATTCTCTATCAATGACATCCCCGTTAAGATATTGTTCGATTCTGGAGCCACTCATAGTTTTATTAGTGGAAGCTTGGTAGAAAAATTGGGTTTAAGTGGTTCACATGTTAAGGAGGCTTTTACAATTGTCACTCCGGGTGGGAAAATCTCTTCCCACACCTTAGCCCTCGGAGTACCATTGAAATTGGGGAGTAAAATGGTTAAATCAAACCTCATTGTCATAGGCTTAGAGGGTATGGATGTTATCTTGGGTATGGATTGGATGACCCGACATAAGGTGGTTCTAGATATCTCTGGTAGAGTTGTAGCGATCAATTCACCTACCATCGGACACACCACCCTGTACCTACCTTTTAAGGATGGTGCAGATCCTTGTGCCTATGTGACAATTACTTCTCACCTTGAGGAAATTCCAGTAGTTTGTGAATATCCTGATGTCTTTCCCGATGAATTGCCTGGCATGCCACCAGACCGGGATGTCGAGTTTGTGATTGAACTCCAACCGGGTACTGCACCCAATTCTAAATGACCTTACCGTATGCCACCCAAAGAGCTAGCTGAACTGAAAAATCAACTCCAGGAATTGTTAGACAAGGGCTACATTCGCCCAAGTTCTTCTCAGTGGGGTTGCCCCGCACTCTTTGTCAAAAAGAAAGATGGTAGTTTGAGGTTGTGTGTTGACTACAGACCTCTCAATGCGGTGACCATCAAAAACAAATATCCTCTTCCCCGCATTGATGTTCTTTTTGATCAGTTGGTTGGAGCCAAGGTTTTCTCCAAGATCGATCTTCAGTCTGGTTATCATCAAATCAAAATTCGACCTTGTGACATTCCCAAAACTGCTTTCTCCACCCGATATGGTCTCTACGAGTATCTGGTGATGTCCTTTGGTCTCACAAATGCCCCAGCCTACTTCATGTATCTCATGAACTCTGTATTCATGACGGAGCTTGACAAATTTGTAGTGGTCTTTATTGATGATATTCTGATCTATTCCAAGAATGAGAAGGAACATGTCGAACATCTTCGAATTGTTCTACAGCGTTTGAGAGATCACAAGCTCTATGCTAAGTTCTCCAAATGCGAATTCTGGTTGGATAGTGTGAAATTCTTGGGGCACACTATTTCCGAAGATGGCATATCCGTAGATCCTAGCAAAGTACAAGAGGTGATGGATTGCAAACCACCCAAGTCCGTACACCAAATTCGTAGTTTTCTGGGTCTGGCGGGATATTATCGCTGATTCATTCCGGACTTCTCCAGGATCGCCAAACCTATGACTGAACTGCTCAAGAAAGGGGTAAAATTTGTGTGGGGTGAAGCATGTGAGGAAGCTTTCCACACGTTGAGGCAACACTTAACTTCAGCCCCAGTACTGGTACAACCAGATAATTCCAAACCTTTTGAAGTTTTCTGTGATGCATCAGGCACTGGTCTCGGTTGTGTTCTTATGCAAGAGGGCCGAGTCATTGCCTATGCCTCACGGGCACTTCGACCCCATGAGATCAATTATCCCACTCATGATCTAGAGCTAGCAGCGGTTGTTCATGCTCTCAAGATTTGGAGACACTATCTAATGGGCAATCGTTGCAATATCTTCACTGATCACAAAAGTCTCAAGTACATCTTCACCCAATCAGACCTAAATATGAGGCAAAGAAGATGGCTCGAGTTGATTAAAGATTATGATCTAGAAGTGCACTATCACCCCAGCAAAGCCAATGTTGTTGCGGATGCTCTTAGTCGCAAGGTTCACTGCAATCATTTAAAGGTGGAGCCGGATAGTGACACTTTATGTGAAGACATGAGGAAGCTTCATTTGGAAGTTGTAGAACAAGGGAATCTCTATGCCCTAGCTGCAGAATCTAATCTTTATGATAGAATTGTCACTGCTCAACGCAATGATGAGGGCATACAGCTGATAAAGCAGAAATTAGTGGAAGGAGACCCCAAGTACACGTGTTTCCAGAGGGATTCAAAGGATGTGGTATGGTTTGGGAAACGTCTTGTGATTCCTGTTGACCCAGACCTTAAGAAGGAAATCTTTGATGAGGCTCATCTTTCCAAATTCTCTATTCACCCCAGAAGCACCAAAATGTATCAAGATTTGAAGGAAAATTTCTGGTGGTCCAATATGAAAGTCGACATAGCAAAGTATGTGTCAGAGTGTGATACTTGCCATAGAATGAAAGCAAGCCATTTGAAATCGGCAGGTGTACTCCAACCCCTGTCGATACCTATGTGGAAGTGGGATGACATAAGTATGGATTTCATTGTGGGTTTACCCCTGACTGCTAGAAAGAAGGATTCTATCTGGGTTATAGTGGACAGACTCACCAAAACTGCTCACTTCATTGCAGTGCATACTACTTATTCAGTGCAAAACTATGCAGAGATTTATATGGACCAAATAGTTCGCTTGCATGGAATTCCCAAGACCATAATTTCTGATCGAGGAACTCAGTTTGTAGCTCATTTCTGGGAACAATTGCATGAATGTTTAGGAACCAAATTAATCCGTAGATCCAGCTATCATCCGCAGACCGATGGTCAGACGGAAAGGGTGAATCAAATTGTAGAAGACATGCTACGGGCAAGCATCATGCATTTTGATAAGAGTTGGGACAAGTGTTTGTCCTTAGCAGAGTTCTCATATAACAATAGTTACCAGACTAGTTTGAAGATGGCACCGTTCGACGCTCTTTATGGACGGAGATGCCGTACCTCGTTAAACTGGTCAGAAGCCGGGGAAAGAACACTCTTTGGTCCAGACTTAGTCAAGGACGCTGAAGAGAAAGTGCAAGTGATAAGGGAAAATTTGAAGTTAGCCCAAATGAGGCAAAAGAGCTATCACGATAGAGGAACAGCACCCCGCCAATATGAAGTTGGTGATTATGTCTACCTAAAGGTTTCACCAACCAAGGGTGTGCAACAATTTGGTGTTAAGGGAAAGTTAGCTCCGCGCTATATCGGACCTTATGAAATCATTGGAGTATGTGAGCCCGTGGCTTATCGCATCTGACTTCCGGAGCGGTTCGCCGCAGTCCACAATGTGTTCCATGTGATCCAATTGAAGAAAGGCGTGCCTGTGCCTGGGACCGAGGTGATCACGGAAGCAAATGCTTGGATTGAACCGGATTTCTCGCTCATCGAGCATCCTATGAGGGTGTTAGACCAAAAGGAGAGGAAGACCCGAAGGCACACCATAAAGATGTACAAGATACAATGGAGTCATCATACGGAACAAGAAGCAACTTGGGAGACGGAAAATTATCTCAACACCAAGTACCCGGGTTTTCTGCAATCTCGAAACCGTAAGTTCTTTCTACCTACCTTGTTCTTTAGAATCGAATCTCGGGACGAGATTCCGTTTAAGGGGGGTAGGCTGTGACGTCCCAGGTTTTTAATTAACCCTAACTGCTGGTCAAACCTGTTGACTGTGGTCAAAGCATGGTCAACCTGGGTCATCACCTCGCAAACCTCACTAACACTCCCCCATGAACACCTTAGACAAGTCAACACTAGCTCCCTTGGTCAAAACCCTAGCTAAAGTGGTCAAAGCCCTTGATGTCAATACCCTACCCTAGAACTTTGGCCACGTTCTCCAATTTTTGTCTAAACACTCAAAATTCTGCCAATGTAAAAGTTGTGCAGAATTGAGTGGGACACATTTTCTCTTTAGGTTGGCATTTCAAATTTTGAGAGGAAAAGGTTCAAATTTGCAAGTGAACCATGTTTTCACTGTTCCTCGGCGCCATGAAAATTAGTAAGTTCACCAGTAGTGCATGCTCCAACCATTGCTTAAAACCTATGTCGACCTTTGTGAAAGTTGTAGGTGATTATCCCCTCTACAAGTTTCCTTTTTGTCGAATTCAAAGTTTCATTTGAAAAATCCAAGTTTGAAACAGTCAAACATGGGCACATCGATTTGAACCGGCGCACCGACACCCTGGACCCCGCTCCCGCGCTGAGCGCATCGTGCCCGCACCGCCACGCGGCAGCCGGCGTGTCGCCGCCGAGCCTCGACGGTCGGGTCCCCACCGGCCACAGTGCGGCGAGGACGGGGACCGCATCATCACGCGCCCCCGCCCCCGACCGTCTCGCACGCGGAGGAATGTTCCCCGACACGTGGACATAGCTGGCGCGCCATCACCGAGCCCCGCCGCGCCTCGGTCGGCCGGCTGGCAGCCAGCACGGCTCCGCCGCTCCCGGGCCTTGTTCTTCTGCTCGCATGCCTTAAAGGCGAAGGCGTCGGTCTGTTGCACGCGCCCGACGTCTATAAAAAGGAGTCCCGACCGCCCTCGCGCGCGCACGGCCTCCACCGCCCCGCCATTGCCGCCGCCGCGGTGAGCACACCCCTCCGCTAGCTTTCGCCGCCAGTCAACACCGCGAGCCGCTCCCTTAGGTGCCAGTAGAGCTCCCACGGCCGCTTGTTGCCTGGCACCGCCACTCCCCTCACCGGAATCCGCACCGAGGTAGGTGCGCCGCCGCGACCGTGCCGCCGCCGCTCACCGGCGTCATCTCCGGCCACGCCACCACCACCGATCGATTCCGGGTGAGCTCAATCGCACACCCATGCCGCTTGTTCACCTGCTCCGGCCGCCGTTCACCGCCGGCGAGCTCGCCCCGCCACCGGAGGGCACGGTTGTGATTTCCCAGGGGCATAGGTGTAAACGAGGGACCTATCTGTGAGGATCTTTAATTTAGTTTTCTTGCAACTAGATCCAGCACATTAGAAAAATCCTAGAAATTTGTAGAAAAATCAAAAAAATACAAAACCAATTTTGGTGGGTGTAGTGGGACTAGACCTGCAACTTATACAAAGCATGACCATACTTTTGACTTATAGATTTTGAATGGAAATTCAAATTCAGTTTGACAACTTTTTGCTGTAGTTCAAAATCTAGAAAGGTTCTGGAGCTAAATTTAGGATATGTTGCTAGTTATATCATTTGTAGGCTTTGGGAAAAAATTTGCACAAAGTTACTATGTAGATCTTTTTATATGATTTACTTTGTATTTATGCTATTTCTGTCTTATTGATTTTTGTAGCAAAATTTAAATTGATTTTTGTGCTCAACTTGTGGCTATGTTCATGTTATGCCTAGATTCAACTTTTCTGTATTTATCATGATTTTTATCTCTGCTAGAAATATTTAATGTTGATTTATGCTTAGACTTACATTTAAATGCATAGTTCAAATCTCAAATGTGTTCTTGATGTGCATGCTGGTTTCCGAGACTTGATTTAGGTTAGAGGTGCTGTAGGAATGAGTTGGGGTCCAGAAGTGTTTTATTTTATTATTTATGCTTTTCTCACATTTTGGTAGCTAGGAAATGTTATTTTTGGTATAAGTTAATTGTGGCTCTTTTAAAGTTAAACCTTGGTCCAGTAGCTTGTGTAGGGTCATTAGGGCCAGCGAGGTACCTTTGTCCTTGTTTTTATAATTTATCTTGCAATTAAAAGTTGAGTGCATATAGGATGCATATTAAATTAATTAGAAAGAAATCATCCTTGCATTTTCATGACTTCATTAATTTGTTGCTAAGCTAAATTAGGGGCTACAAATACACCCTTGCTGTTTTGTGTATTTTATTAGTGTCATTTGCTTAAATATGTACACAGTCACTATTAAAAAGATTAAAATAATAAACCTTCACCTATAATAACCTTAATGAAAAGAAATTAATAATTAGATGTTTGTCAAGGTGAATATGGCCAACAAGAGTTGGATATAATAATTAATCTCTCACTCCACCTGAACCCTGCATTGCATTCCGTGTAGAACTCCCTGACGGTAACTACGCGCTCGTGCCGGAAGCCGAGGGAGAAGGAGCTGACGCGAAGCTGTAGTACGTGGAAGTGAGCGAGGACACCGAGGACCCCTAGGCTAACTGTGCTGACGAAGGCAAGCCCCGGTGCATTGTCCTATATGTTTGTGAAAAGTTACATAACTATCTATGGATGTTTGTGCATTTACGTTCAAGAGTTGAAATGAAACCCTAGATGCATGATCCCTAGGTACCTATGTCTATACTAGTATGTTAGGTCGATAGCTGCTATGCTATAGGACCGTTACAAGTCGAGTGATGCTTGTCACTCGCGAGAATATGTTCTTATGTTGGAATCATAAGATCTTTATTAATGGATTGCTCATGTGGTAAGAGCATGGGATGTGGGCTCCGGTCCAATGGCTTTCGTGGGTTAAGTGTTTGAACGTACTAAACACTTGTCAGAAATGGGTACGGTAAGCCTAGTACCTAAATGAGGCGGTGCGGGAACTTTGCGCTACTAATCTTAGGGTTGCGGCCCCGGGCTCACCACCTGAGTACATGCGTGAGGCTGGGTGACCTTGGTGGCGTAGCCCAGTAAGCCTTGTACTTAAGACTGTAACATCTGATCCCAATCCGAGGAATGACGGGAACCGCCTGGTTGGTGAACTCGTAGTGAGGACGCCTTCCGTGTATTTAGGTCTACCTTGCAAGGTTTAAATCAATCGGTTGTCGGTCTCTCAATGTTATCTGAGACTACTTATCCAACTGGCCATGATATCCCTAATGATGGAACTTTGTGAATATTTATGCTTGATTAATTGTATTGCACAACTTATGCTTGCAATAGCTTGCTCATTTAGAAAAGAGTAATCGACTAGAATCTGTGCTAAAATCTTGAAAGTAGGGACATACTTTTGTGTTGCTTTTCAGCAAAAGAACCCCACTGGCCAAAAAGCCTTTCATGTCTAGAGTTGGTGATGTAGTTGTCACCGACGGGTAAGTCTCGCTGAGTATTAGTATACTCAGCCTTGCTGTAATCTGTTGTTCCAGGTAATGCTTTTGGTGATGTGTGGCCTGGAGAGATCCCGCCTGGCTGGGAGCTGGAGTGGGTGGAAGACGATGAATGAAGGCACCATGGCAGGTCTCCTGTGATGCCCTTGCGCTGTTTAGTTTAATTCCGCTGTTTTCAAAACTCTGAACTTTGTTATCATGTCAAAGACTTCGGTTTGTAATAATTAAACCCTTCGGGGTAGGTTTGGATGTTAATCATGTGATGTACTCTAGACTCGCCTTCGCGTGAGTTTTAATGCATATATGTCGATCCTTGTTGCTATGTAAGTGATTTCACCGGGCGTCAACCCGGCAGCTAACGACAGGATGATACTTTATTATTGCTTAATGACCAAAGTGGATTGGTTTAGGCGATAGTACGGTATTTTCCTGGGCGGGTTGTCACAATGTGTACCCTGTTTCGCTTTTATTTGACATTCTTGGGGTATGCATTCTTCTGTGTGTTTAGGTCCACCTTGCAAGGTTATTAATTGATCAATCGTCGGCCTCTCACCGTTATCTGAAACTACTTAACCAAATGGCCATGATATCCCTTATTGATGGAACTATGTGAATATTTATGCTTTGAATAATTATTTTGCACAACTTATGTTGCTCACTTAGAAATGAGTAATTAACTAGAACTTGAGCTAAAATGTTGAAAGTAAGGACCTACTCTTTGTTTCTTTTTAGCAAAAGAACCCACCGGCCAAAAAGCCTTTCATGTCTAGAGTTTGGTGATGTAGTTATCACGCGACGTGTAAGACTTGCTGAGTATTAGTATACTCAGCCTTGCTATAATTTGTTGATTTCAGGTAATGCATTTAATGATGTGTGGCCTGGAGAAATTCCACCCGGCTGGGAGCTGGAATGGGTGGATGACGATGAGTGATTGCATCATGGATGGCCTCCTATGATGCTTATCGTATCGCTTAGTTAATTTTCACTGTTTTCGAACTCTGAACTTTTATTATCATGTCATGAGCAATGGTTTGTAATAATTAAACCTTTCGAGGCAAATTTGGATTTAAATTATGTAATGTACTCTGGACTCACCTTCGTGTGAGTTTTAATGCATATTGTCGATCCTTTGTTGCTATGTAAGTGATTTTATCGGGCTTGACCCGACAACTTACGACGGTATGATACTTTATTATCGTTTAATGGCCAAATGGAGTGGCTTAGGCGATAGTACAGTATTTTCTCAGGCGGGGTTGTCACAGACTTCTTCTTGAAGAGGAGAAGCCCTCTCCTTGGCTCTAGCTAACGGGTCTTCACCATCACCTGGGGTCTCCTAGGCAGCTTCCTCCCAAGATAAGTCAGACGATTATCTGCATAAGGGACAACTCTGTTGAAATACATCTTCAATACCATCAATAATAGGTACTCGAGGTTCCTAGGTACTTACAATGTGGAGCGTGGCAACGCTGCTGAAGGACCTCCAAGGAGTTGCGCCAACCCTCCTGCAAGAATTGGTGTCGTCTTCACTACTTCAGGCTCCTTGGTCGGGGCCGCAGTCACCATTGGCCCGGCTTGTTGTTGAGCCACCGTCGGCCTCTCGACTTCTCCCTCAGCATCTTTGCTGGGCATATAAATTTCAGGTGGGGATATGTCATCAACCACCTTGATGACCTCCACGGTCTTTGGAACTTCAAACTGAGCAGCTTCAGGTGCTTGCTCAGTACTCGACACCTCCTGTGTACAAGAAAACACCATGAGTCATCAATGCTTCAGAATTTCTTGTCGACTACTCGACTACCAATCAGGGATACTCACCCCTGGAATATGGCCAAGAGATGTCGGAATCTTCTTCACAACGCGCTTCTGCACCGTCGTGCGACGTCTCTTCGGCGGATGCGGCATTGCATCGCTCAAAGTCTCTGCTGGCCTTTTTGAGGTGCCAACAGGCATCCTGGCTCTGCTATACCGAGACAACAACTCAAAACGGTCGGCGAGCGTCTCTTGCTCACCCTCGTCATCTAAGGACAAGTCTTCTGCGGCTCCCTCCTCTACAGGAGTGGTAGCCGGGGCCTTTCCTCTCACATCTTGCTCCTCCTACGCCTGGTCTTGCAGCCTGGGCAGATGGGGCATCGACACATATAACTTGACATCTTCCTGCAAAGATCCACCAATGATCAGTGACTACTACTCGATTATTAGCAAGTACTTGGGGGCTGTGGTAATGAACACTTACTGGCTTCGGTGGCCTATCAGCACTATACTCCCTCACAGCGGCTGGGACTCCAGGTTTCATTTCCCTGAAGTTCTTGTCCAGTCGCTCCATGATCCAGTCGTTGTTGCTATCCTCAATGCTCAACCTCGAGATGTCATCCACCCCGGTGTACTAGTACCCAAGGTGGTCCATCTTCATCAGCGGCAGGATCCGACGCTTCATGAAACTAAAGGTGACGCGTTCTGCTGTCAACCCTTGCTTCTTCAGATCTACAATCTTCTCAAGGAGCTTGGGCAGATGCAGACACTCCTCCATAGCTGGCTCATCCTTCCGGCAGTCATCGTGCTTGGGTGCGAACATGCTCAGCTTCAACAGAGCAGGGAGGTGATTATTCATATAGAACCACCTGTACTTCTAATCTTGGTTGGAGTCGATGAGCTTACAGTCAAAGTATATCTCATCACCTTCTCCCGCATCTGGATTCCTGCCCCTCTGACTACTTGTGTGAAATCCTTGTTGGGCTGCGGCTTCACCCGGAATATCTTTCGGAATTGCGCCCAATGGGGCTTGATACCCATAAATGCCTCACAGAAGTGGACAAAGATGGAGGTGTGGAAGATATCTGTTGACGGTTAATAGTTGTATCAAAGTTCGTTTGGACTTGCAAGCGGACAAGTCCTCCGTTGTAGCCAAGGGACCCTTCTTCCCTTAAGTGTGAACCCAAGGTATCGAATCCGTGGAACAATGTGTAACGCAAGATCCAATCTAATAAGCGGAAAATCTTTGATCTCAAGAGGTTGTTATTGCATCTAATCTATTATATCATCATCAAAACTCATCTAGTCTACCGCACACCAGAGGTAGCAAGAGAAAGAGAGGGGAGAACCAATCTAGAGATTGGATCGGGTCTTTTGTTGAAGTTCCAAAGTAAAGAAGAATGTAGCAAAACGAATCTCATTGAAAGCATGGCTCCCGTTCCAACTCCGAGGACTCCCGTTTTTCTCCTTTACCGTACTGTCACTACGGGGGATAATCTTATGGGTTGGTACTACTCGGCGGGTTCAAGAAGAACAAGATGAAAACATTTGGTAGATCGGGTATGCACCTCTAGCCACCATGGCTACAAGAACATCCTATGCAATCTACCCGCGGGATAGATCGGGGAGGAAAACACCCAAACGAAGACAAAATCACAACGAAAGCACTTGATGCTAAGAATCGGATTCAATCTACTAATTCAACATAAAAGCAATACATGGACAAGATCACCACCGGGATCCTACCTCGATCTTGATCCTAGCTCCTGGAACTCCAACGTGGTCTTCCATGCAAGGTTCCTACGCTGGCTAGGGGGACCCTAGTCAACCATCTCGACCCTCTCCTCTCCGGAATGGTGTCCTTCTCTTCTCTGCTCCTCGGCGGCGGATGACGAATGAATTCGTGCGTGGCTCTTGGCAGGGGGACTATAAATAGTCTGAAGGGCGGCTAGGTCAAAGGGGGCGCCGAACCGGGCCCGGAATGGGCTGGGCTGGCCGGCCTGGGCCCATTTCGGCCCAGTTCGGCCCCGGCTTCCTCCTGGTTGCTTCTCACGTGATTCCCCATTTGTGTGCACTTGCATGTGGGCCTTTGACGTCGTTTCCTTCGCGGTTAAGGCTTGAATGCTTGTCATCCAAGCTTCGCTGTTTTCTGGTTGAGTCCCTGAAGATTTGCACGTGGACGCTTCGGTCCTCGGGTCATTTGGAGTCATGTTCATCGCGTGTCTTGACTCTTGTCGGGCTTCATGATCTTCTTCCAAAGTGCTTGATGAACTTATCCCGAAAGTCTCCTCTTTAGCGTAGATTTCCTGCGTAAACAATAAACTCCAAAATCGACATGCAAGAGTGAACTTGTTATATACGGGGGGTTAGTTCCAGTGGTTAGAATAATAAATCAATGCCAACATTAAAGGTAAACTCATGGCTAGGTTGACGGAAATTCACTGTCAACATCTCCCCCATGCTTAAACCTTGCTCGTCCTCGAGTAAGCCTTTAATGAATATCAGCATTGCCTTTCATTGCTTATACCCTGCACTTGATCATACACGAGAAAACATAATGCTCTCAAGTATTTAATCATTAAAGTTCCATAATGTACTAGCCTTCATCCTTATGGAGGGTAGATATTAATTTAAGCACTTCCCACAAGTAATTACCTCATGCTCCCAAATTTCAAATGAATCTTAGAAATTTTGAAATTAAGAGCGAGATGAAGAAAAAAAACTAGACCAAGTTCAAAAATAAACTTCCTTGCATCTTGCTCATGTACTCTCATCTCATCTTGTCTCTCAAAACCTATTCATTCTACTCCTTTCCCCTCTCAATATATAGTGGAAGGCTTTATGTGGAGCTTTTTTGGGAAAGTTTAGTCCTACCAAGATATTATAAATGAGATGTTGTCAAAACAAGACAAGCTTCTCATGGTCTTACCGAGACTCGTCAAAAAGGTCATTGGAAAATAATGTTATATCAAGGAGGGGGAGAGAAAAATACACACACTTTGAGATAGGTGGACATGTGCAAATGGCAAAGAGTGATCCCGAGGCATAAAGGAAGTACTCGTTATCGGATTGCACATGGTTGGAAAGATGAGTTTGGATCTTAAATCTTGAAACTTTTGAGATTCCTAATGCACTTTAGAGAACCGGGGAGTTCACTTTATTTTATTTTTATAAACTCATATTTTTTTTCTTTTCTCATACATATTTTTTTCTTTATCTCTTTCTTTTTTTTCTTTATACACTTTCACTCTCTCCTTTTTTTATTTGCTCCCCTTGAACTCTAAATTGCATTGTACCTACCTCCTCCCCCATGCTTAGACGTTTGCTCGTCCTCAGGCAAAGAGGTGATAGAGATAAGGTAGGTACTAGAAATATTTTTCCTTTGGAGAGATACTTGAAATCTTCAACCTTGGCACCATCTTGCGATCTTCCATGAATTGACGATCCATACTCAATGATAGGTTGTGGTCAAGGAGGTAAACACAAAAGATGATATTTTTTGTTTTAAGGGTGGATATCCGGCGAGGTTTGTGAAATCTCCGATGTGGGGATACACAATGCACGGATAAAAAGGCTAGCAAAAAGATAGATATGCAGAAACGGAATGACCAACTTCTTAGTCTCAGGCCAGAGAAATCAAGGCCTGAAATAACTCACCCAAAAATAATTCTTGTATACTAAGGTTTATGCACTCAATATATATATGGCTTTGGATAGGTAGAGCAAAATGCAAGTAGCATTAATGACAAGGTTAGCATATATATTTTTAAGAACAAATCATCTTTGACTCATCCAAAATTGAGAGCATGAAAATAACACTATGGGTCTTATTTTTATCATAACCTCAACAAAAGATTAAGCTAGCATTTAATTAATTTCAGATTCATATTAAAGAGAGCATTAGCTTAATCATGCATAAAACAAGTACAAAAGTTGAGCAAAGTGGCAACTTTTCATCATATATTATCATGGCATCAACTTAATATTTTTACCAAAGGTTGATCAAGGTGGGAAACTTTATTCATGGTGATCTTAAACTAACTCTACTATTATCACACATGCTGAAAAAAAACAGAAAATGCTATATATAAACTTGCACAAAAGCTGAAAATAAAGAAAAGGAAAAGGAGAAAATCAAACCGAATTTGAAAGCATTATTATTTTCTTTTCTTCCTCCTTCTTCCTTTATTTTCCAGTGGTTGATATTGATGGTCTGGCGCGTTGTATCCTTGCTTGTATTATGATTGTGTTGGTCCTCCTCTAAATTGCTCCAATGGTGAAGGCGATCAATTTGATAGGCAATGTTTGCGGTCCCTTCTTTTTGCATTTGTTGGATGGAGCGCCTTGAAAACTTCGTGAGGAACATGTATGGTGGAGGATGTGGTGGCGTGGCTCCACTTCCCCATGCTTGCATTTGACGTACTTCCTTCATATGGTTGTGGCATTGGAATCCTTCCATGGTTGTCTATTAGCTTCATGCGCAGCCCCTCCTTCGTCTTGGGCTACGGAGGATGATCCCTTTCAACCTTTTTTTTGCCGGTACAAGAAATCCTTCTTCTAACCAATTTTGTCTTCAAATGATCTCAACCTCTCGTTGGGAAGAGGAATATTAACCTTCATCAACTTGTACCTTCTCCTCTCATCTCCACTTTCCTTGCTTCAAGTACTCGATCCCAAAGAAATCCCGACAAGGAGAAATTTTGGGTTCCTTGTAATCTTCTCTCGAAATCATTCCCCAAAAAAATCCTTCTAACATTTTTTCTTGGATATCAACTTGCTCCGGGCTTCCTCCTTGTAACCGAGTAGTTCTCCAATATATCCATAAGGAACTAGTTGCTCTTCATCTTCAAGGCAAAATGAGAGGCACGACACTCCTTCATTAATGACCGGTGCTAATGTCATAAGAACTTCCGAATCAAGCTCCTTGTGAGTATTCACACCAACTCCATAAAGAATCGCACCCATCCAAGGTTGCTCAAGATTTGATATCCGAGTAGAATCCAACATTTGGAGGGCGTCATCGAGCCTCTTCAAGACAAACAAGCCTATCCTCCTCCTCCTCTGTCTTTATGATGAATCCATTGGGACGCCTCGGAGTGTATGGTGGTGGAGAGGATGAACGAGTTGAGCATCGTGGTGGAACGAGTGGCTCCTTCGTGTGTCCTCGCGGTTCGGTGTGCCGCACAGACGAGCTTCGTATACTTCTCATGCCACCGAGGGGCAGCGTGTCGCTCCTCGGTGGTGCCACATCTTCCTCCATGCTTCGGGGAGACTCGGAGACCGAGTGCCTCCTCGAAGAGCTCGATGATGGCGCCTTCGATGATCGTGTCTTCTTGGGGAAGATATTGGTGGCTCTCTTCCACATTGTTGCTGCACTAACTCACAACGAGTGCACCAGGGGTTTCTTGCTGGTGGGAAAAACACACAAGAGAAGTATATGGAGGGTGGAGTTATTATTATTATGATTATTATTTTTTTAGAGGGTGGAGCATGAGGTGCACAAGATAGGATGGATATTAGCCCATAGGATTTGTGGATTCTTGAACATGCAACCGCCTATCATGGTGAAGCTAAACTAATTTATTGAGATGTGAACATGAGGCCACTTTAGCTAAACCTACAAATGATATGTTGATGGGATCTACAGGAGTAGTGAGACCTATACTCCCGAAAAGCATGGTGGCTAACCTTAGGCATCAAAGCATTATCAACATAAACAAAAGATTGAAACAAAAGAATCGGCGATAGCATGACAAGATCCTACAACACCATGGAACTCAAATTTTTCTAGGTTGTTTCTGAAACTTATGGGCTATGAACTCAAGAACACAAATTAACAAATGCATAAATTACTTACCAGGCGAAGGGGAGCACCGGGGGCCATGAGAGGATGCCAGGCCGGCCGGCCTAGGCCGATCGGCCTAGGGGGCTCCTGCTCCTTTCGCTTTGATCTTTCTCTGAGATGCTTCTTGCTCCCTTCTTGCCTTGTGTCCGCGTGATCCACGAGATTCCATTGCCCGAACCGTTCACAACCTCTCCTTTGCTTGCGCGATTTAGGGTTACACCTTCATTGTTTTACTTCTTGTTCCCTTGCCTCTTGTGCTTCCACCAATTTCCTACAAAACAAATCCCTTGCTTCCCCCCATGCTTGTCCTTTGCACGTGCCCAAGATGCCAAATGATGGATACGTGATGCATCGTGGGGCACTATATGTCAATCAAGCTCAAAACCTCCCTTAATCATGTTTAGATGCTAATCACTCCTCTAATTTTGAAACTTTAAAAATTAACTCAGCGCTAGCGATGAGTCCAAATATATCATTAGAGGAGCTTTTAGGCATCAAAAACAATTATAAAGTTTATTTTGGTTGCACCGGGATCGATTGCTTTCATTAATTGATAGCAAGTTCCTCCGGCTTGACCGTGGGGGTATAGGTTTAGGTTCCAATTTGGGCCAAACATGAGAGAGATATTTTGAATAAAAATAAAGTTAATGGTGCTTAGAAAAATTCTAAATCTAGAGAAACTAATGGATGTCAAGTTGAACGAAACCAAAAATCAAGTTCCTTAGGTTCACGCGAGGCCTACCATGCGTCAAAGATTAAAAACATTAAGAAACATAGCGAGGCTCTACTCATGTGTTTTTATCATGTAAAACAAGCCAACCTAAACATCATGGAGAGGATGAAAGGTTGGGGTAGGTTCTGAATTTTTGGTCTTAGTTTCTCAAAAAGAAGCAAACAAAACTTCAGATGGCTCAAGTCATTGGTTTATGATCAATATAAAATTCAAGTAAAATGACTGAGCAATTATAATATCTCTAAAAATTATTCAACCACACAAGAGTATAGGGTATGTATTGCGTAGCAAACTCTAAGACCAACTTACCCTGAAAACATGAAAAATTCTTCGGGTTGCCCTCCCGGTAGCTTATTCTTGACTTGATGAACGGGTTGCCTCCCGCCAAGCGCTTCGTTTATAGTCTATAGCTAGACTTCTTCTCTTCGCTCCGGATCAACGCTCTTTGTGGGAGTTGCAATCTTGGGGACCCCACTTCTACACCATCCTTGGATTCGGTGTAGGTTTATTCTTCGGCTAAGTCATCTTTTTGGTCTTCACAGGCGGGCGTTGATTCTTGGTCTTGACGGATGCAACATCTTTTCTTCCTTGGCTTCGTTTTCCTTTGGCTCCTCCCTTCTGATGTGACGATGAGGTAGAACATAATTAACATTGATCATGATACATACCTCGAATCGTAGTTGACTTGAATGCACTCCTCGCGCCATCGATGTTGAACTTGATCTCCCTCTTGCCGACGTCGATTGCTCTGACGATCTTGAGGAACGATCTCCCTAGGATGAGTGGCGATGAGGTAGATCTCCTCTCGATCTTGGAGGTGGAGTTTCTCTTGGAGATTCTGACGATGTTCGGCCTCTGCTTTTAGATCTTGTGTTGCACGTCACCTTTGCCTGCAAAATTTTTTCTAGACCATCCACAAAATATATGTTTTTTTGTTGGAGATGTAGCCATCCATCTTCGGTTAGGGTTAGCAAATATAAACAAAAAAAGAACTAAAAGAAAACTTAGGGTTTACCAAAACCCTATATTAGATTGATTTTTTTTCGAGAATGGTCAAAATTAAGAGATGCAAAAGAAAAATCAAGAGAAAAACTGAAAATATTTACAAACGCAAACTAGATTTAATCTTGATTACTTGTTCCCCGGCAACGACGCCAGAAAAAGGGGCTTGTTGACGGTTAATAGTTGTATCAAAGTTCGTTTGGACTTGCAAGCGGACAAGTCCTCCGTCGTAGCCAAGGGACCCTTCTTCCCTTAAGTGTGAACCCAAGGTATCGAATCCGTGGAACAATGTGTAACGCGAGATCCAATCTAATAAGCGGAAAAGCTTTGATCTCAAGAGGTTGTTATTGCATCTAATCTATTAGATCATCATCAAAACTCATCTAGTCTACCGCACACCGGAGGTAGCAAGAGAAAGAGAGGGGAGAACCAATCTAGAGATTGGATCGGGTCTTTTGTTGAAGTTCCAAAGTAAAGAAGAATGTAGCAAAACGAATCTCATTGAAAGCATGGCTCCCGTTCCGACTCTGAGGACTCCCGTTTTTCTCCTTTACCGTACTGTCACTACGGGGGATAATCTTACGGGTTGGTACTACTCGGCGGGTTCAAGAAGAACAAGATGAAAACGTTTGGTAGATCGGGTATGCACCTCTAGCCACCATGGCTACAAGAACATCCTATGCAATCTACCCGCGGGATAGATCGGGGAGGAAAACACCCAAACGAAGACAAAATCACAACGGAAGCACTTGATGCTAAGAATCGGATTCAATCTACTAATTCAACATAAAAGCAATACATGGACAAGATCACCACCGGGATCCTACCTCGATCTTGATCCTAGCTCCTGGAACTCCGACGTGGTCTTCCATGCAAGGTTCCCACGTCGGCTAGGGGGACCCTAGTCAACCATCTCGACCCTCTCCTCTCTGGAATTGTGTCCTTCTCTTCTCTGCTCCTCGGCGGCGGATGACGAATGAATTCGTGCGTGGCTCTTGGCAGGGGGACTATAAATAGTCCGAAGGGCGGCTAGGTCAAAGGGGGTGCCGAACCGGGCCCGGAATGGGCTGGGCCGGCCAGCCTGGGTCGACCGGCCTGGGCCCATTTTGGCCCAGTTCGGCCCCGGCTTTCTCCTGGTTGCTTCTCGCGCGATTCCCCATTTGTGTGCACTTGCATGTGGGCCTTTGACGTCGTTTCCTTCGCGGTTAAGGCTTGAATGCTTGCCATCCAAGCTTCGCTATTTTCTGGTTGAGTCCCTGAAGATTTGCACGTTGACACTTTGGTCCTCGGGTCATTTGGAGTCATGTTCATCGCGTGTCTTGACTCTTGTCGGGCTTCATGATCTTCTTCCAAAGTGCTTGATGAACTTATCCCGAAAGTCTCCTCTTTAGCGTAGATTTCCTGCGTAAACAATAAACTCTAAAATCGACATGCAAGAGTGAACTTGTTATATATGGGGGGTTAGTTCCAGTGGTTAGAATAATAAATCAATGCCAACATTAAAGGTAAACGCATGGCTAGGTTGACGGAAATTCACCGTCAACAATATCGTTGGGGTTGAGATGGATGTGCTCGATCTTGTAGAACTCGAGCAGCCCGTGGAAGAAATCTGAAGACGGGAAAGCTATTTCGCGCTCACAGAAGTGCACGAACATCGGGATCTCTTCCGGGTTCTTCTCCTGCGGCCACAGATCCCCAACGGCAGTATTCCACAGATTGACGCTCTGCTCTCTAAGGTAGTCGTGATCAACCAAGGCCTTGATTCCATCATGCTTCAACCTGGACTTCTTTCGGGCAATGGCTTGGTTCGGCGGCGCTGTCGGGTTTGCTTTTGTGTACTTCGGCGGCAACGACAACTGGGGGAGCTCTTTCTTTTTACCCCAGCAGTCTTCTTCTTCTTCTCCAACTGCGCGGTGGACGGACCACTCTTCATCCTCCCAGTCATGCTCGCAATCGCTTGGGGGTTGTGTAGGTGGGGAGTAGCGGCGGCGTGGTCGCTTTCTAGGGCGGTGGCGTCGACAGATGGGGATTTGGGTCTACTTCGCAACTGAATCTCAAGTGTTAGGGGCAAGTGGAAAACCCTAAGGGGTCTGACTCGTTATTTATAACCGTACAGTGACCGTTCAGTGCGAATGGACTCTTCACCTTCCAAGATAAGATTCACCCTATCTCGGGGGCTCAACTACGGATTTTGGATTGAGAAGAATTCTACAACTTCAAGACTCTACAAAATTGGCCACGTTCTACAATCAATTGACCCTTCAATTCGAGAAAAGTACTTGAATCGAGGCTCGGGGGCTCCGTGCCAAGTGTCCTGCGGTTTTTTCTCCGGAATTTTCGAGATAAGATTCACGAAAACTACAGATTGACCCGGAAACTACAGATTGACCCTCAGCTTGAATCTGCGATTCGAACTAAGGCTCAGGGGCTACATTCCATTTGGAATACGATTTTGCAATCGCATTTTCCATATGGTTTCTCGACTACAAGAGTACTATTGAAGACGTTCAAGAGAAGAACTCGAGGACGCTTGGGAACTACTCGAGAAGACTTCAAGACTACTCATGACTTGCTGGAGCACCTTCCAGCCTCGTGATGGTTCAAGTATTGTTAAAGACTTCCGGCTTGTAGCGCTCGGGGACGCTTGGGAACTACTCGCAGGAGCCTTCAAGACTACTCGAGCACATCGCACTGGACTACAAAGTACTCAGGGGCTTGTCGTACGGAGATCCCTAGGCCTACCACCAAGGTGGACCATGCCCGTATACAGGACTGGCTACTATAACTACTCTGACATGTAGGCCACGGTGCAAGACGGCGTGGACTACAAGGCAACTCAGGACTAGTATTAGATTAGGAAAGTTTATCGTGTAAACCGCCATAGACTTGTCCTAGTCGTACTCGACTAGTACTGTCCCACCTAAACCGACTTGTAACCCTGCTGTTGGGGAATTGGATAAAAACCTTTCACCCTCGGAACTCTGGAGAAGTCAGGACTTTGGCGAATTCGTAGATGTATTCATGAAAGTGTTCGGGAAAGTATTCAGGAAAGTATTCTGTTTCATGGTGTAAAAGTATTCGGGAAAGTGTTTTGTTACTTCCTATACGTTTCACTGACTCACTAATGTTGTGCGAAGTAATTGCCGAATGTGCACTGGGCTGTTGGTCTGTTTCTCGTTTCAGAACAGCGGAGATCTGATAAGTTCGAGGAATCGCGAAGATGGAAACTTCGGAGATCCCGACAGATTTCCCTTCGCCCGTGAACTCTGAAGCTCAGTTCGGAGGTTTTGGTGATTGGCGATCTTCACGAATGAAGGGTTGAAAGCCAAAGGAAGACCAAGTCAAAGGTGTTGTCTCAAAAGTCCGGGTTCGAGGTGTGAACTGATGGCAGGCTTGTAAATGTGCGAAATTAGTTCCACAAATCACGGAGTGTAAAAGACATTCTTGTACATATTCATACCTGGAATATTCTTTAGATTCGAGGGCAATCTCGGAATGTAAAAGTCCCTTCGCCTCCCTATAAAAGGGGGTCCGAGGGCACGTGTAAAGGGATTCACAACTTTTGAGGCGAGTACAGACTTTCGGAGATTCCTTGTCCCCTCTTTCGTTCTTACTTTCGTGTGTTCATTTCGGAATCTTGTGTTCGGGGATCCCATCCGATTTTCGGACCCCCCAACACCTGCCTCCCGCAATATATATAAGGCGAGGCAGGGACCCCCAAACAACACATGAATCTTACGCAAACAACCAAGAGCTACGCATGACGTAGGGTATTACACACAATCACACATTGCGGCCCAAACCTGTCTAATTGTATGCCTCGTGTCTCACCTTCAAGTTCCTGATCTCAGCGAACCCTATCACAATCATCTACCTCGGGTAATCCCCTTGGTAGGTTACCAAGTCTAAACACCGACATAGGTTGGCTTCCATTTCCATTCTGCACACCCCACCAGAACTGCCTGATAACGCTAGTCAGGTCACACATAAGCCCAACTAAAAAACTACCGGTCTAATGGTGCATTTGGTTGGACTTTTACCTACTTTTGCTTTTGTCAAAAGCCAACAACACAACCAAAAGGGTTGGCTGTCATCCAAAGCCACAACCAAAAGTTGTTTTTGCGTAGTACAAACTTGAAAGCAGAGTCCCCTGCTTTCAGCTGCTTTTGGGTCACAAAATTACCCACCCACCACTTATTGATTCGACTGAACATGTGACTGTTAAATGGACTAGCATTGAGAACCGCCATGGCAAACTAATAAATGGAAATAACCTTGAAACAATTCATAGCTAAACTAGACGTGGAGCAATAGGGACAACGCATTGACTCGCATTACATTACATCTTTCCCGTTGTACTCTCCCTTTCAAGTTATAGTTGTTTTACTTTTTTAATATAATATAAGTTTGATCACTCGACTTATTTAAAAAATTGTGCAAAAAATTATTAATAAAGCAAGTCATAACAAAAGAAATATGATATTTTTGTTATTTCTTCCTTGTCATGAACCCATTCACCATCTTCTCTTTTCAGCTTTCTTATGCGATTCTTTGGCGCTCTCCATGCAGCCCTCTAGTGGAAAAACTTGGTATTTCGGTCCCCTTCCCGCACTCCATGCCGCCCCCTAGTGGAAAACTTGGTATTTCGGTTCGCTTCCCGCAGTCAAGCTACACGCGACCTTTGTAGCCATAACATTTCTTCCTGTACAACATTTCATTCATGTTCCTAATTGTTTCTTTTACCTCCCCGCTATCAGCATTAGCTGCCTGTAGATCCGTCAGATGAGCTCTAAGTTTCTCCAACTCTTTTCTAACCGAACCAAAATGAGTTAGACTCCACTGTTTAAAAAAAAGATATTTTGTTATTTTGCAAGTGGCATCATAGATTTGGTCCAACAAATCATATATATTTGTACCACTAATGGGGATGTCACACCTAGAAATTATCCACAGGGCTAAACGATATAATCCCTTCCGATTTTTTAAGCGAACATAATTAAGAGGGTAGACATAGGGGGTGTTTGAATCCCATGACTATTTTCTAGCTCTTTCCTTTTTAACCCAAATAGCTCAAAAGAAGCCAAACATGTGGGCTATTTTAGAGCTATTTGCAACTAACTCACTCTAAAAAATTATCCTCCCAAGAGGTGCTATTTGAACTATTTGGAGTGGAGCTCTCAAAATAGCTTTTGGCTACTTCTCCAAACACCCCCATACTCTACACGGCCACATGGGCGCTAAACGGAAAAACTAGAGAAACGGAAAACAGAAAAGCGGCATCTCTGCGAGAGTGGGAGGGGCTGCAGAAACTAATGCCCGTCAGAATTTGGAAAGTCCAAAGCCAGCAATAATGTAATACATTTCGTTTGATATCTGAATCCTTTACAGTGAACTAAATTCAAGCACAATATTCTATTGGCATGGGGCAACCGATCAATAACTCTCAACTTTCAATTAATATTGAATTCCGTATGACATAAAACCTCATTCACAAGATAAGGATATAAGAGTTAGATATTATCCCACTTTACATCGATTTCAAGACAATTGCCTTTGCCGACAAGGAACTCTGATACAAAACACGTTATCCTGCAATCTTGTAGCTTGGGTTGACAAGGTTGTCCAAGCCTGAAACGACTTGGATTGATTCGATGACATCCCCAACTTTGACATCCGCCAAGTAATCCTCATTCTTGGTTACGTACCCAAATACAGCATACCGTCCATCCAATATATTGGCATTGCTTGGTGTTAGCTCACTCTCTTTTAAGAGCCAAAAGACTTGACTAGAAGCTGAATTATCATCAAATTCCTGTCATGGAATGCAGTTATCTCATGTTAGATGTTAAAAGATATTCAGATAGTGCATATGCTAGTAATCTGCATGACACTTACTTCTCTAGCCATTGCCATAGTTCCAAATGCATTAAAAGGAAGTTTTGTTTGAGCCTTGTAGCGGCCAAGTTCCTGAAAATCATGATCCCGTGAAACATAAGAAAAGGCATATTCGAATACAGCAGAAAAAATATTTTGCACCAATAAAATGAGGACAAAGAAGACAAGGCTGCTTCTGCTTACTTCAAGTGTTTCACCATATACAGGAGCCTTATCACCATCAACCATTATTTCAAGAGGTACTGTGCGAATTTTGCCAGTGCTGGGATCAATAAATCCCTCAGCTGGTCCCTCTGGATCTCCAGTTTGAACAACGAAGCCATCAGCTGCAAAAGAACCACACAGTTCAGAAAAAGCTCACTGACATCTAGGCAAACTTGTATAAAAATTGAACATTATAATGGAATGGCGTTAAAGAATTTTCCAGGAATTCCATCCTTTGTGATGTGCTCTGAACGGTTAAGAGACAAGCGTGTAGTCACTACTCCCGCACATGCAACTCACATCTAATAGAACTTAATGGATATAAAACTGCAACATAATAACAAAAGGTGGAAGATTGAATTACCTCTCTGGATTTCCATGCCATCATAGAACTTACGTTCCACCAGATCTAGGAAGTTCCCAGCAGTCACAGGAGCATTGTATCCATCCAGAACTATCCGAAATACACAATCTTCTACGTTGGGATTGTCCTTAATTTTAACCTTCATATCCACAGCTGCTCTTCCTTTGAGAAGAGGCATGTTGCTGTACTCTTCTGGTATTTCATAGGGAAAGCCATCAACCATGTCTTCTTCTACACTGCAGAAATGCAATGTCCCAGGAAGATCTCAGCTGCAGAGTCAATGACAAGGTATAAATGAGAAGAGCTGTTTCATAACAGTTCTTACAGCTATTTAGAGGCAGATACAATTCTGTTCTTTAGCACTAGAGAGTTATTTGTTAACAGGAACTTTTGCTCAGCAAGCAAGAATTTACATTGATAGATATAGATACCACAATTTTCCAGCAAGAAACTTCCGCATGGGACTCAGGATTTTGGATCACTACTGCTTTTCTTAGCACTGGCAGGAAAACAGGCATGGTAGGTTTGCTTCAAGGAAGTTTACTCACGTTCCAACATACTGGAGAAGTTCTTTCTGCTTTGGAGCTACTGCATCCCTATTTTTGTCTTCAACAATTCTTTGAAGCTCATCAAGTCCAACAGCCAATTTATCCAATAAGTCTTCTCCATTTGCTCTTTTGGACTCAGCAAGACCAGCAAGAATTAAGCCTCTCCCATTGTTCAGTGCTCTCGATGCTTGTCTGACATTCTATAATTTAAGGGAAAATTCGTAAGTTCCAGAAACACAGGGTAAATCAAAGTGACGACTGAAAGGCACCTCGAATAAATGCACAACTTACTCTTTCAACTGAATCCAAGGCCCTAACACCAGCAACCTTGAGACTGTCAGTGATATCCTCCAGTGGCTTTTGAACCTCACGAATAGCTTTGTTATCTATTGGCAAAGCATATCTCAGTAAAGCACCAGGATCTTTAATAGGAGGCCCAGAGATCAGAACAGAGACATCTGGAAGAACAGGTTCAAGAGGAGAAGCATAGGCTGGCAATCCTAATGTTGGTGCACCAGTGATTAATCCAACTGACAATGCAACTGAAATAGCACATTCTTTCCAGCTGAAGGAGTTTCTTTTCTGCAAGGTTGCAAGGGAAAAAAATGAGAGATGTAACAGGGAACAATGTGTCAACTAAGAAGTGCTCACAGTATGAAACTTCAGTTAGCAAGATTGGTGTATCCTAAAAAGCAGCGTAGTCATAGTTCATATCATCAGCATAAATTGTAGTTCCCAAAGTTTACAATGCTCAGAACATGCTCGGTGCAGCAATAGGGAAGTTTTTATGAAAGTTGAAATGCATGGTCAATTACATGGTTGTAAAGGTCTTATAATAAATGAAGATAAGATAGAAAAATAGTACAGTAGATATAATCTTTTTGCGTAAAAGTTAAAGCACATAAATCAAGGTTTACTTCAGCAAAGCTAGCCTTCCAGATTGAAATCTTTGAAGAAAAACCCACGGCTAACATTGTTTTCCTATAATACACTAAGTACCATTTTAGTTATGGGGATTTCAAGACTTCTTACTCGATTATTAATTGGTATTACATCATTGTCTTTATCTTTTCCACTCTACTGTTTACATGACAAGTGACTGAAGTGTCGAATCAGCAGTTTTCCTTTCACTACACAACTTTGCATCTTTTTCATTGACTGCTCAACTCTACATCACAAATTATAACTATATTGTTGAATTTGAAATCACAACAATGAGCAACCACACAAATAGGCCCTTAAATCCTTGATAAAAAATAGAATTAACACAGGAAACCACACAAAAAAACCTTTCTACCCCTATCAATACAGGAAGCCCAAAATCCCCTTTCCCTGATCTTACCAAACCATTAACTGACTCGCATAAACAATCGCCATCAATTTACAGCTTCAATTTTTTTTAAAAAAAATCTTCACAAGTGCATTTCAACGCATCAATATTTCAATCCTTAAGTTTACAATTTCAATCAAGTGCCTGAAAGGCTCCACATGCCGGAATTGATAGGCACCGGGGCATGCTTCACCCATCAAGCCGAAGCTGCAATGCAGCAAGCAACGCGGCTCCACCAAGCCACATTGCTACGGAACATCGGAACCTATGTCCCAATTCCACGCGCACGAAAAGAGAAACAAGAAAAAATGCAGCCGGAGCCCAGGAAGCTTTACCTCTCCTCCGGCTAGCGCGCACCGGGCGACGGCGCGGCGGACGCGGGTAGGGAGCGGCGGCAGCGGCGGGCGGCTGCAGCAGCAGCGGGAGGAGGCGAGCGCCGCCGCCATGTAGTGGGGTGAGCCGGTGAGGGTTAGAGGGACAGGTAGTGGGGCGGGGGATTGGAGGAGGGGGAGAAGAGACGAGGCGGGCGTGTGGTGGAACACTGGAGACCGGAGACGAGATGGTTCGCGCCGGTGGTGGGCCGGTGGGGTGGATAAGGCGGGGGCGCCCGGCGGCGCGCTGCGATTGGTGGGCGCGCCGCTGAGGTGGATAACGTCAAGGATAAGCCTCCCCTCGAACAGAAATATGCTATTATAATTTTCTTATTTTGAAATATATATTATAATAATTCTTTATTTATACCATTTTCCATGTATCGTGACGATATGAAAAAAAATATCGCTGAGCATTACGACTATCTAGGAGAGGCGCTCGCTGGCCATGGATTAGAGGCGCTCACCGGAGCGTGATTGAATCGGGATGGGAGCAGATCACATAAATTCTGCATCTTCAAGATGAGACAAGAATCACCACTGTTGCGCCTCTAGTAGATTGTGCAACCGCATTTGCATAATGCAGATGGCGCCCTTCGAATACTCCATCTTAGGATTTCTCTCTCTTCACCTCATCCCTCTCCCACCCGCCGTGGCGCTCGGGGACAACGGCAACCTCCTCTCGCGCCATCCCAGGGAAGGAGGAGGGAGGTGAGAAAGGAACCGGCGAGGCGACCAGGACGGAGCCCACCCCGGCGAGGTGGAGCACAGCAGCGCAGTCGGCGGCGGGAGGGAGGCGGGAAAGCTGGCGGAGGCGGAGGCCACGAGGTGGGGAACCTCACCACTGCAGCAGCCGGCAGCCGATGGAGCCCGCAGAGCCCGCTGGGGATGAGGGCGAGGCCGGATCTCGCGCTCGAGGAGGAGGAGGTGGCCGCCGAAGAGATGCGGAAGAGGACACGATGGTGGGCGAGAACGGGCAGCGCCTCCTCCACGACAGCCTGTGCGGCGACGCCAGGCGCAACAGCTCAGGCCTGCGCCGCCACCGCTCGCCGGCACCCGACCGCGTGGTGGTGACTACAATCAACAACCGCCGTAGGTCGGCCTCCTCGTCGTCGTCGCCCACATTGACCATCGCCTCGCCACCGGCGGCGGCGCCGCCAGCGAGCCCCACCTCGCCAGCCGCATTGGGCGGCGACAGCACCAGGTTGACGCGCGCGTCGACGACGATGCGGGAGGTGGTGACTTGGTCCCCGCACCGGTGCGGCGGGTACTGGGTGGCGAAGGCGGAGGCCTTCGGCCCTATGCGGCAGTTGCTGGAGGGGACGGTGCCGTGCGGCAGTTGCTGGAGGGGGTGGATGCGCGATGAGTGCAGGGAAACTGCTGGGAGCCCCTCTGTTTTGCGCGAGGGATACTGTCTCTCTCATGTGCTCATAACTGCAGTTTGCGCGAAGGGATGCGGTACATTGTTGTGGACAGTCTTAGTGTAACTTGAGGAGGAAGATGAATTCCTTTTTTCCACTTTTTGTTTCTAATAATTTTTTTCTAGTTTTGCTCTTGTTTTGTTGTACTTGTGGAGTAGCTTCTCTTGGGCTGCAAATTGGCTCCACCATCCTAGGTTTGTCTCGGTCCATCAAATTATATATATATTTTTTTTCTTTTTCATTTTTCCAAAAATAAATGTCGAAGTCAAAATTTTAAAAGTAGCCACAAGCCGCCGTATGGTTGGAGATCCCAACCATCGTGGAAATTTTCGATTTGGTTTAGAAATTCTGGAAAATGTGTTAGAAATTTTAGATTATTTTAAAAATTTTGGAAAATAGTAGATTTGGTTCAGAAATTCGGGAAAATATGTTAGAAATTCGATATTTGGTTTAGAAATACTGGATAATACGTTAAAATTCTGCAACTTTTTAGAGATTCTGGAAAATATGTTAGAAATACTGGAAATAGGTTAGAAATGCTAGATTTGGTTTAGAAAATCTGGAAAATAGGTAAGAAATTATAATTCTTTTTCGAAGTTCTGGAAAATAGTAGATTTGGTTTAGAAATTCAGGAAAATATGTTAGAAATTCTATATTTGGTTTAGAAATTATGGAGAATTCGTTACAAATTCTGGAAAATAGGTTAGAAATACTGGAAAATAATTTAGAAATTGTAGATTTTTTAGGAATTTCGGAAAATAGGTTAGAAATTCTAGATTATTTTAGAAATTCTGGAAATAGTAGATTTGGTTCAGAAATTCTAGAAAATATGTAGGAAATTCTATATTTGGTTTAGAAATTGTGAAAAATACGTTAGAAATTCTAGATTTTTTGGAAATTCTGCAAAATATGTTAGAAATTTGAGATTTGGTTTAGAAATTTTGGAAAATAGGTTAGAAATTCTAGTTTTTTTAGAAACATTGAAAAATAATAGATTTGGCTTAGAAATTGTAGAAAATATGTTAGAAATTCTGTATTTGGTTTAAAAATTGTAGAAAATACTTTACAAACCTCTAGATTTTTTATAAATTATGGCAAATAGGATAAAAGTTTTGGAAAATAGGTTAGAAATTCTAGATATGGTTTAGAAATTCTGGAAAATAGGTTATAAATTCTAGTTTTTGTTAAATTCTAGAAAATAGTAGATTTGGTTTAGAAATTCAGTTTAGAAATTCTATATTTTATTTAAAAATTTTGGAAAATATGTTAGAAAATCTAGATTTTTTTTAGAAATTCTGGAAAATAGGTTAGGAATTCTAGATTTGGTTTAGAAACTCTAGAAAATAGGTTAGAAATTCTATTTTTTAGAAACTTTGGAAAATAGTAGATTTAGTTTAGAAATTCTGGAAAATATGTTAGAAATTCTAAATTTGGATTACAAATTGTAGAAAATAGGTTAGAAATTCTCTATTTTTTTAGAAATTTTGAAAAATAGATTAGAAATTCTACATTTGGTTTACACATTCTGGAAAATAGGTTACAAATTCTAGATTTTTTTTAGAAATTCTGGAAATTTCTAATTTTCTAGAAATTCTAGAAAATAGAAAATTTGGTTTAGATATTCTGAAAAATATGTTAGAAATTCTATTTTAAAAAATATTGATTACAAGTTGTACTTTATTTGTATTATATAGCTAGTTATTCTCAACCATTATATGCTTCACAAATCACTAATAGCGTGGAGGTTGCACCTACAATTTCAGCACCATATGCAAATGCTAATAATCATAATTTGGCTTCTAGTGTTATTAATAACCATAGCCAAATTAAATAGGATTCAGCAAACACATTGGTGAATGAGGGAATTGACCTTGCTAATTCTAGTTATCAGGTTAGTTATTCTCAAAGATCATGTGCCACCAATTTCTATAATATTCAGCAAGGTAGAAAAGAATCGGTTTCTCAATATATATGACGATTCAAAGAAACCAAAGAGCACGTTTCTAATTTATCAATTTCTGATATGGACCTTGTTGATATATGTCTAAAAGGCTTAAGGTCATCTATTAGAGATAGAATAGATGGTTCTTGATAGATGGGGCTGCTCTATGGGTCCCCACCGACCAAGGTCTCATCCGTCCCCGACAAGTGGGTCAATCCTGTCGGACGACCTGCCGACCTACCAACAGGCCCAGCCAGGGACAGATCTAGAAATAAATTTAGGGGGGGCTTTCTTCTCCTTCTTCTTCCTCTAGTCTTAACTTCCATCACCCTTCTTCCTCAAATTTGTAGGAGGAGCTTGGGGGCTCCATTGGATTTCCAGCGGTAGTGGGGCTCGAGCCCCGCCCGCTGGATCCATCCCTGGGCCTAGCAGACCGTATCTGCGGCTCCGAAGATGACTGCAAGCTTGGCGTGCAAGTCAAGACACCATATGTGTCGCTAATTAGTCTGGATATCATGGGATACTGTTTATAATCCGTAGAGATAGACTTCTATATTGTAACCGACCTAGACTCTAGGTCCACCGACCTTGTAACCCTAGTCCGCCGGACTATATAAGGCGGCCTAAGACGTCTCCTCAAGGGCAATTCAGCTCTTGTGCACAACAACACAAACATCACCAAGAATTTGACATAGGATTTTACTCTCCGGAGACCTGAACCAGTATAAACCCTCGTGTCCCTTGTTTCGTGTGCTCACTGCATATCCATTGCGTTCTTAGTTTCCGGTCTCCTCAACCTCTAAATCAACCACGTGGGTACCCCATGTGGACTGTCCAGATCTCAACATTTAACAGTTGGCGCGCCAGGTAGGGGTGATTGGAAGCTTTAGCGAAGCGCGATGGAACCTCGTCTCGGCGTCTTCCCCACCAGCATGGCGGATTTCCTTGCCAACCCCGTCAGCATCTGTTTTGGCTTTGAGTCGGCAGATCCTGTCGCTCCAGCCATCGCTCCGGCCGTGGCCGGCGACTCCACGCCTCGGGGGCTCACCCCGGAGACTACTACGGTGGTCAACTCCACTCGGCAGGTCGGCGAGATCAATCTCGTCGCCCCTATTCCGGATCTGCTGAAGAGAACCCACCCACCCACTCCTAGCGATTTGGTCACGGGGATGGATTGCGACATCAACATGATGGCGGAGACCTTGCAGATCTGCGAACAAGCCCAGTGTCCTCCCAATCCTACACCGGGTCCGTCTCGTATGCTGGGTTCGTCCCGTATGCTCTAGGGCTGCGGAATTCGGCCAATGTCATCTCCGACAAAATGGCCAAACTATTCCAGATCCAATCTGGACGGAATACCTTCAGCTCACAGCGCCAAACCTGTGGCAAGTACCAAGACCCCCTCAATGACCTCTGCCTCTTCCACAAGAAGGCGATGCACACTTTCCGCGAGTGCTACGCGTTGAGGGAGACAATTAAGCTCATCGAGCAATGTGAGGCGGATCAGATCCGCCAGGTCGCGCGCGCTCCGCATTCTCCTGACTACGTCCGCGTCATTCTCTCCCCCAATGCTACTAGGGGGGCATGACCTCTCGGCACTCCCAGATCGTGAAACCTTCATGGTATCTACCAACGCCCCCCTCCCCCCACGTGATGGCGAGATGGACCCCAGGAGGCCTAGCGTGTCAATGCCAACGCCAAACACACCCGCTGTCGTCTGGAGGAAGCAGCTGCTGCGCAAGCCCAGGAAACCAGTAGCCTGCCAACAATCCTGATGGAGCTAACGACGACAATGGCCCGCACCCAGCAGGTCGTGCACCCTCGCCGCCACTAGAGGTTCCCGCAGCTGAAGCACCACCCGATGCAGATTGCCTTAGGCGACAACCTCTCCGCGCCAGAGGCCTTCACGGGGACTTTGAGGAGGCTGGCCACCAGATCTTCAACAGTCCTCAGGCCAACCTAGGCGCTGCAATGGTCGACCTAGGAAACTTGGAGGATTCAATGGTGATTCGTTGAGCTCTTACTTATCTTCGCATCGCTAATGCTCAAGTGGAAGAACACAGCAGAGGGTCTTCCATCTCCAAGTCGAACTCCATGCGTCACTCTCGGAGTTGTCTAATCGACCTCGCAAAGGTCATCAACCTCCCTTGCAACCTGTTGTAGAGGAAGTCATCGAGCAGAACGTGGTGAGTGCTCAACACAACCCTGGAGCCAATGCTAGCGCCAACGCCGACCGTGGCGGGTGCGACCTTCGCACCAATCTTGAGCAGGCCAGGCGTGGTCGTGATGCTTGAGCCGACCTCGACCGGCATCACCTTGATCGGGAGGAGGCTAAGCTCCGTCGGCGCGCAGAGTATGACCACGACTTTGGCCCCCTAGGTGCCGTCAACATAATTAAGTGCCCAAGATAATCCCATATTAGTGCCTAAACCAATCCACTTTGGCCATCAAGCACTAACACAGGATTAGCTCGTTGTTGTTGTTGGGTCCAGCCTGGTGAAATCACTTACATAGCAACAAAGGATCGAACACATGCATTAAAACTCACACGAAGGCGGGTCTAGAGTACATTACACAATTTAAATCCAAATCTACCCCTAAGGGTTTCATTATTACAAACCATGGTTCATGACATGATAATAAAAGGTTCAGAGTTTGAAAACAGCGGAAATTAAACTAAACGATATGAATGACATCACGAGAGGCCATTCGTGACATCATTACTCATCATCTGACACCCACCGCAGCTCCCAACCAGGGGGTATCTCTCCAGGCCAAACATTCTCACCTGAAAACAACATATATAGCAAGGCTGAGTATACTAATACTCAGCAAGACTTACCCGTCTCAAAAATTAAATTACCTCTAGACAGGTAAGGCTTTTGGCTAGTGGGTTTGTTTTGCCAAAAAGCAACTAATATCATTGATCCTTACTTTCAATATTTTAGCTCAAGTTCTAGTGCATCAACCATTACTAAGTAAGCAAACTATTGCAAGCAAGAATTGTGCAATGCAATTAATCCAAGCATCAATATTCACATAGTTCCATCATTAAGGGATCAAATGGCCAGTTGATTAAGCAGTCTCAGATAATGGTGAGAGGCCGACGATCGATCGATTAATAAGCTTGCAAGGTGGACCTAAACATATGGAAGGGTGTCCTGATAAAGAGTTCACCAACCAGGAGGTTCCCGTGGATCTTCGGTTCGGGATAAGATATTACAGTCCTGGGTGCAAGGCTTATCTGGTATGCCCAACATAGTACATCGAGCCTCACACATGTACCCCTCATCCCGGTTGCAAGCCGGTGTCAGAGGTTTTGGTCTGAGCAGTCCACAGGGGGGGTCAACGCCGATGGTTTATTTGGTCAGTGGGAAGAGATCTAGAGCTAAGAACGCGATGGTTATGCAA
This sequence comes from Cenchrus fungigraminus, assembly GCA_036936925.1. NCBI lineage: Eukaryota > Viridiplantae > Streptophyta > Magnoliopsida > Poales > Poaceae > Cenchrus > Cenchrus fungigraminus. The sequence goes on along the minus strand of CM072768.1, from coordinate 73,771,337 downwards.
CGGCACATGGAACACAAAGAACACAACGAGTTTATACTGGTTCAGGCCTCTAGAGAGTAAAACCCTACGTCCAGTTTTTGATTGTATTGCTTTGGTTGTGGGAGAATTATGCCCTAGGAGGGCGCCCTTGCCCGCCTTATATTGGCTGACGGACAAGGTCGGTGGACCTAGAGTCCAGGTCAGTTACAACATGGAAACCTATCTCTAGTAGATTACAACATAATCCCGTGATCTTTGAACTATCTGGTGGCGCAGCCGACGTCTTATGTCTTGTCTTGCACGCCAAGTTACCCGAACGGATCGGATATGGTCGTCTGGAGGAATCTTCTGGAAGGTCTTCGGGGCCACAGATTGTCAGGTCTGTTGGGCCCACTGTCAGGTCGGTGAGTCTTCTGATGGGCTGGACCCACTTGTCGGGGACGACTATGAGCCTGGTCGATAGGGACCCAGGGGTACCCATGTCTCACAACCGGGCAGGCGAATGCTCAAGATTAGTAATAGAAAAATCCCTTGCCACCTCAATCAGGTACTAGGCTTACCGATCCCATTTCCGAAAAGTGCTTAGTACATTCAAGCACTTAACCCACGAAAGCCACTGGACCGTAGCCCAAATCCCAAGCTCTTACCACATGAGCAATCCATTTATAAAGATCTAATGATTCCAACATAAGAACCTATTCTCGCGAGTGACGAACATCACTCGACTTGTACCGTGTCCTTAGAGCATGGCAACTATCAACCTAGCATACTAGTAAGAAAGCATAGATACCTAAGGATCATGCATCAAGGGTTTCATTTCAACTCCTGAACATAAATGCACAATCATAGATAGAGATAGTTGCATAAATTTAAATAAAACATAGGTTAATGATCCAGGATTGCCTTCGTCAGCAAAGCTAGCCTTGGGCTCTTCTGGACTTTGGTCCAGGCCTTGATCTATTGCCATGTAGTGCACGTCCCCTTCAGCTCCCTCGTCTCCTCCTTCCAATACGAGCGTATAGCTACCGTCGGGGATTTCCAAACGAAGTATGCATATGCAAGGATTATTTGGTGAATTTAATTTAATTAACTACAAAACAACACATGACAAACATGAAGCATATGGTTGGGCACATTCACCTAGATAAGAATATATCAAGCATATTCTTTCTATTAAAACAAGTGATGGTGTTGGAAAGATTAAACACTTAATTTGATGGAGATTGTGTATACATTTATACAAATAAATTAAATTAATTTCACAAAAACAGCAGGGGGGTGATCCTAAGCTCCTTAGTCCTATTCGAAGCCACTGAACAAAATACACAAGCATTTGAGCTATAAATTAAATATGCCAAAAATGACAAAACCTAGCTTCCAAAACATGATAAATTCATATAAAAGTATTTGAACATCGTCTGAACCCAAACTTTCTCACACCTATTCGCTGACCCAAAACTAGGCTACACACCCAACAAATAGCTCATGAGCTTGTCTAGATTTTAAACTATGCAATTACACTCAGAACTACACATAAATCAAGAATAAATATTTATCACAGCTCTAAAATCATGATAAATTCACCAAAGGTGAATCTAAGCATAATAAGATTATACCCAGAAGTTGAGCAAAAAAAATCTATTTATATTAATCTACAGAAATCATTTCCTCAGATCTAGCATAAATACAAAATAAATCATAATAAATTATCTACTTAGTAACTTTGTTCTAAAACTTATATCAAGCCTAAACATGACATCTCTAACAACATATCCAAAGCTCAGCTCCAGATCTTATCTAGTTTTTGAATTATAGTAAAAGTAGGTCAAACTGAGTTTGAATTTTCGTTCAAAAACTAGCAGTCAAAAGTATAGCCATGCTTCGCAACAGTTGTAGATCCGGTCACAAGGAACCCAACAAAATTGGATTCACATTTTTCTAGTTTCTCTATAATTATCTAGGATTTTTCTAAGGTGCTAGACCTATTTCAAAGAAAACTAAGAATCTAGTTCTAGGCGAGCCCCTGGAAAGATTTTGGATATCACAGATATGCCCTTGGTTTACACAGAGGACCCTAATAAGAATTTGATCTTCACAACCATGCCCTCGCCGGCGGGGGAGAGTTCGCCGGCGGTGAGAGACGGTTGGAGTTGGCCAACAAGTGGCACGGGGTGGAGTGAATGATCACCCTGCATCGATTGGTGGCGGTGACTTGGCCGGAGGTGGTGCTGGTGAATGGCGACAGCGAGGCCGCAGCGGAGCAGCCGCCTCGGCTCGAATTCCGGTGAGAGGAGGGGCGGAGCTAGGCCATGGATGGCGGGGGAAGCTTGACTGGGACCTAGGGAAGATGTCTCGGGGGTTGGTTGGCGGAGGAGGCGAGCGGAGAATCAGCTCCACGGCGGCGGTGTCAATGACGGGCGGCGGAGGGGGGTCGTGCGCATGCGGGGAGAAGGGCGTGCCTTTTATAGGCGGGGAGCGGTAGGAGAGGGGGAGGAGGCGTCGGCCCGCATCGGCTCGAAGACATGGCCGCGCGGAAGGAGGCGACAGCGGGCGTGTGCGGGTGGTCAGTCGACCGGCGCGATGTGCGGCCGCGGCGGGCAAGCACGCGGGCGCCGCATGGCATACGGACGATCCCCGGCTCAATTTGGTTGGGAGGAGGGGCGCCGCATGATGGATCTTTCGTCATTGATCACTGTGGGTCAGGGCGGCACCGGCCATTAGCGGTACGGCAGCGGTACAGCGGCGGCCGCGTGGCGTTCCGGCCTGACGTCGTGCGAGAACGCGAGCTCCCGGCGCTAGAGCGTCGGCCCCGTTCAAATTGCGCCTGTTTGACCCGATTTTATTCAAAATATTGACTTGTGCCCCAAAAACTCTAGATAGGAAAGATGTAGATCAGCTAACCCTCTACAAGATTGGTAAAGGCCTACATATATTTTGAACCTTAGGTTGACGGGGAACGTTATGCCAAGATAACGTTTTTCTCGGCACGGTCAAAGGCTGATCCCGGCGTTTGACCAACTTTTTGAGCATCAAACACACAAAATTTGAATGTCTGCCTATTGGATGAAATGTGTCCCTTGAAATTTAGCACAACTTTCATATTGGCCGAAATTTTAGTACTTAAGTGAAATTTGGAGAACATGACAAAAGTTCTAGGATGGGGTATGGACACCAGGGGTTTGACCACTTGGAGTTAGGTTTTTACCAAGAGTTTGACTAGTGTTTTGACCACTAATGATTATTGACTTGGTAAAAGGTGCAATTACAAGTTAATTAACACCTGGGGCATTACACTTTGGCCCCTCGGGTGACGTCAACAAAATCGTGCGCGACTTGGAAGCCAAGGACCGCCGCCGTCACGAGGAGGAGCATCGACGCCGCGCCAAGAATGAACTGCACCATGGTGTTCCAGACAACACCTACATTGCCCCAGGGGCCCACGCGTTGACCTTGATGACGATCAAGACACCCAGGCGACCATTAACTTCTCGACGTTTTCGGTGCGACTCCAGTCCGTCTAGTATCCAACCAACTTCAAGCCAGCCATTGACAAGTATGACGGTCGCTCCGACCCAAACATCTGGTTGAAGACCTATACCATTGCGGCCCAGACTGCGGGTGGCACCTTTGACCACATGGCGGTCTACTCCCCTCAGCAATGGGCGAGGCGCCACTCCTGTGGCCACCACCTCAATCGGGTCATCATACGCCCCAAGGAGACGCTCAGGGATTACACGGTTCTTCGAGAACCGCAACAATCTTGCTCCACCCCTCTCGTAAAAAAACACTGCCGGCCCCACGCACGCCAGTCCACCGAGGGGCCAAGCGACCGCCACCAGGCAACGGAAAATGAGAAAGTAGATTAATTAGAGCTTTGTTTATTTCTGACTAGTAAAGTGCACATGCGGCACGCACGTGTTTGCAGCAAAATCTATAAATATATGTTTTATTTCCATTGAATATACACCATAGTACTGATTTTTTATTTGAATCTTCAAATCACATAAATGGTAATGCCGTAGAATATATACTATAGTTTAAACTCAGTAGCCTTCGTACATTTCAACCCAATTTAACAGGTAACAGCCAATCTTTGTATTTTCATATATTAAAAACACCAATTGTACATCTATCTACCTCTCTATTTTCTTATAGAATCTCCTCACCTTCATCTTGCAAATTCATGGAAATGGCTGGCATCAGGTAACCTTTACTGTAACTCAAGTGGCGGTAACTCGCGAACATGAAACGAGACCCTGTAACATAATACAGCTTATAACATAAGCTAAAAAAAAACTAATTGCCTGATTTCTAGAGACATGCAAGATGAAACAGTCTATGACTAACCTAATATCAGAGCCCATGTCTGCCTCATGTCTGGCCTGGCATTTGGAGAGATTGCCACCATATTGTTAGTAACTCAGGTGCTGTGTTTTTAGTTGATCATTTCACTTTGATTCTGTCACAAGTAAGTGTTCCATGGGTGGGCTGTGCCCTGGCACGTAGGTGAGTTCAGGTGTGAGATTCGCTCGCATGGGAACACGTCAAGGCACGCCCGCGTCGCGCGCCGCACTCTAGAGCTGTGGGATGGCGCAGTTCGTTCAGGGGCGTGGTGCACAATGCGGGCGTCGTGGTGTTGTGGCCAAGCGCCACCTTCTCTTGTAATCTTTCCCTTTATATAGTTGAATCAAAGATAGAAAACACGGTTGTTGTTTTGCCGCACAAAAGTTCCTGGTGTTCTCTGAGTTCGCGGTGTGTACTGGTGTTCGCGTGTGTTCTTCAAGTGTCTTCGTTCCCAGCTCCGGCGTGAGTTGGCCGGAACAATTGGCATCAGAGTTCGGTTCCGATCCTGGGCGCGTGATCCGGCAATCGAGTGGGCACTCATGGTGCAGCGGCGTTCTATCTCACCCACTCATGGCGGGCCGAGCGGATTCGGGAGCTTCGGCAAGAGTGGCGCGTCGTCCGGCGGTGGCGACGAAGTGCACTCTGGAGCGCGGTCTCGTGATCCACTGGGTCACGAAGGAGATCAGCAGCAACACCAAGTACCCTGTACTCACGAGGACGAACTACACCGACTGGGCGGCCCTCATGCGCGTGATGCTGCAGGCACGAGGCTTATGGATCGCCGTGAGCGTGGGGACGGACGACTACACCGAAGATCGCATGGCGCTGGAGGTCATCGCCAAGGCGTTTCCGGCGGAGATGATGGGGGCCATCACCACCAAGGCCACAGCCAAGGTCGTGTGGGACGCGGTCAGGACCATGTTCATCGGTGTTGAGCGAGTGCGGAAGGCGAGAGCGAACACACTCCGGCGCGAGTTCGACGCTCTCAAGTTCCACGACGGGGAGACCCTCGATGACTTCCACATCCGCCTCAACAAGATCGCGCTCGAGCTCGTGGTCCTGAACGATGGCTGCACGGAGGAGGAGCTCGTCTGCAAGCTCCTGCAAGCGCTACGGGAGAGGTATCATCAGGTCGCTATTTCGATCGAGACGCTCCTTGATCTTAGCACCATGTCTACGAAGGAGTTGATAGGGCGCCTCAAGTCGATGGAGCAGCAGCTCAACCTCGGCGGCGGATCCGGCTCCATCGCCAGGCTCAACCTCTCTGAAGATGAACTGGTGGCGCGTGTTACCGCAAAAATGCAGATCTCCGGTGGGGGATCTTCTGGGAAATCGAGAGGCTCATCATCGTCGAGCCGCGGCCGCGGCGACGGTCATGATCGTGGTGGCGGTCGTGGCGGCTCCAGGCCACCCTGGGCCGGCGGTCAAGGCGGAGCTAGTGGGAACGTCGGGAACAGCGGCCATGGCAGGGAGGAGCTCGCTGACGATCAATGCAGGTACTGCAAGAAAACAGGCCACTGGTCCTGTGAATGCAAGAAGAAGAAAAGGGACACAACGGCCCAGGCAGCCCACATGGTCCAAGTGGAGGAGGGGGAGCACACGCTCTTGGTGGCCACGGCGCAGGTCAACGCTCCACTCCCCACCGCTTCATCCCCAACCGCGGTGGCTTCCCCCGGTGAGATCCACCTTGACGAGCAGAAGCTATTCGTCCACCTCAGCGAGAAGGAGGGAGACTGCGCGCGATGGATCCTCGACTCGGGCGCCACCAACCAAATGACGGGGGAGCATGGTGCCTTCTCTGATCTTGACACTGGCGTCCATGGCACTGTGAGGTTCGGCGACGGCTAGATGGTCAACATCGAGGGCCGCGGCATGGTCCTCATCAAGCTCGAGAGTGGTGAACACTACACGCTCGACGGGGTGTATCACATCCCGCGCCTCACCTCCAACATCATGAGCTTGGGTCAGCTCGAGGTGGACGACTTCAAGATCCTGATGGAGAATGGTGCCCTGAAGATCTGGGACCAGCGACAGTGTCTCTTGGCCCGGGTTCCTCGCTCGACCAACAGGCTCTACGAGCTGAAGCTAAGGTCGACATCGACAAACCAGTGTGCTTGGTGGCTCAAGGTTCGTCTCCGGTGTGGACTTGGCAGGCCAGGTACGGGCATCTCCATTTATGTGGGCTCCGACAGATTGCTCAAGGCGACATGGTGCGAGGGCTACCGCAGATCGATCAGGTCTGTGACATTTGCCTCGCAGGCAAGCAGAGGCGTCAGCCGTCCCTGAGCAAGGCGAAGTACCATGCTGCCTAGAAGCTGGAGTTGGTCCCTGGGGACATCTGTGGCCCTGTGACACCGACAACGCCGAGCGGCAACAAGCTGTTCCTGCTATTCGTCGATGATCTCAGCCGCTATATGTGGGTGGTGCTTCTGAAGACAAAGGACCAAGTTGCGACGGCCATTGTGGCGTTCCAGAAGCACGCGGAAGCAGAAGCTGGGAGGAGACTGGGCACATTGCGCACTGACCGTGGCGGGGAGTTCACCGCGCATGCGTTCGGTGCGTACTGTGCAGAGCAGGGCATCCAGCGACACCTCACAGCACCCTATTCACCCCAGCAGAACGGGGTGGAGAGGAGAAACCAGACGGTGGGCGCGGCCCGCAGCATGATGAAGGCCATGTCGATGCCCGACTGGTTCTGGGGGGGAAGCCGTGAACACGGCTGTGTTCATACTGAACAGAGCTCCTACACAGAGTGTGGACGGAAAGGCACCGTATGAGGTATGGTTTGGCTCCAAGCCCCCAGTGCATTTCTTCCGTATTTTTGGGTGCGTTGCACATGTCAAGGTCGCCGGCACGCACCTCGCCAAGCTCGACGACAGAAGTGTGTGCCAGCAGTGTTCATCAGCTACGAGCCGGGGTCGAAGGTGTACCGGTTCTTCAACCCCGTCATGCAGCACATTCTGGTCTCGAGGGATGCCATGTTCGAGGAACACCGTCCCTGAGACTGGGGCAAGGAGAAAGGAGCTGGACCAGATGACGACCATGAGCCATTCCAGTGCGAGTGGATCACAATGACTCCTAGAGCAGGCGGCTCTGGGAACACTGGCGGCGGCGACGCTGGAACGCCACACCCTGAAGCACTAGTGCCGTCCGTGACGTCTACACCGAGGAGCAGAGCAATGCCCACGTGCGGGTCTGAGCCCTGCACACCCACACAGTCTGCGCCTCTTCCAACTACTTGTGCACTCGAGTTCACATCTCCGCCCGAGCTAGTTGAGCTTGACGCTGATCACGAAGACGACGTGCCACTAAGGTTCAGGAAGCTGAAGGACATTCTGGGAAGCTCCACTGTCCCAGGCCTGGCTGATTGGGCTTACACTGAAGAGCTCATGGTAGCCGTTGGTGACGATCCAACATCTGCAAAAGAGGCCAAGCAAATCAAGGAATGGCGTGTGGCAATGCTGGAGGAAATGGCGTCCATTGAGGAGAATCAGACTTGGTCACTGGTGGAGCTGCCAAAGGGACATCGAGCAATTGGGCTCAAATGGGTTTTCAAGATCAAGAAGAATGAACATGGAGAGGTGGTGAAGCACAAAGCTCATCTAGTGGCAAAAGGATATGTACAGCGGCAAGGCATTGACTATGAGGAGGTCTTTGCACCTGTAGCCAGAATGGAGTCAGTGAGGGTGATCCTGGCAGTGGCTGCTCATCAGGGATGGGCTGTGCATCACATGGATGTTAAGTTTTCATTCCTGAATGGGGATTTGTCTGAGGAGGTGTATGTGGTTCAGCCACCAGGGTTCACTGCAGCTGGTCATGAAGCAAAGGTGTTGAAGCTTCACAAGGCATTGTATGGGCTCAAGCAGGCTCCAAGGGCATGGAATGCTAAACTGGATCACAGTCTTGGGAAACTGGGTTTTGTGAGGAGCAGCTGTGAGCATGGGCTATACACCAGAGGTGCAGGCAAAGCAAGGCTGGTGGTGGGAATCTATGTAGATGATCTCATCATCACAGGTCAAGACTCTGGAGAGATCAGTGTTTTCAAGGCTGAAATGAAGGCCATGTTCAAGATGAGTGACTTGGAAAGCCTGTCTTACTATCTGGAAATAGAGGTGAAGCAAAGTCCAGGGAAGATTGAGCTAGGTCAGAGCTCATACGCAAAGGAACTGCTGGAGAGAGCAGGAATGGGAACCTGCAATCCATGTGCTGTGCCAATGGAGAATAGGCTGAAATTGTCCAAGAACAGCAACTCACCATCAGTTGATGCAACCTTGTTCAGAAGCTTGATTGGTAGCTTGAGGTACCTGATCCACACAAGGCCCGATCTGTCCTTTGGAGTGGGTTACTTGAGCAGGTTCATGGAGGAGCCAAAGCAAGAACACATGGCAAGAATGAAACACTTGCTGAGATATGTTGCTGGTACACTTGAGTTTGGATTGTTTTACAGGAGCAACAATGCAGATCTGAACCTGGTGGGTTACAGTGATAGTGACATGGCTGGGGATTTTGATGATCGCAAAAGTACTTCTGGAGTGATCTTCTTCCTTGGTGGAAATCCAATGACTTGGTTCTCACAAAAACAGAAAGTGGTTGCCTTGTCTTCATGTGAGGCTAAATATATTGCTGGAGCAGGAGCTGCTTGCCACGCGGTCTGGTTGAGGAGGCTGATCAGAGATGTGCTGGATGTGGAGCTCTCACCACCTCTGATCAAGATGGATAACATGTCTGCGATGGCATTGAGCAAGAACCCAGTGCTGCATGATAGAAGCAAGCATATCGACACTAAATTTCATTTCATCAGAGAATGTGTTGAGAAAGGGGAAATTGCTCTGGGTTTTGCAAGCACACAAGATCAGCTTGCAGATATCTTCACCAAATCATTGGGGAAGGCAAAGTTTCAAGAACTCCATCGGCGCATTGAAGTGACAGACCTACAACAGCACCAGACTTAGAAGGAGATTGTTAATAACTCAGGTGCTGTGTTTTTAGTTGATCATTTCACTTTGATTTTGTCACAAATAAGTGTTCTATGGGTGGGTTATGCCCTAGCACGGAGGTGAGTTCAGGTGCGAGATTCGCTTGCATGGGAACGCGTCAAGGCACGCCCGCGCCGCGCGCCGCGCTCTGGAGCTGTGGGATGGCGCAGTTCGTTCAGGGCCGTGGCGCACAATGTGGGCGTCGTGGTGTTGTGGCCAAACGCCACCTTCTCTGGTAATCTTTCCCTTTATATAGTTGAATCAAAGATAGAAAATGTGGTTGTTGTTTTGCCGCACAAAAGTTCCTGGTGTTCTCTGAGTTCGCGGTGTGTACTGGTGTTCACGTGTGTTCTTCATGTGTCTTCGTTCCCAGCTCTACGGAGAGTTGGCCGGAACACATATCTATCTATCTATATAAACTATATAATTGGTACCTACTAACGATTTCTCTTGCCTCTCAATGTGCCACGTCATAACCCACTACACGTCATATCACTATCCACTATAAGCCATGTCAACATCCATCAAGCCATGTCAACATCCACCAAATCATATATTTATGTCTTCGTCGATTTTCTGTGACTAATATCATGTTGTATTTGCGAGTAGCACGCCATAAAATTCTCGCATTTGAAATACATGTAGGATCAATCATTTAAAATGGTACTCTCTCAACAAAATTAACATTTTCATATATAATATTGTTTACAGATGAATATCGCGATATAATCGTTTTGGTGTTTCTACTTACACACACCTTAAAATTTTGTTTAAAAATTCTCACGGCAACACGCGAGGTATCACCTAGTCTCTAATGAATCCTGTGGCGGAATTTGGAAAGCCTTCCACCATATCTTTGATCAACCCTATGACAGCAGAACTATTCTGCTATACTTGGGTTGCATAGGGTCATAGGGGGTCACGGATACGATAATTGTCATTGATCTGAGACTTTGATTCTCCATCAAAGGTGGACTCGAAGTAGCATATCTATATAGAAGACACTCCAAGGTTTGGCGATGGTAAATTTAAAAATTACACATAATAACTTCACTGCTAGCCATACTATTTTTCCTCTGGTTAGATAAGGTTGGGGATTTTGGTTCAATCTTAACTGTTGCCTCAGCAAATTTATATAGATTTAGAGTGATTTTTGGTGATTCAGATAATCCTACCCCTGCATTGCGAATTTTCCACTGATTCGGTTAAAATCACCACTCCTGCTGTGCGATATTTTGTTTGATAGAATTTGGCACGAATGTTCCTTTGCTGCTACTAGCAAAATGTACGTGCGACACACACGTATCTAAAAAATCACAATAACAAAAAAACTATTTTTATAATGTCGCACATGTCTAAAAAACCAAAGCTGCAACGATAGCGTGGGGGTGAGGAGAAATCTGCAGCTACCTCTCGCAGCTGGGGAAACACGGTGTCAGAGAATCGCTGACGGCAACATGCATTGACGCGTGTTGGAAAGTAATGGACACATAGTGATGTGTGATTAGTGCAGACCCATATTGCCGCTTGATTTGTAGATCATAGTAATCCATATTGACATGTGATAATTGTAATGTCGTAAACGCAACTGCCTCACCGAGGCCGCCGACCTTGATCACTAAGCCTTTTAAAAAAACACAACGTGATTTGGTTACCAATTATCCCGCAAAATCCCTTAAAAAACATGCCACACTGCTTGTATCTCTTTCCAAAACACAATGTGATTTAGTTATCAATTATTCCAACACAACGTGATTTGGCTTACGAATTATTCAAAGGGTTGACGAAAGGGGCGGTTAGACCATATAAAACGATTTGTAGAACAAAATTGAGGGGGGGACCCATTTTTCGACGTTAGAGAATACTTTTAGCCAAAATGTGTTTTTCACCAACTCCTTTTCTACCGACGCCTCGTACCTGTTGTTGCCGCCAGTGCGCGAGGCATACATGCACTCCCTTTCCAAACCAAGACGTGATTTGACTTTAAAAAAAAGACATGATTTGGCTTAGGAATTATTTCCCGGCCCGCACTGCGCGATTTAACTTTACAAAAACTCCCTTCCAAGCCAAGACGCGATTTGACTTTCCAAAAAGAAACATGATTTGGCTTAACAATTATTTCCCGCATTGTGCGATTTGACTTTTCAAAAAAAAAACAAGTCATGATTTAGATTTGTTTAGCAATTCTTTGACACGATTTGACTTTCCAAAAAAGAAATCATGATTTGGCTTAGCAATTATTTTCCGCATTGCGCGACTTACTTTCCAAAAAACAAGTCATGATTTAGATTTGGCTTAGCAATTCTTTCCCGCATTGCCGATTTGCCTTTCCATCAGATGCAAGTCACAACTATTAAAAACGAAAGGGCGACCCATCAAAAGATTACCAACTCCTTTTCTACCGGCGCCCCATACCCGCCGCTGCCGACAGCGAGCGAGGCATACATGCGCTCCCTTTCCAAACCAAGACGTGATTTGACTTTCCAAAAAAACAAGACATGATTTGGCTTAGAAATTATTTCCCGCATTGCACGATTTGACTTTTCCAAAAACTCCCTTTCCAAACCAAGAGGCGATTTGACTTTAAAAAAACAAACCATGATTTGGCTTAGCAATTATTTCCCGCATTGCGTGATTTGACTTTCAAAAAAACAAGCTATGATTTAGATTTGGCTTAGCAATTCTTTGATGCGATTTGACTTTCCAGAAAAAGAAGTCATGATTTGGCTTAGCAATTGTTTCCCGCATTGCGCGATTTGACTTTCCAAAAAAACAAACCATGATTTAGATTTGACTTAGCAATTCTTTGACGTGATTTGACTTTCCAAAAAAAGAAGCCATGATTTGGCTTAATAATTATTTCCCGCATTACACGATATGACTTTCCAATAAAACAAGCCATGATTTAGATTTGGCTTAACAATTCTTTCCCATATTGCTGATTTGCCTTTCCATCAAATGTAAGTCACAACTATGGAAAAGAACGAAAGGGAGGGGAGACCCATCAAAAGAACTCGTTCTTTATAGTATAGATAGATATATTTATTTGGATGGGATTTTGCCACCAACAGTTTTTTTAGCCTATTGCCTACGATTTTTTCTTCAAAAACTGTTGAGCAAGACCAGATTATGGCAGGACGCGATAGTCTGATTGAATCATTTCTAGATTGCACTTCAGGTTGCATAATTTGTAATTTCCACTCTAGCTATCTACTTGTACGGTCAGCATCGCATTGCTAATAGATTTCGAGTCCATGACATCTGACAAGTGCCAAATGAAAATCATACTCTGGCTCTGGCCCTTGTTCCCCGCTCGTCCACATCCAGACGTTCGCTTTCATCAATAGTACTATGCTAACTCTTAAATCGATTGTTAAAATGGACCAGATCATCATGAATTCGAGCAGCACCATGCAGCACAGCCGCCGCACGGTTCACCTCGTCAAGTAAGCGACGAGCTCCTCCTGGTCCTGTCTGGACGACCCACCGTCGGCCACGGCGCCGCGGACGGCTCCCCCGAGCTGCGCCGCTCGCCGCCGCATCTCTGTCCCTTCATCCGAGGCCATCATCCTCCCGATCACCTCGCTGGTCGCGGCCACCGGGGTGACGTCGTGGCGTTGCTCCCACGGCCGCACGAGGACGCCGGCTCTGAGGTACTTGCAAATGAGCTCGGAATCCCATGGCTGGTCGCTGTGCATGGGCCACGCCAGGATCGGCTTCCCGTGGCTCAGGCTCTCGGTGGAATTCCACCCGCAGTGGCTCATGAAGGATCTCTAGCTGCGGCGCCCACCCGGTGACCACCACGCCGACGCCCTGCGCAGTGCCGTCGCCGATCTCAGACGTCGTGACGGCGCGATGCGCCGCTCACCACCGCGGCCTCGCCGCGCATGTCGGTGCGGTCGGGAATGGCGACGCGGGGTCGGGAGCAGGGGACGTGTGCGCGGGGACCTCGACCGCGCGGAAACGGACCGCTGAGAGGAGGACGGGTCGGCATCGCTGCCCCAATCGTGGAGGCGCGCGCGGGCCTTCCAGAGGTGCGGCTCCGGCGCGACGTAGTGGACAGGGAGTCCCCGCGACGCGAGCAGTAGGAACAGGGAGAGGTGCAGGAGCTGGTTCAGGTGGCCCTGCACTAGGAACGGCACCGTCACGGTGGTCACGACGGATTTGGGTTCCATCTCCAGAGCTGGGCGCGATTTCGTTTGGGATCGGACCGGAGGAATGAGAAGGCAAATTCCGTGGTTACGGTGGGCTCGACGTGGGTACACGTGGGTGGGTAAGATGACGTCGTATAACGAAAATATTAGTTTTTTGACAAAAACACTCTCTAAATTACAATTTCTATGATTCTACTCACTTTTTTTCCTCCAACAATCTGACGGGTAAGTCCGGCATAAAGGGTAAGGTAGATCCGAATTGGATGGAAAATTTTTTTCAGATTATTCGATCTTTATATAGTACGTATATACACAGCCACATATAAATAGCCATGATTACAGACTCGACAACTTCGCTAAAGTTCATCTTCGTCAACTAAAGCAACCTGATAACAACCAAATTTAACAAAATGAAAATCCGAAACAAACCAAGACTTGCCGCTGAAGCCAACTAACTGAACTCTTGGTTGCTTTATCCCTGATACCTCCTCCGAGTACTCGAAACTAAGCAGAGGCTTTAATGTTCATCGAGGACTACTTTAAACATCCTCACGAGTCATTTCAGATTTCTTCTCCATGGCGAAAAGGTCTAGTAGTGCATCATTTTCTGACCTACACAAAATGGTGAAAACTCGTGAGCTTATTAAAAGGTACTGGGTTGTAATAGCCGGATGACCCGGTAGGTAGAGAGTAGAGACACGACAGAAGACATGGTAGATCCTGCTGCTCCGACGGCTTCGGAGAATTGAGGGATTTTGGATTGATTAATTCTTCTTCATTGATTGATTATCTGAACACACTACCTCCCTTTATATAGAGGGGATGTCTTGACCCTTAAGTAAAGATCCAAACTAACTCTAATCTTATCTCTAAATGATCTTATCCAACTAACCCTATCACATGTATTGTTCACACACTAAAGTACCGTGGGCCCAAATTTAGCTGGTCCCACTCCCATTACACTACTCCCCCTTTTTTTAGCAGCTCGTCCTCGAGCTGCAATAGACCCGACTCAACACACGATTAAGCCTTTTACATCTCGACTTAATCTTTTTTTTACCACAAACAAATAAAGACTCCATGGCGTAGCTTTAGTTGATGGCACCACAGGCCAACTCCTAGTCGCAGAGCAGAGGAGCCGCCCGCCGCAGCCAACCCAGTCCATGGTGCCGAAGATTGCGTCATACCTTGCGCTGCCCGCACACGAAGATAGGAGATGCCCTGCGAGCGAGGATAGAGCAAGACAATGTCTCTGTCGGTGGCTTCGCCTCCCATTGGAGGCCCTGATCCGGACTCCTTGACGAGGAGTCAACAAGTCCGCCGCAGCCCGCCGCAGCAGAGTTGTGAGGAATCTTGCAGCGCCCGCGCTGTCAATCTTGCGAGGAATCCACGTAAGTAAAGATCCAAACTAACTCTAATCCACGTTGGTTTAATTCTTCTTCATTGATGGATTATCTGAACACACTGCCTCCCTTTATGTAGAGGGGATGGGGATGTCTTGACCCTTAAGAAAGATCCAAACTAACTCTAATCTTATCTCTAAATGATCTTATCCAACTAACCCTATCCTATATACTGTTCACGCACTACAGTACTGTGGGCCCAGACCTAGCTGGTCCCACTCCCATCTGGGTAAACAGAAATAACATCATGGAATATACACAAACCACAAAACATAAACATCAGTGGCGCCAAAAGGAATGCAATGAACATACATTTTAATTGCAATTGCAAGTAGAAAGACTGTAATGAATAAACAAACATTGTACGATTATTTTCTCCCCGCCCCACAATAAATAAGCCTCATGGTCAAGGGGCTCAGTTGGAGTGGTAAAGAACATTGGCTGGGAGGCTCTGACCCAGGGTTCAAATCCTGAGTGCGACACCATTTCATTGAAAATTACGTTGTGGGGGGTACTCCCCTA
Organism: Cenchrus fungigraminus; assembly: GCA_036936925.1. Taxonomy (NCBI): domain Eukaryota; kingdom Viridiplantae; phylum Streptophyta; class Magnoliopsida; order Poales; family Poaceae; genus Cenchrus; species Cenchrus fungigraminus. The sequence goes on along the minus strand of CM072768.1, from coordinate 73,755,959 downwards.
TAGTTTTCTTTAAAAAAATAATTAAGCCTTATATGTTCGGAAACAAAACCTAAATCAAAACATAGCTGTCAGAGCATACTTCAACTTGACTAAGATGACTTCCTCAGACAGACTTACAAGGCAATCAAAACATAAATGAGACTGAAACTCTAATTTGTTTCAAGCAGCAAGTGAAAGACATAGTGAAGGTATAATCTTAAGTAGTCATACAATGAGGTTCTAGTTTATCGGTAGAAAATACAGTTTTCATGTAAAATGCATAACATTCGAAATTTAGGCCGATGTTCCACATGATTGATAACCTTAACCGGAGTGCATATGAATAAAAAAAAGGAGCCTGGCTTAATGTTTTTAAAATGAAACAATAAGAATAATATCTCTGTAAGCATATTAAAGCCACGATAGCCAATAGGTTGCATGCTGTATATCTATTACTAAAACATGTGCCAAGCACATCCTCATAAACACCTGCACAATACATGACAAAACACCTGCATAATAAATGTAAATCACACTACTTGCATATATGTTCAAGTCCCCTACGCCCCAACAAAGAAAAGGACAAAGTTATCTAAAACATAAAGTTTCAGAGAAACTATCAACCGATTTTTAGTCATAAAATAGTTAATATAGAAACAAAAAGTCTACAACTAAATGTATATTCGTTGTTTTGAATTTAGGCATTCTCAATGAAAGAGAACTAATAATGGAACACAAACCCCTTATGCATACCCACTAGGTATCAACCAGCATTAAGAACTTATTGCGTTCCAGCCTAAAAATTTAATTCACTTCCATATTTTTTCTCTGATTCTTCTAATATTTCAATAGTCTAACTTATTAGAATGAGTAATTGATCATAACGACTTTCAACAATATGATAAATAGCATGTATGTCGAATGCTTAAAAGTATGGTGCCTTAATAGCCGATTCTGCCTTGCAAAGTATCTATTCAAATCCTTCATGCAAACATACGATATGATTATTGAATTGTAAATTTAGAAGTTAAATGCAATACCAATACTTTTAATCTGAACCATTGTGCAATCTCAAACTTCCAAATTACATATTTCCTTATTGAAAACAGAAAATATCATACACAAAATTATAAGTTTAAGTGATGAACTAAACTGGTGTATGTACCACACAAAAACATTTTATCTATTTAAGCAATCAGTTAAACAGAAAATGTACCAAAGAGTGCCATCACAAACTAACGAAACAAACAAGCAAGAGGGCGAATTGGCTTGTAGTCCAATGGTAGGACGGTCCAGTGAGACGCTACTCACCAGGGTTCAAATCCTGGTGCTCGCACCTTTTTATGGGTTTTTTCCTAGGATTTATTAGCGTTATGCGTTAAGTGGTAAGCGGTGTTCCCGTCGACAACGAGGCGCCAATGGTGACTTCGGGAATCTAAAGATTTGTCGGGTGCTCAGTCCTTCGGAGGTGCTCATAAGGGTAGGGTTTGCCGATGTGTGTTTATAGGGGTGAGTGTGCGTGCGTGTTGTGAGCGTTTGTGTTGTATTGTGTAATTCTTAAAAAAAAATTGCAAGAGCTCAACAATTCAAGGATACAATACCATATGTAAAAACACCATGAAATCTTCAAATAGAGCACACTAAAATATTTATGTTGCATACATCTATATATTATAAAGATCAAAAAACAATTGAAAACATTTCTCACCCTATTTGGGTCCGCCTTACCCCTCACACCGGTCCCGCTTGTCAAGTAATTAGAGAGTGGACAGGGTGGAAGACCCATGAAAACTGCTATTTAGAGAGCGCTTCTGCCAAAATCATAATTTTTTTCTCACTAGGCGCTTCATTTACCCGTCGTCGTACCCACACCTAGCGTCTCCCAAGTCCCATCTATTGACCTCGATGTCCCACGTATTTTCCATATCTGCAGTCGTCTCACGGGACTCTTCCTTCTCCCACGCGCTCCACCGCCACAAAATCCTGTAGTCTCCGGGCCGCCTCTCCCACCCTACTTCATCACTGGCCTGACGCTGCTCCCTCCCTACTTCATCACTGCCGCCCCCCCCGGTCAGCGTGTGGAGGAGTCCATGGCCCCGTCCCGGTGGCGCGCAGAAGAGGTCGCGAAAGTCAGTTTGGGAGAGGTCTGGCGCCCACCGGAGCTTCGGCTGCCGTACGGGGCTCTGCCACTACTCGCCCACTGCAGGTAGGCAACGTCGCGCGAGGCTCTGCCTTAGGCATCCGCCAGACCTCGCGCCACCACCTGAGCAGGCGAGATTGGGCAGGACCAGTGTTGGGACAGGAGCAAAGGGTTGAGGGCGCAACTGCCAGCGGTGGGAAAAGGCTAGGGCGGAGCTCGGCCATGGTGTAGGAGCAGGGCGGCACGTGGCCGTCCGTGGGCGGCTGGCCCTCAAAGAGGCGCGGGCTAGGGGTGGCCGCGGCGGCCATGTCACGGCGCACCAGCGCGTGGGGGCAATCCCACAAGTAGGCCAGCGAGCGTGGGGTAGTGGGCAACTCCCATGACGATTGCCCACGACGGCCAGGTGATGGCCACAACAGGTCTTGCTAGTGAGTGCCCATGGCGGTGGGGTGACGGCGTGCGAGCAATGGGCGCTTGACGAAGCAGTGGCGCGTGACGGTGTCCGACAGGAGGGCCACGTATGGCAAGAAAGACGACACAGCGAGCCGGCTCGGGATGGGTGGTGGCCTTCCCGCAAGCCTGGTCGGGAGGGGTGTCGGTCTTCGTCGGCGCGGAAGCTGTCCCCACACGAAGCTCTTGGAAGGGCCGGGCGATGCAGCGACGCCATGGGTGGCACGACTGAGGTGGATGTGTCGACGCCAGCGACTCGCGAGCCCACCCGCGGCGGTGGGTGAGGCCGACATGGGTGGTGCATGCCATGGGGGAGCTCGGTGCGTTCGGGGCTGAGCCGAAACGAGGGGTGAGTGAATGCGCCGCACCAGCCTGACTCGGTATGGCCATGTGAAGTGCAAGCCTGGGGCACTGCACCGGCCTGAGCGCTTGGCCAAGCTGGCTGCCGCCACTGGCCACTCTGGCCTAGCAGCTGCATCGCTGCGCTGGCCACTGTCCACCCACCGCTGGTCAGCCCGCTACTTGCTTGCATGGGAGAAACAGAGGGGTTTGGATGTTGTTGTTGTGGCCTGGAAGAAGGATCTCAAACAATCAAGCTCGTGGCTTGCCGCTTTACTTTGGTGAACAGGTGGCGTGCAATGGAGGCCACATGAGGGAGCTCAGCTGGTGCCTGGTTGCGTGCTCGATGCTTGATGGGCACGTGTTGTCACTTCGGTTGGGAGAGCGAATAGATGGGGCAGTTGGAAAAAATGATGGTGAGAGGGGGTAGTGAACTAGTGATAGTCTTGAGCTGGTGAGCATGCATGCATGTTACAAGTGTCTTGTGCATATACATGGCCAGATGGGCCAGGCCCGATGGGCCGGCACGGGCACGGTCCGAAAAAGCCCGGCACTAGAACGACACAACACGGACAGGATTGTGCCTCGGGCTGGCTCGGCATGATCGTCGGACGAGCCTAGGCCGCATCCTCGGCACGGTGGCTCGGCACGGGCACGACCCGATTTTTGGGTTGGCTCGATGCGGCACGTCAACTTTTAGCTTTTTAACAGCCCATTCTACCTCCTTAGTATATAAAGTGCCTCAATCTTATCCCAAACCCTAAGTCCACATTTCCACCCATCCCCAACTCTCCCTGACGCCGCATCCCCCGCCCACGACCGCGACCTGGGGGACATCATGGGGTCACAGCCTCCACCACCGCCGGCGCCAACGGTCAGGAGCCGCATCGGCCGGCCCCCGTGCGAGCAAGGTGGCGGCGCCCATGCAATGTTCGAGGTCCGCTAGCCTCCGTGGCTCTGCCGATGCCGGCGGCTGGGGCCCATGGGCTCCTGTAGCCACGCCGCCTCTGGAGCTCGGGATCCACCGCCGGCAGCCGCACCGGCCTCCGCTGCCCACTGCCAAGGATTTGTTGATGGATTTTACTATCTGTGTATATTCATTGATCGATTCACGAAGTTTGGTGATTTTTGGGATGATTTTCTTCGATTTTTGCATCTCAGTTTCGATCTAGACTAGATCCTATATAGCTGGTAGTGGTGGCCCGACCCTAGCCCATCAGTAGCTCGCCGTGCTTTGAGCCGGTCCAGCACGGCCTGAGGGGCATTAGGGCCGGGCCAAATCGGGCTAGGGCCAGGCTCGGGCCAGGCAGCCCGTTTGGCCATCTATACTTGTGCATGCATGAGGAAAGAGAGGTGCGGTGTACCTCTGATGTGTCTATGTGTGTGCTTCAATGTTGGAAGATGATGAAGGCACATACGATGGGGGCTTGGCCTCGACAAACAGCCTGTTTGTTCCGCCAGATCAATGCTACAGTACTAGCCTTGCTACAATACCATCGTGTATTGTGAGTTCACGTATCAAATCGAATATTTTGACACATGCATGAATCATTAAACATGGATTAACGACAAAACTCATTCCATAACCCTCGGCTAAAATCAGGAGACGAATCTAACAAGACTAATTAAGCCATGATCGGACAACGTCATGCTACAGTAACAAATCTCTAATGACAGATTAATTAGACTTAATGGATTCACTCACGATTTCTCGTCCACCCGTGTAATTAAATTTGTAATTAGTTTATGTTGAATACTCCTGTTAGGTCTTGGTTTGGTTGTCCAAAAATTTTACCAGAAATTTTTGCAAACTAAACAAAGACTAAAGGCTCTCTAAATTTAAGCTAGCAAATTTAGGGACCAAACTCTATAAGATTCAGACCATAACACTATACAATTTTGAGCTAAAAAGAAGTAGAGTTTAGTTGGATTGTGATGAATGAATTAAGGTATCACCCCTATGAGAAAGAAATTGAACTCGACCAACATAGAAGAGGTGGCCCACAATATAGAAATTCAAAAGATTTAATAAGATTTTGGTTTGAAAAAAGTTGATCATCCTTCTGTGTGGCACAATTTTATTTGGATTTTTTTTTGAATTTAGCAGGAGATCTTGCTGTGAGGAGGAAGGTTTCAGAACTGCTTGAGGGCTTGTTCGCTTCCATGGGATTCAATCCGGCCGGAATAATAGATATATCAAGAAATTTATGATAGAGACTCGGATTCATTCTGGATCGAGATTTAATTTATTCATCATGATAGGTAGAATAAGAGACCGAAGAGCCGGATTGATTCCACACATCTTGACTAGTGGATTGATTCCGAGTCTCATGGTGTGCCTATCATGAGTAAATTAATTTTCGACCCGGAATAAATCCGGATCTCTTACAGTATCTATCATGATTTTCCTATTACATTTATCAATTCCGGTCGGAATCAATCCGATGGAAACAAATGAGGCTTGAGAGAGATCAAGAAGCGTGCTTGTGATTTTGAGGATGAGAAGAAGGGATCAAGATAAAGAAAGAGGACTGGGAGAAGCAAATCAATGTATAGACAACTCTTCACTGTATTGATCTTATGAATATAGCACGTGAAAGAACCGAAGCTCTTTAATGTTGGGTACCTATTTAATTTCATTTATACAAATAAGATGATTTTTTTTTGCTAATGTGGCCAAATCCGATTGCTTTGTTATGGGATAGAAGACCTACACAGCTGTGGGAATCATTAAAAACTTTGTGCGCACATAATTAACCTGCTAGTGAATCAGAAGGAAAGGGGTTGTGTGACAATGTTAAATTGGATGATGAAATGTGAATCGGAAGAAAAGGGGCTCTTCCACATGCGAGCATGTAAATTGCATCAAGAGAAATAACTCAAATCTACTAAAGATCATCCCTTTCATTTGGGCAAACAAAGAGACCAACAATCCACATTCAACCACAGCGAATCAAATATTCAAACCTACAAATAATTTAAGAAATCAGGATACAAAATCGAATGGCAAATCATTATTGTTCACCTGTTTTCGATGGAGCCCCAAGCATCCCGAAGAGCCGCCCGGCATGGGGTGCGCTTGACAGGTACCACCGCCGGCAACAAGCTTAAGCCCTGCCACTGGACTTTGCGGCCGGATCCGACGAGGCCGCTATGCCAAGAAAAAAAGCTCAACTCCAACCCCGCTAATCCCACCATGAATGTGCCGGCGAGGAGTGCGGAGCGCGCGGCGACGGGGGCGCCCCGGTGCAGATCGAGTAGGCCAAAGGTAGCGGTGGAGGCGACGATGCCGTTCCAGTAGTCATCCCTGCGGTGGCGCGCGAGGGACATGCCGCTCTCCAAGGCCGAGAACACGGCCAACTGGCCGGCGGTCCTGCCGGCGAAGCGGGGCACGTTCGTGCGTACGGCATGGGCGCCGCCCGCTAGGCGTCCGCCGCTGGGCGACTTGCAGAGTCCCCTGATGAAGTAGAAGGGGGTTCCGAACGACAAGCCCATCAGGATGCCGTCGCCCACGTAGTCGATGACGCGGTAGCGGTAGTCCGGGATCTTATCGTAGTACATGGCCAACTCTGTGTTTATCGGCTACCGCGACGGCGACGGCGGTGGCGTAGCTTTACATGGAAGTGTGGAAGGAACTGAATCGCTAGATTCGATGATCATGTATCGATGAGCCTTTAGACAGGCCTTTGGAGTTTCGCTGCTTAAGAGTCCAGGAAGGAATGAAGAAACCAATGGATGATTATCAAATTTCAGTTTGAGATCAAGTGAGATACAATGGACTTGTGTTTATAATGCTAGCAAAATGTACGTGCGGCACGCACATATCTAAAAAATTACAATAACAAAAAAATATTTTTATAGTACCGCAGGTGTTAAAAAAACCAAGACTGCAACGACAGTGTGGGGGTGAGGAGAAATTAGCAGCTGCCTCCCGCGGCTGGGGAAAAACGTTGTCAGAGAATCGCTGACTGACCCGGTTGGAACCGCAATGGAGGGCCCCGTCGACAACAACACCTTGGCTCCACGTCGGGCACTCGTAAAAAAACGCAGGTGAGAAAGCCCATTCCTGAATAGGAAACGTGGTGGTTGCATGGATTGCGATTGACGTATTGGAGTAACGTGATTGACAGATAGGATAAACGTGATTCACGACAGCATGCATTGATGCGTGATGAAAATAAATGTAAGGTAGGGATGTGTGATTAGTGCAAACTCATATTGCTGCGTGTTTCGTAGATCATAGTCATCCATATTGACACATGATAATGCGACTGGTAATGATGCCGTAAACGCAGCTGCATTTCCGAGACTGTCGACCTCGATCTCTTAAAAAATACAACGTGATTTGATTACCAATTATTCCCCAAAATCCCTTAAAAGAACACGCCACACTGCTTGTATCTCTATTCAAAACACAACGTGATTTGGTTACCAATTATTCCCCAAGACCCCTTAAAAGACACAATGTGATTTGGCTTACCAATTATCCAAACAGCACTTCCAAAAAAAAAACACAACGTGATTTGGTTACCAATTATTCTCCAAAATCCCTTAAAAAAATGTCGTGCTGTTGTCGGTGTTTTAGCCCGGCAACCTACCAAGGGGGTTACCCGAGGTAGACGATTGTGGTGGGGATCGCCAGACTTGGAATTCGAAGGTGAAGGCAGAGACGCGGGACAAAAATTTATACAGGTTCGGGCTGCCAAGGTGGCCAACCCTACGTCCTGTTTGGAGTATCATATGTGGCGCCCTGCGCTTGGTGTTGGTTGAGTTGTCCTCTAGGTACCCGACCCTCCTTTATATAGTCCGGGGGCGGGTTCCTAATCGGTTACAAGATAGGAGTTCGGATAGGATTACACGGTATGAGTCCTAGTAGGAATACAGGAGAATTCTAGTAGGAGTTCGTCTTCATCCTTCCATGTATAAGTACCCGGGGTGTATGCCCGACAAGCCCCCGAGCACTTTGTAGTCGAGAGTAGTAGTTCGAGTAGTCTTGAAGCCTCTTCGAGTAGTTCTTGAGCGTCCTCGAGTACTGCTTGGAGAAGTCTTCAATAGTACTTGAACTGCCACGAGGCTGGAAGGTGGTCTAGCTCATCAGTCTTGAAGTCGAGATTATATGGAAGTGCGATTGCAAAATCGCACTCCATATGGAGTAGCCCCTGAGTCTTAGATTGAGTTGCGGACTCTAGCTGAGGGTCAATCTTAATTCTGAATCTTCCGTCTTGAAAAAATTGAATGATGGGTGTAGCATAGCAGCCCCCGAGCCTTGAAATGATTAGGTAATCAATCCAAGGGTCTTCAGTGTTCGCGAAAGCCATCATCCGAGTACTCTTGCAGTGTTCAGCCCTCGAGATTGTGTGCCAAGTGAGCTGTATGAGCCACATTGAGTAGTTGTTATTGTGAAGCCCCCGAGCTTGAGAGTAAGCGAAGTCTGCTAGAGTTGTTCTCAAGTAGAAGTTTGAACGCAGCCCCCGAGCTGGAGAGTTTCCGAGTAGTAATTTAGCATCGAGCCGTGGAGCTGAGAAGTAGTCGTGCCGTCAAAGCGGACTTTAGATGCGACCGAAGTCGACTTTAGATGCCAGCAAAGCGGACTTTAGAATGCGACTTAAAAACCAAAGTCGACTTTAGATTGCAGCGCGAAGCGGACTTTGTAATGCGACTTGAAAACCGAAGTCGACTTTAGATTGCCGCACGGAGCGGACTTTGTAATGCTACTTAAAAACCGAAGTCGACTTTAGTTGCCGCACGGAGTGGACTTTGATATGCGACTTTAGAAGTCGATTTTAGTTGCCGCATGGGGCGGACTTTGATATGCGACTTTAGAAGTCGACTTTAGATTGCCGCGCGGAGCGGACTTTAGATGCGACTATAGTAGTCGACTTTGTGCCACGCGGGGTGGACTTAAGATGCAAAAAACGAAAAGCACTTCCGGAAGGCAAAATCGAATGAAAAAAATCAGAGAAAACGACTAGTTTTGCCGCCAGAGCGGGCTTAAGATTACGACCATTGAAGTCGACTTGAGATTGCGACTGTAGAAGTCGACTTGTGCCGCTGGAGCGGACTTTAGGTGCGACCGTTAGCGTCGACTTTTGTCACCGTAGCGGACTTGAGGTTGCGACTATAGAAGTCGACTTGTGCCACCGGAGTGGTCTTGAGGTTGCGACCGTTAGCGTCGACTTGTGCTACCGGAGTGGGCTTGGGTGCGACCGTTAGCGTCGACTTGTGCCACCGGAGTGGGCTTCAGGTTGCGACCGTTAGCGTCGACTTTTGCCACCGTAGTGAACTTGAGGTTGCGACCGTTAGCGTCGACTTTTTCCACCGGAGTGGACTTTGGTGCGACCGTTAGCGTCAACTTTTGCCACCGGAGTGGACTTAGATGCGACTGTTAGCGTCGACTTGAGTACTTTGGGTATTAGGACCCATGGTACGGAGCGCGAGTACATATTGTACGAAACCCATGGTACGGAGCCCGAGTACTTAGGGTACGAAACCCATGGTACGGTTGCCGCCAGAGCGGGCTTTGAGATTGCCTCCTTGGGATATAACCATTGTGACCTCCGAAACTTAGTATACCAAATTTGTGGCCGAAGCCCCCGAGATTCAGTGTTTCAAGCTCGCGGCGGTTTGGTCGATATACCCCAAGAGTAGTCGGCAGAGTGTAGTTCTTGTGAAAACCCGCCGAGGAGCATACACGAATGAGTAGTCGGCTTGTTGTCCTGCATGATGAGGAAAACGAGCCAAGGAAAAAAAATAATCATTTAAATAAATCACTTAGCTTTTGCTGCCTGGCAGACTGTTGATGAAGCCGTGGCGCTCGGCGATAGAGCCGCGATGGCTATTGGTGAAGATGACTAACCAGAGTTGATTCTGACTAGTTGTTGGTGGTGTGGAAGCCATTCTTGACTAGTTTAGAAAACTAGTTGAGATGAGTAGTCGACGCGATGCGGCCGGAAGACGATGTCGCGGCGGCGCATGGCGTAGTCGAGGTAGAGCTGATGTGGCCGCAAGACGATGTCGCGGCGGCGCACGGCGTAGTCGAGGTAGAGTCGGTGTTGCCGTGAGACAAGTAGTCGCGGCGCACGGCATGACTGAAGTAGAGCCAGTGCGACAGGACAACAAGTTGATCGGTGGCACAGTCGACCCACGAGACGGAGTGACCGGGCGCACGGCGAGAGCCAGTGCGACCGACCGACGAGAAGTCGAGCGGCGAGACGGCGCGTTCGGATGCGGTATAGGCACAGTAGAGCCGGTGCAACTGGGCGACGAGTAGTCGAGGCGCGAGACGAAGTAACCGGGCACACGGCGAGAGCCAGTCCGACCAACCGACGAGAAGTCGAGCGGCGAGACGGTGCGTCCGGATGCACGGCATAGGCGTAGTAGAGCCGGTGCAACCGGGCGACGAGTAGTCGAGCCGCGAGACGAAGTGACTAGGTGCATGGCGAGAGCCAGTGCGACCGATCGACGAGAAATCGAGTAGAGCTGGTGCAACCAGGCGACGAGTAGTCGAGCTGCGAGACAGAGTGACCGGGCGCATGGTGAGAGCCAGTGCGATCGATCGACGAGAAGTCGAGTAGAGCCGGTGCAACCGGGCGACGGTAGTCGCGGCGTATGGCATAGTTAAAGTAGAGCCGGTGCAGCCGTGGGATGATGTCGCGGTGGCACATAGCGTAGTCGAAGTAGAGCTGGTGTAGCCGCAGGACGATGTCACGGCGGCACACGACATAGTCAAAGTAGAGCTGTTGCGGCCGCAGGCGACCGCACGGCGAAGTAGTCGATGACGAGCCGCGCGAGGAGCCGAGGCACCTGATTGCTCGCATAGGCGAAGTAGTCGACAACGAGCCTTTCGTGTTCTTCATTCCTTTTTCATACATATACTATGAAATGAGACAGAATTTCAAATATTTAGTTCTCGACACATGATTATGAATGTTTCGTCCAATAGTATTTTAATTGTATAAAATCCATACAAATTTAAAACATCATGAAATTTGTATGGACATCAACATATCATGTATGGAGGCTATGGTAAAAAATTGAGATGGTTTCGAATTACTCAACTTAAACACTATTTACAAACTGAAGCATCTCACTGGAAGTTTCTGAGATGTTGACTCATGTGACTAGATTTTGTGGTCTTTGTGATGTTTTGATTCAAATTTGACCTTGGAACTTTCCCTAGGATCATTAAACAACATTGACTGACTTATGTTGGTTAATGGCAAAATTTTTGTGTAGTTTTATAATTTTGAACATTATCGGACCGCATGAAATGATAGAATTTTAGTTGAAAGTACAATCAAACTAATGTTTTTAATTCATCAAAGTTTAAAATTGACATTGTAGAGTTAGCTTAGCAGGTAAATATCATAATGCACTCAACTTGTTTTTAAGGAAAATCATTAAAAAAACAAGAGGGAAATAAACAAAATTTGTTAACTGACAGTTTACCGTGTGTAGCTCATGGCAAACAGATAATACACACGGCAGCCTAGTGGTTGCCGTGAGTTATGGATCTGGCTCACGGCAACGCGGGACCTTTGCCGTGAGCTGTAGATCTAGCTCACGGCAAACATATGCCCTGGAACCTTAGGTTGCTTGCGGCTGACGTGTGGGACCACCGACTCTTTGCCGTGAGCCCCAGATCTAGCTCACGTCAATGGTTCCATAGCCCCACTCGTCAGCCGCACACGCGCACACTTCACACACGCACCACACACTTCTCTACTCCACAAGCTACACACTCCACACACGCACTAGACACACACGCGCACACACACAACCGCCGTCGCCGCCTACCACGCGCCATCGTCCCCTCCGCCGAGCGCCATCGTCCCCTCCGCTGAGCGCCCCGTCCCCGCCGCAACTCCCGTCCGCGTAGCCTTCGTCTTCCCCAATGCCAGCCGTGCGGTCCCCGCCGCGACCGCCCCCGACACCGGCCGCCACCCGTCGCTCCTCCACCTCCTCTCCCCCGGCGTGCAAGATCCGGCCGCGGACACCTCCTCTCCCGGCCCGTGCCTCCCCACCACCGCCGTGGCTCGAGGGAGAGGTCGTCCCGTGCCTCCCCACCGCCGTCGGGGGAGAGGCCGGCCCCGACCGCTTCCCCCTACCGCCGGGGCCCCTCGCCACGAGCTTCGCTGCCCGTCGCTCCTCCACCTCCTCTCCCCCGGCGTGCACGATCCGGCCGCGGTCCCCTCCTCTCCCGGCCCGTGCCTCCCCACCACTGCCGCGGCCCGGGGGAGAGGCCGGCCCGTGCCTCCCCACCGCCGCCGGGGGAGAGACCGACCCCGGCCGCCGACCCCGGCTGCTGCCCCCAACCGCCGGGGCCCCTCGCCGCAAGCCTCGCCGGCCCTAGCTCGCGCCCCTGTTCAGGTGAGGAACATGCACTTTGTCAATTTTTAGTTGCTGAGCATGCAGTTAGAAAATTTTAGTTAGTAAATTTTCTTAGGAAATGGATTTAGTTAGTTACTTCTCATATGCCGATGATGATATGAATTGTACCTAGTGTTCTTGTTGGGTAACATATGATGACCTTGAGCTTGTGTTGTATCGGTTATATGCTTCTAATGGTTGTCATCAAACTGTGGGAGACGTCCATTCCCAAGCAACAACTTGGTTGGGATGGACGTCTCTCACAGTTCCATGGCTGTCATGAACCCTCTTTTTAGTTCTTTTGATTATCTATGCTCTAAGTTCAAGGTCCATGCAAGAAAAAAAATATCTGTGGCAAATTACTATCTTGGACTGTGGTTGTCGGCCATTGTACCGTTGTTTTGTTGTAGGCTTTGACCACCTCTCCATGTAGGGGAGGTTCTATTCAAATTTTGTTTGATTTTAAATTCAACTTTATTCATGTCTATGATGATATCAAAACTTACCCAAATTTCATGTTGGGTAACATATGATGACCTTGAGCTTGTGTTGTACCGGTTATGTGCTTCTCATGGTTGTCATCAAACCATGGGAGACATCCATTCCCAAGCAACAACTTGGTTGGGATGGACGTCTCTCATGGTTCTATGGCTGTCATGAACCCTCTTTTTAGTTCTTTTGATTATCTATGCTCTAAGTTCAAGGTCCATGCAAGAAAAAAAAAATATCTGAGGCAAATTACTATTTTGGACTGTGGTTGTTGGCCATCGTGCCGTTATTATTTGAACTGTCTGTGATGGTTATGGTGATATTTTAAACTACCTGTGATGATTATGATGATTTTTGAACTGTCTGTGATGGTTATGGTGATATTTGAACTGCCTGTGATGTTGTATCGAATGTAAGGTGCCATATATGGTTCGGGGAAAAATAAAAAAACAAAACATGTACTTTGCCATGAGCTATTACACCTATGCCGTGAGCTTCGGCTTGTGCTCACGGCAAAGTTGTGAAACCTGGCGGCTGGGGATAGCCCCTATGACGTGAGCAAAGGGCGCGACTCACGGCAAACAGAAGCTCTATGCCGTGAGCAACAGGCCAGCTCACGGCAACTAGAAGCTCTGTGTCGTGAGCTGGATGTACGGCTCACGGCAACCACATAACGTCAGCTCACCTGAGAAGGTGCCACGTGTGGACTCAGTGTCGTGAGCTGAAGAGAAGCGGCTCACGGCAAACAGAAGCTCTGTGCCGTGAGCTGGATTGTCGGCTCACGGCAACACCGTTCTTTCACCGTGAGCTCGCCGTCACGTTCACGTCACAATGAGCCGTCAAGACACCTCCCGTGAGTCCCATTAAACACCTTTGCCGTGAGCTATTGACCACTCACGGCACACGTTTGCCGTGAGTCAACCGGCCGCCTCACGGCAACTAGGCTCGTTGCCGGCAGAACTGTACCGTGAGCCTTTTGCCGACGGCAACTCACGGCAAAGAGGTTGCCGTCGGTGGACCGTTCTTTGCCGTGAGGAACCGGCTCACGGCAAAGAGACTGAATCCGGTAGTGACGTGTACTTGTTATACTCCGATGAATTTATCCTGTGCCATGCATTTGCTGTCTTTCTTTAACTTACGTTTACATGTATGTGATTGTTTAAACGGTAGGACGCATGTCTACTAGATTAAGGTGTATTGATATAACGATTTTGAAATTAATAAAGCTTACCATTTCAAAAAACAATGAACAAGCAAAGATTAACTAGCTAGACACCATCCTTGAGACTAGTTTCTGCCTTTTCTCATGCGCAATCAACATTTATTTTAACCCATTAGTTTAGAAAACCAATATCATCCAAATTTACTAAAATTAATGAATGCCCTCAAGGTCAGTAGTACTATATACTATCTACCCTACCCGGGTCCCCCAGGGTAGCTGATTTGATTTCCTTGGTGTACAACTACAATGGATCGGAGGGCGGGCGGCCAAAAGAATTGAAGGCGACCGACTGATAAGACGCAACAGAACTCAAGCGCAATCTGAAAGGCGCTTCGATTCCTTCTTGCATATGGCCGTTGCACCCGCGCGCGGAGCAGAAATCAGAAGGGGTGCAGCCGCTTGCGGCCGCAGATGTAGGGGGCGATGCGGCGGCGCCACCACCGCACGACTCCCGGAAGGAAGCTCGTCGTCGTTGACGAAGAGGACCCACCCTAGCTGAGCCACGTGGCGCCAGCGGCCCTATATAAGGTCCGACGCGCGCGGACGACTTCACTCACCGCGCCACCGCTCTCGTACTGTCCCGCCCTCTCGTCTGTTAGCAAATAAGCCACGCCAAATGGATGGTGTACGTGCGTTACGTACGTGTGGTCATGACATGTGTGTGCGTTCAGTGGTGCTCCGCTATGTGGAACGAGCACGGGCCAGCAGGAGCTCTGCGGTAGGCTCGGTCAGTGTCAGTTAGGAGGGGAAGGGTGCGTCCTGTAAGAAGCTCGGCGTGTGTTGTTGAGAAAGAAGGTGGAGGTTTGTGGTGTAGGTTCGTGGTGTTGATCCACGTGGAGAAGGCCGCATCGTTCGTGCGAGCTAGTGACTCACGGCGATGCTGAACGGGTGCTGCGAAAGACGGCGTGTGTCGCCGGAGAACAAGGGATGGCTTGTGTAGCCGGAGAGGAAGGATGATGCACAACAAATTGTGGATAGTGCATTGATTGTTCTCTAACCACACAAGCTTCGTCTCGGGCGCCCCATGGGCGCCCCGCCCCGCGTTCCGCCCGCCACCGCGCTAATCTCTGCGCTCCGGCCACCCCAAACCGTCCAGCCGTAGATCCGAGCTCCACGCCTCACGCCCGTGCCATTCGTACTAGTCTCCTCCCTTCCCGTGGCGTATGGGGGGGGGGATCCTGAGTCCGCCCGATCGCCGCCCGTCGCCCGCCGCGCCGGACTCTACCCGTCGCCGCCTACCGCCGCCCGTCGCGCCATGGACGTCCGGGAATACGACGACGACGACGACCTTCTCGACATGGAGAAGCCCCCTCCGCCCGCCTCGGGTCGCGCCGCCGCCTCGCCTTCCCGCGGCTTCACGCTAGCGGTCGGGTCCTGCCTGGAGCTGGAGCCCAGATCATCGGAGGTGGGGCCCTCCATCTCGTCGGCGGGGGGAGCTCTGGTGCTTCACCGCCTCGGGGTCGGCGTCCCTTCAGCGCGGTCGTGCGGGGCCTGGGCTTCGACGCCCCCGACGGTTCCCCCTCTCCTCGCCCGCGATGGTCGCCATCGCCCCCGCCTCCACCCCTGTCACACCTGTTTTTCCATAGAAAACCAAGTGCAAACCTATATGCATGCCAGGATTAAGTTTCATGCATATAGTTGACATAAGTGAATAACAGAAACAATATCACATAAGAAAAAAGGGAGATTATCAGAGTATTACGCTAAATTCTGGAAACGAAGGCACCAAACTCCACAAGCAGTCGACTGGGGGTTGCGTACGCCTAGCACCAGCAACATCTTCACAACAACTTCATCGCATCTTGCACTTTCTGAGCAACATTGTTTATAGCAAGGGTGAGCACATGTCGTACTCAGCAAGTGCGGGGTAAGGATGAATGCAAAGGCTTTATAGTGGACTGGGCTCTAACCATTTAGCATTTTAGTTGGTCCAATTTTATTAAACAACTATTTACTAGTAAGAATAAGTATATATCATCCCACACTTAACACAAAGAGATAGATAAGATACGCCATAAGCATATGGCAAGCATAATCATGATTTAAGTCCATCTTCAAGTTCAATTATCATGTAAGGGTCCAGGGCGCTCTTGACCGTGAGCACGGCTAATTGATTAGTTTTACACTCTGCAGAGGTTGTACACTTTCACCACAAGTCGCGTAAAAGGTCCGAAGAACTTTGGACCCAACCACGCGATGCCGGCCAAGCATCATAGGGATTGCATAGGGACGCTACGAGACATTTACAAAGGTTTCCCAGCAAGTTGCAACCCACAAGGTCCGGATCAGTTAGCAAGGTATAAAGCCCCCTAGCAGGTCAATACCCCGCCATAAAAGAACAAACCCAACCCCCACTAGGGCGGGTCCATACCCCGCAGTACCGCCGATCCCTTGTCCTTATCAGGTAAGGTCATCCCAAGCTAAAGTTCCTAATTAATTGGCCAAGACCAGTGCCCATTTAGTCCTTGTGGTTGCACTGTTTTCCTGGGTGGTTCTCCATGTTCCAATTAAGTATGTGGTCTTGTATTAACCAGAGATACATATCATAAAAGTAAAATAAGTTCACCATTAAATGTTCATTAAAACCACCATAACCCAAGGTATAGCAACTAAGCATAACTACCCAACAGAAAGGTAAAACCCAGGTTGACAAGGAATGATCATAAAGACTAGGATAAACCTTAATAGGACCCATCAATATTAATGCAAAGCATATGCAAAGTGATTAAATATAGTTATTAGGACAAAAGCACAAGGACACACTTGCCTTTAACCAGAGTAATGATGTTTCTCAGAATGTCTTCACTTCTTGCTCTTCAAAGCTCTCGAACCACGTTCACTCTATGCGCATCAATCATCGGCACAAGCATACAAAGCAAACAAACAAGCAAACTAAGAACAATACACCAATCAAAAGAAAAGATTTAAAAGAACGCATTAAAGGATATGCTCGATTCTATGGATCACTAAAGCACACAAACCGTGCTTAGAAGGAAAAGGTCTGATTAGCTGCACATGGTTTGAGCTTGAGCAAACACTAGAAAGATTTAGAGCTTCAGATGAATTTGATCAAAACAGATACTGAGATAAAGCTGACACGGAACGTCTAACGAACGATTTGCATATATGAGAGAACAAGACTATGAGCTAGGTTTATTTTAATTAGCAAAAGGTATGTAAAGGATATTTCATAAAGAAAATACCATAAGTTAGAATTAATGCAATATTATATTTTATTTGCAAAGACCGAAGTAAGAATCTAGTCAAATTTTATTTATAAATATTTATGTATAGATTACATCAATTAAACACTTTTAACTTAGAAAAGATAAACTATATGAATCATCTAAACGTAACTTTATGATTCGAGTGGACCGTATTGTTACTGAAAACATCATGACATTGATATTAAACAAATTAACATTTATTTATAAAACCGGTGCGAAAAGCCTAATCAACTTTTACTTAGAAAAGTTAATTAACTATTAATCAAATTAACATTTGGTTTATGAAAAAACGAGATAAAGATCTAATTAGATTTTATTTACAAAAGCATGTGAAGTAAACATTAATCAAATTAATATTGATTATGAAAAACGGTGTGTAGCACTATATAGCTTTTATTTAGTAAAGACATGTTTAGCTAAGCATTAATCAAAATTAATATTAAATTAATTTTCAGAAAACAGACATGATGAAAACTCACCACTAACGTGTGCTTTATTACATTATTATGAACCTAATGCAACTTGAACCGATTAAAACGGAGCTAAAACATGGAAACTAGGAGATAAACAAGATGAAAAGGACCTAGTTGCGATAACCAAAAGTTCTCAAGGCTCACAGATAACTACGAGATAACTTTTGTTACTCATTCTCCCATCTGGAACATATAAAATCTCTACCGTTTGACCTCTTTGACTTTGAGCAATTGGAGTGGAGTCCATAGGTGCAGCCTGGGCCAGGTTCTCAAGTCTCTTGACATCTAGCTCAGACTTGTCTATATCCGACAACATTTCAACGAACATCTTTTACACGCATATAGACTTGGAATCTGCACAAGAGCTCGACCTTCTAGCTAGAAGTTCGTTCAAACATCAATCCCCAATGGAAAGAACAGAGATCCTAGAATTCTTCTTAGAAGCCTCTTCTTCCCATACCAGTCACAACGAACCCCACCAAGAATCAGAGTCAATCCACGAGAGTCTCTTAATAGACGAATTTGAGTCTCGACCCTGCACGTCCTATGATTCATTTAAAGAGCCTTCTCCCGAACCGCGAACACCGAAGGAAGAAGAGATTCAACCTTCGGAGTTCTCTCACGTATTCGAGGATGATTCTTCTAGAAACATTATAAATACCTCGAATCACTATCGACACGAGAATCCTACGGCATCGATAGACCTTTATGAGGTCCTCGATGAAGTTTGGAATCATGGGACCATAGTGGATTGGTCGCCTCAGAAATCAAAGCCTATTTCCGAAGAAATTCGGGTTAGCTCGATTCCCAGAGATAGATTGAGACACGAACAATCCAAATAAAATATTTGGAGCTCATGAAACAGATTTTAGAGCCTTCTAATAAATAGAATAAGCTCAGGAAAAATGAGAGTAAATTCCAAACAAATTCGGAAAATTCTCGGAAGGGTTTGGTCAGCACCTAAGCGCATTAAAAAACCTTTTGCACTCATGAAACACCAAATGCATCGGCATGAATGCAACACTCACAACCATTTATTTAATTTAGAAAACCAAACAATGACTTTTCCTATACTATATTTCCTGTAAAGAAAATAAATATTGGAAAAATTTTAAAATTATGAGAAAATTATTATTTAATTATTCTCTCTATTCACATCCTGAAATTAGAAATTTCAGGGTGTGACAACCCCCGGCGACGTTACTGTTGACGACTGTTAAGTGCCACTTTTAGGCCGTCAATACCTGCATAAAATAAATGGAAAGTGATCATCAATAGTAGAATAGGGGTTTATACTGATAATTTCCACAAGTGTTGGTGTTTCTATCTTTTGTTGCAGGACACTTCGAAATGCGCATGGAATGATGCAATTAAGTGCAAGTAAACCAATGGCATAGATATGACATCATCATAAACAACCTGAAATGCCATATTGGTCTGCACCATTGCAACGGGCTCGTCGAGACGGTCAAAATGGATATATCATTTGCATACATAGCAGCCCGGATGAGAGAGATATCCACAAGACATCATGTGGGTCTGGTGGGACCCACACCAGGCCACGTGGCGATGTGCTGCCACATAGGATGCCATGTGTCCATGACACCTCATCAATCCAAGAGAAGCACTTCCCGATGAATCAGACGCCACCACATGTTCAGCACAAGGATTCAAGGGCCCACAACCCGAGCAAACCGCCTCCAAACCGCGTGGGCACCTGGAACCATCATAAGGGGCCACATAGTAGTCACTGGGAGAAAGCACAACGCGAGAAGTGGTGGGCCCAGGTCGGCCGACCCCTTGGATCGGCCGAATCGACCTTGCCACGGTTCGCCATCTGCTTCCACGTGGTGCTTCCTAAGTGAATCCTCAAGCCATTCCCGGGTGCCCAAGCTGTTCTCACGAAGCTATCCAGCCCCTATAAATATATGTGACTTGGGGACATGCCATGGTGTGTTGGCATCTTTCCCCAAGAACGAACCTCTACGGGTGCCTTTGTTCTTCATTTAGACTAAAGTGAGTATTCCGACATTTTCTATTTAGACTAAAGTGAGTATTCCGACATTTTCTATTTAGACTAAAGTGGTTTCTTACATTATTGAATAGTTCTTGTGTTCTTCATCTGTTCTTGATTTAGAGGCTTGTGTTCTTCATGAACTCAACCTTTTGATCTTTCAGTGTAGTTCATAAGTTACTAATTCTGTTTGTATGCCAGTTAGTCTAACTAGAATAAAGTGGGTATTCCGTATGTTCTAATTAGATCAAAGTCCTTCCGTTATCCTTTGCATGAGATAGCTAGTACCTGAGTGGGTTCTAGTCTCTCCCTCGTGGGTTCGTCACTTCGTATTTATATAGAGTGCTATAGTGTTGCTAACGGACGCGTAGACATAGTCGTGCTATAGTAGTGATCAGCGGTGTAGACATGGTGTCTAGACTGCGGGTTATCCTTCGTTTGCCACGTATCCCACTGTTAGTTAGGGGTAGGCCGCAGTAGTGACAGCCGTTGGACCCTTTGTACTCCCCCATGTTCGGATACGGCGTAGAGTTTTCAGCCAGAACCGACCTGTCATATCCAGGAGGGAACTCACTACGTGAAAAACTCACTTTGGTAACGAGTATAGATTGCCTTTAGTAACGGGCAAAGCGCCCGTTACCGATCAAGTGTTACAAATGAGCCAAGAAAGGTAACGGGCATATGCCTGTTACTGATAACACATATTCTTAACAGTCATCAAACAACGACCGTTACCACAACTAGCCACCAGTCACGTGAAATGGCTGTTTCTCTGGGCCCACAGGGAACTTTGGTAACGGGCACCAAAACAGAGCCCGTTACAGTAGCTCAACATCGGAGACGCGTGCTGTGTACCTGCGTCTCCTCTATCTAGATGAAATGAGACACGTCTATTTCACGCGCGTCTCAGCACATCTAGGATTCGTAACGGGCATCAAACTACAACCATTACCACAACTAGTCACCGGTCACGTGAAATGGCTGTTTCTCTGGGCCCACAGGGAACTTTGGTAACGGGCACGAAAACAGAGCCCGTTACTGTGAACTCAACATCGGAGACGCATTCTGTGAACCTGTGTCTCCTCTCTCTCGACGAAATGAGATGCATCTATTTCCACACGCGTCTGCTGTCTCTCGACTAAAGGAGACGCGTGCTTTCAACCCGCGTCTCCTCTATCTCGACGAATGGACCAAGTCCTGGGGCCCACCGGTCAGTACTGGTAACGGGCTTTTACACTGCCCGTTACATTGTTGGCATGTAACGGGCGTTCTGAATGAAGCCCGTTACTCACTGATCAGTGTTTGTAATGAGCTTTAATTAATGCCCGTTACAGATACATAGGCCACCCCTACAGTAACCTGCCTGCTTGCCGGCTGCATCCTGGAACCAGCCAGGATTTGGCAGCCATCAGGGGCTGCATCCTGCCATCCTGGAACCAGCCAGGATATGGCAGCCACCACAGCAAGGAGACATCACAAACACATTCTCACATCACAGATATAGGCAAGCAAGATCACATTTATAGACAAACAAGATCACATTTATAAACAAGCTAGGATCACATCAAGTTTCAAGTTACTCTCATCAGGGCTTGTTTGGATGGAGTCATGAGAAAACTGCCTGAACCAGGCAGTATCTGACCCCAACCAAGTAAGCCAAGTAGGTTTCTCAGGCAACAACACCTGACTAAAGAAGAATGAATGAGTTTCAAGTTTCTGGCTACAATGAACTCACGGTGCACCATTATAGAAGTTGCCCTTTCGGTCGATGGTCTCCTTAAGAATGTACTCGCACAGCATCTCCTGGACACGCTTTAGATCTTCTGTGGAAACATCTACAGCAGCTTTGAAATCCTGCAAAATACAATCATTTATGAGAATACAAGTAGAAATCAGTTTCTAAAATCAGATGGAGAATATGAGCAGAGACAAGGTTGAGCATTATTATCTACTTACAGCAGCCTTCTTGATGTCAGATATGTTATCGAGTAGTCTTAACATATGGAATGCCACATGGAATCCACACAAAGAGGACCGCCATGGCTGCTGAGCACACTGCATCGAGGTACCAAAATGACAAGTTAATGCAGTACCAAATAGGTATGAAGGGACCATAAAAAAACCTCTGTCTTACATCGAGATTTGTTTTGTGATTGAGTGTGGCTTTTGGCTTTTTTTTCTTTCCTTTCGTCACTCCATCCTGTGCATGATCACCAAAGGCCCTGCATGATCAGCAATACCGATTACAAACACTAAGAGATTGAATTTTTGTGAACAAAACCTACAAGATACTATACCAAAGGCCCTGCATGGTCAGTAATACCGATTAGAAATACTAAGAGATTGAATTTTTGTGAACAAAACCTACAAGATACTGACCAGTCCACAACAGATTTGAGGTCTGAGAACTTTAGCAGGGGATGTTGTTTAGCAGAATCTAGATACCAAACCTCTTTGAACTTCATACAGATGGTCACTGTTACCCAGTGGCTAGTGTAGTCGGCACCCACCATGTAGTCGTTGTTCATCGCATTTGCAATTGCTTTGGTAACAAGGCTAGAATGCTGAGAAATATTTGTGGAAGTAATAAAACCTGGATCTAAAAACCCAACACTGATCTGCATCTCCGCTGCCTTGTCCATCATTTTCCTACAAAAAATCAAATTGTTAGCATGCATGAACTTTGTGGTCAAAATTAAAGAAATATCTTTTTAGGTTTTAAGTGACTTACAATGTCCACAACCTCAAGAAGGTAACATCCAGAGAAGCCAGAGTTATAAGGTTATACACACTACTGAATGCAATGTTTAACATTAAAGCACCACCACCACCTTTAAAGTAGCGTTGATCCACCTTTGCTGGAAAGGCAAGTTTATCCTTACTGTGTTCCATGACATAAGCATTTAACCTGGCACAATTTGGTCCAGCAGCCTCTAAGTTTGCTTCTGACAACATAGGTGCACCAGGCTTGTATTTTGGTCATTCCTGTTCTGTCCCAATAATACAGTTAAGAATCTCATCTTTAGACAGAGGTTTCCTGGCCTGGTTCCCCTTATGCAGTGGAGATTGCCTGGGCTCCTCCTCCTATTGCAGAGGCTGCTGTACATGTTGCATCTGCTGCTTAGGGGGAGATTGCCTTCGCTCCTCCTCCTGCTGCTGGAGAGGCTGCTGTTTCGTCTGTTGCTTATCCTCATGTTGCAGCTGCTGCTTAGGCGGAGTTTGCCTGGGCTCCTCTGGCTGTTGTCGACGCTCCTGCTGCGTAGTTTTGCTGATCTGCTGCTGCTGCTGTTGAGCCTTCTCTTGCTGACACTGAGCTGCAGTACCTCCATCTGATACTGTACCCCTGCTACCTGTTGCGGCTTCAGGGTTGGGATGTCTCGTCATGGGTGGTATAAGGATCCTGTCCTTTGGCCATTGGATCCTTTGAACGAGAGCCTCAGCTAGGGTTGCTATGTCACCCCCATCAATTGGTACAGGCAGAGGGTAGTGACCCGCATTGGCCCACACATAAGTAGGTTGCACCACAACATACCCATCCTGCACCGGTACTAAATGGCAAGCCTTTTAAAATGGAAAGACTTTCGCTAGTGCGAGCTCCACATTAATCCTGGTGCCATCCAAAAGGCTGCACGCGATTAGCTCTGTCAGCTTATCTATTGTGTCCAGCATAGGTGATCGACTATCACTATACACTTGATTCGCTTTGTCCTCGTTGGCATTCCAATGGTCTTGCTCTCTGCCACACACATCTTCCTCGCTGTCATGCGCATGTTCTTCCTCGCGGTCATGCGCATCTTCCTCCTTGCTGCCATGCACGTCTTCTTCCTCGCTGCTACTGACAGGCGCTGGTAATTCGGAAGGAAGAAGTACATTTTTCGGTATTTCGATGCCTGATAGTCTTAGAGCATGGACAACTGATTTAAATGTTATGTCCATCATATCATGAGCGTCAGACCTCTTGTTCCTCCTCTTCTTCCTGTACATTCCAGCAAACTCTTCACCAAACCCTTTACCCCAGCCAAGTGAACTAGACACGCCTCGGACCCGACCTCGATGCTCTGGAGTCTCAAGTGCTGCGGTGAGGATATCATCCTCCCTAACCCCAGAGAAAGAACCATCGCTACCCTGAGCTGTAAGTGTTTTCACCCTATCTGCTACCCCCACCACTGCAGGGTTACTGAATGTTATGCCCCCGCTTCCTTCACTAGTATTCTTCCTCTTCTTCCCTACCCTTGCCTGCAGATAAGGTCTCGAACGTCCAGGAAATTGGTCCCAAGGGTTCTGCTTTCCTTCTGCAGCTAGCTTTGCATCCTCCTCCTCCCACTCTTTCCTTCTACCACGGTTACCTTTTCCGCCCGTCTTGTGTGGCTTATTATGCAATGCTCTCTTTTGTTTCATCTTCTGGCTCAATTGCTGAAATGAAGGAGAATTGGTTTCCTGCACAAACATGTCCCAGTCTTGTTGCTGCAAAAGGCATGCTTCACAAAGGGAGTCTCCTCTTCGCTCACATATTTTTTTTCTTAAATGGGCCTTGAACCGCTGTTGCAAGGTTCCAATATCTGATATAGCTGCCTTAACTGCCTTCTTGCGAACAGATTCTTCCAGATTGGCTGGGTAATCTAGCTTTTCCTCTAAAACTGTGAACAGATGTTCCTTCTCAATTGGTGAGAGATCATCAACCGCCTTGTTGATTGACACTCTCTCCCGAGCAATGAGGCCACAAACCAATACAAATCTATCCCTCACAGCATCTGGGGTAGGCCAAAAATTGGCATCAAGTCCAGTTGCAGTCAACTTGTCTTCTGGCCTTTTGGTTTGTGTCCTTGACCCGCGGGATCGAGTACTACTCGCAACAGTCTGTGCTGAGTGACCCTGTGAAGAAGGTTCACCGCCGATGGGCTGTGATGGTGCACTGGAGGTAGAGGAGTTTGTTATTGTGGGAGACTGCATAGATGATATGTCAGGTTGTCAGTAGAGCAACATAAGCAAGACTGAAAATCTAAACAAAATTCTTATTAGATAAATTCATTTTCTCTAACAGGCAAAATAGCTGATATTATACTAGAAATCATTACAAGTCGTAAATAAAATCAGCATAGACATACACAGTTCATATTTTACTTAATTAGCATACAGGGATAGGTGCTAACCATTTTGACAGGGACACAACAATATGCTTATGTATCAAAGCAGTGAATAAATTCCTTCAACTGCTTCCTTGTCCAACTTCAGCAGCGATGGATTGTGTGTTCCATGTGTACATGCAACAAGAGGATAAAACAATCATAACATTATATATGACAGTAGTGAAACAACACTCACAACACATCATGACACCAACAATAACAATATATATGACAGTAGTGAAACAATTAACACTCACAACAAAGCATAGGACAGTCTAGTTATCACTACATTATAAACCACTGCGATGCAATTCCCACTGACATAATGTGGCCATTAGAATTAATGTATGCTAACAGGTCCAAAGCATAACTGTCGATCTGGTACATTCAAAGCATAGCAGAATTAAAGTATGCTAACATCCTCAATGCTTTTCATGAATTTACAGTGCAAAAATTGTAGCACCAGGAACATGAAAATGAATTTCAACAGTTCATATAACTTCATCTGTTTGCAACAATTTATTCAAATAGACTTGGAGCAACAAAATCCATCCATCAAATCCACAGTCAATCAATTAAAAATAAACTATTAAGGCATGTCTCCCTAATCCACCTTGACATGAATATATAGCAGATTGGGTGGACTACATTATAAACCACTGGGATGCAATTCCCACTGACATTATGTGGCCATCAGAATTAAAGTATGCTAACAGGTCCAAAGCATAACTGTCGATCTGGTACATTCAAAGCATAGCAGAATTAAAGTATGCTAACAGGTCCAAAGCATAATTGTCGATCTGGTACATTCAAAGCATAGCAGAATTAAAGTATGCTAACATCCTCAATGCTTTTCATGAATTTACAGTGCAAAAATTGTAGCACCAGGAACATGAAAATGAATTTCAACAGTACATAAAACTTCATCTGTTAGCAACAATTTATTCAAACAGACTTGGAGCAACAAAATCCATCCATCAAATCCACAGTCAATCAATTAAAAATGAACTATCAAGGCATGTCTCCCTAATCCACATGACATGAATATATAGCAGATTTGGTGGCCGAGCAAAGAGAGGGCGTTGGGGGTTCAAGCAGGACTAACCTCTGTCGCAAATGAAGTAGTTGTTCTCGTGATGGTCGGAGGGGCCGGATCCACGTCAGCTCATGGCAATAGGTGGTCGACTCGTCATCGTGGCCGGGGATGACGGATCTGCGTCAAGCGCGTCCTCGTCACCGTCAACACGCAGGGAGCGGTGGGGCTGGAGAAGAGCAGGGCTGCGGCGGGGAGAGAGCGGCGAAGGCGAGCGGGGAGAGAGCGGCGAAGGCGAGCGGGGAGAGTGGCGGCGGCGGTAGGGAGAGTGCGGGCGTTGTGGATCTGTCTAGCGAGGAGCCGAATATGTCCCTTGAGGAACTGCACGCGTAACTGTGTTTAAGGAAATTACTGGCATGCCCTTGACGGCTCTCTGGTGGAATTGGAATTCCATGGGCATTATAGTCAATATAGGTGGGAAATTTTGAGCAGCCCGCGCACGGTTTGCCTGCTGACGCTGACGCGTGGGCCAGTGTCATTGGCGACGATGGTTAGTGAACCCGCATTGCCTTTGTTGGCAGTGTGGGTCCGGCGGGCGGGTAGCGGTTATCGTTTTATTTTGGCTGCTGACGCTGACGCGTGGGCTAGCCACTATTTTTTTTCGAATGAAACGTGCTTCCCTAAAATATTAGAGCCCATAAAACAACACCTAGAAAATCATAAAAATACGAACAATTCGTATTTGGACATTTAGTATTTGAATAAAATATCAACAGTCACACTTGTGTGCCCAAGATTCTTAGAATTCGTTTTTACATCCCATGTTAATGATGTAATAATTCTAATAACATCTAGTGTGCTCTAAAAAATCTAAAAATTGACTTGGCAACATAATTTGGGTACCTAGACTTGTCTTCAAAATTTCAAATGGTTTCGATGAAGGAATAATATACTTGTGTACAAATATCTACATCTCTCACATAGTTTCATAGAATGTTCCTTGAACATTGAAGTTTTCTACACTTTGCAACATGTTCGAACTCATATGCATTTGAAAACTTAACAAAACCTTGTGTTCACCTTAAGATTACGAAAATGCAAAGTTTCATTACAGGAGGTGTAGAAAACAAATATTATTTATATGTTGTACTTACATAGAACAAGATAAGGCATAGAAACATTGTTCAAGAAACAGAATATACACTAAACACTGAAATTAATGAAAACACGGTGATTTTAGAAAACTGTAGAAGAAAAAATAATCAAATTTGGATTAATTACGACGGAGAAATACATGTTACAAAATTTGATTGCAAATAAAAAAGAGAAATGCCATCGGTGACGCAGGACGGATAAACTGTTCTTCATTCTCCAATAGAAAAAAGGAGGAAGCAGAGGGCACCGCCGCCCGCCGCCGCCCCCGCCGTGCCCGCTTTGGCGGTTTTGACACCCAAGAGGGCATCCTCGGTCTCGTCAGCGGCAAATGAGACCACCGCAACCTTCGATTTGACTCACAAACGTGACAAATCAAATCTTGTCTATCAAAAACCGATTAAAAACCGACATCCTGATAAAATCAAATCCTTGTTTAGTAATATCTAATAATTTACATTCAAGATAGATAATGTTCATTGATGCTTGCGCCTACATCCCGATGTTCATCCTGCTGACGGCGTACTCCACGGCGGCGTTGAAGTTATGCGTCCAGAGGTTGAACTCATGACGGATGCGACACTCGACGCTGCAGTAGTGGATGATCTCCAAGGTGTCCGGCCCGTAGCGCCTACATCCCGCTGCCCAAATGCAGACATGGGGATTCTGGACGGGTAGCAATGGTATGTCGTCGTCACCGTCACCAAGCCAGTACCACCACACAATGTTCTCGAGATCCCGGTTGACGAGGTAGGGCAGCCGCCGCAGGTTGTGGTTCTTCCACCACCTGTCAGGGGGTGACAGGCCGCCGCTGATTTCCTGGAGCAGTGCCATGGCTTCGGGGTCCGCAGGGTTGCAACGGTACTTCAGCATCGCTAAGAAGTACTTGGCACCGGAGTCTTCAGTAGCGGCATCTCCGACGAGCTTCAGACCCTTATCGGGGTTCCACCGCCTCATCAACCTCTGCATCCCCTCGAAGCATAATGCCTCCGGATGATTGGCCTCGCGGAAGCACCGCTCAAAGCATGACCTGACGTAGCGATTCTTGCACACCCGATGAACATCACGCAGCGACACGTGCAGTAGTACCTCATCCTTGATGCACCGGAAGGTGCCGCAAATTTTATTACGAAGGTTCAGAAAATGGATGACGGGCTCATCCTTGATGGAGTGGATGATGATCTGTGTGACAAGATCATCTGGCAGCAGCTGCAACAAGCACACCGTGGCCATCAAGGAGAAAGGGGAGGAAAAGAAAAGCGACGGGGTTTGGAAATTGAAAGGTGACGAAGGTTGAAGTTGAAGGCGATGAGGGTTGAAGTTGAAGTCGACGAGGGTTGAAGTTGAAGAAGGCGACTCGGCCATGTAAAACAATAAATGGAGACTGAAAAGGCGTCGCAGTTTGGCTGCTGCCGCTGACGAGTGGGCCCGACATCATTGCGCCTGCCCCTTCACCTTCCCGCGTAATTAAAAGGCGACGCGTGGTTTTGGACGGTTTTGCGCCCGAAACGGAGCCCGATGCGCAATTGAGTGGCATGTACTGGCAGTAGTGGAGTAGTGGGTGGGGGCAGAGGCGCCTGACGGTTCCGCATCTTGTCAATATAACTCCCCTGCCTTCCCCTGCTTTCCCCTGCTTCTTCCATAAGCTTATCACCAAATCTTCTTCTTCCTCCTCGCGATCCACCACTACAAATCTTCGGTCACCGAGAGATCACCAAGGAGGAGATGGCGTCGAGGAGCCCGCCGCCGGCGAAGCGGGGACGAAGGGAGGACGGCGACGACGAAAGCCGCCGTCGGAGGAAGTTGGAGAAGGGGAAGGAGCCGGCGACCAAGGACGCCGACGAGGAACCGTTCTTCGATGACACTAAGTTCGCCGTCGACCTGCTCAGGAGCGCCTTCAGAAAGCTTCAAGATGTTGGCGAGGCCTTCGACATCAAGGCGCCTCATGAAGTGGACAAGGACCCGAGCGTGAAGGGTCTCGCCTTCAGGATCCATGGGTTGGCTGAGAAGCTCGAGAACATCCCCGTGGTCAAGCGGGCTGGCCGCCACTTCATCTTCGATGACGGCGGCTCCGACGGCGACGACGGCTCCGACGGCAGCCACGGCGGCGACGATGGCTCCGACGGCAGCCACGACGGCGACGACGGCGGGACTCCGACGGTGGCGACCGACTAAATGATAGACTCCTCTACCATGTATATAGTAATAATGTGTGTGTGTGTGTTTGTGTCTTCGTCAGGTTGTTGGACATGAACTGCTTAGTTTGTTTGTCGATCATGAACTGCTTAGTTAATTAGTTTGGTTGTTGGA
Source organism: Cenchrus fungigraminus (assembly GCA_036936925.1). Lineage (NCBI taxonomy): Eukaryota > Viridiplantae > Streptophyta > Magnoliopsida > Poales > Poaceae > Cenchrus > Cenchrus fungigraminus. The sequence goes on along the minus strand of CM072768.1, from coordinate 73,726,636 downwards.
TTTTGTATGTCATCAACTCGATCTAATAGACGCGAGTAGATCCATCCACGTCTCCTATAATATGTGTTCTATTGTGATGAACAGGAGATCTGTTGTGATGAACCAGAGATCTGTTGTGATGAATTAGATCTTAGAGACAATGGATAGTCATTGCCGACGCGGGTTAGCCTGCTGACGCTGATGCTGACGCGTGGGCCAGTGTCATTGGCGACGATGGTTAGTGAACCCGCATCGCCTTTGTTGGCAGTTGGGTCCGGGCGGGCAGGCAACAGTTATCTTTTTTATATTGGCTGCTGACGCTGACGCGTGGGCCCGTCACTATTTTTTTGAATGAAACTTGCTTCCTTAAAATATTAGAGCCCATAAAACAGTACCTAAAAAATCATAAAAATATGAACAATTCATATTTGGAAATTTAATATTTGAATAAAATATCAACAGTCACACTTGTGTGACCAAAATTCTTATATTTCGTTTTTGCACCCCATGGTAATTATATAATAATTCTAATAACATCAAATTTGCTCTAAAAAATCTACAAATTGACATGGCAACATAATTTGGGTACCTAAACTTGTCTTTAAAATTTCAAATGCTATCGATGAAGGAATAATATACTTGTGTACAAATGTCTACATCTCTCACATAGTTTCCTAGAATGTTGCTTGAACATTGAAGTTTTCCACACTTTGCAACATGTTCGAACTCATATGCATTTGAAAACTTAACAAAACCTTGTGTTCACTTTAAGCTTACGAAATGCAAAGTTTCATCACTAATGGTTGTGTAAAACAAATATTATTTATATGTTGTACTTACAAAAAACAAAATAAGGCATATAAACATTATTCAAGAAACGGAATATACACTAAACAATAAAATTAATGAAAAGATGGTGATTTTAGAAAAATTTAGAAAAAAATATCAAATTTGGGCTAACTACGACGAAGAAATACATGTTACAACATTTGATTGCAGATTAAAAGGAGAAATGCGAACTGTTCTTCATTCGAATAGAACTAGGCCCCACAGTCATTAGCGACACGGGACTGATAACCCGCGTCGGCTTTGTTGCTCTTCGAAAATTTTACACAGATAATACGAGCAACATACAAAAGCTAATCCACTACTGATTTCCTATTCCAATACTCCGTTCGAACTTCACCATTTCACAGCGGAGCCTACAGTCTTCGCTGCAAAACAGAGAAATTCCAAGCCATCCTTTATCCATGCCGCAGCAGCCGCCGTTGCCTGTGCACAGCTGATCACCGCGCACATGTGCCGGAGGTGGCAGCGGTTCACCCCAAATGCGCCAAGTCGAGGAGTGGATCGAACGCGCAGCCTTCTCGCGCAAAGGCAGACACCCCTCGTTGCTCTACCATCTCGACATTATACTGCCGCCGCCAGCGACCCGCCTCATGTACCGCTTCGCGGTGTCGTCGGCGGCGGCACCGCCATTGTCCCTGTAGAGCAAGATGGCGTATAGATAGGTTGCCGCATCGTGCGCACCTTCGGCGGCGCGCCGAAGATCATTGCATCCCCTGTTTTCCATGAAGACGGCTTTGATCCCGGAGAAGAAGCAAGCCTCCGGATTCCCGAGATCGGTCAGCATAGGAAGGAAGGTTTTGTAGGCTGTGGGGTCCCACACCCAAGAAATCTCATCTCATATCCCCTCTATCGACAAACACCGGCCGACGTCGCCGTGGCCGCACACGCGGCGCACGGTCGAGCAAGTACCGCGTAGGCTGCGGAGGTCAGCCAAGGGCCGCTCCGAGGTCGCATCGACACACGCCGCAATCTCATGCGGAGGTCTTGAGGGAGGTCCAGCAACGACGACGGCTGGTGCCGCCTGCTTCTTCCCGGCATGCTATTCATCTCTGGCTGGGAATGGTGACGATGAGGAGTAGGCAGTTGCTATTTTTTCGCGGGTAGATGAAGGGGCAGGGGATCTAAATTATTTTGGAAGGAGAAGATACAGGAGATTTGTTTCCAAACACGGTTTAAGAATGCAATGGAGACAACGTTTGGTTAATCCGCGTATCCTTTAATTCTCCATTGCAGACGACGTTTGGCTAATCCGCGTACTATCCTTTAATTCTACATTGGAGATGACATTTGGTTAATTCGCGTATCATTTAATTCTACATTGCAATAACTGCCTTTGCTCTCAGCCATTGACTAGGCAACTATTTCCCCATTGACCGGATCTGGCATCAATTTCTTGGGAACCTTCCCGTTTCCTGTGCTCTTGATCTTATCCCTTTTTCTTTTTTTTGACAACCGATCTTATCCCTTCCTTATTTTTGCTATAAAAAGGCACCGACGCCTATCGGTCCTCCTCACTTGCTTCCTTCTTCTCTAGATCTTGATCTAGCTATGGCACAAAGAATAGATCTTTTAGGGCGCAAGCTTTTGCTTTTCTCTCTTCTTCCTTCTCCTCGTTCTCTCAGTTGCTAGAAGAATTCTTGTGATATGGGTGACTGGGTTGCTCATCCCTCTAGCACAGCTGCTAGAAAAATCCTTGTGATATATCAGCTGTCGGGGGAAGGTAGCCCAGAACCTCCTGGCATCATGAAGAACAAGCCGAGAACAAGGGATATGTTTCCTACTGCAGAACCATCCTGCTGCAGCTTTCTCGTCAAACTTGCGCTTCCTTTTGCTTTCCCTCCTCCAGGAGGAGGATTTTTGAAGGGATATGTTTCCACCCTCTGCTGTATCTTTCTCTTGTGCTCACTTGTAAGCATGAAGAAGAAGCCAGAATCTGGAGCATATCTCGTCATGAAGAACAAGCCGGCAGCGGCCTTCTTTCTCTTCACCTCTGACGATCGACCGACGGGAAGGGAAGGAGCAAGATCGAACTTTGAGCCTCAACATCGCCAAGTCAGCACCCACCACCACAGTGGTCTTCTACCTCTGGCCGGCCGGAGATTCAGCTGGAGTCAGAGGCGAGTTCGAGGCTGTCGAGCTGGCCAAGATCCTGAGGCCTCCCTATCTGATGTACCAATGATGACTGTAATCTGTGTGTGTGATTTTGCATCTCAAGAGACATGCTTGTGTAATTATCTGTGTGCAGTCCAATTTTTTGTATGATTTACCTACTCTCTTGCAAGCATAAAGAAGAACAAGCCGACGGAAGTATATCTCTTTTGCTTAGTTTAGATCTATGTTCCTCATCCTATATATTACAAACAGGATTCAAATTCCACCAGTACATCACATCCTTTATATTACAAAACATATTTCATTTCCACCAATAGACACATCCTGCATTACAAAAAGGATTCAGCAGAAATCAAGCTTGCTTTTTCTTCCTTGATTTCTATATATGGATTTTTCACTATGGTCACTTCGCAAGTACGGTGTTTCATTAGTTCCCAAGAGTCGGGGCTTGTATGAAGTGTCAAAGGATGGAATTTCGTCATACTGGTTGTATTCCTCCTCCTCAACAACATTTTCAACCCCAACAATCCTTTTTTCCAGGCATAACCACAGACCGATTCTTCTTTGCAAGGTCAGGTACATAGAACACCTGCTCAACATCATTTGCGAAGACAAATGGTTTGTTTTTGTAACCAAAGACCCGGAGATCAACACTAACATAACCATATTTGTCCTTGCTCACAGCTCTCTTTCCATTGGTGACCCATCTACACCGAAACAAGGCTACCTTCAATCCTACATAATCAAGTCCCATATCTCCTCTATTTGACCATAATATGTGTCTGTCTCCATGTCATCATCATCATGACTGTCGTCGACGACGGCCCGTACACGCACACCACTATTTTGATAGATGCTCTTTTTATCCTGGGCCATGGTGTACAACGTGTATCTATTGATATCTATTGCTTGGTATTTTGTAACAGTGAACAATGGCCCCGCTGCTAGATTCCTTATCTCGTCGGTTATTACAGCATTGCTGCATGTCTCGACATAATCTTGGAGCCACTGCTGAAACCTTGCATGTGCATCTTTACAAGCCAAGCCCTACCACGGTCAGGGTTGTCTTGACGTAGTTGTCGCTTGTGCTCATTGGCAAACGGTGTAATTAGGTGTAGCTGTTGTATCACTATGAAATGAGCCTTTTGGAAGGCATCTGGTTCCGGAGTGACTGACTTTTTCCCTAGGGTTCCAACACTTGAAACCCTACCTTCATGCCATGAGCGAGGCACACCAATGGGGTTTTGGGGGTCCATATAACCCATGGCCCACTCCACTGCTTTGATGGTCTCGTAGCCACGGACAATGGCTCCCTCTGGAAATAACCGGTTATGTACCAATGATTTCAGGAATCCATAGAACCTCTCATATGGAAACATCTGATGAAGGTAAGATGGGCCAAGGAACCAGATTTCCCTCGAGAGGTGTGCTGTTAGATGCAGCATGAGATCAAAGAATGATGGTGGGAAGGTAGCTTCAAGTAGGCATAGCATCTCGAAATGCCTCCTCTCTAAGTCCAATAGTTTTTCCTCATCAATCACCTTCTCTTCTATTGCATTGAAGAATAAACACAAGCTCGTGACCGCGTCACAAACCAGTTCTGTCTTGATACCTCTAAGTGGAACAGGAAGAAGAGCTGTCATCAACACATGGCAATCATGAGATTTCATCAAGTTGAAATTCATTTTCATTTCCTTCACCGACACTAGCCTCTTGAAGTTTGATGAGTAGCCTGAAGGTACTTTCAAATCATGCAAAAACTGACAGGATTCTTTTCTCTCTGCCTTTGACAAGGTGGTTGCAGCAACGGGAAGGTCCGTCCCCATCTCTGTTTCCTCTGCATAGGGCTCCGGCCTAATGCCCAGTTCTTTAAGATCCTTCCTTTGCATTTTTATGATCTTTTCCTTTGGACTTCTGTTGTAGCAATGTTCCACAAGTAGCTTGACACACATTCTTCTTGACGTGCATGTTGTCAATCGAATGGCGCACATCCAACATCGGCCAATACTCTAGCTCCCATAGAATTGATTTCTTGTTCCACATTCCTTCTTCTTCTTCTTCTTCTTCTTCACCATCTCGTTTCTTTCTTTTGCCAAGGGTTTTTTCAGTCAGTTTGGGTAACTCCTCGATAGTTTTGATGTCCTTGACTTTCAAGTGGATCAGATCTCCAGTCACATGCAACGGCGCCTCTCGATTCTCCTTTTCTCCATTAAACTGACAATCCATGGCCCGGTATGGATGTTTCTTGCCGAGGAAATGATGGTGCCCCATAGATACGTATTTCTTTGAATGACTTAGCCATACTGCGCAAATATCTTCCAAGTAGTGTGGGCAAGCTGCACCTTTCCTTTTACTCTGGCCAGAGAGGTTGCGATGAGCCGGGTTGTCGTTGATGGTGGTGAACAACATGGCGCACATTGTGAACTCCTCACGCTTGTACTCATCCCAAACCTCCTTCACACCAGGGTTCCACAGTCTCTTCAAGTCATCAACTAGTGGCCTCGAGTAGACATCAATATGGTCGCCAGGTTGCTTTGGCCCGGAGACCAATATTGTCAGCATCATATATTTCTGTTTCTTGCATAGCCAGGGTGGAAGGTTGTACAACGACAGCACGACAGGCCAGGTGCTATGTGTTGAGCTCTGGTTACCGAATGGGTTCACGCCATCTGTGCTCATAGCAAACTGTATGCTCCTTACGTATTCGTCAAACCACGGAAAGTGGTTATTAATGTTACCCCATTGTGCTGCATCTACGGGGTGCCTAAACTTGCCATCTTGCTTAAGCTCCTTTTAGCCTTCGTCATGCCAACGCAAGAGTTGGGCCTCCTTTCGTGTTGTGAACCATCTTCTCAGCCGAGGAATGATGCAAAAATACCATGCCACCCTCACAGGAGCCCCTCTGTTAGCCTTCTTCTTCTTGCCTCTGATCTCACCAGGCTCGTTCTTGTCATCAGCATTATTATCATCTCTACCATCCTTTTTCCTCTTGTATCGATCATAGCTACACTTGGGGCACTTGTCAAGGTCTGCATAATCTCCACGGAATAATACACAACTGTTCTTGCATGCATGGATTTTTTCAACCTCTATTCCCAGAGGACAGATTATCTTCTTCACCTCATAGACAGACTCTGCTATTTGGTTTCCTTTAGGTAGCATGTCTCTAAGCACATCCAATAGATGTTTGAAACTTTTGTTGCTCCAACCATGATCTGCCTTAAGCTGCAGAAGTTTTAGATCACCAGAAAGGCGAGAGTACTTCTGGCAATCAGGATACAGGGGTTTCTTTGAATCTTCAATGAACTGCTTCGGCCTCGCTAATTCAGAAGGTGTGTACACTCGTTGAAACTCAACATCCCGCAACATTTGATCAACATTGTACACATGTTGCAACACCTCACCATCATCGAAGCCCTTAACTTCTTGATCAGTGATATCCTCAGGCCTCATCACATTTGGTGGGAATAATAGTTCATTTTCCTCAAAAACTCCACCGTTATCAAGGTCTTCATCATGGTCGGTAGCATGGTGTCGCACTTCACCTTCATTTAGGCAGCCTGCTTCGAGTTCATTAAGGCCTTCCTCACCATGTTTTTTCCAACACGTGTAATTTTTTGTGAAACCACATGTGACCAAATGATGAAAAATGATTTCCCGTTGTGCGAATTTCTTCTGGTTAAGACAATCTATACAGGGGCAAAGCATTGCCTGAACACTACAGTTTCTCATATCCACCTCTGCTTGATTTAGAAAACCATTGACCCCACCTAAGAAATTCTCCCAATCTTCTTGGGGCTGTCTGTACAACCAAGCCCGAGCAGCAGCCGCCATCTGCATTCCATACACCAAATGAGCATAATTCTTCACACGAAAAAAACGATAACATAAGAGGATTAGGACAGCTGAATAATTTCAATAAAAGGGGCCAATTAATTTCCACCTTGACGAGGACTTTCTACGAGGCGAGCGCGGCCGAGGAGGAGGATCGAAGGCGGCGTCACGGCCGCGGCGACAGCGCGGAGGACGGTGCTGAGCCCAGGGGGGAGGGGACACGGAGGCATCTGCTTTGGATGACGCCGCGGTCGACGTCTGCTGTCCCCTTTTGTCGTCGCACACGCGGCCGGCCGCCCTGCTGCAGCTCCGGCTTTCTGAGGAGAAAGAGCGCGATCCTCAGAGCGCACGCAGCTGGCGGTGGTGAACGGGGCAGCCCGGTGGGGACTTCTGAGGAGAGAGAGCGAGTGTTGTTGTCAGAACGGGAGTGGCCTTCTGAGGAGAGAGAAACGGGTGGTGTCGGAAGGAGAAGACAGAGACGAGCAATAACAACGTGTGTCTCCAATGTGAGAAAAAGGTGACCCTGGGTGGCAATCAAAGGAGACGAGTCCTAAGAAACGAGCGTATCCAATTGGGGCACGAGCAAAGGAGACGCATCCGAACAAAGATGCGTCTCCAGTACGAAAGTTATCAGTAACGGACTTTATAGACCGTTACCAATACGGTAGTGATCAATAACGGACTTAAACAGCCCGTTACCGATAGGGCATTGATCGGTAACGGACTTTACCAGCCCGTTACCGATAGGTTTACCTTTTGTAACGGACTCAATTTAACATCCGTTACAACGAATTCATGTAACGGGCGTTTAAGAAGCCCGTTACCAGAAGTCCACATTGGTAACGGGCGTTGTGGAGGCCAACCCCGGGGTCGGCCTGCCGCGCTTATGGGTAACGGGTGCCAAACAACAACCGTTACAGATGTGGGTGCATGTAACGGGTGTTAAGGGCTCGTTACAAATGCCGCGTGACCTATTTGAGGTTTTCACGTAGTGACTGGTGCCCGAAATGAGAGTTTCTACTTAAGAGACCGTTCTTAACTCTATACGCTATCGGTCGGATCCTTTCCATCTCCCATCTCATCCTATAGAGTGTCTCCTAGGACCGTAGCTAGGCTAGGAGGTAGCACTCGCCGTTCCTTGGATTCGATACCCTTTGGAATACTCCTTAGGTGAAGTGCTACAGCGGTACATCCGTGCGCTTGCGGACTCGTTCATACCCATAGGTGTACCCAGGTGGATCTTATGCTCACGCTAGCAAGGCGCCGTTAGTGGTGGCTTAAGAAATACCAACAAGCATTTCTGGTGCCGTTGCCGGGGAACGGTTGCTGTATCTATCTTCGAACCTAGTGGTCCTCGTATCTATCTTTTTCAGTTTCTTGAATTCTACCTTTACCCCCGCTACCCATTGAGATGCCTTCCTGTCAAAGCCTGTCTACCCCTAGGGGCGAGTTCGTCTTAGAGCAACCATCAACTTCCTCATCTTGCTGCGAACTCGGTCCTAGCTTTATAGCCATGGTTCGAAGTCAACCCTTCTCTAGAGTGATTAGCGATAATCCTCATGTTCATGTAGAGGAGTTCGAAGGACTGTGTTCAGGCCTACTTGTGTTGGGCATGACACAGGAAACTTTGAGGTGGAAATTGTTTCCCTTCTCCATTGTAGATAGGGCGGAACAATGGTACACTCTCACAGTGGGTAGTGTGAACAGTTGGGAAGAACTACGAGATAACTTTTTTTACGCGTTCACCCATCTAAAACATATAAAATCTCTACCGTTTGACCTCTTTGACTTTGAGCAATTGGAGATGGAGTCCAAAGGTGCAGCCTGGGCCAGGTTCTCATGTCTCTTGACATCTAGCTCAGACTTGTCTATATCCGACGACATTTCAACGAACATCTTTTACACGCATATAGACTTGGAATCTGCACAAGAGCTCGACCTTCTAGCTGGAGGTTCGTTCAAACATCAATCCCCAATGGAAAGAAGAGAGATCCTAGAATTCTTTTTAGAAGCCTCTTCTTCCCATACCAGTCACAACGAACCCCACCAAGAATCAGAGTCAATCCACGAGAGTCTCTTAATAGACGAATTTGAGTCTCGACCCTGCACGTCCTATGATTCGTTTAAAGAGCCTTCTCCCGAACCGCGAACACCGAAGGAAGAAGAGATTCAACCTTCAGAGTTCTCTCACGTATTCGAGGATGATTCTTCTAGAAACATTATAAATACCTCGAATCACTATCGACACGAGAATCCTACAGCATCAATAGACCTTTATGAGGTCCTCGATGAAGTTTGGAATCATGGGACCATAGTGGATTGGTCGCCTCAGAAATCAAAGCCTATTTCCGAAGCAATTCAGGTTTGCTCGATTCCCAGAGATAGATTGAGACACGAACAATCGAAATAAAATATTTGGAGCTCATGAAAAAGATTTTAGAGCCTTCTAATAAATAGAATAAGCTCAGGGAAAATGAGAATAAATTCCAGAAAAATCCGAAAAATTCTCGGAAGGGTTTGGTCAGCACCTAAGCGCATTAAAAAAACCTTTTGCACTCATGAAACACCAAATGCATCAGCATGAATGCAACGCTCACAACCATTTATTTAATTTAGAAAACCAAACAATGACTTTTCCTATACTATATTTCCTGTAAAGAAAATAAATGTTGGAAAAATTTTAAAATTATGAGAAAATTATTATTTAATTATTCTCTCTATTCACATCCTGAAATTAGAAATTTCAGGGTGTGACAACCCCTGGCGACGCTGCTGTTGACGGCTATTAAGTGCCACTTTTAGGCCGTCAATACCTGCATAAAATAATTGGAAAGTGATCATCAACACTAGAATAGGGGTTTATACTAACAATTTCCACAAGTGTTGGTGTTTCTATCTTTTGTTGCAGGACACTTCGAAATGCACATGGAATGATGCAATTAAGAGCAAGTAAACCAATGGCATAGATATGACATCATCATAAACAACCTGAAATGCCATATTGGTCTGCACCATTGCAACGGGCTCGTCGAGACGATCAAAATGGATATATCATTTGCATACATCGGAGCCCGGATGAGAGAGATATGCACAAGACATCATGTGGGCCCGGTGGGACCCACACCAGGCCACGTGGCGACGTGCTGCCACACAGGATGCCATGTGTCCATGACACCTCATCAATCCAAGAGAAGCACTTCCCGACGAATTAGATGCCGCCACGTGTTCAGCACAAGGATTCAAGGGCCCACAACCCGAGCAAACCGCCTCCAAATCGTGTGGGCACCTGGAACCATCATAAGGGGCCACATATCAGTCACTGGGAGAAAGCACAACGCGAGAAGTGGTGGGCCCAGGTTGGCCGACCCCTTTGATCGGCCGAACCGACCTTGCCACGGTTCACCATCTGCTTCCACGTGGTGCTTCCTAAGTGAATCCTCAAGCCATTCCCGGGTGCCCAAGTTGTTCTCACGAAGCTGTCCAGCCCATATAAATAGATGTGAGGGGAGTAAGAATAAGGACACACACTTCTGCTCCTCATTTGCCTTTGGGCTCCTACCTCTCTAGGAGAGGAGTGGCTTTGCATAGGATTAGTGCTGGCTTGCTAGTGCTAAGAGATTAGAAGGAAGGTGAGGGGGTGACTTGGGGACATGCCATGATGTGTTGGCATCTTTCCCCAAGAACGAACCTCTACGGGTGCCTTTGTTCTTCATTTAGACTAAAGTGAGTATTCCGACATTTTCTATTTAGACTAAAGTGAGTATTCTGACATTTTCTATTTAGACTAAAGTGGTTTCTTACATTATCGAATAGTTCTTGTGTTCTTCATATGTTCTTGATTTAGAGGCTTGTGTTCTTCATGAACTCAACCTTTTGATCTTTCAGTGTAGTTCATAAGTTACTAATTCTGTTTGTACGCTAGTTAGTCTAACTAGAATAAAGTGGGTATTCCGTATGTTCTAATTAGATCGAAGTCCTTCCGTTATTCATGCATGAGATAGCTAATACCTGAGTGGGTTCTAGTTTCTCCATCGTGGGTTCATCGCTTCGTATTTATACGGAGTGCTATAGTGTTGCTAACGGGCGCGCAGACGTAGCCGTGCTATAGTAGTGATCGGCGGTGTAGACGTGGTGTCTAGACTGCGGGTTATCCTTCGTTTGCCGCGTATCCCACTGTTAGTTAGGGGTAGGCCGCAGTAGTGACAGCCGTTGGACCCTTTGTACTCCCCCACGTTCGGATACGGCGTAGAGTTTTCGGCCAGAACCGACCTGTCATATCTAGGAGGGAACTAGTGCCCGAAACGAGAGTTTCTACTTGAGAGACCATTCTTAACTCTGTACGCTATCGGCCAGATCGTTTCCATCTCCCATATCATTTTATAGAGTGGTGTCCTTGGACCGTAGCTAGGCTAGGAGGTAGCGCTCGCCGTTCCTTGGATTCGATACCCTTTGGAATACTCCTTAGGTGAAGTGCTACAGCGGTATATCTATGCGCTTGCGGACTCGTTCGTACCCATAGGTGTACCCAGGTGGATCTTATGCTCACGCTAGCAAGGCGCCGTTAGTGGTGGCTTAAGAAATACCAACAAGCATTTCTGGTGTCGTTGCCAGGGAACAGTTGCTGTATCTATCTTCGAACCTAGTGGTCCTCGTAACTATCTTTTTCATTTTCTTGAATTCTACCTTTACCCCCGCTACCCATTGAGATGCCTTCCTGTCAAAGCCTCTTTACCCCTAGGGGCGAGTTCGTCTTAGAGCAACCATCAACTTCCTCATCTTGCTGCGAACTCGGTCCTGGCTTTATAGCCATGGTTCGAAGTTGACCCTTTGTTGGGGTGAAAACCTTCCCCGAAGAGGGGCCAATAGTCGAAATGAACTACGAAGAAAAGAAACTAAGGGAAACACTTACAACACTGAAGAACAGAAAACTCAAACTCGACTGGGCGTAATGCAACCCAGCCGCCTTCCAATCGCCCTTTTTCATTACTGTCAAGTCCTTTTTATAGGCTCGTAACAATTACACTTTACAACATCTACCATCGTTTTTTTACATTGTGCGAAGCATCTTAGGGGTATTTTGGTAACCTCGCAGGGCTCTGTACTCACAGACTTTGCCAGCAATCACTTTACACATCGCCTGCCCACGTGTCTGCTACCGTGGCGGGTCGTTCTTCGCTCGCCCCCTCGCGAAGCTTTCTTTTTCGCGGACCTTCTCTTGATCGCTGCCTGCGTCTTCACCGTCACCACCCGAAGGTAGAACAAAGAGTACTTCTCTGAAGATTACGCACCTCGTCTCCGGTCGTTCTTCTTCGCGTTGCATCTTCGTCCGGCCTTATCTTGACTTCGCGGTAGCTTTGCCCCTTGTGTCTTCGCGTGTGGGCCTCGTCCTCTTAGAGTGAAGATCCCCAGCTTCGCTTGACCCTTCGCTCGATGGGCCTGGCTCCTGCCAAACGAAGATCCCCAGCTTTGCTGGATCTTCGCCAACTGACCTGCGATCATTCCCTGAAATAGCAAAAGTAAAAGCAGAGACGACTCCCGACCTTCTCCATTGAGCCGAAGATACGGGAGGGGGGTTAGCTGCGAAATATTTACCCCAACATTCAGCCCCTTGCTAGTGAGGGTTCCAACTGAAGACGAGCCGAACTAGCAACCCTTCTCCGTGACGGGCGGAAATGTTTCGCTCCAAAGCGCCTCCCCTCTTCGGCTCGTCTTTGCAGAAAACTTCTTCTCTTCCCCTTCTTTTTTCATATTTTATTATTAATAATAATTATTTTCAAATTCCTTTTTACTGTTTTGCATGTTTGTCCGCGAAGCTTCGTGATTTTCGCCACGTCCCAACGGGACTCCTAGATTTTCGCCACGTCTTTCGCTACAGGATCTCCGAGATTCCCGTCTTTGGCCGCCTATATAAAGGCCGGTCCCCGCCTGGAGTTGTTTTCACCACGGTAAATTCTTTGCAGATTTACCTTTGCCTTCGCGAGAGCTGAGGAATTTCATCTGACTTCGCGAGAGCTAAGGACTTCTTCACTTCCTTCTCTTCGTAAGTGTCTTCTGATCTCTTTCTTTTTTCTGTCTCTTTTTCTAGTTCAATTGTTTATTTGCTTTTACGTAGGTGTAGTTTTCTTCTTCACTCCCATGGCTCCCAAGGCTGATAAAGCGCCTCCCACCTTTGTCTTCGGTCGGAGCAAAGTTTCTGAAGCACATGTTGCTGAGTTCGTTACTTCCGGATTCATTAAGGAAGGAAAAGGCCGAGCCCCTGGTCCTGAGACTACTCCTACTCCTCGCCCCAAAGAGGTGGTTGTTTTTCGGGATCTATTTACTACTGGACTTCGTTTTCCTCTCGACGAAGCTGTCATCTCTATTCTTTAGAATTTTAGGATGTATCTTTATCACCTCACCCCTAATGCCATTCTTCGGCTTAGTGTTTATATGTGGGCCAGCAAGACAATGTCTGTGAGTCCTACCGCTGTGAACTTTGTCAGAGTTCATACTGTTCATCACCAACCTCTGAGATGGAACGTCTTGTTGATGGTGCACTTGTTCGCGAAGAGGCCCAGTTTGCCTCTCTGAACTTCAAGTATCGTGGTGACACTGATGTTCCTGTCGTCGCCTACAAGAACAAGTGGGATGAAAACTGGAACCATTATTGGTTTTATTACACTGTTGACGATGAAGAGCTCCCTCTTGTGTGCACACAATTTGAGTACCTGCCCAAGGGTGTTGGCACTGCTTACAAAGATGGAGATGCAGATCGTCTTTTCCTCACTGCTTTCCAGGAGCTGGCGAAGATCTATGCTACGCGCGACTTGGTAGAAGAATACATTAGCGCGAAGATATTTCCTGTTCACGCTGGATGGTCTCTCGTCGCCTGGAGCGACTTCTCCTCGGCGATCAAGATTCCTAAGTTCGCTAGGAGCTTTGGCTTGATGAAGAACGGTGCTCGCCTCTCTCTTTCTTCTTTGTTGCTTCTTACTGCTTTTCGTTTAATATTCTTGTTTATGCATATTTTTATTTTACTAATACTTGTTTGTATCTCCCATTACAGCTATCAACGTTGCTGAAATTGAAGCTCGAGCGAACGAAATTCTTGGGCCTATTTCTTCGAAGGAAGATGCTGAGATCCAGGAGCGTCTTTGTGGCACTCGCGACAATCGTCTCTTCTTTTTCTTCGGTATTCATGCTGGTGATCGCTCTATCACCGTTGCTCGTCGCGAGACTCAAGCGAAGCGAGCAGCGAAGAAAAGTGGCCAGGGAAGTTCCGAGGCTGCAGCCCCTGTTGCGTGAGCGAAGGTTATTAGGAAGCGGCGTGGTCGCGGCGGTGGACGAAATGCTCCTAAGCGCCAGAGAACCACTCAAGTGTCTACTTCTGAGTCCGTATCATCTAGCCCCGAAGAGTTAGACCATTCGAAGGATGATACTGAGACGCGTCCTGGCGAAGATGGTGCTGGTTCTAGCACTAACATTGAAGTTCCTTCGACTGATCAACCCGAAGAGATAGTAGATATTACTTCTCTGTCTCCTATTGCTGCTGGTGCTACACTCGCCGACCCTCTCAATATTGACTATAGTGACCCTGAGCCTGAGAGTGACGAAGACTGTGCCGCGCGAGCCCGATCCTCCAAGGACAAGGCTCCTGCACCTCCTTCTGCAGCTTTCGAAGTTGTGATACCTTCTCCTGCTGAAGCTCCTGGTGGAAGTAAAGTTGTATCTGCTATTCATCATAAGACTTTGACTCGTATGGAGCAGGATGGCTCTTCGTCTGAGATGGAGAGCGATAATAGAAGTGATGGTGTCTTCGTTAGCTGCGAGTCTCCTAGCGTTGTTGCCCGGCGTCTCGGTATGAAGCCTAACGCACGCATCTTCGGTGATTCTATGCGCAAGGTGCTTCAATTTTGCAGCGATGATCGCGAGCGTACATTACTTCAAGAGGCTGGTGACAGTTTTGGCTTTCCCATAATGGAAGATGAACTTGGCCAGGAAAGCGCTGAAGAGATACTATATCAGGCTCAAGACCTTAGTCTGAAGTCCTTTTTGGCTTGTCGTGTTGCTCAACGTCGATGTTGTGCTGACCTTCGGTCCCGGCAGCTTTCAGAAAAGACATCTACTACTGCACTGAACAAGGAAATTGATGTTGTGAAGGCTCTTCAAGCTAAAAAGGTCTCCCTTTCATCTTCACTTGAGTCTGAGAAGAAGAAGTGCCTTGATGTTGCTAAGGAGAAGGATGACCTGGCTAAGAAAAATGCTGAATTGGAAGTGCAATTAAGTGAGCTTCGTCGTCTGGCTTCTAGTGTAGAGGACGAGAAAAAGAAGGCCGAAGGGTTGCAGAAGCTATACGACGCTAAAGTTTCTGAACTTGCTGAACTTCGTCGAGCACATGACAGCCTAACTTCAGAGCACGAGACTTATTGCGACGAGATTGAGCATCATGTTTCTCCTCTTTGCAAGAAGCTTCACGATCTCCTAGTGGACTACGGACTTAGCCCCGCCCCTTATGATGTGAAAGAGATGTTCATAGGTCAAGTTTTTGACTGGCTGTCTAACGGGGTTAGTTCGCTTGCATCTGCTGGGCGCTCCTTCGGAGAACTTGGGGCTGCTGTTGCCTCTCGCAGTCTATCTCATGCAATATATTCTCTGTTCAAATCCTCCGAAGATGGGGAGCCAAGTCTTACGAAGAGTGATCTTCGTCAACTTCGTGATGCCAATTTCTCTTGGCCAACTGAGACATTTGTGGAGAAGATTCCGGTCTTACCCAAAAACATAGCTAAGAACTTTATGCAAACTTTCTTCAAGAAGTTTGGTTTTGGGTTGACTGTTGCCGAAGGTCGGCGTGTGCTTCGCAAGGTTCGTACTACTTTACCTTGCCTATCTTCTTTTACTTTTAGAACCATTTTCTTTATTTTGCTTATGCTTTTCCTTATTCATTTCAGCCTGGTTCTCTACCCACACCTTCGCCTACTACTGCATCTTCTGGTGGTGGAGGTGGTCCATCTTCGGCTACGGTGTCTTCAGCTGCGCCATCTACCCAGGCTGCTTCTCCACATGAAGTTCGAACCACCGACGTCACATCAGGAGTCCCAGAGGTGTGAGGGAGTGTGTAGACTTAGTGATTTAGGCACTTGGAATATTTTGTGAACACTTTCGCCTGAAACATTTGCAACTCTGCGCAGGTGCCGGAGTTGTATCCTGCGCAGGTTGCTGAAGATATTTGTCCTGTAACTATTAACTTTGGCGATTATTTCATGTCTGGTTCTATTTGGCGCAAGTTTAACTCTAAATTTCCCGATGTTCCGTTCGATGTGTTTATGTCGCGTAAGATAGAAAAATACGAGAAGAAAAATCTTGACGCGAAGAATGTCTTCGCACATGCACGCAATCGCCTCTGTCATGGCAATACTCCTCACCGACAAATTGAAGGATCTGAACCATCTTCTGTTGTGCCTGCTCGCGAAGACACACCTTCGTCCTCAAGCCCCGTTGTTGTGCCTAAGGTCGAAGTTATTGATCTCACCGAAGAGGCGGAATATGAGTATATGTACAAGCGCCCTCGCTGATTTGTTTTGTTCTGCAACCATCTTCGTCGCTTGTGTTGCTGTGCTTGTAATTGTTTGAACTATGCTGTTGTAATGTTCTGCTATTCCTGTAATGTATTTTTTTTCAACAAACATGTATACCGTGATTCTGTTGTAATCTCACCTGTGCAAAGATGATGGTTTTATTTACTTGCGAAGATTGAGACATGGGAACTGCGCTCGAAAAGCACCTCCCCCCAGTTTCCTGTTTTGATCTTCGCAAGTTGTTTTGTTTCAAACATGTGCTGTATCATTTATAAGATAAAAATGAGCCTTGCATATAGAATGATTAGTCTATCTTGCATATGAATTTTCACTTATGCAAAGCAGCATGATAGTTCAAATATGCGAAGGGCATGATAGCCCAAAGATGCTAGATGGCGTGATAGCCCAGATATGTGAAGTGGCATGATAGCCCAACTTTATCAAAGTTTGACCTCGAGGTGGCTCGTCAGCCCTGCCTCGCAATTTGCTTCGCGCATTAACCGCTGAAGGCTTCTTCGCTTGTGATAAAGCGGATGATTTTGCGACCACACCCCTTAACGGGTCGACTTATCCCTATAGTATTTTACTGAGGGGCTTCGCGCATTGACCGCTGAAGACTTTTTGTTCGTAGAAAGTAGGCCTTTAAGCGAGTCATGCCCTCCTCTTTGGAACAGATTGTAGCATGCTCCTTAACATCTTCGCGACCTTTGCAGAACAGTTCCCACATGCGCCCCCTCAATCAATTTTTTTTAAGTGAACTAAATGCGACTTGTCTTCGCGAGGCCAGGCGCATGTGTTCACTTACTTCTGCAATGTTTTCCCGAAAGTGACAATCTCTTCGGATGATTTTCACTATGGGGCCGATGATAGATAACGACTGTCTTTTTTGGGGAGCCCTTGTTATATTTCTCAAGGGGATATTACACAAGTCCGCCTCGTTAAAAACCTCGCATCTTCGGTGGTCCCGTTGCGAGATCACCGAAGACTCTCCCCGCGAGGAAAAGAGTACGAACTTCACTACGTATTTACAAAAGTTGAAAGTGTAAAAGAAGTTGAAATGAAGATTACAAAAGCTGAAAAATGAAGAGAAACTAAAAAATGTTAAAATCTAACATATGATACACTTGTTCTCAGAGCCAGTACTTCTGCAATTTGTGCTAATTCCATGAATAAGGGACCTCTTCTCCTTCCATGGTTTGCAACCCGTAAGGCCCCTGCCTTGTTTCTGATACCAAAAACAGGCCTTCCCACTTTTCTTCCAATTTTCCCACTCCTCTTGTTTTTCTTCGGAGTACCATGTCTCCGGTGGATATCTTTTGTTCACGAACCTTCTTATTTCTCCACTTCCTCGTTTCATCTTGGTATTTCTCTATGTTTCTCAGTGCTTGAAGCCTGTCTTCTTCTCTTGTATCGATTGCCAAGTTTGCGTCCTCTTCATTTCTTGGTTCTTTGTCTGCCCTCAATGACCCTAGTTTTATCTCTTTGGGAATGACAACTTCTTCCCCGTATAGCAGTCTGAAGGGTGTGAAGTTTGTAGCTCTGGATGTGGTTGTGTTGTGAGACAACACAACTCTAGGCAGCTCTTCGGCCCATTTCCCCTAGCCATTCCTGTCAAGTTCTTTTTGATTCTAGTAAAGATAATGCCATTTGCCCTTTCTACTGCTCCATTGGACTCTGGGTGATATACCGAAGCGAAGCATAGCTTGGTGCCCAAGTTGAAGCAAAACCTTCTGAAGTCTGTGCTATCAAATTGCTTGCCATTGTCTACTGTCACTTCGTAAGGAACTCCAAATCTGCACACGATACTTTGCCAGAAGAATTTTTGTATTACCTGCGAAGTTATTCTTTGCACTGCTCTTGCCTCTATCCACTTTGAGAAGTACTCCACTACCACTATTGCGTATTTGTAGTTGCCTGGTGCTGTTGGTAACTGTCCCACGATGTCAATTCCCCACCTTGCGAAGGGTCAGACTAGTGGTAGCAATTGTATTTCATATGGAGAAGTTTTTGTGTAGTTGCAATGCTTTTGACAGTTATCACATCTTCGCACTATATCTTCGGCATCTCGAACTGCCATTGGCTAGTAGAATCCCTGACGAAATGCCTTTGTAACTAATCTTCGTGTTCCAATGTGAGAAGAACACATTCCAGAGTGGATCTGCTGCAACAAGTCTTTTCCTTCTTCTGTGAAGATGCACTTGAGTAGCGGTGCGCACACTCCGCTTTTGTACAGGCTGTCTTCTCTTATTTCATATGTTCTGGCCCTTAAGGCCATTCTTTTATTCTCCTCTTTTGACTGTGGTTCATAGTGTCCTCTCAAGAATGCCATTATCGAGGATCTCCAATCTTCGCTTGATATTGCATTTACATATCTCACAGGTGCTTCATCACAGTCTACTGATTTGCACTTCAGAACTTCGTAGAAGACATCTAGTGGTAATGGTTCTTTCTGTGCTGCTGCCTTTGCTAGCATATCTGCCTCATTGTTTTGATCTCTTGGTATTTTCTTGATCGTGAAGCCGAAGAAGAATTTTCCCATGCCTCGCACCGTTTTCAAGTATTTTGCCATTTCATCATGTTTTGCCTTATATGTATTGCCAATCTGCCTTGTGATCAACTCAGAGTCTGTGTTTATGACTACTCTTCGTGCCCCTATGGCTCTTGCCTTGCGAAGTCCCAGCAACAATCCCTCATACATTGCTACATTGTTTGTCTTGCCTTCGAAGTCGAGTCTCACAGCATATCTCATCTTTATGCCTGATGGTGACATTAAGATTGCCGAAGATGCGGCTCCATCGTCGCAGTAAGCTCCATCACAATGCATGACCCATGGTGTTTCTGGCCTGTCTTCGTTCATTTTGTCACCTTGACTTGGTGTCCAATTTGCGATGAAGTCTGCTAAAACTTGAGACTTGATGGTTGTTCTGGCCGTGAACTCTATGGCGTATTGGGATAGTTCTGTTACCCATTTTCCTATCCGTGCCGAAGATTCCTTGTTCTCTAGTATTTCGCGAAGATGATATGATGTTGGGGCAGTGATTGAATAACTCCGGAAATAATGCTTCAGCTTCCTTGCCGCCATTACTACTGTGTATGTCATTTTTTCCAGCTCAGAGTAGAACTTCTTCGCTCCTGATAAAGCCTCGGAGATGAAGTATACTGGCACTTGTTTGAGTTGTCCCTCTTCGTATTTTTCCTCCACAAGAGCTGCACTCACTGCACTTGCGGAAGCTGCTATGTACAACAACAACTTCGCTTTGTCGCCTGGACTTGTTAACACTGCCAAATTCTCCAAGTATGACTTGAACTGCTCAAACGCTTCCTACTCTTCGGGACCCCAAGTTATTTTGTTCTTCGCAGATAACAACTTGAAGAATGGTAGGCTTCGTTCTGCTGATCGCGCGATGAAGTGACCCAGTGCTGCTATTCTTCCCGTAAGTTTCTGAATATCTCTTTTTGTTTGTGGTGTTTTCATGTTTCGTATTGCTTCTATCTTCTCTGGGTTTGCTTCTATGCTCGACTTAGACACCATACAGCCTAACAGCTTTCCTCTAGATACCCCAAAGATACATTTCTCTGGATTTAACATGAGGCCATACTTCCTCAAGTTCGCGAAGGTTTCTCTGAGGTCTTCGATGTGTTGATCTTTCTTTTTGCTGTGTATTACCACATCATCTACATAAGCTGACATATTTCTTCTCAGTTGCGGGCCAAGTACAATCTTCACCATTCTGTTAAATGTTGGGCCAGCGTTGCGCAGGCCTTCGGGCATCCTGACAAAGCAATATACCCCGAAGGGTGTTATGAAACTTGTTTTGTCTTCATCCTCCTTCTTCATCCAGATTTGGTGATATCCATAGAAGCATCTAGCAAAGACATTCTCTCACATCCTGCTGCTGTGTCCACCAACACGTTGATTCTTGGTAAAGGGTAGTCATCTTTTGGGCAAGCCTTGTTCAAGAGTGTGAAGTCAATGCACATTCTCTGCCCTCCATTCTTCTTCGGTACCATCACTATGTTTGAACGCCAAGTTGTGAACTGTATTTCTCTGATGACCCCAGCGTCTAACAGCTTCTGTACTTCGCTTTGTGCTGCCAATTCTTTCTGAGGTGAGACGACTCTGAGCTTTTGTCTCTTCGGTGCGATTTTCAGATCTAGGCGCAGTGCGTGCTCTATCACTTCGCGAGGCACTCCCTTAAGATCCCTTTTGCTCCAAGTAAATACATCTTGATTGTTGCGAAGGCATGTGATTAGTGCATTCTCCTCTTCTTCAGTCATCCCCCTTGCTATGGTGACCAATTTGTCATGAACATCTTCGCAAAGACGCACCTTCTTTGTGTGTTCGTGGGGTTCCATTCTCTTCTTTTCATCTTGGCAAAGTCTCTTTTTCGTTTCGAGCTCTTCGGGCTCTTCTTCTTCTTCGCTTTCTAGTGTGTCTTCGCTGTTTCTGACTATGTGGATCGGTTTCTGATTCCTGCCCACATTGTATTCTCTGTCATGTGCATCTTCCTGATCTCCGTATATTGTGAGAATGCCATTGGCCGTTGGAATGTTCATGCACAAGAACGGCATGTGTATAACTACCACGAACTTGTTTATGATTCCCCTCCCAAAGATTGCTTTGTATGCGTATGGAATGTCCACTACATCGAAGGTCACCATCTCTGTTCTCATCAATGCTCCTGTCCCAAGACTCACGTTCATTTCAATTGTTCCCAGAGCTTCAACCTTCTTGTTGCCAAAGCCGTATAGTGGTTTTGAAGTTTTCTGAAGTTGATCGTCTCTGAACTCCATCCTCTTGAACAATTCATAAGTTATGATGTCTGCTGAACTGCTGTTGTCTACGAGGATGCCTCCCACATCATTGCCCAACAGGTATTTTGTGTTCTTCCCCAGTACCGCTCTGATTACTAGAGGGTCTTCGTGGGGATACTTCTTCATCTTGAGATCTGCTTCTGTGAAGGTAATTGGAATGTGTGACCACTCTGTTTCGAAAACTTTCCCTGCACATACATGGCTCACTTCTCTTTGCTGATCTTTCTTCTACTTCTTCGTCAAGTGTTCAGGTGGGTTGCACCCACCTGTGATAGCATTGATTATGTTCATTCTTCGGTAGCGATCTTCATCTTCTTTGTTCTGGTTTGCCTGTGAGGGTGCTTGATGAGTAGGCTCTGGTTTTGGCTGGTATGACGCAGTGCTGTGTTGCTGTAGTTGCATCATGTTCGGGTTGAACATCGGCGGAGGTGGTAGTGGCATTTGTTGGAAGCATGGTTGTGAGATATAAGGCTGCCAGTTTTGCATTGAACTCTGAGCCAACGAAGGTGTTGCTGATGATGTGTGGTTGACTGTCTTCGCCTGGCTGTGCATTGTTTTCTTCTTTTCTTCCTCGATCTGCTTCTTGCGAAGTAGTGTTCTGCACTCATATGACCAATGTCCCTTGTTAAGGCCGTGCAAGGAACACAAGGATTGTGGTGGTGGGCCTCTGCCCGAACTGTGACCTCTGCCTCCTGTTGCAGCCGAAGATGCCATTTGCGAGTTGTTTCCTGAAACATTGTTCACATTATTTCTGTTCTAATAGTTGGACCTTGCCGAAGGTCCTTGATTGTTCTGGGTCCTGCTTCCCCATTCTGGCTGAGACTTCGCTTGACTCTTTCTCTTGTTGTACTCATCAACTCTTCGTTGTTTTCCTCTGTCTGATTTGCAATATTCTTGCATTATGTCAAACAACTACTTCTCTGTTTTTGGTCTTCTTCGGTCAAGATACTCTCCACAGGGTCCTACTTTGAGGCCATCTATTGCTGCGTCAATTACTGTTGTGGATTGTACATGTGGTGCTCTAGCTCTGGCTTTGGCAAATTGCTTGATGTATTCTTGTAATGGTTCTTTGTCTCCTTGTTTTATGAGGTGAAGATCTCCTGATGTTTGATCTTGGGGTTGATACCCTTGGAAGTTGTTCTCTATTCTTCACCGAAGCTGTTCCCATGACCTGATGCTTCCTTTCGGCAGCGAAGCGTACCACTGCTGTGCCGAACCTTTGAGGGCCATTATCATAGCTCTTGCCATTACTACCTCATCTCCTCCGCCCGAAGATATTGCCACAGTGTATTTCTGAAGAAATTGTCTTGGGTCTGACTCGCCATCGAACTCTGGCAGGGATGCGGGTAGCTTGAACTTCGGCGGCCAATCAGCATTCTCAAGTTCTAGTGAAAGAGGAGAAGCAGGCTTCATTTTGCTTGGGAGCACATCTCTGTATCTTTTTTGTGGCCTACGTTCCACATACGCCTCGTCTTCTGAGTCATAATATATGGAGCCTTCCTCATCCTCTTCTTCTTCTTCGTAAGTTTCTTCGTTGATAATTACCGGTCTTCATTTTTTGCTGTGATCCTGTGCTTTGCGAGGTTGCTGGGTCTGTTCTTGTGGTTGAATAGAGTTCAGCTGAGCTTGCAAGATTGCCATTTGTTCTTGTAGCTGTAGTGTTTTGCTTCTTATTGCTTGCTGCTCTTCGTCCTCTCGCAATTGCTGCAGTAGCATTCTCTTCTTCTTTACTTGGTGTAATATTTCATTGTATCTTGCCCTTTCTTGTGCTGGGTTTTCATTCTGTATTTCTTTCGCTCTGAGTATGGCAGCTTCCGCTTGAGCTCTTGTGCGAATGTTCGATGGCATTGGTCTTTCTCTCATTTTCACAACAAGTCTTTCCTCAATTCTTCTCAGCGCAGCAATGTCCTCGTCTTCAACTCCCACATCTGCTAACCCGACTTCGAAGTTTCCTTCCGCTACATCTTTCAGTTCTTGCTCTTGATCTTCTTCTGCTCTGTGGTTTCGTGGACTTAGGACAATGTCCTTTGTCTTATTTGTGTTATCTGGTAATTGTCTCTCTCTGGGGTTTTCACTCTCTGCTTCCGACGGATCATCGGTCGCTCTATGTGGTTGTGGGTTATTCGGTTGCTTCTTCGGTGGCATGGCTGGGACGAAACACAGTGGGTGCCTTAACTGTTGGGGCGAAAACCTTCCCCGAAGAGGGGCCAACAGTCGAAATGAACTACCAAGAAAAGAAACTAAGGGAAACACTTACAACACTGAAGAATAGAAAACTCAAACTCGACTGGGCGTAATGCAACCTAGCCGCCTTCCAATCGCCCCCATTTCATTACTGTCGAGTCCTTTTTATAGGCCCGTAACAATTACACTTTACAACATCTACCATCACTTTTTTGCATTGTGCGAAGCATCTTAGGGGTATTTTGGTAACCTCGCAGGGCTCCGTACTCACAGACTTTGCCAGCAATCACTTTACACATCGCCTGCCCACGTGTCTGCTACCGTGGCGGGTCGTTCTTCGCTCGCCCCCTCGCGAAGCTTTCTTCTTCGCGGACCTTCTCTTGATCGCTGCCTGCGTCTTCACCGTCACCACCCGAAGGTAGAACGAAGAGTATTTCTCTGAAGATTACGCGCCTCATCTCCGGACGTTCTTCTTCGCGTTGCATCGTCGTCCGGCCTTATCTTGACTTCGCGGCAGCTTTGCCCCTTGTGTCTTCGCGTGTGGGCCTCGTCCTCTTAGAGTGAAGATCCCCAGCTTCGCTTGACTCTTCGCTCGATGGGCCTGGCTCCTGCCAAACGAAGATCCCTAGCCTTGCTGGATCTTCGCCAACTGACCTGCGATCATTCCCTGAAATAGCAAAGGTAAAAGTAGAGACGACTCCCGACCTTCTCCATTGAGCCGAAGATACGGGAGGGGGGTTAGCTGCGAAATATTTACCCCAACACCCTTCTATGGAGCGATTAGCGATAATCCTCATGTTCATGTAGAGGAGTTCGAAGGACTGCGTTCAGGCCTACTTGTGTTGGGCATGACACAAGAAACTTTGAGGTGGAAATTGTTCCCCTTCTCTGTTGTAGATAGGGCAGAACAATGGTACACTCTCACAGTGGGTAGTGTGAACAGTTGGGAAGAACTACGAGATAACTTTTGTTACTCGTTCTCCCATCTGGAACATATAAAATCTCTAACGTTTGACCTCTTTGACTTTGAGCAATTGGAGATGGAGTCCATAGGTGCAGCCTGGGCCAGGTTCTCAAGTCTCTTGACATCTAGCTCAGACTTGTCTATATCCGACGACATTTCAACGAACATCTTTTACACGCATATAGACTTGGAATCTGCACAAGAGCTCGACCTTCTAGCTGGAGGTTCGTTCAAACATTAATCCCCATTGGAAAGTAGAGAGAACCTAGAATTCTTCTTAGAAGCCTTTTCTTCCCATACCAGTCACAATGAACCCCACCAAGAATCAGAGTCGATCCATGAGAGTCTCTTAATACACGAATTTGAGTCTCGACCCTGCACGTCCTATGATTCGTTTAAAGAGCCTTCTCCCGAACCGCGAACACTGAAGGAAGAAGAGATTCAACCTTCGGAGTTCTCTCACGTATTCGAGGATGATTCTTCTAGAAACATTATAAATACCTCGAATCATTATCGACACGAGAATCCTACGGCATCAATAGACCTTTATGAGGTCCTCGATGAAGTTTGGAATCATGGGACCATAGTGGATTGGTCGCCTCAGAAATCAAAGCCTATTTCCGAAGCAATTCGGGTTAGCTCGATTTCCACGACCATCCACTGTTCCATGAGGGGAAACACCATAGATGCTGTTCATGACCCTACTGCTGGAGCTTGCATCATACCGAAGTGCTTTCTAGACACTCTGGTGGGTGACATGCCCCTCACCCTGACTGATAGATATTTCTGAAGTCCCAAGTGGAACTACGTTTTCCCATGTCGGGGGATTGCTATGGATGTGCCGATCATCATAGATGAGATCGAGGTGTGTTTAGATTTTCATATCTATGACATCATGGATTTCGATCTTCTCCTAGGCTTCCCATTGGATGAACTTCTTGATAAATCTCAAGGAAGCCTAGATCATAAACTTAGGGAATCCGATTTTGCCACTTCTATCACAGGTCCAGGACCTCCACGGGCGAAACCTCTTCCCAAGCAAGACCCGCTCGAGAAGATGATGCAGGTATCTCCGTTCACATCACCCGAGCCTGTTCTCATTGAGGTTGTAGACCTCTCTACCCCTCATGAGAATGACTCAAAATATTCTCTTCACTTCTGTGAAGGTGAACGATCATCATCCCTCTCGACCGAGTTTGAGCCTCTTCCGACTGGCCCGTATCTTGTTGCTTTCGATCATGATCGAGAGACGATATCGAGCTTTCATGATAAATCTCTTGAGATAGAGAACTCATGGGCCACGGAAATTTTTTGGGGCGCCGACTCTGGAGTGCATAGGAGAGGATGCCATTGACGAGCATGGTAGCTTCATCCTCGATATCTTATGAACCATGCTCACATAATCTCTCTCCAGAGTTAGCCATGCCTAGTGCACCGAGCACGCATAAGGGCTACAACCACCTTCTGGTCCTCTATTGCAAAATGTTTAGGAGGTTGATTGTGGATGCATATGTCTACCATAAGCATATCAGATTTCATGTGCACTGTGGTACTAACCTTGCATCTAAAAGCTTCATTGATACATCCAAAGATTGGTGGTGAGACGGGAGTGACACCACCAATGATAGCTGCAAGATGAAGTTCCCATGGTCGAGCTTATGACCTTGAATAAACAAAGCACTACCAGGAGATAGCCTGGATTAGCATAGGTTTTATTTCCTTTTCAAATAAAAGCAAGAACATATTTTTAAGATAAGTTGTCCTTCGGGTACTTTTGGTCGTTAACCTTTCCGGTGAAGATTGAAAAGAGCGGTGGACAGGTGATTCCCAAGAACATGTGAGCTACATCAACTACAACACTTGGGTAAGATTTTTGTGAGGGAACATTTAAAAAGGAAGCTTGATCTCCACACACACTTGAGTTCCGTTGCTTAGCAATGCAAACTCCAAGTGTGGGGGAGATATGTGAGCATCCCGAGTAAAGTTCCTCTCATGCCAAATCTTGTCCTGGTTTGGAGATGATGTTAGCTCTTGCATCTTGCCCGATTAGCTAGGCAAGTCCTGTATTTTGACTTTAAACAAAGCCCTTCCGGGAGGTTGCCCAATGTTCACCATTATATGCTCATGCTTATGTTCCCTGTGAAAATAGTTTGATCATGCTTGCATGCCTCCCTTATTCGAGTTCATATGCTCTGGTTTGAATGTGTGAGTATACGTGCACTTTCATAGACTGTTTTGAATTAAGCGTGGTGCCTAGGTTAAAACTGTCTTCTTCAGTCAAAACAAGACATGGTGTCGAGTTTTGATTGATGAACCTTAGAGTTATGCTTTCATAAGATCTTGGTTGCATGTATGTGGACTAATCCCTGCAGAAAATCAAATTCAAAAGGGTAAGTCACTGAGCTATATCCATCGGGAAGGTAAGTTAAGGTGTCAGGTTTATCTTACACAACATATGAAGGACGTACATCTGACCCTGTAAAGGTCTCAGGTAAGTATACCTTCTCTATCTATGAAATGCAGTGTTGATCTAACCTTGTTTGAGCAAATGACATGGTGATGAAAAAAACAAAAATATTTGCTTTCAAATAAAGGCTCTATGGTTCTCGAACCGGTAGAATCCATCTTTTGTTCCCACTTTTGCTTGAACAACAACACCAGGTACAAGAACAAGTGTGGGGGAGTCCTCTCGATCTCATCATCGACATATGCACTCGAGAACTCCCACACAAGGGCTGCACGACATCGACTACACCTTCATTTCAAGGACAAGGTAAACTAGAGTGAGCTGGCTACCCCACAGGTCAGCCAAATCACCACTAGTCTTCCTTGTTCCCCATATCCTTCAGGAGCGATGGTATGTGCACCCTTCATCTCACTCTCTACCTACGAGTTTGAATGATCTTCAATTCATATCTAGTGAATCAAACTCAAATAATGGTGCTCTGCTTGCTCTACATGACTCCTGTGGTTGGCTTGGAAGAGTTATTACCTTGATAGTTACCTGAATAGTTACCTGGGTAGTTGGGCCTCTGCTGAGTCCATCCTTGATTTTGCTGGGGATGATATTGATTGTTGTTGATGATGTAGTTCACGTCCTCCTCCAGCTGAGGGCATTGATTGCCCGAGTGTCTAGTGTTTCCACACTCTTCACAGGTCATGCGGGATTCGAAGAGTTGCATGACTTCCTTCTTCTCAGGGGCTTTGTCTTCAAGCCTCTTCATGATTAAGTCCATTTTGGCAGACAACATATCTACCTCCTTGAGCTAGTGCATTCCTCTTTCTTTCTTGCGGGGTTGACGCTCCTCGTTCCAAGCTTGGTTTGATGCCATCTTTTCCACAAGGTTAGTAGCTTGAGTAAGTGTAAGGGACAGGAAGGCACCTCCAGCTGCAGCATCCATTGTTTCACGGGTGTTGGTAGAGAGCCCGTGGTAGAAGGTCTGCATGAGCAACCAATTCTCCATTCCGTGGTGTGGGCATTCTGAGATGTAGTCTTGGAAGCGTTCCCATGCTTCTGAAACAGATTCGTCATGTTGCTGCTGGAAACTTGAAATTTTTCCCCCGTAAAGCATTGGTTTTGCCTATAGGAAAGAACTTTGCCAGAAAGGCAGTAGAACACAGTGTCCAAGTTGTAAGTTTGTCTTTGTTGGAGTAAAACCATTGCTTCGTTCGCCCCAAGAGTGAGAATGGGAATAAGCGAAGTAGGACTGCATCACTTGGCACATCTTTGACCGTGAAGGTGCTACATATCTCCAAGAAATGTTGAAGGTGT
This sequence comes from Cenchrus fungigraminus, assembly GCA_036936925.1. Classification (NCBI taxonomy): domain Eukaryota; kingdom Viridiplantae; phylum Streptophyta; class Magnoliopsida; order Poales; family Poaceae; genus Cenchrus; species Cenchrus fungigraminus. Next base: position 73,698,573 of record CM072768.1, on the reverse strand, counting down.
GCGTTGGCATCTTCATGAGCTTTCCACAAAATTCGCTAGCTTGTACCATGTTGATCAGTGCAGGCTTGAGCTCAAAAGCTGCGTCTCCCACAGCGACTGCCGGACCAGTACGAATGTTGTTCGGGTCGGTGCGGAGTACTCGCGAAGGGTCTTGTTTGCCATTACTTAGAACGTGGGTGTTAAGCTTCGCACTATTGAATCTTCCAAGGCAGAGGTCGTGGGCCGAGACTCGGGCTTTGACCTTACCTTCCTTAGGATTTTTTCTGGATCTGAGACGAAGTTGTCTGGAAGATTCTTATTCATACATTACCTTGAATTCAGATAGACAAAAGTGGAAAGAACAAGGGTAAGCCTGTTTAAGCAATGATAATTTGGGTTCTCGATACATTACGTGTGAGAGATGCATGCATGCTATTACTAAATTTATTACTTAGGCTATAGACTTTCTTTCCCCGGCAACGGCGTCAAAAATGCATGTTGACATTGCTAACGTCATCGACTAGAAATAGATATAAGATCCATCTCTATCGACGGTGCCAGAAATGCAAAGGTATATCTTAACATGATGCTAAGTGTATATCAGATGTTGCTTTCAGATAAACTAAAAGATAAATCCAATACGGGTCATAGCACAACTCGATCTAGGTTGGCATCCCTGACAGAAGTGCCACTAAAACACATGGATTGGTACTCTTACATATGCCTTGGATCTCTAGATAAGAATATATATATATATATATGAAGGACCGGATTGGCGACCAGAGAGGGGGGGAGTGAATGGGAGCTGATAAAAATTCTTCTTAAGAACTCGGCCTATACCCCAAAATCACTTCTGAAGAATCCCGCACACACTTGCCAAGATCACGTGGTCACAACAGACCTACTGGCCCTAGGAACAAGTTAGAACAAGCCTAGGAACAAAGCGGAAGCAAGCACAAAAAGAATCGAGAGAAAAAGCTAGCGCGAGGCAAACTGCAGCAGAAATTGTCAGAACTACCGGCCCCAGGTCGGTACTACCGATATGGGCTTACTGGCACCTAAAAACCAAGTTATCGGTACTTCCGGCACAGGGTCGGTACTTCCGACTATCGGTACTACCGACCTCGGGTCGGTACTACCGATAAAGACTCTCTGGCAGCTGAAAATCAGGTTATCGGTACTACCTGGACAGGGTCGGTAGTACCGCCCCCCCCCCAAAATTCAGCTCGCAAAACAGCCCCAAACTTTCGATCGATGGATATCCCAAACCACTTGGAGTCTTGAGACGAAATTTTGGGGAGATGATGAACACCCCAAGGAGAGGATATGCCCCAAAAAGTTCGGTCTCAAACTCCCTACAACTCCTGGAATCACGAAACCTTGCCAAGAACACTATGACCTAGGGTTCATCCGAAAGTCAACGAATCGAAGGCCAAATCCAGTGTTTGAGGAGTCAAGATCATCCACAAAGAGGCACAAGGCACTCACCCATGATCCCCTCAAAGAAATCCGGAGAGAAACGCCCTCAAATCGACGAATCGAGCGATGAACGAAAATCCTCCAAAAAATCACCAAAAAGGAGAAACGGGAAAGACACAAATAAGCCTTGAGGAACCACGCTGAATCATCTATACATACCAAAGAGGTTCATACAAGGTCTAGCTTGCCGCCCGATCATCCTTCCCTCTCACAAGATCTCACCATGAAGCTCTCAAGCTAGTCCTACGAAAATCCTAAGGAAAATAGGAAAACCAAATGAGCTAGGGTTCCAAGAGATGGCTGCCATCCTCTCACCCCTTGGGTTATATGGAGGCAACCGAAAGACGAAAATACCCTTACTAGCTAACTAGGGATACATGCCCCTCAAGGGCGAATTCGGAAATCTTTGTCTTCGCTCCATCGGACGGATGCCCAGCGACTGCAAACTTGCTTAGCCTCGACGCAAGCCTTGCGATCCCGACGCGTGTCCTCCGCTTCGAAGATTCCAGACTGCGTCGTCGCACACCGGTCAGACCGGTGCTCCTCACCGGTCAGACCGGTACCCACCGGTCAGACCGGTCAGACCCATCGGTCAGACCGGTCTGGAGCTGCTGCACCTCCGTCTTCGGTTCTTCGGTCTTGGCTTTGTGGATCAACCAAGGAACCCAGTGGTTTTCTGGTGAACCACCGGAAACCCCGCGAACTCGGTGTAGCCTCCGCCAATCACCACTCATGACTCGGCTCCCACGTAGTCCCGGCTCGACCTTGGTTTTGAGGCTCAACCAAGAAACCGTCCATGACTTCATCTTGCCGTTCTTGCCACCATGCGGCCCGCACTTGACCCCGCTGGCCACCGGGTCCCTCGAACCAAGCCTACTTGTCTTCTCCACACCTGGAGGCCTCACCGGCAACGACCTTTCGTGCTTGTTCTTCACCTGCACCTGCACCAGTCAAGCCGCAACCTGCACCTGCAATACTTAGCCAAGAATCAGTCCACACCACGTTGTCAATCACTCATCACACCAGGAAGCGACCATCCACCGGTCCTCGAACCACACCTGGCTTTCAATCTCCCTCTTGATGAGTGCATTGACAACACACACGTTTTGGTAACCAAGAGAAAAGGAAAAGAAAAGAAACGACTACAAGAAACTCCAACAAGCGATCGAAAGCCAAAGAAAGGCAAAAAGCAAGATCACTTGAAGAAGACAAGTCTCGGACCCCTTAGGCAAGGGCAACGGCTCGAGACATCCAAGACAAAACCATGCTCAAGCAAAGAGCACAAGCCAACAATCCAAAGCTCGAAAACCACAAAGAGCTCCCCCTGAACCAATGCAACTCCCCCTGGACGAATGCATGCAAACCTCCTTGCAAAACAGAGCAGCTGCTTCAGCTTTGCTCTGACCGGTCAGACCGGTCAACCACACCGGTCAGACCGGTGTGCTAGATCGCCCAGCACCTGAACCTCACACCGGTCAGACCGGTGTGCCTCACCGGTCAGGCCGATGACCACCTGGGAACTGCCCGAGCTCAAAACTAGTTCGAAACCACTTGGAAACCTTCTAAATGCATGCAGCAAGCCAAAACATGCTCAAACTTCTCCCCCTTGTTGACAATGCATGAATCAAGCCAAAAATGCAAAAAATGCAACCTAGAGCTTCTCAAATAGACAACATTCAACAAAGGATGCTACACATGTCCAAATGAGCAAGTTAGATACTCTATAGCTTCGTAATGACACCAACTTCATGATCACCAAGTTTCACAACCATTGGGCGAAGCTAAGATAGAATTGAGCAATTTTGCGAAAAATCACCCTCTCATGAGCAAAGTCCTAAACATGAGCAAAACATGTCAAAATGGCAAAGCCACACAAACTTCATGCTAGGACAACCATTCTAAGCATAAGACCATCATAAACACCCACAAGCACCTCATGTCATGTCAAAGCCACCGAGCCATGTGCCTGCTTCTAGATATGAGACTTCTCATCGGTATGCATCATGCAACGGTTTAGCACCCAAAGCAAATTAAAATTAGCACATATGACATGGGAGCACATTTTCCAAGCAATTTACATTTCATTTTCAGATTTGAAATTGGTACATGAAATGTCTTTGCGACAAAAAGGAACTTATGCCCCTCCACAAGATCAAGCATGGGGGCTAAACATTCATGATGGTAAATGAGCCTTTGGCCCCATATGATCAAAATAAGCTATCCAACCACAAATTAAGCATAGCCAAGCCACAAAAACATGTCAAGATCATGTAAAGGCATTTACTCACAAGAGAGCATACATATGAAATTTTTCAAAAACATAGCCATCAACCATGGATATAAACCAAGATTATCAAGAGCTAAGCCAAACTAACCATAGCTTACCAAACTAGCTCACAAAGACATATATATCATTCCATGGTGAACAATGTATATAGGAGAAGCCTTTCCTAAACAATGCATATGATACAAAATGCATGCAACCTAAGATACAAAGATGCCTATACATCATGTTACATATGCCATGCAAATGCAAGAAATGCACAAAGGAAAGCTATACATATGCTACAAAGGAGCTCCCACACACAAAGCTCACAAACGACCGGCTCCTCGATGGGAGGCGAAAAGGGCTTGACACCACCGGCAAAAGAGCAAAGGAGCGCAAAACTCACAAGCTCCCTCTAAACACATGCACTAGGGCCAAAGAGCATACAAAGCTCACCCTTAGTACACATGATAGAGTAAAGAGCACACTAAGCACACAGGCTCCCCCTAAACTCATGCATTAAGGTCAAAGAGCATACAAAGCTCACTTTACACACATGAGATAGGGCAAGGAGCGAAACGAACCAAGTGGCTTGACCAAGGCCACACACATGAAGGACACAAATTCACTTACCTTTATCATTTCTTCAGAATTCACCCGTCCTTGTCCACCATCCCCGAAAGTGATGTACCTCCATGTCATCACCGGGGTATGAGGCCGGAGAACCACCCCTGATATCAACCAAATGTTCTCCGGGCCTCCCACCTGCAACTCAAAACCAAGAGCGAGAGCGAGCAAATGACTCAACACTGGGGTTAGTACCAAAAGTGTCAAACCAGTGCCGAGCCATCTCCTCAAAAGTAGGGTTAGCAACATCCATCCTACCGCGCCTATCAAAACTGCGATCCATCCTATCAAACCTATCAAACCTGGAACCACCATGGGAAAACCACTCCCGTCTCACTGGAGGAGTACAAGTACCACGAAAGGGAAAGCGTGGTCCGTAGCCCCTCTGAGACTCAAAGCTGCGACCTCTCCCAAACTCGTATTGATCACGAGGTGGAGAACGTCCAGCAAACTCAACACCACTTGACTCAAAGCGCCTACCATCGGTTCCACGACCAAAAGGGCTGAACCCTCTAGCATCACGGCCCCGGAAACCAAACTGTCCAGCACTCTGCCTAGCACCGGTCTGACCGGTCACTCTGACCGGTCTGGCCGGTGGTCCTCGGCCAGCAAACTTGCCTCCACCTGAAGCTCTCCTATCTCTCCATGCTGGAACCGTATGCACAACACCCTTTCCCTTAGGTAGTGGCATACGAGGCTCAGGCACACCATGAGAAGGGTGGTACCTGTCCTTGTTTGCCCACTCCTTAGCCATTCTCGCCTCTCTTCTTCTCTTATAGCAAAACTCTCTCTTGTGACCATCCTTTCCACAAAACTCACAATGGAAACGGATTGGTCTTGGCTTAGGCTTGGGGTGAGGCTCTTCACAAGGCTTCTCACTAGGTTTCCCACTTGGTTTCTCACTAGGCTTTTCACTTGCCTTCTCAGTTGGTTTTTCTCTCGGTTTAAGCAACTGGTTTGGATTGGGTGCAAACTTGTCTTTGGGCGTGGGTTGTGGTGGAACTGGAATCTTCTCAAATTTCCCTTCTCTCTCACCACTGCTCTCACCAAACTTATCAGATCCCAAAGCCCAACCATCAAAGCGCTTATAGCTAGCAATCATCATACCAAGCTGAGGTTCCTGACTAGACAACCAACTCAGCACTTCACGCAACTTATTGTTTTCATCCTGCAAATGGTCAACACATTTTGCAAGTTCCAAATTTTTCACAGCATGCAACTCACAAGTAGAACAAGAAGTAGGAATAGGCACTTTCAAATTAGCCTCAAGTGAAACAATTCGAGATCGAAGCTCAGCAATTTTTTCATGCAAACCAGGGCAAGAAGTACATGCACCAAGCAAAGTGGGTCTAGATTGCAGCTCAGCCAACTCAACCCTAAGCACATCTAGTTCCTCACACTTGGAGGCATGCTTTTCCCTAAGAGCAGTCAAATCAGCTAGGAAAACAGAGCAATCAGCACAATCAACCTCATCAGAAACCACAGGGCTAGCCTTAAGCGAATCAATTTCAAGCTTGCCATCAAGAACCTGTGTTTCTAGCTCAGCCACTCTAGTCCTAGCATCTTCAAGCAAAGCTCTAAGCTCCTTCCTAAGCTTCTTAGCCTCTCTAAGCATGTGATCGCGATTATCAAGCAAGTCAACCAACTCCTCATTCTCCTTGCGCAAAGAAGAGAGCTCATCACATACCTCATCCTCGGAGTCGGAGTCTGAATCCGAGGCGTTCTTCTGGCTTCTCTTGCTGCCGGAGCTGCGTGCCATGCAGCAAAGACCATCCTTCTTGTTGCAGCCTCTCGAAGTCTTGCTTGCGGTACAGCAAAGGCCGTTCAAGTACTTGCCGAAGTCCTTCTTCTTCTTCCTGTGCTTCCTCTTGCTGTCCTCTTCTTCTTCTTCTTCCCTCGAGCTTGATGACACGTCCTCAGAGTCGGAGTCAATATCGCTCGATCTCTTGATCTTCTCTCGGGTCCGTGTCTTCCTCCCATGTTCATGTTCCTTCTTCTTGGATCTTCTTCCTTTGTCCTTCGACTTGTGCTTGTCGTGGTTGTTCACCTTCGGACACTCGGCTAAAAAGTGTCCGGTCTTGCCGCACTTGAAACATGCCCTCGAGTTCCTCCTTGAGTTCACCCGGTTCTCGTGCATCCTCTCGAATCTCCGTGTCAGTAACGCCAGCTCGTCCTCTCCAAGTACATCGAACTCCTCGTCTGGCAAAGACATCAAAGAGGACAAAGAGTACATCCTGGAGGATGGGTTAGCGTTAGTCTTAGCACCTGAGCCACCGACGAGAGCGAGACTATGAGAATCAGTCGGGCTCTCGATCTTGGCTGTCATACCACGGTCCAGCTCAGCCGACTTGAGCTTCGAGAACAGCTCGTTCACCGTCAAGGTGTCATACTTCTCGAACTCAACAATAGCCTCAAACTTCCCGTCCCATACGGTACGATCCAACGAGTGCAAGAGCTTCACGGCTCTATCATGATCATCGTATGGGAGCACGGCCACATTGGCTCTCATGTTGTTCACAACGACCGTAAACCGCTGGAAAAGGGCATCGACGGACTCGCCGGGGAGATGAGTGAAGTTCTCGTACTCTCTCCGGTAAGTCGCGTACATCCGAGCCTGAACCTGAGCATTCTCAGCATGAGCATCCTTCAACTGCTCCCAAATCCTACAAGCTAAGTCCTCTGTCTGAACCCGATCGAATTCGGACTGACACACAGCACGAAACAAGTAGTCGACCGCCTTGTTGTTGGTTTCGAACATATCCCTCGATCCTGGAGCAAGGAAGTTAATCAGATGAACATAAGCTGTGTTCACCGTAACGTCCCAAAGGATCTGACCCTTTCTGCGGAGGAACGCTGCCATCCGCCTCTGCCACATCTGGTAGTTCTTCCCATCGAAGTGCGGAGGACCCGAACCTCGTTCCTGGTACGCCATCTTTGGATCTTAGACTGGTAAGAGTCAATGAAGACCCGAACTGGCTCTGATACCAATTGAAGGACCGGATTGGCAACCAGAGAGGGGGGAGTGAATGGGAGCTGATAAAAATTCTTCTTAAGAACTCGGTCTATACCCCAAAATCACTTCTGAAGAATCCCGCACACACTTGCCAAGATCACATGGTCACAACGGACCTACTGACCCTAGGAACAAATTAGAACAAGCCTAGGAACAAAGCGGAAGCAAGCACAAAAAGAACCGAGAGGAAAAGCTAGCGCGAGGCAAACTGCAGCAGAAATTGTCAGAACTACCGGCCCCAGGTCGGTACTACCGATATGGGCTTACTGGCACCTAAAAACCAAGTTATCGGTACTTCCGGCACAGGGTCGGTACTTCCGACTATCGGTACTACCGACCTCAGGTCGGTACTACTGATAAAGACTCTCTGGCAGCTGAAAATCAGGTTATCGGTACTACCTGGACAGGGTCGGTAGTACCGCCCCCCCCCCAAAATTCAGCCCGCGAAACAACCCCAAACTTTCGATCGATGGATCTCCCAAACCACTTGGAGTCTTGAGACAAAATTTTGGGGAGATGACGAACACCCCAAGGAGAGGATATGCCCCAAAAATTTCGGTCTCAAACTCCCTACAACTCCCGGAATCGCGAAACCTTGCCAAGAACACTATGACCTAGGGTTCATCCGAAAGTCAACGAATCGAAGGCCAAATCCGGTGTTTGAGGAGTCAAGATCATCCACAAAGAGGCACAAGGCACTCATCCTTGATCCCCTCAAAGAAATCCAGAGAGAAACGCCCTCAAATCGACGAATCGAGCGATGAATGAAAATCCTCCAAAAAATCACCAAAAAGGAGAAACGGGAAAGACAAACAAGCCTTGAGGAACCACGTCGAATCATCTATACATACCAAAGAGGTTCATACAAGGTCTAGCTTGCCGCCCGATCATCCTTCCCTCTCACAAGATCTCACCATGAAGCTCTCAAGCTAGTCCTACGAAAAATCCTAAGGAAAATAGGAAAACCAAATGAGCTAGAGTTCCAAGAGATGGCTGCCATCCTCTCACCCCTTGGGTTATATGGAGGCAACCGAAAGACGAAAATACCCTTACTAGCTAACTAGGGATACATGCCCCTCAAGGGTGAATTCGGAAATCTTTGTCTTCGCTCCATCGGACGGATGCCCAGTGACCGCAAACTTGCTTAGCCTCGACGCAAGCCTTGCGATCCCGACGTGTGTCCTCCGCTTCGAAGATTCCGGACTGCGTCATCGCACACCGGTCAGACCGGTGCTCCTCACCGGTCAGACCGGTACCCACCGGTCAGACCGGTCTGGAGCTGTTGCACCTCCGTCTTCGGTTCTTCGGTCTTGGCTTTGTGGATCAACCAAGGAACCCAGTGGTTTTCTGGTGAACCACCGGAAACCCCACGAACTCGGTGTAGCCTCCGCCAATCACCACTCATGACTCGGCTCCCACGTAGTCCCGGCTCGACCTTGGTTTTGAGGCTCAACCAAGAAACCGTCCATGACTTCATCTTGCCGTTCCTGCCACCATGCGGCCCGCACTTGACCCCGCTGGCCACCGGGTCCCTCGAACCAAGCCTACTTGTCTTCTCCACACCTGGAGGCCTCACCGGCAACGACCTTTCGTGCTTGTTCTTCACCTGCACCTGCACCAGTCAAGCCACAACCTGCACCTGCAATACTTAGCCAAGAATCAGTCCACACCACGTTGTCAATCACTCATCACACCAGGAAGCGACCATCCACCGGTCCTCGAACCACACCTAGCTGTCAATATATATATATATATATATACGGGTATCCGCAAGCGCACAGATATGAATATACCAATGTAGCATTTTAACCAGGAGTAAAACCAGGTATCGTATTTATATTCTACCTCAGGGAAAGAAGTCTTTTATCTATAATAACAAATACATGCATATCTCTCAGTTGTGTAATGTAGAGTGGCCAAAATATATCAATCACTATAAACAGGTGTAAGTCACATAAAGATAATAATAGTGATAGCATTGATCAAGTCATAACATAGTGAGCCACCAGAAAGTGTCAATATAGAAAGAGAAGCGTATTCACAGCCTAGTTAGCGAGGATACTCCTCGGTAACCCTAAACTATATCTGAATGCAAACTATGATTAGTGCAATACATTTAACAATCATGGAAGAAGAACTATTATACTAATGCATGGGGAGACTAATCAGGAGGATCAAGACCGAAACTTGAAACAACCCAAATAGTATAAGGCTCCACTAGTCCTACACACGGGGGGTGGATTGCAAAGGACTCAATAGTGCTGTCACCACCACGATCTACCACGCGACCCGGCATGTAGGGTGCAATCGCAGGTAAAAACAGTATAAGCACCACGCTTACACTGTCTTTACCACTCACCCAAGTTAACAGATGATCTAGGTGAGGGCTATACGACTCCATACACGAATATAAAGGTAAATCAACTATGCTAAACATGTAATCATAATAAGCATCAAAGCACATAATCTCGAACATAATCATTGATAAGAACATATGTCTCTACAGCAAATGTGAAGAACTTATGAAGAACTTACAAAAGCGAAGCTAGATCAGTATCTCGACCAGCTTCTAGATGATCAGGAGCCAAGTAGACACCTTGCCTCCTCCTAGATCTAGACTAGTTAGCTACTCTCACTACGTGAAAAACTCACTTTGGTAACGGGCATAGATTGCCTTTAGTAATGGGCAAAGCGCCCGTTACCGATCAAGTGTTACAAATGAGCCAAGAAAGGCAACGGGGAGATGCCCGTTACTGATAACACATATTTGTAACGGGCATCAAACAACGACCGTTACCACAACTAGCCACCAGTCACGTGAAATGGCTGTTTCTCTGGGCCCACAGGGAACTTTGGTAACAGGCACCAAAACAGAGCCTGTTACAGTAGCTCAACATCAGAGACGCCTGTTGTGTACCTGCATCTCCTCTATCTAGACGAAATGAGACGCGTCTATTTCACATGCGTCTCAGCACATCTAGGATTCGTAATGGGCATCAAACAACAATCGTTATCACAACTAGTCACCGGTCACGTGAAATGGCTGTTTCTCTGGGCCCACAGGGAACTTTGGTAACGGGCATGAAAACAGAGCCCGTTACTGTGAACTCAACATCGGAGACGCGTACTGTGAACCTGTGTCTCCTCTGTCTTGACGAAATGAGATGCATCTGTTTCCACACGTGTCTGCTATCTCTCAACTAAAGGAGACGCTTGCTTTCAACCCGTGTCTCCTATATCTCGACGAACGGGCCAGGTCCTGGGGCCCACCGGTCAGTACTGGTAACAGGCTTTTACACTGCCCGTTACATTGTTGGCATGTTTGTAACGGGCTTTCCAAATGAAGCCCGTTACTCACTGATCAGTGTTTGTAACGAGCTTTAATTAATGTTCGTTACAGATACGTAGGCCACCCCTACAGTAACCTGCCTGGTTGCCGGCTGCATCCTGGAACCAGCCAGGATTTGGCAGCCATCAGGGGCTGCATCCTGCCATCCTGGAACCAGCCAGGATATGGCAGCCACCACAGCAAGGAGACATCACAAACACATTCTCACATCACAGATATAGGCAAGCAAGATCACATTTATAGACAAGCAAGATCACATTAAATTTATAGACAAGCTAGGATCACAACAAATTTCAAGTTATTCTCATCAGGGCTTGTTTGGATGGAGTCATGAGAAAACTGCCTGAACCAGGCAGCATCTAACCCCAACCAAGCAAGTCAAGCAGGTTTCTCAGGCAACAACACCTGACTAAAGAAGACTGAATGAGTTTCAAGTTTCTGGTTACAATGAACTCACGGTGCACCATTATAGACGTTGCCCTTTCGGTCGATGGTCTCCTTAAGAATGTACTCGCACAGCATCTCCCGGACACGCTTGAGATCTTCTATGGAAACATCTACAGCAGATTTGAAATCCTAAAAAATACAATCATTTATGAGAATACAAGTAGAAATCAGTTTCTAAAATCAGATGGAGAATATGAGCAGAGACAAGGTTGAGCGTTATTATCTACTTACAGCAGCCTTCTTGATGTCAGGTATGTCATCGAGTAGTCTTAACATATGGAATGCCACATGGAATCCACACAAAGAGGACCACCATGGCTGCTGAGCACACTGCATCGAGGTACCAAAATGACAAGTTAATGCAGTACCAAATAGGTAAGAAGGGACCATAAAAAAACCTCAGTCTTACATCGAGATTTGTTTTGTGCTTGAGTATGACTTTTGGCTTTTTTTTCTTTCCTTTCGTCACTCCGTCCTGTGCATGATCACCAAAGGCCCTGCATGATCAGGAATACCAATTAGAAACACTAAGAGATTGAATTTTTCTGAACAAAACCTACAAGATACTGTACCAAAGGCCCTGCATGGTCAGCAATACCGATTAGAAACAATAAGAGATTGAATTTTTGTGAACAAAACCTACAAGATACTGACCAGTCCACAACAGATTTGAGGTCTGAGAACTTTAGCGAGGGATGTTGTTTAGCAGAATCTAGATACCAAACCTCTTTGAACTTCATACAGATGATCACTGTTACCCAGTGGCTAGTGTAGTAGGCACCCACCACGTAGTCATTGTTCATTGCATTTGCGATTGCTTTGGTAACAAGGCCAGAATGCTGAGAAATATTTGTGGAAGTAATAAAACCTAGATCTAAAAACCCAACACTGATCTGCATCTCCGCTGCCTTGTCCATCATTTTCCTACAAAAAATCAAATTGTTAGCATGCATGAACTTTGTGGTCAAAATTAAAGAAATATCTTTTTAGGTTTTAAGGGACTTACAATGTCCACAACCTCAAGAAGGTAACATCCAGAGAAGCCAGGGTTATAAGGTTATACACGCTACTGAATGCAATGTTTAACATTAAAGCACCACCACCACCTTTAAAGTAGTCTTGATCCACCTTTGCTGGAAAGGCAAGTTTATCCTTACTGTGTTCCATGACGTAAGCATGCAACCTGGCACAATTTGGTCCAGCAGCCTCTAAGTTTGCTTCTGACAACATAGGTGCACCAGGCTTGTATTTTGGTCTTTCCTATTCTATCCCAATAATACAGTTAAGAATCTCATCTTTAGACAGAGGTTTCCTAGCCTGGTTCCCCTTCTGCAGTGGAGATTGCCTGGGCTCCTCCTCCTGTTGCAGAGGCTGTTGTACATGTTGCATCTGCTGCTTAGGGGGAGATTTCCTGCGCTCCTCCTCCTGCTGCTGGAGAGGCTGTTGTTTCATCTGTTGCTTATCCTTATGTTGCAGTTGCTGCTTAGGCGGAGTTTGCCTGGGCTCCTCCGGCTATTGTCGATGCTCCTGCTGCGTAGTTTTGCTGATATGCTGCTGCTGCTGTTGTTGAGCCTTCTCTTGCTGACACTGAGCTGCAGTACCTCCATCTGATGCTGTACCCCTGCTACCTGTTGCGGCTTCAGGGTTGGGATGTCTCGTCATGGGTGGTATAAGGATCCTGTCCTTTGGCCATTGGATCCTTTGAACGAGAGCCTCAGCTAGGGTTGCTATGTCACCCCCATCAATTGGTACAGGCAGAGGGTAGTGACCCGCATTGGCCCACACATAAGTAGGTTGCACCACAACATACCCATCCTGCACTGGTACTGAATGGCAAGCCTTTTGAAATGGAAAGACTTTCGCTAGTGCGAGCTCCACATTAATCCCGGTGCCATCCAAAAGGCTGCACGTGGTTGGCTCTGTCAGCTTATCTATTGTGTCTAGCATAGGTGATCGACTATCACTGTGCACTTGATTTGCTTCGTCCTCGTTGGCATTCCAATGGTCTTGCTCTCTATCCACACGCATCTTCCTCGCTGTCATGCGCATGTTCTTCCTCACGGTCATGCGCATCTTCTTCCTCGCTGCCATGCACGTCTTCTTCCTCACTGCTACTGACAGGCGCTGGTAATTGGGAAGGAAGAAGTACATTTTTTGGTATTTCGATGCCTGATAGTCTTAGAGCATGGACAACTGATTTAAATGTTATGTCCATCATATCATGAGCATCAGACCTCTTGTTCCTCCTCTTCTTCCTGTACATTCCAGCAAACTCTTCACCAAACCCTTTACCCCAGCCAGGTGAACTAGACACGCCTCGGACCTGACCTCGATGCTCTGGAGTCTCAAGTGCTGCGGTGAGGATATCATCCTCCCTAACCCCAGAGAAAGAACCATCGCTACCCTGAGTTGAAAGTGTTTTCACCCTATCTGCTACCCCCACCACCGCAGGGTTACTGAAGGTTATGCCCCCGCTTCCTTCACTAGTATTCTTTCTCTTCTTCCCTACCCTTGCCCGCAGATAAGGTCTCGAACGTCCAGGAAATTGGTCCCAAGGGTTCTATTTTCCTTCTGCAGCTAGCTTTGCATCCTCCTCCTCTCCCACTCTTTCCTTTTACCACGATAACCTTTTCTGTCTGTCTTGTGTGGCTTATTATGCAATGCTCTCTTTTGTTTCATCTCCTGGCTCAATTGCTGTAATGAAGGAGAATTTGTTTCCTGCACAAACATGTCCCAGTCTTGTTGCTGCAAAAAGGCATGCTTCACAAAGGGAGTCTCCTCTTCGCTCACATATTTTTTTCTTAAATGGGCCTTGAACCGCCGTTGCAAGGTTCCAATCTCTGATATAGCTGCCTTGACTGCCTTCTTGCGAATAGATTCTTCCAGATTGGCTGGGTAATCTAGCTTTTCCTCTAAAACTGTGAACAAATGTTCCTTCTCAATTGGTGAGAGATCATCAACAGCCTTGTTGATTTACACCCTCTCCCGAGCAATGAGGCCACAGACCAATACAAATCTATCCCTCGCAGCATCTGGGGTAGGCCAAAAATTGGCATCAAGTCCAGTTGCAGTCAACTTGTCTTCTGGCCATTTGGTTTGTGTCCTTGACCCGCGGGATCGAGTACTACTCACAGCAGTCTGTGCTGAGTGACCCTGTGAAGAAGGTTCACCACCGATTGGCTGTGATGGTGCACTAGAGGTAGAGGAGTTTGTTGTTGTGGGAGACTGCATAGATGATATGTCAGGTTGTCAGTAGAGTAACATAAGCAAGACTGAAAAATCTAAACAAAATTCTTATTAGATAAATTTGTTTTCTCTGACAGGCAAAATAGCTGATATTACACTAGAAATCATTACAAGTCGTAAATAAAATCAGCATAGACATACACAGTTCATATTTTACTTAATTAGCATACAGGAATAGGTGCTAACCATTTTGACAGGGACACAACAATATGCTTATATATCAAAGCAGAGAATAAATTTCTTCAACTGCTTCCTTGTCCAACTTCAGCAGCGATGGATTGTGTGTTCCATGTGTACATGCAACAAGAGGATAAAGCAATCATGACATTATATATGACAGTAGTGAAACAACACTCACAACACATCATGACACCAACAATAACAATATATATGACAGTAGTGAAACAATTAACACTCACAATAAAGCATAGGATAGTCTAGTTATCACTACATTATAAACCACTGCTATGCAATTCCCACTGACATTATGTGGCCATCAGAATTAAAGTATGCTAACATCCTCAATGCTTTTCATGAATTTACAGTCCAAAAATTGTAGCACCAGGAACATGAAAATGAATTTCAACAGTTCATATAACTTCATCTGTTTCCAACAATTTATTCAAACAGACTTGGAGCAACAAAATCCATCCATCAAAGTCACAATCAATCAATTAAAAATGAACTATTAAGGCATGTCTCCCTAATCCACCTTGACATGAATATATAGCAGATTGGGTGGACTACATTATAAACCACTGCGATACAATTCCCACTGACATTATGTGGCCATCAGAATTAAAATATGCTAACAGGTCCAAAGCATAACTGTCGATTTGGTACATTCAAAGCATAGTAGAATTAAAGTATGCTAACAGTAGGTCCAAAGCATAACTGTCGATCTGGTACATTCAAAGCATAGCAGAATTAAAGTATGTTAACATCCTCAATGCTTTTCATGAATTTACAGTGCAAAAATTGTAGCACCAGGAACATAAAAATGAATTTCAACAGTTCATATAACTTCATCAGTTAGCAATAATTTATTCAAACAGACTTGGAGCAACAAAATCCATCCATCAAATCCACAGTCAATCAATTAAAGATGAACTATCAAGGCATGTCTCCCTAATCCACATTGACATGAATATATAGCAGATTTGGTGGCCGAGCAGAGAGAGGGTGTTGGGGGTTCAAGCAGGACTATCCTCTGTCGCGAATGAAGTAGTTGTTCTCATGATGGTCGGAGGGGCCAGATCCATGTTTGCTCGTGGCCTGAGGTGGCCGGCTCATCATCGTGACCGGGGATGACGGATCCGCGTCAACCGTCTTTAGGTTGGCCGGGAAGCCGTCCGCACGCCAGTAACCGCGTCCTTGTCACCGTCGTCATGCAGGGAGTGGTGGGGCTGGAGAAGAGCAGGGCTACGGCGGGGAGAGAGCGGCGAAGGTGAACGGGGAGAGTGGCGGCGGCGGTGGGGGGAGTGCGGGCGTTGTGGATCTGTCTTGCGAGGAGCCGAATATGTCCCCTGAGGAACTGCGTGCGTAACTATGTTTAAGGAAATTACTGGCGTGCCCTTGACGGCTCTCTGGTGGAATTGGAATTCCATGGGTATTATAGTCAATATAGGTGGGAAATTTTGAGCAGCCCGCGCACGGTTTGCCTGCTGACGCTGACGCGTGGGCCAGTGTCATTGGTGACGATGGTTAGTGAACCCGCATCGCCTTTGTTGGCAGTTGGGTTCGGCAGGCGGGAAGCGGTTATCTTTTTATTTTGGCTGCTGAAGCTGACGCGTGGGCCAGCCACTATTTTTTTCGAATGAAACGTGCTTCCCTAAAATATTAGAGCCCATAAACAGCACCTAGAAATCATAAAAATACGAACAATTCGTATTTGGACATTTAGTATTTGAATAAAATATCAACAGTCACACTTGTGTGCCCAAGATTCTTAGAATTCGTTTTTACATCCCATGTTAATGATGTAATAATTCTAATAACATCTAGTGTGCTCTAAAAAATCTACAAATTGACTTGGCAACATAATTTGGGTACCTAGACTTGTCTTCAAAATTTCAAATGGTTTCGATGAAGGAATAATATACTTGTGTACAAATATCTACATCTCTCACAAAGTTTCCTAGAATGTTCCTTGAACATTGAAGTTTTCCACACTTTGCAACATGTTCGAACTCATATGCATTTGAAAACTTAACAAAACCTTGTGTTCACCTTAAGATTACGAAAATGCAAAGTTTCATTACAGGAGGTGTGGAAAACAAATATTATTTATATGTTGTACTTACATAGAACAAGATAAGACATATAAACATTGTTCAAGAAACAGAATATACACTAAACAATGAAAATAATGAAAACACGGTGATTTTAGAAAACTGTAGAAAAAAATAATCAAATTTGGACTAATTACGATGGAGAAATACATGTTACAAAATTTGATTGCAGATTAAAAAGAGAAATGCCGTCGGCGACGCGGGACGGATAAACTGTTCTTCATTCTCCAATAGAACAAAGGAGGAAGCAGAGGGCACCGCCGCCCGCCGCTGCCCCCGCCGTGCCCGCTTCGGCGGTTTTGACACCCAAGAGGGCATCCTAGGCCTCGTCGGCGGCAAATGAGACCACCGCAACCTTCGATTGGACTCACAAACGTGACAAATCAAATATTGTCTACCAAAAACCGATTAAAAACTGACATCTCGATAAAATCAAATCCGCGTTTAGTAATATCTAATAATTTACATTCAAGATAGATAATGTTCATTGATGCTTGCGCCTACATCCCGATGTTCATCCTCCTGACGGTGTACTCCACGGCGGGGCGGAAGTTACGCATCTAGAGGTCGAACTCATGACGGATGGGACACTCGGCGCTGCAGTAGTGGATGATCTCTGAGGTCTCCGGCCCGTAGTGCCTACATCCCACTGCCCAAATGCAGATGTGCGGATTCTGGACGGGCAGCAACGGAATGTCGTCGTCGCCGTCATCAAGCCAGTATCACCACGCAATGTTCTCGAGATCCTGGTTGACGAGGTAGCGCAGCCGCCGCAGGTTGTGGTTCTTCCACCACCCGTTAGGGTGCGACGGGCTGCCGCTAATTTCCTGGAGCAGTGCCATAGCTTCGGGGTCCGCCGGGTTGCAACGGTACTTCAGCATCGCTAAGAAGTACTTAGCACCAGAGTCTTGAGCAGCGGCATCTCCGATGAGCTTCAGACCCTTATCGGGGTTCCGCCGCCTCATCAACCTCTCCATCCCCTCGAAGCATAATGCCTCCGAATGATTGGCCTCGTGGAAGCGCCGCTCAAAGCACGACCTGACGTAGCAATTCTTGCACACCCGACGAAGATCACGCAGCGACACGTGTAGTAGTACCTCATCGGAGTCGCAGATGCGCCAGAAGGTGCCGCATATTTTATTACAAAGGTTCAGAAAATGGATGACGGGATCCTTGATGGAGTGGATGATGATCTGGGTGACAAGATCATCTGGCAGTAGCTGTATCAAGCACACCGCGACCATCAAGGAGAAGGGGAGGAAATAGAAAAGCGACGGGGTTTGGAAATTGAAAGGCGACGAGGGTTGAAGTTGAAGGCGACGAGGGTTGAAGTTGGCAACGAGGGTTGAAGTTGAAGGCGACGAGGGTTGAAGCTGAAGAAGGCGACTCGGCCATCTAAAACAATAAATGGAAATTGAAAAGGCACCGCAGTTTGGCTGCTGCCTCTGACGAGTGGGCCCGACATCATTGCCCCTGCCCCTTCACCTTCCCGCGTAATTGAAAGGGGACATGTGGTTTTGGACGGTTTCGCACCCGAAACGGAGCTCGATGCGCAATTGAGTGGCACGAACTGGCAGTAGTGGAGTAGTGGGTGGGGGCAGAGGCACCTGACGGTTCCGCGTCTTGTCAATATAAATTCCCTGCCTTCCCCTGCTTTCCCCTGCTTCTTCCATAAGCTTATCTCGCTTCTTCTTCCTCCTCGTGATCCACCACTACAAAATCTTCGGTCACCGAGAGATCATGAAGGAGGAGATGGCGTCGAGGGGCCCGCCGCCGGCGAAGCGGGGACGAAGGGGGGACGACGACGACGAAAGCCACCGTCGGAGGAAGTTGGAGAAGGGGAAGGAGCCGGCGACGAAGGACGCCGACGAGGAACCGTTCTTCGATGACACCAAGTTCGCCGTCGACCTGCTCAGGAGTGCCTTCAGAAAGCTTGAAGATGTTGGCGCGGCCTTCAACATCAAGGCGCATCATGAAGTGGACAAGGACCCAAGTGTGAAGGGTCTTGCCTTCAGGATCCACGGGTTGGCTGAGAGGCTCGAGAAGCTCCCCGTGGTCAAGCGGGCTGGCCGCAACTTCGTCTTCGACGGCGGCGGCTCTGACGGCGACGACGGCTCTGACGGAAGCCACGGCGGCTCCGACGGCTCCGACGGCAGCCACAGCGGCGACGATGGCTCCGACGGCAGCCACGGCGGTGACGACGGCGGGACTCCGACAGCGGCGACCGACTAATTGATAGACTCCTCTACCAATTAGTAATAATGTGTGTGTGCTTTTGTGTCTTCGTCAGGTTGTTGGACATGAACTGCTTAGTTTGTCTGTCGATCATGAACTGCTTAGTTAATTAGTTTGGTTGTTAGATTTTGTATGTCATGAACTCGATCTAATAGACGCGAGTAGATCCATCCACGTCTCCTTTAATATGTGTTCTGTTGTGATGAACTGGAGATCTGTTGTGATGAATTAGATCTTAGAGACAATGGATAATCATTGCCGACGTGGGTTAGCCTGCTAACGCTGACGCTGACGCGTGGGCCAGTGTCATTGGCGACGATGGTTAGTGAACCCGCATTGCCTTTGTTGGCAGTTGGGTCCGGGCGGGCAGGCAATGGTTATCTTTTTTATATTAGCTGCTGACGCTGACGCGTGGGCCCGTCACTATTTTTTTTGGATTGAAACGTGCTTCCCTAAAATATTAGAGCCCATAAAACAGCACCTAAAAAATAATAAAAATATGAACAATTCATATTTGGACATTTGGTATTTGAATAAAATATACAGTCACACTTGTGTGCCCAAAATTCTTATATTTCGTTTTTACACCCCATGGTAATTATATAATAAATTCTAATAACATCAAATTTGCTCTAAAAAAACTACAAATTGACTTGGCAACATAATTTGGGTACCTAAACTTGTCTTCAAAATTTCAAATTGTATCGATGAAGGAATAATATACTTGTGTACAAATGCCTACATCTCTCACATAGTTTCCTAGAATGTTGCTTGAACATTGAAGTTTTCCACACTTTGCAACATGTTCGAACTCATATGCATTTGAAAACTTAACAAAACCTTGTGTTCACCTTAAGCATACGAAATGCAAAGTTTCATCACTAATGGTTGTGTAAAATAAATATTATTTATATGTTGTACTTACAAAGAACAAAATAAGGCATATAAACATTATTCAAGAAACAGAATATACACTAAACAATAAAATTAATGAAAAGATGGTGATTTTAGAAAAATTTAGAAAAAAATATCAAATTTGGACTAATTACGACGAAGAAATACTTGTTACAACATTTGGTTGCAGATTAAAAGTAGAAATGTGAACTGTTCTTCATTCGAATAGAACTGGGCCCCACAGTCATTAGCGACACGGGACTGATAACCCGCGTCGGCTTTGCTGCTCTTCCAAAATTTTACACAGATAATACGAGCAACATACAAAAGCTAATCCACTACTAATTTCCTATTCCAATACTCCGTTCGAACTTCACCTTTTCGCAGCGGAGCCTACAGTCTTCGCTGCAAAACAGAGAAATTCCAAGCCATCCTTTATCCACGCCGCAGCAGCCGTCGTTGCCTGTGCATGGCTGATCGCCGCGCACCTGTGCCGGAGGCGGCAATGGTTCACCCCAAATGTGCCAAGTCGAGGAGTGGATCGCACGCACGGCCTTCTCGCGCAAAGGCAGACACCCCACGTTGCCCAGCCATCTCGACGTCGTACTGCTGTCGCCTGCGACCCACCTCATGTACCGCTTCGCGATGTCGTCGGCGGCGGCACCACCATTGTCCCTGTAGAGCAAGATGGCGTATAGATAGGCCGCCACATCGTGCCCACCCTCGGCGGCGCGCCGGAGATCATTGCATCCCCTATTTTCCATGAAGACGGCTTTGATCCCGGAGAAAAAGCAAGCCTCCAGATTCCCGAGATCGGTCAGCATAGCAAGGAAGGCTTTGTAGGTGGTGGGGTCCCACACCCAAGAAATCTCATCTCGTATCCCCTCTATCGACAAACGCCGGCCGACGTCGCCGTGGCCGCACATGCGGCGCATGGTTGAGTAAGTACTGCGTATGCTGCAGAGGTCAGCCAAGGGCTGCTCCGAGGTTGCACCGACGCTTACTGCAATCTCAATGCAGAGGTCTTGAGGGAGGTCCAGCAGTGACGACGGCTGGTGCCGCCTGCTTCTTCCCGGCATGCTATTCATCTCCGGCCGGGAATGGTGACGATGAGGAGTAGGCAGTTGCTGTTTTTTCGCAGGTAGATTAAGGGGCAGGGGATCTAAATTATTTTGGAAGGAGAAGATACAGGAGATTTGTTTCCAAACACGGTTTAAGTAAGCAATGGAGACGACATTTGGCTAATCCGCGCATCCTTTAATTCTCCATTGCAGACGACGTTTGGTTAATCCGAGTATGCTTTTATTCAACATTGGAGACGACGTTTGGTTAATCCGCGTATCATTTAATTCTACATTGGAATCACTGCCTCTGCTCTCAGCCATTGACTGGGCAACTGTTTCCCCATTGACCAGATCTGGCATCAATTTCTTGGGAACCTTCCCATTTCTTGTGCTCTTGACTTATCCCTTCCACTTTTTTTACAACCGATCTTATCCCTTCCTTGTTTTTGCTATAAAAAGGCACCAACGCCTATCGGTCCTCCTCACTTGCTTCCTTCTTCTCTAGATCTAGATCTAGATCTAGCTATGGCACAAAGAATAGATCTTGTAGGGCGCAAGCTTTTGCTTTTCTCTCTTCCTCCTCCTCCTCGTTCTCTCAGTTGCTAGAAGAATTCTTGTGATATGGGTGATTGGGTTGCTCATCCCTCTAGTACAGCTGCTAGAAAAATCCTTGTGATATATCAGCTGTTAGGGGAAGGTAGCCCAGAACCTCCTGGCATCAGGAAGAACAAGCCGAGAACAAGAGATATGTTTCCTGCTGTAGAACCATCCTGCTGTAGCTTTCTCGTCAAACTTGCGCTTCCTTTTGCTTTCCCCTTCTCCTCCAGGAGAAGAATTTTTGAAGGGATATGTTTCCACCCTCTGCTGTATCTTTCTCTTGTGCTTACTTGTAAGCATGAAGAAGAAGCTAGAATCTGGAGCATATCTCGTCAAGAAGAACAAGCCGACGGCGGCCTCCTTTCTCTTCACCTCCGACGATCGACCGACGGGCAGGGAAGGAGCAAGATCCTGAGGCTGCCGAGCTGGCCAAGGTCCCGAGGCCTCCCTATATGATGTATCAATGATGACTGTAATCTGTGTGTGTGATTTTGCATCTCAAGAGACATGCTTGTGTGATTATCTATGTGCAGTCCAATTTTTTGTATGATTTACTTACTCATTTGCAAGCATGAAGAAGAACAAGCCGACAGAAGTATATCTCTTTTGCTTAGTTTAGATCTATGTTCCTCATCTTGGTAGTGCCTAGTGATGATGAACAAAGATGGCCGCTTTGTAACCTTCTGATGTATTAATGATGACTTTAATCTGTGTGTGTGATTTTGCATCTCAAGAGACATGCTTGTGTGATTATCTGTGTGCAGTCCAATTTTTTGTATGATTTACCTACTCACTTGCAATAATGAAGAAGAACAAGCCGACGGGGGCTGGCTAATCCGCGTCTCTTTTGATGTAATCTGTGTGTGTGATTTCGCATATCTTGCCCATAACAAAGGCGACTCGGGTTGGTTAATCCTCGTCTCTTGCCCGTAACAAAGGCGACGCGGGTTGGCTAATCCTCGTCTCTTTTATATTAATGCCCGTTACTGAACTGAAGCAGCCTGCAACATACTTACTCAACTGAAGCAGAATATAAATAGAATATATATAGTATCTTAGGCAGAATATACTACAAAAAGGATTCAAATTCCACCACATCCTATATATTACAAAAAGGATTCAAATTCCACCAATACATCACATCCTTTATATTACAAAACGGATTCCATTTCCACCAATAGACACATCCTACATTACAAAAAGGATTCAGCAAAAATCAGGCTTGCTTTTTCTTCCTTGATTTCTGTATATGGATTTTTTCACTATGGTCGCTTCGCAAGTACGGTGTTTTGTTAGTTCCCAAGAGTCAGGGCTTGTATGAAGTGTCAAAGGATGGAATTTCGTCAAACTGGTTGTATTCCTCCTCCTCAACAACATTTTCAACCCCAACAATCCTTTTTTTTCCAAGCATAACCACAGCCAGTTCTTCTTTGCAAGGTCAGGTACATAGAAGACTTGCTCAACATCGTTGGCGAAGACAAACGGTTCGTTTTTGTAACCAAAGACCCAGAGATCAACACTAACATAACCATATTTGTCCTTGCTCACAGCTCTCTTCCCATTGGTGACCCATCTACACCAAAACAAGGCTACCTTCAATCCTACATAATCAAGCTCCCATATCTCCTCTATTTGACCATAATATGTGTCTGTCTCCATGTCATCATCATCATGATTGTCGTCGACGACGGCCCGTACACGCACATCACTATTTTGATAGACGCTCTTTTTATCCTGGGCCATGGTGTAGAACGTGTATCCATTGATATCCATTGCTTGGTATCTTGTAACAGTGAACAATGGCCCCGCTGCTAGATTCCTTATCTCGTTGGTTATTACAGCATTGCTGCATGTCTCGACATAATCTCGGAGCCACCTGCTGAAACCTTGCATGTGCATCTTTGCAAGCCAAGCCCTACCACGGTCAGGGTTGTCTTCACGTAGTTGTCGCTTGTGCTCATTGGCAAACGGTGTAATTAGGTGCAGCTGTTGTATCACAATGAAATGAGCCTTTTGGAAGGCATCTGGTTCTAGAGTGACTGACTTTTTCCCCAGGGTCCCAACACTTGAAAGCCTACCTTCATGCCGTGAGCGAGGCACACCAATGGGGTTTTGGGGGTCCATATAACCCATGGCCCACTCCATTACTTCGATGGTCTCGTAGCCACGAACAATGGCTCCCTCCAGAAATAACTGGTTATGTACCAATGATTTCAGGAATCCATAGAACCTCTCAGATGGAAACATCTGATGAAGGTAAGATGGGCCAAGGAACCAGATTTCCCTCATGAGGTGTGCTGTTAGATGCAGCATGAGATCAAAGAATGATGGTGGGAAGGTAGCTTCAAGAAGGCATAGGGTCTCGAAATGCCTCCTCTCTAAGTCCAATAGTTTTTCCTCATCAATCACCTTCTGTTCTATTGCATTGAAGAATAAACACATGCTCGTGACCGCGTCGCGAACCAGTTATGTCTTAATACCTCTAAGTGCAACAGGAAGAAGAGCTGTCATCAACACATGGCAATCATGAGATTTCATCAAGTTGAAATTCATTTTCTTGTCCTTCACCGACACTAGCCTCTTGAAGTTTGATGAGTAGCCTGAAGGTACTTTCAAATCATGCAAAAACTGACAGAATTCTTTTCTCTCTGCCTTTGACAAGGTGGTTGCAGCAACGGGACGGTTCGTCCCCGTCTCTGTTTCATCTGCATAGAGCTCCGGCCTAATGCCCAGTTCTTTAAGATCCTCTCTTGCATTTTTATGATCTTTTCCTTTGGACTTCTGTTGTAGCAATGTTCCACAAGTAGCTTCACACACATTCTTCTTGACGTGCATGTTGTCAATCGAATGACGCACATCCAACATCGGCCAATACTCTAGCTCCCATAGAATTGATTTCTTGTTCCACATTCCTTCTTCTTCTTCACCATCTCGTTTCTTTCTTTTACCAAGGGTTTTTCAGTCAGTTTGGGTAACTCCTCGATAGTTTTGACGTCCTTGACTTTCAAGTGGACCAGATCTCTAGTCACATGCAACGGCGCCTCTCGATTCTCCTTTTCCCCATTAAACTGACAATCCATGGCTCGGTATGGATGTTTCTTGCTGAGGAAATGATGGTGCCCCATAAATACGTATTTCTTTGAATGTCTTAGCCATACTGCGCAAGTATCTTCCAAGTAGTATGGGTGTTGACGGTCGATTTTGGTACACCTAGCTATGAGTTTACCATCAACATTTGCACGTATTTGATATTCTAACTAATGGTACTAACCCCCCGGAGGTATCAAGTTCACTCTTGCATGTCGATTTTGGAGTTTGTTGTTTATGTAGGAAACTAGCGCTTAAAGGGAGACTTTCGGGATAAGTTCATCAAGCACTTCAAGAGAAGATCATGAAGCCCGGCACAAGTCAAGACACATGATGAACATGACTCCAAATGGCCCAGGGACCGAAGCATGAAGCCGTAAAACTCCAGGGACCTGAACAGAAGATGCTGAAGCTTGCGCGACAAGGAGCTCTATCTAAACTGTGGAGAAGACGACATCAAGGGCCCACATGCATAAGGGAGCAAGTCCACAATTAACCGAGAAGCGTCGGGGAGCGAACCGGGGCCGAACTGGGCCGAAACGGGCCCAGGCCGGTCGGCCCAGGCCGGTCGGCCCAGCCCCTTTTTGTGGCGGTTCGCGACGCCCTTTGACCTAGGTGCACCTCTATAAATTGTGTCTGCCTCCGTCGGCCACCACATCCATCCATTCATCAGAGAGCCGCCGACACGAAGGAGAAGCGCCGGGAGGAAGCCGACGGCCGCCGCAAGTCCTCGAGTTGCCTAGGAGATGGCTTAGGCCATGCCCTAGCCGCCATGGTTGGCCCTGTGTGGTGAAGCCGTGGTGGAGTTCCGGAGCCATGCCTTGGATCCATCAAGGCATTTGTACTTTCGACATTCGATGGTGATATAAATCAATCCTTGTCCTTACTTTGATCTACTACGAGTTGTGCTTATTCATATGTGTAGCTACCATATGCTTTTAGTAGGATTAGATCGAATCATGGTGATTAGTCTTGTCTTGCGGATACATCGTTGTAGTGCACGGACTGAGGTTGTCGTTCGGTGATGATTATCCTTGCGTAGTGACAGTACGGTGGAGGAGAAAGCGGCGAATGAATGTGTATCAGACCACTCCATATCGGGTTACTCCATATCGAGTGTACTCCTTATCATAGTATAGGTTTAGATTGGTTTGTCACCTTGGCCGGAATGGCAACAAGAAGACGATAGGCTAGGGTTACCCTTTGGTGTTTACCTTCATGGCTAGGTGAGATCCATACATCCCTTCGTGTTTGTATGTTACCTTTATGCAATCAACGCTTCATGATAGGTTAGATCATTAGATTAGATGGATAGCCTTAGGAGTTTGCTTCCGATCCTTGGATTGACAAATCTAGGGAGGACCCTCCTTGGTGAAAAAGGCACCAAGTCACCCGTACGCTTGCGGTGAACTTGAGCACGGTTTTGCACCGTCAACAAGCCCCTTTTTCTGGCGCCGTTGCCGGGGATCGGCAACTCGAACCCTAGGGCGATCTATCTTTCTTTTAACTAACCCTAATTTTAGTATTGCATATACCCTGTGTTTCTTGTTTGTGTCCTTGAATGCAGGTAAAGCCCTAGACACAAAGCGATCGAGAAGTTTTCAACATTCGGACTTCGCCAAGTCCAACCTCGCTCAACCAAGTTGATGGCTACACAATGATTTGCTCTTTAGTGGTAGGTGCTAACCTTGGTTAGTGGCCCAATATCCGCTATTGAGCCCCCACCCAAAGCAAACAAAGATGAACAAGGTATGCCTACGTGTGTCAATTAAGTTTTTAAGACTAATTTCTTTTGGAGGTTTGTATGTTCAAGCTATAGGATTCGGAAATGACCATGTCAAGAACAATGGAGAAGGATTTCATTACCACCATGCTCATGCAGCGATGGTAATGACTTTTGAAGCCAAGGGATGCGTGACATGGTGCCCTAAAAGACTTCAAGATAAAGACCACGCGTACATCTCCGGATCGATGGACGAAAGGATAACGATGTCATCACGATGTTTGCATGAGCCTCAATAGAAAGCATTAGATAAATTTGGATTTTCAGAAGCCCCATGAAGTCTACGTTTTAACAAATCAAACGGCAAGGCAATCAGAGGTTCCTACAAGCGGATATGACTGAATCACCGAAGGTTGCACGTGCTGAAATTCTGGACAGCAAGCAATGCTGAAGTGAAACAGCCATAGCTCCCTCATTCGGACTCCGATTAAGACGAATGAGTACCCATTGGAAAGGTAATTTATAAACTTTTCAATAGAATTATATTTTGGTATATGTTCTGTTCTGGATGCAGGGGTAAATCCACGAAGAAGAGGCAGCAACAAGGTGATGACGACAAGATAGAGGAGATGGACATGGTGTCAATAAAAGAAGATGGGGCAACGGATCCACAACATGTACATGATGAAATTCAGAAGCTAAGGACTAAAACAAACCCTTTGGAGCTTGGATGAATGAAGACACAAGAGGCACTACTCAACACATGATGATGTTGGAAGCAAACCACGACCGATTTCATAAGTCAACATCAAGCTGCATGGCTACTTTGGATTCTCGCACAAGTAACCATGGCTTCACGACGATAAAAAGGTACGTGAGAAAGTCGAGCTCTATGACTTTAAATGAAGCACTTTGCGGGAGGCAACCCGATCTTTTTATATATCTATATAAACTATGACAAGTCTACATTGTGTTCTTTATTTGAAAACTTCAAGTAACATCGTATCAATGCTCTAATAAATATCACAACCACATGTTGTATGCTTTAAATAGACATTGAGTGAGCACTATGCTACTTGATTTTGGAAAACTTGTAGACCACCTTTTTGTGTGCTTATTAGTGTTTAGAGTCTTTTTATTTGTGTCTTTTTAGAGAGAAATATGAGGCATGATCCCTTTGATTCTAAACTTGTGGCTAGTTAACTTAGGATAACTTTTATTTTGGTTTAGATCACCGCCATATCATGTCATGTCATTTTGTTCATTCATATCATGTTGCACTTCATTCCACATTGTTCTCCACCCTTGCATTTTGTTGCATGATGCATACCATATTTAAAACTCTTTTGTGACAAAAACAAACATCTTTGCCTAAACCTTCCTATCAAACCACACCTATAACCCAAGCCAATAAAAGGGGGGATCAACTTATGTCAAGTCGACCAAGTCTATCTCTATCCCTTTTCTAAAATTTTGACTAGCCTCGTCCTAAACCCTTAGGAAAACCCCTCATACCTTTAGTAATCCTAAAACCATAGGTTTGCTTTGTATCCAAAAATCTAACCCTTGCTTTTCTTCTCTTCCAAAACCACCTTAGATAGAATTTCTTCACCCGACTTATCTTTTCAAAATTCTTGTCTTAAGCAAAAAATATAGGATACCCATAAGCCTTACCTTAAAACCTTGTTAGTATGGTTGATTAGGTCTTTTGATAAAAAAATTTGTTGCCAAGACTTTACCTCTCGTAAAGTGACTTGCTTATCTTTATTGAGGGACGACATCGAAAGCCTTTTTCAAACATTGCTGACCCCTTTTTACTAACGCCTTTTTGCATTTGCATTTTTGCATCAACCCCTTTGTCCTATCATGCATAAGTTAGCTTGGTTTTTTTGCAAAACTTTTTGATGAATGCTTTATTTCCATGTTAATGCTTCATATGGGCATTTTCCTTAGCAACCTTGTGTAAACGTGGTGTTTAAACTTGCTTACAGACCATCATCATTTAGTTCAATAAACCATGCTATTTTCCATAAGTGCACTGGTTGGTATATAAACTTTGCATTGAGCTTTATTTTTCTTGTGCTATAAGAATTATTAATCTTGGGATAGACATGGTGTTTTAACCTTGGATAAATAAACCTTTATGGCTATGGAGGAATTCGGCAACCTAGTTGTAAATATGGTGTTTAGAACTAGTTGTAAACATTGTCTTTGTTTGTATGCTTTCCTCTCATTTGCACCTACACGCACGTACACTCATTAGGTTCTCTTTTCTTTTTACTAAGTAAGCTATGCCACAAGTTAAGATCTTAGGGATGTATTTGGTTTGTTGGTAATTGTTTCTACTCCCGACCATCACCCCGGGGGTAGAATGTGCATTTGATTTGTTTTTGCAGGCATGACGAAGTGTTCCCATGAGTTCTTGACCAATTGCAATCAAGATCGTTAGTCATCTACAAGGCTTGAGAAGGAAGTCGCTGTTTCCATCAAGATTTGAGCACGTGTTCAGAGATGTACAATGGAAGAAAAGTTAATATTCAGAAGATCCTTCAAACGTTCTTTCCAACGCATCAAGAATCATCAATTTTGAAGACCCGTACAAGGAGATACGGCAGAAACATTGAGCGTTGCATAGTCTGAAATCAGTTTTGGACAGGTTGCATCGCCGGAGTAAAATAGGCACAACTCTCTTGTTCGGAACCCGTTTCATGCGAATGATGGCTCGTTGGAAAGAGAATTTCATGAACTTCAACTTGGAGGGGTGTTTCAGTACATGTTCTGTTCTGGAAGTAAAAGAAAAACTGTGGAAGATGAGGCAGCGACAAGGACGGGATGAAAGTCGGTGATGACGATATGACGAAGGATTGGAACCATGGCTTGATGATAATAAGAAGAAGTTGAAGGACAAATGAGTAACAAAGGCAAGAAGTGAAGATGATTCTCAAACACATGGCAATAGGGAATTACAAGCGATTCAAGTTCTTCCACACTTAGCAACATGCTAAGCATGGGGGAGGATTTGAAAGACGAAAGGGAAAAAGGCCACGTGGAGTACAAGGATCACCTTCACCACAAGATGCTCATCACTCTTTTTCCATGCTAAGCACAATGCTTAAGCATGGGGGAGGCCACGCTGCACTTCACTACGAGCATCGAAGAGGACGGTAACTCGCCCTTAACTTTATCTTTGTTCATCTCCTTTTAAATGCTTGCACATATATGCTTTCAACCTTAGATAACATTTGTATTTATCTCTCGATCAATAACATGGCTACTAGGAGGACAACCTAGGTTTGTTAGTTTTTATTTTTCAATAAATGAATCACCATCTCTTTTGAGCTTACCACGATGATATCATTTGTATGCCTTGCTTATGGAAAAGTGATGAAAGTTGCCGCTTTGCTTTACTTGCATGATGTTTTATATGACATGACTTTTTGCTCTCTATTAAAAGGAACTTAAATTGATTAAATACCGGCTCTTTCATTTGTGGAGGTTAAATGACTAATTTCTAAGACCCACATACTTTATGTTGCTCTTTGATTTAAGTTTACCGATGACCTATGCCTTGTACTTGTTTTATTTAAAATCATTATGCTATCTACATTTGTGGATCTCTTGCAAGGTTCTATCTACCAAAGCCTATACACATACAAGTTCTTTTATGATGTAACCCTTAGTTTGCAAACTTATATCTTGATGAGTTGGATTAGGATTGATTTCTGTGGTACGAGACTAAGAAGCTGGTCATTCCTTTGCGCATCTTTTTCATGCTAGCCATTTTTGTCCATGCATTGTGAGATTCTACATTGGAAATTTCACAAACTTCGCTGGGTATCCACCCTAAACCCAAAACATCTTTTTGTGATTACCTCCTTGACCACAACCCAAATTGAGTATGGATGATCTTTCGACGAATTTTCTGAAGATTTTCTGGCAAGATTTCAAGACATATAACATATGGAGAGACTCGTCAATGATCATGTGAGTTTCGACATGGAGGATGCCCTTGAAGATTTCAAAAGATTTATAGAGGAACACAAGGATTTTGTAAATCTCTAGCAGCCATAGGTCCCCCACTTTTATGCTCGAGACGAGCAATCATTTAAGCATGGGGGAGGACTGCTATAGCAAGTACTATGTTGCTTAAAAGTTCGGAGGAGCATAAAAAATGATGAATGAAAAAAAAGAGAAGAGAAAAATGAATGAAGAAAAAAAAAGAAAAAAGAAAAAAAAAGAAGAAGAAAGAAAAAAAATAAGAAAAGAAAAATACAAAAGAGAGAAAAATAAAAATGCTCCTCGGTTCTTTTTAGCTTCATTTGAATCTTAGAGAGCATTGAAGACAAGTCCATACTCAATCTTTTCCAACCATGTGCAATCCGATAACGAGAACTTCATTTGTGTCTCGGGATCACCCATTTGCCTCTTGCACATGTCCACCTTTCTAAATGTGTGTGTTCCATCTCTCTCTCTTTCCAACATTTATTTTCCATGACCTTTTTGACAAGTCTCGGTAATTCCAATAGATCTCTCTCTTAATTTGACAATATTTCAAGTGTAATGTTTTGCTAGGATTGTTTTTACCTACCAAGCTCCACATAAGCTTTCCACTTTCATATATGAGTAGAATAGGTTGAGAATAATCTAGTGTAGGCTTGAGTGACTTGACGAGATGAGTGTTTCCATGAGCTTTTGCAAGAGAACCTCACTTATGTTAGATGTGCAACTTTTTGAAAACCCTTCACGATGCAACAAGGTAAAGGTTTGAAGTTTGCTTAAGTTTGAGAGCACTATATTTGTTTTATTGTGGCATGTTCTTTAATGATAGTCTATCTTCCATAATGAAGTAGCCGGTCAAAACTTGAACCTTAAATGCTAAATACTTGAGAGAGCAATATGTCTTGTTGTGTATAACTAAGTGCAGGGAAGACATTGAAAGGCAACGCTGATTTCCAAGTTAAGCAAAGATCTTGGACTTGCTCGAGGACGAGCAAGGTTTAAGCATGGGGGTATGTTGACGGTCGATTTTGGTACACCTAGCTATGAGTTTACCGTCAACATTTGCACGTATTTGATATTCTAACTAATGGTACTAACCCCCCGGAGGTATCAAGTTCACTCTTGCATGTCGATTTTGGAGTTTGTTGTTTATGTAGGAAACTAGCGCTTAAAGGGAGACTTTCGGGATAAGTTCATCAAGCACTTCAAGAGAAGATCATGAAGCCCGACACAAGTCAAGACACATGATGAACATGACTCCAAATGGCCCAGGGACTGAAGCATGAAGCCGTAAAACTCCAGGGACCTGAACAAAAGATGCTGAAGCTTGCGCGACAAGGAGCTCTATCTAAACCGTGGAGAAGACGACGTCAAGGGCCCACATGCATAAGGGAGCAAGTCAACAATTGACCGAGAAGCATCGGGGAGCGAACCGGGGCCGAAACGGGCCCAGGCCGGTCGGCCCAGGCTGGTCGGCCCAGCCCCTTTTTGTGGTGGTTCGCGACGCCCTTTGACCTAGGTGCTCCTCTATAAATTGCCTCTGCCTCCGTCGGCCGCCACATCCATCCATTCATCAGAGAGCCGCAGACACAAAGGAGAAGTGCCGGGAGGAAGCCGACGACCGCCGCAAGTCCTCAAGTTGCCTAGGAGATGGCTTAGGCCATGCCCTAGCTGCCATGGTTGGCCCTGTGTGGTGAAGCCATGGTGGAGTTCCGGAGCCATGCCTTGGATCCATCAAGGCTTTTGTACTTTCGACATTCGATGGTGATATAAATCAATCCTTGTCCTTACTTTGATCTACTACGAGTTGTGCTTATTCATATGTGTAGCTACCATATGCTTTTAGTAGGATTAGATCGAATCATGGTGATTAGTCTTGTCTTGCGGATACATCATTGTAGTGCACAGACCGAGGTTGTCGTTCGGTGATGATTATCCTTGCGTAGTGACAGTACGGTGGAGGAGAAAGCGGCAAATGAACATGTATCAGACCACTCCATATCGGGTTACTCCATATCGAGTGTACTCCTTATCATAGTATAGGTTTAGATTGGTTTGTCACCTTGGCCGGAACGGAAACAAGAAGACGATAGGCTAGGGTTACCCTTTGGTGTTTATCTTTATGGCTAGGTGGATGAGATCCATACATCCCTTCGTGTTTGTATGTTACCTTTATGCAATCAACACTTCATGATAGGTTAGATCATTAGATTAGATGGATAGCCTTAGGAGTTTGCTTCTGATCCTTGGATTGAAAAATCTAGGGAGGACCCTCCTTGGTGAAAAAGGCACCAAGTCACCCGTACGCTTGCGGTGAACTTGAGCACGGTTTTGCACCGTCAACAATGGGCAAGATGCACCTTTCCTTTTACTCTGGCCAGAGAGGTTGCGATGAGCTGGGTTGTCGTTGATGGTGGTGAACAACATGGCGCGCATTGTGAACTCCTCACGCTTGTACTCATCCCAAACATCCTTCACATAGGCTTCCACAGTATCTTCAAGTCATCAACTAGTGGCCTCAAGTAGACATCAATACGGTCGCCAGGTTGCTTTGGCCCGGAGACCAATATTGTCAGCATCATATATTTCTGTTTCTTGCATAGCCAGAGTGGAAGGTTGTACAACGACAGCACGACAGGCCAGGTGCTATGTGTTGAGCTCTGGTTACCGAATGGGTTCACGCCATCTGTGCTAATAGCAAACCGTATGCTCCTTACGTCTTTGTCAAACCACGGAAAGTGGTTATTAATGTTACCCCATTGTGCTGCATCTGTAGGGTGCCTAAACTTGCCATCTTGCTTAAGCTCCTTTCAGCCTTCGTCATGCCAACGCAAGAGTTGGGCCTCCTTTCGTGTTGCGAACCATCTTCTCAGCCGAGGAATGATGCAAAAATACCATGCCACCCTCACAGGAGCCCCTCTGTTAACCTTCTTCTTCTTGCCTCTGATCTCGCTGGGCTCGTTCTCGTCATCAGCATTATTATCATCTCCACCATCCTTTTTCCTCTTGTACCGATCATAGCCACACTTGGGGCACTTGTCAAGGTCTGCATAATCTCCACGGAACAATACACAACTGTTCTTACATGCATGGATTTTTTCAACCTCTATTCCCAGAGGACAGATTATCTTCTTCGCCTCATAGACAGACTCTGCTATTTGGTTTCCTTCAGGTAGCATGTCTCTAAGCACATCCAATAGATGTTTGAAACTTTTGTTGCTCCAACCATGATCTGCCTTAAGCTGCAGAAGTTTTAGATCACCAGAAAGGCGAGAGTACTTCTGGCAATTAGGATAGAGGGGTTTCTTTGAATCTTCAATGAACTGCTTTAGCCTCGCTAATTCAGAAGGTGTGTACACTCGTTGAAACTCAACATCCCGCAACATTTGATCAACATTGTGCACACGTTGCAACACCTCACCATAATCGAAGCCCCTAACTTCTTGATCAGTGATATCCTCAGGCCTCATCACATTTGGTGGGAATAATGGTTCATTTTCCTCAAAACCTCCACCGTCATCAAGGTCTTCATCATGGTCGGTAGCATGATGTCGCACTTCACCTTCATTTAGGCAGCCTGCTTCGAGTTCATTAAGGCCTTCCTCACCATGTTTATTCCAACACGTGTAACTTTTTGTAAAACCACGTGTGACCAAATGATGAAAAATGATTTCCCGTTGTGCGAATTTCTTCTGGTTGAGACAATCTATACAGGGGCAAAGCATTGCCTGAACACCACAGTTTCTCATATCTGCCTCTGCTTGATTTAGAAAACCATTGACCCCGCTTAAGAAATTCTCCCAATCTTCTTGGGGCTGTCTGTACATCCAAGCCCGAGCAGCAGACACCATCTGCATTCCATACATCAAATGAGCATAATTCATCACACAAAAAAACCGATAACATAAGAGGATTAGGACAGCTAAAGAATTTCAATAAAAGAGGGCAATTAATTTCCACCTTGACGAGGACTTTCTACGAGGCGAGCGCGGCCGAGGAGGAGGATCGGAGGCTGCGTCGTGGCCGCGGCGACAGCGCGGAGGACGGCGCCGAGCCCTAGGGGGAGGGGACACGGAGGCGTCTGCTTTGGATGACGCCGCGATCGACGTCCACTGGCCCCTTTCGCCGTCGCGCATGCGGCCGGCTGGCCTGCTGCAGTGCCAGCTTTCTGAGGAGAGAAATTAAGTGCGATCCTCAGAGCGCGCGCAGCTGGCAGCGGCGAATGGGACCGGCCGGCGGGGACATCTGAGCAGAGACATCGAGCGAGTGACCTTGTGAGGAGAGAGAGCAAGTGTTGTTGTTGGAATGGGAGTGGCCTTCTGCGGAGAGAGAGCGAGTGGTGTCGGAAGGAGAAGACAGAGACGAGCAATAACAACATGCGTCTCCGATGTGAGAAAAAAGGCGACCCTGGGTGGCAATCAAAGGAGACGAGTCCTAAGACACGAGCGTATCCAATTGGGTCGCCATCAAAGGAGACGCATCCTAACAAGCATGCATCTCCAGTACGAAATTATCAGTAACAGACTTTATAGCCCGTTACCAATACGGTAGTGATCAGTAACAGTCTTAAACAGTTTACGAGCCCGTTACTGATAGGTTTAACTTGTGTAACGGACTCGATTTAACGTCCGTTACAAAGAATTCATGTAACGGGCGTTTAAGAAGCCCGTTACCAGAAGTCCACATTGGTAACGGGCGTTGTGGAGGCCAACCCCGGGGTCGTCCTGGCGCGCTTATGGGTAACGGGCGCCAAACAACAACCGTTACAGATGTGGGTTCATGTAACGGGCGTTAAGGGCCCATTACAAATGTTGCGTGACCTATTTGAGGTTTTCACGTAGTGTCTCGCTATATGGTGTTTCTAGGGCGTAGTATCTCTGACTTGATGACTTGATCTGGAGTATGAACAGATGAGAGCCAGATCCCTCTCTGCCAGGGGGTCAGGGGGTTGCTCATATAGTCCTGAGGGGATGCCATGAGCCGTACGATCAAACCGACCTAACATACGGTTTAGATTGATCCTCATAGGCCGTGGAAGAACTTTCCAGAAGTAGGGCTGACGTGGCACCCGAGGGAGGCCGACCGGCCCCACCAAGGGGCCGACCGGTCTGTGGTGGGCCCCCCCTCGGGGCCCACTTCGGCCAGGTGGGTCTTTGCCTCTTCCAGATGCTTCTTTCTTGGGTGCCAAGTCACTTTGAGTTCCGGAGCCTTCTGGAGCCTTCTAGACTTCATTCTTTTCGTATTTTTCTGATTAGTCCCTGCAAGACATAGAATTCTCCAAAACTCCAGAAAAATTATTAGTGACACCCTATTCTAAGTTGGTATTAACAATTATGCCCTTTTCTCATGTTTAGTTGACTTATAAATATATAAGATAAAATGTGTCAACAAACTCCCCCAAGCTTACCCTTTGCTAGTCCCTAGCAAAGCTATGCTATAGCAGGATCAGGAGTTGCTGCAACGCTTTCACGCCTCAAAAATACCTTGATTTTCAAAAATAAATTCTCCTCAACAAGATTGCTCCATCTTACCTTTAACCATGGTGTGTAGCCTTTTCATAAATCTTAAGCAATTAAAAGACAGAACAATCAAGTCAAGCAATATATCTCAAATTCTTTGATCAAATATCATCCTGGGGGTTTTGCAAGATTTTTCAAATAAAACTCAGAGATCCTGTGTATGACCTTCTCAAGCATGGAGTCACACTTGGCAAGATATGTATGGTGGGATGATAGTGTTGAATGGATGAGGGTGAAAGTTGGTAAGGCTTTAGCCTTTTTTCTAGCTCTTGGACTATATCTCTCTTTCTAGAACTTTAAGATCTGGGCTTTCCATTCTTGGAGAGGTGGGCTCTACTCGCCTCAGACTTTTGTCTATTTTTCTCTCTCCTTAGAGATGTGGGCTCTTCTCGTCCTCGGACTTGTGTCTATTATTCATCTCTAAATTTATTATTTAGGGGGATAGGCCCTTCTCACCTAGTATGACACTTGTCCTTTTCTCCCCCTCTCTCTTCTCACATTTTCCTCTCTTTTTTTTCGAATGTAGCCCCAGAATCTCTTTTCTCTCTTTTTTTACACATTGAGAGAGACATATCCAAGAGTCGTATGAGCTATTTTATGGCTTGTAGCTTGATGGAGAATGCGTACTTCCAGGTTAGAAGCAGCATAAATGGTGGAGTGGAATGATCTTGATGTGTATGACAAGCTCTCAAGGATCATAAACACAGGAACTCATCATGTAGGATTTTTCATAAAAACCAGGAATCAAGCTTCTCTAGGAATATGATAAATAGCAGCTCAACTTTTCATGAATTACCTTTCAAAGCCTAGACTCAGATTAAGCATGTATTTCCACGGGTTTTGGGTTTAGAGCAAATTAACCATTTAAAGCTTTAGGAGAATCTAGGTCTGAAAATTAAGTATTTAAGAGGAATCACGGCATAGCAACTATTCATCATTTCCAAGCATAAATCATCAAGATCATCATTAAAAAGAAAAGCCAACTAGTAGACTCTAGTATTTATTCATACTAAGACTTTTAACTAAGACTCTTTAACTCTAGGCAAACATATAACTAAAACATAGGATAATGATACTTATCGTGATAACTGGGGGTGCTCTCCCCCAAGCTAGATCTTGAAGTAGTCCTTCATCCATCCTTAAAACTTATTTTCCTTCAGGTTTTCCTTAATTTCTTCCTGTAAATATTAATCTCGCACATACCCAAAGGAACAAATTTTAGGATTATGTTGTGAGCCTTCATGTGCCCACTTCTTTTTGTGAATTTTTATATGCAAAAAGGGATGCTAAAGCAAAAACATGTGAATGCAATATATTATTATTTTTTATGCCACCACGGTACGGAGTACATGGGGCCTTAAGGAACAGATGCAAATGCAGAAAACATTTTTATGGTCTTTTTCTAATGCAAGTATAGGTAAGTAAAAATGCTAAAGGAAAAATGCTAATTAAAAATGCAGATAAATACCGAGTTACCTCTCGGCAAGAATTTTGAGTACTTACTCCCATGGCGTAGATGTAGTAGCCGATGATTGATCAATTAGTGACGTGGGTAGTGATTGGTCTTCCGAAGGTGTACTCTTGTCTTTCTTCCTCCAGACTTGTTTCTTCGGTGGAGACCTTTCTGGGGTAACAGGTTCAGAGTTCTTGAATGGTAGGAGCTGAGCGGACTTCTCTTTAATCTCTTCCTCAATGTTCTTAATGTCCGTCAACTTCGTGTTCAGCTTGCGTTGCAATTTCTGAAGGCGTCTCCGTGTCTTGTTCTTCTTGGGCTGCTCAGAGTCAGTATAAGTATTAAAGTAGCAGCATACCTTATCAGTTCTAAACTGGAAGTGGATCTTGCCCGTCCTGATGTAGATGATTGCTCTGGTGGTGTTCAGGAATGGTCTCCCAAGTACTATGGGAGGATCTTTCTCTTCATCTCCCATGTCTATGACTACAAAGTTAGTTAGGACATAGTGATCTTTTATCTTGACAGGTACATCTCGCGCAACTCCCTCCGGGAATCGGTGTGATTGGTCCGCAATCTGCAGCATTATATAGGTGGAATACAAAGGCAGGTCACCGTATATTAATTCATAAGTTACCTTAGACATTAGGTTGATGCCCGATCCCTTGTCGCAGACAACTCGCTGGAAGTTCCATTGATTGATGGAGCAGTGGATTGATGGGACTCCAGGGTCGTCTAACTTTGGCAGCAGTGGTGAAGGAAACAGGTTCTCATTTTCTGATTGAATTGTGTTGATCATCCAGACTTCCTCCACGTGTAGTCGAGGTTGATTGTTCTTTTTGTTCCTCCTATCTCTCCTTTTCTTCTCGACAGCTGGCTTGTACCCTTGAGGGTAAGGATATTGGGGGTGTGCAGGAGCTCTTAGGATCTTGTTCTTGAAACTGAATCTCTCCTTCTTCCAGTTGATGGTGAAGACTATCTTCGCAGTGTCAGCGTAAATGACGGCTTTAACAGTGGCAAGGAAAGGATGCCTGTTGGTATTTGTTAAGCCTATAGAAATATTATGATGGATAATCCGCAAGCGCACGGATACCGGCGAGCATTCCACCCGGGAGAGGGTTTTAAATATCGAATCCACAGGGAGAAAGGTAGAGAGAATGGTCTGAGTAAAAAGACTAATCCCTGAGAAGCTATCACGGACTTGATAGAAAGAAGAGATAAGGAGAACTTAAGGATGTCTGGTTCTTATTCTCACAAGCTATGTCTATATTGTTCTTATGGGGTGATTATCTGAAGGCACACTTAGGAAAGGGAACCTCCCGAGAATCTATGGGGGGAGTCCTACGGTTTATATAGATGGGAGGTGGACTACGAAGGACTCAATGGTGCTGTCACCACCACGATCTACCACACGATCCGGAATATAGAAGGCATTCATAAGCTAGCTAGTCTAAGCACCACGCTTACACTAAACATGCAACTTTAATTCAAGAGCTACAAGAATTAAAGTACTCAAAGAGTTATGAACCGTAAGAACAATAAAGACAATGTTGCTCACTTGAATAAGAAGTCGATCTTTCCCGCAAGGTCTCAGGATCAGGCTCCAATGGAGTCTGATCCCAGAGGTAGAAGAAGAAGAGGGACACCGACATGTCCGGGTCTTCCTTCAGCTTCGCCTCTACCGCTCTCTAATCCTCTCGAACAAGATTGGCTAGATCTAATTAGACCATGGCTCCAATCTCTCAACTTGATACAACTCTCTCCAACTCTAATTCTAATCTAGAGCTTCTATCTCAGCTAGGCATTGGTGATCAGAATGAATTGGATGCCTGCCTTGGGGTCAGGGGGGCTGCTTATATAGTCCTGAGGGGGTGCCTCGCCACCATACGATCCAACCGACCTTGATCTATGGCCAAGATGTGGTTTTCTAGGTCGGTTGGGGAACCTTCTGGAACATACCCGAAGCGGAGCGAAAACGGCGGCAAGGGGAGGCCGCTCGGCCCTGTGAGGAGGCCGATCGGTCCCTGGTGGGCCCCACTTGGGCTCATCTTTGACAGGTGCATGCGTGTCGTCGTGCCGTTTCCAAAAAGTATTAATTCACGTCAAACAGAGTCCGTATGAGAGAGTTATGCCCGTTTTACCGAACCCCGCTCTGCGACTGATATCTTCTGATTCTGAACTCCGAATATGGCAAATGATATATCCGTTTCGATCATCTCGACGAGGCCTTCGCAATGTTGCACTTTAATTCTTCATTTAAGATACTTCTAGGTTGCTCTTTTGTAAGAGTTGGATCGGAGTACGATTGGGGCACGTCTTGGAGTTGTATGACTTGATAATTCTCGCTGTTTTCCTGTTTAGTCCCTGCAAATCATAACTTCACCAAAACTCATGGAATTCATTAGTAGCAAACCCCTAAGTCTATATTGATATTCATTTTATGCCCTTTTCTTTATTTAGTTGACAAGTAAAAGTATACGTTAAGATGTGTCAACAAACTCCCCCAAGCTTACCCTTTGCTAGTCCCTAGCAAAGATATGCTTTAGCAGGATCAGGAGCTGCTGCAACGCTTTCACACCTCAAAAATACTATGGTTTTCAAAAACCAATTCTCCTCAACAAGATTTCTCTCTCTTACCTTCAACCTTTAAGCATAGCCTTTTCATAAATCGTGAGCAAATAAAAGACAAAACAATCAAGTCAAGCAGTATATCTCAATTTCTTTGATTAGCTATCATCCTGGGATTTTGCAAGATTTTTCAGATAAAACTCAGAGATCCTGTGTATGACCTTCTCAAGCATGGAGTCACACTTAGCAAGATATGTATGGATGATAGTGTTGGATGGATGAGGGTGAAAGGTGGTAAGCCTTTTAGCCTAGCTCTTGGACTATATCTCTCTTTCTAAGATTTTTAAGTTCTGGGCTTTCCATTCTTGGAGAGGTGGGCTCTACTCGCCCCAGACTTTTGTCCATTTTTCTCTCTCCTTAGAGATGTGGGCTCTACTCGCCCTCGGACACGTGTCCATTATTCATCTCTAAATTTATTTTTTTCAGGGAGGTAGGCCCTACTCGCCTAGTATGACACTTGTCCTTTTCTCTCCCTCTCTCGTCTCACTTTTTCCTCTCTTTCTTTTTTCTTCTTCTTCCCTTTTTTTTTCTTTTTTTTCGAATGTAGCCCCAGAATCTTTTTGACATTGAGAGAGATATATCCTAGAGTTGCATGAGCTATATGGCTTGATGAAAAATGCGTACTTCCATGTCAAAAGCAGCATAAATGGTGGAATGGAATGATCTTGATGTGTATGACAAGCTCTCAAGGATCAAACACAGGAACTCATCATGTAGGATTTTATGATTTAAGATAAAACCAGGAATCAAGCTTCTCTAGGAAATTGATAAACAGCAACTCAACTTTTCATGAATCATCTTTCAAAGCCTAGACTCAGATTAAGCATGTACTTGCACAGGTTTTGGGTTTAGAGCAAATTAAGCATTTAAGCTTCAGGAGAATCTAGGTTTGAAAAGTAAGCACTTAAAAGGAATTACGGCGGAGCAACTATTCATCATCTCCAAGTATATATCATCAAGATCATTATTAAAGAGAAAAGCCAACTAGCAGACTCTAGCATTTTATTCAAACTAAGACTTTTAACTAACACTCGAATAACTAGCTAATATTAAACACCTAGGATAGTGATACTTATCGTGATAACTGGGGGTGCTCTCCCCCAAGCTGGATCTTGAAGTGATTATTGATTCATCCTTGGAACTCGCTG
Source organism: Cenchrus fungigraminus (assembly GCA_036936925.1). Classification (NCBI taxonomy): domain Eukaryota; kingdom Viridiplantae; phylum Streptophyta; class Magnoliopsida; order Poales; family Poaceae; genus Cenchrus; species Cenchrus fungigraminus. The sequence continues at coordinate 73,657,532 of CM072768.1, read as the reverse complement.
GCCTTCGGGTCTTCCTTAATTTCCCTGTAAATATTAGTCTCGCACATACCCGAAGGAGCAAATTCTAGGATTATGTTGTGAGCCTTCATGTGCCCACTTCTTTTTGGGTTTTTCTGAAATGTGTGGACCTTCATGTGCCCACGTATTTTAGTGAGTTTTTATATGCAAAAGGGATGCTGATGCAAAAACTTATGAATGCAATTTTTTTTCTATGCCGCCACGGTACAGAGTACATGGGGCCTTAAAGAATGCAAAAGCAAAAAATATTTTTATGATCTTTTTCAATGCAGGTATAGGGAAATAAACATGCTAATCCAAATATGCAATGGAGAATATAAAGATAAATACCGAGTTACCTCTCGGCGAGAGTTTAGAGTACTTACTCCCATGGCATAGATGTAGTGGCCATTGATTGATCAGTTGATGACGCGGGTAGTGATTGGTCTTCCGAAGGTGTACTTTGATCTTTCTCCTCAGCATGGACTGAGTGTTCGGTTGGTTAGGGTTGAGCGGACTTCTTTTCAATCTTCTTAATTTCTTCCTTGTCTGTCAACTCTGTTCCAACTGGGCTTGTGAATTCCGGAAACGTCTCCGCGTCTAGTTCTTCTTGGGTCTTGTGGTGTTCAGGAATAGTCTTGAATCTTGATGGGGATGTTTTGCACAAAATTGTCCCAGAGTTAGTGGTCTTAGTCCGCCATCTTTGACATTGAGTAATGCCTATTCCCGTGTTGTGGACAACTTCTCTGGAAGCTTCTTTGGTTGATGGAGCGGTGTATGGTCGGCATTCCAGGGTCGTCCATCTTAGGCAGTAGTGGTGAAGGGAGTAGGTGCTCATAGTCTGATTTGATCGGGTTGATCATCCAGACTCCCTCCATGTTTCATTGTTCTTCTTATTTTATCAGCTCGGTCATCCTTGAGTACATCATCTGATCTTGATAGCCAACTGGTGGTGGCGTCGCCCATGTCCTTTGTTGATTCAGCTGCTTGAAGGAGGGTTGGATAGTGCCGGTTGGCAGCGTCTTGTTTAGTGTGCATGTTTGTAGGTCGTGGACTTGTAGGATTTGGGGAAGTAAGACTTCTCCTTTTTTATGTAAAGTGAGTCCTGCTTGCAAAGACAAGGTAGAGATCAAGTGCATGGGTTCTGTTGGTGGAAAAACACCAACAGAACCATAATTTCATTTATTCTACTCTAACCTTGGGCACATTGAACAAGATAACGATAAAGCATAGATTTATTTTATGACAAGGGTAGCAAGATCAGAAGATGAATCTAGCACGTAAATCTTTTTTTTAGCAAAATAAAGAGTGATCAAGAAAGTGATGCTAGAAACAAACAAAAAGACAACATGTTGAGCTAACAAGATTGGATCATGTGAAACTGTAACTCTAGCATGTTTGACTTTTCATTTATTAGGATGCCAGAGAAAAGGGAAATGACAATTTACCTCAAGGTGTTACCTTTATTATGATGTTACTATGACATCTTGTGGTGGTCTCTCCCTTGAATATATACAGCTTGTGGAGTGGCAGGTGCATGTGAGGAGGCATGGCTTGATCATCTTCAATGGAATTATGCATCCAAGAATTCCTACTTGAGTAAGTGCTTCTGATTGTGGATCTTGTTTGCGTCACTCTTCTTCTTAGTTCACAAGGAATTCTTCTCACGTGTCTTGCTCCATCTCTAGTGAGTTCATCTTGACCTCCCCCAAGCTTGTCTCAGAGTTTGTTTTTTTTCTGCAGGGGTTAGTCAAAACATACTAGCATCTACTATAGTGTACTATTGGTTCAAAAGTCAACCTAGACACCACGTCTAATTTGATTTAGGAAGGCATTCTGACCTAAGCACCACGCTTAATTCAAAAGCCTTTAGAAGAAAGATCACCTACTCCTAAACAAGGCACCATGCTTCATTTAAGAGATGCATGAACTCATTCTAAACCTTTGCATACTAAGCAGACAAAAGGTAACATGAAAGCATTAGAGATTTAATCAAACAGAGACGGTACATCATGATCAGAGTTTAACAGAGTGAGCATATCATAAAGGTAGAGATAACCAAGCTAGTGTAGCAACATGATAGGAGATGTTTCTATGCATGTGATTCAATGTTGCGTATCGACTGGTTGGACATACCTTGTAATGTCATCCTTCGTTCTCTTTGCTCCAAACCTGGAATGGTTAGTGACAAGAATACCCGAAGGAATATTTTTATAATTACACCTCTATGCTCACTACGCAGGGGTATATGCAAGTCTTATAGAATTTCCCCCTAGCATGCTTGTTTTTGGACAAAAAGCTCGTCCTTGGAAAACCTTCAAAATATGGTTCAAGATGGTGGAGTGGTTTCCCTTATATTGCTCATCTCAAGATTTCAAGCCATTGGGACAACCACCCTTTCTAAATTTGTAGAGAAACATAAGGGGGTTGGAGATCTTATTGTGCGGCAAGATTTGAGATGGCAATTGAATTCAGGAGTTTTCTCAAATGAGCATGGACTAGGTGGAAAAGTTCCATTTGTGAAGTAGCTTTCATGCTCATTGATGTTCTCCAAGTAATGTGCTCCTTCTGGTCTTCCTTAGATCCTTCATAAAATTTTAGGATCGTGAGGGGACGCAAGAAAAAGGGCACAAGAGGACTCATTGGGCTCAAGGATGAGGTTAAAGATGGGTTCGAAAAGTTATCTAATCCGAACATTGAAAGAGAGAGACAGAAATGACTTCTTGATGACTTTGCTCTCTTCCTATGGCATGATTAGATATGCTATCCTTGAGGTTTCTCCAATGTCCTTATGTAGCAAAAAGGATGCTTTCTAAGAGACTATCTCCTTAGGGAAATTGCATGCTCAGAAGTCTCTTGTGAAGCTTGAAGTTTCACGATCTTCCCAAACTCATCACCTACAAGGATTGAATTTCTTCTTCCCTTAAAGGTTTTCAGGACATTGATGGTTTGGGTTTGATAGCTAAGCCTTGGGATTGGAGTGATGGTGATATAGCTATCAGAACTTCCCCTTTGTGGCTAGAGGATGATTTCTTTTCTTCCTTTAGGTGGTCATAAAGAATGCTAGTGTAAGGGTTCCACCCGCTGAGTTTGTCAAAGACAAACCTTGCCTTAGAAAAGAAAGAAAAGCTCCTCTAGATACTGCATGATGGTCATGCTCACAACATTCGTAGGATGGGGCCAAAGATTCACTACCCTTAGAGGTAATGATACAAAGATTCCTTACCCTATTAAGGATATGATCCTGGCTCCTGCGGTGGACTATGGGGTAAAGGTCTACACTAAAGGTAGAACATATGGTTTCCCAGGCTCTTTCTTGCTTCATCTCTTCAGTTCCGGACCATCAAAGATGAAGACTAGAGTTTTCGTCTGTCGCTCCTAAGAAGGATTGTTTCATGATCATTTCGACCAACCGTAGGCGTAGCTCATGGCCAGATGTAAGGATAAGATCTAAAGTTTCTAGTGGCCAGAGCTTCCGCTTTAGGGTGCAGCTTAAGATAGATAAAAGTGGAACCAAGTGATCCCACAAAGATAGCAACAGGTGAGAAGATAGGAAAAAGATAAAATCTAAACTAAAGTATGGTACAAGATTAGCTATACTCAAGAGTTCTCTCTTAACCGTTTCTCCCCGGCAACGGCGCCAGAAATGCTGGTTGGTATTTGTTAAGCCTACAGAAATATTATGATGGATAATCCGCAAGCGCATGGATACCGGCGAGCATTCCACCCGGGAGAGGGTTTTAAATATCGAATCCACAGGGAGAAAGGTAGAGAGAATGGTCTGAGTAAAAAGACTAATCCCTGAGAAGCTATCAAGGACTTGACAGAAAGAAGAGATAAGGAGAACTTAAGGATGTCTGGTTCTTATTCTCACAAGCTATGTCTATATTGTTCTTATGGAGTGATTGTCTGAAGGCACACTTAGGAAAGGGAACCTCCAGAGAATCTATGGGGGGAGTCCTACGGTTTCTATAGACGGGAGGTGGACTACGAAGGACTCAATGGTGCTGTCACCACCACGATCTACCACACGATCCGGAATATAGAAGGCATTCATAAGCTAGCTAGTCTAAGCACCACGCTTACACTAAACATGCAACTTTAATTCAAGAGCTACAAGAATTAAAGTACTCAAAGAGTTATGAACCGTAAGAACAATAAAGACAATGTTGCTCACTTGAATAAGAAGTCGATCTTTCCCGCAAGGTCTCAGGATCAGGCTCCAATGGAGTCTGATCCCAGAGGTAGAAGAAGAAGAGGAGACACCGACATGTCCGGGCCTTCCTTCAGCTTCGCCTCTACCGCTCTCTAATCCTCTCGAACAAGATTGGCTAGATCTAATTAGACCATGGCTCCAATCTCTCAACTTGATACAACTCTCTCCAACTCTAATTCTAATCTAGAGCTTCTATCTCAGGTAGGCATTGGTGATCAAAATGAATTAGATGCCTACCCTGGGGTCAGGGGGGCTGCTTATATAGTCCTGAGGGGGTGCCTCGCCACCATACGATCCAACCGACCTTGATCTATGGCCAAGATGTGGTTTTCTAGGTCGGTTGGGGAACCTTCTGGAACATACCCGAAGCGGAGCGAAAACGGCGGCAAGGGGAGGCCGCTCGGCCCTGTGAGGAGGCCGGTCGGTCCCTGGTGGGCCCCACTTGGGCTCATCTTTGACGGGTGCATGCGTGTCGTCGTGCCGTTTCCAAAAAGTATTAATTCACGTCAAACAGAGTCCGTATGAGAGAGTTATGCCCGTTTTACCGAACCCCGCTCTGCGACTGATATCTTCTGATTCTGAACTCCGAATATGGCAAATGATATATCCGTTTCGATAATCTCGACGAGGCCTTCGCAATGTTGCACTTTAATTCTTCATTTAAGATACTTCTAGGTTGCTCTTTTGTAAGAGTTGGATCGGAGTACGATTCGGACACGTCTTGGAGTCGTATGACTTGATAATTCTCGCTGTTTTCCTGTTTAGTCCCTGCAAATCATAACTTCACCAAAACTCATGGAATTCATTAGTAGCAAACCCCTAAGTCTATATTGATATTTATTTTATGCCCTTTTTTTATTTAGTTGACAAGTAAAAGTATACGTTAAGATGTGTCAACAACGCCCCAAAATGATTGGGGCATTCTCACTTCCCCCGGTCTCGACGACAGCGAAGTCGGCAGCTACGTAGGAACTTCCTACCCCCATACATATGTCGTTTAGGATGCCCTCAGGGTAGCATAGTGACAGGTCTGCAAGATGCAAGCACATGGTTGTGTACAATAAAGGTGAACCATTGATTTTCTCATATATTACCGTGGGCATTATGTTGACGCTAGACCCAAAGTCACAGAGTGCATTCTCGAAAGTGTAGGCTCCAATAGTGATGGTGATGACTGGCCTTCCTGGATCTCCTCTCTTGGCGGGCATGCCCCAGTCAGTCCACTTTGGGCCTTCTTCTGTCTTATTAGCGCACAGGCCTGCATAATAGATATCGACAAGATTTGCAGATTCTAATTCTTCCGGCTAGCCCGGAATCTTACCTGGGTTAGCCGTGGGAACAGATGATGCCAGCTGAGATATCTGAGATTCTATCATTTTATTAAAACTATGTTGGTTCTTAATGGCAGAATAAAAGCTTTCCATTTTATTACTAATAGTTTCTAACATTTTATCATTGGAAGCTAATTTCTTAGACAGATTATCCATAACTCTACCCTGGTTTTGAACTAAGTCTCTTAAAGGTGGAAAATTATTGGAAGAGTTATTACCTTGATAGTTACCTGAATAGTGTGACAACCCGCCCAGGAAAATACCGTACTATCGCCTAAACCAATCCACTTTGGTCATTAAGCAATAATAAAGTATCATCCTGTCGTTAGTTGCCGGGTTAACGCCCGGTAAATCACTTACAAAGCAACAAGGATCGACATATATGCATTAAAACTCACGCAAAGGCGAGTCCAGAGAACAACATATGATTAACATCCAAATTTACCCCGAAGGGCTTAATTATTACAACCCGGAGTTTTTGACATGATAACGGAGTTCAGAGTTTTGAAAACAGCGGAATTAAACTAAACGACACGAGGAAACATCACGGGAGGCCTGCCATGATGCCTTCATTCATCGTCTTCAACCCACTCCAGCTCCCAGCCAGGCGGGATCTCTCCAGGCCACACATCAGCAAAGGCATTACCTGGAGCAACAGATTATAGCAAGGCTGAGTATACTAATACTCAGCAAGACTTACCCGTCGGTGGCAACTACATCACCAACTCTAGACATGAAAGGCTTTGTGGCCAATGGGGTTTCTTTTGCTGAAAAGCAACAAAGAGTATGTCCTTACTTTCAATTTTTTAGCACAAGTTCTAATTGATTATTCCTTTCTAAATTAGCAAGCTAGTGCAAGCATAAGTTGTGCAAACAATTAATCCAGCATGATATTCATCAACTTCCATCATTAGGGATCTCATGGCCAGTGGAGTAAGTAGTCTCAGATAACGGTGAGAGGCCGACAATCGATTGATTTAAACCTTGCAAGGTAGACCTAAACACACGGTAGGGTGCCCCCGCGAGGACAACCACCACGCGGTTCCCAAAAATCTTCGGATTGGGATCAGATGTTACAGTCTTAAGTACAAGGCTTGCTAGGCTACGCCACCAAGGTCACCTAGCCTCACACATGTACTCAGGTGGCGAGCCCGGGGCCGCAACCCTAAGATTAGTAGCGCAAAGTTCCCGCACCGCCTCATTTAGGTACTAGGCTTACCGTACCCATTTCCGACAAGTGTTTAGTACGTTCAAACACTTAACCCACGAAAGCCATTGGACCGGAGCCCACATCCCATGCTCTTACCACATGAGCAATCCATTTAAGGAGATCTTATGATTCCAACATAAGAACCTATTCTCGCGAGTGACAAGCATCACTCGACTTGTAACGGTCCTATAGCATAGCAGCCATCGACCTATCATACTAGTAAAGACATAGGTACCTAGGGATCATGCATCTAGGGTTTCATTTCAACTCCTGAACGTAAATGCACAATCATCCATAGATAGTTGCATAAAGTTTCAAAAACACTTGGTTAATGCACCGGGGCTTGCCTTCGTCAGCAGGGTTAGACTGAGGGTCCTCGGTGTCGTCGATCACCTCCACGTACTGCAGCTCCGTGTCAGCTCCTCCTTCCTCGGCTTCCGGCACGAGCGCGTAGTTACCGTCAGGGAGTTCTACACGGAATGCAATGCAAGGTTCAGGTGGAGTGATGGATTAATTATTTCACCAACTCTTGTTGGCCACATTCACCTTAACCAACAATTAATTATTAACTATTTTTCATTAAGGTTATTATGGACAAGAGTTTAATCATTGCCCAACAATTAACTAGTGTTCATTCTCATGATTTTTATTTCATGGGAGATGCACTATTCAATCTTTCAATAGCAGAGGTGTGCACATAAATGTAGATACTTCCATTTAAATGTTTTAAAACAGCAAGGGTGAATTTAAAGGTTCCAAGGTAAGCCATGCATCCATTTACAAGGGTCACAAGGTCAAAAGGTCACACTTTTGGAATTAACTCCCACTAGCAAGCTTATGCATCTAACTTGTAAGTGCCAAATTTAAAACATACAAACAAGGGTAGGAGTCCCTGCTGGTCTAAAGTTACTAAACATACCACTGGATCAAACTTGGCCATTAAAAGAACTATAAAACTTATATAGGCAAGATTACATTTCCTAGCCATGCAAATTAAAGGAAATGCATAAATAAATAAAAGTAAAGCTCTTGCATCCAACAACAAGCCTACAGCTACTCTGACCCTAAACAAGATCAGAACACCCATGGGTTCATCTCAAACCAATTTGAAATATGAACCATGCATTTAAATATATATCTAGGCATAAAACAAGATTAAATACTTCTAACAGAGATAAATTCATGATAAAATCAGGAAAGTTACTTCTAGGCATAACATGAACATTGCCACAAGTTGAGCACAAAAAATCAATTCATATTTTGCTACAAAAATAAGTAAAGTAGAAATAATACAACTATGAAGTAATTCATAATAAAAGATCTGCTCAACAACTTTGTGCAATTTTTAGTCCACAGTCTAAACATGACAAGTCTAGCAATATATCTAAAATTCAGCTCCATATCCTTTCTAGATTTTGAATTATAGCAAAAAGGTGTCAAACTGAATTTGAATTTTCATTCAAAATCTACAAGTCAAAATTATGGTCATGCTTTGTAGAAGTTGTAGATCTACTTTCACTTAGACCAACAAAATTGGGTTTGCATTTTTCTGAATTTTCTATGAATTTCTAGGCTTTTTCTAAGGTGCTGGACCAAACTGCTATAAAACTAAGCTCCAAAACCTTGCAACTATGTCCCTGGGTTCACAACCATGCCCTCGCGAATTTCATCTGTGCCCTTGCCGGCAGAGGGAAGCTCGCCGGCGGCGAACGGCGGCCGGACTTGGCAAAGAAATGGCGCTAGGGTGCGATTTGGCTCACCACGAGGCGATTGGTGGTGGTGGCGTGGTCGGGGATGTCGCCGGCGAGCGGCGGCGGCGAGGTCGCGGCGGCGCGCCCGCTGCGGCTCGGTTTCCGGCGAGTGGCAGCGCAATGTGGGCGAACACGCGGCCGTGGGAGCTTCACTGGTGTCTAGGGAGGAGGTTGAGATGGTCGGCCGGCGACAGAAGCGAGCGGAGGGGGAAGCTCGCCTGCGGCGGCGGCAATGGCGGGCGGCGGACGGTGGCTCACGCACGGGCGGCGAGGAGGGGGCTATTTATAGCCAGGCGTGCGTGCGCAGGAGCGAGATCGCTTCGTGGTTAAGCGTCCCGGCGCGTTTAAAGCGTGGTACGGCGGCGGCATCGGCGTGCGTGCGCGGCGGGCGGGGACGACGCCGCGGCGAGCGCGTACACGCCGCGTGGCGCACGGTTCCTCCGGCCGAGGCAGCTCCTAGGGGTGTGCGCGAGGCCAACTCATGCCGAGGTCACGCCCAAACTCCGAGACCCGGCCGTAGTACGGCGGCGCACGGCGACGGCGCGGCGGCGACGCGTGGACGCGCGCACGCGCATGACGTCACGTCGTGGCGTCCTCGACCCGGTCCAGTGCATGTGCCCCTGTTTGCTTGCACGGTTCTCAAGAATTTGCATATAAACTTCAAAACCCGTAGATAGGAAAGTTGTAGATGGGTGATTCCTCTAAAAGTTGGTTGAAATCGACCTTGAATTGGACTCAAATCGAAGGAGAAATTCAAATGCCAACTTGGGGAATTTTCAGGTCTCGGTGAACAGGAACCCAGAGCTTTCTTGGCAATTTAGCACCTTTTCCACTCAAAACCAGCAATGCCACTCAACATGAAAGTTGTGTCTCATGAAAAACTGGACAACTTTTATATTGGGGGATTTTGAAGTGTTTAGGTGAATTTTGGAGAATGCGGCAAAAGTTCCAGATCGACACAAAGACATCCAAGGGTTTGTCCCCCTTAGCTAGGGTTTTGACCAAGGAGAGTGTGCTAGACTTGCTTAAGATGCTAATGGGTGAGTGTTGGTGAGGTTTTCGAGGTGATGACCCAGGTTGACTGTGCTTTGACCCTAGTCAACAAGTTTGACCGGCAATTAAGGTTAATTAAAAACCTGGGGCGTCACAGCCTACCCCCCTTAAACGGAATCTCGTCCCGAGATTCGATTCAAGAAAAACAAGGTAGGTAGTAGAAACTCACGGTTTCGAGATTGCAGAAAACCCAGGTACTTGGTGTTGAGATACTCTTCCGTCTCCCAAGTTGCTTCTTCCTTCGAATGATGACTCCATTGTATCTTGTACATCCTTACGGTTTGTCTTCGGGTCTTCCTCTCCTTTTTGTCCAACACCCTCATGGGATGCTCGATGAGCGAGAAATTCTGCTCAATCCAAGCATTTGCTTCTGTGATCACTTCGGTTTCAGGCACAGGCACACCTTTCTTCAGTTGGGTCACATGGAATACATTGTGAACTGCGGAGAACCGCTCCGGAAGTCGGATGCGATAAGCCACTGGCCCACATACCTCAATGATTTCATAAGGTCCGATATAGCGCGGGGCTAACTTTCCCTTAACACCGAACCTTTGCACACCCTTGGTTGCTGAAACCTTTAGGTATACATAATTACCAACTTCAAATTGTCGAGGTGCCGTTCCTCTATCGTGATAGCTCTTTTGCCTCATCTGTGCTAACTTCAAGTTCTCCCGTATCACTTGCACTTTCTCTTCGGCGTCTTTGACTAAGTCTGGACCAAAGAGTGTTCTTTCTCCGGCTTCTGACCAGTTCAAAGGAGTACGACATCTCCGTCCATAAAGAGCATCGAACGGTGCCATCTTCAAACTAGCTTGGTAGCTATTGTTATAAGAGAACTCTGCCAAGGACAAACACTTGTCCCAACTTTTATCAAAATGCAGGATGCTTGCCCGTAGCATGTCTTCCAAGATTTGATTTACCCTTTCCGTCTGACCATCGGTCTGCGGGTGATAGCTGGAACTATGGATCAACTTGGTTCCTAAACATTCATGCAACTGCTCCCAGAAACGAGCTACAAATTGAGTTCCTCTATCCGAGATTATGGTCTTCGGGATTCCATGCAAACGGACTATTTGATCCATATACAACTCTGCATATTGCTGCACTGAATAAGTAGTATGAACTGCAATGAAATGGGCAGTCTTCGTGAGTCTGTCCACGATAACCCAAATAGAATCCTTCTTTCTAGCAGTCAGGGGTAAACCCACGATGAAGTCCATACTTATGTCATCCCATTTCCACATAGGTATCGACAAGGGTTGGAGTACACCTGCCGATTTCAAATGGCTTGCTTTCATTCTATGACAAGTATCACACTCTGACACATACTTTGCTATGTCGACTTTCATATTGGACCACCAGAAATTTTCCTTCAGATCTTGATACATTTTGGTGCTTCCGGGATGAATAGAGAATTTGGAAAGATGAGCTTCATCAAAGATGGTTTTCTGAATTTCTTGGTCAATGGGAACCACAAGACGTTTCCCAAACCATACCACATCGTTTGCATCCCTCCGGAAACAGGTATACTTGGGATCTCCTTCTGCTAACTTCTGTTTGATTAGCTGTATGCCCTCGTCATTGCGTTGAGCAGTGACAATTCTATCATAAAGATTGGATTTGGCAGCTAGGACATATAGATTTCCTTGCTCTACCACTTCCAAGTTAAGCTTCCTCATGTCTTCACATAAGGTGTCACTATACGGCTCCACTTCTAGATGGTTGCAGTGAACTTTGCGGCTAAGAGCATCCGCAACAACATTGGCTTTCCCGGGGTGATAGTGCACTTCTAAATCATAATCTTTAATCAACTCAAGCCATCTCCTTTGTCTCATGTTTAAATCCGATTGAGTGAAGATATATTTGAGACTCTTGTGATCGGTGAAGATATTGCAACGATTGCCCATCAGATAGTGTCTCCAAATCTTAAGAGCATGAACAACCGCTGCTAGCTCTAGATCATGGGTGGGATAATTGATCCCATGGGGTCGAAGTGCCCGTGAGGCATAGGCAATGACTCGGCCCTCTTGCATAAGAACACAACCGAGACCAGTGCCTGACGCGTCACAGAAAACTTCAAAAGGTTTGGAATTATCCGGTTGCACTAGCACTGGGGCTGAAGTTAAGTGTTGTCTCAGCGTGTGGAAGGCTTTCTCACATGCTTCACTCCATACAAATTTCACTCCTTTCTTGAGCAGTTCAGTCATAGGTTTAGCGATCCTGGAGAAGTCCGGGATGAATCGACGGTAATAACCCGCCAACCCTAGGAAACTGCGGATTTGGTGTACGGACTTGGGTGGTTTCCAATCCATCACCTCTTGTACTTTACTAGGATCTACGGATATGCCATCTTTGGAAATAGTGTGCCCCAAGAATTTCACACTATCCAACCAGAATTCACATTTGGAGAACTTAGCATAGAGCTTATGATCTCTCAAACGCTGTAGGACAATTCGAAGATGTTTGGCATGTTCTTTCTCATTTTTGGAATAGATTAGAATATCATCGATGAAAACCACTACGAATTTGTCAAGCTCCGTCATGAATACGGAGTTCATGAGATACATGAAGTAGGCTGGGGCATTTGTGAGACCGAAGGACATCACCAAGAACTCGTAGAGACCATAACGAGTGGAGAAAGCAGTTTTGGGAATGTCACATGGTCGAATTTTGATCTGATGGTAACCAGAACGAAGATCGATCTTGGAGAAAACTTTGGCTCCAGCCAACTGATCAAAAAGAACATCAATGCAGGGAAGAGGATATTTGTTTTTGATGGTCACCGCATTGAGCGGTCTGTAGTCAACACATAGCCTCAAACTACCATCTTTCTTTTTGACAAAGAGTGCGGGACAACCCCAAGGAGAAGAACTTGGGCGAATGTAGCCCTTATCTAACAATTCCTAGAGTTGGTTTTTCGGTTCGGCTAATTCCTTGGGAGGCATACGATAAGGTCGTTTAGAAATGGGTGCAGTGCCCGGTTGGAGTTCAATCACAAACTCGACATCCCTGTCTGGTGGCATGCCAGGCAACTCATCGGGAAAGACATCAGGATATTCACAAATTACTGGAATTTCTTCAAGGTGAGAGATAATGGTCACATAGGCACAAGGGTCTGCACCATCCTTAAAAGGTAAGTACAATGTGGTGTGCCCGACCGTAGGTGAATTGATTGCTACAACTCAGCCTGATATATCTAGAACCACCTTATGTCGGGTCATCCAATCCATACCCAAGATAACATCCATACCCTCTAGGCCTATGACAATGAGGTTTGATTTAACCGTTTTACTCCCCAATGTCAACGGTACTCCGAGGGCTAAGGTGTGGGAAGAGATTTTTCCACCCGGAGTGACAATTGTAAAAGCCTCCTTAACATGTGAACCACTTAAACCCAATTTGCCTACTAACTTTTCACTTATGAAACTATGAGTGGCCCCGGAGTCGAACAATATTTTAACGGGATTGTCATTGATAGAGAATGTACCCGTAAGCACTGCAGCTCCCTCCGGTATGTCACTCATGGCGGTGAAGTTCAGCTTGCCCTGGCGGACTTGCACCATTGGCTTCTTAGCCGGATTGGTCAGCTTGGTCCCTGAACCTTGATTCTGCTGGTTGGGCTTGTTCTGCTTAGGTTTGGGGCAGTCATTGATATAGTGCCCCGGCTGTCCACAGTTGTAACAGCGGTGATCGCCGGGGTTACGTGGGGGTGCATTAGGCTTGGGAGCCTGCTGCTGAGTGTTGCGGAACTGGAAATTCCCTGAAGGCTTGCTCTGTGATGGCTTCATCGTCCAGCGTCCAGTTGAAGATTGCTGGGATGAGTTAGGAACATTCTTCTTCACAAAGCGAAACTTTTTGTTAGTTCCACTGCCCGAAGCAAAACCAGCCTGCCTCTTCTTGTCTCTTTGGGCCTTCTTCATAGCATCCTCTTGGGATATAGCCTTGTTTACGAGCTCATGGAAGTTGTTGGGCTCAATCAAGTTCAGTCGTTCGTACAACTCACCATCCAGGCCATCACGGAACCTTTCCATCTTCTTTGCATCAGTATCCACGTGATGTCCACCATACTGGCAAAGGCTATTGAATTTCTATGCATAGTGATACACAGTGTCAGATCCCTGCCTGAGGGCTAGCAACTCCCTCATCTTCCTATCCATTAATCCCTTAGGAATGTGATGGCTCTTGAAAGCTTGCTTGAATTCATCCCAAGTGACAGCATGCCCCTGCTGCATGGTCTTGAAATGATCCCACCACATTAAGGCATCACCTCGCAGTTGCAGAGCTGCGAAGTTGGCCTTGTTTTCCTCTGAGCAAGGCAGCACAAAGGTAGAGAATTTGGCCTCGATTGCCTTGATCCATGCCTCAGCTTCAAGGGGGTATTCCGCCTTGGAAAAGGTCGGAGGCTTCATCCCGATGAACTGAGGGTAGGTGGTGACCTGATTTTGCCCCTCATGATTTGCCACATGTGGCGGCCTTTGGTTCAGCTGCTGGGCGATTTGTTGCTGCGTCTGCAGGATCTGGCGCAGCACCTCGGTCTGAGTGGCCATGAATGCCTCCGCCGGCGTCATGGGCGGTGGCGGTGGTAGTTCACCACTGCCCGACGTTCCGAAACCGTTGGGGGAGCTGCGTGTTGGTCCCACCATCTGAAATGCGAGCCTTTGTTAGACACATAGCCATAATCTTGCTTAGAAAGAAATGACAAGTGTAAAACATGCATGACAAAAGCTCATTCGCGCATTCATTCGACATTTGCAGGAACACAGTCATAAGAGTACTTCACATCCAACAACCTAGTCACCGAGATATTTTCCAAAATTGGTTAGTAGATGCCAAAATTCATACGCCCCAAAGTTGGCATTCCACATTGCGGCGAACTTCAACTTCGCATGCCCGAAGAATGCAATTGCGGAAAGCTACCTAGCTGTCCTGGCAGCAGGCCGACACCCACCGAAAACTCCGTAGTTTTCTCTACCCTTATGCAAAAATGCTGAATTTTGGTGAGCGCGGTCATGGCAACATTCCGCACAACTTTGGTATTCAACGCATGAAAAGATTTCGACGCTCAATTGCTCGAAAACTCCCTTTCCTAAGCCTTGTCTCGCTGTTTGGACAGCAGCCAGGATTGGATTAAAACTTGCATAACTTCCAATAAGAAAGTGCACGATTGCTGAGATTTTGAGAACACGATCATCACAAAAATTCCAAACAAGCTTGGTATACAACACCGAACTCGATTCTGAGCACAACTTGCTTAAGCATTTCCTTACAACAAACATTACGGATAAAGTGTTCACAGAACATTACAAAGGTTCCAAGGTTTGAAAATACCACATTACAACCTGGGTTACACTGCAGTCATGCTGCACAAAAGCATACTCCTATGCTCACCTACCACAAACCAACCAAAAGGCTACACACAGGAGTATGACCCATCTTATTACAACACTACGACAACCTAGTTGCCGACCGAAGCACCACTGCCAGCAGGTGAAGCCGGTGGGGTCGGTAGCGGTGGTCCAGCCTGACTCGCCTGGTCAAGACCAGACTGTCCCTGCTGCTCCTCCGGAGGTGCCTCCACCGGAGGTGGTGGCTGCAGAGCCACAATGTCCTGCAGAGCTGCTACCTGTACCTCAGCCTCCTCTACCTGCTGCTGCATCTCGATGATGTTCTGTAACAGTGTCAACCTCTCGATCTCTCGAGCGTCCACGTCCTCCTCAAGGGTAGTGACCTCTGCCTCCAGGTCTAAGATTCTCTGCAGGCGGTCACCTCTCTCTAACTCCAACTGGAACCTCCTGGCACGCAGTCGGTCGTTCTCCTGCTGAGTCTGGGCGAGAGTGAAGCTCAGCTGCTGGTACGCTGCTGAAAGATTGTGCCAGGCCAGCCGAGCCGACTCCAGTCGCTGGCTGATCATCAGCTGGGTGGTGTTACGCAGCCCCTGGAGAGTGAACACAGCGTCCAGGCAACACGTTAGCATCTGCGTGACGTCTAGTGGGACTGCGAGCATTAGTAACTCCTGAAGGTGGTCCACACGGTCCCTCCATGCCGGATCGTGCGGGTTCACCGCCGGAAACAGTCCGAATGGTGATAGTGCTACCACCGTCGGGTTATGGTCGCAGAAATCCGTCAATACCCAGAGGGCAGCCGACTCGAAGGACTCCTGCAGACGAAAACCCCAGTACACAGAGCTCAAGTCGAACCAGTCGGGGTGGTCCGGGTGAGGTGGTACAGTGATGGTCACTCTGCAACGAGGCACGCCCAGGTGCTCTAACTCGAGTGCCTCGTAGACGGGCGGAATGGTGTAGCCGGCAGCGCTGAGTGCCTCCCACGCAAGGCGTGGAAAACCCTCCCAGTGCAGTCCGTCGGTACGGACCGAACCGTCAGTGCCGTACTCGAGAAACATGGGGGCAGCCATCTGTACAAAAATGTAACGCATGTTAGAACTCAAAGAGAGCAACATGTCAAATGGTGCAAATTCTGGCAGCTGCGAATAAAAATTCATAACTAAAAATCCAGAACCCCAAAAATTCTCAAATTTTACAGGCTACTCCGTAAGGTTTTTATACACACTTTTGGTATTCAAAGGTTGAGCTAGATCATTTAGGAACAAGGTCGAAAGTTGCAAAGTTTCAGGTTCTGCCTTCCTGAAAAACCGCATGACCTGAGTTCACTAAAAAGGGTACAACTCAAGATTTACAGAAGCTATGACCATGAATTTTTGCGAGCAAAAACTAGATTAGATATGGAGCGACTTTGGTATAGGTCAACTAGTCTAAACATTTTTAGAATCTGGTGCAAAAATTCAAGCTAGCAGCAAAACAGATTTTTGGACAGCACAACACCTATGCATGAGAGGTAATCTAGTTCACAGAAACCACACACTAGCAAAACTTCCTTAGAGAGCATATAAGTTCTGTTTTGGGTCCATTTTCATTGTTTTGACTTTTAGTATGCATGCAAGACGTCCTATTCGACCTCACACGGCAATCAAGCCAAAAATTCGAAGTCAGTGCCGGTGGCAAGGCTTTTATTCGTCTCTCCCTATAATAACTAGTCGAGAGCTACACGGTACTCACTTAGCGTCTAACGAAGCGCTGTTATGTACCTGCAGAAAAGAACCTTCCGTGCCAGCACGTCACAGAAGCGTCCACATACAGTATCGTTCACTTATAGAAATGGTATCCATGCGTCAAGCCGCTGCATGGACAGCGTCCAACCTCAGATACGCTCCTTTTGGAATGAAGCGGATCCTTGCCTCGCATATACAAAATGCGGAACGTCCACGTATGGCAAAACGTGGCGAGACACAGACGCGACGGTGGGTTCCCTTTGGAATAGGTCCCATCCATCCCTCGCATGACTTCCATGCGGTACCACCACGTATAGCAAAACATGATGAGACGCAAACACGACGTGGGTGCCCATTTGAATAGGTCCCATCCATCCCTCACAGGACTTTCCTGTGGTACCACCACGTATAGCAAAACGTGATGAACTAGTATGGTTGTACAGAAAGTAAGTTCTGACAGGAAATAAATGTGCTGGGAGTTAGCAAAATAAACCATAGATTAATAAGCCACCTGAAAGAACCCAAAATTCCCTCTAGGGCCTCTCGGTCTAGTTTATCCTTAACGGACCAACGTGTTTTGCAAATCCAAACAATCTTGGCAAATTTTATTCAAAAACCAGTGATTAAGGTTATTAATTAATCTCTGGTGCATATAACCTGGCTCTGATGCCAGCTGTGACAACCCGCCCAGGAAAATACCGTACTATCGCCTAAACCAATCCACTTTGGTCATTAAGCAATAATAAAGTATCATCCTGTCGTTAGTTGCCGGGTTAACGCCCGGTAAATCACTTACAAAGCAACAAGGATCGACATATATGCATTAAAACTCACGCGAAGGCGAGTCCAGAGAACAACATATGATTAACATCCAAATTTACCCCGAAGGGCTTAATTATTACAACCCGGAGTTTTTGACATGATAACGGAGTTCAGAGTTTTGAAAACAGCGGAATTAAACTAAACGACACGAGGAAACATCACGGGAGGCCTGCCATGATGCCTTCATTCATCGTCTTCAACCCACTCCAGCTCCCAGCCAGGCGGGATCTCTCCAGGCCACACATCAGCAAAGGCATTACCTGGAGCAACAGATTATAGCAAGGCTGAGTATACTAATACTCAGCAAGACTTACCTGTCGGTGGCAACTACATCACCAACTCTAGACATGAAAGGCTTTGTGGCCAATGGGGTTTCTTTTGCTGAAAAGCAACAAAGAGTATGTCCTTACTTTCAATTTTTTAGCACAAGTTCTAATTGATTATTCCTTTCTAAATTAGCAAGCTAGTGCAAGCATAAGTTGTGCAAACAATTAATCCAGCATGATATTCATCAACTTCCATCATTAGGGATCTCATGGCCAGTGGAGGAAGTAGTCTCAGATAACGGTGAGAGGCCGACAATCGATTGATTTAAACCTTGCAAGGTAGACCTAAACACACGGTAGGGTGCCCCCGCGAGGACAACCACCACGCGGTTCCCAAAAATCTTCGGATTGGGATCAGATGTTACAGTCTTAAGTACAAGGCTTGCTAGGCTACGCCACCAAGGTCACCTAGCCTCACACATGTACTCAGGTGGCGAGCCCGGGGCCGCAACCCTAAGATTAGTAGCGCAAAGTTCCCGCACCGCCTCATTTAGGTACTAGGCTTACCGTACCCATTTCCGACAAGTGTTTAGTACGTTCAAACACTTAACCCACGAAAGCCATTGGACCGGAGCCCACATCCCATGCTCTTACCACATGAGCAATCCATTTAAGGAGATCTTATGATTCCAACATAAGAACCTATTCTCGCGAGTGACAAGCATCACTCGACTTGTAACGGTCCTATAGCATAGCAGCCATCGACCTATCATACTAGTAAAGACATAGGTACCTAGGGATCATGCATCTAGGGTTTCATTTCAACTCCTGAACGTAAATACACAATCATCCATAGATAGTTGCATAAAGTTTCAAAAACACTTGGTTAATGCACCGGGGCTTGCCTTCGTCAGTAGGGTTAGCCTGAGGGTCCTCGGTGTCGTCGATCACCTCCATGTACTGCAGCTCCGCGTCAGCTCCTCCTTCCTCGGCTTCCGGCACGAGCGAGTAGTTACCGTCAGGGAGTTCTACACGGAATGCAATGCAGGGTTCAGGTGGAGTGATGGATTAATTATTTCACCAACTCTTGTTGGCCACATTCACCTTAACCAACAATTAATTATTAACTCTTTTTCATTAAGGTTATTATGGACAAGAGTTTAATCATTGCCCAACAATTAACTAGTGTTCATTCTCATGATTTTTATTTCATGGGAGATGCACTATTCAATCTTTCAATAGCAGAGGTGTGCACATAAATGTAGATACTTCCATTTAAATGTTTTAAAACAGCAAGGGTGAATTTAAAGGTTCCAAGGTAAGCCATGCATCCATTTACAAGGGTCACAAGGTCAAAAGGTCACACTTTTGGAATTAACTCCCACTAGCAAGCTTATGCATCTAACTTGTAAGTGCCAAATTTAAAACATACAAACAAGGGTAGGAGTCCCTGCTGGTCTAAAGTTACTAAACATACCACTGGATCAAACTTGGCCATTAAAAGAACTATAAAACTTATATAAGCAAGATTACATTTCCTAGCCATGCAAATTAAAGGAAATGCATAAATAAATAAAAGTAAAGCTCTTGCATCCAACAACAAGCCTACAGCTACTCTGACCCTAAACAAGATCAGAACACCCATAGGTTCATCTCAAACCAATTTGAAATATGAACCATGCATTTAAATATATATCTAGGCATAAAACAAGATTAAATACTTCTAACAGAGATAAATTCATGATAAAATCAGGAAAGTTACTTCTAGGCATAACATGAACATTGCCACAAGTTGAGCACAAAAAATCAATTCATATTTTGCTAGAAAAATCAGTAAAGCAGAAATAACACAACTATGAAGTAATTCATAATAAAAGATCTGCTCAACAACTTTGTGCAATTTTTGTCCAGACTCTAAACATGACAATTCTAGCAATATATCCAAAATTCAGCTCCATAGCCTTTCTAGATTTTGAATTATAGCAAAAAGGTGTCAAACTGAATTTGAATTTTCATTCAAAATCTACAAGTCAAAACTATGGTCATGCTTTGTAGAAGTTGTAGATCTACTTTCACTGAGACCAACAAAATTGGGATTGTATTTTTCTGAATTTTCTGTGAATTTCTAGGCTTTTTCTAAGGTGCTGGACCAAACTGCTATAAAACTAAGCTCCAAAACCTTGCAACTAAGTCCCTGGGTTCACAACCATGCCCTCGCGAATTTCATCCGTGCCCTTGCCGGCGGAGGGAAGCTCGCCGGCGGCGAACGGCGGCCGGACTTGGCAAAGAAATGGCGCTAGGGTGCGATTTGGCTCACCACGAGGCGATTGGTGGTGGTGGCGTGGTCGGGCATGTCGCCGGCGAGCGGCGGCGGTGAGGTCGCGGCGGCGCGCCCGCTGCAGCTCGGTTTCCGGCGAGTGGCGGCGCAATGTGGGCGAACACGCGGCCGTGGGAGCTTCACTGGTGTCTAGGGAGGAGGTTGAGATGGTCGGCCGGCGACGGAAGCGAGCGGAGGGGGAAGCTCGCCTGCGGCGGCGGCAATGGCGGGCGGCGGACGGTGGCTCACGCACGGGCGGCGAGAAGGGGGCTATTTATAGCCGGGCGTGCGCATGCAGGAGCGAGATCGCTTCGTGGTTAAGCGTCCCGGCGCGTTTAAAGCGCGGTACGGCGGCGGCATTGGCGTGCGTGAGCGGCGGGCGGGGACGACGCCGCGGCGAGCGCGTACACGCCGTGTGGCGCGCGGTTCCTCCGGCCGAGGCAGCTCCTAGGGGTGTGCGCGAGGCCAACGCATGCCGAGGTCACGCCCAAACTCCGAGACCCGGCCGTAGTACGGCGGCGCGGCGGCGACGCGTGGACACACGCGCGCGCATGACGTCGCGCCGTGGCGCCCTCGGCCCGGTCCAGTGCGTGTGCCCCTGTTTGCTTGCACGGTTCTCAAGAATTTGCATATAAACTTCAAAACCCGTAGATAGGAAAGTTGTAGATGGGTGATTCCTCTAAAAGTTGGCTGAAACCGACCTTGAATTGGACTCAAATCGAAGGAGAAATTCAAATGCCAACTTGGGGAATTTTCAGGTCTCGGTGAACAGGAACCCAGAGCTTTCTTGGCAATTTAGCACCTTTTCCACTCAAAACCAGCAATGCCACTCAACATGAAAGTTGTGTCTCATGAAAAACTGGACAACTTTTATATTGGGGGATTTTGAAGTGTTTAGGTGAATTTTGGAGAACGCGGCAAAAGTTCCAGATCGACACAAAGACATCCAAGGGTTTGTCCCCCTTAGCTAGGGTTTTGACCAAGGAGAGTGTGCTAGACTTGCTTAAGATGCTAATGGGTGAGTGTTGGTGAGGTTTTCGAGGTGATGACCCAGGTTGACCGTGCTTTGACCCTAGTCAACAAGTTTGACCGGCAATTAAGGTTAATTAAAAACCTGGGGCGTCACAAATAGTTACCTGGGTAGTTGGGCCTCTGCTGAGTCCATCCTTGATTTTGTTGGGGACGATATTGATTGTTGTTGTTGATGTAGTTCACGTCCTCCTCCAGCTGAGGGCATTGATTGCCCGAGTGTCCAGTGTTTCCACACTCTTCACAGGTCATGCGGGATTCGAAGAGTTGCATAACTTCCTTCTTCTCAGGGGCTTTGTGCATTCCTCTTTGGCAGACAACATATCTACCTCCTTGAGCTAGTGCATTCCTCTTTCTTTCTTGCGGGGTTGACGCTCCTCGTTCCAAGCTTGGTTTGACGCCATCTTTTCCACAAGGTTAGTAGCTTGAGTAAGTGTAAGGGACAGGAAGGCACCTCCAGCTGCAGCATCCATTGTTTCACGGGTGTTGGTAGAGAGCCCGTGGTAGAAGGTCTGCATGAGCAACCAATTCTCCATTCCGTGGTGTGGGCATTCTGAGATGTAGTCTTGGAAGCGTTCCCACGCTTCAGGAACAGATTCGTCATGTTGCTGCTGGAAACTTGAAATTTTCCCCTGTAAGGTATTGGTTTTGCCTATAGGAAAGAACTTTGCCAGAAAGGCAGTAGAACACAGTGTCCAAGTTGTAAGTTTGTCTTTGTTGGAGTAAAACCATTGCTTCGCTCGCCCCAAGAGTGAGAATGGGAATAAGCGAAGTAGGACTGCATCACTTGGCACATCTTTGATCGTGAAGGTGCTACATATCTCCAAGAAATGTTGAAGGTGTGCGTTGGCATCTTCATGAGCTTTTCCACAAAATTGGCTAGCTTGTACCATGTTGATCAGTGCAGGCTTGAGCTCAAAAGCTGCGTCTCCCACAGCGACTGCCGGACCAGTACGAATGTTGTCCGGGGTCGGTGCGGAGTACTCGCATAGGGTCTTGTTTGCCATTACTTCGAATGTGGGTGTTAAGCTTCGCACTGTTGAATCTTCCAAGGCAGAGGTCGTGGGCTGAGACTCGGGCTTTGACCTTACCTTCCTTAGGATTTTTTCTGGATCTGAGACGAAGTTGTCTGGAAGATTCTTATTCATACATTACCCTGAAATCAGATAGACAAAAGTGGAAAGAACAAGTGTAAGCCTATTTAAGCAATGATAATTTGGGTTCTCGATACATTACGTGTGAGAGATGCATTCCTGCTATTACTAAATTTATTACTTAGGCTATAGACTTTCTTTCCCCGGCAACGGGGCCAAAAATGCTTGTTGACATTGCTAAAGTCATCGACTAGAAACAGATATAAGATCCATCTCTATCGACGGCGCCAGAAATGCAAAGGTATATCTTAACACGATGCTAAGTGTATATCAGATGTTGCTTTCAGATAAACTAAAAGATAAATCCAATACGGGTCATAGCACAACTCGATCTAGGTTGTCATCCCTGACAGAAGTGCCACTAAAACACATGGATTGGTACTCTTACATATGCCTTGGATCTCTAGATAAGAATATATATATATATATATATATATGGGAGCGTATCAGGTGGAAACTAGGGTAGCTGTGCAAACTATGGAAACTCCTATCAGCGACGTTGGATCTAGATCCAAAGGCTAGAGAGAGAGGCGGGAGCATTATACACTTAAACCCCCCAACCAGTAGCACAAGTAACCAAAGTTTTGCAATAACCCCCCTTGAAATTAGACCCTCGAGCCCCCACGAGGCCATGACGCGATCTGTTTTGCCTCGCGTCAGCCCCCGACGTAGTCGTTGACTCGTTTCGACTACCGAAGAAGTCCGCCGCCGCCGCGAAGGAGTCCGCCGCTGCCGCCGCCATGGAAACTACCCCCGATGCTACGAATGAGTCCGCCGACACCGGGGAGTCGATTCGTTTTCCTCGTGGCCGCTGCATCGCTTCGTTCCCTCAGAGGCCGCAGAGGAGTTGCTGCGGGGGAGTTCGTTCTTGCGCCGTCAGGGAAAACCAGTTGCCGCGGGGGAGTGGCCGTCGCCGTCTGGAGGAAGACCTGGACTTCCACCACGCCCTGGACGCCTCTCGTCCATGACACTTTGCTTGCCAACATCGTTAGGATCAGCCTCAGAGTAGTCAAATAGTATGTTGTTCTGCCAACAACCTCGATTCTAGAGACCTTGATGTCACAATTGCTAAATCAACATGCATAGCGTCATCTGGATCTGGCTCTACTACCTTCATAGTTTCCAAAATAAAATCTTGAGGAACAACATCTGGACTATATTTAATTTCACTGCCTGTTGCATATGCATTCAAGAAACGTTGATAAGCAGCAGCGCCTGACAATGCACGAAAGCGCCAGCGAACTTGACTCTCCCACAAGCAGCAATCCCTGGTTTTAGATTTTGCACAGAATCACCTTACCGGCGCGTTGACCGCCTCCACACCTTACCGGCGGCGGCGCTGTGAAGGGGCGGCGGCACTGCGAAAGGGCGGCGGCTGGGCTCAGGGAGAGGCAACGTCTGGAGGGCGGCGACATGGCTTAGTGGTCCGGTGATTTTTTGGTGATGCGGCTACAGGAGAGATGGCGACGGAGGGAGCGGAGCACAGCAAACGTCACGACTCGAGGGGTCGGCGGGTGACTGGAGGAAGGTGCGCGCTAGGGGGTGAAGTGCAAAAAAATGGAATTAGGAAGGGGGCTGGCGGGCGGCTGATTGCAAATTTCCTCCACCTCTGTCTCTAGCCTTTGGATCTAGATCCAACGTCGCTGATAGGAGTTTCCATAGTTTGCACAGCTACCCTGGTTTCCACTTGATACGCTCCCTATATATATATATATATATATATGTATGTATGTATGTATGTATGTATGTATGTATGTATGTATGTATGTATGTATGTATGTATGTATGTATGTATGTATGTATGTATGTATGTATGTATGTATGTATGTATGTATGTATGTATGTATGTATGTATGTATGTATGTATGTATGTATGTATGTATGTATGTATGTATGTATGTATGTATGTATGTATGTATGTATCTGTAAGCGCACAGATATGAATATACTATTGTAGCATTTTAACCAGGAGTAAAACCAGGTATCGTATTTATATTCTACCTCAGGGAAAGAAGTCTTTTATCTATAATAACAAATACATGCATATCTCTCAGTTGTGTAATGTACAGTGGCCAAAATATATCAATTACTATAAACAGGTGTAAGTCACATAAAGATAATAATAATGATAGCATTGATCAAGTCATAACATAGTGAGCCACCAGAAAGTGTCAATATAGAAAGAGAAGCATATTCACAGCCTAGTTAGCGTGGATACTCCTCGGTAACTCTAAACTATATGTCAATGCAAACTATGATTAGTGCAATACATTTAACAATCATGGAAGAAGAACTATTATACTAATACATGGGGAGACTAATCAGAAGGATCAAGACCGAAACTTGAAACAACCCAAATAGTATAAGGCTCCACTAGTCCTACACACGGGGGGTGGATTGCAAAGGACTCAATAGTGCTGTCACCACCACGATCTACCACGCGACCCGGCATGTAGGGTGCAATCGCAGGTAAATACAGTATAAGCACCATGCTTACACTGTCTTTACCACTCACCCAAGTTAACAGATGATCTAGGTGAGGGCTATACGACTCCATACATGAATATAAAGGTAAATCAACTATGCTAAACATGTAATCATAATAAGCATCAAAGCACATAATCTCGAATATAATCATTGATAAGAACATATGTCTCTACAGCAAATGTGAAGAACTTATGAAGAACTTACAAAAGCGAAGCTAGATCAGTATCTCGACCAGCTTCTAGACGATCAGGAGCCAAGTAGACGCCTTGCCTCCTCCTAGATCTAGACTAGTTAGCTACTCTCGCTTTATGGTGTTTCTAGGGCGTAGTATCTTTGACTTGATGACTTGATCTGGTGTATGAACAGATGAGAGCCAGATCCCTCTCTGCCAGGGGGTCAGGGGGTTACTTATATAGTCCTGAGGGGATGCCATGAGCCGAACGATCAAACCGACCTAACATACGGTTTAGATTGATCCTCCTAGGCGGTGGAAGAACATTCCAGAAGTAGGGCTGATGTGGCACCCGGGGGAGGCCGACCGGCCCCACCATGGGGTCGACTGGTCTGTGGTGGGCCCCCCTCGGGGCCCACTTCGGCCAGGTGGGTCTTTGCCTCTTCCAAATGCTTCTTTCTTGGGTGCCAAGTCACTTTGAGTTCCGGAGCCTTCTGGAGCCTTCTAGACTTCATTCTTTTCGTATTTTTCTGATTAGTCCCTGCAAGACATAGAATTCTCCAAAACTCCAGAAAAATTATTAGTGACACCCTATTCTAAGTTGGTATTAACAATTATGCCCTTTTTCTCATGTTTAGTTGAATTATAAATATATAAGATAAAATGTGTCGACAGTGAATAAATATCATTAGGGAACTCATGCTCATCTAAGTAGTTGGTGTTTGTGATATGGTTTGATGATATGATCTTCGCTCTAAATATTTGAGTGCTTGGGAATTTATTTACAAACATAAAAACCCTTTGCAAAGCTCCTCGTTGATATATCACAGTCCTACCAAAGCCATATGATGTTTTTAGTTGAAAACATTATACTCATATGCTTCTTGTTATTGCATTGAGCTTTGTCAAATTCTGTGACCCTATTGAGAACTCTTTTCATACTTTCATGATCAAGATTCATGTGCACACCACCATTTCCCCCTTGCTATGCTTCTACACTAGAAGTTAGCATTGTATCATCCATCTATTCCACCAAATAAAGCTCCATGCATTGTTCCATGATTTACCCCTCTCCAAATATCTCCAAAAGAGACTGGGCTATGCAAAAAGAAAAAAAGAAAGACATGCTCAAAACCATGTTCAAAAAAAAGAGAGAGAAGAAGAGATAGCCCATGTCTCAAATATTTCAAGGAGAGAGGAGGAAACCATGCAAAAAGGAGTTTCGTAATTTGGATCGTAATATCTAGTACCTACTCCGGGGCTAGTGTCCACCTTACCAATACCATAGCATTTCATCATGTATGGTAATATCTAGAACCCATTCCGGGCCTAGTATCCACCTTACCATACCCATCATACCCATACACGTGCACATCTTGATCTGATTGTATGAATTGCTTTTCCCCTGGATCCGGCCTTTGACTTTGCAATATATGTGAAACAAGTATGCTTTATCTTTTATCCTACCCTGAGCTCCACATATAGCCATCATTAGACGTAGGAAGAAGAAAGGCACTTCTAATACCTTGGTGAGGACTTATACACATTGAGTGATCTGAGAGAATCAAATGAGGAAGCTAAGCAAGGTTTGTTTTGAAAATTATTGCAAAACCCCAAGTTACTTGACATGATGAGCAAAGGTGATTTGATTCACGACCGTTCCATTCCTCAACCACCCAAGATGGCATGATAGACACTCCACATAGTTCACAGGTGCAAGGTATGGTTTGGAGTATCTCTTATGCTTGCTTCATATCTCTGGATACCATGTCCTACTTGATTTGTTCTCCCTTTACTCGGGACGAGCAAAGGTCAAGTGTGGGGGAGTTGTTGACGGCTATTAAGTACCACTTTTAGGCTGTCAATACCTGCATAAAATAAATGAAAAGTGATCATCAACACTAGAATAGGGGTTTATACTAACAATTTCCACAAGTGTTGGTGTTTCTATCTTTTGTTGCAGGACACTTCGAAATGCACATGGAATGATGCAATTAAGAGCAAGTAAACCAATGGCATAGATATGGCATCATCATAAACAACCTGAAATGCCATATTGGTCTGCACCATTGCAACAAGCTCGTCGAGACGATCGAAATGGATATATCATTTGCATACATCAGAGCCCGAATGAGAGAGATATGCACAAGACATCATGTGGGCCCGGTAGGACCCACACCAGGCCACGTGGCGACGTGCCGCCACACAGGATGCCATGTGTCCATGACACCTCATCAATCCAAGAGAAGCACTTCCCGATGAATCAGATGCCGCCACGTGTTCAGCACAAGGATTCAAGGGCCCACAATGCGAGCAAACCGCCTCCAAACCGCGTGGGCACACCTGGAACTGTCATAAGGGGCCACATATCAGTCACTGGGAGAAAGCACAATGCGAGACGTGACGGGCCCAGGTCGGCCGACCCCTTGGATCGGCCGAACCGACCTTGCCACGGTTCGCCATCTGCTTCCACGTGGTGCTTCCTAAGTGAATCCTTAAACCATTCCCGGGTGCCCAAGCTGTTCTCACGAAGCTGTCCAGCCCCTATAAATAGATGTGAGGGGAGTAAGAATAAGGACACACATTTCTTCTCCTCATTTGCCTTTGGGCTCCTACCTCTCTAGGAGAGGAGTGCCTTTGCATAGGATTAGTGCTGGCTTGCTAGTGCTTAGAGATTAGAAGGAAGGTGAGGGGGTGACTTGGGGACATGCCATGGTGTGTTGGCATCTTTCCCCAAGAACGAACCTCTACGGGTGCCTTTGTTCTTCATTTAGACTAAAGTGAGTATTCCGACATTTTCTATTTAGACTAAAGTGGTTTCTTACATTATTGAATAGTTCTTGTGTTCTTCATCTGTTCTTGATTTAGAGGCTTGTGTTCTTCATGAACTCAACCTTTTGATCTTTCAGTGTAGTTCATAAGTTACTAATTCTGTTTGTATGCCAGTTAGTCTAACTAGAATAAAGTGGGTATTCCGTATGTTCTAATTAGATCAAAGTCCTTCCGTGATCTTTTGCATGAGATAGCTAATACCTGAGTGAGTTCTAGTCTCTCCCTCATGGGTTCGTCACTTCGTATTTATATGAAGTGCTATAGTGTTGCTAACAGCGCGCAGACGTAGCCGTGCTATAGTAGTGATCGGCGGTGTAGACGTGGTGTCTAGACTGCGGGTTATCCTTCGTTTGCCCCGTATCCCACGGTTAGTTAGGGGTAGGCCGCGGTAGTGACAGCCGTTGGACCCTTTGTACTTCCCCACGTTCGGATATGGCGTAGAGTTTTCGGCCAGAACCGACCTGTCATATTCAGGAGGGAACTGGTGCCCGAAATGAGAGTTTCTACTTGAGAGACCGTTCTTAACTATGTACGCTATCGGCCGGATCCTTTCCATCTCCCATCTCATCCTATAGAGTGGTGTCCTTGGACTGTAGCTAGGCTAGGAGGTAGCGCTCGCCGTTCCTTGGATTCGATACCCTTTGGAATACTCCTTAGGTGAAGTGCTAGAATGGTATATCCGTGCGCTTGCGGACTCGTTCGTACCCATAGGTGTACCCAGGTGGATCTTACGCTCACGCTAGCAAGGCGTAGTTAGTGGTGGCTTAGTGGAGGATGACGTGGCGCGTTGGTGGAGGATGACGTGGCGTGTTTAGGATTGAGAGAAGTCCTTAGTGGGGAGCGTTAATATAGTTTTGTATGATGATTTCGAATCACCAGCGTGATCCCATTTCAATTTTAACTTAATTACTCGCCAACATAACAGATTACTTTCCTCGTCTTGTGTGAGGTCTGAATAACTCTAAGGGTGCGTTTGGTACAGCTTCAAGAGCAGCTTCGGGAGCTGTTTTTGACGAAGCTCTACCAAACGCATCAAGAAAACAGCTCTGCAACAGAATCGATTCACTACCCTCCCTCTCTAGAGCTGTTCTGCGGCAGCGAAGCTGCGCAAACACAGCTCCCCCTGCTCCCTTTGCAGCTCCTCCCCTTGTTTCCTTTCTTTACCCTCGGGCGAGGGGGCCCACGGGCGGTTGGCGCGCCTGGAGGAGGTCGGCAGGCGCGAAGATGTCCGGCGGGCGTAGTGCAACGGCGGCGAGGGGAGGTGGGAGGCCGGTGAAGGCACCGACATCCGCGGCCTCGACAGCGAGGCTGGCGAGGGCGAGCTGGAGGGGCGTCGGATGGGGAGCTCCACTGCGTCGTCGAGGCCGGCGGGGGCAGGTTGGAGGTGCGTCGGCTGGGTAGCTCCACTGCGCTGTCGAGTCGGCGGGGGCGAGCTGGAGGGGCGCCGGCGGGGGAGATCCGCACGGAGCTGCGTTCGACGGCGCACGGTGCCTTGCAGGACGTGCGGCTCCCCTTTCATTGGGGCGAATGGATAAAGATAAGGGGCTGCGGCTATGGTGGAGATAAGGAAGGGAAGGAGAGAAATAAAAAAGAGAAAATTTAAAAGGAAAAAAATTAAAAGGAAAATAGGAGAGAATAAAGAAATAAAAAAATGAAGGGTATTATGGATATTTCACCCTCTCATCTACTTTACACACTCAGGAGAAGCTGTTTTACCAAACGTTTTATTTAAAACGATTTCAGATTCACCACAGCCGGAGCTGTCACAGCCGGAGCCACAGCTCTACCAAACGCACCCTAAATATGAGCACTTGGGGTTCCATGAAAAGTCACACGTCATTCTGGAGATCATCCTCTTCCTCCCCGCCCCTGCAGGCAGCGACTTCTCAGCCCCTCCACGGTTGCAGAGCTCTCCCTGCATTCCCTTTTCTCTCCTTGTTGTGATCTTGTTTCATGGTCTAAAACCAAATTTTAGGGATTATGTAGTGACAGATTGGGGATTTGAGCATCCTTGTCGATCGGATCGTGAGATCAAGGTTCGGGAGCCCGCCACCACCAAGAGACAGGAAGCGTCTACGCTCGCCAGACGTGACACGTGAGGACCAGCTTTCTGCAAGCTCAAGCATATACCGCCTCCCCAACACAGGGGCGTGCATGTTGTTACTAAAGAGTTCATCTGGCAAGGAAAGTCCGGCTCCAGCACACGAGAGGGTGCAGCTTCCTCTTTATAGTGTTCGATCTCTTTATACCCCCCAGCTTCCTCTTTATCCAGTCACCGTGACATATCTTTTTTTGCTAAATCACATTAGAGTGTTTTTACTCGCGCCCACGCACGAATTTTGCCCGTCACCGGAATGAACATGAGAGTTTCTTTCTCAACTTCAGCAGGCTAGGGTTCGGGGTTAGTTTCGGGGTGGGGTTACCTGTCACCTGCGAGTGTAGAGGGAGCTCCAGGTGGCTCATTAGTCGGCAATGGTTGTGGTCTAGACGGCGGAGCCGAGGCGGCGAGGCACTGCCGGACCCAGACAGAGGAGGTTCCCCGATTGGGCGGTGGAGGCGGTGGGCGTGTCGGGCTTCAATTTTTTTTAGCGTCAACGAGAGTGGAGGGAGGCAGTTGATGCCACCGATGTCGGGGGAGGCGACGGCTGCGGGCGCAAGATGCGCGCCTCACAAGTCTAGGGGCAACGGCATGGGATAAGGTTGACTATGGGGAAGAAATAAAGGGATGGAAGACTTCATCACACTACAAGAAAAACGCCGACTAGTGATGCAAAAAAAGGCCGTTTCTCATCATAAACCGCGATTAATGACACCGGTTGTTACGAAAATGCGTCGTCATTAATCGAGTGTCACAAACCGCGATTAATGACGAGACCTTATTTCCCGGCGTCATGAGTTTAATGACGCGTGGAAAATCGTCTATACAATGCGTCATAAGTTCGGTCCTGCAGCTTTGCCACGCTGGATAGAATCTGATGTGGCATCCGATGTGGCACGCCAATTGTGACAAATCGTATGCGCCATAAAACGAATTTGGCCCGTTTGTAGCTGGGTTGAGCCCAAAACTGTTCCTGTAGGCTGGCGTTGTTCATATAGGCCGCAAAAGATTTTGTTGGGCCCAATTGTAGCTTTTTTAAATGAAATTTCATTAGGGCGGGCCAGTTTTCGTTGGGTCGAGTCCAACAGGTGCACATATTGTTGCGGCCTTCTGTGTCACGTTAATTTGAAAAAAATTGACTTTTGGCCCAAATAAAATTGGGCTAAGCCCACTGAAGGACAATATAAAATTAACTAATCATGCATCAGTATTAATGGATTTCATTTCAATTCTGATCCTTTTTTTGAATAATTCTGATCTGGTTGGCAAAATAGTAATCAGCACACATTTATTTATACAATATACAAACTGTTTTTACTATCAAGCACGACCATTTTGTTCATCACATATCACAAATTATTACAAGATAGGGTAACAGTATCACAAGGAACATTGATTAACAAAGCTAAATCCAGTGCATAATCACAAGAGAAAATGGAGATTTGCTCTAATGATCTTAACCTCTTCATCTTTTACTGCTAAGCAGTAGACGAAGGAGGTCCTCACAGTTTTCGGTTAGCTTCTGCAACCTCTTAATCTCAACAGACTGCATTTTCAGAGTTGATTCTGATTCTTCAGTCTTCTTCTTCAAGCTACATAACTCTTTCTGGTGAGCAACAAATCGTTGTCGAAGTTGTACCCCATCCTGATTGGGAGCGTCAACACGCTCTTCATCAACACTACTACATAAGGATTTGGTACCCATTCTTGAGTACTCGGGTGCCTCTGTTTTAATTTGTTCAGGAAGAAGCATCATTGACTTGGTAGCTTCCATCTAGCAACAGTGGATCCCAAGTCAGATTAGGACCTTGTAATTGATTCGAACTAAGGAAACAAAGGTGTTAAGTTTGTTACCTTGGAGCAGGTCTGAACAGGAGCGACTTCAGATGTTGACCCTTTGGCCCGCTGAAACAAGTACAAGAACAAGAGGTAAGGGTTGAGATCATTCGCAATCAGAAACAAAGAAGGTGTTAAGTTTGTTACCTTGGAGCAGGTCTGAACAGGAGCGACTTCAGATGTTGACCCTTTTGCCCGCTGAAACAAATACATGAACAAGAGGTAAGGGTTGAGATCATTCGCAATCGGAAACAAAGAAGGTGTTGAGTTTGTTACCTTGGAGCAGGTCTGAACAGGAGCGACTACAGATGTTGACCCTTTGGCCCACTGAAACAAGTTCAAGAACAGGAGATAAGGGTTGAGATCATTAGCAATCAGAAGAATAAGTTGACTTGGAAGAATCTCTTGCCATAGGGAACAGAAGATCCACAATCACCGCAACATGCAACAACAATATTCAAAGGCAAAGAGCATGGGGAAGCAGTCCAACAATTTCATCTACAAATTTCTACAAACCACAAATAAGTTGACTTGGAACAATCTCTTGCAATAGGGAACAGAAGATCCACTATCACCGAAGCATGCAACAACAATATTCTGCGGCAAAGAGCATGGGGAAGCATTCCAACAATTTCATCTACAAATTTCTACAAAGCTCAAATAAAATGACTTCTAACAAACTCTTGCGATAGGGCACAGTAGATCCACAATCACCCAAACATGAAACAATATTATAGAAAGCCAAAGAGCATGGGGAAGTAATCTAATTGAATCGATCAATACAGGGAGGAGACCGCAGACCTGACGAATAGGATGGGAAGAAGGTGCCGCTGCCGAATGCTGTCTCGATTTAGCTGCCCGACCTTGCGCCTTCAGCACGATGTTCTGCGCAACTGTTGCAGATCTGCGGCCGCCAGGGTGAGCCTCGGGGGAGCCGACGGAGCAACGAGTTCGAACCATCTTGCAGCTTCAAGAACGTTGCCGAGGAAGGCCGCCGCTTGTAGAAGAGGAAGGCCGCCGCTCGTAGCAGAGGAAGCCGTCGTCGGTAGCTAGGCCGCCGTTGCTGCTTCCGCCGCAGATCTAGGTCTCTTCGGCGGTCGAGGAGAAGATCCCCTGATTTTGGAAAATTACCAGGAGGGAATTGGGAGACCTGGTTTCCCTCTTTGTTTTAATATAAACGAGGAGGACCAGAAGGATGAGCGGGGAATTCAAAATTTCAAGTCCCGCCTTTGTGGTCCAGAGCGGGAAACGAAAGACTTTGGATCATGGACCCAAACATCAGTGACCCAAACGAAAGACCTCTTGGGTGTCAGACCCAAACGTCAGTGACCTTACATAGAGAGGCAAGTTGTTGACTGGGTTGTCCGTGCCACCATAGGTCATGGAATTGACAAACACACACAGGACTATACTCTACTTCATATTCACGTTAGACGGATGATCCGATTTTAGCAATACAAATGTACTCACTGCAACAAAATAACGTACCATTTCAACTGTTTATTACACGACTAAAAACACTTAAATAAAACATTAAAACTACAGGGGACCCTAGTACAACCCTTTAGGTAATCTTCTACGGAGATTGTGCATAAATTCGGGATGATCAGTGCATACAACCGCCCAATCATATGTGAGTATTCCGTGAGGAAAGATTCGCTCTAAGAGAGACATGCACTTGTCCTGCAATTGTGTGCAGTTAGCCTAAATTGCCCATCGTAGAAATGAAGTCACAGTTTCCTCGCTTGCCATGTCCCACATCTTTGACGCACAGTGCAGCTTCAACCTTTCGACTTGGTACATGTCGGCGACCGAGAGTAAATAAGGCCAGGCATTGGTAGGAGTGTCCCATAAATCAGCCTCCTCCGGGAGTGATCCTTCACTAGCATATTTGATCAGGACCGAGAAGCCATCAGGGTGTGTGTCAATAATTGTAACAGTTTCAGAGCTAGACTCCACTCCTGGGCCGTAGAGCATTGCCTCCATCACACAAGATACTTTCGCCACATCGGCACGTATCGCTCGTATCACCCGGCATTCCGCACCTACGTGGAACACAACTTCCACAGGGGCTTGGGCTGCAATGGTTTGGCATATGCTTCTTTGCACTGATGGAGGAGGAACTTCAATGCAGTTGTCCTCTAGTACTGAAACAACACATGATATGTGTATGCGATCTTCACTGGATGTCACGCGCTCAATGTCATGATGCTCCACCAGACATTCAAATCCTCTTGCTTATAGATCCCGATTCATGAACCAAACTTCTTTTGTAGCCTGAACTCGAAACGTATCATCTTCATCGTTTAGGTCTCCAGCCATCGCACGCAACAATACTCGCACCTACGTGGAAGCAGTCACAGGTTTGACAAATAATAACATAATGTGACCGTATCACCATGTGTGAGTGTGTGTCTTCATAGCAGCAACGAGACACGTACCATTTGGGATTTGTGCAGAGGAACGAGGACGATGGCAATGCCGTCTAGAACATCCATCCACTGATGATCATTCATACCTGTAGGATAGCAACGTAGTTTCCATTGACGGCCTCCCACCATGAACGTACTGAATTCCTTGAAGTTGCCCGCGGTTCCTTCGGCTTTCGCTTCCTGGCTTGAGACTGAGAAGTCGACTTGCATGGAAGGAATCATTTTAGCGTCTGAAGCCATTAACACAAATGGCCTACATTGATCGTCTCGTGCCTAAAGTGTCTCATATTATAGTGGGCCAGGAGTGAATGTGTCGTTCCGAAATGTCCGTTTGTGGACATCAGTTACCACTCGGAATGGACGTGTCCCTTCAGAGCGGGTGTAGCCACGTTCGGGTCATGAACTTCCTGGTTCTAGTCCTTAAGTGTGATTCACAATGATCGACACGTCCATTCAGAGGGGGTGTGCTGCGTGTGCACACAAGTTCGTCGGTTAACGCCCGGTGCCAGTGCTTAACTGCAATTCTCAATGATCGACACGTGGATCAACTTCTAAGAGCGTGTCATTCCCAAACACCCATTCGAGATGCCCTTCTGCGCTTATATGCATGTTAATATTACACACACACACACACAAACAAACAAAAATAAAAAACATATATTGATATTCCAATTCCAGCTTCTTCCGTTTTGGTCTTGTCGCGTCAACAAGTTCATCACGTTTCTCAATCTCCAAGGCCTGCGGGAATCATCAAGTGCGAATCCAGACCATTCATAGACCTTTACAGTCACGGCTAACGCAGCGTACCTGATCGAGGAGGACTTGTCAAGTCACCCCACACCCTGTGTGTTGCAACGCAAGGACCATCCGGTCCATCTGATTACAGCACCCAATCTTGTTCTCCAGATGCAATTGACACCTAAACCATTACATAAATAAATGGTAGAGAGTTGTCTCGTTGTTGATGCGGCATGAGCTGATGCAGTGAGACGGCCATTAGATGCAGCTGATGCGGCGTGATTTGTCTGCAGGACTTTCTTGTGCACTAGAGAGGAAAGTCCGGAAGTAAACACATACTACCTAGACATGTCGGGCTCATCCCGTGATACCCATCGTCCACACATGTAATCGATGCACGCCGCTGAAGATTCTGACCTAGATAGATTCCTATCACGCGTAGGCCTGACTATATTCTGAGCATCTCATGTTTTCCATAGTAACTTTAGCAATGCTACACCGAGCTCACATGACCGCTGTAGTCCTCGATAAATAGGCGAGTGCAGCAGAGCGTTCTTGAAAGGCAAGGCCAACACTCATCGGTTCCCCGTCTTGCATTTCTCTACTTCAGTGGGATACAAGGGTGAGATCATTTTGCTGGCTAATCTTGTTTACTTTATGTATGCATGGTATCAAGACGGTCACATTGTTAGCTTATGTAGGGTTTGTTCTTCGTTTGTGTATGCAGTACGTGGGGAATGGCCGGGCAAGGAAGGGACGGAGCATGGAACTTGGAGGAGTCGGGGAAGGGGGAGCTGTCGGGTGCAATAGCACCTCACCGCCACCCGGTTCAGCCGCTGCCATCAGCACCGCAGCAGCACCCGGCCCCAATGGCACCTCCACTTCCACTGGCATCGGCACCTCAGCAACACCCGGGGGTGATGCCACCTCCAGTTCAGCCGCTGGCAACGGCAGCTCAGGATCAGCTGAACCTCATGGCACCACCTTTTCGCCCACGGCCCAGGCTGCCACCTCTGCTATTGCCTGTTGAAATGCCACCCCCGCAGCCAGTGCTCATTGAACAAGATGAATTGCATGACCTGAAATGGTCTGTGTTGCTTTGGCTTCAGCAGGGCGGGCCCGCCCGTGTTTATCACGGAGGAATGTGGGTGTGCCCTTTTTGCCAAAGGGGTCATAGGCAATGGACCATTCGTGACCTGCTGTTACACGCGCACAACATCGTCGTTTCGCCTAACTGGATTTGGGATGCAAGGGCGTGGCATCGCGCTTTGGAGGAGTATCTGATCCAGGAGACACATTTTGCTGCACTCCATGCAGCGGCTGGATTTCCATGAGCCCGTGATGGTAGTAGTATGAGCCGTGATGGTAGATGCTAGTAGTATGTGGTGATGGTAGTAGTATATGAGCCGTTATGGTAGATGCTAGTAGTATGTGGTGATGGTAGTAGTATGAGCCGTGATGGTAGATGCTAGTAGTATGTCGTTCAGAGTATCTCGCTGTAGTTCGAACTATGGTGGATTGATCCATCCTCATGTGTAATCAATGCGTATGTATGCATTTGTGTCATTTGTATTTGGATTGTGTTGTTTCTAATAAAAATGGTATTGTGTGTGTACTCCCTCGGTATAAATTCGTTGTATACGGAAAGTCCGTTCCGTTGATTTCTTAAATACCAGAAGAACACTGACGAGAGTCCGGTTTGTAGTTTTCAGATGGACCGGATTAAACTGTCACTGCTACGCAATGAGAAAACCAATATCTTACAAAGAAAAAACAGTAGTAGTAGTAGTATTCAATCAGACCAGATGAACAGAAGGCGAATCTTCGTTCTGCTTCTTCTACTCCTACTTCTACTAGTAGCAGTTACCACTAATCCACTAATCAAGGCGCCGCTTCTTTGTCGATGGTGCACCCGGTGCCTTGTTGCAGCTGCTCACGGACGAGGATGTCGCTCTGTTGCCGCCGCCTGTGGAAGATGGTGGCGGACCTCCCAGGGCGCCGCCCACGGATGAGGCCGTCCCTATAATGCCGCCGCCAGAGGATGATGTCGCCGCTCCATGGCGGCCGGTCGAGCACGGCCTTGGCGCCGCTCCATGGCGGATGATGACGGCTGGTCGATGAATGCCTCTACTCGACGAGGATGGCAGAGATCGACTACCGCCGACCGATGAGGATGAGAGAGGATGACGGCGCTTGGAGACGACAGTTCCCCGGCGAGTGGCGGTGCTTCCGCGCCCCTCACCCCTGGCACCTCTTACTGACTTGCGAGGGGTGCGATGTTTCAGAGGCACATGATCTTGGATTTCATTTTGTTCCACAAACTCCAAATCATCAGAGGATGTGTCAACCACCACCCGAATGGACCTCCGCTCTGCCTCCTCTTCATCAGACCACTGGAGATCCTCCCTTTCATTAGAAGAGGAGGAGGATGTGGCTTGCGCCGCACCTCTAGGAAACAATGGCTCCATGGGGAGAGGAAGGGAGCGCTGTGCGAGGATGGGGTTTTTTATTGGTTGCAAGAGTTGGGAGAGGAAGGGAGCGCTGTGCGAGGATGGGGTTTTTTGTTGGTTGCAAGAGTTGGGAGAGGAAGAGGGTGCTGTGCGAGAATGGGTTTTTTGTTGGTTGCAAGAGTGGGGAGAGGAGAAGAGGGCGCTGGGAGGAAGGGGGATATTTATGGCCAGAGGAACCCATTCAGCCATTATTGAAAAAACTGCTCCCGAAAAGATTAGAGTAATTGTGGGATCCGTTCAGTTCAAACTAATTCAATTTTGACCAAATGTACACTTATATCTTCATATAAACTTATCGGGAAGTAAGAATTGCATTCTTTAGTGGATGGAGGGAGGACGTTCTGAGGAAGGGGGAAAGACCGTTCATCGGAATGTTAACGGACCGAAAGAAATAATTGTAGTCCAAAAGGTCCTTTTAGCAAGACATTAGTATACCGGACCTTCTGGACTACCTTTTCCACTCATTTGTCTTTGTTGGAGCTGTAACTCCTCCATTGTTCTCCCACAACCTTGTTCTTTGGCTATCCTGTCAATGATGCCTCGTCCCTGGGCAAATCTTATTCCTGACATTGTTGTGAGCGTCGCCAATAAGATCAGTGATGCAAGAGATTTCATCATGTTCAAAGCTGTCTGCAAGGGTTGGAACTGCGCTCGTTCAGGTGAGGCATGCCAGTTTGACCCTTGGATTCTCTGAATTTATCGGTGAATCTAGAGCAGTGACATTCACATCTGTCGCTGATATGTGGCTTTTTGAGGTCTCCTTTCCTGCATTGGCTGGGAAAAGGACCAAATTGATTGGTTGCGGCGGATCTGGAAGCCTAGTCGCCTTAGATTACAGAGATTGGTGCAACGCGCTCATGCTGAATCATTTGTCTCCTCGAAAGCACATTTGCCTTCCTCGACTTCCGAAATGGAGCCAAATGGCTACTCTCCAAGCTTGTATCTTGTGCCTTGAAACAGCAACTGGTGCAGAGTCATTTGTCGTGATTACTTTCTTTTGGCCAGAGAAATCTTTTGCAGCGCTTGAGTCATTGCCCGTTTCCATGTGGCATTTGGGTAGCCAATCCGACTGGACTACACTTCCTTCGGAAGATTTCTGGTGCAGTTCTTCTGAACACATGCGGATCTACTTGGGGCGGGATCTTCCGGCACCTCCCCATCCCGTTGGACTTCGGTTGTCATGGGTTATTGGCATGGGCAACTCTTCTCTACTCGAAGGTGAAGACCGATTGTTCTTTGTTGTTCTGGAGGAGAAAGAAGCTGAGGTGGTAGAATTAACTTTGCATTCATTCGTGGGGGACATTTGGCAGCCTATTCCCTGGGAGAGAGCTCCTGAGTTCCGGAATAAGATCATCTTGTTTGGTCCTGGCAAGAGCATTGTTACAGAAGAGCATGCCATTTCTGGTTTGGCTGACCTGAGGGCAAATCACATTTACTTCCTACGAACTTATCATCATGATGAAAAGAATGAGTACTGGATCTACCAACAGGGAATAGGTATTGTTCCAGGCGTCAACACTACTCCGGCGATCCGCATTAAGCAGGTTCTTGGGGACTGGATTTGGTCGAGAGGAACATGTTTGTTGCCCAGAATCACTGTAGGGAACAAGCAGTTAACATTCGATAATCAGGAAGGTCCTTCCCGCAAAACATCAACAGAGCGAACAAGTATCAAACTTCATAAGATGGCATCTCACAGCTACTCAACACCACAAAGTTCACACCACCAACAAGTAGCAAATACCAAAATACAAGCATGATTAGCACCTCTAAACCGTCTACCTAGCAATAACACCACGATTCACATTATTCCTCATTGTTGTCCTTGCTGAGCGACCTCTTATATGAGGCCTGTCTCAGCAATTCCCTCACCTTCTTCACCACAAGTGTTGCAGAATCCAGGAGCTGCTTGACTGTCTGCAGCTCAGCGGCAGTCTCTTGAATCTCCCTCTTAGCCTTTGCACATTCTTCCTTCCACATCCTTGCCTCCCTTTCAGCTTTTAGGTACCTGTTGGCTTCACCCTTTTCTGTAGGAGACAACAGAGCATCGTTTCTCATTTTCTTTCTCATCTCAAAAAGGTTATGGGTTACCTCCCCGTAGTATCGTGTTATCGTCTGCAGCTCAACTGCTTTGACATTGGCCTCCTCCTTAGCAGCTGCACATGCTTCTTTCCACGACCTTGCTTCCTCTTCTGCTTTTCCCTTCATTTCCATCAGTTTCTCTAGAACTTTTAGAGTCCTAATATCCCATTCAGGATCTATCCACCTAAATGACGTGCACTTCATGCCATCAGTCTGCAGTCACCGATTTCGTTCATATAATTAGCGATTGACCACACTAACATCAAACGCAGAAGCAACATTTATTAGAAGTGATACAGGTTATCGTTTACCTCGCAGCAGGATACATATCGACGCCCAGGGTTGGCGCCTGTCCAGTCATACTTCAGATGGACAGGCAACCCGTCCTTGCACTCATTTTCATTAGGATCTATAACGATGACTTCACGAGGACCAGGCGTCGGCGATCTGGAGCTTTCGGAGTCTACTCCAAACACCTTTACAATACATGAATATAGTCTGTTAACCCAGATCCCCAAATCCAGAATTCCCCTGAACTAGTATGACAGATCAAAGTAGCATGGTTAAACAGAGGACTGACCTGACCGGAGCGAGTCCTGCTTCTCCGTTCCCCGCTAGGGCCGCTACGATTCGCCATTCCCGCCACGGGCAACAGCAGATCTAAGCATCGACGCTAGCTCTAGTCTTTACCACAAGGAAAAGGAGCGTGGTGCCAGCGAGTCTCTTGCAGAGTTGCAGTAGTGTACGCCGCGTCGTCGAGAGAAATGAGATATATACACTTGTCTGCGGGAAAACTTTTTTTTGGCTGTCGCGCGCGCTTTTCTCCCGCCAACTTACCAGAACCGCTTCGTACTATTGTTGGGGCAGTTACACAATTGTTTCTCAGGAAGGTCCTTCCTGCAAACCATCAAAAGGACGGACGATCCGATTCTGGATCAATCCAAACAAACAGTATCTTAGCTTTTCCTCCCTTTTTACCACTAGGAAGGTCCTCCTTGCGAAACATCAACAGGCCAGAGTTTCCTCAATCAAAACTTCCCCCTTCTCTATCTATTACCACCATACCTCCATTGTTCTTTCTCTACCTCCATTGCAACGCATATGAATTCTGAATGGTGAGTATGCTCGAAACGAATGAGTTTGGATCTTCTACGGAGATTGTGCATAAATTTGGGATGATCAGTGCATACAACCGCCCA
This sequence comes from Cenchrus fungigraminus, assembly GCA_036936925.1. Taxonomy (NCBI): domain Eukaryota; kingdom Viridiplantae; phylum Streptophyta; class Magnoliopsida; order Poales; family Poaceae; genus Cenchrus; species Cenchrus fungigraminus. The sequence goes on along the minus strand of CM072768.1, from coordinate 73,616,934 downwards.
ATCATATGTGAGTATTCCATGAGGAAAGATTCGCTCTAAGAGAGACATGCACTTGTCCTGCAATTGTGTGCAGTTAGCCTGAATTGCCCATCGTAGAAATGAAGTCACAGTTTCCTCGCTTGCGATGTCCCACATCTTTGACGCACAGTGCAGCTTCAACCTTTCGACTTGGTACATGCAGGCGACCGAGAGTAAATAAGGCCAGGCATTGCGATTCACAATGATCGACACGTCCATTCAGAGGGGGTGTACACACAAGTTCGTCGGTTAACGCCTGGTGCCAGTCGTTAACTGCAATTCTCAATGACCTCCATTGCAATGCGTATGAATTCCGAATGGTGAGTATGCTCAAATCAATTTGGAATAGATTAAACCAAATCGGCATAGTAAGATGACATCTCATAACAACTCATCACCACAAAGTTCACACCACCAGTCCACCAACAAGTAGCAAACATCATACGATGATCCGGTAGCCAACACCAAAACACAATCATGATACAAGTTTCACAATAATCATAACTACTCATTCATAATCATAACTCCATCTCATGTATGGCCTCCTGCAGCTGTTCCTTCACCTTCTGCACCTCCTACCGTGAATTTTGTGGCCTTGCGGGACTCTCTTGCATTTCTTGATGTCCTTTCAGAAGATCTGGATGTCTCATCTCAGGGCGAGGACTCTATAGGATCTCGAAAGAGATCGAAAACATCATAGATCAATTAGCAGAAAAAGAGAAAGAGCTTCAGTACACACCTAAGGACAAGACAACTGAGGACGGAGATCATTCTTCTTACCATATACATTGGAATAAAAGCGTTAATGAATGGATAGGATATTGAGTTTGTTTGGTCAGTCTTTTCTTTTAAATTTTCAAGAAGTTCATTGTCTGTTGGACTGAAATGGGTACAAATAGGCAAGGGTACCCGTTTCAGTCCAACTGACAACGAACTTCTTGAACATTTAAAAGAAAAGACGGACCAAACAAACTCAATGTCCTACCCATTTATTGACGCTTTTATTCCAATGTCTATGGTAAGAAGAATAATCTCCGCCCTCAGTTTTCTTGTTCTTACGTGTGTACTGAAGCTCACTGCGTGAAAACCTCAAATAGGTCACGCAGCATTTGTAACAGGCCCTTAACACCCGTTACATGCACCCACATCTGTAACGGTTGTTGTTTGGCGCCCGTTATAGATAAGCGCGGCAGGCCGACCCCGGGGTTGGCCTCCGCAACGCCCGTTACCAATGTGGACTTCTGGTAACAGTCTTCTTAAACACCCGTTACATGAATTCTTTGTAACGGACGTTAAATCGAGTCCATTACACAAGTTAAACCTATCGGTAACGAGTTCGTAAAGTCTGTTACTGATCAATGCCCTATCGGTAACGGGCTGTTTAAGTCCGTTACTGATCACTACCGTATTGGTAACGGGCTATAAAGTCCGTTACCGATGAGCATTTGACGCCCGTTACTAGACTGAGAGCTCAATAATTAAAGTCTAATAGCACTCTTCACTGCCGTGAAGCGGGAGCGCGGCGGCAGTGAACAAATGAGACGGAGGTTTGTTAATCCGTGTCTCCTTTGTGAAGAAAGGAGACGGAGGTTTGTGAATCCTCGTCTCCTTTGAGTCTGTCCTCATTGACAGGTCAACTCGATCTCTCATTGCTTTCATTTCGACATACAGGCACAATCAACACACATATCTTTTGAGACAAAACAGACATCATAAGAGAGATAACTTGTCCACAAAGATGAAGATAACTTGTCCACAGGAATAAAGATAATTATTACAAAAGGTTAACTTGTCCATCAGGCTAGGACTTAACTTGTCCATAACATTATTTACTATGGTCGTGCTAACGGACCATACACATCAACAAAGGCATGCCCCTTGAACATCCAAAAAAGTATGGCTACTGACCCTGCACATCAACAAGCTTGAACTAGATCATGCCCCATCAAGATTGGCTCTTTTTGCAGCCTCTTCGTAAGCAACCAAGGATTCTTGAAGCCCTTCGAGCGCATCTTCAATGGGCTCGAGATTTTGTTCAGTAGTATACTTGTACCTCCTTATGTGCTTAGCCTTTTTTATGAGGATGTTCACTTCTTTCGTGATTTTTTCAAACTCAGGTTTCACATAATCCCAGACATTAAGGTTTAGAAGTAACTCAAGCTCTGCTCGTGACTCAAAGAGTTTTGCCTGAAACAGGGTTAAACATGGTATAAGAATAACATAGTTAATTCAGAACTAATTTGCCTCAGAACTTGGAGCAGTATAGGAATAGTAATCATCATAGGAAAATTATTTAAGAACTTGAAAATTATCCTAGGCTTCATAGCATGGTGTGACAAGTAAAAGCAGAACTTAGTTCAGAACTGATTTGCCTCAGAACTTGGTATAAGATCATGACAAGCATGGAAGACATCATCATAGGCACTAATTAACTTTATCAAGCTCAAGCAAGCTTAAGCTCCATCTATAGAACAAGTAAAAAGGAGTGAGATTCAGAGAAACTTGCCTCGCCGTCGTCGTGGTCGTTGCCAGAGTCAGAGATGAGGTCCTCTACACCTTCGCCGCTCCCTCGACCCCTCTTCGTCATTCCCAGACACTTGTGCTCGCAAACGTGAGGCAGGCCCCTCGCCCACTTCGCTGCACCCTAACTGGCACGCTCCTCCTTGCCGCTGCTTGGCCCCTCGTCGGAATCCGAGAGGATCCAGTCGAGGACCCTCGTCTCCGGCATTGGGTTCACTCCACCGCCGCTTGGCCCCTCTCCGGCGCTCATCGTCGTCTCCCTCTTCGCCGCCATCTCGTCAGCACGCACGCGGATCCAGTTGCGGCACCGCTTCACGTTCTGGTTCTCCTCGATCCCGGGTGCGCGGGGTCGTCCGCTACTTGGCCCCTCACCGGCACTCATCGTCGTCTCTGTCTCCACGCCTCCTCTCACGCCTCCTCTGCGCTTTTTTTAAGGAAAGTGCTGCACTTATCCGTTCGGAAAGAAGAAGGGGAGACGGAATGGGCCGGGCGGTTGAATATTCATTTTGCAAAATGGATAGTCAATGTCGACGCGGGTTAGCAAACCCGCGTCGCTTTGTTGGCTGGTGCGCGGGCGGGCAATGGTTACCTTCTTCATACTAGGCTGCTGACGCTGACGCGTGGGCCCGACACTTTTTTTTGAAATGACACTTGCTTCCCTCAAAAATTAGGGCCCATAAAGCAGCACCTAAAAATTAATAAAAATACGAACAATTCATAGTTTTTTTTAAGAATCGAACAACTCATAGTTGGGCATTTGGTATTTTGAATAAAATATGAACAGTCACACGTCTCCTTATGACCACATGACTCTTTTGTGGCCAAGAGCTCTCCTGAGTGGACACGGGTTCCGAGGCGCGTGACCGGCCGCCTAACGGTTCGCCGTCTTGTCAATATAAATCCCGGCCGGCCAAGAACTTCGTCAACCGCGGCACCAAGAAAACCCCAGCACCACCGTCTCCGGTCACCAAGAAGTGAATCCAAGAGCTTCTTCTTCCTCAAGCGCGTGCATGGCATCGTCAAGCGAGCCATCCAGGAAGCGGGGGAGGGAGGAGGGGGATGACGACGAAAGCCGCCGCCGTCGGCTCATCAAGGAGGGGACGGCGCTGGCGCCCGAGGAGCCCGAGGAGGTGCCGCCGCCCCCACTCGACGAGCCCGAGGAGGTGCCGCCGCCCCCACTCGACGAGCCCGAGGAGGTGCCGCCGCCCCCGCCCGACGAGCCCGAGGAGGCGCTGGCGCCGTAGCCCGTGGTGGTCATGCGTGCTCCTCCACTAAATGCTGACGAAGCCACTTGGTCAGTGAACTTGTTCCACGATGCTTTCGTGAAGCTTCGAAAGGTGGCCGTTCATCTCGGGGTCCCAGTACCCAATAATCCGCTGCAGAGGACCGTGAAGGATTACGCCTTCAAGATTAATATCTTGGCTGGGGACCTAGAGAGAGGAGTGCTCGCCCCTGTCGATGATGACGGCGGCGACGATGGCAGCCTCGACGGCTCCGGCTCCGGCTCCGGCTCCGATTCCGACTCCGACGGTGGGGCTCCTCCGGCGGTGACGACCTCTGCTTAATTAATTTGTTCCTCTGTTAATGTGTTCCTCCTGTGTGTTTGTTGAACTTGTGATGGACTAGTAGATCCTCTATTAATATGTTCCTCCTGTGTGTATGTTGAACTTGTGATGAACTAGTAGATCTAAGAGACGCGGGTAGATCAATCCATGTCTCCTATAACGCATTGCAATGTCTATGGCAGCAGCTTACAATGAATTGCAATGTGTATGCCAGAAGTTTGTTACTCTGTTTGTGTCATTATATGGCAGCAGTTCACAATGAATTGCAATGTGTATGCCAGAGTAATGCCAGAAGTTTGTTACTCTGTTTGTATTAATTCGCGTTTCCTTTGCCTCATGCTGCAATGAAATGTCAGCACAGATGAATTGATGAATTTTGTGATGTGTGACACATTAAGATTTGTGACCCAATTGTCATTTCATCCATTCTTCATTCATACATTTAAGTTTGTCATATGTGACAAATTTTTCATTCTTCATCCACACAGATGAAGCAAAAGCACCACTTTTAACATCAGAATTACTTCTTTGCAGCATACATCTCCAGTAAACATCCAAATACTACACAAACAACAGCCACAATAATCAAGTTCATCTTCCGGATCACATTGTCCATCTTCTCCTCTAGTGCTTTCTTCCTCTGCTTGTCCAACAGTGCTTGCCTCTGCTCGCCGCTCCCAATTTGACAATCCATTGAATCAACTACTTCATCGACCGCGTCTGCCCAGTTCAACAGTCGAAAAACAATGACACCAGCATCCTTCAGCATCTGGAGATACTCCTTGTGGAAACGATAAAATCCACAATTCTTGGTGTACTGCAGAATCAAAAGCACACAAGAACCCTAACTCAGATTTGGGAGACATAGCAGACTACTCACCGAGTTCCTTGCACACTTGAAATAAAGACGATCGTGGTTTTCACCTTCCTTCTACGTCCGCCCCTCCACCACCCGAGCCATACCACAGTCCGGGCAAGGGACTAGTGGAAAGCCGCTTAGCTCAACGACTGGATCCAAGCCGATGGAGTGATTGCGGCTGCTCTGGCAACCTTGAACCCTGCTCCTCACACGTGCACCTCTAGACGAATTGGCGTAGTGCGACATGTGCGCGACGGCGGGGAAGGACGGGCGGGCGGCGGCGGTGGAGCTCAGATCGGGGAAGAAGCAGGGGGCCGGGGTCGGGGCGGATGCATATTCATTCGGCCAGGGGCATTTCGGACAATGGAGCACTTGTTGGCGACGAGGGTTAGTGTACCAGCGTCACCGGGGCGGATGCATATTCATTCGGCCAAGGGCATTTCGGACAATGGAGCACTTGTTGGCGACGAGGGTTAGTCTACCAGCGTCGCCGGGGCGGATGCATATTCATTCGGCCAGGGGCATTTCGGACAATGGAGCACTTGTTGGCGACGAGGGTTAGTCTACCCGCATCGCCTTTGTCGGTCGGGCAGGCTATGGTTATCTTTTTTATATAGGCTTCTGACGCTGACGTGTGGGCCCGACACTATTTTTCTGAATTGAAACTTGCTTCCCTCAAATATTAGAGCCCATAAACAGCACCAAAAAATTCGTAAAAAATACGAACAATTCATAGTTGGTAATTTAGTATTTGAGTAAAATATCAACAGCCACACTTGTTTAACCAAATTTCTTAAAATTAGATTTTTTATCTCTTGTTTACGATATAATAATTATAATAACATCTTAGTGTGTTCTAAAAATTCTACAAATTGACTTGGCAACATAATTTAAGTCCCTAAGCTTGTCTACAAAAATTCAAATGGTTTCGAAAACGGAAGATTATACTTGTGTACAAATGTCTACATCTCTCACATAGTTTCTTAGAATGTTACTTCAACATTGAAGTTTTCCACACTTTAAAACATGTTCGAACTCATATGCATTTGAAATTTTAACATAACCTTATGTTCACCATAAGATTACGAAATGCAAAGTTTCATTAGTAATGGTTGTGTAAAACAAATATTATTTCTATGTTGTACTTATAAGGAACAATATAAGGCGGATAAACAACATCCAAGAAATGGAATTACATACGAAAAAATGTCATAAATGAATAGATGTTGATTTTAGAAAAATTCAGAAAAAAATATTATCAAATTTGGATTACGGTTGACGGAGAAATACGTGATACAAAATTTGATTGCAGATTAAAAGGGGAAAAACAAATTGTTCTTCATTCGAATAGACCTGGCCCTGCCCCTTCATTGGCGACGGGTGGTTGTTAATCATCGTATCATTTGCGCATCCGAACCTTTTTTAATAAACGCTCCGCCCCGCCTTCCGCCTTCTATCCCCTTCTCCGGCTTCCGCCTTCCTCGTCTCTGTCGCAGCCTCGTCTCCGTCACAGGGATGGCCCGCGACTCTAGGGGGAGATTCTGCAAGGAGGAGGCCCCGCGGCCACGTCCCCATCCGTCTTCCTCGGTGCTGTCCGCCGCCCCCGCCAAGAGAGTGAGGTTCCGCGGCGACGAAGAGGAGTCGTCCCAGCACGCCGCCCCCGTGCGTCTTCCTCGGCGCTCCATGGAAGAGGCCGGTTCTTCGTCGGCCCGGGGTAGGAAGCCGTACACGCGCGCAAGGGCCAAGTTGGTGGACTCCAGCAACGCCCGCCATGGAGAGGTAGGGTTTTTTTCCTCAACACGAAGGAAGAAGCGGTCCACGCGCATTGAGGTGAGCGCGGACTCCTCCGGCGACGACCCGGGCAGAAGAGTGGTGGTAGACCTCATCTCCTCCGGCGAGGACTCCGGCAACAACTCTGGCGACGACTCTGGCAACAACTCCGGTGACGATTCTGAAGACCATGAGGCAAGTTCTGAAACCATCACGCACGATTTGTCCTTGTACCTTCACATCTTCACTGATCAATTGTTCTAATGCATCAATTTCCATTTGTTGTAGGAAGTTGCTGCACATGACATTGACAGGATTTGGACTGAAATCAACAAGCTCAAGGAATCGGCTGAAGAGAAGCAGGCAAGTTTTGAAACCAGTTAGAGCTAAACAGCTTTCTTGTAAATTACAACTGTTATGAAGCTTGCATCAATATAATTTTTCCTTTGTTTTAGGAACGTGCTGTTACTCGGGATGACATTGACTACATCTGGAAAGGAATCGACAAGCAGGATGAGCAGCTTAAAGCCGCACAAAAGAGGCAGGAGATTGAACTTCTAAAGAAGAATGCTGAGCTGGCAGAAAGAGTTGCAAAACTAGAGACAAGGCTAGCTGAACTTGAGGCAGCAACACAAAAGAAGCCATCTAGCTAACTAGTTCCCTTGCAGCTACAATCTAGTTTGGTGATGCGCCCAGCTGATGCAGTCTTATTTTGGTGATGTGCCCTGCTGATGCATGTCAGATGTGAATATGTTTGTTATGAATTAGTTTGCTTGGTGATGTGAACTTGTGATGCATGTCATATGTGAACATGTGATGCCATATCAACAGTCACACTTGTTTGCTTTGGTGATGTGAACTTGTGATGCATGTCATATTAGAGCTCATAAACAGCACCTAAAAATTCATAAAAAATACGAAAAATTCATAGTTGGTAATTTAGTAATTGAATAAAATATCAACAGCCACACTTGTTTAACCAAATTTCTTAAAATTAGATTTTTTTTATCTCATGTTTATGATATATTATACTAGTAGCAGAGTAGTACTTGACTACATTACTCGTTTTAAGGCCCACACAAGCCCACTTGCGCTAGGTTAGTAGGGAAGGACGCCTCCCTCACGCAGTCTCCTCCCACTCTCCCCTCTTGCCGCCACCGCTTTCTCCACCCTCGCCTTCGTCCCCCTCACTTCCCCCCACGCCGCGACGCATGCTACACCCCTTCGCTGAGACGCGCGCCACACCACGCTCGGCGCGACACGCGCCACACCTCTGACAGCGAGATCTCTGGAGGAGGAGGGACCCATCAGCGACGACGACGACGACTAGAGGATAGATCCAGCGACGACGGCGACGATGACGACTAGCAGGAGGAGGAGGGATCCAACCATGAGGTCGACGCGAGGACGAGGACGTGGCGGCGACCAGGCAGCGACGAGGAGTAGAGATCCCTCTGCTCCGACGGTGACAAGGTCAGTGGCGAATCTAGGATTTGAGTTTATGGTATGCCGCTCTAAAAATGTCTTATACAATTCGGTAAATCCATTCTACCAACTCGGTAATAATTGTAAAATTAACAACAATTCAGTGGGAATTGCAGGGTATGTCGTGGCTCCTTTGTATAAGTACATGTGGACATACTTAGCTGTTGATGGTATACATACTTAGCATTTCCCTTTAAATTGACTCTTATATTTGGTTTTGCTCTTGTTCCTATGTACATGTGCACATTCTCTCCAAGTTGAATAAGTACCTCATCAGCAACAGAGGCAGCCTGCATCTTCCTCTTTAAAATGGTAAGGTCGCGTTGCCTGAACTAATTTTTTGGTTACTAAATTTTGCATTTATGTTAATGGTTTACCATAGAACCAATGATATTATAGTGGGCTAAAGTAGTTACTGTAATTGTTTTCTTATGTGTTTTCTCATGCTTAGCTGCTAAGCATGGTTAACTAAAAATGTGCTCTACTTGTCTCCTGTTGTAGCATGTCTCCTAGGAGAGCTAGCAGTATGGTCTGCTTTTTGTGCTATTCTTGGACATTGAGCTGACCTTTCTCAAAATCCCTTGACTATTAATTCACAGGATAAATCTGACGAGGGCTATAGACCTGGGCCACAAGATGAAGAAGAGGGTTATGGCACTGCTATTTCACAACAAGACCAGGTGGGTGGGGATCAGCACCGAGGCAGAGCGCCAAGGACATCCACAAAGTGGCCAAGTGACACAATGATAGTCACTGAGGTCGACATAGGGGGGATGCCAGTACCATTGAGTCAAAAGCGCAGGTTCAGGGCGCTTGTGGGGCTCGTTGCTAGACAAAAGATACCTTTGCACTTGCCAGAATTCAAAGAACTAAGCAATGATGAAAAGTGGGACTTGTTTGATAAGCATGTGCAGAAACACTTGACGTTCCAGGAAGGTGTGAAACCGCAGGCATTCAAGCTTTTCTGGAAGACGGCAGCCAAGGCATGGAGACAATTCAGATTTCAGCTTAGGCGAGATTTTATCAGAAAAGGACTTGAGCCATTTACAAGGCACCCGTTTATCGTCCCGGAACAGTGGAAGGAGTTCATGAAAAAGGAGGAAACCGAGGAAGCCTCATCTGCTAGTGTCAAGTTCAAAGAACTCCGAAGCCGGAACACAAGCGAGCACAGCATGGTGTTGACATTGCTAACGTCATTGGCTAGAAACGGATATAAGATCCATCTCTATCGACGACACCAGGAATGCAGAGGTATATCTTAACATGATGCTAAGTGTATATCGGATGTTGCTTTCAGATAAACTAAAAGATGAATTCCAACACGATTCATAGCACAACTCGATATAGGTTGTCAGCGTGACAGATGTGCCTGAAAACGAATGGATATGGTACTCTTACATATGCCTTGGATCTCTAGAAAAGAAGATATATATATAAACAGGGTATCCGCAAGCGCACAGATATGAATATACCATTGTAGCATTTTAACCAGGAGTAAAACCAGGTATCGTATTTATATTCTACCACAGGGAAAGAAGTCTTTCTAATCCATAATAGCTAATACATGCTCATCTCTCAGTTTTATAATGTAGAGTGGCCAAAATATATCAATTGCTATAAACAGGGGTAAGTCACATAAAATATAGAGAATGATAGCACTGTTCAAGTCATAACTTCATGAGCAGCTAGAAAGTGTCATTATAGCAAGAGAAACGTAGCAAAGCCTAGCTAGAGAGGATACTCCTAGGTAATTCTAAACTATATGTCAATGCAAACTATGATTAGTGCAAACATTTAGCAATCACGGAAGGACTATTATATCAATGCATGGGGAGACTATCCAGGAGGATCAAGGCCGAAACTTGAAACAACCCAAACAGTATAAGGCTCCACTAGTCCTATACACGGGGGGTGGACTACGAAGGACTCAATAGTGCTGTCACCACCACGATCTACCACACGACCCGGCATATAGGGTGCAATCGCAGATAAATACAATATAAGCACCACGCTTACACTGTCTTTACCGTTCACCCATGTTAACAAATGATCTAGGTGAGGGCTATACGACTCCATACATGAATATAAAGGCAAATCAACTATGCTAAACATGTAATCATAATAAACACCAAAGCATATAATGTCGAATATAATCATTAATAAGAACATATGTCTATATAACAAATGTAAAGAACTAGATAAGAACTTACAAGAGCGAAGCTAGATCAGCCTCTAGACGATCAGGAGCCAAGTAGACACCTTGCCTCCTCCTAGATCTAAACTAGCTAGCTACTCTGCTATATGGTGTTTCTAGGGTGTAGAGTCTTTGACTTGATGACTTGATCTGATGTATGACAGATTTAGATGCCTCTGCCAGGGGGCAGGGGGGCTACTTATATAGTCCAGAGGGGTGGACATGCACCGTAGGATCAAACCGACCTAAACATGTGGTTTAGATTGATCTTCATAGGCGGTGGAGGAACAATCCAGAAGCCGGGCCCATTTGGTGCCAGGGGGTGGCCGACCGGCCCCACCACTGGGCCGGTCGGTCTGGTGTGGGCCCCACTCGGGGTCCACTTCGGCCAGGTGGGTCCTTGATCCTTCTAGATGCTTCTTTTTTAGGTGCTAAGCCTCGTTGAGTTCCGGAGCCTTCTGGAGTCTTTTAGAGTGGTTTCTTTGCATAATTTCTGAATAGTCCCTGTAGATTCATAGATTCACCAAAACTCGTGGAAATTGTTAATATAAACCCTAATAAGGTGATCTAATTATATTTTAGTCCTTTTTCCAATGAATGTGAGGGATAAAATGCATAGATAAAATGTGTCAACAAACTCCCCCAAGCTTACCCTTTGCTAGTCCCTAGCAAAGATATGCTTTAGCAGGATCAGGAGTTGCTACAACGCTTTCACACCTCAAAAGTACTATGGTCTTCAAAAACCTATTCTCCTCAACAAGATTACTCTCTTTTACCTTCAACCTTTAAGCACAGCCTTTTCATAAATCTTTAGCAGATAAAAGACAAAACAATCAAGTCAAGCAGTATATCTCAAATTCTTTGATCAGCTATCATCCAGGGGTTTTGCACATTTTTCAAATAATAATCAGAGATCCTGTGTATGACCTTCTCAAGCATGGAGTCACACTTAACAAGATATGGATGATAGTGTTGAATGGATGAGGGTGAAAGGTGGTAAGCCTTTTAGCCTAGCTCTTGGACTATATCTCTCTTTCTAAGAATTTTAAGATCTGGGCTTTCCATTCTTGGAGAGGTGGGCCCTACTCGCCCCGGACTTTTGTCCATTTTTCTCTCTCCTTAGAGATGTGGGCTCTACTCACCCTCGGACACGTGTCCATTATTCATCTCTAAAATTTATTTCTTTTAGGGAGGTAGGCCCTTCTCGCCTAGTATGACACTTGTCCTTTTCTCTCCCTCTCTCTTCTCACTTTTTCCTCTCTTTCTCTTTTTTTTCGAATGTAGCCCCAGAATCTTTTTTTTAACATTGAGAGAGATATATCCTAGAGTTGCATGAGCTGTATGGCTTGATGGAAAATGCGTACTTCCATATCAGAAGCAGCATAAATGGTGGAATGGAATGATCTTGATGTGTATGACAAGCTCTTAAGGATCATTGACACAGGAACTCATCATATAAGATTTTTCATTTAAGATAAATCCAGGAATCCAGCTTCTCTAAGAAATGATCAATAGCCACTCAACTTTTCATGAATCATCTTTCAAAGCCTAGACTCAGATTAAGCATATACTTGCACAGGTTTTGGGTTTAGAGCAAATTAAGCATTTAAACTTCAGGAGAATCTAGGTTTGAAAACTAAGCACTTTAAAAGGAATTACGACGGAGCAACTATTCATCATCTCCAAGCATATATCATCAAGATCATTATTAAAGAGAAAAACCAACTAGCAGACTCTAGCATTTTATTCAAACTAAGACTTTTAACTAAAACTGAACTAGCTAAAAACATAGGATAGTGATACTTATCATGATAACTAGGGGTGCTCTCCCCCAAGCTGGATCTTGAAGTGATTCTTGATTCATCCTTGGAACTTGTTTACCTTCAGGTCCTTATTAATTTCTCCCTGTAAATATTAGTCTCGCACATACCCGAAGGAACAAATTCTAGGATTATGCTGTGAGCCTTCATGTGCCCACTTCTTTTTGGGTTTTTCTGAAATGTGTGGACCTTCATGTGCCCACGTATTTTTGTGAATTTTTATATGCAAAAGGGATGCTAAATGCAAAAACATGTGAATGCAAAATTTATTTATTATTTTTTTTTATATGCCGCCACGGTACGGAGTACATGGGGCCTTAAAGAATGCAAAAACAGAAAATATTTTTTATGATTTTTTCAATGCAGGTATAGGGAAATAAACATGCTAATCTAAATATGCAGTGCAAAATATAAAGATAAATACCGAGTTACCTCTCGGTGAGAGCTTAGAGTACTTACTCCCATGGCGTAGATGTAGTGGCCATTGATTGATCAGTTGATGACGCGGGTAGTGATTGGTCTTCCGAAGGTGTACTTTGATCTTTCTTCCTCCAAACGTGTTTCTTTGGTGGAGACCTTTCTGGAGTAACGGGTTCAGAATACTGGGCTGGCAGAAGCTGAGTGGACTTCTCCTTAATCTTTTCTTCAATGTTCTTGACATCCGTCAACTTTGTGTTCAGCTTGCGTTGTAATCTCTGAAGGCGTCTCTGCGTCTTGTTCTTCTTGGGCTGCTCAGGATTAGTGTAAGTATTGAAGTAGCAGCGTACCCTTTCAGTTCTGAACTGGAAGTGGATCTCGCCAGTCCTGATGTAGATGATTGCTCTTGTTGTGTTCAGGAACGGTCTTCCAAGCACGATGGGAGGATCTTGCTCATCTCCCATGTCTATGACTAAAAAGTCAGTCAGGACATAGTTGTCCTTTATCTTGACAGGTACATCTCGTGCAATTCCTTCCGGGAACTGTTGTGATTGATCCGCCATCTGCAACATTATATATGTGGAATACAAAGGCAGGTCACCATATATTAATTCGTAGGTTACCTTAGACATTAGGTTAACGCCCGATCCCGTGTCGCAGATAACTCGCTGGAAGTTCCATTGATTGATGGAGCAGTGGATTGATGGAACTCCAGGGTCTTCAAGCTTTCGCAGTAATGGTGAAGGGAACAGGTTCTTATTCTCTGATTGAATCGTGTTGATCATCCAAACTTCCTTCACATGCGATTGAGGTTGATTATTCTTCTTATTCCTCCTTCTATCTCTTCTCTTCTTCTCGACAACTGGCTCGTGTTCTTGAGGGTAAGGATATCGGGGGTGCGCAGGAGCTTCTAGGATTTTGTTCTTGCAATTGAATCTCTCCTTCCTCCCATTGATGGAGAAGATGATCTTAGCGGCGTCGGCGTAGATGATGGCTTTGGCTGTGGCAAGGAAAGGACGTCCCAAAATGATTGGAGCGTTCTCACTTCCCCCAGTCTCGACAACAACGAAGTCGGTAGCCATGTAGGAGCGTCCTATCCCCCGACATACGTCGTCTAGGATACCCTCGGGGTGGCATAGTGACAGGTCTGCAAGCTGCAAGCACATGGTTGTATACAATAAAGGTGAACCATTAATTTTCTTATATATTACCTTAGGCATTTTGTTGACGCTAGACCCAAAGTCACAAAGTGCATTCTTGAAGGTGTAGGCTCCAATAGTGATGGTGATGACGGGCCTTCCTGGATCTCCTCTTTTGGCGGGCATGCCCCAGTCAGTCCATCTTGGGCCTTCTTCTATCTTATTCGAACACAGATCTGCAGAATAGATATCGACAAGATTTGCAGATTCTAATTCTTCTGGCTGGCCCGGAATCTTACCTGGGTTAGCCGTGGGAACAGATGATGCCAGCTGAGAAATCTGAGATTCTAGCATCTTATTAAAGCTATGTTGGTTCTTGATAGCAGAAGAAAAACTTTCCATTTTATTACTAATAGTTTCGAGCATTTTATCATTGGAAGCTAACTTCTCAGACAGATTATCCATAATTCTACCTTGGTTTTAGACTAAGTCTCTTAATGGTGCGAAATTATTGGAAGAATTATTACCTTGATAATTACCTGAATAGTTACCTGGGTAGTTGGTTCTCTGCTGAGTCCATCCTTGATTCTGCTGGGGACGATATTGGTTGTTGTTGTTGATGTAGTTCACGTCCTCCTCCAGCTGAGGGCATTGACTCCCTGAGTGTCCAGTGTTTCCACATTCTTCACAGGTCATGCGGGATTCAAAGAGTTGCATGACTTCCTTCTTCTCAGGGGCTCTGTCTTCAAGCCTCTTCATCAGTAAATCCATTTTGGCAGACAGCATGTCTACCTCCTTGAGCTGGTGCACTCCTCTTTCTTTCTTGCGGGGTTGACGTTCCTCGTTCCAAGCTTGATTGGACGCCATCTTTTCCACAAGGTTAGTAGCTTGAGTAAGTGTAAGGGACAGGAAAGCACCTCCAGCTGCAGCATCCATCGTTTCACGGGTGTTGGTAGAGAGCCCGTGGTAGAAGGTCTGCAAGAGCAACCAGTTTTCCATTCCATGATGTGGGCAATCTGCAATGTAGTCTTGAAAGCGCTCCCATGCTTCAGGAACAGATTCCTCGTGTTGCTGCTGGAAACTCAAAATTTTCCCCCGTAAGGCATTGGTTTTGCCTATAGGAAAGAACTTTGCCAGAAAGGCAGTAGAACACAATGTCCAAGTTGTAAATTTGTCTTTGTTGGAGTAGAACCATTGCTTCGCTCGCCCCAATAGTGAGAATGGGAATAAACGAAGTAGGACTGCATCACTTGGAACATCTTTGATCGTGAAGGTGCCACATATCTCCAAGAAATTTTGAAGGTGTTTGTTGGCATCTTCATGAGTTTTTCCACAAAATTGGCTAGCTTGTACCATGTTGATCAGCGCAGGCTTGAGCTCAAAAGCAGCATCTCCTACAGCGACTGTCGGACCAGTACGAATGTTGTCCGGGGTCGGTGCGGAGTATTCACGTAGGGACTTGTTTGCCATTACTTCAAACGTGGGTGTTAAGCTTCGCGCTGTTGAATCTCCTAAGGCAAAAGTCGTGGGCTGAGAATGAGGAGACCTGAGCTTTGACCTTGCCTTCCTTAAGATTTTCTCTGGATCTGAAACGAAGTTTTCTGGAAGATTCTTATTCATACATTACCCTGAAATAAGATAGACAAAAGTGGAAAGAACAAGGGTAAGCCTGTTTAAGTAATGATTATTTGGATTCTCGATACATTATATGTGAGAGATGCATGCATGCTATTACTGAAATTTTTTTCATCTAGGCCATAGACTTTCTTTCCCCGGCAACGGTGCCAAAAATGCTTGTTGACATTGCTAACGTCATCGACTAGAAACAGATATAAGATCCATCTCTATCGACGACACCAGGAATGCAGAGGTATATCTTAACATGATGCTAAGTGTATATCGGATGTTGCTTTCAGATAAACTAAAAGATGAATTCTGACACGATTCATAGCATAACTCGATATAGGTTGTCAGCCTGATAGGTGTGCCTGAAAACGCATGGATATGGTACTCTTACATATGCCTTGGATCTCTAGAAAAGAAGATATATATATAAACAGGGTATCCGCAAGCGCACAGATATGAATATACCATTGTAGCATTTTAACCAGGAGTAAAACCAGGTATCGTATTTATATTCTACCAAAGGGAAAGAAGTCTTTCTAATCCATAATAGCTAATACATGCTCATCTCTCAGTTTTATAATGTAGAGTGGCCAAAATATATCAATTGCTATAAACAAGGGTAAGTCACATAAAATATAGAGAATGATAGCACTGTTCAAGTCATAACTTCATGAGCAGCTAGAAAGTGTCATTATAGCAAGAGAAACGTAGCAAAGCCTAGCTAGAGAGGATACTCCTAGGTAATTCTAAACTATATGTTAATGCAAACTATGATTAGTGCAAACATTTAGCAATCACGGAAGAAGAACTATTATATCAATGCATGGGGAGACTATCCAGGAGGATCAAGGCTGAAACTTGAAACAACCCAAACAGTATAAGGCTCCACTAGTCCTATACACGGGGGGTGGACTACGAAGGACTCAATAGTGCTGTCACCACCACGATCTACCACACGACCCGGCATATAGGGTGCAATCGCAGATAAATACAATATAAGCACCACGCTTACACTGTCTTTACCGTTCACCCATGTTAACAAATGATCTAGGTGAGGGCTATACGACTCCATACATGAATATAAAGGCAAATCAACTATGCTAAACATGTAATCATAATAAACACCAAAGCATATAATGTCGAATATAATCATTAATAAGAACATATGTCTATATAACAAATGTAAAGAACTAGATAAGAACTTACAAGAGCGAAGCTAGATCAGCCTCTAGACGATCAGGAGCCAAGTAGACACCTTGCCTCCTCCTAGATCTAAACTAGCTAGCTACTCTGCTATATGGTGTTTCTAGGGCGTAGAGTCTCTGACTTGATGACTTGATCTGATGTATGACAGATTCAGATGCCTCTGCCAGGGGGTAGGGGGCTGCTTATATAGTCCAGAGGGGTGGACGTGCGCCGTAGGATCAAACCGACCTAAACATGTGGTTTAGATTGATCTTCATAGGCGGTGGAGGAACATTCCAGAAGCCGGGCCCATTTGGCGCCAGGGGGTGGCCGACCGGCCCCACCACTGGGCCGGTCGGTCTGGTGTGGGCCCCACTCGGGGTCCACTTCGGCCAGGTGGGTCCTTGATCCTTCTAGATGCTTCTTTTTTAAGTGCTAATCCTCTTTGAGTTCCGGAGCCTTCTGGAGTCTTCTAGAGTGGTTTCTTTGCATAATTTCTGAATAGTCCCTGTAGATTCATAGATTCACCAAAACTCGTGGAAATTGTTAATATAAACCCTAATAAGGTGATCTAATTATATTTTAGTCCTTTTTCCAATGAGTGTGAGGGATAAAATGCATAGATAAAATGTGGCAACACATGGGTCCAGCTGGTTATACTGTGAAACTAGAACAATGGGAGGAAGAGGACAGACAATTAGCTGTAGCTGGGATCCCCAACCCATATGACGCCTACCCTGACGATCGTTCCAAGAATTGGCTGCGAGCAAGGCGTAAGCTAGTGATTAAAGACCGTGTTGCCGTGATAGTGTTCAACAACAACGAAACTGAAAAAGTGGCTGCAGACATCAAGGAGAAGTATGCATGTGCAGAATCTTCAGGAATGGCAGGGCAGAGGGAGTATGATGTGCTAAGTCAGTGCTTGGGCCGCCCTGAACAACCAGGTCGCGTGCGTGGTGTCTCCAGCTACCAGGGCTGGAAGTATGGATGGCCTCAGCACGCTTCCATGTACAGGAAGAGGAAGAGGACGAAGACCGACGCATCAGTTGATACGGAAAAGTTAAAGGAACAAATCAAGCAAGAACTGGTGGCTGAGATGCAGATGCAGAACATGCAGATCCAGAACAATTTACTAAAGAGGTTGTGTTGTCACCAGGTGGTGTTGTCACCAGTGTCCAATCGCGCAAGCCCTTCACCCGCCACACTGAAGAGCAGCTATGCATCCGCAGATAATATAGGTTTGATCGATGGCACTGCAGAGTTGACGATGGAGGTGCGCTGTGACGATCGTACACAGCAAGACCTTATAGGCATGTTGACTCAACCCACATACTGTGGCCTATGGATCACGTGGAATGGTCTTCAATGTGAGGCTGCAATTGGTCTTGTTCATCCAGAGCAGACCACGCTACATACAGTCCCGATTCATGAAGACTGTGTTGTGGTTGAAGTGCGCTATGTATATGATATCTATGCAGATGAACTGGTGGAATACCCTCCTAATGACGAGGTGATGACACTCTGACAAGCTACAGGACAGAGGTTACAGTGGAGAAGGTGTCGGATTCACATCAAGGGACCACCAACATATAAATCTCCTTCACAGGCTACAGTACAGATTCCTTGTAGTTCACAGAGTACGGGACAGGTTCCTTCCTCACATGGTTCCCTACATCCTCCTCCTCCTCCTCAATCCCCACATCCGCAAGACGTTCCATTCGGACCTCCTCCTCCTCGTCCTGAAAAACCTGCATCCCCACCTCCTCGTCATCCTGAAAACACAGAAAAACTTGCATCCCCACATCCGCAAGATACACCAAATATTCTATCCCCACCTACTACTAGTCCTAAAAAATAGAAAAACTTGCATCCCCACATCCGCAAGAGACACCAAATATTCCATCCCCACCACCACCACCACCACCTCCTCCTCCTCCTCCTCCTCCTCCTCCTCCTCCTCCTCCTCATGAAACAACAAAACCTACACCCCTAAACGAAAGTGCTCAAAACAATCATGCAGGTACATCTGGGCCTAATACCTCTATAATAGCTCCTGGTACTGTTACCAGGCAACCAGAGTGATGTGTTGGGTGGTGCTGATAAATCTGTCGACGACATTTCGAAGAAAGCTGTAGGTACATCTAGGCCCAATACCTCTGTAATAGCTCCTGGTGAGACACCACTAGGCAAGAAAGCCCTTGAGAAACCTTCAGCCATTTCAAATCAGCAAGGAAAGAAACTTGCCAAAAATAAAATCTCTACACCACGTACAGCAGGCAAGAAATCCCTTGAGAAACCTTCAGCCATTTCAAAGCTGCAAGAAGAGAAACTTGCCAAAAATAAAAGCTCTACACCACCTACAGCAGGCAAGTAAGCCCTTAAGAAACCTTCTTCAGCCATCTCAAAGCAGCAGGAAAAGAAAAATTACTGTAAATAAAACCTCTAAGATGCCTACTAGAAAGCGATATGAGAGAAACACCAAGAAGAATCCTTGGTCTATGACTAACCCAAAGCGATCTGAGAGAAACATCCAGAAGAATCCTTGGGCTATGGTTAACCCAAATTACAAATTCGGAAAGAGCCTTCTCAGTGATGATGATCTCAAAAAGGCTGCTCCTTGTACCAGAGAGCTCCACACATTCTACATGCAACGTGGTAAGTCAGATGATGATTCTCTGATTATGGTCGCACTTTGGCCCGGGACCAGTGCATGGCCTAAGAGAGATGAATCGTCAAATGGACTCGAGCAGATACCTGTGCAATTCAGTGATTTGTACGATCTCTTCAACTTGGATGCTTTGGATCTGACACTTCTCCGCTGCTTCATCCTGTAAGTTGCTTGAAAATTTAATCTGCTTCTCACTAATCATTCTCTATCGAAATGTGCTTTTTGCCTCACATCATCTTTACCATGTATTTTGCCTCCTTACACTTTGTTTTTTCTTACTAATAGGAATATGACTGTAGAAGTTGAGAAGACGGGCGCTGCAGTTGGCTTCCTTGATCCTGAATGCCTTTGCTCGACAACGTTGAACAGCACGGATGACACTCTTGCTTTCTCTGTGTCCTATATGTGCAATGCCTTCAAACTATATGCTAAAAAGAAATTCATCCTTACCGCTTATCTCAGTACGAACCACTGGATTGCAGTGGCGATCGTTCCGAAGCAGCGGAAGGTCTACTATCTTGATTCATTGAAGAGAGTTAAGACTGATACTAACCCTTTCGAACAAATCATTAATGAGTAAGTTATTTCTTTCTTAACCAGCGGACGTTCCTCAACAAACTGTGCAGAGTATATTAATTAATAGTGCCCTAACAATTGTTGCATGTTTCGTTGTAGGGGTTGGGAATGTTACTGCGGCAAAAAGAAGTTGCGCCTTAGCACCTTGGAACATGTCAAAGATGTTAAGGTACATACCACTTATTTCCTTCCTGTGGAAGCTAGTACTAAAGCTTGAGTTTATTTCTTCTCGATCACCACTATTTTTCTTTGTACATTTATTGCAGTGCCACCAACAACCTACTGAATCCAAACTCTGCGGCTTCTATTGTGCCTATCACATGCTTAAATTAAAAGATAGAGGCCCAGATATGGAGGTACTTTCTTGGGATCTTCATTTGTAAAACCTGCAACTGAGCACAGTTCTTGCTTATTAGCACTGCACATGTTTGGTAACCACCTATATATGTGTGCTGACTGGTGACATTGTTATATCCAGAGATTAGGGCTAGATGAGCATCCTCTCCACAAATCAACGCTGGTCTATGTTCGTGAAAGAATTGCCACATTCCTCATGGAATAGGTGATCACAGTCAGAGGAAAATTTCATGCTGATGAAACTGTGTGGGCTCATATTATACATGGTGACTAGGAAATTTTTGCATTCCTCCTTGTCCATGAATTTTGTGATATTGTTGTCAAGCTAGTTAACTATGGCTGTGATATTATTGTCAAGCCAGTGGTGCTTCTTTACCTATGAGATGATGATGCTGAATTTTGTCATATGATGCATGTGAGTTATGTGGAGTTCTGTGAATTTGGATGCTGGATCTAATTTCTGTGAATTTAGTCATATCCTGGCTGGTTCCAGGATGCAGCCCCTGATGGCTGCCAAATCCAGGCTGGTTCCAGGATGCAGCCGGCAAGCAGGCAGCAGGTTACTGTAGGGGTGGCCTACGTATCTGTAACGGGCATTAATTAAAGCTCGTTACAAACACTGATCACTAAGTAACGGGCTTCATTCGGAACACCCGTTACAAACATGCCAACAATGTAACGGGCAGCGTAAAAGCCCGTTACCAGTACTGACCGGTGGGCCCCAGAACTTGGCCCGTTCGTCAAGACAGAGGAGACGCAGGTTCACCGCACGCGTCTCCGATATTGATTTCACAGTAACGGGCTCTGTTTTGGTGCCCATTACCAAAGTTCCCTGTGGGCCCAGAGAAACAGTCATTTTCACGTGACCGGTGACTAGTTGTGGTAACGGTTGTTGTTTGATGCCCGTTACGAATCCTAGTTGTGCTGAGACGCGCGTGAAATAGACGCGTCTCATTTCGTCGAGACATCGGAGACGCAGTTACACAGAACGCGTCTTTGATGTTGAGTTACTGTAACGGGCTCTGTTTTGGTGCCCGTTACCAAAGTTCTCTGTGGGCCCAGAGAAACAGCCATTTCACGTGACCGGTGGCTAGTTGTGGTAACGGTTGTTGTTTGATGCCCGTTACGAATATGTGTTATCAGTAACAGGTATCTGCCCGTTACCTTTCTTGGCTCATTTGTAACACTTGATCGGTAACGGGCGCTTTGCCCATTACTAAAGGCCATCTATGCCTGTTACCAAAGTGAGTTTTTCACGTAGTGGCTGTTTCTCTCTTTCAGGTAGTTGTTCTATCATGTTTTGGATCTCTTTGGAGATCCTAATAGAGTTCTCCCCCGAGATGAGGCATCCAGATCTTTTAAAATAACATTAAGATGTTTTTGTAGAACTAAACTAATCCTTGGAGAAAACTCATCTTGATCTGAAAAATAAACTCATCTCAGTCTATAAAAAAACCTGAATCCCTTGAACCAAATTGTATGAGTACAGTAAAACAACCACCACACGCCACAAAACCTGATTGTTTGCTACCTACATAAACTCAGCAAGGGCATTGTTGTCCTAAATGAACCTATCGATCCATCGAACGATGCAAATTGGAAACTAACTGAATCTAACACCTATGAATTGTGCAAACGCTAACAATCGTGGCAGAATCCAGATGTCCCTTCAACGGTCTGCAGCTCCGAAATAGTATCTTCAATCTACCAATTCATAAAACGATGGACCTATCAATCCTGTCAATTGTGCACCTCGACAAAAATCCATAAAACGAGTGGCTTGAAGCACATCTAGAAGCTAATAAAATACAAAACCTACTGTAAGACGATGCAAATTGAAAACTAACTGAATCTAACATGAATTGTCTATAGCCTATCAACTTCTAACACCTATCGAAGTGCAAATTAAAGGTACGATAATGAAATCTAAATCTACCAAATATGCTCATCAATCCTCCAGATCCCCAAATCTAGATATCCCCAACCCTAGTAAGATAGGGGAAAATATAGCGACTCAAACCAGAGGACCAACCTCGTCTTGCTGTCTCATCCTCTTGTTGCTGGGATGTGGCGGCGCAACCATCTTCCCCTCACCGCTAGGATCCACCATTCCTACCACGAACTATTGCAGATCTGCGTAGCGGAAGTCAAAAGTCTTTGCGAAGTCTGAGTGAAGTGTCTCGCCAGCCATTCGATACGTAATTATAGACTTAACTGAAACTTACATGTGAGACCTGGTCACAGTAAAGAACTCGCGTGAACTATTAGTAGAGTTTCTCATATACCTATCACAACCAACAAGTGGTGCAGTGGTAAACAGCACAACCTTGTTCCTTCAGGTCCCTGATTCGAACCCATGCCATGGCATATTATTTTTACAACATTTCGTGACCTATGCTTACACGTGGGACCCTGAAACTATTTATGACGACTTGTAACACTCTATTTTCGAAAAAATGCTTACATGTGGGACCCAACTGAATTTTATGACGACTTGGAACACTCTATTTTAAAATAATGCTTACATGTGGGACCAAAGTTGGTTTATGACGCCGCTGACATGGCTAAAGTGCTTACATGTGGGACCCTGGAAAATTTTATGACGACTTGGAACACTCTATTTTCGAAAAAATGCTTACATGTGGGACCCTACTGAATTTTATGACGACTTAGAACACTCTGTTTTTAAAATAATGCTTACATGTGGGACCGATGTTGGTTTATGACGTTTTTTCAGAGCTTATGGCGTCACAAAACAGCATGGAACAGGGAACGCCCTGCTACAGTACCAACTATAATGACGAAAAAAAAATTTGTCACTAAATTTGCTCGGGAGTGAAATATTATGACGAGATCAGCCAAGAACGTCATAAATCAATGACACTAAAATGTGGTTGCGTCACTAGTCAACGATTTTCTTCTAGTGTCAGGACCATTAGTTTTGGATCACGTGGTAAAAACCCTCCAACACTCAGAGTATTCCATAGACAACAATCGAACATGATGACGTGCATATCGTATACACTTATACGAGCTTTTGAAGCTACAGAGCATATATAGATTAAGCAATTGGAGCTACGAATTTGGCAAGATCATACATATGGTTGTTGATAACAAGCAATTAAAGCTAGTGCTTCAAGATCTGTAACTCGAAAGCTCTTCCAAGTCAATTAGCACTTCATGGATTGCATACTTTAATTAGCTATAACCCTCACATCAGTTTAATTCTAAAGCATAGTTGCAATTCGAGATTACAAATTGTACAGAGGGAGCTTGGAGGGGACAGGGGTAGCAGCCTAGTGGGCTTGTTGGGCTTAGGCTGGTCTAATTCTTATCTTGTGCTAAGAAGTACTACAGATGTTCATGGGATAGAGCTTAATTAGCAGAAATATTAAAGGGTGACTGGTGTCAAACCACAGCATCAGGGGGGCAGGCCCTGCGCGCCCCCCTTTGGCTCCGCCACTGGAGAAAAGTACTATAGGCTAGCTGAGACAAGTGGCTGGTGCGGATTCAGTGTGAGAGAAAAATATTGGTAAGTGAATAAGGTTACTCTAGGTACCGACTCACTTGAGGCTTATACCGTCTGTTTTGAACAAAACACCAGGCTGAAGACAATCATGGATGGACAACTCTGATAGTTGAAATCTGATAGGGATAATTATATCATTGAGCCTGCGTTCCCTCATGGTGTTCAGCCTCGTCCAAAGCACTTGCACCTCCACGCTAGTGGAGATGAAGACTATGATGCTATTTACCTGTCTGATGTAGTTACGAGAAGGTTGCATCGCATCCAAGAATTCTTGAGGGAGGACCCCATCAACAAGCCCCACACTACTAATTATATTGGAAGAATCGTTGATGATTGGACCAAGAACTTCAAGGACTCTCCCAAACTGACCTGACAGTCCTTATTTCGTACCTTGATAATCTGAAGATGTATCTTTTAGGGGACCCACCTCGACACTCTTTGGAGAGTTTCTTTGCATGTGAGAAGGAAAAGGCTAAAGCCACTCGGATTTGAAAAAGGTTAAAGCTAAGGTGATGTATGATTTTGATCTAATCAAGAAAAGTGTGGTGTCTGTGAAGAAAAGTCATGAACACTTTGCTTTGAAGGAGCAACAATTTCAGGAGGAGATTGAGCAGCTGCAAGCTCAGTTGGAGAAGAAACGATAACATCGGGAGTAATTTGGCCTCCTCAAGGTTCGTAATGATGAGGGGGTCTCGACGAACAATGCCATTGTCGAGAGGTCATAGTAGAAGTGGGAGGGGAGGGAGGTCGAGGATGCTAGTTTGGGTTGCAAGAATACGTCAAGACAGTAGCAACTTCCGAAGGACCTTCAGTGGCGAGGTGCTCTTGACGGGCGGCAGTGGTCTTCATACGAGCTGTGATCAAGTTGCAGTGCCCATCCATCATTCCCACTCCTGCTATGACCTCTTGACTACTGTGGAGGTGCAAGTGCTTTGCATGAGGTTGAACACCATGAGGGAACGCATGCTCAATGATATAATTATCCCCATCAGATTTCAGCTATCGGAGATGTCCATCCATGATTGTCATCAGCCTATTGTCTTGTTTAAAACAGACGGTATGAGCCTCGAGTGGGTTAGTACCTGGAGTAACCATGTTCACTCAAAAATACTTTTTTCTCACACTGAATCAGCACTAGCCACTGGTCCCAACCAGCCAGCAGTACATTTCCCTCACAACAAATTAGCACCAGCCAACTATCACCAACCAACCGAACAAGGCGATAGGACACACAAATATTAAACATGTGGGTACATTTGGACGTGTGACAAACATTGAAAAGAGAACACAATGATAATCAATATAAACTGGTAACTATACCTGTCAGCGACGAAGACTTTTCCTCAACCTCCTCATCTTCTCTCATCATAGTGCATTTCACGTCTGAGCTCTTCATCATGATCAGTCAGGGAATGCTTTGCTGCAAGAGCCACATCTTGATTAACTAGGGTACGGTCGACGTCACCAAGGGAGTCGTGTCATCGCATGACCCTCCATGTGGAATGTTGGAAAGAGTCGTTTGAAATTCTTTTTTCGACAAGTTGGTGATGCCTTCCAAATCCAGCATTTCGACGTCAACAGGTTGCTAAAAAGGGGTTGTCTATGGAATACTCGAGTGTTGAAGGGCCTCCTAGCACCTGATTTTTTTTTTTTGATCATATGATCCAAAACAGATGGACCTGATGAAGTCTTCTATCTCCTTACTCTTCCCCATCGTCCGACCCAGACATGGAACATGACGATATTGCTCTTCATAACATGTTCTCCATGCGAGGATGCAATAGAGCTGCAGTAACTTGTCTGTCGCTGGCACTCAGACCTTGGCTTTGTTGTCGTCTACCGTCTGGTGCTTGTCATTCAAGGCTTGTCACCATGGATGAGCTCCAACACGTCATGTGTGGCGGAGTACAGTACCACCGCCGCTAGCATACTCAGCTGGTAGAGGGAGGCATATGCAGAGCATGTCGCTTCACAGGAGCTCTTAACAGCAACTCCAACAGACCCCCTATTCCACCCCAACTCGAAAAGTGTGGGCCGAGAATAAGAAATCGAACTCCAGCGAAGCCCCAACTCCGACCTCCATCACTGTTCACACCCCCTACTTACCCCCTCTGGCCCCTTCTCCTGCGGGCGGAGAGAGAAGCCCCCATCCGGTGGTTGGCTGTTTGCCCCCCCCCTGCGCGCCACCAAGAGCCAAGCGGAGGCACGGGCGGCTTCTTCCCTGATGGTTCCTACCACCATGGCCGCCCACGCCACCTGAAGCTCCGCCGCCCAGAGGTCACTATCGTGGCCGCACGAAGCTCCGCCTGTAGGGAGTCGAGACGGCAAGGAGGACAAGGAGCAAGATGATGATTAGAGACACACGACATGCACTCACCTCGTCGCCGATTTGAACACGTCCACCGTCGATTCGAGCCCAGGCCAGTCATGCAGCTGCGGTCCCCTTCCAGCGCCGCTGCGAGATCCCACCGTGACAGATACAGTTTACCAGTACCGATATGTTGCTACGTGCAGTCGTAGCATTACTGCTTTTTACATGCGTATGGAAGGTAATAACCATAGACTATTGTTTTTATACATATCGCGTCCAGCAATTTAGAGATACTACCACAGAATTTCACAACCATGAAATGATTCCTAATAAGATTGGATTGTTCCCTGCTCTTAGTGCTTTTAAGTTTAAACAATGTACCTCAAACTAAGCTAAATAACATGAATATCATTTTTCTATTAATTTGACTTAATTCAAAAAAATATTTGAAATGCAATTAATTAACTAAATATAGCATACAAATACAAAAATTTATCAAAATTTAACATTGAGTATCACATGTTGTTGTGGAGAGTAGAGAAAGTTTGAGTGATAGGAAAGAAAAAGAAAAATATTTATTTGCGGAGTGCCAAGAAAAACAGTAGGCAAAACCTTCTTCTTTGCCGAGTGTCAGAGCAAAAACACTCGGCAAAGCCTTGTTTGCCGAATGTCAGGCAAAAAAAAACACTCGACAAACAAGTAGTTTTGCTGTGTGGTTTTTTTTTTTTGCCGAGTATTTTTCGGGAAACACTCGGCAAAAGGGTTGTTTGCCGAGTGCCCGAGAGATGACACTATGAAAGACAAAAAGCTATTTACAAAAGAATTACAAGGCTTACAAGCCCAAAGAAAAGAAAGAAATCATAGCAGACTACTCAGCCAACTAAATATGTCACCTCTCATGACTTGTTTAACTCTCAAAGTAACCAGCTTCATGTCCCTTACAAAAGAACTCTTCCATGATGCAAAAGATAGGGAAGAATTATCAAAAATGATATCATTTCTATGACACCAAAGAGCCCAGCAAGCTATGATGATAACTTCTTTGAAGACGGGTTTGCCAAAGTCCTGTCTTGCTCCGAGAAACATGGGGTCAAGCTCAAGAGAGAGGTCCCAATTAATACAACCAAACTTGTAACAGCTTTGTGATTACAACAAAATTAAGCATGTTAGTTGCATGACTGTGTAGGAAGTCATGACAAATCGTTTGCTATGACCAAACTGACTAGTTTTTGGAAATCTAGTTTGAGAGAATTATTTTTAAATTTTAATTTTCAAATGGTTAAAATTAAAAAATCTAGTATTTTTGGATTCCGGTGGTGGGTCGTACGCGTAGGTCGTGTTAGTTGTTCAGCAGGAACCAGCCTCAGTGATGGCCTATATCAGAGACTAGCTTGTTGTAAGTTGTAACCGAATAAAAAAGCTAAAACTCGGTTTTATAAAAGAAGGGGCCTGTACAGTACTACGTACTACTGGAAGAAGCTTCAGCACAACGTACGTGTTCGCTGCCGCTCGTCCATCACAAATTTACTTGTCACTCACTACTAGAAAACCCCCCTCTAGATACGCTAGATTGAGAGTTAGACACATTTTATTTCGTCTCTATGTCAGTATAGGCATGCTTTCATAAAGCATGTTAGAAGCGTCTTCGTACGTACCGCGTCAAACCTTGTAGAGATGAATTTTTTAAACGTCGCTATGAAACAAAGATACATTTTGTACACACGTTAGATGCATATCTAATAAAATTGATACAACCTTGTAGACACGTGTACAAAACGTCTCTAGTGGTCTAGTTACATATTATAGTAACACTTTATTGTGTGTTAATAAATATAGAGACAAACTTCTAGATACATTTATAAAACATGTCTACAAATTTGTGAAAAAAATAAAAAATATTTCACATTTGAGGACACCTATCACATAGCTTCCTTACCATCTCACCTACACAACAAACTTGACTTACATAACAAATAGTTTCCTCTTGAGTTTTACATGAAGAACCATTTAGTACACTTATTTGGTACGCTTTATGATGTTTCTACTTGCAAGTTATGATTTAAAGCATGTCTAAAAGCGTAACATCTTGAAACATTTTTCCAATCATATCAAAATGCATCTTTACATTATTATGGACATTATCTGCTACGCTTTTTAACGTGTCTAAGCAATAATGACGCTTTAAAATGCAGCTAACTTCATCTCTTTTTTAAGATAATTTCAATATCATCATAAAAAATGTCTTTATAAGACTACCAACGTTGTAAGCGTGTCAAATACCATGACAGTTTGACATGATCTCAAAATCATATCAAAAAGCATATTTAGGCACTAAAGTAGAAACGCTTCCAGTGTGCGTTACTACTATAACGTAGCTAAGGGGGTTCTCTAGTAGTGACTGTCAGGGAAAAGTTTTGGTCGAGACGAATATGCATGTTAAAGTGCATTTTCCTTATAACATCCATCGCAGTCTCACCCTCTCCCTCCAAATGAAAAGCAGTCATGATCAGCGCGCTTGACCTTTTCGGCTCTACCACGTCGTCCTGTCCTGCCGTCAGTGCCGCTTCGCGTCGCCATGACGGCTCCGTCCGCTAGCTGACACATCTCTCTCTTTTCTTTTTGAGAGAGAGAATTCCTTTCTTAGCCTAAAAAATATATTCATTTTCCTTCTTGACCCAAAAAAATTGCTTCTTCCTTTCTCGGCTCGAACTCAAGTTTCATCTCTAAAATGACATTCCGTCCAACATTCCATTCATGCAAACGTTAAAATGCAAAGAAAAGATCATTTTGCCCCAGCGTGGGCCCACACCCACCCTTCTCCTTCCTTCCTTCCCTCTCTCACCCTCGTCGAGACCGCACGGCCGCCGGGGCCGTGCGCCACGCGCTGCATGCCCGCCAAGGTCGTGCGCCATCGGGACCGCACACCTGCCTCGTCCCCGCCCGCGGCATGAACGTTAGTTCTACTTTTTTCATGACTCTCTATTCTTAAATCCTGGCTCGGCCTTGGCCGGATGCACCAGGTCACCGTGCTAAGTCCACCAATTCGCACTCGAGTCCACCTGCTCATACTCCCACACCCGTCTTAGTCGCAGATCATGCAGCCGTGGGTGGTCTCAGATTCTCTCCGGCAAGTAGATTTGCTCGATGCACTCGTTGCACTACGCTGTTCCTTTAGACTAACTCTAGCAATGATGGGCATCTGCAACCTCAAACATCCTTGTTGCGCAAAAGAGAGACAAGATCTAGAGCTCGCAAAAGATGGAGGCTTCTAGCAGCATCGCGCATCCTCCCGCGGCTATTGCTTCCCGCGATGAAAGAAGAGGGGGTCGAGGCCGACCACGCTAGCAAGCTTTGCCCTGAGGCCGCTCGAGGAGAGGGGAGGAAGGGGAACATGTTGGCCAGCTCCGTCCTGAGGCTTCTCAAGCAGCTTGTTGTCACTGACGAGCCGCCGCAGGAGAGAGAAGGTTGTGGGTCTTTGCATGTGAGGGAATGGAGGCAGCCGCGGAAAGGATCTGTGTCCTGCTCCCGTAGTCGCGCTGCTGCTCCTGGAGTTGCACCGCACCCTAGAGGCTGTCGCGCTACTCCTTGGAGGCCGTCACGCCGTAGCTCTCTAAAGGCCTCGGTGCGGCGGGTAGAGGAGACGAAGGGGCCCCGCGGACGTCGGATCCGGCCCGAAGGACCACCGTCACACAAGGGCACTCCGCCGTGCCTCCACTGGAGCACCACCTCGTCGATGCAGGCGGGACGATGAAGGAGGAGGTAGAGGGCGTTACAGAGGAGGTCGTCGATGCGGCCGAGAGCTCCTCCTGTCGGTGAGGTCGTTTAGCACGTGAAGGGTGTAGAGCTACTCAGCACCGTGGAGCTCCTCCACGCCGGTGGGAAAGGGGCCTCCATCGCGCCCAGCTGCCGTCGTCGGGGTGCCGCGCCGGCCGAGGAAGGGGGCGCGACGAGCAGGGGAGCTTGGGAGGAGTCACCACCACGTGCGTCGTTCGCCGGATCTGCGCTCATGTCGTTGGTGATCTCTGTCGTGGTGGTGGAGGCGAGGTTTTGTGACAACCCGCCCAGGAAAATACCGTACTATCGCCTAAACCAATCCACTTTGGTCATTAAGCAATAATAAAGTATCATCCTGTCGTTAGTTGCCGGGTTAACGCCCGGTAAAATCACTTACATAGCACAAGGATCGACATATATGCATTAAAACTCACGCGAAGGCGAGTCCAGAGAACAACATATAATTAACATCTGAAACTACCCCGAAGGGTTTAATTATTACAAACCGAAGTCTTTGACATGACAACGAAGTTCAGAGTTTTGAAAACAGCGGAATTAAACTAAACGGCACGAGGAAACATCACGGGAGGCCTGCCATGATGCCTTCATTCATCGTCTTCCACCCACTCCAGCTCCCAGCCGGGCGGGATCTCTCCAGGCTACACATCAGCAAAGGCATTACCTGGAGCAACAGATTATAGCAAGGCTGAGTATACTAATACTCAGCAAGACTTACCCGTCGGTGATAACTACTTCACCAACTCTAGACATGAAAGGTTTTTTTGGCCACTGGGGTTTCTTTAGCTGAAAAGCAACGAAGAGTATGTCCTTACTTTCAAGATTTTAGCACAAGTTCTAGTTGAATATTCTTTTCTAAATTAGCCAACTATTGCAAGCATAAGTTGTGCAAGACAATTAATCAAGCATAATATTCATCAACTTCCATCATTAGGGATCTCATGGCCAGTGGAGTAAGTAGTCTCAGATAACGGTGAGAGGCCGACAACCAGTTGATTTAAACCTTGCAAGGTAGACCTAAACACATGGTGGGGTGCCCCCGCGAGGACAACCACCAGGCGGTTCCCGTCATTCCTCGAATTGGGATCAGATGTTACAGTCTTAAGTACAAGGCTTACTAGGCTACGCCACCAAGGTCACCTGGCTTCACACATGTACTCAGGTGGCGAGCCCGGGGTCGCAACCCTAAGATTAGTAGCGTAAAGTTCCCGCACCGCCTCATTTAGGTACTAGGCTTACCGTACCCATTTCCGACAAGTGTTTAGTACGTTCAAACACTTAACCCACGAAAGCCATTGGACCGGAGCCCACATCCCATGCTCTTACCACATGAGCAATCTATTTATAAAGATCTTATGATTCCAACATAAGAACCTATTCTCGCGAGTGACAAGCATCACTCGACTTGTAACGGTCCTATAGCATAGCAGCTATCGACCTATCATACTAGTAAAGACATAGGTACCTAGGGATCATGCATCTAGGGTTTCATATCAATTCCTGAACGTAAATGCACAATCATCCATAGATAGTTGCATAAGATTTCAAAAACACTTAGGTTAATGCACCGGGGCTTGCCTTTGCTGGCAAGGCTGGCCTTGGGCCCTTCTGGACTTGGGTCCAGGTCTTGAGCTACGAACACGTGCTGCAGCTCCCCGTTAGCACCTTCGTCTCCTCCTTCCGGCACGAGCGTAAATCTACCGTCGGGAAGATCTACACGAGGATGCAAATGCAAGATTCAATTGACGATTTTTAATTTAATCAATTACAAACAACAAAATGACAACCATGGGTACTTGGTTGACCACATTCACCTAGATAAGAATACATTCAGCACACTCTTCCAAAAAGGAACAATATGCGGTTCTTTATTATTTAATCTTTTTAATAGTGAATGTGTACATATTTATGTGAATAAATTAATTACAATTCCACAAGATAGCAATGGGTTGGCCTTTATCTTTTTGAAATGATTCACATTACATACACAGGTCATTAGAGGTGTGGTTGGTGGTTTTTCCAATTTATTTTACTATTAAGCCTTAAATTGCTTCCCTAGCTTTTATTCATAAAATTAATTAATAAAATTCAGTGAGGTGTTTTATGGAGCACAACAAACCTAAACAAAGTCACTGCACACACATGCACACTTAGGATAGCTAGGAAATTAATTACACCGAAAATAACAAAGGCTAGCTACTAAAGCAAGATAAATGCATACAAAAATAAATACACATCAAAATGATTCCCACTTTCTCACACATGGTCTCTGGTCAAAAACTAACCTAGGAATGCAACATATACACCTAGAACTACCATAGATCTTGGGTTATGCAATTTCAAAGAAAATCAAGCATATTTCAAGAATAAATATTTCTGACAAAAATAAAATTGTGATTAATTCACCAGAGGTGCATTTAGGCATAAAAAGACAGCATGCAGAAGTTGGGCACAAGATTCTAATTATCTTTAGCTACAAAAATCATCTAGACAGATTATGCATAAATAGAAAACAATTCATAATAAAAGATTTGCTTAGTAACTTGGTGCAATTTTTGGTACAGGAGCTAGGAAAGACATAACACACAACATATCCAAAATTCAGCTACAGAGGACTTGAGATACAACAGATCTGGGTTTATTACTTCTCTATTTTTCAAGCAAAAACTATCAGGAAAAACTATGGACATGCTTTACAAAAGTTGTAGTGTTTTTCACAAGGAGTCCAACAAAATTAGGTTTGTATTTTTCTGATTTTTCCACAATTTTCTACGGATTTTACAAGTTTCAGCAAAACTGAAATCACTATTTAAGAATCACTTTACGCCGGGGTCCCTGGAAGTTTTCCTGTTCTTACACATATGCCCTCAGATCACGGTTTAGACCATGGAAAGAAAGAAATCAAAGCAATTGGGTCCAAGGGCTAAGGGGGCGGCGCGGCCGGCCGGAATCCGGCGAGGCCGGGCCGGGGTTCGGCCGGGGAACGGCAGGGATGTGACCAGGAGCTCACCACGCGTCGGTTTGAGGCCGGAGACGGGGCGGGGATGGCGCCGGCGAGCGGACTCAGCGGCGCAGGGCGGCGCCGGCCGCTGGAGCCTCTGCTCCGGCGAGGGGAGCGGCGTGGCTGGAACACAAGCGGCACGGGGAGCTCGAGTAGTGCAGGGGAAGGGGCTAGGGGGTTTGGACAGCTCTGGGGGCGTGCGGGAGATGGAGCTCGACGGTGGCGCAAGAATGGCATGCGACGGCGAGCACTGGGAGGCAGAGATAGCGGGCGCACGCGAGGGCGGCTCGGCGGCCTTAAATAGGCGAGTGAGCGGGGGAGAGAGACCTTGCCTTCGCCGCGAAGGATGCCTCGGCCATTAAGCCGCGGTACGGCGGCGGCATCGGCAGGCGTGCGCACGCAGGGGACGGACCGGCGGGTGCTGCGGTGGTGCTGTCCGGCCGACGAGCGAGAGCGCGGCGCGTGGCAGGGGGATGCGTTCCGCGAGGCGCGTCGCACGGACCGGCGGTCGCGGGCCCGCCTCGGTGTGCGTACGGTGGCGTACGGCGGCGTACGGCGGTACGGCGGCGGACGACATGGCGCGGGCGACGTCGCGGCGCGCGTACGCGTTCCGGCACGACACGTTGCGGTGCAGCCTCGTTTGACCAAGTTTTACTCGAATTTTTGCAACTAAAGTGCATTGAGGTGTTTATACCAAAGTTGTAGATCTCACTACCCTCTACAACTTTTACAAAGGCTCATAGGGGTTTTGAGCAACGGATTTTGCATAAACTGCTGGCAAACTTTGAATGCCACTCTGCGCTAGTGAACAGGAGCTGATGGCGTTGACCGGGGTTTTTCACCATTTTCCGCTTCAAATTTGAAATGCCGCTCAACATGAAAGTTGTGTCCCATGAAAAACTGGACAACTTTCATATTGGCAGAATTTGAAGTGTTTAGGTGAAATTTGGAGAATGCGGCAAAAGTTCCGGAGGGAGTTCAAAGACATTAGGGTTTAAGTAGGGTTTGACCGTGCCTTTGACCAAGGTTTGACCACAAGTGTGTGTTGACTTGATCAAGAGGGTCATTAGGGATTGTTGGCGAGGTTTTCGAGGTGATGGCCCAGTTTGACCAAGGTTTGACTATCGTCAACACGTTTGACTCGGTCATTAGCACTAATGATGCTAATTAAAAACCTGGGGCGTCACAGGTTTCGAGGGACAGGGAGAAGCGGGGCAGCGGCTGTGGCGCCATGGGAGGGGCACGCGAAAGGAGGCAAGACGAGATGGATGCGGACAACGGCGGTTAGAGCTGTAGAGGATGAGATGAGGAGAGAGAACCCTGAGAATGCGATTCCAAAGTCCATCGTCTGCATTTTGTAGATGGAGTTAGGGGCACTGCTGGAGCTACTACAGTGCCATTTTTTCCACATTTTGCAGATGGGGAAGGGGACGAAGGCACCGCGGGAGTTGTGTCCCTGTCAGTGGCATCGTGTAGGCACAAAGCACATCACATGATCGAGAAGCTCGGGGACACGCACTGCGATGCAAGAGAAGCTCCCGAGTGGCTAAGGCAAGGCGGTGTCATCATCGGCGACGGCAGGCGTCGGCAGCCGGCAGGGGAGCTTCATGCTCTTCTACCTAAAGTTGGCTATTTGGCCCGAGGCTCATGGACCAGCCCATATCATGAGGATTTGGCCCGAAACAAGAACGGCCCAGCACGACCAGCTTCGTGCCCGTGCCGGCTCAACCCACACCTCGTGACCCAGCGAGCCAATCATGTTGGCCAAGCACGGCTCAAAACCCTCTGGCCCGACGTGGCACAGTCGGTGGGCTAGCACGTGCACGGCCCATCAGCCCATGTGGCCCAGCTGGTCCGACGATATATAAAGCCGAAGTCAGCATCTCCCAAACCTTAGCCCAGCAGGCCCCGCTCCCTCCCATTCTGCAGACAACTCACAACGCCTTGCCCGCCCTCCCTCCCCCCTCCACCGCTAGACGTCTGCCACCTCCTCTTTCTTTCCCCTACCCTTCTTCCCTAGCCCCGTAGCACGCAAGCTCGGATAGGCGCCCATGGCGACCGGGAGGGTGGTGGCGCCGCCGAGGGTCCCCTCGCCGGCGAGCGTGTTCCCCGTGAGGGAGAGCGCACCGCCTTCGAGCGGTCTCTCTACGACGCCCTTTGGCCCTATCTAGCACGACGGGGAAGCGGTTGCGAGTGGTGCCTCTGTGTCTCTCCGCACATCAGTGGGACCTTTCCCGCATGATGGTTGCGGTGGTGGCGTGAGTTAGGCCCAGGTAGAACATCTTCGACCGCCTTTTTCATATCTAGGGTTAGGGTTTTGAGTTTCATTTTTT
Organism: Cenchrus fungigraminus; assembly: GCA_036936925.1. Classification (NCBI taxonomy): domain Eukaryota; kingdom Viridiplantae; phylum Streptophyta; class Magnoliopsida; order Poales; family Poaceae; genus Cenchrus; species Cenchrus fungigraminus. The sequence continues at coordinate 73,581,769 of CM072768.1, read as the reverse complement.
TAGTGCGAATTGAGATCGTGTTCTGTCTTCTTTCTTCTACCCTAGACTAGATCTACACACAAGCTCAAAGGCACAAAAACCCTCAGCAAACAATTTCCCGAGAGCGGCTCTCAGCAAAGACCTCACGATAAATCTCAACCGGCAAACAGGCTCTTTGCCGTGAGCATGCTGTCACGCACTCGGTGAAGGTCTGTCGTGCATACAATTGAGCTCTCAGCAAACAATTTTGAAAAAGAATAAACAAAGCCCACCGGCCAGGCACCGGGGCTCTGACCGACCAGCCGCCACCACTGCTAGCACCAGACCACCACTGTTGGCATTTCTAACATCATCACCAAGCTTTCAACCTCAGTGACGGCGCCAGAAACGCCTGGTTTGGTAAATCTGTGCAACCACTGATGGTGCCTGAATGGTTATTTAATTAAAGAGTTGAGTGGGTGTTTTGATATTGCTACCAGGTCAGAACCCAACAACATTACCCAAAGACAAGCCTTATTGGTGGGTGAAGGTGTATCCGCAAATGCACATATATATGTTTTTAGAGTAAAATACACCGGAGGTCCATCAACTTGTAAGGACGTGTCACTTACGTCCATCAACTCTCAAAATGCATTTCTGGGTCCATGAACTTGTTGAGTCATTCACTGCAGGTCCATAACTGTCCAAATATGCTTATACTGGTGACATAACATGATGACTTGGCTTAAGAAGCATCTTCTAGCTAAGGCATTTCAATGATTAGGTTACAAATGGGCGACACATATACTTATTAGACATTCCTTGGGTTGAATAATGGTAGCCTCCTCGCGTGTATGACAGGAGTAGGCTGTTGTCGTTTAGCTCCGGAAATATCAAGCATGTGTCACTCATAAGCTGCTGGATGAAATGCCTCAATTAGGATATGCTTCTTCTAGCCAAGTCATCATGTCATGTCACCAGTAGAAGCATATGTGGACAGTTATGGACCTACGGTGAACGACTCAACAAGTTTATGGACCTAAAAATGCATTTTCAAAGTTGATGGACCTAAGTGACACCTTCTTACAAGTTGATGGACCTCCAGTGTATTTTACTCATGTTTTGATATCAAGTTTTACCAATTTGTAGCATTTCACCCATGAGTATTCCCAAGGGTATCATTATTTATCTATTTACCAGAGAGTGGCTTGGGAGTCATCATATGGATTATCAGGTACATATCTAGGAAAAACATGAGTAAGTAAGTCATACAAGAGCATTATATCAGGGTTAAGTGATAATAAATATGAGTATATGAGGGTAATGTGACAAACACAGGCAATCATCAGGAATAAAGATAAAAGAAATAAAGAAATGACTAAGGTTAGTAGGAGCAGGCACGATAAAAAGTCCTTACTTCCATATCTACTAGCAAGCATATACATCATAAGTTAGTCTAGATCTATCCTATTGCACTAAGGAGAATACCTCCCTTGGTCTGCTAGGAGAGAATATCTTTCAGAACTCCGACACCATAGACTCACGTGGGGGAATACAAGGGATGTACAGGGCTGTGACCACCCGTACACCTACCCCTCAAACCGTGGAATATGATCATCTGTTGTGGATCACATGACACTTGAGCATCACGCTCACGATCATGATCACTACTACCATCCCCTCCGGCACCTGAGTCATGATGACCCACAGGCTTAAGGCTACAACAAGCCCGAAGGCACACCCCACCATTACAATAAGGTAAACCTATACTAAGCATACTAGCATAGCACAAATAAGCATATAAGATGGTATAACATACTATAAGAATAGCATAAATACCAAACTCTATAGATGTACAAAAGATACAAGTAGAGTACAAAGCCATACAGTAGGCTGGAGGTTGGAGCCAAGCGACCCGAGGTGAATGCTCTGCACTACTAGCGAGAAAGCTCTTGGACTAAGCTCCACTACCTTAGAACTAAACTATAGAATACAAGTGAGGGAGAGAGAGAGCCCTTGTGTGGTGTGTGTGTGTGAGAGAGAGAGAGAGAGACAAAGGGGCGGAGGTCCCCTTATATAGGGGTGGTAGAGGTGGTTCTTGGGGCTTCTTGGTGCCAACTCCACCTTCCACTACCTTGGCTTTGCGCGGGAAAACTTGGCGCGAAATATGGGTGCCAACCGCCTTTGCCCTGGTTCGGCCGAACCAGGCCTGGCCCATCTGGCTGCCGCCTTTTGCTGGTGGGCTGGTGGGCCCCTAGAGTTGTCTTGCCTTCTGGGCCCTGCTTGAATTGAGTTGTTTTGCTTGTGTTTTGGGCCAATTCTTCCTTGTGCAGAATGTTGTGTGTCGGTCTGCGCATAAGTCTTGTACTTCTGCACGTTTTCCCCGGTTTCTGGCTACTCGTCCCTGAAATTCTTATTGAGTGGAAACTAGGTAATATGTTAGTAAGAGATGTTAGTTTCCCTCTTTTTCCAAGTAATGTTGACGGATAAAAGTGGTCGCTAAGGACCGTCAACAAACTCCCCCAAGCTGCCCTTTTGCACGTCCCGAGCAAAACACTTTGTTGATCAGGAGTTGCTACAATGTTTTATTTCCTTACAGTACCTTGAATACAACAAAGTACTTTTTCCTGAATTGAATAAATTAGCATTACTTACCCCTTTTTCTTTACTCCCCATGGGGCTTTTGATATTCTCTTCGCCTTTGGAGATTGCAAGGCGGAATGGTTATATTGAGTCACCATTCACCTATTCCTCAATCAACTTTCTTTCTGGAGGTTTTAATAATTTTTTAAAAGAAAACTGAGTCCCTTAAATGATACACTCTTGGTCGCTCAATGTGTATAGTCCTCACCAAGGTGCTATGATTGCCTTCCCTACTTCTAATAAGGCTTTTTGTGGGGGTTTTGGGTAAGGAGAAGTAGGGACATACTTGCATACATGATATTGCAAAGTCAAAAAGTGGATCCAAGAAAGTCAAGTCAAGAAGAAGAAGAAGAAGAAGAAGAAGAAGAAGAAGAAGATGATGATGATGATGATGCAAGGTGGATGCTAGGCCTGAAATAGGTGCTAGCTATTGCCACATGAATACTCGGGATTATGGTAAAGTAGATGCTAGGCCCGGAATGGGTGCTAGCTATTACCGTAAATGATGAGTATGATGATGATGGTAAGGTGGACACAAGGCGCGAAATGGGTGCTAGTTATTACCATCTATGTGAGGTGACAGCAAGGTGAACACTAGGCTCGGAATGTGTTCTAGTTATTGCCATCAATGATAAGTGCTTTCGAGGTGTCACGGTAAGGTGGACACTAGGCCCAGGATGGGGTCTAGTTATTACTATGAACCTTATTGCGGACTCTATGCACATGACTCCCTCCTTTTTTTCTTTTTGAGATATGGGCTATCTCTTATTTCTTTTTCTCTTTTCTCCTCTCTTTTTTTTCATGGACTTTGATGCATCCATTATTCTTCTTTTTGCATGGACTTGGACTAGTCCATGTTTTCTTTTATTTTTCCAACATGCTCTTTTGCATGGACTTTATTCTCTCATCATCTTCTTTTCTTTCTTTTGCATAGCCCATATCTTTGGAATGATGAATAGGGAGGAGTCATGACATAGAAGTGGAACCTATCATTCTACAAGGATGAAGATGAATGCATAACTTCTGGTGTAGAAGTCAGCATGAATGTGTATGTGGAGTGTACATGATCTTGATCAAGAAAGCATGACAAGGACCATTCAAGGGTCACACCATTTGACAACACTCAATGTGATGACAAGCAGCCTATGTGTTGGGACATGTCATCATCATCGAGGAACTCTTATTTTTGGGTTTTCGAAACCAAAAACTCCAGATGTCAATTTTCATGCAGAACAAGGTCATAGCAAACTCTATTATACCATATTGTACCAAGCAACAACCCAGACTTAGATCATGCACTCGCAACCCACAAGGTTTCAAGATCAAGAGGCAAGCGACAACTAACAAACTCAAAACCTGAGAGAGAACTAAGTTGTAAACTAGGCACAAGAATGAAATTAAGCAGAGCAATTATTCATCATTTCAACGATGAAGAACTAAACATCCCTACTAACATAGAAGAAAACAAGAAAAAATTTAGTTCTTTTTATCATATTTAGATTTTTTATATGCATAAGAAAGAAATAAAATAAGGATAAAAGTAAGAGAGGATATACGGGTTACCTCCCTTGGCGGTGATCTCCCCCAAGCTTGTCTTTCGCTCACTGTTGTGGATGAGGGTTGAAGCCCTGTGAGTGGAAGTAAGCTTGTAGATCCGCGTTGGTGCTTTGGAGTGTGGTGTTGAGAGTGTTGTGTTGGGTATTCACCCGCTTCTCAAAAGACGCAAAATTCTGGACATGTGTGCTAAGAGTATTTTGGATATCACCTGTCCGAACGTTGAGGTCATTCACTCGGCTTGCGAGATCGGCAATGTCGTTGTGCCTTCTTCTCGAGAATGACCTCTGTGCACCAACTATTGGAGGACCACTGGAGCTAGACGAAGTAAGGTGTAGTGGTCGTCTGTGCTCCCACTATGTGTTGCTCGCGCTCTGCCAGCCTGAGCCTCCCGCTTCGTGCGGCTGCGGTGGCTGATACCCAGGTGAGCGTGTCGGCATCTGTTGAGCCTACCACAACGAACCTCCAGCTTCATGTGGTTGCGGGGGTTGACCCTAGACCTTATCATGGGTCAGGGCGTGTCGGGTTGGTCATGTTGGGTTACCGAGTCGGAATTTTTGGTCTGTGCCCGACCCGCCACATGGTTGGGTCAGGTCGGGTTCGGATTTTTTAGTTATAACTTTTTTGTTATGTCGGGTTGGGTCGGATTTTTTCTTGGTTAGGGTGAAAATTTTGGCTCACACCCCACCCGTGGCACGATCGGGTCGGGTCGGGTTGGGCGGCCCATGATCAGGTCTAGTTGACCCCCAGCCTAGATAGTACATGGGGATTGGCCCCGGCATCTGTCCAGCTGGAACCCGTGCCGCCTGGTACATCTACTGTAGAATTTACTGGGAGTGTGACGGCTAATATGATGTGCCCGCTTCTGTTCTTGATTGCGGTTGTTGAGGTGTGTCCGCTTCCATTCTTGACCTGCTCTGGGTTTCCCTGCAAGACACACTACTCCTACGAGCTTCTTGTCGTGGTAGGTGCTGAAAGGTTAGCGCCCGTGATTTATACAAATGAAGTCCCGGGTTAGGTAACAAGATCTCATTTGCATAATCGGGAAAGAAAAACACGAGACTGATCCTGAGCATCCTTAAGGATATGTCCATGAATAAAGAAGACTTCATTAAGGTGAATGCGCTCAGGTTAAATGTAAAGCACAACATTACCTTGGAGTGCCCCGACCCTTGCGGCGATGCGAGTGATCAAAGAGGTACACTCAACAGGACCAGACATGCATCTTAAAATTATCTAACCATTGCATGATCATGGGTTTAACAGGAGACATCTTAATTTTATTTATCGTGGCATAAAGAATTTTAAGCTCATCTTACGAACAGGCCTAACATCATCTCTAGGAAAATGCAAAACAGTAAGCCACTTATGCATGTGTGCACGAAACTAGACTCGTTCAGTTTAAGCACTTCCTTGATCTAATCACATGGATACAACAAAAACTAGGGCCCATATGAGAGCTTATCTTTGTTAATTAGGGGGCATATGCGCGTTGCGCATGTAAGTCCAAGCAATGCAGAGAATTGCAGATCCAGGAGCAACAGAGATCGGAAAAGCAATCCCAACATGGCGACGGAATCTTAACCACCGTGTACTTGCCAATCTCTAGATCTAGCAATTTGTCAGCTCTTCTGGAATTCACAAGCTCCCTTTTCAAACTTTCTAATGATTGTAACTCGCTCCGATCGAAGTATATGCCGTAAATTTTCCATGTTATCATGTTCTCTGGACCCTTAGTTCGCGGGGCTTCACATGCGTTCCAGTTAACTATTCACGACTACGTAGCACAATGTGAATTTTGCGGATATTCACTATGGGCAGTACCACTACTGCATGGTTGACCTCCAGGGGAATTTGAGTTAAGAACGACGTCCAATTTGGTTGAATTTATCATTCCGGTCGGAAGGTACATACGGCGATGTACGCCATGCTGATGATGAGCCCATACGAACAAGTTGATTGGTTTAAAACTTATAATTTTCTGAAGAACATACCGTCGTGAGACCTAGCAGCTAGCTACCTTTTGGCTACATGTTCAGACAAAGCAGCTTACCACAGATCGAGTTCGAGAAACAACACTGGTTCCGTATGCATACGTCACGGATGACAGCTTGCATTGGTTTTTGTTTTACAAATAGATAGACATTAAATAGAAATAAGCTAGGGTGTCAGTCATATTACTTGAATTCATTTTCAATACATTATATCTCACTTTTAATATAACACTGCTAAAAATTGAACCCTCTCTGGTCTATATGTAGAGTTCACTCAGGGCCGGCCGTAGGGGGTAGGCAACGGGTGCGACGGCCGAGGGCCCAAGTCGGAGAGGGGCCCAAGCCCGTATATGTATACAATACGTATACATGTGTATACTATAAAAATCGGCGGTCCATGAGCTCAATAGGCAACATTGTTCACATGACGGATGCCTCGCGACTCGTGATACTCGAACAGCCGCCAAACCTCATCTCCCGAGTCTCTAAGCGACGCAGCACAAAGATAGGCGTAGAGCCCTTGTAGAGTCGAGGGTGCTCTCGGCGCGCGTCGGCAGCGGGGCAGCGTAGCGATCAAATTTTGATTTGCGATCTGATCGCACCATCCGTCCATCATGAGGACAACAATCACTCAGGAACGTCCTGAACTTCAACGGCAAATCTTCGAACTTCGATCAGTTTAATTGTTCAGATTCAGTGATAAATCGTTCAGGTTTTAATCTACATTGTTCCTCGATAATTATTAAATATATGTATATATAATTTTATATCAGGTCTAGGCTCAGGACCGTCGTGACGAGTTCACCCGAGGGTAGTGGCGAATCCAAGAACTATGGAGAGGGGGAGGGCTCATTTTCTTCCTTCTCCTCCTTCCTCCCCTCTTTTTCTTCTTCCTCCTCTCTTCCTTCTTCCTCTTCTCATTCATGACCCAAATTTGCTAGGGGGGCTCCAATGGACAGCATGGGGGTGGGGTGGGTGGGCACCAGCCCCCACGCTGGATCCACCCCTGCCCTGAGGGCCCTCAAAATCCTAGGGCCGGCACTGAGTTCACTTTTCGTTGGAAATATGCATTGACATTCTATCATACTTTTTTTCAGGACAATGATAACACTGCTGGAAATAAACATTATAATCAGATTCTCCAGGGCCAAATTAATAGATCTGGTATATGTTCCGGGGGCAAATATGTGTAGGATTGTCAAAAGTTCAGTATTTCTCTCAGTTTCCACCGACTTCAGAAATGTCAACTTAACAGAATATATTTCTTTCCAGCACCGCCGTTTCTTGGTTGAAATTTTCAGCTTGCGGATTCCCTTATCACATGCTCGTAGATTAGGGCATGTGGACGCGGGAATTTTTGCAGACAAAGAAAGCTTTTTTTTACAGCCTCCCGAACATGCATCATGGACAACACGTCAGATATTGGTTTTGTATTTGTTTGAAAACTTGGCTTGCATCAAAAAGTCAAAGAACGAAGCAAGAGATGCATCAAACTGAAATGACCACGCTACTCGCTAATGCTATCATCATTAACGAACCTGCAGCTTGATACTGACTAACCGCTGTATGTAACAGTTGGAGGCTCGCCATGCCGTCACTATAAATGCGGCCCAGGGTCAAGGGGACTGCCACCCAACGCAAAAACACACACAAATGCAACTGTAGATAGATCCAAAAGATGGCAAAATCAGCGGTGCAAGTGGTGCTTCTTCTGTCTTTGCTGTGCGGATGGGCTTCCCATCTTGCAGTAGACGCCCAGTACTACTCGTCACCTGCGACGGCAACGTTCTACGGCGGCGGCGATGGCTCTGGCACCATGGGTTAGTTCGTCGTCCTTGCATTGCATTGCATTGCATCGTTTCCCCTCTAATTTTTGAAAGCAGCTAGAGCTCATGAGATCTCCTGTGCAGGCGGCGCTTGCGGGTACGGTAACCTGTACAACGCCGGCTACGGGCTGAGCAACGCGGCGCTGAGCACGGCGCTGTTCAACGACGGCGCCATGTGCGGCGCGTGCTACACCATCACCTGCGACGCTAGCAGGAGCAGATGGTGCAGGCCCTACACGTCGGTTACCATCACGGCCACCAACTTCTGCCCGCCAAACTGGGCGCTGCCCAGCGACAACGGCGGCTGGTGCAACCCGCCGCGTCGGCACTTCGACATGTCGCAGCCGGCCTGGACCACCATCGCCATCTACCAAGCCGGTATCGTCCCGGTGAACTACCAGAGGTATAATGTTCTGTACATCATATCCAACGGCAAGATCAGATGCAAATTAAACTTGAACATCTTCAAAGGTGATGACTTCATTGTGTACGAACGTGCGTGCTGCAGGGTGTCGTGCAAGAGGAGCGGCGGCATGAGGTTCACCATCAACGGGAGGGACTACTTCGAGCTAGTGACGGTAACCAACGTCGGCGGCAGCGGCGTGGTGTCGCAGATGTGGATCAAGGGGACCAACACAAACTGGCTGACCATGAGCAGGAACTGGGGCATGAACTGGCAGAGCACGGCGTACCTCAACCGCCAGAGCCTGTCCTTCATGGTGAAGACCGACGACGGCCGCGTGGTGACCGTGTGGAACGTCGTCCCATCCGACTGGTACTTCGGGGCAACCTACACCACCAGCTGGGGAAACTTTTATTAGCAGATGTAGTGTGTGTCTCAGCAGAAATCGATCCGCCGGAGAGATCGACACACGTCGTGGAACTAGTATATAGCTATACGTATATTTGACTTGATTACTATGAGCCCCCTATGACGACGATCGATTAATGCATAGATATAGGCATTAACCCTGCTCATTTCACAGTTTCTATTTTGTTCTTATCGATTATTTTCTATGTCCTGCCTGTGACACCTGCATTCGTACTCTTCTACCTGGCTTTCATGACAGCATACGTGTTTGTCTTTTTTTTTTCGAACACACGAACACACACGAACGTGCGGCGGTCTTGGCCCGCTTGAAGATTGTTACAAACGGACTTAGCTGATTCCAGAAACCAGCTTAGCCGATTTGGAAAATAAGCTTGGTTGACATTGGAAATAGGCTTTTAGCCGATTTTACCTATAGAAACTTGGCTCTATGCCAATTTTGATCGCTGACACATCACACCTGCTCCCTATTTTCTGGCAAGCATTCGTGTCAGAAAGTACTCTTGTGAACCCAAATTACCTAACGACGATGATGAACAATGCATCTGCAATATATTTTTCATGGGAAAACAAGGCTCCGTTCTTGTGAGGTGCAAATGTTAAAATGCTAGCTTTTGGAAACAAGAAATTAAACAATCATTCGGACTAAGTGCCTAATTGGCTAGATAAATTGTGTGTACTGATATGTTAGTAATATTGACAAATTGTCATCCTGTAGCTTGAACTGATATGCTAAACCCTAGCTTGAACTGATATGGAAAAGGATAGCACAAGTATACATGTCTTTTCAAAAAAATGGAGTAAATTTCAACGACAGTCATTAAACTTGTCCCGAACTCTTATCCCGGTCCTTAACTTGTCCCGAGCTCAGCTCTCATCCCCGGTCCCGATACACTCAAAATGCACATATACGTCCTTAAATTTGTCTCGAATTAGAACTCTCATCTTGGTCCTTCAACTTGTCCTGAGCTCTCATGCAGGTCCCGGTACTCTCAAAATGCACATATGGATCCTTAAGGCCCTGTCTGGAACGCAGGTTTTTCAAAGGATTTTCACAGGAACGGCAATCCTCCGTTTTGCTGATGTCATTGTGCGTCTGGAACGAAGGAAACGGTGAGAAGAATTCCAGAGGAAAGGCAGAACTACCTGTACTTTCACAGGAAACAAAAAATGAGGTCAGACCCAAGGGAATCGCTGGCGCTCGCGCATCTTGTACTAAAAAACATCCTTAAGCTAGCTTTGGTTCTCTTAAGAGCTTGCAATCAACATTAATGGCTCAATCAGCCTATCTCCATTAGTTTTTGCTAGTGTCGGAAGAGGCAGAGAGATGCAGATGCTCTTGGGAGCCTTGGATGGAGTTCGTCTTCTGTTTCCAGCAACGATGCAGCGTTATCACAGATGTGCAGGTCATTGCGCGGCGCTAAATCTCCTCTTTGCAAGCATTCTGTTTCTCCTCTTTGCAAGCATTCTGTTTTTCTGCTGCTCAAGTGGATAAGGCCATAAAGGGTGGACTGTGTTTAGTTGCTAAAAAAATTTGGCAAAATTTTTTTGCAAAATTTTCAACACTAATTAAATCGTGTGTAAACATTTGTATGGGATAGCCATTAAGGACTAAGCTTCTTATATATATACAATGGTTTTAGGATTCTCATGTTCCATATTCCTACGTTCCAAACACCTAGACCTTGACTTTCCTGTATTTTTTCATTCCTCTGTTTTACACCTCCATTCCTTTCCTATTCCTGTGTTTTATCCAATTCCTATGTTTTTCATTCCTGCGTTCCAAATAGGGCCTAAACTTGTTATGAGCTCTCATCCTGATCCTTCAACTTGTCCTTCACTTTCATCTGGATCCATATGCTTTCAACATCTATTCATTTATTTAGAAAAAACTCTTATGAATTTTAGTATTTCAAACCAAGTTTAATCTCTAAATCAAAATCAATTACTAAATAAATGCATTAAAATAAAAACTCTAAAAAAATCAAATCTTGTATCCGAGATTATTAATCACTCATGTGTTTGCATGATTTTTTTATCAATTTTGAGTGGGATTGGAGATTGATTTGAAATCCTAAAAGACAGGAAAAATCCACATATAGACCCAGATGAGAGTGAAGGACAAGTTGAAGGACCGGGATGAGAGCTCGGGACAAGTTTAAGGATCTATATGTGCATTTTGAGAGTACCAGGACCGGGATGAGAGCTCGAGACAAGTTCAAGGACCGCCGGTGAAATTTACTCTTTTAAATATATCACGCATAACAATGTTACTAATTAACAATACTTAAGATGAAGGGCTTTGCTACGGTATACCGAAATGTCATAATATTATAGAAAATATGTAGCAATTAGACCTAGCACGCAGTGACGGATCTAGAAATAAATTTAGGGGGGGGGGCTTTCTTCTCCTTCTTCTTCTTCCTCTAGCCTCTCCTTCCATCATTCTTCTTCCTCAAATTTGTAGGAGGGGCTTAGGGGGCTCCATTGGATTTCCAGCGGTAGGGAGGGCTCGAGCCCCGCCCGCCCCACCGCTGGATCCGTCCGTTCTAGCACGCATGGATACGTGATGGATCCCGTTGTGAGTTATTATTTGGAACATGCATACATGATATGACATGATGGATCTCAAGGTGTGCCTAATGTTTTTCTTTGGAGCACACATACAATTTGAATTTTTTTCTTAAACGTGACATATATGTAGAGGTATAGCATAATTGGGCAAGTGATAACACAAAAGAGTATTTGTTTTATTTATCACAGACACAAGTCGTATGACAAATAGTTGTCTTGTGTGAATTCTAACCAGAAATTTGGTGAGTTACAATACAATAGGAGGTAAGAGCATCTCCAAGAGACTCTCTATATTCTTTCTAAATGGTAGAAATAGAGATTTTGGTGAAAAAATGCTTTTCAAAAGCTTATCGAAATGGTCATTGTTGACAGCTGTTAAGTACCTATTTTAAAGCTGTCAATTCCCGCATTTTACCACAAAAACTATGCATCCACAGTAGAATAGGGCTTATACTGATGAATTCCACTAGTGGCAATGCAAAGATGAATGCAGTTATTTGGCACAAGAAAAGAGAAGAAAGCACATCTCCATGATCTAAGCAATTCAGGCTCAGCCAATAGAAGGCTACCACGTAGGCGTCCACTGGATCCACGATGTCATCAATCCATGGGAAGAAGACCCGACGAATCAGGAGCCGCCACGTAAGCGTCACATGGATCCTATGGCCCACCTACGCGTCCAAACCGCCTCCAATCCACGTGGGCACCCGGAACCGCCTTGAGGACCCACCTGACAGCCACTTGAAGAAAACACACCGCTACTGGGGCCCACAAGGGGTCGGCCGACCCCACAGGTCGGCCGAACCGACCTTGCAGCCGCCAGTGGACGACCACCACGTGGTGCTCCCTGGTTGGTTCCTGGTCCATCCCTGCGGTGCTCACGCTGATCTCACGAAGTTGTCCCAACACTATAAATAGGAGAGAGTGGGGTAAGAAGAGAGCAACACACTTGAAGGCAACATCTCACCTTTGTCTCCTTCTCCCCTCTCCTCCTCTCTTGGTTGAGGTGAAACTTCACCTCACCATGGGTGAGTGTGTGTGGAGGATCTAGCTTAAGTGGTGCTAGGTAGAGAGGGAGTGTGTGTGAGTGAGTAGAGGTGAGATGGTGATGATCCGTTCATCATCCATCATCCCCTTGTACCTCGTGGAGGATGTCGTTCTTCATTTAGACTAAAGTGAGCATTTCAGTATATTCCAATTAGACTACAGTAGCATTCATGCATAGGTGATATGTTCTTGTGTTCTTCATCCGTTCTTGATCCTAGGCTTGCGTTCTAGTTGAACCATCCCTTTCGATCCTGTGGAGAAGGTGCATAAGTTGTTTATCCGATTGTATGAATGTTCGTCAATTAGAATATAGTGGATGCTCATGCATATCTGATTTAGATCAAAGTATCATTCATATCTCCTGTCGCCTATTTGATTCCATGATGATCGTGGCCTAGTTCTGCTCGTGGGTTCGTCACTCTGTATTTATACGGAGTGCTATAGTGTTGTTCCGGGACATCAGACGTAGCCGTACTATAGTAGTAATCGGTGGTGTAGGCATAGTGCCTGGACTGCGGGTTATCCTTCGTTTGCCCCGGATCCCACGATTAGTTAGGGGTAGGCCGCGGTAGTGACAGCCGTTGGACCCTTTGTACTCCCCCACGCTCGGATACGGCGTAGAGTTTTCGATCAGAACCGACCTGTTATATCCAGGAGGGAACTGGTTCCCGAAGCGAGTATTCCCATCCCGCTTGCGCCCTTCTAGAATCAATACCCATAAGAGACTCCTCATCTCCCGGTCTACCTCAGCAGGGATCCTGTGTCCTTGGATAGTCACTCGTAGAGCTCCCCTTCTGTTCCTAGGATTCGATACCCTTTGGAATACTCCTTAGGTGAAGTGCTACAACGGTATATCCGTGCGCTTGCGGATTCGTTCGTACCCATAGGTATACCCAGGTGATTCTTACACTCACGCTATCCTGGCACCGTAGTGGTGACATTAAGAAATACCAACAAGCATTTCTGGCGCCGTTGCCGAGGAACGGTTGTCGTGAATCTACGAACCCGACTATCCTCGTATCTTTTGTTTTTCCTTTTTATTCTACCTCTACCCCCGTTATCCATGGAAGGTTATCTTCATACACACCTTCCACCCAACATGAGTGAATCCGAAGAACCGTCCTCTTTAGGACCCATTCCATTCTCATCTTGCCTAATTCACCCATTTCTCATGAGGCTAGTTCAGGAAAATTCCTTCTTGGGGACGAGTCATGAGAACCCCTATGACCATGTGAGAGACTTTGAGCAATTGTGTTCCACCCAGTGTAGAACCCGGGTGACACAAGATGTTCTTAAGAGGAACCTGTTCCCGTTCTTTCCTCTCTGGGAAGGCGAGAATTTGGAACTGCTGTTTTGGCTCTGATCATTCCAGTTGGGAAAATTTGGGGCAGCTTTCTGCATCAGATTCTTCCCACCGCGGTGTATCATTGCCCTCTCGGGAGGCGCCTTTGTGTTCCTAGAGCCAGAATGAGGAAAGGAAATTCTGGGAGAAATCCGAGATTTCAGCTCCCCACCTATCTCAGGTAGCAAGGCAGCCAAAAGAGACGATGTCAAGTTGCCTAGATCTATCTTCGAGAGAGCCCGAGCTTACACTCCTATTCTCGCTTCGCTCTGGTTAAAGATATCGTCCTAATTAGCAGGAATCTATGGGAAAGAGCACCTAGTGTGAATTCTGCCTTTAGGTTCCCCTATCGTTTCTTCTCTTAAAATCACCCCTCGAGAACTAGTCTCGGAGGGAGATGGAAAGGAGTGTTTGGGAAGGAAAATCGTTCCTGGCAAGAATGATTATTTTGGCCCTAACTACGACTTTCTGAGGAAGGTTACGATAGTATATCCTGTGCTTCATGTCAAGACTCAATCTGAGGTGCCACCACGCCAAGGGTTAGTCAGGACACTAGCCCTTGATCCATAAAATTCCATATGCTTGGCCTAAGGAAGCACAACTTTATGCCGATCAAGTTGAGCAACTCACACTATTATTTTGAGCTTGATTATGATCGATGCCGATCAGTCAAGTGGACTAAAATTCCATTCTTCATTCCTTGACTTGATCTATGCCCGATGGGTGCACGTATTCACTCTTATTTCCTATGCTCCCCTTGGAAGCTTAGGTTGACTTATGTGCCACTCTCACACCTATAAGGACGAAATCTTAGTCAATCTAAGGAGGGAATGAACCAACAGGTTCGTTACTCCTGATCTGTTGCTCAAATTGCTCGTTTGGCCCATCGCATTTCACCCTTACAATCTCTGGCCCGAGCACTCTTGAGTTATGTCCTCTTCGCAGAGATGAGAGCTGCCACTCTCAGAGCACTTTTCTCGTGTTATCCTCACCATCTCTGTGGACTCTCCTCCGGTGCTGTGGCTTTGCTAAGCTATGCAATCTTCCTAGGGCTGCCCATCATAGTACCCCTAGGACTGTTGTGAGGGTCATCAATATCACATCATGTATATAGCTTGCATCGTACACATGCACTAACCCTGCAGGAAACGAAATTGTCATACACACATTTTACCTAGAGAATCTGCAAGGAGGACATATGAGGTTGAGCGGGAGAGTACTATACGATCCGCTAACGATGAGTGAGGAAAATAGATGACGCAAGCATGGAGGGGCCACAACATTCCTCATCCAGGTATGAGTCTAGGTAAGACCCCCGTTTTGAGCCAATAAGTTATAAAGAGGCTTGAAGTAAAGTCCAGTCGGGATGAAGGCATTTGGATGCCCATAAACCCACTCTTCCATTTCCCGAGCCTTCTGACCTTAGATTTGGCGGGGCACCTGGCCCAGCAACCCTGAGCCCCACTAGAGCCCGCAGGCCAAAGCTGAGGCCCAGCAGAGCCCAGATGGACTCGGCCGACCCACTAGGTCAGCCGACCCAAAAGTGTCGCCGCCGCCTCTCCCCTTTTGCGTGCACACTCCTTCGTCCTCCAGAAACCCTTTTCTCGCCGCCTAGAAAATTCTCGAGTCGCTGAGAGCCTGTGTGGTTCGAGGACCGGTGGATGGTCACTTCCTGGTGTGATGAGTGATTGACAACGTGGTGTGGACTGACTCTTGGCTAAGTATTGCAGGTGCAGGTTGCGGCTTGATTGGTGTCGGTGAAGAACAAGCGCAAAAGGTCCATGCCGGTGGGCCTCCAGGTGTAGAGCGGACAAGTAGGCTTGGTTCGAGGGACCCGGTGGCCGACGGGGTCAAGTGCGGACCACATGGTGGCCAGAACAGCAAGACAAAGTCATGGACGGTTTCTTGGTTGATCCTCAAAACCAAGGTCGAGCCGGGACAACGTGGGAGATGAATCATGAGTGGTGATTGGCGGAGGCTACACCGAGTTCGCGGGTGTTGACAGCTGTTAAGTACTACTTTTACACTGTCAACTCCTACATAAAATAAATGGAAAGTGATCATCAACACTAGGATAGGGCTTTATACTGACAATTTCCACAAGTGTTGGTGTTTCTAGCTTTTGATGCAGGACATGCCAAAATACATATGAAATGCTATAGCTAAGAGCAAGTAAATTGATGGCATGACTATGGCATCATCATAAACACTCCCAAATGCCCATTTGGACTGCACCATTGTGACGGGCTCGTCGAGACGATCGAAATGGATATATCATTTGCATACATCGGAGCCCGGATGAGAGAGATATGCACAGGACATCATGTGGGCCTAGTGGGACCCACACCAGGCCATGTGGCGATGTGCTGGCACATAGGATGCCATGTGTCCATGACACCTCATCAATCCAAGAGAAGCACCTCCCGACGAATCAGACGCCGCCACGTGTTCAGCACAAGGATTCAAGGGCCCACAACCCGAGCAAACCGCCTCCAACCGACCCATACACCTGGAACCGTCATAAGGGACCACATACCAGTCACTGGGAGAAAGCACAGCGCGAGATGTGGTGGGGCCAGGTCGGCCGATCCCTTGGATCGGCTGAACTGACCTTGCCACGGATCGCCATCTGCTTCCACGTGGTGCTCGGTGATTGGTCCTACAGTGGATTCCCAGGTGCCCAAGCTGTTCTCTCGCCGGTAGCTTGGCCTATAAATAGAAGGGGAGGGGGTAAGAATAAGGACACACCACTCCATCCAAGGATGAGAGCTTCCCTTCAAAGGAGAGGCCTCTCCTTGGTAGATTAGAGAGTAGGAGAGTGAGAGAGGGATTTGTATCTCTATGGATGCTTCGTTCTTCATTTAGAATAAAGTGAGTATTTCCGCATTTCCTGTTTAGACTAAAGTAGCATTCATGCATAGGTGAATAGTTCTTGTGTTCTTCACTTGTTCATGATTTAGAGGCTTGTGTTCTTCATGAGCTCAGCCTTTGATCTTCTGGTGTAGTTCATAAGTTGCTAATTCCGTTTGTATGCCTGCTAGTCCAATTAGAGTAAAGTGGATGCTCCTGCATTCTAGTTTAGACCAAAGTCCTTCCATGATCCTTGTATAGATAACGGTTACCTGAGTGAGTTCTGGTTTCTCCCTCGCGGGTTCGTCACTCCGTCTTCGTACGGAGTGCTATAGTGTTGTTACGGGCTAGCAGACGTAGCCGTGCTATAGTAGTAACCGGTGGTGTAGACGTGGTGTCTAGACAACGGGTTATCCTTCGATTGCCCTGTATCCCACAGTTTGTCTTGGGGTAGGCCGTGGTAGTGACAGCCGTTGGACCCTTACGGAATCCCCCAGGTTTGGATACAGGTGTAGGCAACCATTTGCCGAGAACCGACTGTTATAGCCAGGAGGGTCCGGTGTCCGAAACGACCGAGAGATTGTTCACAACTCTGCCCACTATCAGCAGGATCCTCTCCATCTTCATCTCGTCCTATAGAGTTGTGTCCTTGGACCATAGCTAGGCTAGGAGGTAGTTCGTACCGTTCCTTAGATTCGATACCCTTTGGAATACTCCAGAGGGAGAAGTGCTACAACGGTGTATCTGTGCGCTTGCGGATTCGTTCGCACTCGTCAGTGTACCCGGGTGTTTCTTACACGCTCACGCTAACCTGGCGCCATAGTGGTGAGGTTAAGAAATACCAACAAGCATTTCTGGCGCCGTTGCCGGGGAACGGTTGTCGTATCTATCTTCGAACCTAGTGGTCCTCATATCTATCTTTT
Source organism: Cenchrus fungigraminus (assembly GCA_036936925.1). Taxonomy (NCBI): domain Eukaryota; kingdom Viridiplantae; phylum Streptophyta; class Magnoliopsida; order Poales; family Poaceae; genus Cenchrus; species Cenchrus fungigraminus. The sequence goes on along the minus strand of CM072768.1, from coordinate 73,564,229 downwards.
TTGTTTTTCTTTGTTTCTACCTTTACCCCCGTTACCAATGGAGAACCTCACGATCACTTGCGAGAATTCGAGGATATGTGTTCACTCTTGGTTATCCCAGGAATGACGCAGGAAACCTTGAGATGGAAGTTGTTTCATTTCTCTCTCATAGGGATAGCGAAACAATGGTACATCCGTTCGGTAGGGAGCATGAGCGGTGATTGGGAGAAACTATGAGTTAACTTTTGTTCCTCATTTTCCCTCCGGAAACACATAAATTCTCTACCGATGGACATCCTCGATTTTGAGCAACTAGAGAAGGAATCCCTTGGTGCAGCGTGGGCAAGATTTTTACGCCTCCTGGCATTCTACCCACACTTGTCTATACCCGAGGGTGTATCTTTGTACATATTTTGCTCGTGTCTAGACATGAAGTCTGCCCGAGAACTTGACATCATCGCTGGGGGCTCGTTTGAAGACAAGACAACAAAGGAAGGAAGGGAAATCCTAGATGGCCTCTTAGAAAACTCTTCCCTTCTTACCTGCCATAACGAACCTCGCCAAGAATCAGAGTCGATCCATGAGAGTCTCTCAGCAGCTGAGCCTGAGCCTTTGACATCCACATCCCAAGATTCATCTGTTGAAGCCTCTCCCGAACCGCAGATACCGAAGGGAGAAGAAATTCAACCTTCGGAGTTCACTTCCAAATTCGAGGATGATCATTCTAGATATCCTTTAGACACCTCGAATTTTGTTGCCCAATCAGGGGAGGATCCTCATTCTGTCCAAATCAATCATTCCAAAAATCACTCGACAGAATCTTCCCCCAGGCCCACGGTACCACCTCTGCCTCCTGATCCTCCTGACGAAGCATATCTTTAGGTCACGAAGGAGGAATGGCCAGATGGAGTGACGCGCTTTTTCGAAGCAATTTGGATTAGTTCACCTTCTTTGATCGTTCCTTGTTCAATTAGAGGAATCACTGTAGAGGCCCATTGTAACCCCATCATGGAGGTTAACATCCTGCCATGGCTCTTAGCGGAAACTCTCTTGGGCAATGTTCCGCTAGCACCATCCGACATACTCCTCAAGAGCTGTCCCTTGGGACACGTTCTTGAATGTCGGGGGATCGCAAGAGCCATGCCGCTCATCATAGACGGGATCGAGGCTATCTTAGACTTTCACATCTTCGATGTCCTCGATCTTGATCTACTTCTAGGCTCCCCAGTGAAGAATTTCCGCGATATAACTTTAGGGAGCCTAGATCATAAGCCTAGGGAATTCGCTTCTACCACTTCCATCACAGGTCCAAGACCTCTGCTGGTGAAGCCTCTTCCCAAGCAAGACCCGCTCGAGAAGATGATGCATGTATCTCCGTTTGCGTCACCCGAGCCTGTTCTCATAGAGGTTGTAGACTTCTCTACCCCTCATAAGAATGACTCGGAAGATTCTCTTCACCTTTGTGAAGGCGAACGATCCTCATCTCTCTCGACCGAGTTTGAGCCTCTTCCCGCTGGCCCGTATGATGTTGCTTTCGATCATGATCGAGAGACGATATCGAGCCTTCTTGATAAATCTCTTGAGATAGAGAACTCATGGACCATGGAATCTCGTGAGGCACCGACTCTGGAATTCATATGTGAAGGTTCCACAGACAAGCATGGTAGTTTCATTCTTGATACAACACATGAACCATGCTTGCATCACACCTATCCAGAGCCAGCCATGCTTAGTGCACCAAGCACACATGAGGGCCGCAACTACCTTCTGGTCCTCTTTTGCAAAATGTTTAGAAGGTTGATTGTGGATGCATATGTTTACCATAAGCATATCAGATTTCGTGTGTGCATTGTGGCACTAACCTTGCAGCTAAAGCTTTACTGATACATCCAAGATTGGTGGTGAGACGGGAATGACACCACCAATGATAGCTGCAAGATGAAGTTCCTGTGGTCGAGCTTATGACTGTAATGAACAAAGCACTACCAGGAGATAGCCTGGATTAGCATAGGTTTTATTTTCCTTTCAAATAAAAAGCAAGAACATGTTGTTGGCATAAGTTGTCCTTAGGGTATTTTTAGTCGCTAACCTTTCAGGTGGAGATTGAAAAGAACGATGGACAGATGATGCCTTGGTGAAGGAACATTTACAAGGGAAGCTTGATCTCCACACACTAGAGTTTCGTTGCTTAGCAATGCAAACTCCAAGTGTGGGGGAGATATGTGAGCATCCCGAGTAAGGTTCCTCTCATGCCAAATCTTATCCTAGTTTGGAGATGACGTTAGCTCTCGCATCTTGCTTGATTAGCTAGGTAAGTCCTTCTTTTGACTTTAAACAAAGCCCTCCCGGGAGGTTGCCCGAGGTTCACTGTTATGCGCTCATGTTTATATTCCCTTTGAAAATAGCTTGATCATGCTTGCATGCTTCCTTTGTCTTTGTTCATATGCTCTGGTTTGAATGTATGTTTCGTGATGCACATTCATAGATTGTTTTGAATTAAGCGTGGTGCTTAGGTTAAAATTGTCTTCTTCAGTCAAAACAAGACATGGTGTCGAGTTTTGATTGATGAACCATAGAGTTATGCTCTCACAAGATCTTGGTTGCATGTATGTGGACTAACCCCTGCAGAAAATCATCAAATCCAAATGGGTAAGTCATTGAGCTAGATTCAAATGGGAAGGTAAGTAAAGGTTTGGATTCATGTTGCACGACATACAAATGAGGTACATATGACCTCTCGAAGGTCTAAGGTAAGTATATCCTCCTTTGTTTCTGGACTGCAATATTGACCCAACCTTGTTTGAGCAAATGACATGGTGACGATAATAAAAAAATTATATTTGCTTTCAAATAAAGGCTCTATGGTTCTCAAACCAGTAGAGTCCATCTTTTGTTTCCACTTTTGTTTGAAGAACAACACCAGTACAAGCACCAGTGTGGGGGAGTTCTCTCAAGCTCATCATCAACATACCCACTTGAGAACTCCCACACAAAGGGCTGCACGACATCGACTGCACCTTCATGACTAGGGCAAGGTAAACTAGAGTGAGCTGGCTACCCCACGGGTTCGCCAAATCACCACTAGACTTCCTTGTTCCCCATATCCTTCAGGAGCGATGGTATGTGGACCCTTCATCTCACTCTCTCTACTTATGAGTTTGAATGATCTTCAATTCTTATCCATGAATCAAACTCAAATAATGGTGCTCTGCTTGCTCTACATGATTCCTGTGGTTGGCTTGCATATGTTTTATTCCTTACTCTTTGTCTTGATGCTTGTGAACAAATATCATTAGGGAACTCATGCTCATCTAAGTAGTTGGTGTTTGTGATATGGTTTGATGATATGATCTTCGCTCTAAATGTTTGAGTGCTTGGGAATTTATTTACAAACATGAAAACCCTTTGCAAAGCTCCTCTTTGACATGTCCCAGTCCTACCAAAGCCATATGATGTTCTAGTTGGAAACCTTATACTCATATGCTACTTGTTATTGCATTGAGCTTTGTCAAACTCCGTGACCCTTATGAGAATTCTTTTCGTACTTTCATGATCAAGATTCATGTGCACACCACCATTTCCCTCTTGCTATGATTCTACACTGGAAGTTAGCATTGTATCATCCATCTATTCCACCAAATAAAGCTCCATGCATTGTTCCATGATTTACCCCTCTCTAAATATCTCCAAAAGAGACTAGGCTATGCAAAAAAATAAAGAAAGAAAGAAAGAAAGAGAAGATATCCCATGACTCAAATATTTCAAAAAGGGAGAGTGGAGTAAATCATGCAAAAAGGAGTTCCATAACGGTAATAACTAGCACCTATTCCAGTGCTAGTATCCACCTTACAATACCCATTATACCCATACACGGGCACATCTTGATCTGATCGTATTGATTTGATTTTCTCCTTGGGTCCAGTTTTTGACTTTGCAACATATGTGAAACAAGTATGCTTTATCTTTTATCCTACCCTGAGCTCCACATATAGCCATCGTTAGAAGTAGGATGAAGAAAGGTAATTCTAATGCCTTGGTGAGGAACATATCCACATTGAGTGATCTGAGAGAATCAAATGAGGAGCTAAGCGAGGTTTGTTTTGAAAACTTATTGCAAAACCCCAAGTTACTTGACATGATGAGCAGAAGTGATTTGATTCATGACCGTTCCATCCCTCAACTACCCAAGATAGCATGATAGACACTCCACATAGTTCGCAAGTGCAAGGTATGGTTTGGAATATCTCTTATGCTCGCTTCATATCCCTAGATATCATGTCCCACTTGATTTGCTCTCCCTTTACTCGGGACGAGCAAAGGTCAAGTGTGGGGGAGTTGTTGACGACTGTTAAGTACTACTCTTACACTGTCAACTCCTGCATAAAATAAATGGAAACTGATCATCAACACTAGGATAGGGCTTTATACTGACAATTTCCACAAGTGTTGGTGTTTCTAGCTTTTGATGCAGGACATGCTGTTGACATTGCTAACGTCATCGACTAGAAACGGATATAAGATCCATCTCTATCGACGACACCAGGAATGCAGAGGTATATCTTAACATGATGCTAAGTGTATATCGGATGTTGCTTTCAGATAAACTAAAAGATGAATTCCGACACGATTCATAGCACAACTCGATATAGGTTGTCAGCCTGACAGGTGTGCCTGAAAATGCATGGATATGGTACTCTTACATATGCCTTGGATCTCTAGAAAAGAAGATATATAAACAGGGTATCCGCAAGCGCACAGATATGAATATACCATTGTAGCATTTTAACCAGGAGTAAAACCAGGTATCGTATTTATATTCTACCACAGGGAAAGAAGTCTTTCTAATCCATAATAGCTAATACATGCTCATCTCTCAGTTTTATAATGTAGAGTGGCCAAAATATATCAATTGCTATAAACAGGGGTAAGTCACATAAAATATAGAGAATGATAGCACTGTTCAAGTCATAACTTCATGAGCAGCTAGAAAGTGTCATTATAGCAAGAGAAACGTAGCAAAGCCTAGCTAGAGAGGATACTCCTAGGTAATTCTAAACTATATGTCAATGCAAACTATGATTAGTGCAAACATTTAGCAATCACGGAAGAAGAACTATTATATCAATGCATGGGGAGACTATCCAGGAGGATCAAGGCCGAAACTTGAAACAACCCAAACAGTATAAGGCTCCACTAGTCCTATACATGGGGGGTGAACTACGAAGGACTCAATAGTGCTGTCACCACCACAATCTACCACACGACCCGGCATGTAGGGTGCAATCGCAGATAAATACAATATAAGCACCACGCTTACACTATCTTTACCGTTCACCCATGTTAACAAATGATCTAGGTGAGGGCTATATGACTCCATACATGAATATAAAGGCAAATCAACTATGCTAAACATGTAATCATAATAAACACCAAAGCATATAATGTCGAATATAATCATTAATAAGAACATATGTCTATATAACAAATGTAAAGAACTAGATAAGAACTTACAAGAGCGAAGCTAGATCAGCCTCTAGACGATCAGGAGCCAAGTAGACACCTTGCCTCCTCCTAGATCTAAACTAGCTAGCTACTCTGCTATATGGTGTTTCTAGGGCGTAGAGTCTCTGACTTGATGACTTGATCTGATGTATGACAGATTCAGATGCCTCTGCCAGGGGGTAGGGGGGCTGCTTATATAGTCCAGAGGGGTGGACGTGCGCCGTAGGATCAAACCGACCTAAACATGCGGTTTAGATTGATCTTCATAGGCGGTGGAGGAACATTCCAGAAGCCAGGCCCATTTGGCGCCAGGGGGTGGCCGACCGACCCCACCACTGGGCCGGTCGGTCTGGTGTGGGCCCCACTCGGGGTCCACTTCGGCCAGGTGGGTCCTTAATCCTTCTAGATGCTTCTTTTTTAGGTGCTAAGCCACGTTGAGTTCCGGAGCCTTCTGGAGTCTTCTAGAGTGGTTTCTTTGCATAATTTCTGAATAGTCCCTGTAGATTCATAGATTCACCAAAACTCGTGGAAATTGTTAATATAAACCCTAATAAGGTGATCTAATTATATTTTAGTCCTTTTTCCAATGAATGTGAGGGATAAAATGCATAGATAAAATGTGTCAACACATGCCAAAATACACATGAAATGCTATAGCTAAGAGCAAGTAAATTGATGGCATGACTATGGCATCATCATAAACACTCCCAAATGCCCATTTGGACTGCACCATTATGACGGGCTTGTCGAGACGATCGAAATGGATATATCATTTGCATACATCAGAGCCCGGATGAGAGACATATGCACAGGACATCATGTGGGCCCAGTGGGACCCACACCAGGCCATGTGGCGACGTGCTGGCACACAGGATGCCATGTGTCCATGACACCTCATCAATCCAAGAGAAGCACCTCCCGACGAATCAGACGTCGCCACGTGTTCAGCACAAGGATTCAAGGGCCCACAACCCGAGCAAACCGCCTCCAACCGACCCATACACCTAGAACTGTCATAAGGGACCACATACCAGTCACTGGGAGAAAGCACAGCGCGAGATGTGGTGGGGCCAGGTCGGCCGATCCCTTGAATCGGCTGAACTGACCTTGCCACGGATCGCCATCTGCTTCGACGTGGTGCTCGGTGATTGGTCCTACAGTGGATTCCTAGGTGCCCAAGCTGTTCTCTCGCCGGTAGCTTGGCCTATAAATAGAAGGGGAGGGGGTAAGAATAAGGACACACCACTCCATCCAAGGATGAGAGCTTCCCTTCAAAGGAGAGGCCTCTCCTTGGTAGATTAGAGAGTAGGAGAGTGAGAGAGGGATTTGTATCTCTATGGATGCTTCGTTCTTCATTTAGAATAAAGTGAGTATTTCCGCATTTCCTGTTTAGACTAAAGTAGCATTCATGCATAGGTGAATAGTTCTTGTGTTCTTCACTTGTTCATGATTTAGAGGTTTGTGTTCTTCATGAGCTCAGCCTTTGATCTTCTGGTGTAGTTCATAAGTTGCTAATTCCGTTTGTATGCCTGCTAGTCCAATTAGAGTAAAGTGGATGCTCCAGAGGGAGAAGTGCTACAACGGTGTATCCGTGCGCTTGCGGATTCGTTCGCACTCGTCAGTGTACCCGGGTGTTTCTTACACGCTCACGCTAACCCGGCACCATAGTGGTGAGGTTAAGAAATACCAACAAGCATTTCTAGTGCCGTTGCCGGGGAACAGTTGTCGTATCTATCTTCGAACCTAATGGTCCTCATATCTATCTTTTTTGTTTTTTTTTGTTTCTATCTTTACCCCCGTTACCAATGGAGAAGCCATCCTTTCACGGCCTCTCCACCACATCCAATGAGTTCACTGATCTGTCAACTTCCACACCCATCTATGGACTCAATCGTCCCGACATTATAGCCATGGTTCGGAGTCACGCCTTCTCTGGAGCAATTAATGAAGAACCTCACGATCACTTGCGAGAATTCGAGGATATGTGTTCACTCTTGGTTATCCCAGGAATGACGCAGGAAACCTTGAGATGGAAGTTGTTTCATTTCTCTCTCATAGGGATAGCGAAACAATGGTACATCCGTTCGGTAGGGAGCATGAGCGGTGATTGGGAGAAACTACGAGTTAACTTTTGTTCCTCATTTTCCCTCCGGAAACACATAAATTCTCTACCGATGGACATCCTCGATTTTGAGCAACTAGAGAAGGAATCCCTTGGTGCAGCGTGGGCAAGATTTTTACGCCTCCTGGCATTCTACCCACACTTGTCTATACCCGAGGGTGTATCTTTGTACATATTTTGCTCGTGTCTAGACATGAAGTCTGCCCGGGAACTTGACATCATCGCTGGGGGCTCGTTTGAAGACAAGACAACAAAGGAAGGAAGGGAAATCCTAGATGGCCTCTTAGAAAACTCTTCCCTTCTTACCTGCCATAACGAACCTCGCCAAGAATCAGAGTCGATCCATGAGAGTCTCTCAGCAGCTGAGCCTGAGCCTTTGACATCCACATCCCAAGATTCATCTGTTGAAGCCTCTCCCGAACCGCAGACACCGAAGGGAGAAGAAATTCAACCTTCGGAGTTCACTTCCAAATTCGAGGATGATCATTCTAGATATCCTTTAGACACCTCGAATTTTGTTGCCCAATCAGGGGAGGATCCTCATTCTGTCCAAATCAATCATTCCAAAAATCACTCGACAGAATCTTCCCCCAGGCCCACGGTACCACCTCTGCCTCCTGATCCTCCTGACGAAGCATATCTTGAGGTCACGAAGGAGGAATGGCCAGATGGAGTGACGCGCTTTTTCGAAGCAATTTGGATTAGTTCACCTTCTTTGATCGTTCCTTGTTCAATTAGAGGAATCACCGTAGAGGCCCATTGTAACCCCATCATGGAGGTTAACATCCTGCCATGGCTCTTAGCGGAAACTCTCTTGGGCAATGTTCCGCTAGCACCATCCGACATACTCCTCAAGAGCTGTCCCTTGGGACACGTTCTTGAATGTCGGGGGATCGCAAGAGCCATGCCGCTCATCATAGACGGGATCGAGGCTAGCTTAGACTTTCACATCTTCGATGTCCTCGATCTTGATCTACTTCTAGGCTCCCCAGTGAAGAATTTCCGCGATATAACTTTAGGGAGCCTATATCATAAGCCTAGGGAATTCGCTTCTACCACTTCCATCACAGGTCCAAGACCTCTGCTGGTGAAGCCTCTTCCCAAGCAAGACCCGCTCGAGAAGATGATGCATGTATCTCCGCTTGCGTCACCCGAGCCTGTTCTCATAGAGGTTGTAGACTTCTCTACCCCTCATAAGAACGACTCGAGAAGATTCTCTTCACCTCTGTGAATAAAATAATCTGGCTCCACCAGTCATGTAACCCGGTTGAGCCCATGTGTGTCAGTCATTTTGTTTTGTTTTGTTTTATCTTGAAGAACAACACCTAGGTACAAGATAGTGTGGGGAGAGCAGCACTCTCCAAACGCAGACACGACGATTCTTATGCCCACACTCAACTCACACAGTGCTAGAGATCGATCGAGCTTAGAACCTGAACGGGATGTGTACACCTGCACATCACCGAAAACCCCGTCTGGTCCGCACAGCTAGCGCTGGTTTGTTTCTCTACCTCACTCAACCATGTTTTCTGAGTTTGGTACAATCTCCATTTATAAACCTTCTATTTACCAGCTCATAAAATCTATGGTTGTGCTTACTCCATACCTTTTGTTGACTTACATAATTTTTATTCCCCGTATATAACCTGATGCTTATGGACAAAATTTGTTATAAGGACAACATGTTTCCCTAAGTGGTTGACGAGTGAGATATGGCTTGATGATACGATCTATGCTCTGATGGTCTTAAGATCTTGGGTTTACCTATATAAAAAAGAGAGAAGAAACTCTTGCAACACTCCTCTTTGATATGCCACGGTTCTACCAAAGCCATATGATGATTCTGATTGTAAACCTTTTACTCATATGCTGCTTGTTATTGCATTGAGCTTTGTCAAATTCTGTGACCCTTATGAGAATTCTTTTTATGCTCTCGTGATCAAGATCCATGTGCACACCACCATTTTCCCCTCGCTATGCTTCTACTCTAGAAGTTAGCATTGTATCATCCATATATCCACTGATATAAATGCTCCATCATATGCATTGATTTCTCTCTCCTCAAGTATTTGGTAAAAGAGGCATGGCTATTCCAAAAGAAAAGGGGGGCACATGAAGGTCCCTGCAATTAAAAAAATGTGGGCACATGAAGGTCCACTAAAAAAAGAGAGGATAGCCATATTCTCATAAGCCTTTTTCATAAGTATGAGAGAAGGGAATCATGCAATGGAGTCATTCATCTCGTCCATCAAAGATGGTAATAACTAGTACCTACACCGGGGCTAGCGTCCACCTTACCATCACCATAACATTTCATTATGTATAGTGGTAACTAGAACCCATCCCGGGCCTAGTGTCCACCCTACTATACCTATCATACTCATACACGTGCACATCTTGATCTGATAGTATGAATTGTTTTCTTCTTTGGATCTGGTCTTTGACTTTGCAATATATGTGATGCGAGTATGCCTTATCCTTCGTACCCTACCTTGAGCTCCACATAAGCCATGTTTAGAGTAGGATCGATTTAAGGTAGGTCAATGTCTTGGTGAGGATATATACACATTGAGCGATCCGAGAGAATCGAAGAGGGAGACGGAGCAGGGTTTCGCCTAAAAAACCAGGGACTTACCACCAGATGCTGAAGTGACTCGACTCATGACCGTTCCACTTGTCAACTACCCAAGGTAGCATGGTAGCCACTCCACAGAGTTCACAAGAGCAAGGTATGACCTGGAATAACTTTTATGTATGTCTTGTACCTTTGGTTTAACCCGCTTGATCTTTTCCCTTTTCGCTCGGGATGAGCAAAGGTCAAGTGTGGGGGAGTTGTTGACAGCTATTAAGTACCTATTTTAAAGCCATCAATTCCCGCATTTTACCACAAAAACTATGCATCCACAGTAGAATAGGAGCTTATACTGATAAATTCCACTAGTGGCAGTGCAAATATGAATGCAGGTATTTGGCACAAGAAAAGAGAAGAAAGCACATCTCCATGATCCAAGCAATTCAGGCTCAACCAATACAAGTCTGCCACGTAGGCGTCCACTAGATCCACGATGTCATCAATCCATGGGAAGAAGACCCGACGAATCAGGAGCCGCCACGTAAGTGTCACATGGATCATATGGCCCACCTACACGTCCAAACCGCCTCCAATCCACGTGGGCACCCGGAACCGCCTTGAGGACCCACCTGACAGGGGTCGGCCGACCCCATAAGTCGGCCAAACCGACCTTGTGGCCGCCAGTGAACAACCTCCACGTGGTGCTCCCTGGTTGGTTCCTGGTCCATCCCTGCGGTGCTCACGCCGATCTCACGAAGTTGTCCCAACACTATAAATAGGAGAGAGTGGGGGTAAGAAGAGAGCAACACACTTGAAGGCAACTTCTCACCTTTGTCTCCTTCTCCCCTCTCCTCCTCTCTTGGTTGAGGTGAAACTTCACCTCACCATGGGTGAGTGTGTGTGGAGGATCTAGCCTAGGTGGTGCTAGGTAGAGAGGGAGTGTGTGTGAGTGAGTAGAGGTGAGATGGTGATGATCCGTTCATCATCCATATCCCTTGTACCTCGTGGATGATGTCGTTCTTCATTTAGACTAAAGTGAGTATTTCAGTATATTCCAATTAGACTAAAGTAGCATTCATGCATAGGTGATATGTTCTTGTGTTCTTCATCTGTTCTTGATCCTAGGCTTGCTTCTATTTGAACCATCCCTTTCGATCATGTGGAGAAGGTGCATAAGTTGTTTATCCGTTTGTATGATTGTTCGTCAATTAGAATATAGTGGATGCTCATGCATATCTGATTTAGATCAAAGTATCATTCATATCTCCTGTTGCCTATTTGATTCCATGATGATCGTGGCCTAGTTTTGCTCGCGGGTTCATCGCTCTGTATTTATACGGAGTGCTATAGTGTTGTTACGGGACGTCAGACGTAGTCGTACTATAGTAGTAATCGGCGGTGTAGGCGTGGTGCCTGGAGTGCAGGTTATCCTTCGTTTACCCCATATCCCACGGTTAGTTAGGGGTAGGCCGCGATAGTGACAGCCGTTGGACCCTTTGTACTCCCCCACGTTCGGATACGGCGTAGAGTTTTCGGCCAGAACCGACCTGTTATATCCAGGAGGGAACTGGTGCCTGAAGCGAGTATTCCCATCTCGAGCTTGCGCCCTTCTAGAATCAATACCCATAGGAGACTCCTCATCTCCCGGTCTACCTCACCAAGGATCCTGTGTCCTTGGATAGTCACTCGTAGAGCTCCCCTTCTGTTCCTAGGATTCGATACCCTTTGGAATACTCCTTAGGTGAAGTGCTACAACGGTATATCTGTGCGCTTACGGATTCGTTCGTACCCATAGGTATACCCAGGTGATTCTTACGCTCACGCTATCCCGACACCGTAGTGGTGACGTTAAGAAATACCAACAGTCGTCCAAATATAGTCATATTCTATTTAGGACTTTTCGCTAGTCAAATATAGAAGACAAGAATGGCTCTCTAGAGTGTGCATAAGAAATAGAAAAGTCGTTGGTAACTGAAAAGATATAGAAAATGATTTTAATGCAAATGGCTCTCTAAATGATGATTTAGAGAGTATAAAATTTAGAAAGACTCTTGGAGATGCTCTAAGGTATAGTGAATATATCGATGATTTATGTACAATTTAATTAACATGCATAAGCCACCCCTAACATATTGGAACTGCCCGCCCATTGCATGTGGTTTGTTCGAAAGACCATCTCGTGGTCCTAACCCACCTTTTCTATTAAAATGGGAAAAGCCAAATCACATTATATACTTAAATGTAACATTAGGATTCACGGGAGCGTATCGTATGCAAACAAACCACCCTATGAAAACTTTGGAAACTTTGATTAGAGACGTTAAATTTAGATCTAAAGGCTAGGCGGAGAGGTGGGAGCAATTTACAATTAACCGCCCGCCAACCCCCACTCATCGACATACTTTTGCATAGGACCCCCTACCTCCCATACGCATCTCCCCCCCCCCACTCACTCGACTGCCGCACTCTCGATTCGCCCCTTCTCCGTAGCGCCGCCCCTTCGTCGCGCCACCGCTGTGGAGTCACTGAGAGGAAGGATAGCACCGCGCCACCCCCGGGCCTGGGAAGCAGAGCGCTGCCCCGCCGCCGTTGATGGGGCTAGGTAAACTTGGTGCGCTGCGTTTCCTTGACCACCGACACGCCTTGAACTGCCATCCATGGTAGCAAGGAATTCCCTGGCGGTTGTCCAACGTCGACTGAAAGAAACAGAAGATAATGTCCAACAACATATCAGTGTTCCAAGATAGTGTTCCATTCATTGGGCTTGCTATCAACGTTCCAAATTTCCTTCTCTCCTAGTCCATATCATGGTTGATGGCAGCCTACGATGACTAGTTTGCAAAAATTTCAACTGCGAACAAAGCAGACCATTTTCCTGTGCGTGCGTGGACTATGAAGTTCTGAAGGCATTTGCTCCAGCTCTCATCGTGAACTACGAATTTCTTCAGGCCAGTGCTGCAAAATGACACAACGTTTCTCGAGCACAGCTGGATTGGAGTTCTTCAGAGCCAGAGCTGCATAAGGAGATGCACCATTTAAGGAACGAAAATTATCGCAGTATCTGCCAAAGAAGAAGACTGACTTGTTCAAATCGAAGCAATCACTTTGTTCCAAGGGAGGGCACTGCTTCCCCAGCCCCATCAACGGCAGCGGGGTGGTGCCCTGCTTCCCAGGCCCAGTTGCGGCAGTGGCGGCGCGATGAAGGGTACGGAGAAGGGACGAATCGAGGGGGTGGCGGTCAACTGAGTGGGGGGCTGTGTATGGAAGTTAGGGGGCCTATGTGAAAGTACACCGATGAGTGGGGGCTGGCGGGCGGTTAATTGTAAATTGCTTCCACCTCTCTCCCCAGCCTTTAGATCTAGATTCAATGTCCCTGATCAAAGTTTCTAAAGTTTGTATAGGGTGGTTGGTTTGCATAGGATACGCTTCCTAGGATTCACATTAGAGAAAATAAGTCCCCTCCCCTTTTTGTTTTTCATCAACACGAAGAACCAAAATGGCATGCAACTGCCACCTCCAAGAATAGGTACTTCGAGCTAAATCAAGAAAGATCCATGCAAATCAAAGCAGACCAAACTATAAACCAGCCTAAATTCGCTCCAACACTAACCTAAGTCTAATGGTGTGACCATGCCTTAGCCCCTCAAACCAACTAGACTAGAGGAGTAGTAGTAGTTAGTTAATTACCAAGATGTGTCTATTGTTTTTAAATATGATAATATTGGATCAATCAGCCCAACACTCTCGTTGTAGCGCAGCGAAGTCGAAATGATGTACTGAGTAATCTTCTCCTTTATTCCTATTAGGCTAAGGACATGTGCTATGATGTACTGAATAATCTCCTTTGTTTACTGAGGCTAAGAATTGTGATGTGGTTTTCATATGTATTCAATGACTGAGGCTATGCATTTTGCAATGATGTTAAACATTTTCCGCATACATGCATGTGCTATGATGATCAACATGCATGCTTATTGATTATGGCTATGAGTTGTGCAATGATGTTAGACATTTTTTTGTCTTTCCTACTATAAATCTAAATGTTTACTGAGGCAATGCATGACTAGCATAATTAGTGGATGGCTCTGGAAGTGAACATGATTGACCTTGAGGAGGTTTCTGAGCTTACCATGGCTGGTGGAGGTGCTCAGCAGGTTACCATGGCTGCTATACCACAGGAGGGTGAAGAGCAGCGCACTAGGGGTGCTATGCGCTAGACTAGTGCCATGTCCGCCTTTGTTCTGAGGCATATGTGCCAGCTAATTGAGACTAGGGTGAGGATAGATAAGGGTTTCAAAGAGGTCCACTTGAACCAGGTGGCCAAGTACCTGTAGGATTTCACTGGCATGGAGGTCACTAGACAACAGGTCTATAACCACTTGAGGAAGTGGAGACACAGGTGGATGAGGGTTTCTAAGCTGAGGGAACTCAGTGGTGCCCTGTGGGTAGAAGATGCATGTATGATTAGCCTAGAAGATACATGGGACACATCAAGGTGTGTGTGCTAACTCATTTCCTTTCTATGATTTTTTTAAAACTCTCACCTTAATATCTTTGCTAACTAATTTCCTTTCTTTGTTTTTTGTAGGCTCACCCTAAGGATGCAGAGTTTTGAACAACACATAGACAACTACAAGGAGATGGATACCATATTTGGGAATGGTTTGACCACAAGCAAGTTTGCTATGGGTTCCAGTCAGGCTTTAGGTAGCCCATCAGACTATGCTGATAATGATGTCAAGATTAAGCCATTTGATGAGAAGACAACAAAGGGAATGGAGGATGCTGCCAAGAAAGGGGTGAAGGAGATGAAGGATGTGAGTAGTGGCAACAAGAAGAGGAAGAGGTGCACCCTTACTGAGGAGGATCAACTGGTCTTCGCTAGAATGATAGAGGCTGTGAGGGATGTTGCTGCTACTATCCGTGAGACCAATGTTGAGTTAGTGAACCCTGATCTCTATGGTGCAGTGATGTATATGCCAGGGTTCAGTGAGGAGTCTTTGATTGTCACTTTCTCTCGTCTGCTGGACAACAAGGCTCAAAGAGACACTTTTGTCAAGATGATAGAAGCTCACCATGTCCTGTGGCTCAGGACATGGCTTGCCAAGCATTACTACCTGTAGATCACCCTACATGGTTGCTGACTGATCTCTCTTTTGTGGAGTGAAGGCACCAACTTGCTACTTCCTCCCTTCTTTTGTGCAGGTTCTTTCGTGCAGGACAGAGCTAACTGGAGCTGTAACACTTTGCTCCTATGATTTTGTCAGGGTTTAGATGCATGTTTAGTTGTAGGACTCACTATTGCAGGATGAATGTGCTAGTAGATGATGCACAAGCTCTGTGATGATGTATTAGATCAGTCAGTCATTGCCTATGATGATGTCATGAACATTTGATGCCGCTTAGAGCTGAACTGCCTATGAGTTGTGATGCCAATTGCCTTCTATCTAACATTTTCCTTCCTTTCTTTGCTTTCATTCCAAACTGAGCACAACTGAATTGCTTGTTGTTCTCTTTCTATGTTGTTATTTTCTTTGCTTGCCATTTAATCTGAGCACAACTCACTGCCCGTTAGGATGAAATACATTTGTCATGCATGATCTAAGCACAAACTTATCTCTTTCTTCTATCTTTGTTACTTGTTCATGCATGATTTGAGCACAACTGAATCCTTTTCTTCTATCTTTGTTACTTGTTCATACTTCTGTGAATTCACATTGGTCAATTTCAGGTTTCACATTATGACTTGGTATGTTGTGTTCAAAGGATACAAAATGGTGTGTTCTCCAACTGGAGAGAGTGACATGCAAGTGTGAATGGGTTCAAAGGAGCATGTTACAAGGGGTACAAGCCTGAAGGTGAAGCAAGGGCTGCATATCACACTAAGAAGGGTGATCCAAGATATGATCAACAAGTGCAAGGTCAGTACAAAACAAGATAAAACAACATGTTGTTTCTTCAAAGATGTCATTATTGTTCTTCAGTTTGTTGTAATCTTAGTTTTGCTGTATAAATTAGGGTGACGATTTATTGTAATTGTCACTTGAACTTGTGTATCATGTATGTGGAACTTGATATGGCTGGGTATGGCGTGTGGGGTGGTAACCTCACCAGTTTTGAGTAGAGGTATCTGTACTCTTGTATGGTTCATGCAACTAAACATTGATAGTTGCTTCTCTGCTCAGCAGTTTGATTCTTATGCACCCAACCAACCATGTGCTCTACTCATCATGGTTCTGTTGATGCTAGCAACCAAACCAAGGCCACCTACATGCGTTGGGCCTGTCCCAGCTCAGCCTGCATCATAGATGTGAGAAAGGCTGAACTAGGAAGGGAACCAAACGCACCCTAGTAGTATGTGCCCAACGCAGTCGAGGCCCTCGCCCGGAAGAAGATGCTCTGACTAACCCCACATGCTATTGGGTAATTACGCACCCAGTGTGCATCCTAAGTTCCTAACGGTGTGAACTTTGCATCGACAATTTCAAGGGTAGGGGAGAAAGCAACGAATAATACAAAAGGAGAATATCACTTATATTTACAAAGCACACAAAATATGCAAGGACCAAAAATCATTTGTTAGGTCAAGTTCCCCCCAAAAAAAATTTGTGTTTTTCAAGCAAGCCCGGGCCTCACGACAGGCTGGAAAATAATGTTTTGAATCGGTTGTTGCAATAACAGTGTTTACCAAAGGGACGGTTTGGTTCACCATCACGGATCGCCACGGCATAGTGCTCCACGCCACAGCAGCCCATTACTACAGTCAAAGGAGGGAGTAGCCATAGCCACTGGCTGAGGCGCTGTTTTCATCCGCCACGGATTGTGGCGCGCCGCACCGTGGAGTGGAAGCACCTATGTCAAACACTATCCCGGCACGCGTGTCTTGTGTACAGTTCTCGCGTTTTGCACATTATTTTGTCACTTCCTATCCGCGAAAAAATTCTCAAGATTCATGGTCAAACATGAAAATTCAGTATTTAATAACATAAACTTGCATATTTTACATCTTCACTAGTTGCTTAGTGGTTTGCTCTTTCAATGCGCGGACAACGCATATTATTTTGTCCATATATGTATTGGACATGTATTTCATTCTTATCCAAAAATCAATTTTATTTAGTTATGCCTTCGCAGAATTATTGATTACTAAAAATATTAATGTTAGAGATTTCTTCCAAAATCTTTGACAATGGATCTTCTAGTACCAATGTATGTCTTGCTCACGATCAAAAATTGTCCTCTCGGGTCTCGGCCATTTATCCCATTATCGACTTATTGCAATTCTGCAATGGCATGATTGGTTGGATGGTTTTGATCCAGCCAGGCCGTCGGATGCAAGCTCTTGGTTGCTTGGAGTCGTGAATGGGCTTGGCACGAGGGATGCTAAATGAGCTTCCAAGAAGTCTGTCTGGTTCCCGGGAGACAGTTTTTTATCAAGTTTCTTGGGAGCCTGGTTGATGCGCTACAGTAAAAAGTGTGATTGGTTGCAAAGGGGTTAGCTATACAAGATGGAGGGGCGGTACCGGCCGGCGGGAGACTGGATGGTATGATACAGTTTAGTTTGTTTACTTGTACATCGTTGTCATGCTAAATAAGTCGAGCCGTTGTTTGGCTGGATGTGCGACATGATGCTTTTGTCGTCCAGCCATGCATCATCTCGTCCCGGCTCGTGAGAGAAGCTCGAGGTGAGAAGATGGAATTGTTGGGGATGGTGGAGAGAAGAAGAACAAGTGGATGCGGACAAACCATGTTGGGAGGAAAACTAATCAAAACTCAACTGCACCATGTCATCTCAGATGGACGTTAGGACCATCCCCACGGGGCAACCAATTGCCCCCTAAGTACAAGCACATGCAGCTACGTCAAAGAGCAAAAGTTGCTGACTTATGCAGCATCCAGAATACCAATCGTATTTTCTCGTGAACTGAGTTGAAAGCAAACGTCAACAAAACAAAAGGCTTCTATCTTAGCTCCCTCCGTCCCGCATTGACCGCACTTTAAGAGATTATTAAAAAAAATGTCAAATTAAACCCACAAAACCAACTTGTGTACGGACTGCAGTATAACCTGTTGGGGGTAAGTTTTGTTTATTTTGTGCTGTGTCTCTTGAGTTTTCTAGACAAACATTTTGTGCCAATCTTTGTGTATTGAAACGTGTGATATCTAGAACAGTATCGGAGATTTGACACGCAAACTGCGGCCCTAACCCCCGCGTCGCCCCGAGGTGACGCGGGGGACTTCCGCGCCGCCGCCGCGTAGTCGCCGCCATTGCTGCCGCCTTGGCCCCTGTTCCTTCCGTCTCCGGCCTTCCAACCGGTGGCAAAGGGACGGGTCCCTCCTTTTAGTAGATCGAGTCATAATAGACTTCCTCTAGGTCTAGGGTTTGCTCGCCGTCGATGCTCGGTGGTGGAGTTAGATTTTGCCAGAGGAGCGTGGTTCCTTTGCGGCTTGGTTTTCCTGGCGGCGTTGGCGATGCGAAAGCGACGACGTTGCAGAGGAATAATTTCTCCCAGCTTCTTCCGTTCTCCGATGACGATCTACTCCGACGTCAACAGAGAGTCTGGGGAGACCTGTCCAGGAGTCGAGGGTCGGCGCATCGTTGTCTTCTTCAGGTGATGATGTTGTTGATCCTGTTAATCTCGAGGAAGATGATATTTGGTGAAAATCTGAGCTTTGCTCGGGTTGCCGGCGGTGGAATCGAATGATGCGTCGTGGGTAACAGAGTTGGCCGATGTGCTTGGGAGGCAGTGTACTCGGTCGATTCGCCTAGAAGTAAGCCCTCCTCTGCGGCCTCCATCTTGTGGAGATTGGCTCTGGTGCCCGACGACGATTGGGAAGCGGATTCGGCGGCGGTGACGAACGGATCTCTGAAGCCATCGAGGAAGATGAATAGGAGTTTTAGACTTCTTTGTAATTTTCCTTTTCTTTGGGGTCCTGTTTGTAAAAAAACTGGTGTAATGCGCTAAGATGAATGCATCTCGCTTCTAAAAAAAGAAATGTAGTTCTTATGCAATGATTACTAATATGTCACACAAAACTAACTTGTGTACGGACTGCAGTATAACCTGTTGGGGGTAAGTTTTGTTTATTCTGTGCTGTGTCTCTTGAGTTTTCTAGACAAATATTTTGTGTCAATCATTGTGTATTGAAACGTGTGATATCTAGAACAGTATCGGAGACTCGACACGCAAACTGCGGCCCTAACCCCCGCGTCGCCCCGAGGCGACTCGGGGGACTTCCGCGCAGCCGCCGCCGTTGCTGCCGCTTTGGCACCCGTTCCTTCCGTCTCCGGCCTCCAGCCGGTGGCAAAGGGACGGGGTCCCTCCTTTTAGTAGATCGAGACATAATATAGTTCTTCTAGGTCTAGGGTTTACTCGCCGTCGATGCTCGGCGGTGGAGTTAGGTTTTGCCGGAGGAGCGTGGTTCCTTTGCGGCTTGGTTTTCATGGCGGCGTTGGCGATACGGAAGCGACGACGTTGCAGAGGAATAACTTCTCCCAGCTTCTTCCGTTCTCCGATGACGATCTACTCCGACGTCAACAGAGAGTCTGGGGAGACCTGTCCAGGAGTCGAGGGTCGGCGCATCGTTGTCTTCTTCAGGTGATGATGTTGTTGATCCTGTTAATCTCGAGGAAGATGATATTTGGTGAAAATCTGAGTTTTGCTCGGGTTGCCAGCGGTGGAATCGAAGGATGCGTCGTGGGTAACGGAGTTGGCCAATGTGCCTGGGTGGCAGTGTACTCGGCTGATTCGCCTAGAAGTAAGCCCTCCTCTGCGGCCTCCACCTTGTGGAGATTGAGTCTGGTGCCCGACGACGATTGGGAAGCGGATTCGGCGGCGGTGACGAACGGATCTCTAAAAGCTTCGAGGAAGATGAATAGGAGTTTTAGACTTCTTTGTAATTTTCCTTTTCTTTGGGGTCCTGTTGGTAATAGGATCGGTGTAATACGCTAAGACGAATGCATCTCCCTTCTTTAAAAAAACGTGTGATGTCTAGAGCTTCTGGACGTAATTTTGCAGTGTTAGTTCTTATGCAATGATTACTAATATGTCAGATCAATTTTGTAAAGCAATTTTGTAATTTGATATGTTGTAATTTTGTACAGTTTTTTTTATTGAGGAAGTAGTCAACTTGGTCAGTGCGGCCAGGTTTCCGGGTGCGAGGCACGAAACCAATCACGCGCCCCGAAAGAGACATGTCCTGTGTCGAGTGCAACGCGTAAACTGGTGGTTAAAGATAGGATCAGATCAGATACGCATGGAATCGAATTCGGATGTCACTTTTTATCACATTTTAAGTCTAATTCAAATTGGATACGAATCTTATCGGATATATACGAATACGAAGTTTATCGAATACGAATACAAAATGGATAGAATTGCTTTATCGATGATTTTATAATTGGAAAAAAATATGGTACTAGTGGCGAGTAAATTATGAATAAGACAACTTATGAAAACTATATATTTATTAATAAAAATTTAAGTAATTCAATATATCAAAATAAATATAAATATTTTTCATATATATATCATTTAGAATTAAAATAAGTGCATTAATACATATAAATATAATTTATTTATTTAAAAGTAATATAATATATTTTAAATTAACATGAATAGCCATATTGTAATAATTAAATTTTATTATTGTATATCACTAGTAATACTCCCTCCGTTCTTGTTTATAAGGCGCGAGCTAACACGACACGATCTTCTAAATCATACTTTGACTATTCATTTCTTTTATATTATATTAGTTATGGTTATGAATTTATACTCATCGTAAAGTACATTTGATTACAAATCCAATCATGTCAAGTTTGAATGACAAAACAAAAAAATAGATGGGTAAATTATTGGTCAAAGATGATAAAGTTTGAATCTCGTTTTGCGTGTGCGTCTTATAAATGAGAACGGATGGAGTATTAGACTAAAATAATTATTTATTTGATATTTTTTAATAATTTAGATGATGTACATCATTTTAGTAATGATATTAAAATGAATGTCATTTTATAACTACTAATTAGTCATCAAAATAAGTTTTAAAAGATTTCATGAGTACTTTGTTCTACACGGATACAAATGTTGTTGGATAGTCCACATTTTTGTCGAATATGAATATGAAATCGGATAGAGAGAAAATTAGAAGTAGAATTGTCAGAGGTTGAGATCTGGACAGCCCACAGGGGGGTTAACCCCGGTGGTTTATTTGTTCGGCGGGGCGGAATCTAAGGCTAAGAACTCGAAGGTTGCGCACGAGCACACGGAACACAGAGAACACGACGAGTTTATACTGGTTCGGGCCTCCGGAGAGTAAAACCCTACGTCCAGTTGTTGGTGTAGATTGCTTGAGGATTGCGCCTTTACAAGGGGTCGTCTCGTCCGCCTTATATTGGCCAGCGGACAAGGTCGGTCCCCAGACTCCAGGTCGGTTACGACCAGGAGACCTAAATCTAGTTCATTACAACACTTGTCATATCTGCCGATCTGGTCGGAATCCACCGATGTCTTGTCTTGCACGCCAAGTCTTGAAGTCGTTCTGGATTAGGTCGTCGGGGAATCTTCTACAAGGTTTTTAGGAGGTCGTGTGGGCCGCCAACTAGGTCGGTTGGGCCCACTATCAGGTCGGCTGGTCTTCTGGTAGGCCGGACCCACTTGTCGGGGACGGCCGTGAGCCTGGTCGGTGGGGACCCAGGGGTACCCATGTCTCACAAGCCCCCGAGCGAGGTGTAGGCGCAGCGACCTTAGAAGGTCATGACGAAGTCATAGAGCTATCGACAGATCGAATAGCGTGCATGTCGGTCCAGAAGAAAAGAACAAATCAGCTTAGCAGCCGATCTGTTTATAGTCTTTGCCGAACGCAGAGAGGTCGAGTGATGACCTATAGGAAGCAGACTTCCAATAGATCGAAACGACGATGAAAAAAAAAATTCAGAGGGCATCAAGGATGCACTCATAGAGTAGTATCCGAGCATCGTGGCGGGCAGGATGGCCGGTATGATGATCCAAAAAAGAATGAAGAAAAAGGTTGGTCGGTTAACGACGTGATGAGAAAAAGGTTTCCCAATCAGGTCGGGACGACGAAGGAAACAAGAGGGCGTTGGAGACGCTCTCGTAGAGTAGTCCCCGAGCATTGAAGCAGACAGCATGGCTGGTTTGATGCTCAAGAAGAGAAGAAAGCTGAGTCATGATCTTGATCAAACGAAGTGTAGAGACACTCAGACATCCCAGCATGGCTGCAAGGAGTCTGGCAGGGCCGACCTCGAGGAGGCTTTGTAGGCGTGCCGACCTCAGAGAGGCCTCAAATCAACAATGTCCAGTATCCGAGGATACCCAACAGGATTTTGAAAAAGGTGCGTCATATGAAAAGGTCTTCTATGGTGGTTTCAAACGGTCAATGATGAAGCCGTAGAAAATGTTGATCTTCAGCAAGTGGAATGTAGAGACACCCAGATATCTTTTATATCTGCAAAGAGTCTGGCAGAGCCACCCGAGGCATGCTGACCTCAAGAAGGTCTCAAGACAATAGCGCCCAAGCGTCCGGAGGTACTTGGCAGGGCCATGAGGCGCGCACCCCACAGGGAGGCCTTCATTCCCGACGTAAAATCATGGATGCCCAGAACAGGCTGGCAGAGCTATAAAAAGCACACCGACCTCAGGAAGGTCACGCATCCAGGGCGCCCAACTAAGTTGGCATAGCCGTAGACATACCGAGGTATTGCAAGACCTAGGTATTAAGGCACGCCGACCTCATGGAGGTCATTTTGGTGCCCAGACGACCAGCATAGCTGCCAGCCATCCAGCGGAGCCATGGCACTAAGGTATTGACAATCTTAGTAATAGGCACACCGACCACGGGGGCCCGACGAAATCGCAGACGTGAAGCTTCTGATCTCCAGGCGTCCAGACGGATCTGGCAGAGCAGCGAGGCACGCCTACCCCGGAAGGTCTTCAACCGAACCTACGACCATTCTGCTCAGGAAACAGAAATATAGGCTGATTGGAATAGGTCCGTTTACGTGCAGAGCCATAGCGGGTGCACCAGGACGCAGAGCCTAGCGGGTGCAATGAAGACGTAGAGCCGTAAAGGGTGCGTTTAATCGTCGTCATCGTCCGTAGATGTAATAAGGCGCAGGGCCCTCTGACACAGAGTCAGGCTTGTCTTTTTCCGTAGACTGCAGGGTCACGGGTCAACAGTGGTAGGAGATTCTCTTGCCACCCAGAAAACGACAAACTACCCACGAATCAAGGGATGCACTCTAGCCATGTGATGCTGCGACGGGCTCAGGCATCATTGATGCGCTAGCGACAAAGACGTCGTGAGGCAGGGTAAAGTCATCGCATTTAATCACTCACATGTCTGCAGGCCCTCTGGACCACGTGGTGGCAGTGTCATCACTTCGCCAGCTGCCCGAGGCCCGGCTTTGGCTATAAATAGCACCGTGAGACTGAAGGAGGTAAGCACCGAGCATTGTTGAGCTATGAAGCCGCAGGATAGTATTGAGGCCATGCCACGGGCATGCGTCCGTCCACCAGATTGTAGGATGTTGTGTTTGTAGAAGTTTGAAGCTAGAAGAACTCTTGCAAAATGTAGGCAGCACACCCACTCTTTGTACCTTGCCTCAGCAAGGAATCAAGGAGAGTTTGGAGGTCATGCTGTAGAGGCTCGAGGTGAAGCTGTAAGTCTTTGGGGGGCATGTGATGCTCGTCGAAGGCTTGCGGCCCACGTCGAAGAGCAAGCTCGTGTCTGCATTCCATAGTCTGGCACAGAGTGTCCTCTACGACGTGCAGCGTCATGCAACTGTTCACCGCAAGGCCACCATCGAGGTCCTGAGGCTAGAAGAATTCTTGCGACGTGCTCGGCTATAGCAGAGTACACCTCAAGGATTGCTCTAGGTAGATCAGGTCTTCGAGTACGTTTGTACTTTTGTGACAGGTTCTGGATCCAATAAGGTCGCAGGCGACTTGTGTGCCTTCGTAGTTCCCGTGAAATGTTCGCTCTCTTCTGTCATGTAATGGTCGTTTTGACGAAATTATTCATCAAAGACCAAAAGTGACATAATTTCGGGGCTTGTCGACCTTGTGAAGATCGAAATGTGCTATCAGGACGACCTGAAAACTTTGTTGTTCTCACGACCTAAACTCAGGGTATAGGTCACTAGACTATCCGTTGAGTATGTATCCGTTGGCGTAAAATCCGGCGAGATCGTTTCGCGAAATTAGCGGCACATAGCCGTTAGGGCGAGTTCCTTGCGGTGGAAGGAGCCGCAACGGGCACACCCGGTGGGGCCCTTATAAATAGAGCGGCGGGGACCGGTGTTGACCGTCCCCTTCGTCTTCTTCCTCCTCTCGCCGTCTCCGCCGACGCCCTCGCACCTTAGCCACCGCGCGTTCCACAGCCAAGCGCCGCCTTAGAATCCTCAGCCTGTCACCGTCTGTCGCAGACCGCGCACCGGCTCCGCCATCCGTGCGCTGCTCCGCTTCGTATGCGCGTCAAAACCCTAGTGAACTTTAGATCCAAATCCACCCGAGCTCGAGAAATGGCGGCCGCGGCTCCCACGATCCCGTCCCCGGAGACGGTGTGGGATTCTTCGACAATGACCGAGGAGAAGATCCAGGGCCTGGTAGATCGCGGGCTCCTGAGGCCCAAGGCGGAGTTGGAGTGGAAGGCACCGACCGGCCAGAGGTTCCCGACGGAGGACGACAAGGAGCAGGTCGTCTTTGCTTCCTTCTTCGAGCGCGGGTTCAGCGTACCCGCTGGCGACTTCTTCCGGGGTCTTCTGTACTACTACAAGCTGGAGTTGGTACACCTCGTCCCCAACTCCATTACTGTAGTTTCGTCGTTCATTCATATGTGCGAGGCGTTCTTGGGATCCCGCCACACTTTGTGTTGTGGCGGTACTTCTTCAACGTGAAGTTCATCGGCAAGCGTACTGGTGTGGTCGGAGCGGTGATGTTCTGTCTGAGATCAGGTCTCAAGGCAGCATGGTTGGATATGGATCTACCAGACAACACCGCAGGGTGGAGGTCGGAGTGGTTCTACATCGCCGACCAGAAGCCGGCCCTCTCGAAGCGCACCGGGCACAAGCCCGTGAAGATAAACGAGTGGGACCTGCAACTCACCTCTCGTGAGATGGACGACATCAAGGAGCTGCTAACCTTGGTGGGCGACCTCAAGAAGGATGGCCTGACAGGAGGCACCGTGGCGATGTCTTTTTGTCGTCGTATGATTCAGCCGATCAAGGATTGGGTTCATCCGGCGTATGAGTATTGGGGTCAGACAGACCCTACTCGTGAGGTTACCTGCAAGGTCTCCAAGAGGAGATGGCGGCCAGGGTATCACAGATGTACACCGGGCGCATCCGGAACAAGAAGTGCCCAAAGGCGTATTCTCTCTCCCGACCTGCTGATCCTGTAAGTTCTGGGACAACGAGGTCGTAGCGACCTATCTTTTTGTTTCGTGTGTTTGGGGAAAGACTTCTTATATCCTGGTGCTTGTGTTTTGCAGGCTCGGAAGATGCAATTTTGGTGCCCCGCACCATTGCCAGCCGGCGAAGAGCCACGCCGGAAGTTAAGGTCGGAGGATTACCAGCCTCCGGCAGCTGCACTGTTGGAGAACTATCAATCAGACTCGTCAGTTGAGGCTGACGAAGATAGCGATGATGAGGGTGGTGATGACGTGGCGAGCCACCCAAAGGTGGGTAGTGCCACAAAGCCCAGGCGCAGGACAAGGGCGGCAACAGCAAAGCAGCCGTCCTCGAGGGCTGTTGCCAAGGCCGAGGCGGCGAAGACCGCCAAGCTCGAGGCGGACAAGAAGAAGAGGAAGAGGAGGGCGAGTCCTCCCCCGGCGGTCCAGACGCCGGTAATTCCTACACCTTTGACCAAGGAGGTCGAAGATGATGAGGATGAGGCCACCGATGATCCGCCGGTTGTAAAAGATCGTACGGCGAGGAGGTCGCTTAGTCCCGCGGCCAAGAGGCAGCGGGAGTTAGAGCAGAAGACAAACGAGGACGACCTCCGTCGGATGAGGGAGGCGCAGCGGGCTACCGCTGGTGCGCAGGCAAGAATGCCTGTGCAGGTAAAAGTGCGGCCCTTTAGGCCGAAGCTACGTGCCCCGGCCACTGTGAGGTAAGGTCGTAGCACTGAAGTTCTTTTATTTATTGGCTCTTGTATTGTGTTGATGAGGATTTATGTAGGTCGGATGTCCAACCCCGGAGCGCCTTGGGTGCTCAAGATTCACCTTCACGGACAAAGTCGTCCGACCATGAGGCCGGGTCTCGGGCTTCGGTTGATGGCACGGTGACGGGAGCTCCTCCGCCTGCCACTGAGGTCGGAATGCAAGGTTCCGTGGGCGATGTTGGGGCTTCGTCTTCTCCGCCTATTATCAACGTGGACCCCATCAACTCGGTGCCCAGCACATCGGCTCAGGGCCCAACTGCGGACCCGATTCAGATCGAGCAGCCGCAGGAGAACCCAGAAACAACCGGTGTGCAGGCACCGGGTTCGATGTCGACGGGGCCGACGTTGAGGCGTGAAGAGATTGACTGGACCGGTACCCCCTGGCAGGAGGATATCTTCGACGACAACGAGGATATGATGGCTGTTCGCTCAGCGATCTTGACGCTCAACCAAGCGCTTACGGTAAGCACTTTTCTTGTATTTACTTCAACAGCTTGTCTTGTGATTGTTTTTGATGACCTGTCTGCTTGTTTACTGTGAAGCAGTCGCTGGCGGACCGTGCCAAGGGCACGGCCGACCTGCTGAAGGGTGCTGCAGCCACGCAGCTACGGATGGTCGGGCTTGAGCAGGAGCTCAAGCAGGTCCGTGAGACGGCGGCAGCGGACAAGAAGAGGCTCGAGGACGAGCTGGTCGAGGAGAGGCGGAAGACCCAAGAGGCCAACTTGCAATTCAATGCCGCAAACATTGGTAAGACGGACTTTATTACAAGTTTTTCATCATCATTGTCTCGTGTTGCTGAGGACTTGACCTCAGAGCTTTGTTTGTATATTGCAGATTTCCACAGGCGAGAGGATGACCTCAAAAACGAGCTGAAGAACACCAAGGAGAAAGTTCGAAGCTTGGAGGTGAAGCTCCGGGAGGCCGATGCTGGTGCCGAGGAGCTGAAGCGGATGATGAAGGAGACCATAGACAGTGAGTATGTTGTATCTCAAAAGCTGGCTTATGAGAGATAGGCTCGAAGGGATCTTGAGGTCTGTCTTGAGGTAGCTTTGAAGGCGCTGCAGAATGACCAAGTGATCATTGCAGGACAAGAAGTGGAGCTTAACGACCTGAAGAATGTTGCCCATTTTACGATGGACATAATAGCGTCGCAGGTCGAGGGGGAGGAGCCCAAGCCTGCTATCGACCGTCTTCTGGCTGCGCCCGAGAAGCTGCTCGACCTTCTGAAGGCGACAAGCTTGGCAGCAGCTACGGAAGCGTTGGTCCGGGTGAAGTCCCACTACCCCGACGTTGACATGGTCAAGGTCGGAGAAGGCTCAGACGCGACGAAGGATCCCAATGTCTTGGAGCTTGAGGTGCGTGAAGCTGCTACGGCGGTAATGGACGCCCTTGATTATGAGGGTGATGATGGGGAGGAGTAGTCGTAGTCCTGGAGCTGTACCCCCTCCCTCTTCCAGTCATGTAAAACGTTACTTCATATCCTTCTTTTGTGTCCTGCATGACGTACTTGTTTTGTGTTTGCGCGAACTTGGTAGTCTTGAAGTGATGCGTCTTGTATCATACGCTGCTAACCACTTCTCACGGAGAGGCTGGCTTACCGACCACCACAGCTCAGCGGGGAGGCTTACGTGTGATCGGTGCGCGGGAGGGAGTCTAGGACTCAGGTTTTGCAACCTTTACGACCAAGCAGGCTCGCAACAACAGAAAGTAGGTAGTCAAGAGGGACGATGTCCTCGGGTCGAACAACCCATATGTTGGCTTGAGCCAAGCCCCCGAGCATGTCGAGGGGGAGGAACAGAAAATTTAACCCCCAGGTCTTACGACCCTTGTTTTGGGTTTGGCCAAGCCGCCGAGCATGTCGAGGGGAGGGTTTATGACATGGAAAAGGAGGAAGTAGAACTCGAGGCACAGCAGATGACTGCTTTAATTAATATTTATTGAAGCTGAAAAAAGTATGAGAAATACATAGCTGTAATAGAATCTATTCTACGGGTAGAATTGTCGTAGATGTTCCACGTTCCATGGGTTGGGTACGCCTTGCCCATCGCCCCACTGGAGGCGATATGTGGATGGGCTGATGACTTCGGTGATGATGAAAAATCCTTCCCAGGGGACAGAAAGCTTGTGCATGCCGTCGGTCTTCTGGATACGCCTTAGGACTAGATCGCCGACGTTGAAGGAGGTCTCCTTGACGTTGCAATCGTGGTACCGACAGAGTTACTGGTCGTGACGAGCTTGCCTCATAACGGCTGTCATTCTCTGCTCCTCGAGGCTGTCGAGGTCGACGCGACGAGTCTGCTCGGCTTCTCCCTCTTCGTAGAACTGTATGCGTGGAGCTCCGAAAGTGACGTCGGTGGGTAGAAAGGCATGCGGGTTAGAGGAGTAGAGGTCGTGCGAGGGCGCTTGGCGCGTTCGCAAACCTTGATCGTGTCGGAGAGCATGTCTTCGACGCGATCGAGCCCCGCGATCAGGTCGCTGGGTATGGGTGGGTGGGTTTTCTCCAGCAGATCGGATCCAACCTGCTGGTTGGTGGTGACCGCGTTGCTTTCGATGACGAGGCAAGCGGCTGGAGCGGTAGATTCCGCCGGCATGGAACCAAAGCAGATCTCGACGGGGTTGGCGAGGATGTCCGCCATGCTCTCCGGGAAGATGACGCCTTTGGTCGAAATCATCGAGTTGCACGAAGAACCTTGGATTCCTCCCCTATCTGGCGCGCCAACTGTCAGAGGTTGAGATCTGGACAGCCCACAGGGGGTAACCCCGGTGGTTTATTTGTTCGGCGGGGCGGAATCTAAGGCTAAGAACTCGAAGGTTGCGCACGAGCACACGGAACACAGAGAACACGGCGAGTTTATACTGGTTCGGGCCTCCGGAGAGTAAAACCCTACGTCCAGTTGTTGGTGTAGATTGCTTGAGGATTGCGCCTTTATAAGGGGTCGCCTCGTCCGCCTTATATTGGCCAGCGGACAAGGTCGGTTCCCAGACTCCTGGTCGGTTACGACTAGGAGACCTAAATCTAGTTCATTACAACACTTGTCATATCTGTCGATCTGCTTGGTCGGAATCCACCGATGTCTTGTCTTGCACGCCAAGTCTTGAAGTCGTTCTGGATTAGGTCGTCGGGGAATCTTCTGGAAGGTTTTTAGGAGGTCGTGTGGGCCGCCAACTAGGTTGGTTGGGCCTACTATCAGGTCGACTGGTCTTCTGGTAGGTCGAATCCACTTGTCGGGGACGGTCGTGAGCCTGGTCGGTGGGAACCCAGAGGTACCTATGTCTCACAAGAATAGGGATACATCCATTTAACATTCACATTAAAAATAAATACGAATACAGATATCCATATTGATGATTTTATCGAATACAAATTCGGATAATTCGGTAGACATCCGAATTATTGAACTGGAAGCCGCCTCCTCAGAAGGAAAACGTCATTTTAGTAAGGCCACCATGTTCAAGTCCGATCCGAACTGACTTCTCAACGCCTTCGCCTGCTACATTGAAACGCCCCTCTCGTTCGATCTCCCGATCCCACCACCGGAGGCGATGGCGGCAGTGCCGACGGTGAGGTTTCCGGTCTTTGGCCTTGTGCGAATGCTGGGCCTGGCCGCCGCGGCGGGCATCCTCTTCTGGGCCGTCCACTACCGCGGCGGCATGGCTCTGTCCACCGACGAGGAGAGCAAGCTCCCCATCTTCAACGTGAGGATCCTTCGCCCCCTGCCGATTTACCCTGCCTTTTCTCGTTTACGACGTTATATATTGAGTGCGATTTTGTTTCTTCTGCTGTGGGAGGGTTTGATTGACTCTTCCCCAGAATCGGATCGAGCAGTTTCCGTGTGGCCGAGTTCTTGGTTAGGTGATTGGTCGCCGCGAGTATGCAGTGTGTTTGTGACGTGGGTAGTGATAGAAGACATTAAAAGGTTTAGAAGAAATCCGCGGACCGCGGTCTGGTTATTGGTGTAGGGTTATTGGCATGGGGGAATTTAAAGACTGGAATGGGCGCGGCGGTGAGTTCTTTGGTAGTATTCGCTGATTAGAAGAAAGTTTTTTCTGCAGTCTAATCGTGTCTTTGGTGGTAATTTTGTGTACGTACATGCCTTTGCCACAAAAATAAAATATGTACTATACAAATACAAATGGATTTATTTCGTTTTAGTTTTTCTTCCCTTTCCACACATGTTAGTACATTGCGGTGTATTTCTGATGGTTAGAATGTGTAAAATCAGGAATGATGCTTCTAATTGTTTATTGATCTGCTGAAGAGGTATTTCGTAATGACAAAATCTCTTCCTCTCTGCCAGGTTCACCCTGTGCTGATGCTGATTGGTTTGGTAGCCTTGAATGGTGAAGGTCAGTACACACTCGCTCTTGACTCTTGAGCTGTGAATAATGTTGTGACATATTAATATTTCAGTGCATTGTTTCATTATACATTCACTGCAATATCAGCTAATAGATTTCCCAAAATCAGTAGGAGACACTGTCATTATCACATCTTGCATAAGCCATTACCAGTTTTCTTGATACATATGAAAATTGTGATTGCTCACTGGACCAACTTGCTAATGTGGGAAGTAGGATATCTCCGCAACATGATTCTAAGTATGTTTGTTTCGCCCAACTCAACATGTATTTAGGTAGCACTACTACCATACAAAAAGGTTCGAAAACCAAATATCTACATTTTACCCCAGCACCTAGCAAGTTACAAATCAAATCAGATTCCATATAATCTCAATTACATTCAATTATTAGGACTGGTTGTTTGAAGTTTTGTTTGGTAGCCCTATTTTTCCCTACCTAAACCGCAGCCGCTGATGCCTAGCATTTAGCAAAGACGATTCTGGTACTGTCTTCAAGGACCTTGTTGATTAGAATTCAGTTGAATTGTTTTGTAGATGTGAAATGAGTTTCTTTGGTACTGCTATTTCTCACATTTATGGACACAGTTTTTAATGGATTGGTTATTTTTATGAATGCAGCTCTTTTGGCCTATAAAACTGTGCCAGGAACCAAAAAATTGAAAAAACTAGTGCACCTTAGCCTGCAGTTCCTTGCCATGTTTTTGTGTCTAATTGGTCTCTGGGCTGTCTGGAAGTTCCACGACGAAAGAAAAATCGATCACTTATATACACTTCACTCATGGTTGGGTCTTACCTGCATCATCTTATTCAGCTTGCAGGTAGATATATGAACTTTGAACTCTTATGTCCAATTCTTTACTTCTATTTCATATTTCAATGAACAGGAGAAAAAATTCACATCAAAATGCCATCTGCCTTGGTCTTTTTCTTTGAATCTCTGCAGTGGGCTACTGGATTTTGGACCTTTTGGTACCCTGGTGGATCGAGAAGTGGCCGTGCATCTCTCCTTCCCTGGCATGTGTTCTTTGGTATATTCATCTATGTTCTTGCTGTCGCCACAAGTGTGAGCGGACTCCTAGAGAAGTCGATCTTTATGCAGAGCGCCAAAATGATTGGTCGCTTCTCTACAGAAGCCATGTTTATGAACTCACTGGGTATGCTGCTGGTAGTATTGGGCGCCCTTGTTATCCTTGCAATTGTTAGTCCTGGACATGGTAAGATCGACACATACCGAGGCTCTTCGGAGTAAGAGGAAGTGGTAACAGTGTAGTTTCTTGAGCTGCAATTTTTGCCAGTCACTGAGCGCATTGTATGTACATGTTGTACCCAGAATTGTGATTTTGTTCCTCTGACATGGATAGTCAGTCTTGAGGATAATTTATTTCCTGTAACCAGTGGTTCACTTCATTCCAGTACCATATTTGTGGATCAAGCCGATAGAAATTACAGCCCAGACTTATCTGTAGTCTGTAGAGCAGACTCCAATATACTCCTACTTTGGTTTTTACATTGGAATATGGGATATAATAAGTACTGTAGAGCTTTGCTTTGGATGATCAGAGATTACATTTACTTGAGTTGTTGACACAGTCTACTCCCTCCGTCCTGAAATGATTGTCGCTTTCCCGAGAAACAACTTTGATTAAATATATATATATATATAATATTAATATTTATGGTACAAAGTTAATATCATTAGATAAATATTTGAATCTAATTTTTTTTATAAATTTTAAAATGATTTAAATGTTGCACTTAATTGCTACAAACTCGGTCAAACTTATGGTACGGAAATCAACAATAATCATTTTGAGATAGAGGGGAGTATGGTGTAAGTGTTGTTTTTCAGTTCATACGATCTGATTTTTTGAATAAAAATGCGGTATATATGGCCCTTTTAGGCACGGAGAATTGTTCTAAAACGTGTAGCTTAGGTATTTGGATTCTGGTACTGTCTGTCGATCCTAACGAAATACATACAATTTGTTAAACTACTCAACAATCAAGGTAGCAAACCCAAGCTCTAAACGTGCATATGGCCATATGCTTCTGCAATTACAAACTCAATCAAACACCTAGTTGATTAGGTCAAAAAAAGTTCTAGATCAACCTGCAGTGATACGCAAATGCTCTGCAACGGTTGCTCGGATCACTGATCGCCAAAACATGTTCACCAAAGATGACAACTAGGAGAAAATACGAGTAGGACTTCCCAGAATACATGTTACCATGTACAGACTCAGCACAATCATTGGCGATGATCTGACAGAAGACATCTTTACATACTACGCAGACATCAGTTGGACGCCACATTAACTGGTTACCTACTCCTAAGAGAGAGAGGACTAATCCTACAGCTGTATAGGGCGATAGGAAGGAAATGCCAATCCAACGTCAGTTCAAATATCCTACTACATAAATGCACGAGCCGCACTGCACCATGTGAGCAAGCCAGTCACTTTCATCACACCCTGAGTACACCATTGACGAAGGAGGGCCTTTCTGAACCTGCAGGGGGAAAAACAAGTTATTAAATCTACATCCTAACCCACTTATCATTTTTTAGTAAGGTTTGGTTCTTTTGAGGTACAACTGATAAAAGGTCAACTTTCGAAACATGAACCATGCAATCACCTAATTAACCTTGTAGAATTTTATAGGAGCAAGTCCAACATTAGCTAGATAAACAGCAGGTGTTATTGACAATTGGCAATCTTGTAGAATCGTTTTCAGCAACAACTGGTTAATATGTTTTAGCAGTAATACAAGCCAAACTGTTAACATACGGAAACCATGTCTTTTTGAATATTACCAGCATAGCAATATTAATAATAATATGTTTTCTTCCAGCTTCCAGTGGCTGCTATAATATGTCAAAAACTATTGGAGATATTTTCTCAAACTGCTAATATTGGATTGAATTAGTGTACATCTTCATTCCATGTAATGCTACTTTTAAAATGAAATTATATACCTAAAATATTAGCATTACAGTTTCACATTGAGGAAAGCTTTGCTTTCCATCAACACAAAGCACAAAAACAGTACGCAACTGGATATAACAATTTGAGTAAACTGCCAACTCCAAGAATGTCAAGCATCAGCAGTCAGCAGATAATTTCAAACATCAAGCCAAATCAAGAAAAAAATTCAGACAAAGCAAAGCAGGCCAAATTCAAACCATATGCTATTAGAATTTCCACAAATCTGAACCCTACAAATCTTAGCATATTTAACTGGAAAGTACATGGTGCAAGATAACACCATTTCCAGTAATGAAAATACCTTATGTTGATGGGTGAGAAGTTAATGCTCCTTTGCAACCATTGTCCCATTGACATCTGCTCCTCCAACTCTGACCTTGCGCTTCTTTGAACCACTTACAGCTTTTGCAGATGGATTGGCGGATGTCCCAACTGCTGGTACAATGCTGTGTTCTTGAGATTCATTTTGTGACACAGGTGCTACATTATCTGGTCTGCCTGCAGAGAAGTCAAGCAACATTTAACACTTGTGCTTGAGAAGGTTGCAGCCATGCTCTAACATTAGAAAAGATATATCCTATGTATGCAAATAGAGATGTACCATATGCTGAATATGCAACAGGGCGTGTAAACTTTATAGGAGTAAAAGCTGTACGGGTGCTTTGACAAGATTTGATGGCAGTGATAAGATGTTTCTTCGACCTTATGATTCCAATCATACAAGAGTTACCTGTAGCTGCAAACACCATATTGAACTATTAGTTAGATGATGAATTGAAAAGCCAACAGATTCATCGGTGCTTGATTTTAAATCATGATCAAGGGAACATAAGATACCTAATACTGATTTGATCACAGCACGAGCTGCATTCTGCTGTGCATCCTTCTTGTTGGGTGCAGATTCACCAGTATAGGTATTCCCATCAAACACCACAGATCCAACAAACAGGGTGAAGGGCTCTTTGAGACACTCTTCAGAGTACAAGGGCCGAGCGGTTTTCGTCTTGACAGAAAATTCATAAAGAATTGATTTGCAGAACACCGCATCCTGAACAGAAGAAAAAGAACATATACACTAGGTGCAAAAATACAGTTTTTGAAAGATGAGATATTGCAACCCAAAAAATATAAGTACATAGTCACACAACACTAAAATGGTAATGTTATGTGAGCATTAGCATATCGAGCATATCATACAAAAGAGATTTTCTTTTATTTTTTCTGGAGAGAGAGAGAGAGAGAGTAGAAGGCGGTACACTCAAAACACCACACCCGGACCACACGGCACACAAAGGCACACATATGTGTCCAGCAAACAATCCAGAAACTTATTGGAGGCATCCTCAAGTTCTTAATTTTAGGGCAATTTTGGAAACACAGAATGAATGTTTTTCAATACGCACAGCCACGGATGTGGGCAGTGCTGTGTGTCAGTGTGCGATAGCTGAGGATGCCAAACTTTGGGTTCTCAGGGGTGTGTGTGCCTAGTGCAGTGATGTGTGTGTACAGGAATGAAAAGAGAAGATACCTGATCAATCAGCCCAAACACATCTTTAACATCACCCTCTTCTTCAGTTGGTGCCAATATCTCATAAGCCACTCTTGCAGCATCCTGCTCTGCTTCCTTCTTACGACTGAAACTACCAGTTGATGAGAACTGCTGACCACCCACTTCCACTATGCATCTGAACTTAGGATGATGATGCTCGCCTTCAAGCTCAACATTGTACATCGGCAGTTTCTTTTGTGTTCGCACAGCAAACTCTTGCAAGCGGTTTTTATGCATATATTTCTCTGTGCAAAACAAAACCACCAATCTATAAAATATCCTTATTAAGGAAACTGTAAGTTCATTCTTCAGAAGTCACCAACAGAAATTATAGGCAGATTGAGATATTTAAGATCAATGTATATAAACAAAAATCCCAATAGTTCTTGTAATTTTATTTGATCAGCCATAGACAGAAAACCCAAAAGCAATCATATAAGTTAAGTAAATCTGGATAAATTAGTACCAGTTAAGTGTTTGACCCAAAACCTCTTTGCAATTTTTACAACACAACACTGGTAGGAATAACAAAATGTTGTTAGATGTCTAATTGGTTATCAAGTTGGTTAGCTACAGCCTCCAGATCATATGAGCCACATAGCATTGGTCAGTGTTACCCAGAGACCCGAGTTCTAAAATTTAGTCAACTTGGATCCCAAGTGATATTTGCAAGCTGAATCAGACACCAGCGCCGGAGTCAGATTCCTACACAGTGCCTGGAGTATAGGTAACACTGGTACCAAAGATGTCGGTGGGTTGGATACATAGCAGTAGCTTATGCAACAGTTTAGAGTTCAGTCAAATTTAGGTAGAATTAGTGATTGTGTCCAGTAAAAATAAAATTGATAAATGATAAGTTTAAGAAAGTATAAGAGACTACCATCTCATAGGAGGTTTATTATACTCTTAAATTAGGTTTTTTTTTAGGGAACTCTTAAATTAGGTTGAGCACGCAAACTTATTCAAAGAAATACATCTGTCACACTGTTTGTTATGTCCCAGCTCCTTTAGTTTCCTCATCACAATTTGAATGACTATCTCCACCTTCTAATACCTTAATCACATTCACAACAACCTATGAACATCAAATCTGTTCCGTGACATCAGTAAGAACTATGGCCACTGAAATTGTTAGAAGTATTTGAAAATTAACATATAAATGTAAACTTAACCCTCCGTAGGGGTTAAAAAATACAATTCCAGCCACGATGGATGCAGTTAAACAACGATGATGAGACAACATCACACAAACAGGCAGTAGTAGCACAATGCGAGTAAAGGGTATCAGCCTTCTGAACAGCTACAGGCAGCGGTGGGGCGGCCGGGGCTCAAGCCCCCCCTACCGCTGGTTCTGCCATGGAGGGCCCCCCACCCCTCTCCATTTTTTGTGGGGAAATAAGGAAGAAGAAGAGGGGAATGAGGGAGGAAGAGGAAGAAGAAGAGGGAAGAGCCCCCCTAAATCCTAAAGCTGGCTTCGCCACTGGCTACAGGGAAGGGGACCAAGGCCAATGACCAGTTGCCAGTCTTACTCCAAAACAATTTAGGGGCAAAACGTGTGATGAAGGACGCGTAGTGTTAAATTATGTCACCATGCACGCTAACATACAACACAAACCTGCTGCTACTGAATTCAATATTCCATAGAAGTTTCACAGTAGTACGAATTCAGAACATAGCCACCTATTTACCAGTAAAAAAGAGGATATAATTTGTTCTATGTCCAAATCTATATGAGCATTGTCTACTTGCCCCCAAAGAGGATACAATTTGTTTCACAGTAGTAAGAGCCCCTTTGGTCGGGCTTCTCCAACAATTTTTTGCGAAGCCCTACCAAAGGGATTTGAGCAGCCATTAGGTACCTTTCTAAAACAGCTTCAGCTCTACAAGAGAAACTATTCCACCGGAACAGCCGCAGCTGTTTCAATCACAGCCACATGTCTGCCAAAGGGGCCCTAAGAATTCAGAACAGTTTGTTTTATGTCGCAATCTATATGAGCATTGTCTACTTGCCCCTCCAATGCCCCCCACACCCAACGCACCCTCGGCTCCACCTCGGGTTCCTTCCGTCCGCAGACCCGCTACGCCTCGATCCAGTACCCCAGGCCATAACCGGCCTCGCGAGAGGAGTGGTCGGCCACCAGGGACCCTGCACTATGGGGCCAGGAGACCCTGGGCCAGGCGTCGAACAAACGGCCTCCTACCCTCGCGAGGCGATGGTGCCTCCCCAAACCATGGAAAAGGGGGAGTGCGAAAGGGGGAGGGGCGCTCACCGGGGATGACTGGAGGCGGGGCGGCGGTCGCCTGGATGCCCTCCATCGCGGTGGTGGCCGCAGCCGCCTCGACGCCCTCCATCGCGGTGGTGGTGGCGGCGGTCGCGGTAGCCGCCATCTCGCTGGCGGTGATGGGGACGACGGTGGGATGGGATGAAACTTGGGAGTACCTTCGCGAGTCTCTTGTTTCTAGGAAAGTAGCTTTTTCCGAAGCACCGAAACAAAGAAAACAAGGAAGAAACAACTCTCCTTTAAAAAAAAGGGAAAAAAAAAGAAAACGCAAAAAAAAAATACACTGAAGTCCTCTTAATGGGCCGTTCAATTCACTCATATGGGCCTTAATGGGTAGCGCATTTAGTTTTTCCCGTCGCCAGGCTTCGTGAAAATTGAATTTTTTTTATATTTATTTTCCCAAGATTTTAAAAAATAAATGACGCGTTGAAGATTTGTCAAAACTATACTATTACCGCCATGCCATACAGCGTTTGGCTCCCTGCTGTCGTATAGTATGGCGTTCAGGGCCCTAAGCGCCATACGGTACGGCATTTAGGACGCTGATCAGTCGTTTGACCGGGTGCAGCACCTAGCGTCGTATGTATGGCGTCAGGGTCCTAAACGTCATACCATACGGCGTCTGCACCGAACGACGTTTGCAGGGGTGGCAGGCCAGCAAACGTCGTGCTATATAGCGTTTGGTTCCCCTCCCTATAAAGTGCCGAATTTTAGTCGAAAATATCACAATAATTCAGAAAAAAGAAAGAGGAGGGTGGAGAGGAGAAGGGAGTGAGGGGAAGGTGGTAGAGGTGCGAAGCTCTGCCTGTTTTTTCGTCTCGTTAAAGGTAATTTGCTAATCTTAACTCTGTTAATCCACGCACTTAGATAAATTGAGGATGTAGTTAGTGTAGATTTAGGATGTTCTCCGGGGAGTTCTCGTACAACTAAACTAGATTAATTAGGAATGTTGTAATGAAATTTCTAAATTCCCTAAGGTATGTTAGGACTAGGTAAGGCACATGGTTAGGTAGAAGAAGCGTCGTACATGCCATTACAAATTGTGTGTCTGTTTCATGTACGTCTCATGTTAAGTAAGTGATCAAATTAGCAATTTCATACATTCTAGTTAAGTAAAAAACTAAAAAAAACAAAAAATCTAACGCCATATCATACGGCGCTAGTATGGCGCTAGAACCTAAACGTCGTACCATATAACGTTTAGGCCCTGCAAACGCCTGGCTCCCATTTTGACGTTTGCATGGGTGCAAACGCCAGGCGGTAGGAGGCTAAACGCCGTACCATATGACGTTTAGTTCAGACACCATAGATGTCATATGGTACGACATTTGGATTCGATTCCAGATGACACGTCACCGAATGCCATACCACACGGCGTTTGGCTCCCTGCCGCTGTGTGGTACGGCGGCAATAGTACAGTTTTGATAAATCTTCAAAGCGTCGTTTATTTTGTAAAATTGTGGAGAAATAAATATAAAAAAATTCTGGAAAATTCGACCGCTTCCTTTCCTTTCTCGATCACCACCTCCACGTTTGGTATTATTCCTCTGCAGTCCTTCCGTCTCTTGCTTGGCTCGTTCCGCTCCTCGGCCCTCGCTGCTCCCCAAGGGAAATCCTCGAATCCTTCGAGACGCCGGCCCAAGGGCGGCAGAGGGAGAAGCCGTGCTCCGCGGAGGGGTTAGGGTTCCGTCCTTCCGCTTACCTCGCAGCTCGCACCGCCGATTCGTCGGTTTCTCCCGGCCGGAACGCGGTATTCCTCCTGGTGAGTTTTGTGGCCGTTTCTGCGGGCACTTTTGTTTCGGAGGAGATCGATGATGTTGTGGTGCGGGGCGCGTGGGCTCGTCGCGAGTCGGTTCCGGTGGTGCGCTGGTGCTCTTGAGGCGGAATCTCTGCGTGCTGTTGTGCCGATGGGCTGATCCAGCTTTGGCGAGTTCCGAGTTGCAGTTTATGTTCCCCTCCTCCTTTTCACTCTTTTGTTCAGCCCCATTTCTTCCATTTGCAGCCTGCTGTTTATTCTTAGCTCGCTTGGTTGGTTCAATCACATAGCGCTAGTTTTTTGCGATCATGGCACTAGTTTCCAAGCATTAAACATCACGGTTTGAGCTATTGCCTTTCTAGATGGGAGTACTTCACGGCCCGATCCATTTTGTGTATACGATGAATTTGGTGTAAACTAGGACCATTTGTTTCAATCGTAATTTTGGCTAGAACTTGACCGTTTCTTTCGGCTGATTTTGATCAGCGAGTAGTTGGGACAGACTTAGTCTAATGCAAGTGCCGTTCAATATGTTCTCCATGTACCTAATCGTTTAGTCAATCTTCAACTTGGTAGGACCTATGATTTCAGAGCCTTGACCTTTACTTCAATTTCTCTGGTTCCATACGGCGATGCTTTGCTGTGCTCCTGCTGAAACTGTTATTAATTCACATTTCTGCTTCTTGACTGCTGTGGTGGCTTAACTTGTTTCGGTGAAGGTTGGAGGAAGAGGAGAAGGGCCACAGGATGGATAGGAACCAGGAGCTGGAAGAGGTGGTCCCAAATGACTCGGACCCTCTTCTTGGGAAGGAGAACAAGGAGCCGGAGTCATCATCATCAGTGGAGCTGTCTGCACCACAACCAGCAACTGTGACCCCGTTGGAGATTGAGGATGAGGAGACTGATGGCTCTTCTGCTGCGTGCTGCCGCATTTGCCTTGAGAGCGAGTCTGAGATAGGTGATGATGATCTTACGTGCTATTGCTACCTCAGTGCAGTTTTCTTATGTCGGTTAAATCACGTATTTCGATTTTGGGGATGCTTTTTGTCTGGTCCTAATTTCCTGTCTGATTGTAGCAAGAAGGAAATGAAGTATGATCACACTTTTTGGGTTCTTGCTCACTTTGTATGGTTATCCAAAAACAGTCCTATCTACTGCATTTTCTTGTGTGTCTAGTTGAATATGCAATGATTTAAGATGCACACTAGCAAATGGGATTTGGGAATGATCTCTGATCTGATTATCTGAACCATGCCAGATAGGACAAATATCAAGTTAAGGTCATGGCATTAACTAGGACAACGTGCAAGACGCACATCTGAGCTGACTAGCTTACAAATTGTTCTCCTTTCAACATCTAACAAGAGTAACTTATTTAACGATTGTCCTGGAGAAGCTCAGCAATGCTTTTGTGACTTTCAGCAAATTACAATGAACGAATATCATTTTCTCATGATGGACATAAGCCATTTTGGTTTTCAGCATTGTTGTGTGGAGTAAGCAATTCTTTTTTCACACATCAGGATGTACATTGG
Organism: Cenchrus fungigraminus; assembly: GCA_036936925.1. NCBI lineage: Eukaryota > Viridiplantae > Streptophyta > Magnoliopsida > Poales > Poaceae > Cenchrus > Cenchrus fungigraminus. The sequence continues at coordinate 73,523,403 of CM072768.1, read as the reverse complement.
GCTAAATATTTCTTTTGTAAAAATGATTTATTGGGCTATTAGTTGAATGCTTCACTTTTGCTACCCAATCAACAAAAATTGATCTAACTGTAAGCTTCTGCACTCTCGTGCATTTTCCTTTGTTTTGTTTTTTGCTGCAGGTGATGAACTGATGTCACCTTGCATGTGCAAAGGAACTCAACAGTTTGTTCACCGCTCATGCCTTGATCACTGGCGTTCTGTTAAGGTATGAATGGTGTATTATATTTTGCATTCCAGATTCTCTCGAAACATGTGATATCTGCTTTTGCTTCCCCTTGTCAATGCTACATATCTTTAGATTGGTACCTTCCACATGAATACATCAGTACTATATACAAAAATGCACATACACTGGTTGAAGTGATGTTAATGCAGTTTTTGTTAATTTGGTCACGTGTTCTGTACAAATTATAGGTCAACAATGCAGCCTAGATGTTTATGCTCCATAAATGCACAAGAAACTTGCTGTTTTCTTCATTAACCAATTTTTGTTTAATTGGCAGATTCTGGCATAATTTTTTTGACATGTAACGGCAAATATGCTGCCCATTAGAGGTTGAGCTGCATCTCTCCAGGCTATTATATTTCAGCTTGGTTCAGACCAGAGGATACACTGTAGAACAATGTGTTGGTTACAATTTCTGTTCCACTTAAGTCTAGGATCACAACTTGCTTTTACGAACCTTCGATGATTTGTTGTAGACTACGGATACAAGTTTTTTAATATTATCTCATCATTAAGTAGTCTTCTAATTCAGATATGATGGTAAGAAAAAGAGAAGTTATATTGAACTGTATCTTTATGCTATGTAGGAAGGATTTGCATTTTCCCACTGCACAACATGCAAAGCTCAGTTTCATCTCAGGGTGGAGACTTGGGAGGACAACTCATGGCGTAAAATGAAGTTCCGGATCTTTGTTGCAAGAGATGTGCTCCTCGTATTTCTTGCTGTACAGCTTGTAAGTTTTTATCATTTGAAATCCCCTGAATTTTCGTACATGCTTCTTTCACAAAATGAAGTTCAACATCTTCATTGGCATTTGAAAGCCCTGAATTTTCATACATGCTTCTTTCACAAAATGAAGGTCAGCATCTTCGTCACTAGAGATCTTCTCCTTTCACTTTTCATATGCAACTTATTTTTAGTTACTACATTTGAAAGCAATGTTATGCCCCCTAGTCATTATCTGTTGTGGACTGATTATTGACGACTATATGAGCAGGATAGATCGGCTACTTGCCCTCCCGCAGGAGGCTCTGAGACGCACTTCAGTTTTCCTAGTTGCTCCGTTAAACAATGAAAAGACATCACCCAGACCTTCAATTTTTGTTGCATTATTCACACAGTTCTTACAGAAAATGGGGCATTTCGATGAAGAGAAGGATTTATTTGTTTGTTGTTTTACTCAATTGTTGTCTCAAGGCTAATATGTAATAAAAATAGACTTGTACTTTAAGAAAAACAAATGCTAGGTCGATTTGTTCTTACATCCAAGTTCAAGCAAGCAAAACCACTTATATGCATTATTTTTTCTTGTTGCAGACTATTGCTATTATTGGTGCAATTGCATACTTTCTAGACAGGGATGGAAGTTTCCGGAACAGTTTCAGTGATGGCTGGGACCGCTTCTTGTCAAAGCACCCAATACCATTCTACTATTGCATAGGTACACAAATAATCTGTTTTCCTATCCATTGTCACAATGCATCTGTATTTTGTTGATGTTTGGATTTGAATTTTAGTTCCTATACAGAACAACTTATTATTCCTCGGTCAAATTTGAAGTGTATCATTACCTCATGTTTGAACTGCAGGTGTTGTAGTTTTCTTTGTGCTGCTTGGATTCTTCGGGTTGATAGTGCACTGCTCATCCTTCAACGACCACCAGGATCCATGCCTAGCTGGGTGCCGGAACTGCTGCTACGGTTGGGGCATCCTGGACTGCCTGCCTGCTTCCTTGGAGGCATGCTTTGCCCTGGTGTTGGTTTTCATCGTCGTCTTCGCCATCCTGGGCATTGCCTACGGCTTCCTGGCGGCCACCATGGCCGTCCAGAGGATCTGGCAGAGGCATTACCACATCCTGACAAAAAGGGAGCTCACAAAGGCAAGGAACTCCCCCACAAATCAGTGTTCATATTGAATCAAGAAGTAAAATGTGAACACTTTGTTGATCATCCATTCAAATCCTAAAGTATTCAATCATATGAGTCCTATCAGCCTTGATAGTAATGCTGCTGCAAATTTCGCAAGGGGTTTTCTTGATCTTGTATTCCTTTCTGATATGCAGGAATACGTGGTGGAAGACCTTCACGGCAACTACACGGCGCCAAAGCTTGACCCGGAGCACGAGGAGCGGCTGAAGATGCTCAAGCTTCTCTAGAGAGAGGCCGAGAGGTGCCTGCCTGAAAAATGCCTCATGGCTACCACATCAACATGACAACAGGGCCCATCCTCTCTCTTACCAGATCGTACAAGGAACGGTCACCTTAAGACTTCTATTAGGCTACTGTACATATGAACATCCTTGCTTCTACAACCGAACACCATCCTGCTGAACCAGAGCTTCTGCTGAGTTTTACGTTTTGCCTTTTCGGTAATCTTCGCCAGACCACGTGTAGTAGTGCTGTGATGTGTGCCCTCTGCCTCGCTCCTGGAATTGAACGGACTGGACGATTGAAAATCTCTTGTCTGAATTAATCATGTTGCGTTTTTTGGCGTGTGGATAAGATCCGCTCTATGCATCTAAATATGTACTAGTGTACAGCAACTGCGTGCTAATAGCAATTGTCTTCAGTCTTATTGCATCGATTACTGTTACCATTACATATTCAGTACATCACAGTTTTTACACTGCACATACTTTCACTCGCTCACACGATAGTCAATCAGAGCACAGAACACACCAATGGCTGTCATCCTCCGCCCGTGCCGGTGACGCCGAGGTCGGGCTTGCCGTCCTCTGTGCCAGCGCCGAACACCGGTCCACCCTTGCCCGCGGCGTCCTCCACCGTTTCCTCCAGCTTCCTGACGGGCACCCCGCGCTCGTCCTCGCCCGACCGGACCTCCATCCTCGGAGCCTGCTGCTCCTGGGCAGCGCCGCCACCGGTGGCAGTGGCCGCAGGCGCCGACGACGTGTAGGTGGTCGCCGTGAAGGCGCCCTTCGGCTGAGCTCCCTGCGCGCCGGACATGATGACGCGCTCCTGCGCTGCGTGCTCTTCGATCTCTGCGCTTAGTCGCGTCGCTTGCCGGCGGTGGTGCTCGAGGTCGAGGGGGCCTCGGTGGCTGGTGTTTTTCTTTTTACAACATCGGTGCCGGGTGTTGGCTTGCTTCAGAAAGTGCCTTTTGCGGTGACGTGTCGCGCGCACGTCTACTGAGCTGCTGCCACGTGGTGACGTGGAGCCGGTGGCTCCAGAAGCGGTGCACGTGTCCCACGAGTCGCGAGGACTGCCCCCGGCGCACGCGGAGGGCAAGCATAAGTGTTTTTTTTTCCTGACTGTACTGGAGGACGAAGACGCTGGTGACGTCGAGGAGTATCACGTCTACGTCGACTTGTACTAGGAGTCGTCCTTGCCCATCGTACACACCATCGGTGATAGAGTGCACAAGTAAATTATCATAAATTCTTTAAGTTTTCTATTCATGTAAGTAAATTCATTTGCTGACAAATTCGCTACATTTGTAATAGGTAGTCGCTAAAGGGTGCAAAGACTGCACACATGGTGTGGGAGCCTAAGGGTGTGTTTGCAAGGGTGGCCGAGGCCAGCTCGGCCCGTCCGTCAGGGCTAGGCCAGTGTGAGCACGGCTACAATGGTGCAACATCGCGTGTTTGTCCCCCGGTCCAATCTAGCCTGGTTCTATTGGGATTGTGTTTGCGTTCTAGCAAAAAATATCTGGGTACTCTACACTAGATATTGTGGTATGTTTACCCCTGCACAGGAAACTTTTTGTCCTTATCGGCATTTCATCGAGCTTACGTCTCTACAGACCATGGCCGCCGGCGAGCTTAGCCATCGCTTGCGCTCGGCTAGACATCTTTACCACCTCGACGACGTCTTGGCCTCGCCCTACCTCGCGTCGGACGAGCCCTGCGTCGCCATGGTCACCGTCACCGTGGCGTGGGGCTTGACGTCAGACGCCGCGGGCTCCTCCATCACGGACGAGAAGCTCGCCGCGGTGGGCTGATGGGTGGCGGCAGCGCAGCAGGCGAGGAGCTGGATGAGAAGGAAACAGCAACATCCGGGACGAGCCGCGGTGGAGGCGACACGATCTGCGGCGAACTGGCGTGGGCTCTAGTGCACGGAGGTGGCGGCGTCACATGTCCACGCGCCAGTGGACTCGATGCAGCGGTCGAGGAGTGGCGCGGGAGGAGGCGGAGGAACGGGAGGGAGAGGCGGAAGGCGAGGGGTGCTCCCTCGCGGCGGCGGCGTTGGTGGCCTCGAGACGAAGGTGATTCCATCCTCCACGAGCCCACGCGAGTCGGTCGACGCGCTTCACTCAGCCAGGCTCCGAAGAAACGCAGGAAATCGGCGTTTCTCCAGGGCCAGGCCGCGACGTCATTTTTTGCTCCTGGGAGCCGGGCTCGCTCACAGTCCAAGGCCACAAACATGGGAGCTTGCACCCCACGAGCGCAAGGCCGTCCAGGGCCACCCTCGCAAACGCACCCTAAGTTAGCCCCTCGTGTAGATGCTTGGAATCACACGTCCGAGGGGAACAACGTCGTCGTCGAGCAGCGACCCCACGACGATGCGGCCTAGAGTGTACCTATAGTGGTACTTGCTAAGGACTCGGACGCGCGTGACGTACATGCCACCCGAGCCTTGCAGCAACCAGCTGACGCCTCGGTGTTGTACACCGTCTGACGGGATCAGAACTACGCCACTGTGGTAAGTTTGTGAGTACAAATTCATCAGACTTTGATTATTTTCGGTCATACTAATCCATCTTATGTTGGACAATGTGATATGCTTCATGAGGTGCAGCAGCCGGCGGAGGGCGCGCGTGCGAATTTGCTCGAGATGGCAGTCACGCAGCACCAGCGGGTGTACGACAGCCAGATCGACGTCATCAGGAGGTTCAAGCGCGAGGTGAACTTCCTCGGCTACGATGCTGCTCTGGCTCCGTAACCCCTCGTCCTCCAGCAACTCCACCTCCACTGCTCATTCGTACCACGCGTCGTCGTCCGCCACACGGACACCGCACACCATCACTCTGTCGGCTCCGACCATGTACGTGTCACGACCGTCTGGTTTGCACACCGGTACACTTCTTATGTTCATTCTAGTTTCCACACATGTTGTGTTGTTATGCGTTCATGAGTGACATCTAATCTTACAGGGAGACCACCGATACCGGCGGGACCGGGACATTCATCTCCGGCAGGCCCTTCACCGACACATACTCTGCCACTATCACCTATTTTCCGGCAGTCTTTTCGGCCACATATCGTCTAATAGCCCCACTTAGGTGACGACCCTCATTCTATCTCCAAACGGATATGCTCTTGAAACGAAACATGCTTACCAAATTATATTCAATGCAGTTTACACTTCCGATGCCTTGCCTGACTCCGTAGCAGATGACTTGTCGTGCTCCTACGAGGACTTATTCCGGAGGAGCGGAACCTGGAGGTGCTTGGAGCTACGCGGTTAGGAGGGGCACCTTCTGAGACCCAGCTGGCGCAGGAGGAGGCAGTGGCGTCAGGATTAGCGACGACGCATGAAGACGTCCGGAGCGGCAGTGGTAGCGTTTGGACCAACCGCGGCGGTCGTAGCGTTTGGACCAGCCGCGGCGGTGGCATCTAGATCGGGAGGAGGCTTAGTGACACCGGCCCCGACGATGTTGCACGACGTCGCGTGCCACTACTGGACCCCTTCATGTACCCTAGCAACCACACGGGGGTAGCATAGCAGGCAGTCGCGAGGATGAGGTATACCGCCGCATCAAACGACGGTTGGAGCTTGCCGGCCTAGGTGCCCAGCCGCCGATCTTAGGCTCCAACCGCCGTTTTAAGAGACACGGCGGTTGGACCTGACCGCCGTTTAAATGGCGGCGGCGGTCTAGTTTTTAAAATTTTGGTTTCCGACATTTATATTTATGAAAAAACTTGAAAAAAGTATATAAAAAAATTCCAGTGAGTCCGACCGCCGGGCTGTGAAAATTCCCGGCCCATGTCAGCCCGTTCAACGCCACAACACAAGCGGTCTCGCCCGAGGCGATACTTCTGTCCCGACGGGTAAGGCCATCCACCCTCTCGTGCTCCTCGCAGACGGAGACAGCGACAGCGCCAGGCGCCGCCCTCTCCTCGCCATCGGCGGCGACAGTGGTTGCCTCTCCACACCCCTAGGTGCTGGCTCAGCCCCCTGTCGTACCCTCTCCTCCGCAGCGTCCTAGCGCTCTGCGTCCGCTTCAATCTGCCATTTTCCTCTCGAATCCACCTCGTAATAGATCTGGTCGGTCTCGTTGCGTTCCGAGCTAGCTGCTGAGCTAACTCCTGAGCTGCGCTCCGCTTGCGGCTTGAGGCGCCAGATCTGGGACGCGCCTGGCCTGCAGAAGCAAGCGCCACCCGCCCGAAGGAGTCTAAAATTGTTTCCATTCGATTCGATTTTTTTCCAGGAGTTCATGGCACTGCGTGATTTCGATTTTTTATTCCGGTAGTTAGGGGGATTCCGGAAAGGAGAGTTTTGGTTGACTCATGCTCCCTAACCTGGAGCCAGATCTAGTCGGCTGCTACCGTGGATGACGGGTAGCTCGATTCTGATCGTTGTTTGTTTGTTTGTTTGTTATATGTGACTTTATTGGAAGTTCGTTTATTTGCATGCAGTTTTGGGGTACTCCCTCCGTCCTATAATAAGTGCAATTCTAATTTTTTTAAGACCGATTAGTGGTGAAATAAAAAGACTCTAATACCCTTATTAGTTTGCCAAATACAGTAAGTTTTGCCATGCAAATCAGATGTGACCACTTAATTTGGAAGGTAATTAGATCTATTTTCTACAATTGCATTCTTTGTGGGATTTTTTTCAAAAGTTAGGATTGCACTTATTATGGGACGGAGAGAGTATTATTTTTCCTGATCTTCTAATTTTACTTGTGAATCAGCAAATCTGAATCCATAGACACTGGCCACTGTAAGACAACTAAACAACATATAATTGTTTGTTTGTTATGCGACTTTTGAGTTAAAAAATGGCAACAAAACTGGAAGTTCGTTTATCTGCGTGCAGTTTGGGCCATTATTTTTCCTGATTCTTCTAATTTTACTTGTGAATCAGCAAGTCTGGTTCCCATAGGGTGCACACTGGCCACTGTAAAACAACTAAACAACATATAATTTGCACTGAAACAATAGACGTACATAAAGCCCTGAACTCAAAGGGGATGGAAGCCATATACTCAGTATATAGTATTTTACGCTTGCTGATTCCTGATGGTTTTGCTTATGTATGCACACCCAATGGTGCAGGACTATTGTGCAAGCAACCAAACACACCCTAAATATTAATGATGAAACTGAACACTAGGGAATGACTTTCCGATTAATTTGGGGAAAAGAATCCTCTTTGAAATGGAGCTCTTAAGATATTTCTTTCTTTTGAAACCAAGAACGTTATTTTGTTTCTCTGATATGACAAGGAAATTTATCAATTAGATATTACCTTGTACTTAAATGTATGACATTGAGGATAAGCTCAAGAGTTCGAAAATGAACTAAATAATTTGCCCTAAACTTACATTTTAAGAAAGGAAGGGAGTAGATACAAACGGCAATATTCCTGAGGGTGGGTGATATTCATCCCAAAGGGGAAAAGAGATTGGGTTATGAACTTTAAAATGGACTGGATTTGGGTCCAGGTTTGGAACCCATCTGGCCCAGCTTTACTTGGGCTTGGATGAGTCAGTATGGCCTGGGCAAATTCCCGGCCCCTATCAGCGTTAGGAATAAAGCACCTCAGCTGAGGCTATCTTTTGTTCTGATGGGTCACTCATCCATCTCCCGTGTGCCTCTTTGCAGACGGCAACAGTGCCTGCGCCACCTCCCTCACGCCGTCAGCAGAAACGGTGGCTGCCTCTCCAAGCCCCCTGGTGCTGTCTTCTCCCGAATTTTTTAAATATTTTTTTCTCTATTTTGCAAAAAATAAATGATCCGTCAGAAATTTTGCAAAACTATACATCTGCCGCCGTGGTCCACGAGGCCGTGGCCCACTGGCAAGGGCACATACCGCCGTGGGCCACGGCGTTAGGGGCCTACCGCCGTGCGGCACGGCGGTAGGAGCCTACCGCCAGGCGGCAGCGTGGCCTCCAGGTAGCGCCGTAGGCCACGGCGGTATGTATGGCCCTACCGCCGTGCCCTACGGCGGTAGGATTTTTTTTTTTTGTAAATTTCAATTTTTGAAGCATTGATACTTAACGACGAACCATTAATACTTAACGACGAATTACAGAAACAAGCAATAGCACGTACGACACAAGTACCCTAACTTTGTGCCGCTGCTAGTCCTAACGTGCCTTAGGGAATTTAGATAAATGATTACAACATTTGTAGTCTAGTTGTACGAATAGTACCCGGAGAACCCGGACATCATAGACCCGCCGGAGTGCTGGGAGGGCATGTAGTACCCCGACGGGGGTGGAGTTGGATCAGACGGTGGCGGGGGTGGGGTTGCTGGTGGAGTGTTGTCCTTCTTCTCGTGGCACGGACAACAGCAGAACTCGTCCTCACACCCGGTGTTCGTCTTCACCACTATTGGTCCGGTCACCGGTCCGTCGTCGTCGTTGGTAGATGTCGGATCTGGAGAAGCCAATGCCGACGCGAGTTCTTGCCTCAGGTTGAAGATGACAACATCCTCGAGGTAGTTGATGTACCCTTGATACGGGTCAATAGCTAGGGGATCCACCCATTGCACGAAACCGCAGTTATCTGGTTGTTCGGAGTACTGCAGAAACCGTGATTACATTAGTAAATCATAAAATGATGAAGGACAGAGGTCATAGAGTTTTGCTTACCCATGCTCGTGAGTAATGTCAGAAGCGTCGACCAGAGTTGTCCCATCCCTGGTAAACCTGCATCACACAGAACTCACCGTGTGCACACCTTGGTCAGTTCACCGTTTGATTTGGTGCGTACTTTCTAACATCACGCATGGATTTGAAATCTATCTTATCTAAGACTGGAAAATTACTGTTGAACTCTGGATCTTACTGGCTCCACAGTGCTGGACCGAGGGAGTCATCATCATCCCCAGTCCAGGAACTCATTGGTGCTTGTTGTGTTGTGAAGTGACACTGGAGAAGAGTGCTCACATATATGTAGGCAATAAAGCAGACTGGACGGTGGGCCATTCGATCCGGGGCAAGAAAAACGGGCAGTGACTCGGAGGAAACACACCCTAGTACTAGGTACACTGTTTGGTGCAGTGACTCACAGAAAACACACCCTATGTGTTCACTGTTTGGTGCAGTGACTCACAGAAAACACACCCTAGTACGAGTTTTACTGTTTGTATCTGAAATGCATCTGAAATCAAGTTCTTAAAAATACAACGACTCTAGAGAATGATGAAATGAAATCATAATTTTTTATGGATACAGTAGCACTCGACGTCTAGTACTCTACGTCTACTGAGTACAACGGGGGTATTTCCCCTTCCTCATAGCATCCGGCCCAGCTTCCTTAGCCTGTCGAGCTCTCTCCCTCTTCCTCTCTCTATCTGCTTCACGGGCCGCGGCCGCTTCACGTTCTTTGATCTCCCGGCGAATGCGAATTTCCTCCTGCTGCTCCTTACGTTTTTCTTCTTGTTTTTCTGCCTCAACCATCCTTTGCCACCTCTCACGTGCTGAACGACCCGTCGTCTCGACGTAACGCTTGTCTTGTTCGGACTGCTCACAATCTAGCCACTACATAAAATCACAGAGAGGAGGTGGAGTCTTTTTTCAAAGAGAAGTTAGCACATAATAAAATAGCAATGACATATTATTTATTTAGTAATGCAGTTTGTTCTTACTTTTGGTCTAACATTGCGACATGGTGGGAGGGGGTCATGCTCATAGTTCACGCACATGAAGAACCTCATCCCGTAGCAGTACCTGAGAACGTTGTGTCGGCGTTAGGATTAGTCCCAACACTAACTAGTAAGTTACGCTGTGATCAGCTTCTCGATGGTTGGTGCAAATGACAACATAGGGACACGGGTTTATCCTAGTTCCGACCGCGGGGTCGTACGTCCAGCAGATTTGCGCGTGCGCGCTGTATTGATTCGCACCAGTGGAGCCTGTAGAGGGGGGCTACAAGCAAGGCGGGGGAGGAGGAGAGGCCTCCAAGTCCCTGCTAAGTGATTGAGGTAAAGTGCCAATATCAAAGGGAACGAGTATGCGGGTGAGTGTGGGTGTGAAGTGATGATCTCATCCCCCCGCGGCCAGGGGACCACCTCCTCCTTTTATAGACCAAGGGGAGGCGGTTTACAGTCATACCGCATAGCTTTAGGCACGGTGTGGCGGCATGGCGCATAGTGCCGGTGATTCGATGGCCGTCCTGGCGAATCTTGCTCCTGGCAGGCGTCGTGGTGACTCCTGTGTCCGTCCAGGAGCGACTTCGAGGGTAGTAGCGCTGGGGCTCTTCGTTTGATCGCCGTCCGTACACCGGCTCGAGGGCCTGGCTGACGGAAGACCGGAGGCTGCATAGCGGCGGGCGTGGCGATGTCCTGTCAACCTGGATCCCTACAGTGCGGGGGATGGCCCAGCAGTGCCCGGGATGGCGGCACAGTGGCGGGGATGGCTGCTCAGGGCCGGAGGTGATGGAGGTGACGCGCCCCGCTGGCCTTGCGTCACGGCGTCATCCCAGGCGGGGGGGAATTGGTGGTCGTACCCCTTTCGAGGGTGCCGCCGTCCTCTTTCGAGGGGCGCGACGTGGAGGAGGTACGGGAGTAGGCGGCACAGTGTCACGGAATGACACCGGCCTTCCCGCACAGCACCCGCACAGCGCCGAGGATGGCTGCACAGTGCGGGTTGGTCGAACAGCGCCGGGATCTGATTCCCAGGCGGTGTCAGAGGGCCGGCGTGGTGGGGATTCGCCTTTGACCCGGGCGCCCGTGACGTGCCAGAGCATTTAATGCTCCGGTCGTGGGAGCAGGTATGGTGTCGCGGCTTGGAGGTGGCCTCGAGCGAGGCGGAAACTCGCTCGAGGGGCTGGGTCCCTCGAGTGAGTCGGGAACTCACCTGAGGGAAAGCCGAGCCCTCGAGCGAGGCGGAGACTCGCCCGAGGGGGCGTCAAGCCCTCGAGCGAGGCAGAAACTCACCCGAGGGGGTGTCAAGCCCTCGAGCGAGGCGGAGGTTTCGCGGTACGGCGCCTGGCCCTCGAGCGAGGCGGAGGTTCGCTCGAGGGGTGCCGGGGGTCGGCTGTTCGTTGGGCCGGTGAGGCTTTTTGGGCCGTGGGCCATTCCCTGCCCTGGGCCGCTGCCGTGCGTGGTGTGACTTGCGGTTTGTGAGTTTTTGGTTGTTTGCTTTTGTTATTTTTCGAAAAAGGGGTGATTTCCCCCGTTATTAGGGGACCCCTGTGGCTGTCCCCGACACGTTGCACTTGACAAGCTTACAGTTGTCACCGCAGTAGCACATAGGAGTGTGGATCCCCTTTGGCACCGCAACCTTGTCCTTCCTACTGGTGAGCAACTGCAAATCCAACTCAGGACCCGAGGAAGCCATTGAAAGCCTACAAAAAAGATGAGAAATATGATAATTCATTACATGTTTCATTTGAAATTAGAGAACAATACATAACAGGATATGATAATAAATTTGATGGCAAGAAGAAAACAACAAGCAAATGAAAAGGTAGTTCAATTATTACAACACGATAACATGCATAAGTTCAAATATTACAAGACCTTGCCAAATAAAATGGTTCAAATATTACAAGACGAAAACATGCATAAGTATTTCAAATATTACAACACGGTAGCACAAACAAGTACGGTCACTGCATTCCTTCGTTGTAGCGACGGGAACGACGTCCACGTGCACTAGCTGAAGGTGCTGGAGAAGTGACAGTGGAAAAGTAAGATGCTTCGGTGCATTTCTTGTAGGAGTGTCATGGATTGTTGCACTTAGAGCATATCTGCACCGCAGTTCCAGCTTCAGCCTCATCCATGTTGTTCCTAATCCTCTTCTTCTTGCGTCGACCGACACCTTGGCACATGGTTGGATCTGGATTTAGTATGTACAACGCACTGTCTTTGGGGTCTTGAGTGAAAGTTCCAAGATGCAGGTAACCCTCAATAGTGTGGTTCCAAGTGTCTAGAATGGTTTGCTTCAGAAAGTATTTAGGTACGTAGTGACCCCAATGTTTATTCTTTGTTGCAAGGCATGCAGCGATCACATGTGAGCTGGGGTAGTGTAGCAGCAGTGGCTTCTGGCAAGAGCATGAGCATGTCTGATTCCCAATAACTGTTTTTTGTGTTGTTATTTCACCATTCGCTTTTTGTGATTTGGACTGGCAATTTATCTGATATTTTCACTGCACTTCCTCGCCAGGATCACGACGTAGAGGTTGTGGGTAAGCTCTGTGAGCAAGAGCAGCCTTCTGTTTTGTGGTCAAGTACTCAGTCATCCATGTTGAATACACCTTCTGACAGTCCTGCATAGCTGCATGTGCTGCAGTAGCACGCTCAAGAAAGTACTTCATTGTGCGGTACAAGAAGAACTCAATGATACCAACAAAAGGGAGAGCTCTGGCACCACGTAAAACAGCGTTGTAGACCTCAGCAAAATTTGTTGTCATTATCCCATGCCTCACACCTCCCTTATCAAACAGGAGACACCATTTCTCCTTAGGCTCATTCTGAATCCACTGGCTGAAGGTCTTCACAGCACGTCCCCTTCTCCTTCTGACATTTGGAGCATCTAGCCCCACGTCCTCCAGAGAAACTGGCTATTCCCCGGGTTCAGTACTTATTGGCTTCTTAGCTATCTCTTCTGATGCTTTCTTCGTCAGATCATCTAATTTTTGCCATAGCTCGTAGAACTTTTTCTCCTGATTGGTCGAACATAAACGCTTGAACAATTGTGTAAGTTCTTTGTTCTTGAACTGGCTATGAAAGTTTGCTCCCATATGCCTCATGCATCACCTGCTATGCACATCTGGCCATTGTGCTGCTCTGTTACGTTCTTCACTACCTTCTTTGATGTCATTAATGACCTGCAAAATACCTTTGTGTCTATCGTGTATCACACACACGTCTGACACATCTCTCACCACCATCTGCTTCAATCTCTCCAGAAACCAATACCAACTGTCACCATTCTCTCCCTCTGCAAAAGCAATTGCCAATGACAACAACTGATTGTTGCCATCTGCAGCCACAACTGTAAGGATTGTGCCCTTGTATTTTCCTGTTAGGAATGTGCCATCTATGCAAATGACTGGTCGACACTGTTTGAATGCAGCAATAGTGGGACCCAATGCTAAGAATGCCCGCTGCAAGACTTGCTTCTCGGGCCTTGATACAAGATTATAAGTCTTGATATCATAATAACTACCAGGATTTAGCGTGGCAATTGTGTTCAGCAATCGAGGCAGATTGTCGTAGGATGCTTCGTAAGTACCCCACCTCATCTCCAATACCTTCTTCTTCGCCATGTATGCCTTACCATAACTTATCTGGTACCTAAATTTCTCCTCAATTGCCAAGATAATGGACTTGGGCTCATAAACAGAATTTTTCACAATCTTAGCAAACATCTGGCTGGCCACAAAACTGGCTGACAAATTACGATGGCTCGCATCTAACTGCTCAAGTACACAAGTGTGATCCACAACAGATCTGATCTCCCAGTAATTTTTCCACTTGCCCTTGTAAGCATACACTCGAAAAGGACAGTTGGGCTTCACACATTGTACATCATATATATGTGGAGAACTCTTCACTACCCTGAACTCTCTCTGCAGAGTAAGGGTGGCCCACCTCTTCACTGCATCCTTCACCTCTACTTCACTCTTATAAATGGCACCAATAGAAACCTTATTGTCTCTACACTCCCAGGACACATTCTCACCAGGATTGACAGATAGCTGTGAGAAATTGTAACTGTCCCAGTCCCTTGGAACTAGCGGGTCATCCTCATCATCTGAGGAGTCCTCTTCCAACCCACGTTCATCCTCATCAGTCTCCATTTCGTACTGCCTGAGTACTTCTTCATTAACTTCCCCCTCGTCAATTTCACCACGGGCCTCAAAGGGTGTGTCACCATCTCCTTCTTCTGCCTCAGTGGAAGCACCATCTCCTTCTTGTGGCTCAGTTGCAGGACCATCTCCTGCTTGTAGTTCAGCCTCACCCTGGTGAGCAGCACTACCCTCCTCATGCACTTGACTACTAGACCCAGCCTTATGAACAACTTCGATAAACAACATCACAGGTAAACCAATTTCACATGCTGTTTTGATATAACTCCTCCAATATTCAGTACCTTGAAGTGGCATAAACTCCCAATATACTGACTTACTCCTGTTGATTAGACCCATAATGGACAAGTCATGTTGCTCTGCATCTACATGGAATGCCCTATAAAAAAAGTTGGTAATGGACCCCCAAGTTCTTTCGGCTGCTCTTCTAATCACATGGTCAACCGAATTAAATTCTGACAAGTCAACTCCATGTTCACCATATCTAATCTGCCCATTACCGAAATACAACTTGACACTGACTGCATCCGACATGTCTGACAGCATGAAAAAAACCCGCTATTAACAAGTGGATCTGCAACTACAAAATATATCTACTCAGAGCTACACTAAAACTATAATTTTACTAATCCATCTACACTAAAACTATAATTTTACTATGCAGGTCTACACTAAAACTATATTTTTACTAAGCGGATCTACACTAAAACTATATTTTTACTATTATCACAGTTCAAACTATTAAGTACCAGAGTATTAACTCTAACGAGACGAAAAACCGGCAGAGCTTCGCACCTTCACCACCTCCTCCTCACTCCCTTCTCCTCTTCCCCTCTCTTTCTTTTTTTTCGAATTATTATGACATTTTCGGCTGAATTTCGGTGTTATATAGGCAGCAGTTCCTAGCGCCGTGGGCCACGGCGGCAGCAGGCCTGCTGCCACCGTGACCCACGACGCTAGGACTTGCCGCCGCAGCCCACGGCGGTATGTCCCTACCGCCGTGGGTTACGGCGGTATGTCCGTCGCACGCTACGGGCCCACGTCTGGCCGTGGCCCACGGCGGCAGATGTATAGTTTTGCAAAATTTCTGACGGACCATTTATTTTTGCAAAATAGAGAAAAAAATATATAAAAAAATTCTCTTCTCCCCCTGCCATTCCCTTCCCCTCATGACCCAGGGATGGCCCGAGAGAAGCCCAAAGAAGCCCAAGCCTATAAAGCCTGTTTGCTTAGCCCAGCCCAACAGCCAAGGCAATACTACAAACGAACAACAGAACACATCGCAAGGCATCCAAGAACATCAGAACCGAAGAAGAGAAAGGAGACGGGTCGTCTTCCTCCTCCAGACCAGAGATCCTATCCCCCTCTAGATTCCCCTGCGATTACTCACGCTCCCGGCCTGATCTTGCCCGGTGTAGAGCTGCTGGTGCTCGATCCGCGAGCGAGGGAGGGAGGGGATGGGGTCCGCCGGCCGGATCGAGGCAGAGAGGTACGTCGTCGTCGCCGCAGTAAACGCCGCCGCCGCAACAGCGCCGCTCGCTGCACCCACGCCGAGGATAGATAGGGCTCTGATACCTCCATGGCATTCTAGGGCTTTGCGTCCACATCGATCTACCATTCTCCTCTTGAATCCACCTCGTAGTCGATCTGGTCGGTCTTGTTGCATTCCGAGCTAGCTGTTGAGCTAGTCTGGAGCTGGCGCGCTGGCACCAGATCCGGGATGCGGGCATGTGGCTAGCCTGGAGAACCAAGCTCAACCCCCTAAACCGAGTCTAAAATTCTGTCTGATTTGAATTTTTTTCATGGGTTCATGTCGCTGCGTGATTTCGATTTCCTTTTTTGTTCTGTTGGTTAGGTGGATTCTAGAAAGGAGAATTGTGGTTGACTTCTGGTCCCTACCTCGAGTCAGATCTGGTTGGGTTGCTCGGTTTTGACCGTCATTTGTTTGTTAGATTTAAGATTAGTTTGAAGATAATGCAGCATGTGAATAGGAAATTGGTGACAAACTTGGAAATTCATCTATTTGCTTGCAGTTTTGGAGTATTGTTATTCCTGATGGTCTGTCTACTGGTTTATGCTCATTTACACTGCTTCTTTCAGGTAAACCACCATTTGTTGGTTCCTCTATTCTTCAGCCAGCACTTCGGTTTGCAGCTTCATTTGTCAAGGTACTTAGTACTTTTCAGTTCACTGCCTGAAGCGTTCTGTAAATGGACTGTGCCCAATATTTATGACACGTGTATTTATGCACAGTTTCTAGTATTACTTGTCTTAGGTCTTAGGCTTGATTATGAACTTTCATTTTTCTTCCTAGAGAAGTGTTTATATGTTTCAACAATCTAAGTTATTGGTTGTTTATCTGACGCTGCACCCTCTTCTGTCTTCTTATTAGATGTCCCAAGCCAAGGAAGTGAGGTTAGTATTCCCAACATGGTGGAGTTTTTATTATCTTTCTATTCTTTAGACAGATTTCTTACCATCTAATGTGTTCTGGTTCATGAAATTTTGCTTTTAGATACACCGCAAGGTCTATTACACCTCCTGCAGAAAGAAATGGAATTTCAAGTTCGCCTCCTCCGAAGAGGCGCAGCCCTTCAAGGTCGCCTCCTCCAAAGAGTAACTCAAGGTCTCCGCGTCCAAGGAGTCCTAAGCGGCGGAGCACTTCAAGGTCTCCTCCTCCTAGGAGACGTGGTAGATCGAGGTCAAGGTCAAGGGATAGGAGTCGTTCCAGGCAAGCATATCACTTGTTCATGATAGTTTATCAAATATTATATCATATTGTTTCCAATGGCTTGTTTTTAGTTTCAATTTGTCACTCTTACACAAATCTATGGGCAGTGGTGAAGTACTAATGTTTAGTTCTTTATCGTGCACAGGAGCATAGATGATAGAAATCCAGGGAATAACCTTTATGTTACTGGATTGTCTACTCGTGTAACTGAAGAGGACCTTGAGAAGTTTTTTAGTAAAGAAGGAAAGGTATGATCTACAGTTTATTAGTTCATGTATTTTTATTATGGCTTCGTATATCTGGGTTATTGGTTAATCTTGTGGTAACCATTTTGGTGTCTGAATAATTAGTTCCATCTTTGAATGCAGGTTAAAAACTGTCATGTTGTTCTTGATCCTCGCTCAAAAGAATCCCGTGGCTTTGCCTTTGTGACTATGGATACTGTTGAAGATGCAAGACGCTGCATCAAGTACCTGCACCGCACTGTGCTTGAAGGTCGTCTGGTCACTGTACAGAAGGTTAGATAGTAAATAAAATGATTCATTACATTAATACATTCTTCAATTATGTTTCTGCTGAAAAGTGCTAGTTTTTTTATCATGTTATCTGTGTGTTATTTCCTCACAATATTCTGAAATCGTTATTACAGTTAAAATAAGATAAAGCTAGCTGTTATGTCAAACAAGTTTTTTGCATGGTTTTGTGTTCTCTCCTTCCCCCTTAACTTTTGGTCTTGAAATCATGGTTGTCTTAGTAACATAAATAGTTAAATACATAATACTGTGCACTTGAAAGTATATTTCTATCAGTTTAATTCAATATACTCTGTGCTGTTCAGTTAAGTACTTTGATGAGGGGTTCTTGAGATGAGGTATGTTATCGGTAGAGTACAAATATGCTCTTTCCCTGTGATGGAAGAGTATATTCAGGGACAGTCCAGCTGGGAAATTCCAATCAGGTGAAATGTGCCAGAGTAAATTGAAAGGGAGTCATTTGTGATGTGGTCTGCAATCCTAGTGTGGTGAATTTCCCGGGGTCTTAACTCCTCTCGTGCTGACTTCATGACCTTCCAGTTTAACATGGTGCTGGGCTGCCTCAACGTCAACCTGGTTGGTGCAGACTGTGCTGTCTTCGACCATGGTTGTCGCCAACGGATGTGCAGCTGATGTGCTGGTGCTTATCACCAACCCCAGAGTTCATCTTCACCGCTTGTCGTCTACACCTTCCTCCCCAACATTGCATACCCACTACATCAACGTGAGGGCTGCCACCATAGTGCGATGTTGGAGTCTTGTTGTGCATTGTGCCACCACGATCGCCATCGCGACTGCCACCGCCACCACGATCACCATCGCCATCGCCACCGCCACCACGACCACAACCACCATCGTCAACGTCGCCCTCATGATCCAACGGGCTCCATGGTTTGTCAACGTCGACTGAGCAGGCATGGTGCATGCTGCGGCCATGTCACGGCACCAACAGCTGAACTAGCCTACATTGTTGCAATCTTCGTCGACAACAAGATCCTGATTTGATGGAGATCACAAGAGGCATAATCAGGCGCTTCCTTGGAGAAAGGCTACATCAACCACGGGAAAGTGCACAGAAGTGTCATCTTTGGTTGAGCTACGTAAAGTATTCATCTACTTGTATAACAAGAATTTTGATCGAGAGTTGACTGGCTTAATGATTCTTCACTATTTGTTTTTCAGCAAAGGGCCATATTTTAGTTTCTTATTCCTTTAACCAGTCTATTTTATGTTAATCTAGCTTGGATAATTGGGTTCACACTTTGTTTGGCGTACGTGAAGTTCACTGCTTTTTCATCGTGGAAACTAACACATGTTCTTGTTGTCCATGTCAGGCTAAAAGGACTCGAGAAAGGACTCCGACTCCTGGAAAATACTGCGGTCGAAGAGGTATGAACGAAAATTGGCTACTTTTGTGCTTGCTCATGATGTGACTAATGCTTTCTGTGGTGATCATATTCGCAGTTATAATGTGCAATGTTTTATTATTAATACGTAAAGAAGAATTCATCTTCCTAAATATTGTCATTAGGCTATTTGCCTCTTTATTTTTTTTAATTTCAGTGATGCTTTGAAGTATTAGAATCACATATCCTGTGACCTGTTATTATAGTTGGAGCATTTTTAACTGCCATAATTTAACACTAACAGAGTAAATCTTATGAGTCTCAGTTATGTTTTCCTTGAGTCGAATCATCATTTTAAGGTAGTCAAAATCACATGCCAACCCTGGAAAACTTCTCCATGAACGCAAGCCATGTTCTAATCTGGGTTCTTAAATATTTTTCAGGCTTGTGTCAATGTATTAGTAGGATCCAGACATTTGTGTGCTCTGTGCTCTAATATTAGCAATGAAAAACGTAATAGTTTGCAGCTAAATTCTTGCATTGTAGCTGTATCTTAAATAATATTTTCATTGCAGGAGGATCTCAAAGGAGCCCATCACCTCACCGTTCTCGCAGAAGGGACCGTAAAAGGGAGAGGTCTCGCTCACGGGATCGGAGGGAACGGTCTCGCTCAAGGGAACGCAGAAGGGAAAGGTCCTGCTCAAGGGATCGGAGGGAACGCTCTCGCTCACGGGACCGCAGGAGGGAACGCTCACGCTCACGGGACCGCAGGAGGGAGCGTTCACGCTCAAGGGACTCACAGAGAAGGCGTGGAGATCGGTCCAGGTCACCGGCAGGCAATGGGAACCACAAGGCAGACTAGAAATCACTTCCCAAATGATGAACCTTCTGTTTACGGACTAGTGTGACTGTGAACCATTGAACTTGTGATGCTACCTTGGTCAGACTGAGAGACGTTAGCATGGAGTTGTAACTTCCTTGCTGTGTTTGTTTGTTTGGTTTTTTTTGCTGTTGATTGAACAATATGTTTATCATGTCAGCGTTCGGGGAAGATAATACTCTTATATGATCTGGGTATTGTTTTGGAAACATTGGCGTGCACTCCAGTATTCCTTTGATATTGTTACAAGTTTGCTTAAGATCAGCATGTCATCTACTGATCTTAAAGGTTCGCAGGCTGCGAGGCCGAAGTTTGCTTTGATTGGATGGTTAGCTTCCACCATGCTAAACATGTTAATTTCTGGTTCTTAGTCCTGTGGACGAGCAATGTGTCTTACATTGTGCAGATATCTCCTGTAGCGGACAAGCAGAGATAACCATGCAGTGCTATTCTATTCTGGATTACATGAATTTGTGTGTGCGTTAAGATTGGGAATTTTCCAGTCCAATTCGGCGAATTTCTCCAAGAGTCAAATGGTCGTGGGCGTACCCTAAATTGTACTCGAGCTCCTCCATTATAAAATGCGACATAAAAGCCGTGATGCCTTCGAAAAGCATGGAACAAAACCACCAGAGCAAATAAGCAATGTCAAATCCGTGTGCTCGAGTCGACTGCCCTGCGCCCAAAAGGACAAACTCCCTCTGACAATTGACACGTCCGCACGCCATTTCGCATGCATGTAGCGTCTGACTTTTTTTATTTCGTCCAAGTTTATGTTGCTAACACGCATCTCCAGCCTTATCTATCCAGCTGCTAGCGCTGCTTCTCGCGTACCTGCTGTCCAGTTTTCATGAATTTTCTGAAACTGGTCAACTGAGATCGCTATTGCAACACGACAAACTAGAGGCGGGTAGATTAGATTAAATTTAATCCCATAGATTGGGAAATAAACAACGCTTAATCAGGTCAAATCCTGAAAGGGTTTTGCCTCTCCTTTTGTTATGAACAACGTCCATTTGTTGGGATTTTTCTTTTGTTTTTTGCGTTTTTTAAAAAGAATGGAACACTTGCTGTATATTGATGGAGGGGATAATCCAAATTACCAAATACTTGGAATAGTTTTGTACTTTTGTTTTCAAATTTGAGTAAAATATGGGAAGCATTGGGGCAACATCCACTATTCATTCAGATTAAATAGTGACACTACACAAAACCAAAACCAGGTGCCCAACATAGGGAAATCAGGATACACACTTCAGCCTGTTCCACACGACGGCGGATTGTTGAAGAGAAGCTTCTTATCTGTGAGAATTTTAGAGCAACCAAACCAAACCGAATTGGTCAGCAACAAGCATACGCACGTGTGTTCAGCCACCTTCATTGCCCCCACCGGATGAGTGCCAAGTTGTTGGTGTCCCTGCTATGGGGAAATTGAGAAAGTTGGTGGTGTCCCTGTTCCGCTTGCAAGTTGTTTGGTGGTGTTCCTGCTATAATATCCTACACGCTGCGGCAGCAATTTGCTATTCGTACGAAGAATACGATAAATTCAATTCAAAAGGGAAAAATGGGCTATAACAAAAGAACAAGAAACATTTGGATTAGGACACTGGAAGAGATTATAACGTGCTGGTTTTGTGTGGAAAATGATGGATATGATTATCACGGAAATCCGGAAGAATCCGTGCTGGTTTAACGTAGAGGAAGATCCGGAAGAATATCATGATATTGCGTGGTAAAGCAAGGCTCCTGTGTGTAACTTCGTACTACAAGAATAAGCACCGTACCGCCGTTAATGAAAATTCTGTATAACATAAGGAGCAGCCATTTGGGCATTTGGCCACTTGGTTTTCTGTATCCTTGAAGCCACAACAACCACTGAGATCCTGATCTCTAGAGATGGAATCAATCGCCATGCGATGAATAAGTTGAGTACATGTGTGAGAGGGTTGTTTGCCACAGCAGTTTTTGCTGCTAGGTCCCGACCCATTGTTCAGCGGAGTTGTGTAGTTGCTCATGTTGACATCCCAATCCAACTGAACGATACTTAGTTTCTCTTTTCTTTTACGACCTCTCAGGACTCAGGGTTGTAGTCTTGTATTTTTCTTCTATACTAATGAAGCACACACTATCTTGTGTGGTGTTCGCTCAACAAAAAAAAAAGTTGAGTACGTGTGCTAGTTTTGAGCCATACTCAGTGGCTGATCATGTAGCGAGAACTAAAGAGGGTTTGCACGATCAAGCAGACGCGCGCAATTCAGTATCTGTTGGTTGTAGTTTGTCACCACATTGACGTATTAGATCTGGTCGGTCTGGTTGCGTTCCGAGCTAGCTGCCGAGCTAACTCCTGAGCTGCGCGCCGCTTGCGGCTTGATGCGCCAGATCTGGGACGCGCCTGGCATGCAGAAGCAAGCGCCACCCGCCAGAAGGAGTCTAAAATTGTTTCCGTTCGATTCGATTTTTTCCAGGAGTTCATGGCGCTGCGTGATTTCGATTTTTTGTTCCGGTAGTTAGGGGGATTCCGGAAAGGGTAGTTTTGGCTGACTCATGCTCCCTAACCTGGAGCGGCGGGTGGCTGGTTAGTGGGTCCTTCACTAAAAATAATTTTTTTCCTATTTATTTCGATCATTTTAACGCAGTTTTCAGGCTCAGGCGACCTGCCGCCGTGGCGCACGGCGTTTGCAGAACCCTATCGCCGTGGGCCCACGGCAGTTGAGCCTGCCGCCGTGGCGCACGGCGAATAGGCCTCAACCGCCGTGGGCCACGACGGCTGGCCTTCCCGCCCGTTGGGCCCGCGGCTGTTGACCTAACCGCCGTGGCCCATGGCGGTCGCCGTGGGCCACGGCGGTTGGTGGTCAAATCTGATAAATTTCAAATCTGTAGTATAATTTTGCATAATGATTAAAAAAATATATAAAAAAAATTCGACAGGCCGGGCTGTGAATATTCCCGGCCCATGTCGGCCCGTTCAACGCCACAACACAAGCGGTCTCGTCCGAGGCGATCGATACTTTTGTCCCGACGGCTGAGGCCATCCACCCTCTCGTGCTCCTCACAGATGGCAACAGCGACAGCGCCAGGCGCCGCCTCCCTCTCCTCGCCATCGGCGGCGACGGTGGTTGCCTCTCCACGCCCCCAGGTGCTGGCACAGCCTCCTGCCGTATCCCTCTCCTCCGCAGCGTCATAGCGCTCTGCGTCCGCTTCAATCTGCCATTTTCCTCTCGAATCCACCTCGTATTAGATCTGGTCGGTCTCGTTACGTTCCGAGCTAGCTGCCGAGCTAACTCCTGAGCTCCGCGCCGCTTGCGGCTTGAGGCGCCAGATCTGGGACGCGCCTGGCCTGCAGAAGCAAGCGCCACCCGCCAGAAGGAGTCTAAAATTGTTTCCGTTCGATTCGATTTTTTCCAGGAGTTCATGGCGCTGCGTGATTTCGATTTTTTGTTCCGGTAGTTAGGGGGATTCCGGAAAGGGGAGTTTTGGCTGACTCATGCTCCCTAACCTGGAGCGGCGGGTGGCTGGTTAGTGGGTCCTCCACTAAAATTAAATTTTTTTCCTATTTATTTCGATCATTTTAACGCAGTTTTCAGGCTCAGGCGACCTGCCGCCGTGGCGCACGGCGTTTGCAGAACCCTATCGCCGTGGGCCCACGGCGGTTGGGCCTGCCGCCGTGGCGCACGGCGAATAGGCCTCAACCGCCGTGGGCCACGGCGGCTGGCCTTCCCGCCCGTTGGGCCTGCGGCCGTTGACCTAACCGCCGTGGCCCACGGCGGTTAGACCTCCGACCGCCGTGGCTCATGCGGTCGCCGTGGGCCACGGCGGTTGGTGGTCAAATCTGATAAATTTCAAAACAGTCGTATAATTTTGCAAAATGATGAAAAAATATAAATAAAAAAAATTTCGACCGGCCGGGCTGTGAAAATTCCCGACCCATGTCGCCCCGTTCAACGCCACAACACAAGCGGTCTCGTTCGAGGCGATCGATACTTTTGTCCCGACGGGTGAGGCCATCCACCCTCTCGTGCTCCTCGCATACGGCGACAACGACAGTGCTAGGCGCCGCCTCCCTCTCCTCGCCATCAGCGGCGACGGTGGTTGCCTCTCCACGCCCCCAGGTGCTGGCTCAACCCCCTGCTGTATCCCTCTCCTCCGCAGCGTCCTAGCGCTCTGCGTCCGCTTCAATCTGCCATTTTCCTCTCGAATCCACCTCGTATTAGATCTGGTCGGTCTCGTTGCGTTCCGAGCTAGCTGCCGAGCTAACTCCTGAGCTGCGCGCCGCTTGCGGCTTGAGGCGCCAGATCTGGGACGCGCCTGGCCTGCAGAAGCAAGCGCCACCCGCCAGAAGGAGTCTAAAATTGTTTCCGTTCGATTCGATTTTTTCCAGGAGTACATGGCGCTGCGTGATTTCGATTTTTTGTTCCGGTAGTTAGGGGGATTCCGGAAAGGGGAGTTTTGGCTGACTCATGCTCCCTAACGTGGAGCGGCGGGTGGCTGGTTAGTGGGTCCTCCACTAAAAATAATTTTTTTCCTATTTATTTCGATCATTTTAACGCAGTTTTCAGGCTCAGGCGACCTGCCGCCGTGGCGCACGGTGTTTGCAGAACCCTATCGCCGTGGGCCCACGGTGGTTGAGCCTGCCGCTGTGGCGCACAGCGAATAGGCCCCAACCGCCGTGGGCCACGGCGGCTGGCCTTCCCGCCCGTTGGGCCCGCGGCCGTTGACCTAACCGCCATGGCCCACGGCGGTTAGACCTCCAACCGTCGTGGCCCATGGCGGTCGCCGTGGGCCACGGCAGTTGGTGGTCAAATCTGATAAATTTCAAAACGGTCGTATAATTTTGCAAAATAATTAAAAAAAATATAAATAAAAAAAATTCGACCGACCAGGCTGTGAAAATTCCCGGCCCACGGCCCGTTCAACGCCACAACACAAGCGGTCTCGTCCGAGGCGATCGATACTTTTGTCCCGACGGTGAGGCCATCCACCCTCTCATGCTCCTCGCAGACGGCGACAGCGACAGCGCACGGCGCCGCCTCCCTCTCCTCGCCATCGGCGGCGACGGTGGTTGCCTCTCCACGCCCCCAGGTGCTGGCTCAGCCCCCTGCCGTATCCCTCTCCTCCGCAGCGTCCTAGCGCTCTGCGTCCGCTTCAATCTGCTATTTTCCTCTCGAATCCACCTCGTATTAGATCTGGTCAGTCTCGTTGCGTTCCGAGCTAGCTGCCGAGCTAACTCCTGAGCTGCGCGCCGCTTGCGACTTGAGGCGCCAGATCTGGGACGCGCCTGGCCTGCAGAAGCAAGCGCCACCCGCCAGAAGGAGTCTAAAATTGTTTCCGTTCGATTCTATTTTTTCCAGGAGTTCATGGCGCTGCGTGATTTCGACTTTTTGTTCCGGTAGTTAGGGGGATTCCGGAAAGGGGAGTTTTGGCTGACTCATGCTCCCTAACCTGGAGCGGCGGGTGGCTGGTTAGTGGGTCCTCCACTAAAAATAATTTTTTTCCTATTTATTTCGATCATTTTAACACAGTTTTCAGGATCAGGCGACCTGCCACCGTGGCGCACGGCGTTTGCAGAACCCTATCGCCGTGGGCCCACGGTGGTTGAGCCTGCCACCGTGGCGCACGGCGAATAGGCCTCAACCGCCGTGGGCCACGGCGGCTGGCCTTCCCGCCCGTTGGGCCCGCGGCCGTTGACCTAACCGCCGTGGCCCACGGCGGTTAGACCTCCAACCGCCGTGGCCCATGGCGGTCGCCGTGGGCCACGGCGGTTGGTGGTCAAATCTGATAAATTTCAAAACGGTCGTATAATTTTGCAAAATGATTAAAAAATATAAATAAAAAAAATTCGACCGGCCGGGCTGTGAAAATTCCCGGCCCATGTCGGCCCGTTCAACGCCACAACACAAGCGGTCTCGTCCGAGGCGATCGATACTTTTGTCCCGACGGGTGAGGCCATCCACCCTCTCGTGCTCCTCGCAGATGGCGACAGCGACAGCGCCAGGCGCCGCCTCCCTCTCCTCGCCATCGGCGGCGACGGTGGTTGCCTCTCCACGCCCCCAGGTGCTGGCTCAGCCCCCTGCCGTATCCCTCTCCTCCGTAGCGTCCTAGCGCTCTGCATCCGCTTCAATCTGCCATTTTCCTCTCGAATCCACCTCGTATTAGATCTGGTCGGTCTCGTTGCGTTCCGAGCTAGCTGCCGAGCTAACTCCTGAGCTGCGCGCCGCTTGCGGCTTGAGGCGCCAGATCTGGGACGCGCCTGGCCTGCAGAAGCAAGCGCGACCCACCAAAAGGAGTCTAAAATTGTTTCCGTTCGATTCGATTTTTTCCAGGAGTTCATGGCGTTGCGTGATTTCGATTTTTTGTTCCGGTAGTTAGGGGGGTTCCGGAAAGAGGAGTTTTGGCTGACTCATGCTCCCTAACCTGGAGCGGCGGGAGACTGGTTAGTGGGTCCTCCACTCAAATTAAATTTTTTTCCTATTTATTTCGATCATTTTAACGCAGTTTTCAGGCTCGGGCGACCTGCCGCCGTGGCGCACGGCGTTTGCAGAACCCTGTCGCCGTGGGCCCACAGTGGTTGTGCCTGCCACCGTGGCGCACGGCGAATAGGCCTCAACCGCCGTGGGCCACGGTGGCTGGCCTTCCCGCCCGTTGGGCCCGCGGCCGTTGACCTAACCGCCGTGGCCCACAGCGGTTATACCTCCAACCGTCGTGGCCCATGGCGGTCGCCGTGGGCCACAGCGGTTGGTGGTCAAATCTGATAAATTTCAAAACGGTCGTTTAATTTTACAAAATGATTAAAAAATATATAAATACAAAAAATTCGACCGGCCGGGCTGTGAAAATTCCCGGCCCATGTCGGCCCGTTCAACGCCACAACACAAGCGGTCTCGTCCGAGGCGATCGATACTTTTGTCTCGACTGGTGAGGCCATCCACCCTCTCGTGCTCCTCGCAGACGGCGACAGTGACAGCGCCAGGCACCGCCTTCCTCTCCTCGCCATCAGCGGCGACGGTGGTTGCCTCTCCACGCCCCCAGGTGCTGGCTCAGCCCCCTGCCGTATCCCTCTCCTCCGCAGCGTCTTAGCGCTCTGCATCCACTTCAATCTGCCATTTTCCTCTCGAATCCACCTCGTATTAGATCTGGTCGGTCTCGTTGCGTTCCGAGCTAGCTGCCGAGCTAACTCCTGAGCTGCGCGCCGCTTGCGGCTTGAGGCGCCAGATCTGGGACGCACCTGGCCTGCAGAAGCAAGAGCCACCCGCCAGAAGGAGTCTAAAATTATTTCCGTTCGATTCGATTTTTTCCAGGAGTTCATGGCGCTGCGTGATTTCAATTTTTTGTTCCGGTAGTTAGGGGGATTCCGGAAAGGGGAGTTTTGGCTGACTCATGCTCCCTAACCTGGAGCGGCGGGTGGCTGGTTAGTGGGTCCTCCACTAAAAATAATTTTTTTCCTATTTATTTCGATCTTTTTAATGCAGTTTTCAGGCTCAGGCGACCTGCCGCTGTGGCGCACGGCGTTTGCAGAACCCTATCACCGTGGGCCCACGGTGGTTGAGCCTGCCGCCGTGGCGCACAGCGAATAGGCCTCAACCGCCGTGGGCCACGGCGGCTGGCCTTCCCGCCCGTTGGGCCCGCGACCGTTGACCTACCCGCCTTGGCCCACGGCGGTTGGTGGTCAAATCTGATCAATTTCAAAACGGTCGTATAATTTTGCAAAATGATTAAAAATATATAAATAAAAAAAATTCGACCGGCCGGGCTGTGAAAATTCCCGGCCCATGTCGGCCCGTTCAACGCCACAACACAAGCGGTCTCGTCCGAGGCGATCGATACTTTTGTCCCGACGGGTGAGGCCATCCACCCTCTCGTGCTCCTCGCAAACGGCGACAGCGACAGCGCCAGGCGCCGTCTCCCTCTCCTCGCCATCGGCGGCGACGGTGGTTGCCTCTCCACGCCCCCAGGTGCTGGCTCAGCCCCCTGCCGTATCCCTCTCCTCCGCAGCGTCCTAGCGCTCTGCGTCCGCTTCAATCTGCCATTTTCCTCTCGAATCCACCTCGTATTAGATCTGGTCGGTCTCATTGCGTTCCGGGCTAGCTGCCGAGCTAACTCCTGAGCCGCGCGCCGCTTGCGGCTTGAGGCGCCAGATCTGGGACACGCCTGGCCTGCAGAAGCAAGCGCCACCCACCAGAAGGAGTTTAAAATTGTTTCCGTTCGATTCGATTTTTTCCAGGAGTTCATGGCGCTGCGTGATTTCGATTTTTTGTTCCGGTAGTTAGGGGGATTCCGGAAAGCGGAGTTTTGGCTTACTCATGCTCCCTAACCTGGAGCGGCGGGTGGCTAGTTAGTGGGTCCTCCACTAAAAATAATTTTTTTCTATTTATTTCGATCATTTTAACGCAGTTTTCAGGCTCAGGCGACCTGCCGCCGTGGCGCACGACGTTTGCAGAACGCTATCGTCGTGGGCCCACGGCGGTTGAGCCTGCCGCCGTGGCGCACGGCGAATAGGCCTCAACCGCCGTGGGCCACGGCGGCGGCCTTCCTGTCGGGCATACACCCCGGGTACTCATACAAGGAAGGATGAAGACGGACTCCTACTAGAATTCCTCTGTAATCCTACGAGGACTTGTACCGTGTAATCCTACTAGGACTCCTAACTTGTAACCGACTAGGAACCCACCCCCTGGACTATATATAGGAGGGCTGGGTACCTAGGAGGACATCTGAATAACCCAACACCAAGCGCAGGGCGCCATACTTGATCTCCCAAACAGGACGTAGGGTTCGCCACCTTGGCGGCCCGAACCTGTATAAATCTTGTGTCCTGTGTCCTTGCGCATACCTTCGAGTTCCAGGTCTGGCGATCCCCAGCACAATCGTCTAACTCGGGTACCCCCTTGGTAGGTTTGCCGGTCTAAAACACCGACAGCTGGTGCGCCAGGTAGGGGTGATCGTCATGATCACCGGCGAATTCGAAGGACCTCTCATCAACCAGATCAATCTACTGCGGCGACTTGCCATACTTGAACAAAGCTAAATCAGCACTCGTCGAGTTTCGGTCAGCGGAATCAACATCGTTTCTCTTTCTGATTCGGGTTCCCAAGTTGTCGAAGTCTTCACGCAAGAAGGGCACGCACCCAGCTTCTGGCCCGGTCGTATCCGCATAGGACTCCTCTCCGATTGGAAGTCGAGCTGCTGTCTCGCACAAAAAAACAACTGATCACCTGATTTCTCGCGGCGCACAACACCTGGAGACTTTTAGTGCAATTGAATGATGCTCCTGACAGATGCACACGGAGGCAAACAGCTAGCAGTCCGCACCACAATCAAGATCAGGACGCGCAGCCCGGATCGGACTAGTCTGAAGCAACTCGATTTCGTCGAAGACATCGAGGCTAGCGGATGGTAACAAGACAACACAAGTTGCAGATTACTATTCACAACCGGAGCCTACTACAAGCTTCTACTCTACCGAATCAAGCAGCTACTCTACTTTTTGTACGTGAAGACAAATTCAATTGGCTGAAATTACTACTCGCACGCACACGAGGTCTACCATGGAAAGCTCCAATATTCATGGCTCAATGCACACAAGTGATGTACGTGAGTATGACTATATCGTCCTTTGGCTGCGCCGTGACTACTTGTCACCCGGCCGCACGAGCTCTACCTCAACCTTGTCGTGTGCCACGACTACTCGTCACCCGGCCGCACGGACTCTACATCACCAACACCGTGCGCCGCGAGTACTCATCACCCGGTTGCACCGACTCTACATCAGCTGCCCCGTGCGCCGTGAGTACTCGCCCCCCAGTCGCACCGGCTCTACATCAGTTACGCTGTGCGCCGCGACTACTCGCCGCTGCGACATCGTGTTCCGGCTCTACATCGACTACGCCGCGTGCTGCCGCGACATCGTGTTCCGGCTGCACTGGCTCTACATCAACCACGCCGTGTGCCACGACTACTCGTCCTTCGGTCGCATCGGCTCTACTTGAACCACGCTGTGCGCCGCGACTACTCGTCTCTCAGCCGCACAGGCTCTACAACAGCTACGCTGTGCGCCGCGACTACTCGCCTCCCGACCGCAGCGGCTCTACCTCAACTATGCCGTGTGACCGGGTGCCTCGGCTCCTCGCGCGGCTCGTTGTCGACTACTTCGCCTATGCCGCGCGACCGGGTGCTTTGGCTCCTCGCGCGGCTCGTCGTCGACTAATTCGCCTACGTCATGCGTCTCGCACTGGCTCTACTTCAGCCACGCCGTGCACCGCGACTACTTGTCTCTCGGCCGCACAGGCTCTACTTCAGCTACGCCGCGCGTCGCGACTACTCGTCTCCTGGCCGCAGTGGCTCTACCTCAACTATGCCGTGCGATCGGGTGTCTCGGCTCCTCATGCGGCTCATCATCGATTGCTTCGCCTATGCCGTACGACCGGGTGCCTAGGCTCCTCGCGCGGCTCATCATCGACTACTTCGCCTACGCCATGCGTCTTGTACTGGCTTGACCTCGACTACTCGTCATCCGGTCGCACTGGCTCTACTGCGTCTATGCCGTGCATCCGGACACGCCATCTCGCCGCTCAACAACTGGACTCCGGTCGCATCAACAGTCTGCCCAGGCAGCAACAGCTAAGTCATTTATTTAAATAATTACTGTTTTCTTTTCTTGGCTTGTTCTCCTCATCATGCTGGACAACATGTCGACTACTCATCTGTGTATGCTTCTCATCGGGTTTTCACGAGAGCTACACCCTGCCGACTACTCTTGGGATATATCGACCAAACCGCCACGAGCTTACTACACTGAATCTCGGGGGCTCCGGCCATGAGTTTGGTACACTAAGTTTCAGAGGCTCCACCACGAGTTCGGTACATTACATCCCGGGGGCTCTGGCCACGGCTTTGGGTGTACCGAGTTTTCGGAGGTCACAATGGCTGTATCCCAAGAAGGCAATCTCAAGCCCGCTCCTGCAGCAACCGTACCATGGGCCCAAATACCTTAAGTACTCGCGCTCCGTACCATCGGTCTCACGCCCTAAGTACTCGCGCTCCGTACCATGGGTCCTAGTACCCTAAGTACTCAAGTCGACTTTAACAGTCGCATCTAAGTCCACTCCGGTGGCGAAAGTCGACGCTAACGCTCGCAACCTCAAGTCTACTACGGTGGCAACCGTACCTTGGGTCTGAAATCCATGGCCCAGGTACACAAGTCGACTCCGGTCGCACCTTCAAGCTCGCTCCTGCGGCAACCGTACCTTGGGTCTGAAATCCATGGCCTAGGTACACAAGTCGACTCCGGTCGCACCTTCAAGCTCGCTCCTGCAGCAACCGTACCTTGGGTCTGAAATCCATGGCTCAGGTACTCAAGCCCACTCCGGTGGCACAAGTCGACGCTAACGGTCACACCAAAGCCCACTCTAGTGGCACAAGCCGACTTCTGTAGTCGCAATCTCAAGTCGACTTCAACAGTCGCAATCTTAAGCCCGCTCCGGTGGCAAAACTACTCGTTTTCTCTGATTTTTCATTCGATTTTGCCTTTCGAAAGTGCTTTTCATTTTTTGCATCTTAAAGTCCACCCCGCGTGGCACAAAGTCGACTACTATAGTCGCATCTAAAGTCCACTCCACACGGCAATCTAAAGTCGACCTCTAAAGTTGCATATCAAAGTCCGCTCCGCGCGGCAACTAAAGTCGACTTCGGTTTTCAAGTCGCATCTCAAAAGTCCGCTCCGTGCGGCACAAAGTCAACTTCGGTTTTCAAGTCGCATTCTAAAGTCCGCTCTGACGGCATCTAAAGTCGACTTCGGTTGCATCTAAAGTCCGCTCTGACGGCATGGCTACTTCTCAAGCTCCATAGCTCGATTACTACTCAGAAACTCTCCAGCTCGGGGGCTGCATTCAAATTACTACTTGAGAACAACTCAAGTAGACTTGGCTCGCTCTCAAGCTCGGGGGCTCTGCACCAACAACTACTCGACGTGGCTTATACGACTCTCTTATCTCGGGGGCTGATGCTGCAAGAGTATTCGGATGATGGCTTTCGCGAACACTGAAGACCTTGGATTGATTACCTAATCATTTCAAGGCTCGGGGGCTGCTATGCTACACCCATCATTCAATTTTTTCAAGACGGAAGATTCAGAAGCAAGATTGAACCTCAGCTAGAGTCTGCGACTCAACCTAAGGCTCGGGGGCTACTCCATATGGAGTGCGATTTTGCAATCGCACTTCCATATAATCTCGACTTCAAGACTGATGAGCTGGACCACCTTCCAGCCTCGTGGCAGTTCAAGTACTATTGAAGACTTCTCTAAGCAGTACTCGAGGACGCTCAAGAACTACTCGAAGAGGCTTCAAGACTACTCGAACTACTACTCTCGACTCCAACGTGCTCGGGGGCTTGTCGGGCATACACCCTGGGTACTCATACAAGGAAGGATGAAGACGGACTCCTACTAGAATTCCCCTGTAATCCTACTAGGACTTGTACCGTGTAATCCTACTAGGACTCCTAACTTGTAACCGACTAGGAACCCACCCCTGGACTATATAAAGGTGGGCTGGGTACCTAGGAGGACATCTGAACAACCCAACACCAAGTGTAGGGCGCCATACTTGATCCCCCAAACAGGACGTAGGGTTCGCCACCTTGGCGGCTCGAACCTATATAAATCTTGTGTCCCGTGTTCTTGCGCATACCTTCGAGTTCCAGGTCTGGCGATCCCCACCACAATCGTCTACCTCGGGTACCCCCTTGGTATGTTTGCCGGTCTAAAACACCGACACTTCCCGCCTGTTGGGCCCGCGGCCGTTGACCTAACCGTCGTGGCCCACGGCGGTTAGACCTCCAACCACCGTGGCCCATGGCGGTCGCCGTGGGCCACGGCGGTTGGTGGTCAAATCTGATAAATTTCAAAATGGTCGTATAATTTTGCAAAATGATTAAAAAAATATAAATAAAAAAAATTCGACCGGCCGGGCTGTGAAAATTCCCGGCCCATGTCGGCCCGTTCAACGCCACAACACAAGCGGTCTCATCCGAGGCGATCGATACTTTTGTCCCGACGGGTGAGGCCATCCACCCTCTCGTGCTCCTCGCAGACAGCGACAGCGACAGCGCCAGGCGCCGCCTCCCTCTCCTCGCCATCGGCGGCGACGGTGGTTGCCTCTCCACGCCCCCAGGTGCTGGCTCAACCCCCTGCCGTATCCCTCTCCTCCGCAGCGTCCTAGCGCTCTGCGTCCGCTTTAATCTGCCATTTTCCTCTCGAATCCACCTCGTATTAGATCTGGTCGGTCTCGTTGCGTTCCGAGCTAGCTACCGAGCTAACTCCTGAGTTGCGCGCCGCTTGCGGCTTGAGGTGTCAGATCTGGGACGCGCCTGGCCTGCAGAAGCAAGCGCCACCCGCAAGAAGGAGTCTAAGATTGTTTCCGTTCGATTCGATTTTTTCCAGGAGTTCATGGCGCTGCGTGATTTCGATTTTTTGTTCCGTAGTTAGGGGGATTCCGGAAAGGGGAGTTTTGGCTGACTCATGCTCCCTAACCTGGAGCGGCGGGTGGCTGGTTAGTGGGTCCTCCACTAAAAATAATTTTTTTCCTATTTATTTTGATTGTTTTAACGTAGTTTTCAGGCTCAGGCGACCTGCCGCCGTGGCGCACGGCGTTTGCAGAACCCTATCGCCGTGGGCCCACGGTGGTTGAGCCTGCCGCCGTGGCGCACGGCGAATAGGCCTCAGCCGCCGTGGGCCACGGTGGCTGGCCTTCCCGCCCGTTGGGCCTGCGGCCGTTGACCTAACCACCATGGGCCACGGCGGTTGGTGGTCAAATCTCATAAATTTCAAAACGGTCGTATAATTTTGCAAAATGATTAAAAAAATATAAATTAAAAAATTGGACCGGCCGGGCTGTGAAAATTCCCAACCCATGTCGGCCCGTTCAACGCCACAACACAAGCGGTCTCGTCCGAGGCGATCGATACTTTTGTCCCGACGGGTGAGGCCATCCACCCTCTCGTGCTCCTCGCAGGCGGCGACAGCGCCAGGCGCGGCCTCCCTCTCCTCGCCATCGGCGGTGACGGTGAATGCCTCTCCACACCCAGGTGCTGGCTCAGCCCGCTGCCGTATCCCTCTCCTCTGCAGCGTCCTAGCGCTCTGCGTCCGCTTCAATCTGCCATTTTCCTCTCGAATCCACCTCGTATTAGATCTGGTCGGTCTCGTTGCGTTCCGAGCTAGCTGCCGAGCTAACTCCTGAGCTGTGCACTGCTTGCGGCTTGAGGCGCCTGATCTGGGACGCGCCTGGCCTGCAGAAGCAAGCGCCACCCGCCAGAAGGAGTATAAAATTGTTTCCGTTCGATTCGATTTTTTCCAGGAGTTCATGGCGCTGCGTGATTTCGATTTTTTGTTCCGGTAGTTAGGGGGATTCCGGAAAGGGGAGTTTTGGCTGACTCATGCTCCCTAACCTGGAGTGGCGGGTGGCTGGTTAGTGGGTCCTCCACTAAAAATAATTTTTTTCCTATTTATTTTGATCATTTTAACACAGTTTTCAGGCTCAGGCGACCTGCCGCCGTGGCGCATGGGGGTTGAGCCTGCCACCGTGGCGCACGGTGAATAGGCCTCAACAGCCGTGGGCCATAGCGGCTGGCCTTCCCGCCCGTTGGGCCCGCGGCCGTTGACCTAACCGCTGTGGCCCACAGCGGTTAGACCTCCAACCGCCGTGGCCCATGGCAGTCGCCGTGGGCCACGGCGGTTGGTGGTCAAATCTGATAAATTTCAAAACGGTCGTATAATTTTGCAAAATAATTAAAAAAATATAAATAAAACAATTTTGACCGGCCGGGCTGTGAAAATTCTCCGCCCATGTCGGCCCGTCCAACGCCACAACACAAGCGGTCTCATCCGAGGCGATCGATACTTTTGTCCCGACGGGTGAGGCCATCCACCCTCTCGTGCTCCTCGCAGACGGCGACAGCGACAGCGCCAGGCGCCGCCTCCCTCTCCTCGCCATCGGCGGCGACGGTGGTTGCCTCTCCACACCCAGGTGCTGGTTCAGCCCCCTGCCGTATCCCTCTCCTCCGCAGCGTCCTAGCGCTCTGCGTCCACTGCAATCTGCCATTTTCCTCTTGAATCCACCTCGTTTTGGATCTGGTCGGTCTCGTTGCATTCTGAGCTAGCTGCCGAGCTAACTCCTGAGCTGCGCGCTGCTTGCAGCTTGAGGCGCCAGATCTGGGACGCGCCTGGCCTACAGAAGCAAGCGCCACCCGCCAGAAGGAGTCTAAAATTGTTTCCGTTCGATTCGATTTTTTCCACGAGTTCATGGCGCTGCGTGATTTCGATTTTTTGTTCCGGTAGTTCGGGGGATTCCGGAAAGGGGAGTTTTGGCTGACTCATGCTCCCTAACCTGGAGCGGCGGGTGGCTGGTTAGTGGGTCCTCCACTAAAAATAATTTTTTTTCCTATTTATTTCGATCATTTTAACGCAGTTTTCAGGCTCAGGCGACCTGCCGCCGTGGCGCACAGCGTTTGCAGAACCCTATCGCCGTGGTGAAAGTGCATCTAGGCCCCTAAGTGGATTTTGGTGAATTGAATGACAAAGCGATTAAAGGACTAATGTATTTGTCTAAGATTGTGAGCAGGTTTTATTTATATATTCATGAGTAATTTTTGGAGTATTTATTTGTGGATGAATATTATATAGCTCACATTGGAGAAGACAAATATATGGATGATCCTAATGCATAAGTGACAAATATCAAGTAATAAAGGAAGATAAATATTGGGATAATTTGAGAAGGTCAATTCATTGTCTCCCACACTAGACATGGCTTGATTAAAATTACAAGGATCATAAAAGAAAAGATGGTAATTCTCAAAGTCAAGTGCAAGGCTTCTTGTGTTTATTGAAAGAGAACACAAGGATGAGTGTACACGTTATGGTTCTAATTTGGAAGCTTGCACATTCGTTGTCAATCAAGATCAAGCATTTGAAGCGGGATTTCAAATGAAGTTTAATTATAGATGAAGCAAAGTGGAACTCAAAGTGGATTGGTTAAGTGATGAAGAGATCAACCGAGATGTTTAGGGTGAGGGACTAAGCAATCTTTGGGGCCGTAGCTAAGCCGCCATTAGTGTTTTGCTAAGGTGAAGTTGTAGCATCCGTGGGGTCTCCAAGTATCATATCCAAGCCTTAACCGAGGGAAGCAATGCAAGTCATCAACATGTTATGATTGGCAATATGGAGTGACTTATGGATCCAATTGTGCATTCCTATGCTAGATGGAAAGATCCTAAGTCATTAGCTCAAGTATGGACGTGCTCAAGTCAAAGGCTATGTTGAAAGCCCTCAAGCGGATATTGCTCAAGTATGGCAAGATTGAAGACATTCAAGCTCAAGAGGTCAATAAAGTGTTTTTATTTATTCTTGAGTATAGGTATGCCGTACTATCAAGAGGGATGCAACATTAGCGAGTTGACCAAGTCAAAGTGCTCATTAGTTGACCTAAGTGAGAACTAGCCTTGAGAGCCTTAGAGTGTGTTAACAAACCCTCCTAACCTAACCTGAGCCACTTCATCTCTTTTGGTGAAGTGTTAGAATCCTAGAAAGGGTTTTGTGGGTGCCTCGGGCCTGACCGGTCTGACCGGTCAGGGGCACAGGTCTGACCGGTGCCGGTAGCCAACGGCTAGTTTTTCGAACACTGGTCTGACCGGTGCCGCCCGAGGACTAACGGCTAGTTTTCTCCTTTGAGGGGTATAAGTACCCCAAGCCTTCTTCAGTTGAAGGTTGCTGTTTCTAGTGGTGTTGCTGAGGTCCTAAGCTATTTCTAGCAAGCCCTAAGCCTTAGTGGCTCTCCCCAACCATCTCTTTGTGAGATTTGTGGATTCAAGCCACATCCTTTGTGTTGGGTTGAGAGAGTGAGCTCAAGAGCGACTTTGTGAGCTAACAAGAGCATTTCCATAGCTTGAGCACTTTGGTTTCGCGTCTACAAGCTTTGAAGCATTTGTTACTCTTGGAGGATTGCCTCCTAGACGGCTAGGCGTCGCCGGCTAGCTCCCAAGGTTGTGGTGAGCAGCGGGAAGTTTGTGAGGACTGTGATCTTGCCTCTTCGTGGAAAAGATCGCCTTAGTGGAAAGGAGTAAAGTGGTTGAAAGAGACCCGGCTTGTTGTGGGAATTGTCCCTTACAAGCTCCTCAATGGAGACGTAGCCGTTCCTAAGTGGGCGGTGAACTTCGGGAAATAAATTCGTGCTTCTTCGTGTGGTTTGCATCTCTAAGTTGTTTTTCTAGCATATTTGATTTGCTTCCTCTTTGATCTACTTGGGTGTGCTACTTGTGTGTGCAGGGATCATTACCCTGCTTGTGATCATCTACAAAGGCCACTCACCAAGTTTGGTTCGTGCTAAAAGTCAAGAGGAGCTTGAAGTTGTTTTTGCAGGTGCTCTGTGCTACACCGGTCTGACCGGTGTGGCTCACCGATCTGACCGGTGCCTCCTGTGAAGTCTAGCGAGCGACCGGTCTGACCGGTTACCACCACCGGTCTGACCGGTGGGCACTGTCAGCTCAAGTTTTCGGGGAAGAAAAGTTTAATTCGGTCGTCTCGCCTATTCACCCCCCCTCTAGGCGACATCAAGGTCCTTTCAATTGGTATCAGAGCGTGGTGCTCTGATTCGAGCTTAACTGCTTGGAGTTTTTCGATGTCAACAACCCGTGAGGTACCGTTTGAGCCTCTAGCTCTAGATGGCTCAAACTACTCTTCTTGACGTTCCAATGTTCTCATTGCACTTAAGGTTTTGGGTCCCACCGCTGAGGGCATTATGGTTGCAAGTATCCTTCCAGAGGATGAGACTTGTGTCCCTCCAAAGGAATTGGAGAATAAGCGACTCAATGCCGTTATTACTGACCTTTTGTGTAGCTGTGTATGTAGAGAACTAAAGCATCTCATCCTAAAGAGCAAAGAAATTAGTGAAGATGCTCATCTCATTTGGGAATTGCTATTTGAGATAGTTCACACCAAATGGGATGAAGTTGAGAGTGATGAGGAAGATGAACCAGTGGAGATATGTTCCACAACCTCTACAACATCCACTGATCATCAAGCATCAACTCTCAAGCAAGGAGAAGATCAAAGAAGCGTAGACGTTGTCCCTCTGCAGGGACCGGTCAGACCGGTGACACACATCGGTCAGACCGGTGCCGGCAGAGGCACCACAACTTGCTTGATGGTCAAGAAGGAAAAGAAGAGCAAGAAGAAGAGGCAGGCCAAGGGAGCGAAGAGCCAGAAGATTGAAGTCTCAAGTTCTCCAACAAGAGAACTTGAACTTCTCAAATCCGAGCTCGCATCCTTGGTTTGTAAGTATGAATCATTGGCTAACAAATATGATCATGATATCAAATCCTATTCATATAGAGCTAAGGTAGAAGAAGAAGCCAACGATGCGCTAGAAGATCAACTAGCGAAACTCACTAGTGAGCATATGGCTCTTCAAGCCAATCACAAGGAACTTGAGTGTTCCTATGAGAAGCCTGTCAATTCTTATGCAATACTAGAGATAGCCCATGAGGTTGTGCTTTCATCGGTAAAATTTATGCAATCTCTATCTCACACTTGCACATGCTCACAAGTTCAAATTGATTCATCTTGCGCTAATGATTGTTTGTCTCAAGCAAGCCAATCTAGCATTGAGCTTGTACTTGTAGAATCTTGTGATGACCTCATTGCTAAAGAAAATGATGAACTCAAGCAAGAGGTTGAAAAGCATCAAAAAGACTTGTATGTGTTGAAGGAGAAGAGCAAAGTGCAACCTTCTCAAGATAACCGTGAAGACATGGTGAAGAAGCTTGAGAAGGGATCAACCGTCACTAGCTCAACCCCTCAACAACATACAAGGACCCACAAGCACAAGATTCAAGAAAAGAGTAAGGTTGGGCAAGTCAAGTCCCAATATCGCCCAATCAAGCACAAGGCACAAGAATCACTCTCCAAGAAGCCTAGAAGCTCAAATAAGTGGAGAGTGTGCTACAAGTGCAGAGAGAAGGGTCACTTTGCCAACTCTTGCCCAAGTAGTACAACGGGCGGTGGCACTGACTGTGACCGGTCAGACCGGTGCATGCCTGTTGGTAATTGTTAAGCCTACAGGAATATTATGATGGATAATCCGCAAGCGCACGGATACCGGCGAGCATTCCACCCGGGAGAGGGTTTTAAATATCTAATCCACAGGGAGAAAGGTAGAGAGAAAGGTCTGGAGTAAAAGACTAATCCCTGAGAAGCTATCAAGGACTTGACAGAAAGAAGAGATAAGGAGAACTTAAGGATGTCTGGTTCTTATTCTCACAAGCTATGTCTATATTGTTCTTATGGGGTGATTGTCTGAAGGCACACTTAGCAAAAGGAACCTCCCGAGAATCTATGGGGGAGTCCTACGGTTTCTATAGACGGGAGGTGGACTACGAAGGACTCAATAGTGCTGTCACCACCACGATCTACCACACGATCCGGAATATAGAAGGCATTCATAAGCTAGATAGTCTCAGCACCACGCTTACACTAAACATGCAACTTTAATTCAAGAGCGACAAGAATTAAAGTACTCAAAGAGTTATGAACCGTAAGAACAATAAAAACAATGTTGCTCACTTGAATAAGAAGTCGATCTTTCCCGTAAGGTCTCAGGATCAGGCTCCAATGGAGTTGATCCCAGAGGTAGAAGATGAAGAGGAGACACCGACATGTCCGGGCCTTCCTTCAGCTTCGCCTCTACCGCTCTCTAATCCTCTCGAACAAGATTGGCTAGATCTAATTAGACCATGGCTCCAATCTCTCAACTTGATACAACTCTCTCCAACTCTAATTCTAATCTAGAGCTTCTATCTCAGGTAGGCATTGGTGATCAGAATGAATTGGATGCCTGCCCTGGGGTCAGGGGGCTGCTTATATAGTCCTGAGGGGGTGCCTCGCCACCATACGATCCAACCTACCTTGATCTACGGCCAAGATGTGGTTTTCTAGGTCGGTTGGGGAACCTTCTGGAACATACCCGAAGCGGAGCGACAACGGCAGCAGGGGGAGGCCGATCGGTCTCCTCATGAGGCCGGTCGGTCCCTGGTGGGCCCCACTTGGGCTCATCTTTGACGGGTGCGTGTGTGTCGTCGTGCCGTTTCCAAAAAGTATTAATTCACGTCAAACGGAGTCCGTATGAGAGAGTTATGCTCGTTTTACCGAACCCCGCTCTGCGACTGATATCTTCTGATTCTGAACTCCGAATATGGCAAATGATATATCCGTTTCGATCATCTCGACGAGGCCTTCGCAATGTTGCACTTCAATTCTTCATTTAAGATACTTCTAGGTTGCTCTTTTGTAGGAGTTGGATCGGAGTACGATTGGGACACGTCTTGGAGTCGTATGACTTGATAATTCTCGCTGTTTTCCTGTTTAGTCCCTGCAAATCATAACTTCACCAAAACTCATGGAATTCATTAGTAGCAAACCCCTAAGTCTATATTGATATTCATTTTATGCCATTTTCTTTATTTAGTTGATAAGTAAAAGTATACATTAAGATGTGTCAACAAACTCCCCCAAGCTTACCCTTTGCTAGTCCCTAGCAAAGATATGCTTTAGCAGGATCAGGAGTTGCTACAACACTTTCACACCTCAAAAGTACTATGGTTTTCAAAAACCAATTCTCCTCGACAAGATTGCTCTCTCTTACCTTCAACCTTTAAGCATAGCCTTTTCATAAATCGTGAGCAAATAAAAGACAAAACAATCAAGTCAAGCAGTATATCTCAATTTCTATGATCAACTATCATCCTGGGGTTTTGCACAGATAAAACTCAGAGATCCTGTGTATGACCTTCTCAAGCATGGAGTCACTCTTAGCAAGATATGTAGGAATGATAGTGTTGGATGGATGAGGGTGAAAGGTGGTAAGTCTTTTAGCCTAGCTCTTGGACTATATCTCTCTTTCTAAGATTTTTAAGATCTGGGCTTTCCATTCTTGGAGAGGTGGGCTCTACTCGCCCCGGACTTTTGTCCATTTTTCTCTCTCCTTAGAGATGTGGGCTCTACTCACCCTCGGACACGTGTCCATTATTCATCTCTAAATTTATTTTTTCAGGGAGGTAGGCCCTACTCGCCTAGTATGACACTTGTCCTTTTCTCTCCCTCTCTCGTCTCACTTTTTCCTCTCTTTCTTTTTTTTTCTTTTCTTCTTCTTTTTTTTCGAATGTAGCCCCAGAATCTTTTTGACATTGAGAGAGATATATCCTAGAGTTGCATGAGCTATATGGCTTGATGGAAAATGCGTACTTCCATGTCAGAAGCAGCATAAATGGGTGAATGGAATGATCTTGATGTGTATGACAAGCTCTCAAGGATCAAACACAGGAACTCATCATGTAGGATTTTTCAAATTTTTGAGATATATCCAGGAATCAAGCTTCTCTAGGAAATTGATCAATAGCAACTCAACTTTTCATGAATCATCTTTCAAAGCCTAGACTCAGATTAAGCATGCACTTGCACAAGTTTTGGGTTTAGAGCAAATTAAGCATTTAAGCTTCAGGAGAATCTAGGTCTGAAAACTAAGCACTTTTAAAAGGAATTACGGCGGAGCAACTATGCATCATCTCCAAGCATATATCATCAAGATCATTATTTAAGAGAAAAGCCAACTAGCAGACTCTAGCATTTTATTCAAACTAAGACTTTTAACTAACACTCAAATAACTAGCTAATATTAAACACTTAGGATAGTGATACTTATCGTGATAACTGGGGGTGCTCTCCCCCAAGCTGGATCTTGAAGTGATTCTTGATTCATGGGGTCTTAAAGAATGCAAAAGCAGAAAATATTTTTATGATCTTTTTCAATGCAGGTATAGGAAAATAAACATGCTAATTTAAATATGCAGTGCAGAATATAAAGATAAATACCGAGTTACCTCTCGGCGAGAGTTTAGAGTACTTACTCCCATGGCGTAGATGTAGTGGCCATTGATCAGTTGATGACGCGGGTAGTGATTGGTCTTCCGAAGGTGTACTTTTGACGTCCTCCTTAGCATGGACTGAGTGTTCGGTTGGTTAGGGTTGAGCGGACTTCTTTTCAATCTTCTTAATTTCTTCCTTGTCTGTCAACTCCGTTCCAACTGGGCTTGTGAATTCTGGGATCGTCTCCGCGTCTAGTTCTTCTTGGGTCTTGTGGTGTTCAGGAACAGTCTTGAATCTTGATGGGGATGTTTTGCACAAAATTGAGCTTCTTTGGTTGATGGAGTGGTGTATGGTCGGCATTCCAGGGTCGTCCATCTTAGGCAGTAGTGGTGAAAGGAGTAGGTGCTCATAGTCTGATTTGATCGGGTTGATCATCCAGCCTCCCTCCACGTCTCTCTGTTCTTCTTATTTTATCAGCTCGGTCATCCTTGAGAATATCATCTGATCTTGATAGCCACTTGGTGATGGCGTCGCCCATGTCCTTTGCTGATTTAGCTGCTCGAAGGAGGGTTGGATAGTGGCAGTTGGTAGCGTCTTGTTTAGTGTGCATGTTTGTAGGTCGTGGACTTGTAGGATTTGGGGAAGTAAGACTTCTTCTTTTTTTTACGTAAAGTGAGTCCTGCTTGCAAAGACAAGGTAGAGATCAAGTGCATGGGTTCTGTTGGTGAAAAACACCAACAGAACCATAATTTCATTTATTCTACTCTAACCTTGGGCACATTGAACAAGATAATGATAGAGCATAGATTTATTTTATGACAAGGGTAGCAAGATCAGAAGATGAAACTAGCACGTAAATCTCTTTTTTTTAGCAAAATAAAGAGTGATCAAGAAAGTGATGCTGGAAACAAACAAAAAGACAACATGTTGAGCCAACAAGATTGGTTCATGTGAAATTGTAACTCTAGCATGTTTGACTTTTCATTTATTAGGATGCCAGAGAAAAGGGAAATGACAATTTACCTCAAGGTGTTACCTTTATTATGATGTTACTATGACATCTTGTGGTGGTCGCTCCCTTGAATGTATACAACTTGTGGAGTGACAGGTGCATGTGAGGAGGCATGGCTTGATCGTCTTTAATGGAATTAGGCTCCTTCCTTTATGCCTCCATCATCCAGGAATCCCCCCTTTGAGTGAGTGCTTCTGATTGTGGATCTTGTTTGCATACTCTTCTTCTTCCTGGTTCATAGGGAATTCTTCTCTCTCACGTGTCTTGCTCCATCTCTAGTGAGTTCATCTCGACCTCTCCCAAACTTGTGTCGAGTTTATTCTGCAGGGGTTAGTCCAGAAAATATACCATTGTCTACACAAGCAATTCTATTTCAATAACCAAACCAGACTCCATGCCTAATCAGATTAAGGAAGGCTATTTAACCTAAGCACCACGCTTAATTTAAAAGCCAATGGAAGTATGAACGTACTTCCAAACCAAAGCTTACTATGGTAGACAAAAGGTAACATGAAGGCATATAGAGATTTACTCAAACAGAGACGGTAGAGCATGATCAGTTTTTTAACAGAGTGAGCATGTAATAAAGGTAGAGATAACCAAGCTAGCATAGCAACATGATAGGAGATGTTTCTATGCATATGATTCAATGTTGCGTAACGACTGGTTGGACATACCTTGTATTGTCATCCTTCATTCTCTTTGTTCCAAACCTGTAATGGTTAGTGACAAGAATACCCAAAGGAATATAATTATACCTCTATGCTCACTACGCAGGGGTATATGCAAGTCTTAGAATTTCCCCCTAGCGTGCTTGTTTTTGGACAAAAAGCTCGTCCTTGGGAAACCTTCAAAATATGGTTCAAGATGGTGAAGTGGTTTCCCTTACATTGCCAATCTCAAGATTTCAAGTCATTGCGACAACCACCCTTTCTAAATTTGTAGAGAAAAGAAACATAAGGGGGTTGGAGATCTTATTGTGCGGCAAGATTTGAGATGGCAATTGAATTCAGGAGTTTTCTTAAATGAGCATGGACTAGGTGGAAAAGTTCCATTTGTGAAGTAGCTTTCATGCTCATTGATGTTCTCCAAGTAATGTGCTCCTTCTGGTCTTCCTTAGATCCTTCATAAAACTTTAGGATCGTGAGGGGACGCAAGAAAAAGGGCACAAGAGGATTCATTGGGCTCAAGGATGAGGTTAAAGAAAAG
The DNA here is from genome assembly GCA_036936925.1 of Cenchrus fungigraminus. Lineage (NCBI taxonomy): Eukaryota > Viridiplantae > Streptophyta > Magnoliopsida > Poales > Poaceae > Cenchrus > Cenchrus fungigraminus. The sequence continues at coordinate 73,479,592 of CM072768.1, read as the reverse complement.
TTATCTAATCCGAACATTGAAAGAGAGACAGAAATGGCTTCTTGATGGCTTTGCTCTCTTCCTATGGCATGATTAGATATGCTATCCTTGAGGTTTCTCCAATGTCCTTGTGTAGCAAAAAGGGTGCTTTCTAAGAGACTATCTCCTTAGGGAAATTGCATGCTCAGAAGTCTCTTGTGAAGCTTGAAGTTTCACGATCTTCCCAAACTCATCATCTACAAGGGTTGAATTTCTTCTTCCCTTTAAGGTTTTCAGGACATTGATGGTTTGGGTTTGATAGCTAAGCCTTGGGATTGGAGTGATGGTGATATAGCTATTAGAACTTCCCTTTTGTGGCTAGAGGATGACTTCTTTTCTTCCTTTGGGTGGTCATAAAGAATGCTAGTGTAAGGGTTCCACCCGCTGAGTTCGTCAAAGACAAACCTTGCCTTAGAAAAGAAAGAAAAGCTCTTCTAGATACTGCATGATGGTCATGCGCACAACATTCGTAGGATGGGGCCAAAGATTCACTACCCTTAGAGGTAATGATACAAAGATTCGTTACCCTATTAAGGATATGATCCTGGCTCCTGCGGTGAACTATGGGGTAAAGGTCTACACTAAGGTAGAACATATGGTTTCCCAGGCTCTTTCTTGCTTCATCTCTTCAGTTCCGGACCATCAAGGATGAAGACTAGAGTTTTCGTCTATCACTCCTAAGAAGGATTGTTTCATGATCATTTCGACCAACCGTAGGCGTAGCTCATGGCCAGATGTAAGGAAGATCTAAAGTTTCTAGTGGCCAGAGCTTCCGCTTTAGGGTGCAGCTTAAGATACATAAAAGTGGAACCAAGTGATCCCACAAAGATAGCAACAGGTGAGAAGATAGGAAAAAGATAAAATCTAAACTAAAGTATGGTACAAGATTAGCTATACTCAAGAGTTCTCTCTTAACCGTTTCTCCCCGGCAACGGCGCCAGAAATGCTTGTTGGTAATTGTTAAGCCTACAAAAATATTATGATGGATAATCCGCAAGCGCATGGATACCGGTGAGCATTCCACCCGGGAGAGGGTTTTAAATATCGAATCCACAGGGAGAAAGGTAGAGAGAAAGGTCTGGAGTAAAAGACTAATCCCTGAGAAGCTATCAAGGACTTGACAGAAAGAAGAGATAAGGAGAACTTAAGGATGTCTGGTTCTTATTCTCACAAGCTATGTCTATATTGTTCTTATGGGGTGATTGTCTGAAGGCACACTTAGTAAAAGGAACCTCCCGAGAATCTATGGGGGAGTCCTACGGTTTCTATAGACAGGAGGTGGACTACGAGGGACTCAATGGTGCTGTCACCACCACGATCTACCACACGATCCGGAATATAGAAGCAACTTTAATTCAACTTATATGCTTACACTAAACATGCAACTTTAATTCAAGAGCGACAGGAATTAAAGTACTCAAAGAGTTATGAACCGTAAGAACAATAAAAACAATGTTGCTCACTTGAATAAGAAGTCGATCTTTCCCGTAAGGTCTCAGGATCAGGCTCCAATGGAGTTGATCCCAGAGGTAGAAGATGAAGAGGAGACACCGACATGTCCGGGCCTTCCTTCAGTTTCGCCTCTACCGCTCTCTAATCCTCTCGAACAAGATTGGCTAGATCTAATTAGACCATGGCTCCAATCTCTCAACTTGATACAACTCTCTCCAACTCTAATTCTAATCTAGAGCTTCTATCTCAGGTAGGCATTGGTGATCAGAATGAATTGGATGCCTGCCCTGGGGTCAGGGGCTGCTTATGTAGTCCTGAGGGGGTGCCTCGCCACCATACGATCCAACCGACCTTGATCTACGGCCAAGATGTGGTTTTCTAGGTCGGTTGGGGAACCTTCTGGAACATACCCGAAGCGGAGCGACAACGGCGGCAGGGGGAGGCCGATCGGTCTCCTCATGAGGCTGGTCGGTCCCTGGTGGGCCCCACTTGGGCTCATCTTTGACGGGTGCGTGCGTGTCGTCGTGCCGTTTCCAAAAAGTATTAATTCACGTCAAACGGAGTCCGTATGAGAGAGTTATGCCCGTTTTACCGAACCCCGCTCTGCGACTGATATCTTCTGATTCTGAACTCCGAATATGGCAAATGATATATCCGTTTCGATCATCTCGACGAGGCCTTCGCAATGTTGCACTTCAATTCTTCATTTAAGATACTTCTAGGTTGCTCTTTTGTAGGAGTTGGATCGGAGTACGATTGGGACACGTCTTGGAGTCGTATGACTTGATAATTCTCGTTGTTTTCCTGTTTAGTCCCTGCAAATCATAACTTCACCAAAACTCATGGAATTCATTAGTAGCAAACCCCTAAGTCTATATTGATATTCATTTTATGCCCTTTTCTTTATTTAGTTGACAAGTAAAAGTATACATTAAGATGTGTCAACAATGCCACCGGTCAGACCGGTGCTGGCCAGGGCAGCCCCACCTCAAGCAAACAAGGCGAGGAAGACTTCTTCTCCAAGAACAAGGCTCAGAAGCAAGCATGGACAAGAAATTACAAGGAATGATGTGACCAACAAGAACAAGAGCCACATTTGCTATGAATGTCATCAAAAGGGTCACATGGGCAAAGATTGTCCAAATGGTAACGTTCCTAAATCAAATCTTGTCCATTATGATTTCCATAAGCTTAGGAACGATAAGAATGAGACTTGTGCTATGAGGGAGATTAGTTCACCTCAATCTAGCATGAGAGCCATTTGGGTTCCTAAGCACCTTGTGGCTAACCCCATAGGACCCAACAAGTGTTGGGTACCAAGACATGCTTGCTGAGCTTGCAGGTTGAAAGAGATGCATTGAACACATGGCTAGAAGAATTGGAAATCACTTTTGATCAATTGGCCATGTGAAGGCCAATTCTATATAAATTTTGAATTCAATGACACCTCGGTAACTAGTGCTCTTGGTTGAGTCTTAGTCACTCTTGGTTCTTAGTGAACACTCATATTACACTTATCTTGTACTAGTGAAACATGAGGTAGTGACTTTAACATTTTTATGAAAATTTACTCTCTCATGCCACTCGATGCTTTTAATGGCTCTCTAGTAGAGCATTGCCTTGTCTATGTTGCAGATCTTGAATTTGTAATATGCTCACATAATCAAGGGACAAGAAGGGCAAAATCACCAAAGGAGTATGCACTGGCGCTCACCGGTCTGACCGGTGCCGGCCCAGTGAGGCAAGTGGGTGGGTGACCCTGCACCTGTGACCGGGTGACTCGGTACGCCTCTGTATGTTGTCGGGTGACCCGAACCCTATAGCCGGGTGACCCGGGAGTGAACCGCTTTTCATGAAAAAGGGTGATTTAGCGTCAAAGGTAATGAGAGACTCGACACATTTCAATTGACAAACTATTTATGTGTCTTGACCAAGTTTGGAATGAGCCTCACCATATTCTTAATTGAATAAAGTGCTTTGCTTGAGAAATTCAAATATCTCTAGCACTATTTAAGGGGAAGCTCATTGCAACACTTGTGTCACTTGTGGGACTAACAATTTCTTCGAGTGATCTTGTAGTCTTGATCATTTGTGCATCCTATGCAATCTCTTAATAAGTAGAACACTCAAAAGAACAAGTAAGAGCTAGCACTTTTCAAAATTTTATATATGCACAAATGAAATGGTCTTAAGGCAAAGGTATGTTCCCATGAACCTCATTGAATACCATAATGCATCTGGGCCATAATACCATGCTAGTGTGCCATCCTTAGCATGTAATTGCTTCAAGTGAATTTTTATGTGCCTCTCTAGATATTTGGTTGATACCTTTGCGTTCACTCGACTTTGTGTCTCGTGGTTGAGGGTATGAGCCAAATATACTTGAAAAGCTATTCATCTGAAGTGGATGCATGCACTTTGTGACATAGGATAGACTTTTCGAAAAATCAACTAGCATGTGTAGGAAGTGTGCTCATTTTGAAAAATATTTGATTCTTGGTCTTTGTGACCCAATCAACTTAATTGTGACTATGGTTCCCCTTGTTTGATTGATGACTAGTCACAATTAAGAAGATTTTCTCAAGTCCATAAAATCCATCTTTATCTCTCTCTCTCTCTCTCTCTTGGAAGAATCAAGAACTATCAATTAAATTGGTTTATCCTCCATTCTTTCAAGACTTGATGAGTTTTGGATCAATATCAACTCTTTATCTCCTATCCAAAACATCTGAAAGAGTAAGGATCAAAATCTCTATTTGGCTCAAAGTCATTTTCTCAGGGGACCACCGGTCTGACCGGTGCCAACCACCGGTCTGACCGGTGGTACCCTTGAAGTCACATCTTCTTTCTTCTGAGACCTAAGTAGATGCGAAGTGTCTTATAAAATACCAGAAGAAGTTTTCAGAGGAGATTTCAAAAAATGGGAAAGAAGGATCGGAACTTCCGAGGCTAGGTCGGTTCTACCGATATGGATTCTCTGTTGAAATTATCAAAATCATCGGTACTACCGAGCACGGGTCGGAAAAACCGCTAAAGGCTCACTGGCTCGACCAAGTGCAGTCACCGGTCTGACCGGTGGCTCGCACCGGTCTGACCGGTGGTGTCCGGCTGCAACTCGTGGGCCAACAGTAAAAAGAATCTATCTTTTACCCTCCTCCTTTCTCCCTCTTCCATCATTTCACCCGGTTTCACCCCTCTCCATCCCGACCTCCTCTCTCTCCCCTCTCAAAACCACCATACACACCCCCTATGGAGATTTGAAGATTCAACCAAGGAAGTGGGTGGATTTTTTGGTGGAAAAGGATCTCCCAAGGCTCCTCCTCAGTTTCCCCTTCAAGTTCATTGGATTCCTCTCAAGCTCTTCTCTCCAAAGGTATTCAAATCTTCGTTTTGCCCGATCTCTTTACTCCGTGCAAAGATTTGAATTTCCTTTGGTATATCATCTCCTGAGAACCCCTAGAAGACATACCTATAGATCCATAAAGTTTCGTTGGACGAATTGTGAGAACCCAAGATTTGGGGTCAGACGCCCTTCACCGGTCTGACCGGTGGGCGTCACCGGTCTGACCGGTGGCGCATGTCCAGTCCCAAATTTTGTTTTCTTCATGTTTTTCAACACATATCTGTGTAGGATTGTCTCATGAACATCTAGATCAAATCTTAGATTCATAGCTGCTCAGATTGGATGTTAGGGCAATTGGCTCTGTTCTGGGTGGCACCGGTCTGACCGGTGCCCCTCACCGGTCTGACCGGTGTGGCCCAGAGCAGACCCAATTGTTTTGAACTTTCAAGAATCAATTTCTGTTTCGATTCAATCTTGTCCCTAGAGTCTTATACACTCTTGTCATCCTTTTTGTGACTCAGGACAGCAGCTATGGTCAGGGAAAAAGAGGGTGCTAAGAAGAGAAGAGAAGAGGTGTGTGCTCGCAGAGACACTGCTCCCGGTGACTTTGGGGAAGGGGGCAGCACCATCAGGGTAAGTGGGAAGAGATTGAGGCCTCGTTCAGCTCGAGGGAGTGCAGAGGCACCTGACCTTGGAGGTGACACCGGTACCAGCATCGATGATGATGTTGATGATGAGACCTATCAGGGTCAGTTTGAGGTGAGAAGGAACAAGAGGACTGGTTCTGATGATGATGGGTCTGAGGATGAGGATGAGGATGAGGAGGAAGAGGATGTGGATGCCATGGATGAGGATGATGATGACCAGGGTAGATTGAAGATCATGCCACCCACTTATATCTATCCTGATAGGCCAGTGAAATACCATGGTTCGGGCATGACTAAAGCCCTAAAGAAGCTGAGGGACAAGAATCCCTATGAGGAGGCAAGGACCGCATCTGATCCGAGATTTTGGGCTAAGTTTCAGCAGGATTACTATGCTACAGTGATCATCAAAACGCCCAAAATCACTCATAAGGCACAATATGTGGATTGGGGGCATATGGCTAGCAAGAATGACCCCATTTTTAATGAAGTCATAAGCAACTGTGAGAGGCAAATGGTCAAGGAGCTTATGGGTTTCCGACAAGATTGGAACAAGGAGATAATAGCCCAGTTTTACACCACCGTGCACTTTGGACATATTGGTAGTGAGAGGGCTATGATTTGGATGACCAATGCCCAGAGGTATTCCATCACTTTCCCTAGGTTCTTGAGGTGCTTTGGGATTATGGCGGGAGACAAGGACTTAAGACTGCTCCATGATGAGGGGGAGCTTGACAAGGATGCCCTGCACCTTATGTACCCGAGAGATGAACATGCATATTATGGGAAGGTGAAGAATCTCTATACCTACTATGCTGCACTTAATAGACTCCTTAGGGTGTCTATCACACCTAGAGATGGGAATCCCTCTGAAATCACAAAGTTTCAGAAAAACTTGATGGTTGCTTTGAGGCCGGGAGCTCCGGAATTTAGTGTTGGGGATTTCATTTGGCAAGAAATCAAGCATCTATCCGAGGACCCCAAAAAGATTTGCAGCTACAGTCCCTATATCATGTATATGATTGAAAAGGTTGCAAAGACGGAGTTTCCCAAAAATGTGACACACAAGCCATTGAAGCTCAATCCTAGCAAGAATCCAAGGTTTCCTTCTCCTAGAGCAGAGCGAGCACCTGGCCATGAGGAAGGAATTATTGAGGAGGGCACTCCTCAGTCAGATCAGCCACAGACAGGCCCTCAGGCCGTCACCGGTCTGACCGGTGCTGAGCACCGGTCTGACCTGTGGGGAGGCTGGGAGCAGCACAGGCCCCGCAGATCCACTTCTCCATTGAGGAAGTTCCTCAATTTCATCTTTGGTATGTGTAGGAGTCAGCATGACATCCAGGTGGAGCAACAAAGGTCAAGAAGGGCAAACAAGCAAATGAGGGACACGATGAAGTTGATGCACAATGCTCAAGGGTTTCAACCGCCTCGCTCTCCTCCATCTCCCGAGTCTCCACAAGCTGAGATACCCTCCTTTGAGGATAGGATGAGAGGTTGGGCCAATTCCGACATGCTTAATCAATATGGGCCTATGTTCTTTGAGTCTGGGCAAGAACAAGGGTCTTCATCATCGGCTCCTCCTCCTCCACCTCCACCGTTTGTACCCCCTCACCCGGATGTGCCTGGTTCTTCTCACATTTATGGAACAAGAACAAGCTCCTCCACCTCCTCCACCTCCCGAGCAAGGACAAGATTGGGGCGCTCGCTTCTCCGTGGAGATATTTGGCTATAATCCATATTACTATGGTACGAATAGCGCTCCTATAGCTCATCCCTCTGAAATCACTATCTCTGATTCTATTTATCTAAACTCTCCTATGCATTGGATATTTGGTATTTCTCAAATAGGAGGGAGCTCTCACCTAGGAGACTGATCTCAGGGACAGTGATCGACATCTACTACTTCTCAAGGCCCGTCTTGGATGCTAGATGACAAAGGGGGAGAAGATTTGGATTAAAAACTTTAAACTCAGTGTTGCTGTCTGTGTTGCACCGGTCTGACCGGTGCTAGCTGGCTAATGAGAGCAGCCGTGCAATATTCTAGAACTTTATCTTAGTGGACTTGAGAACATTTGTGTGAGTGCTACTGTGTGTTCGAACCTTTATTGTAATAATTAAGCGACTTTATTGCTAGATTGTGATGCATGTGTTGTTTGATGTATTGTTTGTGTTGGCTAAATGGAGCAAACTAATCTAAGCCAGCTTGCAACCCTGGCCTGATTAGTTTGGACCAAATAGCACGCACACCTTTGCTTTGTGCTCTGACTGGACCTGACCAATCTGACCGGTCAGGGGCACCGGTCTGACCGGTGCCGCCCAATTGGGTGTGCTGGCTGGACCTGACCGGTCTGACCGGTCAGGCGCACGGTCTGACCGGTGCTGCCTAGTCAGTACACTTGTTCTTTGCTTTGTGCATAACTTGTCATACACATCACGGTTTTATTTGTCGCTTACACATGTTGCACTCCACTGATTCTAAGATATAGGGGGAGCTCACACGTGCTTTCTCCCAAATTTCTGCTATTGGCATTTGAGGCCAAATTTTTGAAATTCAACTCAAAGCAAAAATTAAGGGGGAGCTCTAGCTATACCTAAGAATCTAAATGCGCTTTAATATTTTATTTGTAAGCTTTAATCGAGTTGTCATCAATCACCAAAAAGGGGGAGATTGAAAGTGCATCTAGGCCCCTAAGTGGATTTTGGTGAATTGAATGACAAAGCGATTAAAGGACTAATGTATTTGTCTAAGATTGTGAGCAGGTTTTATTTATATATTCATGAGTAATTTTTGGAGTATTTATTTGTGGATGAATATTATATAGCTCACATTGGAGAAGACAAATATATGGATGATCCTAATGCATAAGTGACAAATATCAAGCAATAAAGAAAGATAAATATTGGGATAATTTGAGAAGGTCAATTCATTGTCTCCCACACTAGACATGTCTTGATTAAAATTACAAGGATCATAAAAGAAAAGATGGTAATTCTCAAAGTCAAGTGCAAGGCTTCATGTGTTTATTGAAAGAGAACACAAGGATGAGTGTACACGTTATAGTTCTAATTTGGAAGCTTGCACATTCGTTGTCAATCAAGATCAAGCATTTGAAGCGGGATTTCAAATGAAGTTTAATTATGGATGAAGCAAAGTGGAACTCAAAGTGGATTGGATAAGTGATGAAGAGATCAACCGAAATGTTTAGGGTGAGGGACTAAGTAATCTTTGGGGCCGTAGATAAGCCGCCATTAGTGTTTTGCTAAGGTGAAGTTCTAGCATCCGTGGGGTCTCCAAGTATCATATCCAAGCCTTAACCGAGGGAAGCAATACAAGTCATCAACATGTTATGATTGGCAATATGGAGTGACTTATGGATCCAAGTGTGCATTCCTATGCTAGATGGAAAGATCCTAAGTCATTAGCTCAAGTATGGACGTGCTCAAGTCAAAGGCTATGTTGAAAGCCCTCAAGTGGATATTGCTCAAGTATGGCAAGATTGAAGACATTCAAGCTCAAGAGATCAACAAAGTGTTTTTATTTATTCTTGAGTATAGGTATGCCGTACTATCAAGAGGGATGCAACATTAGCGAGTTGACCAAGTCAAAGTGCTTATTAGTTGACCTAAGTGAGAACTAGCCTTGAGAGCCTTAGAGTGTGTTAACAAACCCTCCTAACCTAACCTGAGCCACTTCATCTCTTTTGGTGAAGTGTTAGAATCCTAGAAAGGGTTTTGGGGGTGCCTCGGGCCTGACCGGTCTGACCGGTCAGGGGCACCAGTCTGACCGGTGCCGGCAGCCAACGGCTAGTTTTTCGAACACCGGTCTGACTCAGCCATCGGCGGCGACGGTGGTTGCCTCTCCACACCCCCAGGTGCTGGCTCAGCCCCTGCCGTATCCCTCTCATCCGCAGAGTCCTAGCGCTCTGCGTCCGCTTCAATTTGACATTTTCCTCTCGAATCCACCTCGTATTAGATCTGGTCGGTCTGGTTGCGTTCCGAGCTAGCTGCCGAGCTAACTCCTGAGCTGCGCGCCGCTTGCGGCTTGAGGCGCCAGATCTGCGACGCGCCTGGCATGCAGAAGCAAGCGCCACCCGCCAGAAGGAGTCTAAAATTGTTTCCGTTCGATTCGATTTTTTCCAGGAGTTCATGGCGCTGCGTGATTTCGATTTTTTGTTCCGGTAGTTAGGGGGATTCCGGAAAGGGGAGTTTTGGCGGACTCATGCTCCCTAACCTGGAGCGGCGGGTGGCTGGTTAGTGGGTCCTTCACTAAAAATAATTTTTTTTCCTATTTATTTCAAATATTTTAACGCATGTTTTCAGGCTCAGGCGACCTGCCGCCGTGGCCCACGGCATTTGCAGAACCCTATCGCCGTGGGCCCACGGCAGTTGAGCCTGCCGCCGTGGCGCGCGGCGAATAGGCCTCAACCGCCGTGGGCCACGACGGCTGGCCTTCCCACCCGTTGGGCCCGCGGCCGTTGACCTAACCGCCGTGGCCCATGGCGGTCGCCGTGGGCCACGGCGGTTGGTGGTCAAATCTGATAAATTTCAAAACGGTAGTATAATTTTGCATAATGATTAAAAAAATATATAAAAAAAATTCGACAGGCCGGGCTGTGAATATTCCCGACCCATGTCGGCCCGTTCAACACCACAACACAAGCGGTCTCATCCGAGGCGATCGATACTTTTGTCCCGACGGCTGAGGCCATCCACCCTCTCGTGCTCCTCACAGATGGCAACAGCGACAGCGCCAGGCGCCGCCTCCTCTCCTCGCCATCGGCGGCGACGGTGGTAGCCTCTACACGCCCCCAGGTGCTGGCTAAGCCTCCTGCCGTATCCCTCTCCTCCGCAGCGTCCTAGCGCTCTGCGTCCGCTTCAATATGCCATTTTCCTCTCGAATCCACCTCGTATTAGATCTGGTCGGTCTCGTTGCGTTCCGAGCTAGCTGCCGAGCTAACTCCTGAGCTTCGCGCCGCTTGCGGCTTGAGGCGCCAGATCTGGGACGCGCCTGGCCTGCAGAAGCAAGTGCCACCCGCCAGAAGGAGTCTAAAATTGTTTCCGTTCGATTTGATTTTTTCCAGGAGTTCATGGCACTGCGTGATTTCGATTTTTTGTTCCTGTAGTTAGGGGGATTCCGGAAAGGGGAGTTTTGGCTGACTCATGCTCCCTAACCTGGAGCGGTGGGTGGCTGGTTAGTGGGTTCTCCACTAAAAATAAATTTTTTTCCTAGTTATTTCGATCATTTTAACGTAGTTTTCAGGCTCAGGCGACCTGCCGCTGTGGCGCACGGCGTTAGAACCCTATCGCCGTGGGCCCACGGCGGTTGAGCCTGCCGCCGTGGCGCACGGCGAATAGGCCTCAACCGCCGTGGGCCACGGCGGCTGGCCTTCCCGCCCGTTGGGCCCGCGGCGGTTGACCTAACCGCCGTGGCCCACGGCGGTTAGACCTCCAACCGCCGTGGCCCATGGCGGTCGCCGTGGGCCACGGCGGTTGGTGGTCAAATCTGATAAATTTCAAAACGGTCGTATAATTTTGCAAAATGATTAAAAATATATAAATAAAAAAAATTCGACCGGCCGGGCTGTGAAAATTCCCGACCCATGTCGGCCCGTTCAACGCCACAACACAAGCGGTCTCGTCCGAGGCGATCGATACTTTTGTCCCGACGGTGAGGCCATCTACCCTCTCGTGCTCCTCGCAGACGGCGACAGCGACTGCGCCAGGCGCCGCCTCCCTCTCCTCGCCATCAGCGGCGACAGTGGTTGCCTCTCCACGCCCCCAGGTGCTGGCTCAGCCCCCTGCCGTATCCCTCTCCTCCGCAGCGTCCTAGCGCTGTGCGTCCGCTTCAATCTGCCATTTTCCTCTCGAATCCACCTCGTAATAGATCTGGTCGGTCTCGTTGCATTCCGAGCTAGCTGCCGAGCTAACTCCTGAGCTGCGCGCTGCTTGCGGCTTGAGGCGCCAGATCTGGGACGCGCCTGGCCTGCAGAAGCAAGCGCCACCCGCCAGAAGGAGTATAAAATTGTTTCCGTTCAATTCGATTTTTTTCAGGAGTCCATGGCGCTGCATGATTTCGATTTTTTGTTCCGGTAGTTAGGGGGATTCCAGAAAGGGGAGTTTTGGCTGACTCATGCTCCCTAACCTGGAGTGGCGGGTGGCTGGTTAGTGGGTCGTCCACTAAAAATAATTTTTTCCTAATTATTTCGATCATTTTAACACAGGTTTCAGGCTCTGGCGACCTGCCGCCGTGGCGCACGGCATTTGCAGAACCCTATCGCCGTGGGCCCACGGCGGTTGAGCCTGCCGCCGTGGCGCATGGCGAATAGGCCTCAACCGCCGTGGGCCACAGCGGCTGGCCTTCCCGCCCGTTGGGCCCGCGACCGTTGACCTTACCGTCGTGGCTCACGGCGGTTAGACCTCCAACCGCCGTGGCCCAAGGCGGTCGCCGTGGGCCACTGGGTTGGTGGTCAAATCTGATAAATTTCAAAACGGTCGTATAATTTTGCAAAATGATTAAAAAATAAAAAAATAAAAAAAAATCGACCGGTCGGGCTGTGAAAATTTCTGGCCCATGTCGGCCCGTTCAACGCAACAACACAAGCGGTCTCGTCCGAGGCAATCGATACTTTTGTCCCGACAGGTGAGGCCATCCACCCTCTCGTGCTCCTCGCAGATGGTGACAGCGACAGCGCCAGGCGCCGCCGCTCTCTCCTCGCCATCGGCGGCGACGGTGGTTGCCTCGCCATGCCCCCAGGTGCTGGCTCAGCCCCCTGCCATATCCCTCTCCTCCACAGCGTCCTAGCGCTCTGCGTCCGCTTCAATCTGCCATTTTCCTCTCGAATCCAACTCGTATTAGATCTGGTCGGTCTCGTTGCGTTTCGAGCTAGCTGCCGAGCTAACTCCTGAGCTGCACGCCGCTTGCGGCTTGAGGCGCCAGATCTGGGACGCGCCTAGCCTGTAGAAGCAAGCGCCACCTGCCAAAAGGAGTCTAAAATTGTTTCCGTTCGATTCGATTTTTTCCAGGAGTTCATGGCGCTGCGTGATTTCGATTTTTTGTTCTGGTAGTTAGGGGGATTCCGGAAAGGGGAGTTTTGGCTGACTCATGCTCTCTAACCTGGAGCGGCGGGTGGCTGGTTAGTGGGTCCTCCACTAAAAATAATTTTTTTCCTATTTATTTCGATCATTTTAACGCAGTTTTCAGGCTCAGACGACCTGCTGCCGTGGTGCACGGTGTTTGCAGAACCCTATCGCCGTGGGCCCACGGCGGTTGAGCCTAACGCCGTGGCGCACGGCAAATAGGCCTGAACCGCCGTGGGCCACGGTGGCTGGCCTTCCCGCCTGTTGGGCACGCGGCCGTTGACCTAACCGCCGTGGCCCACGGCGGTTGGTGGTCAAATCTGATAAATTTCAAAAACGGTCGTATAATTTTTCAAAATTATTAAAAAATATAAATAAAAAAATTCGACCGGCCGGGCTGGGAAAATTCCCGGCCCATGTCGGCCCGTTCAACGCCACAACGCAAGCGGTCTCGTCCGAGGCGATCGATACTTTTGTCCCGACGGGTGAGGCCATCCACCCTCTCGTGCTCCTCGCAGACGGCGACAGCGGCAGCGCCAGGCGCAGCCTCCCTCTCCTCGCCATCGGCAGCGATGGTGGTTGCCCCTCCACGCCCCCAGGTGCTGGCTCAGCCCCCTGTCGTATCCCTCTCCTCCGCAGCGTCCTAGCGCTCTGCGTCCGCATAAATCTGCCATTTTCCTCTCGAATCCACCTCGTATTAGATCTGGTCGGTCTCGTTGCGTTCCGAGCTAGCTGCCGAGCTAACTCCTGAGCTGCGCGCCACTTGCGGCTTGAGGCGCCAGATCTGGGACGCGCCTCGCCTGCAGAAGCAAGCGCCACCCGCCAGAAGTTCATGGCGCTGCGTGATTTCGATTTTTTGTTCCGGTAGTTAGGGGGATTCCGGAAAGGGGAGTTTTGGCTGACTCATGCTCCCTAACCTGGAGCGGCGGGTGGCTGGTTAGTGGATCCTCCACTAAAAACAATTTTTTTCCTATTTATTTTGATTATTTTAACGCAGTTTTCAGGCTCTAGCGACCTACCGCCATGGCGCACGGCGTTTGCAGAACCCTATCGCCGTGGGCCCACGGTGGTTGAGCCTGCCGCCGTGCCGCACGGCGAATAGGCCTCAACCGCCGTGGGCCACGGCGGCTGGCCTTCCCGCCCGTTGGGCCCGTGGCCGTTGACCTAACCGAGGTGGCCCACGGCGGTTAGACCTCCAACCGCCGTGACCCATGGCGGTCGCCGTGGGCCACGGCGCTTGGTGGTCAAATCTGATAAATTTCAAAACGGTCGTATAATTTTGCAAAATGATTAAAAATATATATATATAAAAAATTCGACCGGTCGGGCTGTGAAAATTCCCGGCCCATGTCGGCCCGTTCAACGCCACAACACAAGCGGTCTCGTCCGAGGCAATCGATACTTTTGTCCCGACGGGTGAGGCCATCCACCCTCTCGTGCTCCTCGCAGACGGCGACAGCGACAGCGCCAGGCGCCGCCTCCCTCTCCTCGCCATCGGCGGCGATGGTGGCTGCCTCTCCACGCCCCCAGGTGCTGGCTCAGCCCCCTGCCGTATCCCTCTCCTCAGCAGCATCCTAGCGCTCTGCGTCTGCTTCAATCTGCCATTTTCCTCTCGAATCCACCTCGTATTAGATCTGGTCGGTCTCGTTGCGTTTCGAGCTAGCTGCAGAGCTAATTCCTGAGCTGCGCGCCGCTTGCAGCTTGAGGCGCCAGATCTGGGACGCGCCTGGCCTGTAGAAGGAAGCGCCACCCGCCAGAAGGAGTCTAAAATTGTTTCCGTTCGATTCGATTTTTTCCAGGAGTTCATGGTGCTGCGTGATTTCGATTTTTTGTTCCAGTAGTTAGGGGGATTCCGGAAAGGGGTGTTTTGGTTGACTCATGCTCCCTAACCTGGAGCGGCGGGTGGCTGGTTCGTGGGTCCTCTACTAAAAATAATTTTTTCCTATTTATTTCGATCATTTTAACACAGTTTTCAGGCTCAGACGACCTGCCGCCGTGGCGCACGGCGTTTGCAGAACCCTATCGCCGTGGGCCCACGGCGGTTGAGCCTGCCGCCGTGGCGCACGACGAATAGGCCTCAACCGCCGTGGGCCACGGCGGCTGGCCTTCCTGCCCGTTGGGCCCGCGGCCGTTGACCTAACCGCTGTGGCCCACAGTGGTTAGACCTCCAACCGCCGTGGCCCATGGCGGTCGCCGTGGGTCACGGCGGTTAGTGGTCAAATCTGATAAATTTCAAAACGGTCGTATAATTTTGCAAAATGATTAAAAAATATATAAATAAAAAAAATTCGACCGGCCGGGCTGTGAAAATTCCCGGCCCATGTCGGCCCGTTCAACGCCACAACACAAGCGGTCTCGTCCGAGGCGTTCGATACTTTTGTCCCGACAGGTGAGGCCATCCACCCTCTCGTGCTCCTCGCAGACAGCGACAGCGCCAGGCGCTGCCTCCCTCTCCTCGCCATCGGCGGCGACGGTGGTTGCCTCTCCACGCCCCCAGGTGCTGGCTCAGCCCCTAGCCGTATCCCTCTCCTCCGCAGCGTCCTAGCGCTCTGCGTCCGCTTCAATCTGTCATTTTCCTCTCGAATCCACCTCGTATTAGATCTGGTCGGTCTCGTTGCTTTCCGAGCTAGCTGCCGAGCTAACTCTTGAGCTGCGCGCCGCTTGCGGCTTGAGGCGCCAGATCTGGGACGCGCCTAGCCTGCAGAAGCAAGCGCCACCCGCCAGAAGGAGTGTAAAATTGTTTCCGTTCGATTCGATTTTTTCCAGGAGTTCATGGCACTGCATGATTTCGATTTTTTGTTCCGGTAGTTAGGGGGATTCCGGAAAGGGGAGTTTTGGCTGACTCATGGTCCCTAACCTGGAGCGGCGGGTGGCTGGTTAGTGGGTCCTCCACTAAAAATATTTTTTCCTATTTATTTCGATCATTTTAACGCAGTTTTCAGACTCAGGCGACCTGCCGCCGCGGCGCACGGCGTTTGCAGAACCCTATCGCCGTGGGCCCACGGCGGTTGAGCCTGCCGCCGTGGCGCACGGCGAATAGGCCTCCACCGCCGTGGGCCACGGCGGCTGGCCTTCCCGCCCGTTAGGCCCACGGCGGTTGGTGGTCAAATCTGATAAATTTCAAAACAGTAGTATAATTTTGCAAAATGATTAAAAAATATAAATTAAAAAAATTCGACCGGCCGGGCTGTGAAAATTCCTGGCCCATGTCGGCCCGTTCAACGCCACAACACAAGCGGTCTCGTCCGAGGCGATCGATACTTTTGTCCCGACGGTGAGGCCATCCACCCTCTCGTGCTCCTCGCACACGGCGACAGCGACAGCGCCAGGCGCCGCCTCCCTCTCCTCGGACGCAGATCCGGTGCCGTCGCTTCTTCAAGGCACCACGTACCTTGCCTTCTTGCCATGAGCTCAAGCAGGCGAGCGGAGGCCGTGGTGGCTGGTGGGAGGAGTGGGACCAGGTGTGGTGGGCCGCTTCATAGTAGAAGATGCAGCAAAATGTCTAGGAATAAACTATCTTAGCACATTTTTTTTACCATACTGATTAAACTATCTTAGCTTCGGTGCCTTTTCTACTCTAAATACTGATTAAGCTATGATTAGCACATATTTAATGTATCACCATATTATCTAATCATGGTCTAATTAGACCCTATATTCATTTCACGATTCTACTCGAGGTTATGAAATGAATTTTTTCATTAATCTACGTTAGTATTCTAATTAGTGTCCATTTGTTGTGAACCAAGCAAGGTCTTCACATTGAAAAAATGACATGTAATTTAGCATCACATTCCATCCATTTGTTTATTTTGGTAAAAAAATGTGCTAGCCCCGTTTAGTTCGTGAGGTGAAATCTTTGGGCCCTCTTTCAAGGTATATTAGGAGTATTGAACGTAAACTAGTTACAAAAATAATTACACGAATGGACCGGAAATTGCGAGACGAATCCATTAAGTCTAATTATCCCGTCATTAGAGATTGGTTACTGTAGCACAGTATTGTCTAATCATGACATAATTAGGCTCGTTAGATTCGTCTCAAAAATTAAGGAAGGGGTTGTGAAATAGGTTTTGTCAGTAATCCACATTTAATACTCCTAATTAGTGTCCGGAGATTGATGTCACGGGTAATTGGTGAAATTTTTAGAAGAAAACATGACCATATTGTTTATTCTAGACATTCTGCTGCCCTTTCTACTATGAAGCGGGCCCACCACACCTGGTCCCACTCCTCCCACCAGCCACCACGGCCTCTGCTCGCCTACGTGAGCTCATGGCAAGAAGGCAAGGTACGTGGTGCCTCGGAGAAGCGAAGGCACCGGATCTGCGTCCCCTCTCCTCGCCATCGGCGGCGACGGTGGTTGCCTCTCCACGCCCCCAGGTGCTGGCTCAGCCCCCTGCCGTATCCCTCTCCTCCGCAGTGTCCTAGCGCTCTGCGTCCACTTCAATCTGCCATTTTCCTCTCGAATCCACCTCGTATTAGATCTGGTCGGTCTCGTTGCGTTCCAAGCTAGCTGCCGAGCTAACTCCTGAGCTGCGCGCCGCTTGTGGCTTGAGGCACCAGATCTGGGACGCGCCTGGCCTGCAGAAGCAAGCGCCACCCGCCAGAAGGAGTCTAAAATTGTTTCCGTTCGATTCGATTTTTTCCAGGAGTTCATGGCGCTGCGTGATTTCGATTTTTTTTCCGGTAGTTAGGGGGATTCCGGAAAGGGGAGTTTTAGCTGACTCATGCTCCCTAACCTGGAGCGGCGAGTGGCTGGTTAGTGGTTCCTCCACTAAAAATATTTTTTTTTCTATTTATTTCGATCATTTTAACGCAGTTTTCAGGCTCAGACGACCTGCCGCCGTGGCGCACGACGTTTGCAGAACCCTATCGCCGTGGGCCCACGGCGGTTGAGCCTGCCGCCGTGGCGCACGGCGAATAGGTCTCAACCGCCGTGGGCCACGGCGGCTGGCCTTCCCGCCCGTTGGGCCCGCGGCTATTGACCTAACCGCCGTGGCACACGGCGGTTAGACCTCCAACTGTCGTGGCCCATAGCGGTCGCCGTGGGCCACGGCGGTTGGTGGTCAAATCTGATAAATTTCAAAACGGTCGTATAATTTTGCAAAATGATTAAAAAAATATAAATAAAAAAAATTCGATCGGGCGGGCTGTGAAAATTTCCGGCCCATGTCGGCCCGTTCAACGCCACAACACAAGCGGTCTCGTCCGAGGCGATCGATACTTTTGTCCCGACGGGTGAGGCCATCCACCCTCTCGTGCTCCTCGCAGACGGCGACAGCGACTGCGCCAGGCGCCGCCTGCCTCTCCTCGCCATCGGCGGCGACGGTGGTTGCCTCTCCACGCCCCTAGGTGCTGGCTCAGCCCCCTGCCGTATCCCTCTCCTCCGCAGCGTCCTAGCGCTCTGCGTCCGCTTCAATCTGCCATTTTCCTCTCGAATCCACCTCGTATTAGATCTTGTCGGTCTCGTTGCGTTCCGAGCTAGCTGCCGAGCTAACTCCTGAGCTGCGCGCCGCTTGCGGCTTGAGGCGCCAGATCTGGGACGCGCCTGGCCTGCAGAAGCAAGCGCCACCCGCCAGAAGGAGTATAAAATTGTTTCCGTTCGATTCGATTTTTTCCAGGAGTTCATGACGCTGCGTGATTTCGATTTTTTGTTCCGGTAGTTAGGGGAATTCCGGAAAGAGGAGTTTTGGCTGACTCATGCTCCCTAACCTGGAGCCAGATCTAGTCGGCTGCTACCGTGGATGACGGGTAGATCGATTCTGTTCGTTGTTTGTTTGTTTGTTATGCGACTTTTGAGTAGAAAAAAATAGCAACAAAATTGGAAGTTCGTTTATTTGCATGCAGTTTTGGGGTATTATGTTTCCTGATTCTTCTAATTTTACTTGTGAATCAGCAAATCTGAATCCATAGACACTGGCCACTGCAAGACAACTAAACAACATATAATTGTTTGTTTGTTATGCGACTTTTGAGTTAAAAAATGGCAACAAAACTGGAAGTTCGTTTATCTGCGTGCAGTTTGGGCCATTATTTTTCCTGATTCTTCTAATTTTACTTGTGAATCAGCAAGTCTGGTTCCCATAGGGTGCACACTGGCCA
This sequence comes from Cenchrus fungigraminus, assembly GCA_036936925.1. NCBI lineage: Eukaryota > Viridiplantae > Streptophyta > Magnoliopsida > Poales > Poaceae > Cenchrus > Cenchrus fungigraminus. The sequence goes on along the minus strand of CM072768.1, from coordinate 73,460,953 downwards.
CTGTAAAACAACTAAACAACATATAATTTGCACTGAAACAATGGACGTACATAAAGCCCTGAACTCAAAGGGGGTGGAAGCCATATACTCAGTATATAGTATTTTACGCTTGCTGATTCCTGATGGTTTTGCTTATGTATGCACACCCAATGGTGCAGGACTATTGTGCAAGCAACCAAACACACCCTAAATATTAATGATGAAACTGAACGCTAGGGAATGACTTGCCGATTAATTTGGGGAAAAGAATCCTCTTTGAAATGGAGCTCGTAGGATATTTCTTTCTTTTGAAACCAAGAACGTTATTTTGTTTCTCTGATATGACAAGGAAATTTATCAATTAGATATTACCTTGTACCTAAATGTATGACATTGAGGATAAGCTTAAGAGTTCGAAAATGAACTAAATAATTTGCCCTAAACGTTACATTTTAAGAAAGGAAGGGAGTAGATACAAACAGCAATATTCCTGAGGGTGGGTGATATTCATCCCAAAGGGGGAAAGAGATTGGGTTATGAACTTTAAAATGGACTGGATTTGGGTCCAGGTTTGGAACCATCCTGGCCCAGCTTGACATGGGCTTAGATGAGTCAGTATGGGCTGGGCAAATTCCCGGCCCATATCAGCGTTAGGAACAAAGCACCTCAGCTGAGGCTATCTTTTGTTCCGACGGGTGACTCATCCATCTCCCGTGTGCCTCTTTGCAGACGGGAACAGAGCCTGCGCCACCTCCCTCTCGCCGTCAGCAGAAACGGTGGCTGCCTCTCCAAGCCCCCTGGTGCTGTCTTCTCCCCCTGCCATTCCCTTCCCCTCCATGGCATCCTAGGGCTCTGCGTCCACATCGATCTACCATTCTCCTCTTGAATTCACCTTGTAGTCGATCTGGTCGGTCTTGTTGCATTCCGAGCTAGCTGTTGAGCTAGTCTGGAGCTGGCGCGCTGGCACCAGATCCGGGATGCGGGCGTGTGGCTAGCCTGGAGAACCAAGCTCAATCCCCTAAACCGAGTCTAAAATTCTGTCTGATTTGAATTTTTTTCATGGGTTCATGTCGCTGCGTGATTTCGATTTCCTTTTTTGTTCTGTTGGTTAGGTGGATTCTAGAAAGGAGAATTGTGGTTGACTTCTGGTCCCTACCTCGAGTCAGATCTGGTTGGGTTGTGATCTCCAAAAAAAAAAAGATCTGGTTGGGTTGCTCGGTTTTTATCGTCATTTGTTTGTTAGATTTAAGATTAGTTTGAAGATAATGCAGCATGTGAATAGGAAATTGGTGACAAACTTGGAAATTCATCTATTTGCTTGCAGTTTTGGAGTATTGTTATTTCTGATGGTCTGTCTACTGGTTTATGCTCATTTACACTGCTTCTTTCAGATAAACCACCATTTGTTGGTTCCTCTATTCTTCAGCCAGCACTTCGGTTTGCAGCTTCATTTGTCAAGGTACTTAGTACTTTTCACTTCACTGCCTGAAGCGTTATGTAAATGAACTGTGCCCAATATTTATGACATGTGTATTTATGCACAGTTTCTAGTATTACTTGTCTTAGGTCTTAGGCTTAATTATGAACTTTCATTTTTCTTCCTAGAGAAGTGTTTATATATTTCAACAATCTACAAGTTATTGGCTGTTTATCTGACACTGCACCCTCTTCTGTCTTCTTATTAGATGTCCCAAGCCAAGGAAGTGAGGTTAGTATTCCCAACATGGTGGAGTTTTTATTATCTTTCTATTCTTTAGATACATTTCTTACCATCTAATGTGTTCTGGTTCATGAAATTTTGCTTTTAGATACACCGCAAGGTCTATTACACCTCCTGCAGAAAGAAATGGAATTTCAAGTTCGCCTCCTCCGAAGAGGTGCAGCCCTTCAAGGTCGCCTCCTCCAAAGAGTAACTCAAGGTCTCCGCGTCCAAGGAGTCCTAAGCGGCGGAGCACTTCAAGGTCTCCTCCTCCTAGGAGACGTGGTAGATCGAGGTCAAGGTCAAGGGATAGGAGTCGTTCCAGGCAAGCATATCACTTGTTCATGATAGTTTATCAAATATTATATCATATTGTTTCCAATGGCTTGTTTTTAGTTTCAATTTGTCACTCTTACACAAATCTATGGGCAGTGGTGAAGTACTAATGTTTAGTTCTTTATCGTGCACAGGAGCATAGATGATAGAAATCCAGGGAATAACCTTTATGTGACTGGATTGTCTACTCGTGTAACTGAAGAGGACCTTGAGAAGTTTTTTAGTAAAGAAGGAAAGGTATGATCTACAGTTTATTAGTTCATGTATTTTTATCATGGCTTCGTATCTGTATCTGGTTATTGGTTAATCTTGTGGTAACCATTTTGGTGTCTGAATAATTAGTTCCATCTTTGAATGCAGGTTAAAAACTGTCATGTTGTTCTTGATCCTCGCTCAAAAGAATCCCGTGGCTTTGCCTTTGTGACTATGGATACTGTTGAAGATGCAAGACGCTGCATCAAGTACATGCACCGCACTGTGCTTGAAGGTCGTCTGGTCACTGTACAGAAGGTTAGATAGTAAATAAAATGATTCATTACATTAATACATTCTTCAATTATGTTTTTGCTGAAAAGTGCTAGTTTTTTATCATGTTATCTGTGTGTTATTTCCTCACAATATTCTGAAATCGTTATTACAGTTAAAATAAGATAAAGCTAGCTGTTATGTCAAACAAGTTTTTTGCATGGTTTTGTGTTCTCTCTTTCCCCCTTTCCTTTTGGTCTTGAAATCATGGTTGTCTTAGTAACATAAATAGTTAAATACATAATACTGTGCACTTGAAAGTATATTCTATCAGTTTAATTCAATATACTCTTTGCTGTTCAGTTAAGTACTTTGATGAGGGGTTCTTGAGATGAGGTATGTTATCGGTAGAGTACAAATATGCTCTTTCCCTGTGATGGAAGAGTATATTCAGGGACAGTCCAGCTGGGAAATTCCAATCAGGTGAAATGTGCCAGAGTAAATTGAAAGGGAGTCATTTGTGATGTGGTCTGCAATCCTAGTGTGGTGAATTTCCCGGGGTCTTAACTCCTCTCGTGCTGACTTCATGACCTTCCAGTTTAACATGGTGCTGGGCTGCCTCGACGTCAACCTGATTGGTGCAGACTGTGCTGTCTTCGACCATGGTTGTCGCCAACGGATGTGCAGCTGACGTGCTGGTGCTTATCACCAACCCCAGAGTTCATCTTCACCGCTTGTCGTCTACACCTTCCTCCCCAACATTGCATACCCACTACATCAACGTGAGGGCTGCCACCATAGTGCGATGTTGGAGTCTTGTTGTGCATTGTGCCACCACGATCGCCATCGCGACTGCCACCGCCACCACGATCGCCATCGCCATCGCCACCGCCACCGCCACCACGACCACAACCACCATCGTCAACGTCACCCTCATGATCCAACGGGCTCCATGGTTTGTCTACGTCGACTGAGCAGACATGGTGCATGCTGCGGCCATGTCACGACACCAACTGCTGAACTAGCCTACATTGTTGCAATCTTCGTCGACAACAAGATCCTGATTTGATGGAGATCACAAGAGGCATAATTAGGCGCTTCCTTGGAGAAAGGCTACATCAACCACGGGAAAGTGCACAGAAGTGTCATCTTTGGTTGAGCTACGTAAAGTTATTCATCTACTTGTATAACAAGAATTTTGATCGAGAGTTGACTGGCTTAATGATTCTTCACTATTTGTTTTTCAGCAAAGGGCCATATTTTAGTTTCTTATTCCTTTAACCAGTCTATTTTATGTTAAGCTAGCTTGGATAATTGGGTTCACACTTTGTTTGGTGTACGTGAAGTTCACTGCTTTTTCATTGCGGAAACTAACACATGTTCTTGTTGTCCGTGTCAGGCTAAAAGGACTCGAGAAAGGACTCCGACTCCTGGAAAATACTGCGGTCGAAGAGGTATGAACAAAAATTGGCTACTTTTGTGCCTGCTCGTGATGTGACTAATGCTTTCTGTGGTGATCATATTCGCAGTTATAATGTGCAATGTTTTATTATTAATACGTAAAGAAGAATTCATCTTCCTAAATATTGTCATTAGGCTATTTGCCTGTTTATTTTTTTTAAAAAAATTCAGTGATGCTTTGAAGTATTAGAATCACATATCCTGTGACCTGTTATTATAGTTGGAGCATTTTTAACTGCCATAATTTAACACTAACAGAGTAAATCTTATGAGTCTCAGTTATGTTTTCCTTGAGTCGAATCATCATTTTAAGGTAGTCAAAATCACATGGCAAGTTGCCAACCCTCGAAAACTTCTCCATGAACGCAAGCCATGTTCTAATGTGGGTTCTTAAATATTTTTCAGGCTTGTGTCAATGTATTAGTAGGATCCAGACATTTGTGTGCTCTGTGCTCTAATATTAGCAATGAAAACGTAATAGTTTGCAGCTAAATTCTTGCATTGTAGCTGTATCTCAAATAATATTTTCATTGCAGGAGGATCTCAAAGGAGCCCATCACCTCACCGTTCTCGCAGAAGGGAGCGATCCCGCTCAAGGGACCGTAAAAGGGAGAGGTCTTGCTCACGGGATCGGAGGGAACGGTCTCGCTCAAGGGAACGCAGAAGGGAAAGGTCCCGCTCAAGGGATCGGAGGGAACGCTCTCGCTCACGGGACCGCAGGAGGGAACGCTCACGCTCACGGGACCGCAGGAGGGAGCGCTCACGCTCAAGGGACTCACAGAGAAGGCGTGGAGATCGGTCCAGGTTACCGGCAGGCAATGGGAACCACAAGGCAGACTAGAAAGCACTTCCCATATACCTTCTGTTTCCGGACTAGTGTGACTGAACCATTGAACTTGTGATGCTACCTTAGTCAGACTGAGAGACGTGAGCATGGAGTTGTAACTCCCTTGCTGTGTTTGTTTGGTTGGTTTTTTCCCTTTTGATTGAACAATATGTTTTATCTTGTCAGCGTTCGGAGAAGATAATACTCTTATATGATCTGGGTATTGTTTTGGAAACATTGGCGTGCACTCCAGTATTCCTTTGATATTGTTACAAGTTTGCTTAAGATCAGCACGTCCGAGGCCGAAGTTTGCTTTGATTGGATGGTTAGCTTCCAGCATGCACAGAGTTGAGTTGCACTTTGGAATGAAGATATTAAACATGTTAATTTCTGGTTCTTTGCCCTGTGGACGAGCAATGTGTCTTGCATTGTGCAGATATCTCCTGTAGCGGACAAGCAGAGATGATCATGCAGTGCAATTCTATTCTGGAACACATGAATTTGTGTGTGCGTTAAGATTGGGAATTTTCCAGTCGAATTACTCCAGAGTCAAATGGTCATGGGCGTACCCTAAATTGTACTCGAGCTCCTCCATTATAAAATGCGACATAAAAGCCGTGATGCCTTCGAAAAGCATGGAACAAAACCACCAGAGCAAATAAGCAATGTCAAATCCGTGTGCTCGACTTCCCTGCGCCCCAAAGGACAAACTCCCTCTGACAATTGACACGTCCGCACGCCATTTCGCATGCATGTAGCGTCTGACTTTTTTTAGTTCGTCCAAGTTTATGTTGCTAACACGCATCTTCTCGCGCTGCTTCTCGCGTACCTGCTGTCCAGTTTTCATGAATTTTCTGAAACTGGTCAACTGAGATCGCTATTGCAACACGACAAACTAGAGGCGGGTAGATTAGATTAAATTTAATCCCATAGATTGGGAAATAAACAACGCTTAATCAGGTCAAATCCTGAAAGGGTTTTGCCTCTCCTTTTGTTATGAACAACGTCCATTTGTTGGGATTTTTCTTTTGTTTTTTGTGTGTTTTTTTTAAAAAGAATGGAACACTTGCTGTATATTGATGGAGGGAATAATCCAAATTACCAAATACTTCGAATAGTTTTGTACTTTTGTTTTCAAATTTGAGTAAAATATGGGAAGCATTGGAGCAACATCCACTATTCGTTCAGATTAAATAGTGACACTACACAAAACCAAAACCAGGTGCCCAACATAGGGAAATCAGGATACACACTTCAGCCTGTTCCACACGACGGCGGATTGTTGAAGAGAAGCTTCTTATCTGTGAGAATTTTAGAGCAACCAAACCAAACCGAATTGGTCAGCAACAAGCATACGCACGTGTGTTCAGCCACCTTCATTGCCCCACCGGATGAGTGCCAAGTTGTTGGTGTCTCTAATATGGAGAAATTGAGAAAGTTGGTGGTGTCCCTATTCCACTTGCAAGTTGTTTGGTGGTGTTCCTGCTATAATATCCTACGCGCTGCGGCAGCAATTTGCTATTCGTACAAAGAACTAGAAACATTTGGATTAGGACATTGGAAGAGATTATAACGTGCTGGTTTTGTGTGGAAAATGATGGATATGATTATCATGGAAATCCGGAAGAAGATCGTGATATTGCGCGGTAAAGCAAGGCTCCTGTGTGTAACTTCGTACTACAAGAATAAGCACCGTACCGCCGTTAATGAAAATTCTGTACTCCCTTCGGTTCCGTATTAGAAGTCGTTTAGGACAGCGACACGGTCACCAAAGCACAACTTTGACTTCTCTTTTCTATAAAAAATATTTATTGGAAAGTTATATATGTATATTCTTATGAAAGTAATTTTCAAGACAAATCTATTTATATGATTTTTACATTTTCAAACTCAACGACTTAAAAGTTATTCATGATTTATATTCTCAATGTTTGACTCAAACCTTGTCCAAAACGACTTCTAATAAGGAACCGGAGGGAGTACAACATAAGGAGCAGCCATTTGGGCATTTGGCCACTTGGTTTTATGTATCCTTGAAGCCACAGCAACCACTGAGATCCTGATCTCTAGAGATGGAATCAATCGCCATGCGATGAACAAGTTGAGTACATGTGTGAGAGGGTTGTTTGCCGCAGCAGTTTTTGCTCCTTTAGGTCCCGACCCATTGTTCAGCGGAGTGATCCGACCGTGTTGATGGCTCAATTCAACCGGTTGAGTTGAGTTGTGCATTTACTTGTGTTGATGGTCCCAATCCAACCGAACGACACTTGTTTCTCTTTTCTTTTACGACCTTTTAGGACTTAGGGTTGTAGTCTTGTATTTTTTTCTTCTATACCAATGAAGCCCACACTATATTGTGCGGTGTTCATTCAAAAAAAAACAAGTTGAGTACGTGTGCTAGTTTTGAACCATACTCAGTGGCTGATCATGTAGCAAGAACTAAAGAGGGTTTGCACGATCAAGCAGACGTGCGCAATTCAGTATCTGTTGGTTATAGTTTGTCACCACATTGACGTTGTAATAAAATAGCTATAAACAAAAAATTGGGTGATAATTAAGAATGAATAGAAATATAGAATATTACATGTAGCTCGAAAAAAGAAGAAGAATATATGGTCACGTGTGCTTTGAAATTACGTGCAATAACTAAATCATAGAAAGCACTGCAAAAGAGTCAATTATATAGTGTTGCACAAGAGGAAGTCAAACGTATAATGCTTAAGATAACACAGGCACTTTTGGTTTGGATACACAAGTGGTGAAGGTGAGCCAAATTTGACCCTTTTCTTCCATTCCAAAGTAGCTTTATTTGAAAAGCAAGGCCTTGTTTAGTTCGGTGAAAAATTTGCCTTTTCAACGTTTGGAACTCATGTAGCACACTGTAGCACGTTTCGTTTGTTTGTGGTAAATATTATCCTACCATGACCTAACTAGGCTCAAAAGATTCGTGTCGCAAAGTACATCAAAACTGTGTAATTAGTTTTTTTTACCTATATTTAATACTCTGAACATATGTCTTTTGGCGTATTTAATGTGATGTGATGGAGAGAGAGTGGAGAAAACGTTAGAAATTTTAGCAAACTAAACAAGGCCCAAGAAATAAAGCCACTCTACACAAAGGGACAGAGCACACACACTTCTTGCCTCTTAGCCTTGCTGTGGAAGGTAGCACAAAGACAATGAAAACATGACTTTTTAAAACACAAGAGCAATACTTTTATAGCAATTTTTTTTGTTGCGCTATATATCATTCTTTTTCCCTTCTCCTCGTAAGAGTAGGTTAATTGCAAACATTTTTTACAGATAAAAACAAAGGTTTCTATAGTGATTATCCTTTGAACAAAATAAAAGCGGTGCTTAACTACCAACGTGGGTCCCCCTCTCTAGTGACGTCGATAGGCTCCGGCACGGTGACGTCACGGGGGGCGGGCACTTGTGTTTTGTTATTCCAACGACGCGCAAAGAGGCTTTGAAGATTCCTCGTGTACACGTCGGCTGGTCGCCCGGTCAAGCTTCCACGTACTCCCCCCTCTTGTCTGATCTCTCTCTCCAGTCTCCACTTCCAAACTCTGACCATCACTTCACCCATCCATCACTTTTTTTTATAGCAATATAATTAACAACCACCATCCCACTCTCACTGTCAATAAAGAGTGAAGTTTGTACTCTCTTGTATGTTTTCCTCCCTCCGTTTCAAAATACTTGTCGCTATTGACTTTTTTCTGCAACTTTGACCATTCGTCTTATTCAAAAAATTGTGCAAGTACAATTTATTTTGTTTGCTATATGTTTTAATGTTGTATGTATTTTAAGCTTGACTTATCGTTTTACATGTTTGCGATAATTTTTTGAATAAGACGAATGGTCGAAGTTGGAAAAAAAAGTCAACAGCGACAAGTATTTTGAAATGGAAGGAGTACTTTTTTGTGTGCTTTTCTGGCAAGGTGCTACCGAAAAAAAATACCACAGAAGGAGTGAAGTTGCACACGTTCGAGTTTGCACACAATTTTATTCGATTGGGTCATCTTAATCCGAATACGTGAACAAACATAAGCACGGCTTAAAATTGGCCACATTTCATAGAACTCTGCTAGTATTTTCGCCGATCATGTTACGACTTACAACTTAACGAAGAATTCTCAGATCGATCTTATGTCGAGCTCAGAATTTCACAACACATACCAAATAAATGTAGAGTGAAAGAACACATATATATACTACCAACAACTAGTACTAGGAATCCTAATGGTGAGCACACAGAGTTGTGCCAAACCAAAAAGGGGGGTCAAGCCGTCAAACTAAGACCCAAAGCCCCCAAAGTGACAAATTTAATCGCCAGCATAACAACTCTCAAGTCACAACAAATTGGACTAGAATTAGACTAAACTCTGCCCGGTAGTAGCTGCTCTCACTCTCACTCTGTCACTCACCAACCAAACTCTGCCTTCAGCCAGAGATTGTATGTACCCTGACGTGAATCCGCAGCTGAGCAACGCACAAAAAAAATCCAGATAAAGAAAGAAATCCAAGAGGAAATTTATATTACTTTTTGACAGGTGACAAAAAGAAGAAGAAGAAAAGGGGGCCTTTGCGGCAAGTTGCATCGGGAGGTTTGAACCGGTCAGGATTTTGACTTTGAACCCTCACTTGGCTTGCAGCTGCAGCGATTGTCTGTCTGCGTGCCTGAATGAGTGAGAGAGAGAAGGGGATTAGCAAAGACCGTGGAACCGGTCCAAGATTCTGATGGTTGTGGTGTGTCCCCGTCCGGTAGCGGGTAGCGGATCCCGTCCCGGAGCCCGACCCGGGAAGAGGGGTCGGTTCGTTCATTACATCCATTCAACGGTCAAACAACATAAGCTACGCGAGTCAAACGGCCAAAGTGAAGGGGTTTAGACTGGCGATTAGTGGATGCAACATCGCCTGGCTGTTTCCCAAATGGAGGAGGATCTTTGAGCCAGACACGTCGCTTTCCTGGTTATTAAGGGAGGATTTGCAGCTCTAGCAAAAGAATTAACAATGGACGGCGCTCTGAGATCAGCAGGGTCATTTCTAACGTCCTGGTCGTTGATGGTTCGGCGTGTTTGAAGGTTTCGGTAGTTAATTGTATGATGTAAATGTACACGCACTCATATCGTAGAGTTTATTTTGGTGGTTTTATTCCACGTATGCATATAATGCATTCTTCACACAGAGAGTGGAATCACAGCCACATTAGAAGTATTTTCCTGCCAGTGGATGTTGATGCTATTCTAAAAAAAAGAATCTCAACAAATGAAACATCTGGCCAAATTGCTTGGCGCTATGAGAAATCAAGACTTTTCTCAGTAAAGTCTGCATATAAATTGATTTGAGGCTTCAATGTCAAGACCAGATGGCTTCAAGTACAGAACCAAAGAAAAGGGAGAAGCTTTGGAGCAATATCATGAAGGCAGACGTTGCACCAAAAGTGCGTATGTTGGCCTCAAATGCTCTTGCCTCTAACACAAATAATAAGGCAAGACATATTCTTGAGGATGATACATGCACAATTTGTGAAGATGTGGCTCATGCGGTGGCAAGATGTGCACGGGCTAGCTAGTGATCTTCTATCGAAAATCCGATAAAAGTGGGCTATACCAGATATCTCTCAATTGCAAATACACGGGCTTGGAGTGGTTTGTACTCGCCCTTGATAATACGCTGGAGAATGCTAGGCCTGCTTTAATTTTGTATCTTTGGACAAATTAGTCGATACGTAATGATCTTACACATGAAGGCTCATATTTCTCTATTGAAGGTTCAGTGAGAGTAATTGAATCAACACTAAATAATTTGTCAATCCGAAAATTTAATGTGTTCTTAGAAAATGTAAAGGGCAAAAGGATCATCGGTAAATCAAAGATAGCTAAAGAGTTAGCAACAAATGAGATTGCAAGAGCATCCCTTTCAGTAGCTACTACTTGAACAAGGTTGGCTGAAATTAAATGTGGATGCAAGTTTTATAGATGCCACTGGGTAGACAAGTACAGGTGTTGTCGTAAGGAACCACAAGGGGAGAAGTTGTGCTTCCAGCCTGTCGCTTATTATTTGATTATCAATCAGTAGAAGAGGCTGAATTTGCAGCTTGTTGTGAAGGTTTAAGATTAGCTGGGAATGGTGCCAAGGGCTGATTATTTTGGAATCAGATAAAAGTACTTGTATAAGAAGTTTGTTGTCAGGTGAAAGAGATCGATCAAGTTCAGCTCCATGGATTACATATACAAGAGAGTATATGTCAAGGATAGAACGATTAAGTTCCAACATGTGAAGAGAAGTCAAAATTTAGTTGCTCATGAGTTAAGTCAACACGGCCGCCGAGTTAACTCTATGACGGTGTGGTTAAGATATATCCCCGGTGTATTGTGCAATATGTGTTCAGAGATTGTAATTCTTTCATGACTTAATTAATCAATGAAGGCTCTCTTTACTCGAAAAAAAGAGAGGAGTAAGCTCGGTTGTGCTTTGGCAGGTCCACCTGCTCCCCCTTCGATCGCTTGGTCGTTCCTCGATCACTCAATGATCATTTCTATCGGTTGTCGTGATGACGACACCTCTCTATAGTGTTTGTAGATGCTCCTCATCGTTGTCACCATGGATTACTCGCTACCATTCTATCGATTCGATTACCATTCAGGCCTCGACGATCTGTTGCCTGAAGATGGTTTTGACTTTTGAGGCCTTTGGTGAAAGCCTAGCCGGACAATTGTCGAGGCTGATCATATTTGCGTTTGTTGGTGCAAATTACCTCGTTGGGACCGTTCACGAACACAAAAACCAGCAGTTCTTTGCCAGGTGAAGGCTTGGTCTGCTCTCGAGGAGCCAGATGGATGATGATGGTGTTGGCGTCGCTATCTCCCTAAGGACATCATCTTGGAGGACCTTCTTGCTTTGCTTCTATTGGCTTTTGGTTGTTAGATGGTCGGTGGCGTGCATGTATCTATGGCGTCTTCCCACTGTAGGTTTCAGTCGTCTTAGATCGTGTTGTGTATGGTGGAAGTGACGTGGTTCTCTTTTATGTTGTGTTATTTGTGTTGTTTGTCGCCATTCTGCTTGTAATTCTTCTCCTCTTAATTGAAAAATATGATATGCACGTCTTAAAAAGAAGAACAGAAGTAAGCTTAACATGAGTTTTTATAGTGTTTTGCGGATGACATGAGACATTCGTTGGTCCAAATATGGTGATCCACAATCGAAAGCATCTGAGTGAAATGTAACTTAATTCCTAATGCGCTACTCCCTCCGCCTCTTATTTGTGACCGACTGATTAGCAGCGGAACAGCAGTTGGAATTCTTGATGTAACAATTCTAGTGTAGGAGGAATCATGGAGGAAAGAATGAGTTGTAACATGTTTAAAAGGAAGTGACGAGGAAGCACTTTGCAAATATTGCTAAACCTCTGTTAACATGAAGAGCCCCCTTGGAATCCAAGCGGATAATAAAGCAGTCAGTAAAGGCAAAACTTGTGCCACCACGTCTAGACGTTTCCTCCCACTGTTCGGCAGTCGCAGGACAAGGATGAGCAAAGCACCACTCTCCTCCTACAAGATCCACTTGTTCTTGGCGTCTTCGTTTCTCTACGACGGACTTGAAAAAGAACAGTGACAACAGACTAGGTACATACTTCCTCCGTTCTCTTATATTTGACGTTTGTTTATTAGCTCAAATTTGTGCTATCGAGCGTCACGTCATCGAATAAAGAAGAAAAGAGCCACTGTAGTATATTTACTGAAGCGGTTGGATGTTCTTACAGCGGTTGGCCCCGTGTCCAAACTTGAAATTCAAATAATGCTAAAAAATCTTGAAATTTAATTTTTTTTTTTGAAAAAGGTCTTGAAATTTAAATACAAGGAAAGATTCTAATTCAAATACGAAAAAGTGAGATGTCAAAGAGAGTTGGAACAGATCATAAGGCCAGTCTTAGTGGAGGTTTCATAGACATTAAATAGACTGACATGTAAGCACTTTTGATAATGTGGCAGTGTATTAATGAAGAGAAAGGTAAAATGAGTTTCATGAGGATGAAACCTTCCCTACACAGTTACCTAGACAACTTGTGTCTTGCATGCAACCTAGAAAACAACAATAGATGAAACTATGCATTGAGAGGGAGGTATTTTATTATAGTTTCAAATGTTTTTAAATGATGTGTCACTCTAGGTAATCATGTTCTTGACATCTCCACTGAGACTGGCCTAACAGAGCAAACAGTAGAGCCATGGAATCGGAAAGGTCCAGAGTCTCAGGCTGGACGGAGAACTGGAGATGCGGCGAAGGGACCCGACCCGGCACGGCGGACAGCCAATCACGGGGCGGTCTCCCCGATCCGGGCCGGTCAAACAAAGGAAATCATCGCCTTCCTCTTCCTCTGGTCGCCTCACTTCACTTGAAATTCCTCCTCCACTCGACGCGCTTCCTCCCTTCCCTCCCAGCCCCCCTCACTATAAGAAGCCCGCTTCCCTCCACTCCTCTCACCACCACCCTCCACGATTCCTCCTCCTCATCAAGGCGATCGCTAGCTCGCTCACACTCCACGTGTCCAGCTGCAACGGTTTCTTCTCCGGCGCCGACCGATCCTGGGTTGATTCTTGCGGCAGCGCAGGCAGCAGCAGCAATGGCTGACGGCGGGGAGTGCGGCGCGCGGGCGCGGCTCGTCTCGGAGCTGGGCCGCGTGCAGGACCTGGTGCGCCGGCTCGAGCTACAGCTGCACGCGCCCGCGGACGCCGCCTCCGTCGACCTCTGCCGCCGCCTCGTCCACGAGATCGTCGCGCTCACCGACCGCTCCATCGGCATGGCCCGCTCCCCGGACCTCGCCGCGCATTTCCACCTCCCCGCTGCGGCCGCGCAGCAGCAGCCGCTCTCCGGCGGCGTGCCCAGCCCCCTGAGCGACGCCGGCTCCGACCACCCGTTCCGGGGCACCGCCGGCGCCAGCCCCAAGAAGCGCAAGGCCACGGCTCGCTGGACCAGCCAGCAGGTCCGCGTCGCCGCAGCGGGTGGCGGCGCTGCCGAGGGCCCCGCTGACGACGGCCACAGCTGGCGCAAGTACGGCCAGAAGGACATCCTCGGCGCCAAGCACCCGCGGGCCTACTACCGCTGCACCCACCGCAACTCGCAGGGATGCCCGGCCACCAAGCAGGTCCAGCGCACCGACGCCGACCCCGCGCTCTTCGACGTCGTCTACCACGGTGACCACACCTGCCGCCCCTCCTCCGCTGCCGCATCGGCCGCCCGGCGCGTCCCGCACCCGCAGCAGCACAACCCGCACGCGCAGGCGGCGCTACAGGGCCTCGCCGCCCGCCTCACGGTGGCCACCGCCGCCACGGACACCGCCGTGATCGGCGGCGCGCTCCCGCCCACGACGCCCGAGACCTGCCCGGCGCGGGGCGGCGCGTCGTCGCCGTGGTCGCTGGCCGCCTCAGCTTCGCCCGTCGGCTCCGATTACTCCACCGGCTGCGCGCACGGCGTGTCGCCGTGCCCGGTTCCCGGGTACAACGCGGAATGGGGCTCCGACGGCGGCGACCTCCAGGAGGCGGTCTCGGCGTTCGTCGCCGCGTCGTCCGGAGCAGCAGCGCGCCTGCTGCCGGCGCTGGACAACGACGAGTTCATGCCGCTGGAGTGCTTCAACTTCGACCAGAGCTTCGACATGGGTGGCGCAATGCCGAGCCTCTTCTACCCATGAGAATTGAGAAGGAAGACTGGAGCCGCCCTGTCCATGTCCTCCATGGCAGGAGGGAAGAAGAGCAGAGGAGCCTCTTCCTAACAACTGTGCAGTAGCAGAAAAGCAGCTGAGCTTTAGAGTGTCTGAATAGGATCTCTTTCTTTCATTCCCCTTTGTTTTGTTTTGTTTTTCACCTCTTTCTGTCCTCCCACTTTTGGGTTGGATTTTGTTGGTCTCGATCAGCAAGAGGAAATGAATCAGAATTTACTTATGGAGTGTTCTGCCCGATCCAAAAAGATAACTATTCCTTCATATCAGATCACTCTGTAGCCTGTATTGAACTCTGAAAATCTGCAACTAACCAAGTGAAATCAAACTTGCTACAAATTCAACTTCTCATCCCTTCCTAGTTGCGAGAGTTGATTCGGATTCAGCCAAAACAATTGCAGAAAGTTGGGTTCTGATCAATGTAAGCAATTGCAATCGTTCCAGAATCTCTGTTTAACAACAGAAATATACAAACAGGACAAGCAGTTGTTGGCGTTGCTGTCATTGTTCCAGCACAAGAAATGAAGTTACATCACAAAGCTGAGGGCGGCCCTGATCGCAAATGCAGAACAAATTCCACTCGGACATCTCAAGGCCTGACCATTGCAAGGCTGAAACATGGCTACCATATCTATAGCTTCTCATAAACTGGTGTCAGGAAAATTCCATGAATTCACTACAACCTAAAGCCCTTATTATCATGAAACCTTCAACTGACCGATGCAGAAATCCTCGATGATATCGAAGACCCTGGTTCCATGCTGTGGCCTGCAGGGTCGAATAGAAAACTGTCATGGAACAGAGAGCAAAAAACAGCAGGGAACCAGAGATTGATCTCATTCAAGAAGAAGCATGAAGGTGACATTAGCATATGCATATTTATGGCGTGTTCCCGTTCACAAAAAGGAAGATAACAGTAACATCATTTCAGTTCCAGATTTATTTTGCAGTTAGTAGTGGACCATGGTGAGTTTATGGAATAGCAAAGCGAGCTAAATAAGGACATGATATACAGAAGCCAACACAGCACGATATAATCTTTGACAATGAGCTCAGCTTGAAACGCAAACAGGTTTGAGCCGATTTGTCGGTCTGGTCTAATTTAACATGAACTACTCTAGAGTAGATAAACCAAAAGTAACAGGAGAAGGATTGCCTCCATTTTTAAATATATGATGTTGACCTCATAGATTTCAAAACAGGGTAACACTTTCCTAGGGGAGCATAGAGCAGAGCATCTGAAAATTTTGTTGCTCAAAGTGTACATGTGCATTAGGCAAACCATTTGAATTACTTCCATGAACTCTAGAAGATACTAGCAGTAACAACTACTGGATAGGCAACCTAGGAAACAAACTACATGGCCATCTTTGCATTCTAGGATAGCAGTAATGCCATTCTATTTTCTTCCTTTCTCTTTCAGAATATTCTTAAGGAGATGTAGTAAGAAATGAACTAAAATTATGATGTTAGGCCTTCATTAATTTGGTCCACTAGACCAATATAATTTTAAGGTGGCAGATATTTAAAGGCTGCACTCTGGAAAGAAGCTATGCGAAATCTTGAGGGAAAAAAACATGAAAGGCACTAAACCACTGAAAGAACATGATACGAAGTATAACAAAGTAAGAAGTTACAAACCCAAAAAAGCCTTCTGTGGAATCACCACCAGCATTATTTAGAATAGCATCTCCGCCTGGATGTTCCTCCACATAAGGAGTGACATCATAAACCTGGTTTTTCCACCATCAAAGACAAATTTAGAAGACTGAAATATGTGAACCTTACTATTTGCAAGTACAAGTATAGGGCATCAAATAGGGACAAACTGAGGTGGCCACTGCATTTTTACAACCTTGTCCTTGATGATGATCCAACAATCCTTCCTTGTGTTATGTTTAGAGATTTCTTCCTTTGTATAGCTCTTAGATGTCTGGATGTAGAAAGACAAAGACAAGCAAAAATTTATGCACTTCTTCAAGATTTGTAAAATATTACTACCTCTGTTCTTAAATATATGACGTTTAGGACAAGCTAGTTATTGCTTGTCCTAAACGTCATATATTAAAGAATGGAGGGCGTACAAGAATTACAGTGCAAATCGGAGAGTAGGTGCATATTAGCACGTATCTGTAGCCTAAAAAATGAAAGATGAACAGCCTACCATTCCGGCTCCTGAATCAGTTCCCTTTGATTTATCTGCAATACAAAAGTGGTTCAGATGCAACTAGGTCAAGTTACTACAATCTCAAACAACGCTGCAGCTTGTACCTTTACTTTGGGACTTAGGGATCACAAACAGAGCTCCTAGTGCTAAAAGAATGACAAGTGAAATGATAATAATAAGCTCCATCTTGCTCCTCCAGTTACAGAACTTTGCGGCCACAAAAGTAATGTGCTGTACAAAAAAAGAAGTTCAAATTAAAAACAGGACCAAAAGGACTAATGGCAGAGTGACTAAAAAATAGGTGTGGACTTTGAATCAGTAATAATGAAAGCTGATGTAACATCCTTATTGAAGAATAACAAAGGAATACCACAACATGTCAATGTCAGCAAGCAGCACAATGAAATGGTATTTCCATTAGACGCATAAAAACTGTGACAGATCATAGTACAAAGTACAGCAAAGAAAACAGACTGATGGTAAACTATAGCACTCTGGAGTCTGGACTCGATCATGTGGGTGGCGCAAGGGCTTAAGCAAGGCGGATACATATAGCTAAGATGTTTGATGATGTTATGAATGACGGGTTAGTATGAAGGTATCTTTGACATTTGTTTAAGGAATTGAAATATATGTGACCATATTACCCCACATGGGTCATTATTGTACTATGATGATACCATACTTTCCGTGAAGGGAACAGAGAAAATACAAAAATCTGAGACTAATAGATTTTAGAATGAACAAGTGCAGGTTCAGATTATCACAACTAATTAACATGTAAGGTAGCGGGCATATTCATATTTTGTGGATTGATAAGTTGGTTAATTAACATGAAGAAAAGACACTTAGTACAAAAACAGTAGGAGAAGGCCCAAACAAGATTAATTACTGAGAAAAAATGGTAACAACAGACCCACAGGGTGTAAATAATCCCCAAAAAGAATAAGGGCAGAATCATAGCAAGTCTAAATAAGCAAAAAGAAATGAAAAACGTGGCTCAAATGAAGACTGCTCTTCTCTTCCTTCACAATGATGAAAGAGCAATTAGATGGTCCACATATTTATCTCAAAGCATCAATGATATGCCAAGGAATTCTTGCTTTCAACCATGGTTTTGTACCTAGTATTTTCTTTTTCCCTAACACTGAGTCAATGTGTGTCTTGCTAAGCCTCGTATTGCGAAATCGACAGAAACCATGTCCCTGTTTGGTTAAATATAAAAGGTATAGTGAAGACAATTGCTCGTGTAGTTAGACAATACAATCAGTGAGATGCCCTTGAATGAGGTACATTATCAGTGAAGGGATCATAAGTACACGTTGAGGGACAGTCCGGTCAGGAAACCCCACTTGGGTGTGAATGAAAGGACCAAATCTAGATTCTAGCCTAACTAAATGGTACAGAGATGACTTGCAGGAAGAAATCCCACGCGGCACACGAACCGGCAAACTGGATGGGTTTGGAATTTGAAGCAGCCATCGCAAGCCTACACTACAAGCGGGGGTTCCTGATGGCAGAGGGCAGCATGGGCCACCCATGACCCATCCAAGCGAAAGGATACGAAAGCTAGGGCTTCCTTACCAGCAGCAGCAGAGATCGATCCAGGCGGAGTGGGATGGCCGGATCTCCGTCGCCGACAAGGACAGCGGCGGGAGGGAGGGAGGTGCGCCGCCTGATCTGAAGAGACACTGGAACGCCTGAGGAAAGGAGCGACCGAGTGAGGGACGGCTGGCGGGATGGGCCGTGGGCGAGCCCGTGGACCTGTTCACCAAACTGACGCCGCAAGCAACAGATTTTTTATGCACTAGATTACTGCCCGTGCATTGCTACGTACAAACAAAATTCGAATGAAACAATTACTATATAAAAAATAAAATATGATGAACCAGCACTACACCTTAACTCTTCACAAGCTCGTTATTGAGATTATACTAATATGTTTCATAATACTGTTCATCATTAACTTTCTCTAGGAGTTCCTTAGTAATGTAACTTTCTCTAATAGCACGGTGTGTTATGTGTGTGGTTTCTTGCATGAGTCCATCATTCATGAAGAAGAGCACCTGCTCACATTATCTTGGGTGTCGTGATATGTTCGGTTGCTAGATTGTCATGCCGGCTTGTTTTTAAATAACTTTTGGATAAAGAATCACTCATCGGAATTTAAATGGAGGAATGAATAAAAAATGATATACGGTAAAAAATTTAGGGACTTATAAGAAATTATTTGTGAATCCTAGGGGTTGACAGACAAGTTTTTATAGACTCCACGAGTAGACGCGTGAATAGGCAAAACTTTGGGGCTATACCTGCAACAATCCTAGAAACAGACGGGATCTCAAGGTGAGGATTTTTATAGGGTGTTTTATACAAGATTATCAAGACACAGATTTGTGAGTCGGATTTATGGTATTCCAGGGATGTAACTAAAAAAAGAACCTTATCCTTATCTCTTACCCCTGCCCTGGGTCACGGGACGAGAGGGAGCGGCGGCACCGCTGCCTACCGTCCGCGACCACGCCGCCCTGGGCGCCGGCTTGGCCGCCTGGAGTACGCCGCCCACCGCCGTGCTGCCCGCTGGGCTTGCCGCGTTGCTGGTCTGGCCGCGTCGGCTCCAGCGACGGGCGCTAGCTCAGGACCGCGTCGCCCTGGCCGCCTGCCGTCAACCGCCGTGCTGGCCCGCTGATCTCGCTGCACCAACCCGAGGTCGCCGGTCGCTTCAGCTTTGGACGCTCCGCCGCCGCGCAGTTCAATGGCTGGGGAGCTGTTCAAATCAGTCGTGCTCGATTCCCACACGACTACTGGGATCCAAATCAGGTTTTGCCAATTAGGCGTGCATAACAACAGCCTTGCTAGTAATGTAATTAGGTTGATTCGAAAACCTGTTGCTGCGTGCTATGCTAAATTTATGTTATAACTTCTTTTCTTTCAGTGTTTTCCCTCCACCTCCTTCCATGGCAGCCTACGGGAATGACCTCAGACTTTGGCAGCGAGGAAGGGGCGGCATGGTCGGATCGGGCCGTACCGAGGAGGAATTGCGCGGCTGGACGGAGGGGTGAGGGCGGGATGGATGGAATCGAGCTGTGGAGCAGGGGCCGCGCTATTGGACGGAGGAGCAAAGGCGGAGCGCTGCCTATCTCATCCTGTCGCTCTCCGCTCTCGTTCTCTCTTCTCTCTCCGCCCCTCCGGCGCCGCCCGCCCTTTCCCCCGGCGTCAGGAGGAATGGGGACGCAGGGTCCAGGGCAGCGCGGGCCTCCCAGAGGTGAGGCGGCCCTCCTCCTCTCCTTGCGGCTGCGCTCGTTCTCTTGGCGGCGAACAGGCGTGCGGGAGTACGGGCGTGGGTCCACCTGTCGGCGCGCGTGGTTCTGCCGGCAGAACGCCCGGGGGCAGAACCACGGTTGACGACGTTGCCCTTACGGTCTTTTTAATGGTAGAGATTTCTGCCCCGCCCCCCCCCCCCCCCCCCCACTTTCTAGCAACCATATGTGCCCATTATTATTCAAATCTGCAAAGATAATCGGAAGTTCCCTCCTGCGTCCTGCCGTATGCCAAATTGTTAACGTGATATATATAACATATAAGCTTCTTTTATTTTATAAGAAAACTTAAAAATGCACATGATGAAGAGGGATTGATAAGTAGAGTTAGACACCAAGACCAGCAATCATTTGCCCTAGTTAGGAGGTTTAGGAAATTCTCAGGTGGGAACCCTAAAAAGCACGACTCAACTTACTCCATGGTGTGAAATTATCTGCTATCTAGCCCCACTATGCAATGCAAGGTTGATATTATTCCATCGGTTCCAAAATGTATATCATTTTAATTTTTTATATTTATCTATTTTGCTACTAAATATAGAGTTATGCCTAGATATGTAGTAAAACTTTTGTATCTGGAAAAGTCAAAACACCTACATTTTCAAATGAAGTACTTTTTTTTAAGTCAATGCATTTTGCTTTCTGAATATATCAAAACAAAACACTCGTTAGCTCTAATTTCAAAATCAAGTGTGGTCTAGTTAATTCAAATTAAGTGGATGTAAGTACTATGTAAGACATTTTTCTCTCAACTTGCAAAAGGACAAGAGTGTACATTACAGTAAAAATATTAAGGTTGGCGTACAAGTCATGCATCAAATATCCATGCACCTCATGTGAGTTGTTTGAACAATATACTACATTATAACCTCATAACAGGATGAATTTGTCTGTGAAAACCATCCATTCCCAATTGTAAGTTGTTTTGGTATTTGAAGAGTATCTTGGCCCCCTAAGTGGTTTCTGGTGATTTAATGACACACGGTTAAGTGGCTAATGATTTATCTAGTGTATGAGCCGGAACTAAAATTATATGGTGGCATCATGTGTTATTCAGTGTATATGCAAAAGGAAGTAATGCTACAAAGGGTTCCTAATGAAGACTTATTTATTTTATATTTTGAATTTGAGTCCTAGGAATGCCGTACTATAAAGAGGGACATGAAATGTATCTTCCAAGAGTTGAAAAGGTGCTCTAGTTGTCAAAACAAAACCTATGAGAGACACCTTTGCACCAACACGTTCACGAAGTTAACTTCTTGGGTGCTGACCTTGGAAGGCCAGAATCTTCGGGTTCTACCCGGAATCTCCGGACTTTCCGGAGTCTCCGGACTTAGCCCGGATACTCCGGGTCTTAGAACTGCAACGACTCTTTTCTGTGTGAGGGGGTATAAAAGCCTTCTCCACCCTTTCCTATCTCTCTCTTACCCATTTCGACCTGCAACACTCAGAACTCATTCACTCCTCCTCTTTACTCCCCTTGGCCTTGGTTTGGTGATATTTGTTGGGGATCTAAGGAGGGATTGAGAGCAAGAGCTTGGAGAGTGCTAGTGAGCTGATTTACCATCTCTAGAGCACCTCGTTTATCGCTTGGTTGACACATTTCGTATTTGTTACTCTTGGAGCTTTGAGCTCCTAGCCGGCTAGGCGTTGCCTTGGAGCATCCAAAGGTTTGTGGCTGCCTAAGGAGGTTTGTATCATCCTGAAGTTGAGTAAGTAACTCTAGCCCGATCTTTGTGGTCGCTAGAGGGAGGAAAGTGACCTAGGTGTAAAGGTCCACCCTTCGTGGGTTCCTCAACGGAGACGTAGACCTCAAGGTGTGAGGTTGAACTCCGGTAACAAATCCTTGTGTCTCTATTGTGATTGTTGCTCTTGTTGCATGCTTTAATATCTTATGAGCTCATTTCTAAGGTTTGTAGTCGATCTACTCCGTGGTGAGATTCCTGCAGTTTCTAAGTGGAAAAACAGGCTTGTGTCATCCCATTGCATAACCTATATCCGCAGATCTACTTTTGAGCAAGTTTAATTTTAGTCGATTTGAATCCCTCCTCGTAGGCCCGGACAATCCGGACATTTTCCCGGATACTCCGGACATCCCGGAGTATCCGGAAAAATATCCGGAGACTCCGGACTTTGAACTGACAATTTGTTTAAAGTTTGTGATTTTCAGTTTCGACTATTCACCCCCCTCTAGTTGACATCTTGATCCTTTCAGTATTATATTCATAACATTTACAAATCTAGACATAACATATATCCAAGTGCATAGCAATATATATAAATCTAGGAACATTAAAATGATATACAATTTGAATGTAGAGTATCTAGTATCATTCTATTTTTTTCTTATACTTCATGTCTTGTATGACACGATAAATGATAATATCAAATAAATTTACTCCATTCATTCTACATTATACCCAATTCATACCATATTTACATTTGGTATAATTTATCTTTTTCAATATACACATAGACTAGGAAAGTGCTCATGCGTTGCTACATGAAATACAATCTTAGTGTACAAGCATAAATATTTTGGTGATGTGATATATTTATTTGAACAAAGTAAAATTAATTAAGTGACCCAATCTTGCATTGAGTGACAACATGACTAGGGTACCCAATGTGCAAGACAAATAACGTTACAAATGAGCTTTATAATAATAATAACATAAGAACGATCTTTGGTGTTTTTTTTTATCTCAACCGACTTGCAAAAGCATAACGAGCAATCCAACAATGAATTTAGCAGACAATATGAACTCAGCTCATCTAAAGCCCGCCCCATCTATCCTACTGTTCCTCCTATGATGCGCGAGAGATAATGTTTAACAATGATAGGTAGGTTTTCTTCCAAGCATTTGCTTCATGCACCAAAAGATCAATGAAAAAGTTGCGCCACATCTTAATAGCATCCTGTATGTAAGAAGACCAAGATTTTAATTAAAGTTTTAGATAATATATTTTGGTAATCATAATAGAATGTGCAAAAAAGTATATTTACTCACCGTACAAATGTTCATATTTTGAGGATTATCCCATCTTGCCATGTATTACAGAATAAATCATCCACTCAAAGATCTGTGTTCTAAATGTCGGATGATAATGAAAGTATGACATCTATTTTAAGGAATAAAAGACATTGACACTCGAAAAATGCAAAGATTATGTTTGATGTGGTCTTACCTGCCAGTGTCTTCCACGATCCTTTCAGCACGTTCAAATTCTAATTTATGTAGAGTACTCCCTCCGTCCCATAATTTTTGCACTTTTAGGATTTGAACTTAGAATTAGTACCAAAAGGAAATGACGATACTACCCCTAGTTGCAGGGCAGTACAACTTGAGGCCACAACGGCAGTGTCCGAGTGTTCTAGCGTGTTCTCGTGCTCTAAGCTGCCGTAGCTATGCACTCCGGACCTCCAGTCCACTCTCTCCACGTGTTCACTGATCCTAGCGACCCACTGCCAGGCAGTGTTGTAGGAGCACTGGCAGAGGGAGTAGTCAATCCCCAAGTCGGCAATCGATCGTTTAAATTGGGAAAAATTTTGAATGGTACAAATGCAGTTAATATGGGACGGAGGGAGTATCTATTATCATTCTATTTTTTTCTTATAATTCATGTCTTTTATGACACGATAAATGCTAATATCAAATAAATTTACTCCATTCAATCTACATTATACGCAATTCATTCCTTATTTACATTTGGTATAATCAATCTTTTTCAATATACATATAGATTTAAAAATGACCATCTAATAATTAAGTAATATACTACTCCTATATTCAATCATGACATGTTTTACTACATATCATTGGTAAATTATAGTAGTAATTAATGAGTTAATTATCTACTAATAAGTTTATAGAAACCGAATCATTTCCAACCTAACGTTGCTATATGACCATAGACAAATAGAAAAAAAAACACAGTACTACCTCTGTTTTCAAATACATAATGCTAATTAGTGTAGATTTAGGACGTGTTTGACAGAGCTCCACACAACTTCAGATCCAAGAATCCAGCTCTGCTCCGAGTTTTTCCAGCCAAACAGTTCCAGTTTCAGCAACTTCACCGTGGATCTGCTCCAAAAAAAATGATGGAGCAGGCCTCAAATTCATAGATTTCGTGGAGTACCTCATGGGGTGCTCCACCAACTCCAAATTTTCTGGAGTTGAGGTAAATTACCCACCACTACCAGTCGTAAGTGGAAAATACACGGTTCGTTCTGTTTCTTTCCCGTTCTCCCCGTCGCTCCCGTTCTTCGCGTTGTTCCCGGCGGCGAGGCTTGCGCGCCCGCCTACCCGACCCGCACCGCCGCGTAGCCCCACCCCACCGCGTCGGCGTGCGGCGCGCTCAGCCAGTACATGAAGGCGACCGAAGCCAAGAGGGCGCATGAGGGGCGACAACAGTGATGGAGCCTCGAGCCGGCGCGGGCGCGGACCAGCCGGTTGCGAGGAAGGTGTCGCTGCAGTAGTTCATTGAGAAGCGGAAAGGGAGGGCAGCCGCGGGCGCCGAGCCGTACTGCCGGACGACGGACAGCGGCGACGCGTGCTGAGTTGCATCTCAAGCTCGCTTTCAGATTCCTCTGTTCTGGAGCATGCATAGCGGAATGTACAGAGAAAGCATGAGTCTGCTTGATTGAAAGAACGAAGACATATTGGTCGCAGATTGAGATCTCAACGAACAAGGATGATTCCCCCCTGCGCGCATGTATTCTCCACAGGGCTGCAAAATTAAGCTACAGATCGATGTTCGTGCAAAGGGATAGTTGAAGAATGAGAACGATGGCGACAAGGGAAGTGTGTACCCGGCAGGCCGGCTGCCGGCACTGCGGCGGACCTGCAGAATGTAGCCTCCCCGGTCTAACTTGCAAGTGCCGGCGAGCCCTGCTCGGCGGCGATGCCGCAAGCCATTCTGCCACAGCGTTCTACACCTGGGAGGAAGAAGAAGATTGTTTTTTCATTTTTATTCTCCTGATATGTGGGTCATATATGTCATAGTAATGGTGGGAAATCTGGGGACAATCTAATCTTTTGCCATCATTTAGAGGTGAGTGGCAACAGATTTGCCACTTTGTGAGAGGGATGAATGTGAGATGGATTAAGTGCCCCTGCAAAATAGTGACAAATAATTAAATACCCCGAAATCTGGAGCTGTACCAAACACTTTTCAAGATCTCAGCTCCACGGTGAAGAGTACGCAAATCCGCAGCTCAGCTCAAGAGCTGTTTTTCTAAAGTTGGAGCTCTACCAAACACGTCAAAATATGTAACGTCAAATAAAAAAGGGCGGAGGGAGTATCTCTTCCTCGGTTGCGCCGGCAGGCTACTCCTCTGTCGTCTACTATCTTCCTTCCGACCTTCCCTCGCGGCTTTCATAGGTTTCTCCAGCTTCCAAATTGCTGCAGGCG
This sequence comes from Cenchrus fungigraminus, assembly GCA_036936925.1. Classification (NCBI taxonomy): domain Eukaryota; kingdom Viridiplantae; phylum Streptophyta; class Magnoliopsida; order Poales; family Poaceae; genus Cenchrus; species Cenchrus fungigraminus. The sequence continues at coordinate 73,435,561 of CM072768.1, read as the reverse complement.
AAAAACCACCGAAACCGTTCGTAACGCACCAACCGGCCCCTCGCTCGCTCCCCCCTCCACTGCGCCACCAGCAGCGGCGGCCGCGGGTTCTAGAAGCTTCCAGAACCTAGGAACCTCCCCTCAACCCGGACTCCGGAGCGGCCCGGAGATCTCGGCGGCGGGGCCCATGGCGGGCCCGTGCTGAGGCGCGACGCGCGGCAGCGTGCGGGGATCCGGGGAACGGCGGTGAGCTCGAGATCCCGATGCAGATCCGGGAGGGGCCCTCGCGGCGCCCGGCGCCCTCCGCTGCTGGGGCGCTGCGGTCGCCGATGTCGGCGATGATGCTCGCCATGTTCGCCACCATGGCATCCTTCTACGTCGCCGGCCGGTGAGTCCGCCCGCCCGCTCGTCGCATTATTCTCCTCTCGTGCAAATGCTCGCTTTGCTTCGCCTCTTCTCTTGTTTGGCTGGCGTGTGCTGCTTCCCGATCGCCTGTGGGGGAATTCTAGATCTCTTTACTGCCCTGGCGGGAGAAATGGTTGTATTGTAACTGCTTAGGGTGATCTTGCTGGTGGAAATTTTGATCCGTCCACTCGCGCATTCCAGGATTACTGCTGAAGTATTGATCCCTTAAGCTAAGTCCAGTGTGACGCCCCAATTTTGTTGCGAAGTTAGTGCTTGTTTGTGCACCTTTCGGATCTTGCAGTGTCACAGTTCATGCGTATGGTATTATTTTTCTGCTATTTTTGAAGACTAATAACGTTCGTGGGCACATTGATTTGATCTGATTGCCACAGTAACTGAAAAGCTAGAGCTCCTTTTTGTTTGTTTGTACAAATGGTTTATGTTTTGGCCTTTTGCTGTTTGTAGAGTGAAATTTATTGACTTCTGGAAATTTCAGATTGTGGCAGGATGCTCAGAACAGAGTTTACCTCATTAAGGAGCTTGACAAACGAACAGGCCAGGTAGGCACCTGAGATCTGGCCCTTGTGTTCTCTAGTGCAACTATCCACTTGTGCTGCTGAGTTAAGAACCCTATTAACTGTCTTATGTATATGATTCAGGGGCAATCGGCAATATCTGTTGATGATACCTTGAAGGTTGTTGCATGCAGGTAATTATTATTTTCCCACCTTTCAGTAGTAATATGCTGATATTGCCTTTCAGTTTATCATCCAACAATTTTTGAATGCGTTTGAAAGTATGGATTTTAGTGTTTGGCAATAAATTAGAGCCAGTGCTCTAAGCATGCAGGATTTGTTATTGTGTTGAATTTTAGAGCTGCAGTAATCGCTTCATCCTCCATTTTTTAGGCAGCAAGGGAAGAGGTTGGCATCACTTGAGATGGAGCTGGCTGCAGCAAAGCATGAAGGTTTTGTGGGGAAATACTCACCTGAGACAAATGGAACTCATTCTAGAAAGAAGCCACTGATTGTCATTGGGATAATGAGTAGCTTTGGCCGGAAAAACTACCGTGATGCTGTCAGGAAATCATGGCTTCCAACAGGTACCACTTCATACTTGCATTTCTCTTATGTCTAGCCTTTTGGTATTCTGACATGCACTCGTATTACTATATTTATAATTCCATACAAAACAGATGTGGTACTTAGATTTGGAAATTCAGTTCTAATAGTTATGTTAGAAAGTGCTTATGGTACTTTAAGAACACTTGCTTCTACCATCAGAAATATTATGGTTAGACAAAAAAAATATTTATGCCAGTTATCTGAATGTTTGCCAATGTATTTCTCCTTTGGTGTATCTGCCTTGCACTAAATTTTGGTTAGATGCTCTAATCTACATAAAGGAAGATACATGTGCATAAGTTGTTTGTTTTGAGTATTGCATAACGCCTGTCAGTAAAATTTGCTGAAGCAGTATAGATGGTAGTCTGAAGATTGGCCATTACAATACGGAAGCCTTGGATACAGAGGTGCTTATTGTCAACTTAGTACTTGGTGCCATTTGACCTTAGCCATTTGGCATCCGTAGGTGGTTGAAAGAGTTTAGATTCCATTATTCTCATGATGAAGTACTATGGTTGTGGTACCTTTTCTTTAAACTAATGTTTTTAGATTACTTCTGTTGATGAATAAAAAATAATGTTTGTTTTATTACTACTGTTGGGTTGACTACTCTCTCACATATTAAATTTAATTTTAATTCTCTGCACAGGTTCAATGCTGAAGAAACTAGAAGAAGAAAAAGGCATTGTAGTACGTTTCGTAGTTGGAAGAAGGTATTAGGTACTCTTTGCCCTACTGTAGTGAACATATGAAGTCTAGATATTTGAGAGTTCTCGTCTATGTAGTGCAAATCGAGCAGATACTTTTGATAGGGAGATTGATGACGAAAATAGGAGCACAAGGGACTTCTTGATCTTGGTAAGCTTGATTTAACAATTGAATCTGGAATACTATTTTTTTGGTGTTCATTAAGCTTGTTGAATGAAGATTTGATATACTTTTTGTTGGTTCTTGTTATGTGCATTGTGTTCTGTTTGAATGCTGCCTAATGAACAGTTGCATAGTAACTTGTAACAATCCATTCCTTTGGATTTTTTAGTATCAAGGGTTTGATATAATAACTAAAAACATGTGTTAAGTTGAGGGTGGTGAATTGTGATAATTAAAGGAAAGAAGTCTTTTATTTTAGCTTGGCTCGTTGATCTAATATTTGTTCTTGACTATTAAATGGCATGGCAGGATGATCATATAGAGTCTGATGAAGAACTCCCTAAGAAGACAAAAAGTTTCTTTGCTAATGCGGCAGAGACATTCGATGCTGCATTTTACGCTAAGGTCAATGATGATATATACATAAATGTTGGTATGTCCCATCTGCCTATCTACTAATGTTGAGCTGCTTTGTCTAAGGCTTGCATTTTTATTAGATTGGGTGTAATTTTGTAGGATCTATGTTACTTCATGTTCCAAACACTTTTTATCTGAGCATAATCTCTTAGATTCAACCCTGTTTTTTACTTCTTACCAGTTACAGAACATATGCCATTGAAATAATTGAAACTGTTTTTTCAGCACTACTAGTCACCACTTGATGACTTGAACATTTTGAAAGCATGGTGAAAACTAAACCAGATTACAACTGGCAAAGCTTGCTTTCACAAATTTGAAATTATAAGTTGTACCTTTTCAAATCTGGAGGTCTGGAAATTAGCACTGTGCACCAAGATTTTCAAAAGCCTGTTGACATTTTCAGGCTCTGCTCACGACAGCTTTAATTATTTATGATATGTCTACATGATGACAGTTAATCTTTTGAACTTCGCTTACCTGTAAATATGCTCATTCTGCATGTTGTAGAAATGAGAATACTGGATTGTATCTGGTGCTATTGCTTGTAACCGGAATGAGATGTTTGAGTTTCTGCAGATACTTTGAGTGCAATGCTTGAAACTCACTGGGACAAGCCCCGTGTCTACATAGGCTGCATGAAATCTGGCGAAGTTTTTTCTGACTCGTAAGTGTTTATGGCAATTCGTCTTCAGAAATTGGTAGTCTTTTTTTCCCTGTTTTGAGTCCTGTATCTTTGTTTGACAAACTAACCCAAATGCTTCCTTTAAAACAGAACCCACAAGTGGTATGAACCAGACTGGTGGAAATTTGGTGATGGGAAATCGTAAGTATGCTTGCATTAGCAATATTAGGTCTCCTGACATGTATTTTATGTACTAGATTTAACATTCAAATCAATTACTGATGTGACTCATCTACACCCTTTTATCAAATAATAGGTACTTCCGACATGCTTCTGGTGAAATGTTTGTCATATCAAGGGCTGTAGCTCAGTTCATTTCTATAAACAAGTATGTAACATGTATATCGTGCACATAATTCTAGATTTCAACAAGGATCTGAAAAAATAGACATGAGAAAATGTTTTAGTATGTAATTTCATTAATATTTCTGATGGTTCCTTTGTTATGTTAGGTCTGTTCTCCGGACATATGCCCATGATGATGTTAGCGTAGGATCGTGGATTATTGGACTTGCTGTGAAGCATGTAAACGAAGCAAAATTGTGTTGTTCATCCTGGCCCTCAGGTTTGTCTGCCTCATGCATGACATCTATTGACCATTTGACCTTGATATTGGTTCCTTTCTGTACATGAGCATAGAAGTTGCATAATTTCTTTGTAAGTTTCTTGGATTAAAGTGCGTGATAGAGAATAGAATTATAAGCTTGTCAAAATTATGTACTACCTTGTAGTTGTAATTGCTACAACTGTGACCATTTTTTTTCCTTTTTGGGTCTAGGAGCAATGTCCTAAATACTAAAGCCAAAGCATGTGGTTCTGCATTTATTCTTGATTACAAATTCCCTGATGAATAGGATAGACCAGCTGAGTTTACCATCTCATAACAAGTTATAAAAAACTTAGTTCCATTTTCTCTCAAGCTGTCTATAAACCAGTGGCGAAGCTAGAGCAAATCAGAGGGGGGGGTGCATTTGCCTTGTGGGTGCATAAAATTAAGCTAAGGAGGGTGCATATATGGTGAAAATTTAACCATAATCACTGTTTTTGCAAATTTTGGGGGGTGCATTAGCACCCACTACACATAGTGTAGCTTCGCCCCTGCTATAAACCATTGAAGGGTTGGCAAATTTTGGGTTGATTATGTTTCGGACAGCAAGGGAATGATTCCAAGGCTTAGCATGTTATGGACCGAGGTCCATTAGAGATAAACACCGTCGGGAAGATAGCCGGGCGGAGTCGGCTTGAGGGGGAGACTAGACTGTTTGGGGGATTTGGGATTAATTCTTCATTGATTTCTTGATTGCCCCAGAGGAGATACAATCCCATCCTTATATAGATGAGAAGACTTGACCCTGAAGAAACTAATCAACTTGACCCTTAAGAAACTAATCTAATCTTATCTTAACTAACCCTAACCTCGGATTACTGTTCACGCGCACTATTCACGCGCTACAGTACCCCCAGTGGGGCCCAGGCCTAGCTGGTCCCACCCCATGACATAGCAGAAAACAGAATGGATGCAAACTAAGTTATTTTCATGCTTGTATGTGCACTGAATTTCCACAGTAGCCTGTGGATTTGGGTCCTGGTTGGGTTCTAAATATGTGGCGCGATCATTATGATTGCTTTGTTAACTTCATTAAACTGAAAGAATGTGGATAAGGGATATAACCAAAGGCAGTGAAGATTAGACATTATTTACTGGGGCGGAGCCTGCTGTTTTTTCGTGTGTATACTTTGCGTATTTAATTGTTGAATTGATTGGTGGTCATTTCACTGGGATGTCCAGATATTTTAATTGGCTTACTAAAATTGTTTTGCAGGTGCGATGTGTTCGGCCCTATGACGAACAACGCATACTGAGGGAGAATTTTGCAAACAGCGTGTTAGGCTCACTAGTGTGGTGGACAATACATACAATGTGCGGAAAATGAGATTGGATTGGCATGGAGAAAATTTTGATTTTCTTCCGCCATTTTTGTGGCATCCTTTGGAGGAAGCTTGTGCCAGTTCATTCTGAATCAGATACCTTGTTTCCCCAAAGAAGGAAAGGTCTTGCATATTTTCTTTGCAAGAGCACAATTCTAGAATCATGAGTTCTAACGAAAGGCCGTCTGCCTACTGTATCCTGATTTTGCTTGCCATTTGTAGATGCCCACCCTTACCATTCTTTTTCTGACAGACACTGCCATTGTTGGAGTGACAGAAATCAATAGCAATTGAGGAAATTATTTTACTCCATAGAATACATGTCAAATGTGCGTTCCGGACCTGTTACCATTGTTGTTTTGGATATAAGTGATAAGGATACCATTTTGAAGTCAAGAGACATGAACGGCATGATTCTCTGCATATTTAAAACGTACAAAAAATTTCCAGAGGACCTTGCACAGTCATTATTGTTGACTGTATTGCATGAAGTGTTGCATATTTTAAATGTGTGGCGACCAAATTATATCATACAAGACTTGTTATGCTTTAAAGCACGTTTAACAAAGAAGTAGAAAGTCGATGGTTAAATCATGAGGAGTTTATTCGGCACGCCTGTTGAAACTAAACTATTTCTTGCAGATTTTTGCTTCCAAATTTTGCTTCCAAAATCCGATACATTCCAAACCTGTCAACAAGTTGACGAGGATCTGAAAGCTGCAAAGAATATTCATTTTTGGTAACAACGAATTTGGCACCAGTGTTGTGCGGCTGACAGTTGCAGTGACGTCATGCAATGAGTTGACGTGTGAAGCACAACAACAGGCCAAACCCACTGTTTTCCTGTGGTTTGGTGGGCAAGAAAGCTTTTCTGGTCCCTCATTAGTCATCTTGGCTCCCAGTTGGTTTTCAGAATGGGCAAATAGCTGCAGAAACAGCTGTAAATAATTGGTTACGGTTGGGCACAATTAAATGATTCGATAGTGACTGGAGCAAAATGATTATTTTGGTTTCCAAATATATCTAGCAAATACACTATATATATATATATATATATAGTACACAAGGCATGGAATGAAATGAAAAGTGCATAAACAGGAAACAGAAAATGGTCATGAAGGGATAATTGATGGATAGGTGGTTGGAGTCTGGTGGAATTTAAAACATAAAAATGAAGAACTCTATACAAAAAGTTTGTTCATTTTTTAAAAATTAGAGAGTTCACAGTTTTTGGTGCATTAACTAGAATATTTGTCAATCACGGAAATGGATAAAAGTATATATATGTATATATATTTATATAATGTGATTGTTTTTTGCGGATGCATAGCTCGGCTAAAAAATGACTACAAGCTGGCTGGTTTCAGCCTGTTCGTTTGGCTGGTGGCTGGTGCTGATTTGTTCTGAGAGAAAAGTACTGCTGACTGGTTGCTGGTGGCTGGTTTGTTCTGAGAGAAAAGTACTGCTGGTTGGTGGCTGATAAGCCAGACGAACAGACGTTTAACTAGTTGACTAGATGCTACAACCAGTTATTTCAATCACTTTCATAGTCGGTTTAATGAAATGATAAGTTACTTCAGAAAGCTTACCGATTAATTACTTGCTATGTAAAATATCATGATGCAAGAATACTAATATAAGAACTATACAAATACACATATGCATTAATCAAATACTTATGCACAACATGAAAAACGGTAAACAATACCATTGTCACTCTAAATGCTTAAGATCACTTTTAAACCATTGTGAAGCACTGGAAATCAGAAATGCAGTCGCCGGATGCAACCAATTCAGAATTCAACGAGTTTTTGTCCAAATTCCAAACCAGCGATGGAGGCTGCGACGCGCCCTCCTCACGAGAAAAACCTAGCGCCGCTCGTGTCCGCTTCCCCTCACACGACTTCTCTAGAAAGCGACCCCAAGCCCAGCTTCCTCTCCCCGCCTCCAGGAGCCTCCTCCTTCCTCCTCTTTCTAGAGGGAGAGGGAGGGACCCGCAGCCGCACCGCCACCCGCGCCGCCCGCCTCCCCCACCGATCGAGCCGGGCTAGGGTTCCCGTACGGCCGTACGCGGTACGCCGTCAGGCCGGCGCCATGGCGGGCTGCTCCAGGGGCTCGCTCCCCACCTGGATGACCGCCGCCGCCTCGCGGGTCGACCTCACCGGCGGCGCCGTCTCCCCGTCGCACCAGGGCTCATCCTTGCCGTCCCCCTCGTCCTCTTCCTCGGGCCCCGCGCAGGCCGCGGGGGCGGACCAGGAGCTCGGGATGTTCGAGCGCGCGCTCTCCGCCGCCGGCGCCGCCTTCGTCTCCGCCATCATCGTCAACCCCCTCGACGTCGCCAAGGTCGGCACTCCCTCTCCCTCCCTCGAAAGCTCCACACCCGTCGTGGGCGGGTGCTCTGCGCGCCGGGTTTGGTGGCTAACGCGTTTTGCGTGTGTTTGTGTCGATGCAGACGAGGTTGCAGGCGCAGGCGGCGGGGGTGCTGTACCACCACCCACCCCAGATGGCGACGCTCGGGCCGGATGCGGTGAGAACCCGATCTCATTCTGCGTAGTGTGGGGGTGTTATTTGGTGGTGGCTGGCTTGGTGCCTGAACTCGGATTTGATCGTGGAAGATCCAATCGCGCGGGTTTTAGTGATTAGGTTAGGATAGAATGCAAAATGGAGCTGTTGTTGTCGGATGTGTATATGCAGATCAATGGGGGGATTTGAATATTTGATAGGTCAGTGGTGTGATCCAAATGTTTACCTTGATGTGGGCACAGTGTTGCTGTTTCTCTTGTTTGGGGGGCAAAAGCTAGTAGATTTTCAAGTAGTGCTTTTCAGGATTTCATTTGTGGGTAAGATGATGGCTTGGTTTGTTTTTGTGCTGGTGATCAGCTAGCTACTTTACCAACCTGAATCAATCACACTGCGTGACTCTCATGAGAAATTCCTTAAACTGCTTGTTCAATAAGCAGGATGTTTAGTGGTTGCACAATGCGACAATTGCTTACATTATGTTTGGTCATTATGCTACACAAGATCACTAGGTGCTCCAGAAGCGATTGTGATAATTTTTGCCATGAGTCATGAGCGGATGAGCCCATGACACCAAGTTCTATTAAGCACCTGAATTTTTTGATGCAACCAATTTTAGGACTTTTCTGTGTGCAGATAACCCAATATTTAAAGTCAATTTTAGGACTTTTCTGTGTGCATTTAACCCAATATTTAAAGTCTACATAGATGCTGTTGGCTCATTTTGAAGCCCATTGCTTTGTTGCATTGAAAATGTAGAGTTGTGTTGTGCATCACCCCTTGGTTTAAGGAAAATGAATGAATGAGTAAAAGTGTTGACTCTTTGACCACAGTTTTATTGAACAACTGTAATGTGCTTAATGTTTATAAGAAAGTTGTATTTATATATATGAAGGTCATTGATGCTACTGTGTCAGTAGTCAACAGGCCAATGCCTTTTTTTTTATTGGTTTGACCTCAAACTCATGTCATATACTTGTCTGAATTACTGTGATGCATTTCAATGTTTGCAGATCCTGTCTGAATTCAAATGTTCTCCATCATGCACACGTGGTCTCATATTAGGCGAGCCTGTTTGCCCTCCTGATTGCTTCCAGTACAAGGGAACACTAGATGTATTCTTGAAAGTTGTTAGACAGGTGAATCAGTGTTAATTTTGTTAATTTGTCTTATTTAAATAAGCGGCAATATACGATCGACTGATAAAACTTACAGTGGTGGTTAATTGGTTGTTTCAGGAGGGATTTGGTAGATTGTGGAGAGGAACAAATGCAGGCTTGGCATTAGCTGTACCAACTGTGAGTTCTCTTTTGTATACTCCATTGTGCTGGTCATTGCCTCCTGTTTGAAACTTTAACTGTTGTATATGCTGTTAAGATGCTAGTGGAGCATCTATTTAATTGTTTCAGTTTGTCCCATTTGAATTATTCATATCATTTGCGCTTAGATTTGAATATAAATTTAGTCCATCTTATGATTAGTCTGTTGATAATAAATTTTTGCACAAGGAGGCTTGGGTTTATCTCAGACTGTTTTTCATTTTGTAGTAGTTTATATGCTCAAATAACTCTTGCCCCAAATGAGGCCCATCCCATGACAGTGTAATTTGTCTTGACTTTTTAGATATACCATCTGACAATTTTGTGGATTATGCTATCTCTGACATCATGCTTGTCCTTTTTTGCTTTTTCACAATATAATGTTTTTAATACATGTTATGTTGAGGTGTCCCCTGGTAATATTCTTGATCATAAACAGGTTGGAATATACTTGCCATGCTATGATATATTCCGCAATGGGATTGAGGATTTCACAAGAAGTAATGCTCCAGGATTGACACCATATGCCCCGCTAGTAGCAGGATCAGTTGCACGCTCATTAGCATGTATTGCTTGTTCTCCAATTGAGTTGGCAAGGACACGTATGCAGGTACCTCCATCTGGAGTGTTTCACATATGGTGTCAGACCAACACTTCATAATTTAGTCATGTCTTGGAAGATAATGGTTTCTGGACATGAATTATTCTTACGTATCCAATGGTTACTACCCTGTGGTAACAGGCATATAAAGAGTTTCGTCCTGGTGTAAAGCCTCCTGGAATGTATAAAACATTGGCTGGTGTTCTCTCGCCGCTTGCAAGTTCGAGTCAGAATGGTATGTTGGTTTCTGTTTCTGTAACTACTACAATATCCTTTTAATTGGATGACATGTCCACATCATATTTCCACATTGGTAGCTGCAAAATTCTCAATTTTTTTTTGTCTTGATTCTAACTGCTTAACTGTTATGATTGGTGAATGTTGGAACAGTACAAAACTACCGTGCTCTGTGGACTGGGGTGGGTGCGCAACTTGCTCGGGATGTTCCTTTCTCTGGTATATGCTGGTCAACTCTTGAGCCTGTAAGTGCCTGCACTGTCTTGGAGATACTCTAATTTTGGTTGCATTCATGCCACAGTTGCATGGCACTCATATCGTTAACACTGTGTAGATCCGGAGAAAGCTGCTTGGTCTTGTTGGAGAAGAAGGCAATGCAGCTAGTGTATTGGGAGCCAACTTTGCTGCTGGCTTTGTGGCAGGCAGTCTTGCTGCTGGTGCTACATGCCCTCTGGATGTTGCTAAAACAAGAAGACAGATAGAGGTCTGTATACCATTCAATATATTAATGTCCCATTTATTTTTCATCTGCTGCCTGTTTTGTTTGCTGGCATACTATCTTAACTTCATTGCTGCCTACCATCATTTCTTGTTGCTCATTCTATTGTTCCTATTTCCTGTTTCCTAAAATTCAGAAGGATACTGAGAAGGCAATGAGAATGACTACAAGGCAAACATTAATTGAGATATGGAGGTAAGGGGTACACCTCATCCCCAAAAATTGGAAGTAGCGTTTTTGATGGGCTGTATATTTGTTATTTTGGTTGCATTTGTTTTGAGTTTTGAAGTCCTAAGCATATTTTGGTGGAGCTGTGCTTTCCCATGGTTCCAACCAGCAACCTATTAGAATCACAAATTATTATAGCAAGTTAATATGAATACCATGCAAATAACAATTTTCCAAGATGACATATGTAAACCAAACTAGTAGGATCAATATGATCAAGGAGTTTACTTGCCTTGGTCAAATCTTTGCAGGTATTGGAAAAGTTTGCTCTTAACTCCGGAGAGCTGCTTCTTTTTAAAATACACAAAACCAAGCCAGCACAAAAAAAGTAATGAAAGACAAAATTCTAACACTAACAGAAGAAATGATATGAAATGTTAGGCATTGTTTTATTGAAATTTAGGAACAATAATGAACTTGATTAGAGTTCAGATGAGGAGACTATTTTCAGTGAAAATTCGATGTTCTCTTTGGGCCTTTTCATTATAATCCAGGGACCAACATTTGCCTCTGCTGTCTTGATGTTTGGATGATGTGTGTGGACCTGAGCGGGATTGGCATGTCTATGCTCATAAAGGGTGAAACTGTTTTTCGTAAATACTCCCAACTGTCAATCTGTCATGCACCTAAAGGGGTGGGAACTGGGCTGTAAAATGAAATCAAGTGGGTGAACCCAAGTTGTCATAAAAGAAATTGCAGAAACAATATTATTGACATAATTTGAGTGGGCAATTTTTTCAGTTTGAACAAAGTTGTTTGTCAATTGTCATTTTTTTGCATGTAAAAAGTGATAATTTGATGGTCAATGCCAAACTGAGCACCAACACGAATCAGAGCTACAAATTCTTGGGCTTGAGAATAATGGTTTCATTAGTGATACAAAATGACTTGCGGTCTTTTAGAGGCTCAGTTGTCCAACCACTTGCAGCCCACCCAAACTGTTTGTACATTTGCTGGTTTAGTTCAAGAACCACCTAATCCTGGTACTAAACCACACATCACTACTTGCACCCTCATCATTTGCCCTTGTGCAGGGTCAAAGTTGGTGATGGTATCTGTTTTTATTTTGTTTATCACACAAAAATATGTGCAATGCTTGCAAACTGTCTTTCCTTAATTTGCAGAGCATAGGTCCATCAGAATTGATCGGATGCTAACTACAAAATTGGTTAAATGTAGTTCCATGATTTATCTTAGCACTAGTTTAGTAAGGATAAGTTAAAGACTTTCCAAAACATTAAATTGATTTTGCTGTTAGCTTGTTTGATGATATCTTGTTCGGCAGGTCTGGCGGTGTTAAAGGTTTGTTCACTGGGGTCGGCCCACGTGTGGCTCGTGCTGGACCATCAGTTGGCATTGTTGTTTCTTTCTATGAGGTCGTCAAGTATGCTCTTCATCAAAGGCACACCTCATAACCCAGATTTGTCGAAAAGACTGAAGTTCCTTCTTGACTTTGTAAAAACAAGAACCTACCAATCCCCAGAAGCACGCTGGGTTACTCCAAGCTTTGGACTGGCAGGGTGAGGTGTAAGTTGGAAGATCAGAGTGTTTAGCATCAACACTCAACAAGGCTTTTTTCATGGACGCAGTCCATTTCGGCCAAGGTACATTCTCAGTTTTGGTTTTGGTGGAGCAGGCTCCAGTTGTCTGGCAGGGGCTTTGGATCATCGTCTAAGCTTATGTTTTGGATGAAGCTGAAGCTGTTTCGATTAACTTAGGTAGGCCCTGTAATTGGAGGTGTAGTAAGGCTGATGCAGATCAGTAATAATGCGCTTGAAACTACAGAAGAAATTTTGCTGTTTTAGTCTCGAAAAGCTCTTAAGTGGGCCTGTAGTTGCTGGCTTACTTTTAAGCTATGTACTCTGCTCTGTCATCTACGTGCACGACCGTGGATAACATGGTTTATTGGTTTCATTCGTTTCTTAAGTCCTTTTAGTTGATGTTCGCAGCAGGTTTCCCAGCTTTAATAGCCGGGGCATGCAACACTGTTTACTCTATAAACTCGTAGCGCCCAGCTTCGGAATTTTTTGTTTTATATTTAATTTTTGACAATTTTTCGAAAATAAATAGTCGTTTCAAACTTTGTCAAAAGTAGCCTCGAACTGCCGTTTCAACTGGCGGCAGGGACCTACCGCCGTTTCAAGTGGCGGTAACCCTAAATGCCAAATAATAAGGCGGTTGCTCCTAAGGTAGCGGGTGGCAGGTCGGCTGGCGGCTGGGGTTAGCGGTCAACCGTTAAGTCACACGGCGGTAGGTCAGGGCCTACCGCCGTGCGAAACGGCGGTAGGTTTTTTTTTAATGAAATGGAAATGACATCATCTAAATTAAAGATAAATCACTACGAAATTGCAATGGCATGCACAACACAACTCTAATCCTAACATGCCTTAGGGAATTTAGATACTGGAATACATTCGAAAACTAGTTGTACGAGAACTGGTCAGAGAGCAAGGAGCCGGCGCCTGAGGACTGCTGAGACGGCATGTAGTACCCCGGTGGTGGTGGTGGAGGTGAAGGAAGAGGAGGCTAATCTCTCATCTTCGCGTGGCATTCACAAGTGCAAGTCGCACAAGGGCAGCACTGGTTGTCGGCGGGACGATCTGGGGAAGCAAGTGCTTCGTCCAGGTGCCGCTGCAGGTTGTAGATGACGATGTCGTGGAGGTAGTTGATGTAATCCTGATAGGGGTCAATGGCTGGGGGATCCACCCATTGCGAGAAGCCACAGTTGTCATCATCGTCAGAGAACTGGAAAATTCCCAAAAAAATGTTAACAAACCGAGCATGGTTGATGAACAAATATCATTTCCATAGCTTACCCTTGCTAGTGGGCAGTGCCAGAAGCGACGACCGTAGTTGCCCCAGCCCTCGTAGACTTGCATCACGCAACGCTCACCGTGTGAACATGTTGGCCACAACACCGGTTTGTTAGGTGCGTAGCTTCTAACTTCACGCATGGAACGGAAATCCCTCTTTTGCAGGATCGGAAATTCCCCCTTGAACTCTGGATCTTGCTCCTCCCAGAACTCAGGACCACACCCATATTCACCTCCACTCCCGGAAGTCATTGCAGTTTGTTGTGAAGAAGCATCGTAGAGAAGGGTGATATATGTAGAAGAAGGGTGAGTGGTGGGTCCTTCGATCCGTGGGAAGGGAATCAAAGCAGTGACTCTGAGGAAACACACCCTAGCAGTAGGGTACTATAGCGTTGTGGACCCTTAGATCCGTGGGAGAGGAAATTTGCAGTGACTCAGAGAAAACACACGAACCCCATATTCAAGCTACACGGGGATGAGAGGTACTTTTCGTTGTACGATTTCGAGTTCACAGAGAAGCTCCTCTGGATGAATTCGTGGTTTACAATTCATACAATCCGACTACGCTGCTACTACTCTAGGTCTACTGAGTACAACGAGGGTATTTCCCCTTCCTAATGGCATCGGGTCCAGCTTCCTTGGCCCGTCGTGCCCTCTCCCTCTTCCTCTCTCTATCTGCTTCGCGGGCCTGGGCCTCTTCACGCTCTCTCATCTGCTGGCGAACGCGAATTTCCTCCTGTTATTGTTTGCGTTTTTCCTCTTGTTTTTCCGCCTCAATCATGCGGAACCACCTCTCTCTTGCATCACGGGCCTCTGACTCTACGTACCTCTTGTCGTCGTCAGACTGCTGGGTATCCAGCCACTGCATGAAATCACAAAGAGGAGGTGGACTCTTTTTGAAAAAACATGTTAGTAAAAAAATGGTGAATTTTTGCCAAATGAATAATCAAGAATTGGACTAAGTTCTTACTTTGGGTCTATCATTGCGGTTCAACGGCTTGATCGGGTCGTGCGCATAGTTGGCGCACATGAAGAACCGCATCCCGTAAATGTGCCCGAGAACCTTGCACTTGACAACCTTGCAATTGTCACCGCAGTAGCACATAGGAGTGTGGATCCTCTTAGGCACCGCAACCACCTCTTTCCTCGTGGTGAGCAACTCCAAGTCCAACTCAGGACCTGAGACAGCCATTCCGAACCTACAAAACAAGGTATTATTTGGATGTTAGCACATGAGGAAATCCAAATATTTAAACAAAATTTTAATAATGCAGTAAAAAATATCAGAAGAAATTAACGAATACTGGTTCAATTATTACAACACAATTAAAATAAGATCTAGTTCGTACAGAACAACATTACACTTTTATTACAACACCATTGTTCAAACGAAATAGTATTACAACATTACACGGCAAATAAGATATTATTACAAACAGCTCAGCGAAATAAGTCAACTAAACTCAATGCATTCCTTCATTGCGGCGGCTACGACGTCCACGTCCCGAAGGTGCAGTTCCACTAGCCGAAGGTTGGGCAGCATCATCCGCGTTTGACGAACTAGGTGCATTGCAAGCGTACGTACATTGTTGCAGTGCATTTCTTGTAGGTGTGTCCTGGGTTGTTACACTTTGAACAGAGCGCCACTGAACGACCAGCTTCAGCTTCATCCATGTTGTTCTTGATCCTCTTCTTCTTCCGTCGACCAACAGCTGTGGTTTGTGGCAGGAGCATGAGCACGTCGTGTTGCCTAGAACCACAATTTGCCTCCTTCTCTCATTGCCTGTTTTCTGTGATTTGGCTTTGCACTCGACCAGATACTTCCACCTAGTATCAGAGGCACTTGCACGGTGTATAGGCTCAGGCTCTGCTCGGTGACTCAGAGCCTTCCTTTGTTTTTTGTCTAGGTACTCAGTCATTGCTGTGGAGTACACTTTCTGAGTATCAGCCATTGCTGTGTGTGTTTTATTTGCACGCTCATAAAAGTACTTCATTGTGCGGTACAGGAAGAACTCAATGATGCCAACTAAAGGATAACACCTGGCCCCATGCAAGACTGCGTTGTATACCTCAGCAAAATTAGTGGTCTTGATCCCAAACCTTACACCTCCTGTGTCGTGCAAGAGACACCATTTCTCCTTCGGCTCATTCTCAATCCACTGGCTGAAGGTCTTGACTGCACGTCCCCTTCTCCTTCTCACATTAGGAGCATCTAACCCAACGTCCTCAAGAGATATTGGCTCTTGCCCCGGTTCAGAATTGACTGGTTTCTTTGCTATTTCTTCTGATGCTTTCTTCGTGAGTTCATCTAGTTTTTTTCATATCTCATTGAACTTCCTCTCCTGATTCTGCGAGCATAACCGTTTGAACAGTTCTGTCAGTTGCTTGTTCTTGAATTGGCTGTGGAAGTTTGCTCCCATATGCCTAATGCACCATCTGCTATGAACATCGGGCCACTGGGCTGCTCTGTTTCTTTCTTGGCTACCCTCTTTGATGTCATTCATCGCCTGCAAAATTCCTTTGTGCCTATCGTGTATGACACACACGTTTGGCACCTCCTTCACCACCATCTGCTTCAGCCTCTCCAGAAACCAGTACCAACTATCACCATTCTCTCCCTCCGCAAATGCAATAGCCAATGGCAACAACTGATTGTTGCCGTCTGCTGCCACCGCTGTCAAGATTGTGCCCTTGTATTTCCCTGTCAAGAATGTGCCATCTATGCAAATGACGGGTCTACAATGTCTGAATGCCTCAATGCAGGGCCCCAATGCTAAGAATGACCGCTGAAGAACAAGCTTGCCTGGCCTAGCTACCAAAAGATATATCTTGATGTCATTGTAGGTGCCAGGATTTAACACAGCTATTGTGTGCAGCAAGGCTGGTAAGTTGTTGTAGGATGCTTCGTAAGTACCCCACCTCATCTCCATAACCTTCTTTTTCGCCCTATATGCTTTGCTGTAGCTGATCCTGTACCTAAATTTCTCCTCAATGGCACAGATAATGGACTTGGGCTCATAAGCTGGATTCTCCACAATCTGGGAGTACATGTGGTTAGCAACAAATCCGGCAGTCAAATTCTGGTGACTTGCATCTAACTAGTCTAGTGTACATGTGTGATCTACAACTATACTGATCTTCCAGTAATCTTTCCACTTGCCCTTGTAAGCATGCACTCTAAAAGGACAGTCGGGCTTCACACAACGAACATCATACAATGATGGAGAACTCTTCAATACCTTAAACTCCCTATTCAAGGTCAAGGTGGACCACCTCTTCACTGCATCCTTAAGCTCTCCTGAATTTGCATACAGAGCTCCTTCGCACACCTCATTCTCCCGGTACTCCCAAGCCATATTCACACCAGGTTTTACAGTAAGCTGTGAGAAATCATAGCTCTCCTAGTCACTTGGCATAATGGATTCATCCTCATCATCTTCCAATGCACGTTCATAGTCATCGATCTCTGCATTGAACTGCCTCATTACTTCAGGGTCTTCTTCTCCCCCATCAACCACACCAATTGCTTCATCCCCCTCTTGTTCTTCCTCTGCACCACCATCTTCCTCCCCACCCTCTTCCTCCTGTCCACCCTCTTCCTCCTGTCCTCCCTCTTCCTCCTCTCCCCCATGATGGCTACTCTGGCCCACATTCGGTAGAAACTGTACAACCAAAACCGCCGGAGCACCAATTGTGCATGCACTCCTGACATAACGCCTCCAATTTTCAGTACCTTCTAAGTGCATAAGCTCCCAAAACACTGGTTGACTTCTGTTGAACACAGCCATCACCGACAGTTTCCATTGCTCTTCATCTTTCCTGAATGCCTTGTACAACCAGTTGGTTATGACCCCCAAAGGTCTTTCTTCGGCTCTGGTAAGATCTCTTGTCACTGTTTTAAACAGTGACAGATCAACTCCTTGGGGACCATATCTAATTTCCCCAGATCCATAAAACAATTGAACCTGGACTGTCTGTGACATCCCTGATATCATATAGTGTACAAATACTTGGATTAATTACTAATAGTACTATGCAAGTAAGTAAGTAGTTTTCAGCAATAAGGTGTTTCTAATTTAACTACTAATACTACTATGCAAGTAATTAAGGCATTTCCTGAATATCTACGCTAATTAAAGAATTGCTCAACTATTTTCTGAATTTCTAAACTAATTCGACTATTTGTAAACTATTTTCTGAATTTCTAAACTATTTTATAAATTTCTACGCTAATTATACTATTTCTAAACTATTTTCTGAATTTCTACGCTAATTCTACTACTTCTAAACTATTTTTTGAATTTCTAAATTATTTTCTAAATTTCTACGCTAATTGTACTATTTCAAAACTATTTTCTGAATTTCTACGCTATTTTCTAAATTTCTACGCTAATTCTAGTATTTCTAAACTATTTTCTAAATTTCTAATATATTTTTAGAAGTTCTAGAAATATTACCAGTAGAACGGAAGAGCTTCTTTGCCAAATGCTCCTACTCTTCCGTCGAATGACGAATGCCTGAAGTGAGCTGGGATGAGCTGCGAGGAGGTGAGGGAGTGCACCTGCTTTTATAGGTGGAGGGGCACCTACCGCCTTCTGATTTGGCGGTAGGCCGTTCCTACCACCGGATGAAGCGGCGGTTGGACCTGCCGCCACTTCACACAGCGGTTGGTCGGTCAACCGCTATTTCCTTTGGCGGCTGCTTCAACCGCCGAATCAATTGGCGGCCGGTTCACGTGCTCTAAGACCAGGGACCTGCCGCCGTTTCAAACGGCGGTTACTGCCGCCGTTTGAAACCGCGGTAGGTCCCCGCCGCCAGTTAAAATGGCGGTTCGAGGCTACTTTTGACAAAGTTTGAAACGGCTATTTATTTTCAGAAAATCGTCGAAAATTAAATATAAAAAAAAATTCCTAGCTTCGAGGCGAGGCTGGACGACGATAAACTAGATATAAAACGAGCTGCTTGAAACCTGCCCAGTGGCCCAATAGACAGCTTACGACGGCCCAGTGGATGCATAAATTTTTATGGAAACCTTAGATACCGGCGTATCATATTATATGCGGAATTCTGTACTTTGAAACTAACCATGTGACCAAGCCCTCGGCAGTCGGCACCTAGTAACATTGAATCTCAGCTTGGGAGGCGTCGGGAACGCATGCCGCATGTTTTGCTGCCCTCTGCACCTAGTCTTGCTTTGCACTTGCACGTACCAAGTCAACAAGCATGCGACATTAGCCTGAGTGCACTAGTCTTAGAAATATGTCGGATTGATAGAAATGTACATCGGTTCCTGAGTGCATATAGTTAAATAGCCTGCAGTCTAAGCACCGAAGTATGTAAACATGTGTGCAGAAGATAGTTGACATCATTTGGGTTGGCGAAGATAGTTCTTTTTTTCACGGTAAAATATGATTGTTTCTGAAACTTCTGCAAAAGTGAGGTCGAGGAAGAGTGAGTGTACACACAAGTTGTAAGGAGGATATACAATCCTCGATACCACAAAAAAGAAATTCTGCGACGATTATATCTCTGATGCTCTTTAATTCCCCTCTTCTTTTGATAAAATTTGGTTGCTGGTTGGACTTGTAGCTGCGTAAATTATGTTTGCTCCTTGATATGACAGCAACAACGCACTCCATGATATGAAAGTTTCTCCCAAACTCCCAAACCGCAATGGAGTTGGGAAATTTAATTTCAAGAAACTAATACTACGAGAAAAATCACACTACGATAAAAAGTTTTCTGTCGGAAGTAGGAACAAATTGCATTACAACAAAGCTTTTGCACTCTGTATTTGTTCTATTTTGATCTTAGACCCCTTGCATTGGTATGCACACAATCTAAATGTCTGATATATCAGACAGAGACAGGAACGTCGATGAGCATATATGCATCAAGAATGCTACGGCAAGGTTTGTTTCATTGTTTGTCTTCACACTCACAGAGACATAACGTTGGTTTGTTTGTCACACTCACATGTGCAACAATTTTTGTGTGCTGCGTTTGGTCGCTATCGACAGGCCGAAACAATTACTACCATGGAGAAGAACAAAGAGCCCTAGCGCAGCAGCTCGTCATCAGGCTAAACTGATTGAGGACATGGTGGTGCATTTTTCTTCCAGGAGATGGTGCATTGTTGGTGCTATTAATAAATGGAGCATTGTTTACTCTATTGTTTTCATAGCTGTTGGGTAGCTGGATATGTACAATTACGAGTAGCATCCTGCATCCGGAGGAACTTCAAAACATGATCTTCATATATAGTCTACAAGTGCTTTAGTTGCTGCACTCTACTGTGTGGGTCTGTAGCTGATCCATTATTCTAAGACTCGTCTGTTCCATGCATGGTTCCGCACTTGAACGAACACCGTCACACCAGGGCGAGACATGAGCTTGTGTGGCATCTGGAACGTATGGCACTTGTTTTGCAGTCTTGTGCGCTGAGTTTTGCGTTGCACGAATGGATGCAACTGACAGTACATGACACACTGAAGACTTGCTACAAGATGGAGCTTGACACCTTGTCGTCGAAACGATAGAAGTGCACATTAGAAGTATGAGGCCGCGCCGTTTTCGCGGCCTCCTAGCGTGTCCACGTTAGCCTAAATTAGTCTGGTCTGTTCGATGTAGTTCTTGCGACTCAGATGGGGGTGGAGTGTCCATCCCTGAAGCTTGAGAGTTGACAGCTACGTGCCGAGTCTGCAAATTTCAGATGGGGCAGCCGGCGTGTCCTTCACTCAAATTGAGAGTTGATGGTGACCTCACCTCACCCTATGCAAGTTGTTGATGGAGAAGTCGGTTCACGTTTGTGAGCCAGCCTAGTAGAGGTACGTGAGGGAAGGACACCGCATTCATTTACTACACTGTAGCATCCAACTGTCCCAAAATCATTAACTAAAAACTATCAAATTAAATCACAATTTAAAGACAGGTTTAATCTCTATTGACTTAAGCCAGCCAAGATTGCTCCATTACCCTTCGTATTTGGCGAGAACCAAACTTGGGCTGCATCCTCGCTTCTTCCCAGTCCACTTGACTACATCAGCCCACCTCGGCCCAAGAAAAGCAAGCTCCAGTTCCACCACACACACGTTTGGCTAACCTATCTCCTGCTGCTTGCATCGAGACCGTGGTCTCATCCGGCACCGGCGGCGCTCATCGCGGAAGGCAGAAGGGGGCGGCGCTCAACGCGGAACGCAGGCCGCGGCGCACGCCAGCGGCGGCCGTGCGACGCAGGCGGGCAGCAAGATGCAGCGGCCGCCGCAGAACGCAGCCTCGCAAGCGGCCAGCGGGCACGGCCGGCAGCCGCGTGCTCGCGTGGGTGAGTACGTGCCTGTGCGTGTTGTGCTTTCTTGTTTGCTTCGATTCTTTCCCTGCTTTGTCATATTTCTTGCTTGCTTGTTCAATTTGGCATCTACTGCTTGGTGATTTGTTGAGGAGAATATGGATTGGGAGTTGGGGGAACGAAGAGCGCATGAAACTCCGGTAAAACCGAAATACCGCACCAATTAAACCGACACCGAATACGTGGTTTCTATATTTTAGCTGCACCGATCGGTTTCCTCTTCGTCAAACACCGAATTTTAAATGCACCGAAACACCGAATCGAAATTGTCGGTTAAACCGAATGCCCGCCCCTAACATATATGGAAAACAGCCTTTGAGCATGTCCACGTTAGCCTAAATTAGGCTTGTCCGCGTTCATGTAGTACTTGCCACTCAGTTTGGAGTGTCCTTCACTGAAGCTTGAGAGTTGACAACGAAGTGAGGTGAGCCTGCAAATTTCAGATGGGGCAGCCATGTCTTTCACTCAAGGTGAGACTTGATAGTAGTGACCTGACCTGACCCTGTGCAAGTTGGAGAAGCCAGTGCACGTTTGTGACCCTGCTAGAGGCGTGTGAGGGAAGGGCACCACATTTATTTGTCACACTGTTGCATCCAGTGAAGCATCGTTTCACACATATATTGGCTATTCATTTTTTGTAATTTTATTGTTGGGGGTCTGGTGCTTCTCGTGCCTATATAATGCATGGTGCTGCCTGCGTTGCATTGCACACCTCTCAAATAGTCTGTCCTCATATAGAGCAAACCTGAGCCACAAGGTCTGTAGGCCTGAGGTTCTCTCGATCGAGTCGAAGGGTGCGCTTCTTATCCTAGCATGATGCACATCATGGATTAGAATAGTATAGTGCTCCCAATAAGCCCTAAAATTAGTTAACTGATAATATATTAAAAATTTAACTTTATAGGAGTGATCAGTAACAGTCTATAGCTAGGTAGTATGGGAGTATGATTACTGGATGATCAGTTTTAGTAAACGTATGGTTACTGGATGAATGAACGTGCTTCCCAGTGGTTTGCAAGAGAAACCACGTGGCTCACTTTTAATTGTTATATTCATTTAGTGCCTTTTTTGTTGATTAGATGTTAGCTTTGCCATGTCTTGCCGTGTAGGTTTGCTTTTGTTTCCTTCTTCCCTTTCATTGTTCCTCTGCTTCAAGTTCTTTTTGGAAAAATTATTGTAGCCTGTCACAGGTACGTACAAAGATGCCGCATGGAGGGTAGTCCTTCGTCTAGCGGGAAGAGGAGGCGTGGAAAAGAAGCAGCTACCAAGTCAGGTATGCTTTGTACCTTACTACGTGTGGACATAAAAATATATTAGCCTTTCTTCTATCATTTTTATTTCCCATGCATGCTGGACAAATAGTAGGAAAGAGGTGTGGTAACATGGCTGGACTGTGTGCCCGTGCAAACTCTATAAATCTAGATTGATATATGATGTAAAATTATGTTACTCTATATATGGTGTAAAAAAAATATGTGGTAATGAAAAAAAAGGAGGCCGGCAACATAAGGCAGGCTCATTATCTCAATTTTGATGTTTATGTATACCTGGACAATATATAGATTTTACAAAGATAGTAGAGATAAGATCAGTTGTTTGGTAATCAAACAAAATGTGAAGAAATTCTTCAAATTACTAGGAGAAAAAACTTTAGCTTCTTATATCCTTTTTCATGTTATACTAGATTTAGTGTTTCGACTTGCCTCATTTGGTCATGTTATATTTATTATGTTTACCATCCCATAGCTATTGGTGAGGGATCAATTCGTGAGAGGCAGCAACGTCGGAGATCGATTAGCCAGGCTAAAAAAGTAGGTGAGTTGTGTACCTCTCTCTTTTTGTTGGTAAAGGAATGGGTACCTCTTTGTGCCCACTTTATAGCTCTACCAACCTATTTGTTCACGTGGGTGTTGTTCCCCTTGTAGGAAATTGTGCGGTCCAGCAAGAAAATCAATGTAAGAATGTCAATGATTATTTAAATTATATTACATATAACAAACAATGTTCTGGCCACATAAATGTATAATTTATCCGTCGTTCTGATTCACACGCAGCATACCTTTCACCCGGGATTTCGTACTACGGTCCTCCTGCGCACGAGTGCCAGTACTGTGGTGCACAGTTTTGGTACCAAGAACGTGTGAAGAGGTCATATTCTGGTGACCGAGGTAATATTCGATTTCATCTTTGTTGTAGGGGAGGTAAGGTCAGCTTGCCATTACAAAGAGATCCTCCTCAATTCCTGAGTGGTTTGCTGGATCCAAACGGTGATGTTTTATCTAAATATTTCCTTAAGTCTATACGTTCCTATAATTCGATGTTTGCTTTTACATCACTTGGTGCTAAAATTGATACTGATATAAACAAGGGATCTGGGCCATATGTATTCAAAATTAATGGCCAGGTTCATCATCGAATTGGTTCTTTGCTGCCAGACGAGGGTAAGCCGCCAGTATATGCACAACTCTATATTTTTGACACTGAAAATGAGGTTAGGAATCGAATATCGATTTTTGATAGGGACAGGGATTGTGATAATGATAATGGAGTTGATAAAAGAATTGTTGAGGGTTTGATAAAGATGTTTGATGAATCAAATGAGTTGGTCCAATCATTTAGGGCGGCTAGGAACCTATTGGAACAGAGCCAGTGCCAACCTTTGCGCCTTAGGCTGTTGCACGATAGATCCAAGGATGCACCTCAATATAGTGCACCAACAGGATCTGAGATAGCTGCTTTAATAGTAGGGGATTTCTCGGAGGAGAAGAAGAGTCCTGATGTAATTATTCAGGATAGAGGTGGTGAGCTTAGAAGAATTAGCAACCTTCATGCAAACTATATGGCATTGCAGTACCCAATTTTGTTTCCTTACGGGGAGCAAGGGTTCAAATTAGGGATTAAATATAACCGGTCGGGAACCTTGAGGGTTGGAGTTAGAGATGAGGTTACCATGCTCGAATACTATGCTTTTCGATTGCAACAACGTAGATGTGAGGCAACAACACTGATACGTGGTGACAGACTATTCCAGCAATATGTTGTTGACGCTTATGCCTCTGTAGAGGAGAACAGGCTTAGATTTATCGTAAAAAATAATAAAAACCTAAGGTCCGAGGTGTACAAGGGTATTGAGGATGCACTGCTCAAGGGTGATGTAGATGGGAATAATGTTGGGAAAAGGGTTATCTTGCCTGCTAGCTTTACTGGAAGTAAAAGATACATGGTACAAAACTATCAGGATGCAATGGCCATATGTCGATTTTATGGACCTCCAGACTTGTTTATTACGTTTACCTGTAATCCAAAGTGGCAGGAAATAGCTGACGCTCTTGCATTTATTCCAGCGCAGAGGCCTGACGCTAGACCTGACATAGTTAGCCGAGTCTTCAAATTAAAGGTTGAGGAACTTGTTTCTGAGTTGAAGAAAGGTACCTACTTTGGGAAGGCACAAGCAGGTACGGGCAACAGATTTTGCCATTTATTGGTGCCTGTTTGGAAAAAAAGATAGTCATTATGAAGTATTTAGTTATTATTCATTCGACAGATAGGATAGTGGATATATTAGGCCTACCTGTGTGTTGCTAATTTATTTCGTCTGGTGTGTCTAGCTCACACCATGCACACGCTCACACACATATATGCGCACCATGATAGCTTAACACTGCTGTTATTCTCCTGTTGCATGCAGTACTCTATACTGTTGAATTCCAGAAGCGCGGTCTGCCCCACGTCCATATCCTGGTTTGGATTGAAGGTAATACTAAAGATCCACGCCCCTCCTTCATTGACTCGATAATATCTGCAGAGATACCGGATAAATTATCTGATCCTTTAGGTTATAGCCTTGTTGATGAATTTATGGTGCATGGCCCTTGTGGTGAGCTTAACAAAAACTGCCCGTGCATGAAAGACAATAAATGCTCAAAATTCTTTCCTAAGAGTTATGAACCAAACACAATTGTTAGTGAGGATGGTTTTGTGCAGTATATGCGCCATAATGATGCTGGAAATTTTGTTGAGCGATATGGGGTTAGACTTGACAATGGATGGGTTGTTCCATATAACTTGGCATTGTTAAAACGGTTTAGAGCCCATATAAATGTGGAGTGGTGCAATAAAACACATCTCGTTAAATACCTATTCAAGTATATCACAAAAGGACCAGATCGTGTTAGAGCTGTCATTGAAACCTTTGGAGCTAATGGTCCTCGTGATTCACATGGTGAGGCCATTAGTAACAATCTTGGCAGCCAACCAGAAGATTCACAGAGACATCTTGACGATGTTGATGAGGTCCGTGAGTACATTGATTGTCGTTATTTGTCTTCACACGAGGCTATCTGGCGTATGTTCGAATTTGATATCCACTATAGGACACCGGCAGTTGAGAGGTTAGCTGTGCATCTGCCCCTGATGAATAGCGTTGTGTACCCGGCTGACCAACCACTGGACCACATTGTAGATGATCCCCGTTACATGCAGACAACATTGACTGAGTGGTTTACTGCTAATAGGTTGTTCCCAACTGCTCGAGAGTTGACATACATAGAGTTCCCAACAAAGTGGGTTTGGAATAAAAAGGCTAGGGCATGGCATTCACGAAAGGGACCTAAAAAAATTGGTAGGGCTATATATATCAATCCTAGTTGCGGTGAGCTCTACTACCTCCGTATGCTTCTCAACATTGCAAAGGGTGCTACCTCGTATGAGGACCTTCGAACAATTAGTGGGGTTCTATACCCAACATTTAAGGATGCATGTCAAGCTATTGGGCTTCTTGGTGACGACAATGAGTGGCGTGAGGCTCTTAGGGAAGCATCTGTGTGGGGTTCAGCCTCTCAGATGCGGCAGTTGTTTGTTACTATAGTTCTTTTTTGCTCTGTTTGTGATGCAGCCTCTTTGTTCATTGAGTTCTATACATATTTCACTGACGATATACAACACAAAATTAAAAAAATGGTACAACTGGCTTGGTATAAAGTGCCTGAAGAACATCTGAAGAATCATGTCTTGGTTGAACTTGATAGTCTATTTGTTAAGAATGGTGCTTCAATGTCTGACTATGGTCTACCAAAGCCTGATCTAAGCCTTTGCAGCAAAGTGAAAAATAGATTGCTAGCTGAGGAATTGTCTTATGACTGTACAAAGCTACAACATGTGCACGCTACTCTAATCAACCAACTAAATCCTGAACAGAAACATGTATATAATGTTGTCATGCAGTCAGTCTATAAAAGAACAGGTGAGTTTTTTTTTGTATATGGATATGGTGGTACTGGGAAGACATTCCTTTGGAATGCAATCATTTCACGCCTGCGATCGGAAAAACTTATTGTCCTTGCTGTCGCTTCATCAGGGGTTGCTGCCCTCTTGCTCCCAGGAGGGCGTACTGCACATTCTCGATTTAAAATTCCTATAGTTATTGATGAGTCATCGATGTGCGATATCAAAAGGGGGACTTTTCTTGCTGACTTAATAGTAGAGAGTTCTTTAATTATATGGGACGAGGCCCCTATGACCCACCGGCATTGTTTTGAATCATTAGATCGTAGTATGCGTGACATTCTTGGTCAAATGGACTCTTCAAATTTCCACCGAGTATTTGGCGGTAAGACGATGTTATTTGGTGGAGATTTTCGCCAGGTACTACCTGTAGTTGAGGGCGGTAATAGAATGGACATGGTTGATGCATCCATAACTAACTCATACCTATGGAGTCATGTTAGGATTTTAAAGCTTACAATTAACATGCGCATACTTGGGATGGAGGATAATGGTTTAGCAGCTGAGGAAGTGAGAGACTTCAGTGACTGGGTGTTGAGCATTGGCGATGGCACTGTAACGGGTACTGCTCACGGTGATGATGGAGACTCCCTGCTGATTGAGATACCAAGTGACATTTTAGTTCCAAAGCTAGACTCTGCTATCGATAATATTATACTTTCTACTTATCCCAGTTTAGAGACATTATATTCTGACCCAACCTACCTAAGCGAAAGAGCTATCATTGCTCCCAAAAATGACACGATAGATGAAATTAACAGCCGTGTTCTTTCCTTAGTCCCAGGCCATGAAAAGGTATACCTTAGCTCAGATACATTGGTTGAATCATCAAAGGGGCATGGTAATTTGGACTTACTTTACCCAGTCGAGTTCCTAAACTCTCTCCAGTTTAAAGGTATTCCTTCTCATAAGCTTGTGTTGAAGGTTGGTACGCCTGTCATGCTACTGCGTAACTTAAATCAGAGCGCCGGCCTTTGCAATGGTACACGTCTTATAATAACACAGTTAGGTGATCGGGTATTGGAGGCTCAGATTATAACTGGATCGCACATTGGTGACAAGGTTCTCCTTCCTCGGATTGCCTTGCATGTGTCAAGTACTAAATGGCCATTTGTTCTTAGTAGGCGGCAGTTTCCTGTTCGATTGTGTTATGCAATGACCATAAATAAGAGTCAAGGGCAAACTTTGCAAAACGTTGGCCTGTACTTGCCACGCCCAGTTTTTTCACATGGACAACTTTATGTTGCCATATCACGTGTGACATCTAGAAATGGGCTTAGGATTCTAATTGATGATGATACGGTCTCAAATGACAATGTTACTCAAAACATTGTCTACAAGGAAGTTCTCCGGTCCCTTTGGTAAACTTTCAATGCATTGCCAGAACTGCACACTGCATGCTGTTTAGATCATCCTTGTATCTTTAGCGCGTCTCGCATATTTTTCAGCTTGCAATTTGTTACCTACTACAGTTTACAGTCCTTCAATTGACATCCTTTTTGTCTCATTCCTTGCATGGTTGGACCTGCAACAGATGGAGTACAGCTTACTATCGCAGATAAATCCAACAAGGCACAATTGGTGCATCAAGGTTAGAGTTGCTAGGATGTGGAAGTTGTCTGGGACATCTAAGGGGAGAAGTTATACTGCTTTGGAACTTGTCCTGGTCGATGAAGAGGTATAACACTTGACACATGTCCCTGGTGTATTTTCTTTGGTAGTTTCTTTGTGATTGTAAGAGTTTTTTTTTTGCATTAGGGTGTAGGCATTACAGCTTCCGTTGGGCAGAAGGACATGAGCAAATTTGCCAACATTTTGGTGGAAGGACGCTCTTATGTGATAAAAAAATTCCAAGTTAGCAGGCAACCAAGGAAGTTCAATGCTGTTCCAAACACACAAACAATCTATTTTACATCATGGACTATTGTGGAGGAGATACCTACTGAGTTGTCCACCAACCTTCCACTGTATGTTTTTAATTTTGTTGACTTTGAGGACTTGGATCACAGGGACAGGAATGACAATAAATTAGTAGGTACGTACCCTCTATGATTATTTATGTTTTAGGCTTTCCCTTTCTATTAAGCGATACATATTGTGTGATACTTGATACGACGTCATGGTTGTCCAACAGATGTTATTGGGCAACTTACAGTCATCCATCCATTGGTGCAAACTAGTGGCCTAAATGGTCCTTCTGTCAGGAGATCAGTGGACATACGTGATCTAAGGTTTGCTCTATGATTTACAATATTTTGGACATTTCTGTTCACTGAATGAACATACTATTACAGTGATAGGGTTTTACCCATA
Source organism: Cenchrus fungigraminus (assembly GCA_036936925.1). Lineage (NCBI taxonomy): Eukaryota > Viridiplantae > Streptophyta > Magnoliopsida > Poales > Poaceae > Cenchrus > Cenchrus fungigraminus. The sequence goes on along the minus strand of CM072768.1, from coordinate 73,406,994 downwards.
ACTCTGTGGGGGGAGCATGCAACGTCTTTTGAGGATGAGTTTCTTATTGAAACGATCGACAAAGATGAACCAGTTGTTATCATTTTTGCTGGGATGCAGGTGAAGACATACTTAGGTGGGTGTTAGCATATTCCATACTAATTATCAGTAAAAATAGGTCCCCTGTCCAACTTCTTGTTGTAATGCGCCTACTTGGATACGAAAATAGGTGCTACAACCTGTGGGAGTGGTTCTGCAACTAAATGGTATATGAACATTGATATCCCTGAAGTTAATGCTTTTCGTGCCAGGTAACCTGCTGTGTACCTCTTTTTTTTTTTTACTTTTGCTAGGTTCGCATGTGCCTTAAGGTGTACTTTATTTTGTCCCCAGCTTGCACGGAAGAGGTTCTGAAGTTATGCTTCTGCCGGGGGATGGTGATGAGGCGGCAGGAGCTATTGATGAGGCGGTTTCTAATAGGAAGACTGTGTCAGAGCTCCTCTCATTGGATCCTCATGAGAATAATGTACCGTCTGTTTCTCAGGCAACGTCAACGTACAGCTATTATGCCAAAGTAACTAATTTTACCTTCCATATTGTGTTATAGGATGTGCGTTTTACTTGTGATGCAAAGATAAAGGAAATCGATGTTTCAAATGGTTGGTGGTACAAAGGTTGCAGTAAGTGCAAGAGAGGGTTGAAGCCAACTTTGGAAGGTTTTGAATGTACTAACTGTGATGAAATGAAGCCAATTATCGTTCCCAGGTAGCTCTTATTTGACATGGCATCCCCTTCAAAGTTCCCAATCTGTAAATTATTCCTAACATGCCTTTTATTCACTACGTAGCTACAAGCTAAATGTGGTTATTGAGGACAGTACTGGTCGTGCAAAAATTTTTCTGTTTGGAGGTGTAGCTGAGCAGGTTGTACGGAGTACTGCTGCTGAACTCGTGGAAGAAAGCTCATCCAATCAAATCTTACTACCTGCGTCTCTCCGCAGTCTTGTTGGCCGGAGGTATGTGTTTCAAGTGGTCATCAGTGAGCAAACCTTTAGAACTGGACAACTCTGTTTTCAAGCTAGGAGGGTGTTTGTGGCACCTATGGGTCCTGGGAAGCAACCCTGTGGTGCTGGTGGCAATAATGCTCGTGGTCCCCTTGGTGGCTCATCCATAACTGCAAACTCTGAAAAAGGAAATGAAGGTGGTTCTAGCTTATCTGAAGTGCCAGAGGGTGCCTCCACGCCACCTTCTGAAGTGCTAGAGGGTGCCTCCATGCCACCTCCTGGCGGCCTTGCAATTGCTCATGGAAAAAACTCATCAACTAAGGGAAATGATGTTTCTTCAAGTGCTAATGACGAGTCTGGGTACGTACCTTCACCCAGTTAATCTCCATGTGATAGTTTGGTATGGCTACATGCCTACATGTCCAGTAATTAACAATATACAAACTATTGATCAAAAAATTATTCTGATAAAATCCGCCAATGTGAAGGGGGAGTTGATACAGAACAATAAAGTAGTCCACATATGACGTGTGTTGGCAGTCTACTAATGCATTTTTATGATGTAGAAATAATCTTCTGGGTAAACGGTCGCGTTCTGCTCGCAAGGAACTGTTATCTGGAAAAAAAGAGAAGGCTAGGTAACTGATGTTTTAACGTATTGTACTGTTGTTTAATCTTCAGCAACTAAATGACTCTATGTATCCCCACTTTGCAGTAACGAGTAATCCTTTGTTAATTTGTGCCTGCACCGTCGCGTATCAGCTACGGCGTCTCTACTTCTGTCGAGCAGTGCTTGCTGCGTGTGCCATGCGGTGCTCGCTTAATTGGCATTATATCCTACAAGGTCGTGGAGTAATAAACGGTTCACTACTTGGGGTCCATGCTTAGCCTACCTCCTGTTGCTTGTGTTGGCCTTTGGCTTTGGTATTTGTATTTTAGAGAGACCACTTTGTCGTTTCAGTGGACAATAAGGATGTTTATGTTCGAACTTGTTTTAGTATAACAGTTGTATTAGTTCGAATTTGTGTATTAGGACCCTTTTACATTGGTTGTGTGGCTGCACGCCGCCTTGTTGTCTGCCGTCAAAAGCAGTGTTTGTAGTGTCCCCTCTTCGTTCTGTTTGGGTGCTTATTTCGTGTTTTCTGTCAACAATTATATATTGAGTAATCAGTGTTTTCCCAGTGCGTAACATGCATATGCTAGAATCTTCAGGTTGCTTTGCTTGGTTTCTAACTCATCCATGTTCTTATCTGTCCATACTGATTCAGTCATATGTGAGATGGTATCTTGCATGAAACCTTTGTCAGGAGACGATATCTTGCAACAAAGATATTTCCCTACATATTTCCCTACGTACAGCACAATAAATGTTTGGATACATGCATATGTACTCCAGACACATCCATCATTGTGAGGGACAGTTGTATGTACATAATTACAGATCGATTTATCTGTATCCCATTTCCCTCAAAAGTAACAGCTGAGAAGCCACTAAAATTCTTATGAATCCTAGGGAAATGATGGACCATCGATCAATACACAACTATAAACATAGTAAATCTTAGGTTTATTTTGTAACCAATTATTAGGATATGCTTCCACCAGCCTGGTATTACCATGCTTAGTAGTCTTAGAAAGTTGAGTATGAAAGAATAGTTGAAATTGTAACTAGCAAGGCTTAACACCCAGTAGATGCTCCTATCAGCGTCTTCGCTCTCCGCAGTCAGAAGTATTGGCGACATATGCTCGCCTCAGTGCTATTTTTCACGTAAATTTGCTGGAGCAGATTTGTACAATATGTTAATATGTTCGCATTAGCATTGTAGTTTGAAGCTACCCTGTTTCCTTGAAGAATCTATATATACCCTACCTGATTTCACACTTAATGTACACTCCGTCGATCTCGTTGTTAATACCAGCTCCAACAACAAAAGGGAATATATTCAGGCCCATCACAAACAACCGCAGTATGTATAACTTTACAATAATCTAGCTCTTATGTGTTTCAACTTCTTCACCATTGGTTCTTTTTTGCTGCTAGATAGTACTTTGTTACGTATGGCTTCCTCTATACTGCTTTTGGATGGATAATCTCCCCATGTCAACCAGGGCCGCCGGTGAGGCGCTGGCAGGGGTGAATGGTGCCATAGATTGGCTTTCAGAGACAAGCTAGGCAAATTGGACTTGCTTTCATGGCAAGCTAGACACGCTTCATATATGAATCACAATCATGGAGCGAGAAGGTTGGCTTGATTGCCGCTAGCACCTAAGTGAAGGCTTTCCCCGTGACTGTTTGGATCCGATGCCAGCCTTGGTCCCAAAGGAACTTGCCCAGCTCTGCATTGTTCTTTTTGGCCTTTGTTTAGCAAGAACGATGGTTTCGGTCAGTGCTTAACATGAGCGGGCCAGTTTTAATTTAACGGCCTTTCAAAGCAAAACGGGCATTCAGAATTTAAAAATATTGTTTCTGGTTGTACTTTGGAATCTGCTGGGAGTTTTTGGAACCATGGCGTTGTCCTATGGGCCTAATAGAGGATTAGTTTAGTTTTATTAATAGCCAATCACTGCCCACGCACACACTCACTAGACGACCTTCGAATTTGGCTATTTGTATGTAAATACTACAAGCCGTGGTTATTTAATTAGTCGAGCAACAAGTCAACAACAGTGTCATGTTGTTTGGACTTGGGCATATTAAATAACAACCAGGTTACATCGCTGCATCTTTTATCCAGTGCTAGAGCTACTCTGGTGCATGCCATGCAAAGCGGGCCATGAAAATTACATGCACGTACTCGAGCAGTACTTTACTCGCAGATTTCTTTGTGATTTCCTGCTAGCCCCATGCACGGATCCACGGCATTCATTGGAATGGTGCGCGTACCGGCCTGCCCTTGCGGCGCCTTTGGCTCTTGTTGGGTGGCACGGCCGCCTGCTCCTTGTGTGAGCAGCTACTACGTTGTGCAGTGTCTTGCAAGTTAGGTAAGCTCCTGCCTAGCCCTGGCTCCTTCTTCCTTACTCTCCGAGAGTAGAAGAGCACATCGTGCAAGGAACGGTACCGAGTATTCACTTCACCGTTTTCTGCGAAACTGCCAGACCCGTCTTGAACCTGAATGTAGCAAGTTGAGCAATCATCATGCATGCATGGGGTGTACTGAATTTTTGTGGCAACTTCATTGCTTACGGACAATAAAATAAACAGTTACCAATACCTTGCATTCCACCGAGCAAAACCTGACGGCATCCATTAGTCCACGGTTGCACACTATGCATGACCTATGGGAGCCATGCTTGATACCGAGCTGCGAATACCTTTTCTTGAGATGGACTACTCTGGAACAGTTGATCCTATATACCTGTATTCCGGTGATATCAAACAAACCTTTTATGTCCTCTACTCGCACCACTTCACTTAATGATGCCCTCCGGACCTGTTACATGGTTTTGTGTTCGAGCATCAGCGATGCGAAAGGAGTGGGTAAAAATTAAATAAAAATAAATGAAATCTTTCTGAGGAGGCTATAATCAGAAACCTGCAGCATGTGATGAGATTCGTGATCTAGACGCCGGCAATGATAGCATAATGCTTCTTGCTGCAGGCCTTCACAATCTAGGCAAAAGTAGATGCACTGGTTCTTATGTCCTGTCTCGTAGTAGTGCACTGGACATGTGTGGCAAAATTTGTTGCGAAGTAGTGCGGCCATCCGCTCAGGCCCTATCCGAGCAGCTGCCATCATATCCCTCCCACGCTGTTAAAGTTGGAACACTTGTATGAATTCAGTTGAGCATGAGGAATCATATACAATTGCATATTAGTGTACCTAACCGTATTATAGTATACTAATGACAATATGGTAATACAGCCTTTTGGACTGAGGCTGCAGAAACAAGCCAATCGGAACATGATGCATGCAGTTTTGCCAGGAAACAAATGTGCAGAATAAATCCTCACCCAAATAATTTTTTAAAAAAGGCTTCACGTACACAGGTACCTGTGTATCTATAGTGTATGTAGAAATTTTGTGGAACAGAACATTAGTGAGGCTCAAAAGTCATTCGTCCCTGGTATTGGCTACCCACCTTGCGAACCCGCTGGACTTCTTCTTCTGTAGTAGAAGTAAAGAATTAATGTGTCGTTATATATGTTAGAAATGTCTGCAATGTTCTTGGAGTAGAATGGAAGGAATGCCCTTGAAGTAGCCTATGGGCTATTTAAAGAGCTGCATCTATACCTGCCACTGGATATCCGTACCCACTACTTCAATTCACATTCACTTGAAGTGGAGAGAGGGTGCATATGGTTCAACAATTATATACCAACTAGGTAATACCCCGTGCGTTGCTGCGGGAATTTTTATAAAATTTGAAGATATAATTTGAAAGTACAAACACTAAAATGATTGCATCATAAATTTTTTTCTAAACAACAATGTAGATGAAAACACATTCATTTTATTCAGAGAGAACTACTTAGAAATTTCTAGCATGGTACTCGCAAAGGCTAACACAATACATGCATGATTACTATTAGCCGCAAAAAATCGGTAGAACACATAAATCCATGCTTCCAATGGATGGTGATCTGGACAGCTTGCGTGTTGAGAGAAGATCTAGTGGATAATGACGTGAACCTCTTGCATATTATGACTTATAATTGGTCTCACCAATATAGTTGTTATAGATTAGAAATAGAAAAGCATAAAATTAATTATTCACTGAATATGAATGCAATTGGAGAGAATAAGAAGTGGATAATAATTATTTGAATTTGGGTTGTCGTGTTCGCTTGCCTTATCAGCCACCAACCAATTTTACTCTCAAAACAAATCGGTACAAATCACCTAGCATGAGACAGTCAGAAGTATTTTTCTCTCACAACGACTCATCGCCTGTCACCAACCACCAGCCAAACCAAACGAACAGCCATTAAGTGGTGTCAGCTTTTAGCTGGGGGCCCATTAGAGAAGAAGTGGTATGAAAGTTGTTTGCTGCACGCAAGTGAGCCATCCATCATCGGTAGACTAGGCCCTAGGCCAAAACGTAGCACTCTAGTGTGTCTTGCTGCGCCTGCACTTCATGGTGTTGCATGTTCACTCCTTTCGTATGTGTCACATAGCATCACTTCACCGCATGCTTGGTTATTGTTCAGTGGTTCAAATCAAATATATTTTTACTCATGCAACGAACAGGTGCTACGCATTGAGAGGGCGGAAGCCGACCAAGTATGGGTCCGTATGCATACATATACACTGTTACTATAAGTTCAATATATATATAAATTCAAATAGTATCTAACATCAGTTCATCAGATCATGAAAATCAATGAAAATGAATTCAAGTATATCTATTTTATTTGATGAGATACCTGTATTTTTGGCTTGGATCCAAATTCAGGTATCTAGACTGGGTTTCAAAGTAGTCAGTTGGTATTCATTAAATTCTCAGCCATTGGTACTGTCTTACAGTTAATGCTTCATTGAAATGACTCATGCCACAACATATACTATGTCCCTTGTCCCATGCATACAATCACATTGTCGTTCACACTCAATTCCTTTTTTATGAGATGGGACTTATTTATAATGGGTCTTTAACCCCATGACTACTCCTAGCATCACTGGTACACAGTCGCAGATACTTATCTAGCTAGCTAGAACATAGTGTTACTACATGTCACAGATTGACCATGCACTACTTCTTGTTCAGACGATAATACCAATGCAAGAATGCAGCTGTTTATACACGTGGCTTCCTACTTAGCTTCCATGAAACTCCATCGAAGTGTCTTGTCCATCCAAATAGCTGTTCTTAATGATCGGATCCTTGTCTTCTTTTTCGCCTTGGATGGAACCAGTTGTTTTTTCCTCCAGCCTCGATATTTCTATTTCCAACCTAGCATTCTCTGCAAGTAACGCAGCATGTTTTTTTCCTAGATATGTACAGTTATCTTCAAGGAAGTCCCTTTCTTCGATAATTTCTTTGCATACCTTACTAATCTTCATGACTCTTTTCTTCCACAGCTTCAGCTCCTTCCTGCTGAAATCATCGATCTCAACGAGACCACATTTTTGTAGACTGTTGACAGCTTTACGAGCAGCCTTGCATATAGCTTTCCTTGCACGAACTGATGACCTGGCCGTGAATTCTCGTGGACCTCTATATCCCATAGATACCCAGTTAACCAGGTCCACTTCTATGGTAGCATGGAACGTCCCGCTCTCTCTCTCCTCAGATGTTATATTTGGTTTTTCCAGTCCAAGTTGGTCTACAATCTGTGCTAGAGTCTTTTCGTAGCATATGGTCAGTTTTGCCATCTACGCAACCTGGAATAGTGATTAGAAACATTTAATACCTCCATTCTACTTGTGTAGCAAATGAAATACAGAAAAAATCTTTGCTAAGACGCATACAGACACATTATTTTTTATATTAATGGATGACAAGCTAAATTAGTAGGATAATGCTACATTTAGGATTCCCAGGAATTCGCTCCTTCCACACATTCCCATGCTAGCTACTACCTACAGCCATCATTTGCTTATTATTTAACTTCTGCTACCACCACAGCCTACTTGCATGCCCATCAAACTCCCCCCTGCTCTTGCCTTGCGATGACCCGCCTATAGGTCGGTAGCTATATGAAAGCCTTTGTGGCAAGCTAGAGCTATCCATGATATGTTCACCACGAGCCACATAACAAGAATACGGACTGCACGTATGTAAACCAATAGTAGAACTATGAAATTGATATTAGACTAAGCATAAAGGTCCAGAAGTTTATGAATAAACTTGCTGTGACTAATAAGCATACCTCGTCCTCTATTGTTCCCTTGTTGGTATATAGTGTGGCGGTGATCTCCCTTGCTAGCTCCACATCGACTATAAGTTTCCTTTTATAGACAATCCTGGCTCCTGAGAATGCAGATATACTTGTCACAGATACAGACCAAGGGGGTTGTGGATCATGGTCCTCACTTCACTTCTAGAGTTGGCTATCGACATTGACATGATGACCTCATGGGCATTCATGAAGCTGCGGCAGCCCGTGGTCATGTCTTCATCACCTGCTATATGTCCTTTGTCTTTCTAGAGTTGACAATTGACATTGACCTGACCTGGTGGTCATAGTTCTTGTGACCTGAGCCTGCAAATTTCAGATGGGGCAGCCATGTGCCCATGTCCTTCACTCAAGGTAATTGAGAGTTGATAGTGACCTGACCTCACCCTATGAAAGTTGTTGTTGGAGAAGTCAGTGCACGTTGCTAGAGGTGTGTGAGGGAAGGGCACCACATTTATTTGCCACACTGTTGCATGCAGTGAAGCATCATTTGACACATATATTTGCATCTTTTTAAAATTGGCAATTGAGACTGACCTGCGGCAACCAGTGGATCACCTCAAGCGTGAACTTGCACTTGTCACCACCCCTATACAATTAGGGTTGCTCCTTCATTTCATCTTAATTACTCATCGTACATACATTCTAATGCCGTTATGGGTGGTGTATGATTTATGTACATAGGTGTCATCTTAGTGCCAGCCTATTGGACCTAGTGTCACTTGCCGGCCTTGCCACTTGTTCTATTACATGCCTACGTGAAGTCGACCACAACATAATTTGTTGCCAACAGTATTATTTAATTAAGGTTCTCATCCTTGCCATGCATCTAGCTACCTCATGTCCGGGCATGCACAGGCATGATGCATGTGCTTGCCTATTTATACAACAACCTTCAAGCCACGCATCCCCAGCTTTCTCCTTGCAACTCAGCATAAACCTGCACTAGGTGTTTCAGGTTTCCAAGTGTCTTGTGATTGGTTGGTGGTGAAAGTGGTGAATTTTTTGCATTGAGAAGCGTATTCTGTGAGGAGTGGCACGGTCTGCGATGCGAAAATTTTGGGAACTTTTGGGGAACTAAACAGGGCCGCGTGCACTCACCTGTAGGACATGTTAATTGCCGCGGATTCCCAACCCTTCCACGCACTTTTAGCTTTGCTCTCTTGCTTGCTTTGTTACTCTTTTTTTTCCTATTAGAAGATTTACATGTCTATGTGGGATGTGGTATATCAAATAAAAAACACAAGTAATGGGGACTTTTTTTGCTGGTATACGACAAAAGATCAACGTATGGTAGACCTCACATGTACACTTTATCCTTAGAAGGAAACTTATACTTACACTGGTTTACATTACGTGTGATCTTATTGTAGAAGTAATTAATCTGAACAAGGGCAAGGGCATCACCGGGGAACCAGAGTTCAAGAGTAGTGTGTGCTAGGTCCATGGGTCATGGGCTCTATATCTGTTTTGGTAATATCTAAGATCAAGTATTATATTGTGTACTAGGTACTCTAAATACATACACTATTATTACTACTAGCAAGATGTGTATGCCTTGTTGTGAAATTCTGATTTCATTAATTAATAACCTTCTCTTTTTATCATTATATCTTATGTTTCCTTCATTGGACTGCTACGTCACTACCACAAATACCATAGAAATTTGACTTAATATATTTGTTTCTACTCAAGTATCCATTAGAACCCTACCTTTCTAAATTTTAACAAGAGTTACTTTATACACACAAAAAAAAGATGAGTTCATGCACATTGTACAAAATAGAGTCAAACCTCCTCTATCATAAATATATGATCAGAGCCCGCAAACATTTAGTTACAGTCACCTTATCCTACCATTATTTATACTAATATTTCTACATCTCCCTAAAAATCAGTGAAGTATTGTGGTTGGTTGTTGTTTATTTTGTATGGATTTCATGCAGCCAGATATCGCTCTGACACGGTAGACATGAATTTATCCTGCCTTAACGTTCTTACATGTATTTGTAAAAATGTTCATACTACATTGCTGAGTTGATGAATTCCTTAGAAGAGAACCTGATACCACGTTTACAAGAAATACAGCAAAAGATAACTTACGTATCGTTTGTACTATAGGCAAGACTCACCTGCGTATGCCACTAGGTCTAGAGATACCCACCAAACCCAAAACTGAGCATCCAGCAATATCAACTAACTAGCATGGCACCTTTGTCGTATGAATTGGATGTCAAAATTTATGAATGAACCGCAGTGTTGAGTGAATAACACCATGTTTGGTACATAAGACCATATCAACCACCAGCACCAATACATTCAAGCATCATCAGTAGAATAGTTTAAGCCATATTCCTATGCAAGACTAGGTAGAAGTGCTGGAACGAAGTAGTCACCAACAATACAATTCAATAAAAATATATTGCACAAGCAAGCATTATGTTCAGCAAAGTGTATGTAAACAACCAGCAAGAGCACCTAACATATGTATCATCTACCCAAAAACTCATTTATATTTCTAAAGGCGGGACCATACACATCATGTTCCCAAGCTTTGGCCACAACGCTGTGGTTTGCTCCAGTGAGATGGGCATGTATGGTTTCAGTGGCATCAAGGGGACAAACAGGCCAGCCCCAAACATCAACAATGTGTCGAATCTTTCCAGTCTGCACTCGTGCAAGAGCTTGTGTATTGGCTTTCATCTCATTTATGCAGTCACAAAGTCTCTTGCGTCCAACAAAATATTCTCTTAGTTCTGATACACCAATTGCCCTGGCTAATCCAGTTTGGCCAGTGAACTCATGAAGGGACAAAGAATCAAAATATTCTTTGATCAACCCAGCATCAACCATATCATCAACACGATGACTAAGATATTCCTTGAGAACTAACTCATGGCACTGGATCCACATAAGGCAACTTTGGAACCGTAAACTTGGTCTATAGCTCGCAATTGCAAAAGGATTGGTGAGGGAGGGATCCAGATGCTCAGCAAGGTACCCATGGATCAATGAGTTCGAGCCACCTACTAAAACTGGTATGTTACCACGCCTTACAATAGACTCTGTAGCTGTGGTTGCAATAGATCGAAAGAAAGGTATAGAAAAATCAGCATTGATTGCTTGAATGACCCCAATGAGGTGATGAGGAATACCACATTGATCATTTAGGCGAACCTTGTTGGTTGTGATGTCGAGCCCAGCATATATTTGCATCTTGTCAGCATTTAATACTTCACCACGAATCCTCTTGGATACATCAATTGATAGCTTTGTCTTCCCTGTTCCAGTAGCACCCATGATCACCACCGGCTTAATCGACAACATCTTACACCTAGAAGGTGTAGTCTCAGGAACAGAGTAGAGGATGGAGCGGGGAGAGGAAGGGGAAAGTGACTCGAGCCTGGTGAACCCTGGGTTCATCAACCCATGTTATACCAAGAGTGGATTGGAGGGTGGGTATGAAAATGAGGGAAAAGTGTTTTGAGCCCTTTGAATCGTCTACCAGCCTAGGTTATACTAAAAGTAGAAGGATGGAGTTGAGAAGAGGAAAGGTATTTCGACCATAGTATACTATCACATATAATTAGATTATTCATGAGAGTAGAGAATGTTCATGCATGTATGATTGTTAAAACGAATCAAAAAACAATTAGATAATTAAATAAAAAATATATAGTTACAATACGTGCATTGTTTTTTTAGATTGCTCAATGAAGCTTCAGATGTGTCTTGTTTTTCTTGTCTTCCACCCCTTCTAGGGTTGCATACAATACGTAGACACACCTATGCCCGTGAAACATGGGTCACACATGTTCTGCATCCGACCACCACCGGCATGTTGTCACCTCAGCACCGCCCACGCCACTAAGCGACACCCTGAGCTTGGCCACTCCTTTACCAGAACACGAGCCCTGCATGTTCTGCATCGGACCACCACCAACATGTTGTCACCTCAGCACCGCCCACGCCACTAGGCGACACACCCATCTTGGATAGTCATTTACCAGAACACGGGTCGTGCATGTTTTGCATCCGACCACCACCAACTTGATGTCACCTCAGCACCGCCCACGCCACTACATGACACACTTCCCTTAGCTACTCCTTTACCCATGTCGGTCATTAGTCCTTGCATGCACCAGATTTGCATACTGCACATAGACACATGCATGACCGTGAACCACGGTGCACGCATGTTTTGCATCCGGCCAGCACCGGCATGTTGTCACCTCAGCATTGCCCATGCCACTACCCGACATACTAGCTCGACTACATAGCTGACTCTACTCCTCCATAGCCCGTGCTGAGCCTCGCTCACCCCACTCACCATAGTGATGGTGTTCGCTACTACTTCTCCTTCTACCTATAAATTATGACACTGAGGAACTCCTTTGCCATCGCAAAGATCACGTATCTCCACTACCTTTCCATTCAACCTCAACCCTACAGTTGCTTCATCCCTCCACTTTCATATACTTTGATTACAACGACGGTCTCCATGTCTGCCCAGGCTCTTAGAGAGGTAAACAACTATTTAGCACCATGAAGAAAATCTCACCTTTCCCTCTCTTGCAAAGATATTTACCCCTTGTTTTTTTGGCAGATGGTTGGAGAAGCATGGGTCACCAGTTACTGCTTGAACAAAGAAGGTTTTCCAAAACTACTATACACTGCAATGGTCCGGCTTGGTATTTGTGATCACCCAGAATATGTAGGACGAGAGTATGAGGAGTATGGCACTGAGAGGTGCGAAGTGACCATCTATATCGGAGCAAGTAAGGACTTCCCTGACATAAAGCCATGGGCAGTGACTGCCACAGGATTTCGATTTGAGGATACCTATCAAGTTGTTGCTCGGAAGGCTTTGAGGTACCTATGCCAGATATATGAAAAGCCCATTTGTCGTACCCCTATGCGGTTCTTTCCACCTTTGGTAAGGAACCGCCCAGTGTGGATGGCTCGAATGAGGACCCTTGAAGGTTGTGAATTACGTGAAGATAATCCAACTGTCGTGTTCATGGCAAGATACTTGCTCAACTTAGATGATCTATATGACAAGCAAGCAAGCAAGATGAGGAAGTGCATCCACAGGGCAGAAGAAGCTGAGAAGCAAATTAGGACCCTACTCGTGCAACTTGGTGAGGTCAAGGCCCAAGCCAGTGCATCTGAAAGCCGTGAGACCATTGCAATTGAAGCCTTAAAGCAAGCAGAGGATCGTCATGCACAAGAGCTAAAAGATGCCTACCTTGTCACTAGGGGGAAAAGAAGGGCCCTCACATTAGAGGCGAAAGATTTCCCAATACTAGATGGCATCCCAATTCTTGACATCGAGAATGGGAAAAGGAAGTTCGCTGAGACCCCACCAGCACCTGCACCTACCGAGGCCTCAGAGGGGGATTCTGATCTGGAGCCTGCCAAGGGAGACGAACTTGTCCCTCTGAGTCAGCCACCACCAGAAGACAATGCTGCACTTCCTCTCATCCCAGTAGAGGATCCTTCATCGTCGGAAGAATGATACAACCATGGACACAAACCTCCCAGAGGAATGGAGCTACTCTGGTCCGAAGCTACAGGCTTAGAAGTTGTTGTTTTTGCTAGGTTCTTTTGCGTCTAAGGGAAGTTATGAAGACTTTGCTTTTGTAAACCATTAGGTAAATGAGATGTGCCTCTACTGTAGTGTGCTCTCTTTCTGCCAGGTAGAAGTTTAGAAGTAGTTTTTGCTAACTCCGTTTACATTTAAGGGAAGTGAAGATTATTTCACTTTTGTATGTCCCCGTGTAAAGGAGATTTGCCAGTATTGTAGTGTTTGTTGTTTTCTCCTATAATGTAACATCCTATTCCTATCCTATCTTAATCAAAATTTGTTGTAGTAGTCAACATGTGTTTTGTATATTATGTTGGTTAGATAAGGGTGACGTAGTCCAGGATCTATGAACTGTCACAATGAGAGAGACACATTTACAACATCCAAAGAAAGCTTACATAGAAAATGTATGTGATTTTAAGGTATTGTGCTATACCGTTTGGTCACCCGCAGCGAAGCGCGGGCACAATGGCTAGTAGGTATTAACAGCAAGATCGGGGAAGCTAGGGACTTAGTGTTAGCGATGCGAAATCGGGGAAAGATGGTAGACAATGGATACATGCTCAAGGCATCGCACAAGATGAAAAACTCCCTCCCAAATTGACCGATCAAAAATGTTCCGAAGTGCAGAGTAACTAATTCTTCTGCAGTCAGTTCTACTTTCTTGCCTCTCTCCTTTACGTACATGTCCAAGCGGACCAGGCCCTAAATTAAAGCATGTAGAGATGCGTGCAAATGTAGGAAATGGAAAATTAAGGAAGGATGCATGGCATGAATGTAAACACATAAGGATGAAATATTCTTCACTTCACTTGTTTTTATATTTCCAATATCCTCCTGGGATTTTCTTCTACCATTAGCATTTGTAATGGTCATTCAAAAACAACTTAATATATACATGAAAAAGAATGACATAGTCTCCCTGTTCAATAGAGTCCTTGTAATCTTCCAACCTATATTAATTATTGACACGGAGATGAGTCACGTTGCTCAGCCACCCAATTATTACATCTTAAGTCACCGTTAATGCTGTAGATGTAAGTATCTTTCACTTAAAACAAATTACCTAATTATCACCCCTCCAAAATAAATCGGAATTTAGCTAGAAGGAGTTGGAATGGGAGTAAAGCTTTCTATTTTTGTAGTAAGCTACAAACTATCCAACATCTCTTTTTTAAACGTCATTATGCAAAATTTCTATGACGTGCAATTCACATTGTGTTAGGTATACCACCATAGGCAAACTCAGGCCACTTGTTTTCTAGTTGGTCTAAACAAGCATAATGAAATTAAATGTTATCGATAGGAGCTGCTGCTATATGTTGGGTAATCTGTGCCTCACAAGGAATGATATTGTGGTTAAAAATTGCAGATCAACCTTTTTTGCATGTGTTTTTCAGAGGAACACATTGGCTTTGGTTCTAGGCTTTGTTGCGAACACATTGATGACCGAAGCGAGCAGCTTGTCAAGGCATGCCAACTTCCAGAGTCTAGAGCCATGCTGTTTTTCGCATCCCATGGATGGCTTTTCATCTTGCGTACTGGTTAATTTTGTTAAATACATAATGGTTTAAACTCTGACCGTGATTGTAATAATCATGAACTGATGCCTCTTTCCAAGAGGTTTGAAGACGGAACCTTTTCCATTATCTAAAAAAGTACAAACCCTTCCTTGGGAAGTGATTGATCAGAGTTGCGCTTGTAAACTCTCGTTCCTCAGCCATTAAAACTTGCATATCCATCAAACATACAATAAGTTTGCGTAGGCGTCGCCTGATGGTCGCAGACCGAAGGGGAAGGTCCCATGGCGCGGCGCCATCTACGTTGAGCGCTGGGCTCTCTCGTAAATCTGGAGGGTGTCCTCCATCATGCAGATGATGCGCTCCATTCCCTGAACAATGTCATAGGGTTTGGGCGGGTGGGTCTCCGATGCTAAATCGGAACCGGGGGTGGCAACGGGTGCCGTCGCGATCTGCAGCGGCCACCAGAGAGGTCGTGGCTGCCGGAATGGTCGAGGTCGCCGTGAAGGAGCCAAAGCAGATCTCCACGGGGTTGGCGAGGATGTCCGCCATGCTTGCCGGGAAGACGACACCAGATCGGGCCACCATGCTGCACAGCGAGTTCCCGATCTC
The DNA here is from genome assembly GCA_036936925.1 of Cenchrus fungigraminus. Classification (NCBI taxonomy): domain Eukaryota; kingdom Viridiplantae; phylum Streptophyta; class Magnoliopsida; order Poales; family Poaceae; genus Cenchrus; species Cenchrus fungigraminus. The sequence continues at coordinate 73,391,455 of CM072768.1, read as the reverse complement.
CCCTACCTGGCGCGCCAACTGTCAGGGGGTGAGACCTGGACAGATCCGCAAGGGGGGGGGACCCAAGCGGTTGTAGGTTGATTGGAGGGGATCGAGAACTAAGAGCGTAGGTGGTAGTTCGCGTGTGGAACTCGGAACACGGCAAGAATGGCGATGAACACGGGGGTTTAGACTGGTTCGGACCTCCGGAGAGTGAAACCCTACGTCCAATATGGGGTGGAATTATGCTTGGAAGGGAAGTCCCCTCGAATGGAGCTCTAAGCCGCCTTATATGGTCAACAGGCTAGGGCTTCCATTCGAGGTCGGTGGACCCTCGATGGGGTCGGTTACAAATCAGGAAGGCCATCTGCCCTGATTACAGGGGGAATCTCGCGATCTGTGGACCTACTGGCGGCGCCAAGTCGCTATCTGATAGCTCGCCTTGTGCTCCAAGTCCAGCGGGTCCTCTGGGATCTGGGCAAGGTCTTGTATACTAACCCTGCCCAAACAATGTAGTAGTAGAGCCCGTGCCTCATGACCCAAAATTATCAAAAAAAAACTGAAGTCCCTTGAGTCCTTGACGTTATAAAAACAAAAGCTTGCCTCATGACCCAAATAGAGGTACTTTTCAAGACATGATATATTTATGGCTTGTTTCCTATAGTTTGGTAGGTGTACATATGTATGACTGCGAGTGCCGAGTGGCATCTCGAGGTACTTTTTCAGAACATGATCTTTATATACAGTCTGACCTTGGCTATTAGACAAAACCTTGCCCACTCTCATTGTGGCTGGTCCATCCATCCCCAGCTCAATCTATTCCATGCCATGCATGATTCCACACTCAAGTGCCATCACTTGGGTGAAACTTGAGCTTGGAAGGCGTCTGGAATGGATGACACCTGCTTCCCCGTGCACCAAGTTCTCCTCTGTACGCATGATACAGCAAGTGACATTTAACATGTATGGTATGAGATAATGATCATGGGGGTTGTCGGGTTGATATTGGCAGCAGGCAATATGTCCTAATCATAGATACACACATATATGCATTTGCAATTCCTGTGTTCGAATGAGGCAAGACAGGAAGTGCAGGCGCATGTAAATATTTTCTGCTGTAACTGCCACTTTTTTTTTTAAGATGTGCAAAGCATGTTTTTCATTAAAAGAAGAGAGAACAAAGTTTGAGTTTGAACGTTTACAAGAGAAAGCCAAAACCGAAAGAAACATAGAGATGCAAAGCTAAAACAGAAATTACAACGACCTCAAAGGCCGCACGCCAAGAAGGCGGGCAAAAGGAAGGAAGCCCGCACGCGGCCAGGGTCTTGGGCTCCTCCAAGATTGTCGGCGCAAGCGCCACTAGCATGGGCGCCTCTCTGTAATTGCCACATGAGTGAGCAGAAGTGTACTGAAACAATCAAACAAGTTTCTGGAAGGTGGTGTGATACTGTCAGGGGTGAGACCTGGACAGATCCGCAGGGGGGGACCCAAGCGGTTGTAGGTTGATTGGAGGGGATCGAAAACTAAGAGCGTAGGTGGTAGTTCGCGTGTGGAACTCGGAACATGGCAAGAATGGAGATGAACACGGGGGTTTAGACTGGTTCGGGCCTCCGGAGAGTGAAACCCTACGTCCAGTATGGGGTGGAATTATGCGTGGAAGGGAAGTCCCCTCGAATGGAGCTCTAGGCCGCCTTATATGGTCAACAGGCTGGGCTTCCATTCGAGGTCGGTGGACCCTCATCAGGGTCGGTTACAAATCAGGAAGGCCATCTGCCTTGATTACAGGGGGAATCCCGCGATCTGCGGACCTACTGGCGGCGCCAAGCCGCGATCTGGTAGCTCGCCTTGTGCTCCAAGTCCAGCGGGTCCTCCGGGATCTGGGCAAGGTCTTCCGGAGTCTTCCAAGGTCGCCGGGGTTGTAGATAAGGTCTTCGGGCCCACTTGCAGGTCAGTGGGGCTTCTAGCAGGTTGGGTCCACTTGACAGGGACCTCTGGGACCCTGGTCGGTGGGGACCCCTGAGTACCCATGTCTCTCAATCCCCCGATCGGCGTGTAGGCGTAGCGGCCGTGACGAAGTCATGTCAAAACGAAGTGAAGCCATGGCGTCGTCAAGGTCGTGTAGGGTGCGCGGGGATCCAAAAAAAGGAAAGAAAAACTCCTCCAGCGCGCACGAAGTCAAGCATCGAGCTTCTGGAACGTAGGTCCAGAAGGTCGAAGTGAAGGCAAGGCGCCGTCCTTGAAGAACCGCCGACCTGACCTGAGTCAGGTAATCAGGAAGAGATCATCGTGACCTCGAAGAAGGTCCCTCTGCCGACCGAAGGTGGGTCGAGCGAGGAAATGGTGGAAGCGAGCTTCCAGTAGGTCGTCGCGACGTAGAAAAAGAGGGCGTCGTAAGGCGCACTCGTGGAGTAGCCCCCGAGTAGTAAGATGACCAGGATGGTCAGGTTGATGCTCGAAGAATAAATAAATAGAGAACCTATGGCCTTCTGCTTGCCGCGAGATGCTCTGCCCACCGAGTAGGACAAAACGACTGGAATCTTCGAGTAAAGTGCCAGACGCCAGCGGCTTTGTCACGTAATGCACCACGGGTGTACTGTACGGTCACGGGACCTGCCTCCGGGCAGAGCTGCAGTCGCTGCCCGCAAATAAAAACAAGGGTTGTTATGATGTTGCCAGGCAGGTGACAGATGCGCCAATGCTTCCCACGGGTGAACAGGGACCTCGTGCTTCACGTGGTAACAATGACTGGATAAGGACGCCACACTAGCTGAGGTTCAGGCAGGATCCGAGGCAGCCACAGAGCTCGCCACTTGAACCAGATAGAGGAACCATGGCGAAGCAGCTTAGTAATTTTTTAGTGCCTTGGGCTTGTGTCCGCCCACCAGAGCATAGCGCTAGGTTATCGGCATCCAGAGCTAGAAGAATGCTTGCGAAGTTGAGAGAACTCCATCAGCCACTTCACCCGTGCCCAGTGAGGAATCCAGGTGCAGCATGGGGCAGTACATGCCTTGACGGACCTTGTGAGCGGAGGCCCGAGGTGATGCTGGAGATCGCCATGCTGTACCGAGGAAGGCCTGAGGTGACACTGGCCCGAGTTGGGATCTTGTGGGAGAACCCGATCGTATGTGAGGGTACCACAGGAAACCTTCTGGGGCTAGAGTAGAGGTGGCTGTGTGGCAGCTGCGACAACGGCGGCGGTGGAGGTCTCCAAGTAGGTCCTGAAGCTAGAAGAAAGCTTGCGACGTGCTTCATCAGTCTAGGTTGCATCGTAGACATCATGTAAGGTAGATCAGGACCTTTAATATGTTTGTATCTTGTAATTGGCCATGGGCCATAGTCCTTAGTAGCTTACGAAGCTGTTATACACGTGCTTGCATGGCAAGTGATGAGTCTTGAGTGTTGTGTAAAGGCTCCTGGGCGGCAATGGCATGGCCAAGGTCCCGGCGGGGCTGTAAAAGAACGTCGACCTTGGGAAGGCCATAGAAATCGACGAAAGAACCCGTGTCGACCTGAGTCAACACGACCGTTGTGCAGTGACACAATGCAGGGTGTCAACCTGAAAGTTGTAGGTCTTGATTGACCTAGAAGGCAGCAGGGCCTCAGCGAGGAGCTGTATTTGATAACAAGAGGTCGCCAACAGGCAGTAGAGCCTTTAAGCACGAGGCCGTTGGTAGAGTTTGCCGCTATAGGTCAAGGCGACCTAGAAGGCAAGTGGGCAGCTGGGCCTGGAAGATGTGGTGTGAACCCGCCGTTGTAGGCCGAGGCGACCTAGGAAGCTGTTGGGTCCTTGTCGACCTCCAGTAATCAGTGGAGCCAGTCCATAGGTCGTCTGTGGGTCGTGATGACCTTGAGGTTAGCGTCAGAAATATCATGTTTGGGGGGCTTGAATGTGGGGCATACCGGGTCCACGGCCGTCGGGGTGTTGACCAAAGGCTGACGGACGCAGATTCCCGTACGGAACTAGTCGTTACTGCCTTTTTTCCGTTAGGCCGAAAGAGCCGTTGAAGGATAGATCCGCGGGGGGAGTGGGGGGGGGGCAGATCTGATGGGTCACCGTGAAATCTGCTAGAGAGACTTTGGGCGCAGCGGCCCATAGCGCCGCTGGGGCCCAACCATAAAAAGCCGATCCGCGGGCTGGAGACCACCACTTGCTTTCATTTCCGCTTCGCACTTAGGGTTGCGCCGCCGCTCGATTGCTCTAGTGAGATTAGCGGTGCCGCCGCGCTTAGGTCCGCCGCGTCGCGCACCCTCGCATGCGAACGGAGTCGCTCGTAGTGTTCAGGGCCAAATCCATCGAAGTATAGGAGGGGGAGATGGAGCACACGCTTGCACCGGCGTCAGAGACCATCTGGGAGCCGTCCGTGGTGACGGAGGAGTAGATCCAGGCCTTGGCGACCCGCGGGTTGCTAAGGCCCAAGGCAGAAGTGGCCTGGAGGCCGGCGGCGGGCGAGGCGTTCCCCACCGAGGGGACTGGGGAGACCGTCGTCTTCCTGGCACACATCGAGCGCGGGTTCGGGGTCCCAGCCGGCGACTTCTTCCGCGGACGCCTATTTTTCTACAGGATCGACCTGGTACACCTTATCCCCAATGCTATCACCATCATCTCCTCCTTCATCCACCTCTGCGAGGCCTACCTCGGAATCCCGCCGCATTTCCATTTGTGGCGGCATTTCTTCGAGCTGAAGAAGACGGGGAAATCTGACGTCGTTGGGAGCGTCGGGTTCATGCTGCATCGGTACATGAAGCCGGAGTACATCGACCTGGTGCTGCCCGACAACACCACGGGCTGGAAGCAGGGGTGGTTCTACCTCGACAACCTAGCACCGGCGCTCCCCACCAGGTCCAGGCGCGCTCCCGTGCCGTTCCCCGAGTGGACCAACCAGCTGACGTCGTGGGAGACTGAGGAGTTGCGGCCGCTGCTGGAGGACCTTGAGTGGCTGAAGACGGAGGGGCTGACCGGCGGCGCTATGGCAATCAGCTTCAGCCGTCGGTTGCTGCAGCCCATGCAAGACCGGGTACACCCGGCCTACGAGTACTGGGGGCAATCTGACCCCACTCGGGTCATCCGGCGCAAGGTCTCCAAGGAGGAGATGGTGGCATGGGTGAAGAACATCTTTGCCGGGCGCATCCGCAACCAGACGTGCCCCAAGGCGCTCAGCGTGTACCGGCCTTCTGACGCTGTAAGTTGCCGACCTTGGTTCTTTGCCATCTGAATACTTGGACAATTTTGACATAGGTCTTCTCCTTTTCAGTTTCATGAAGGCATATACTGGTGCCCGGCGCCATTGCGCAACGAAGAGGACCGAAGTTTTAAGGTCCGTGCTGCGGGGGACGTGCAAACCCCTCCGCAGCAACGCATCAAAGAGTACCTCTCCGACTCGTCGGTGGGGAGCGATGATAAAGGTCCCGCCATGAGGAGGGCACCACCGAAGGTCGCCGCGCCACCGCCGCGGCGCACGCGGCAGACTGCGGGCAAGATGTCCACGTCCCGAGCTGCGGCAACGATCGCCGCCACCCAGACGGCAGCGGCGAAGAAGAAGAAGAGGAAGAGGACAGGCCCCGCTGTGTCGACGGACACGGCGACGGCCAGCTCCGACGTTGAGACCATCAACATCGAGGAGGAGGAGGAGGACGATGCAAGGTCGCCTAGCACGACGACGGAGCGGGCGACGGAGACGCCCCGCAAGGCCGTCGCGGCGGAGGAGCGCTCAAGGTCAGGCGCTGTTGACGGTGCAAAACCGTGCTCAAGTTCACCGCAAGCCTACAGGTGACTTGGTGCCTTTTTCACCAAGGAGGGTCCTCCCTAGATTTGTCAATCCAAGGATCGGAAGCAAACCACTAAGGTTCTCTATCTAACCTACCGGTCTAACCCTATGTGAAGTGTTGATTGCATAAAGGTTAATCATACATGGAAGGATGTATGGATCACATCCACCTAGCCATAAAGGTAAGCAAACCAAAGGTAACCCTAGCCTATTGTCTTCTTGTTGCCGCTTCGGCCACGATGACAAACCAATCTATTCCTATACTATGATAAGGAGTACACTCGATATGGAGTAACCCGATATGGAGTGGTCCGATACACGTTCATTCGCCGCTTTCTCCTCCACCGTACTGTCACTACGCAAGGATATTCATCACCGAACGACAACCTCGGTCCGTGCACTACAACGATGTATCCGCAAGAGATAGACTAACCACCACGATTAGACCTATTCCAACTAAAAACATATACTAGCTACACATATGGATAAAACACTCATCGATGTAGATCAAAGTAAAGAAAAGACATGATTTATATCACCATCGAATGTAGAATGTATAATTGCCTTGATGAAATCAAGGCATGGGTTCCGGAACTCCACCATGGCTTCACCACGCAGGGCCAACCATGGCGGCTAGGGTATGGCCTAGGCCATCTCCTAGGCAACTCGAGGACTTGCGGTGGCCGTCGGCTTCCTCCCGGTGCTTCTCCTTCGTGTCGGCGGCTCTCTGATGAATGGATGGATGGATGTGGCGGCCGGCGGAGGCAGAGGCAATATATAGAGGAGCACGTAGGTCAAAGGGGGGCGCGAACCGGGCTCAGAACAGGCCAGGCCGGCCGGCCTGGGCCGACCGGCCCAGGCCCGTTTTGACCCGGTTCGGCCCCGTCTCGCTCCCTGATGCTTCTCGGTCAATTGTTGACTTGCTCCCTTCTGCATGTGGGCCCTTGACATCGTCTTCCCCACGGTTTAGATAGAGCTCCTTGTCACACAAGCTTCAACATCTTCTGTTCAGGTCCCTGGAGTTTTACGGCTCATGCTTCGGTCCCTGGGCCATTTGGAGTCATGTTCATCATGTGTCTTGACTTGTGCCGGGCTTTATGATCTTCTCTTGAAGTGCTTGATGAACTTATCCCGAAAGTCTCCTCTTTAACGTTATTTTCCTACGTAAACAATAAACTCCAAAATCAACATGCAAGAGTGAACTTGATACCTCCGGGGGGTTAGTACCATTAGTTAGAGTATCAAATATGTGCAAATGTTGACGGTAAACTCATAGCTAGGTGTACCAAAATCGACCGTCAACATACCCCCATACTTAAACCTTGCTCGTCCTCGAGTAAGCCTTTAATGGACATCAGTATTGCCTTTCAATGTTCATACCTTGCACTTGATCATACATGAGAAAACATAATGCTCTCCAAGTTTATATTTGTTAAAGTTCCATAATGTAGCTAGCTTTCATCTCTATGGTGGGTAGATATCATTTAAGCTCTTTCCACAAGTAATTAATCTTGCTCTCAAATTTTAAACAAATCTCAGAAATTTTGAAAATAAAGAGCGGGATGAAGAAAAATTGCTTTACCAAGATCAATAATAAACCTCCTTGCATCTTGCTCATGAACTCTCATCTCATCTTGTCTCTCAAGCCTACTTGTTCTACTCCTTTCCTCTCTCAAATATTTGGTGGAAGGCTTTATATGGAGCTATGGGAAAGTTTAGTCCTACCAAGATATTATAGTTGAGATATTATCGAAACAAGACAAGCTTCTCATGGACTTACCAAGACTCGTCAAAAAGGTCATTGGAAAATAATGTTCCGCGGAGGGGGGAGAGAAAAACACACACTTTTTAGATAGGTGGACATGTGCAAATGGCAAAGAGTGATCCCGAGGCAAAAACGAAGTCCTCGTTATCGGACTGCACATGGTTGGAAAGATGAGTATGGGTCTTGATCTTGAAATCCTTTTGAAATTTCCAAATGTAGCTAGAGAACCAGGGAGCTTTATTATATATATATATATATATATATTTTTTTCTTCACTCTTTTTTTCCTTTTCTTCTTTTTCTCATCATACTTTTCCTTCTTTATATATATATATTTTCTTTCATCACTTTTTTCTCTTTTTTTTTCTTTCTTCTTTTTTTTTCTTTTACTCCCCTTGAACTCTAGACTACGCTAGTACTTCCTTGGCAACCCCCCCATGCTTAGACATTGCTCGTCCCGAAGCAAAAAGGTGATGATTGTGCCAAGGTAAGTGCTGAAATTCTTGTATTTTCATGAAGAGAGATACTTGAAACCTTCTAGGGATCCTTTTATGGAGGTCTCCCAAAATCTTGCTCCACTTGACGACACCTTCCTTGTAATCTTCTTCAAAACATTCATCCATACTCAAAGTTTTGGGTTGTGGTCAAGGAGGTATACACAAAAAGATATTTTGGGTTTGTGGGTGGATATCCGGCGAGGTTTGCGAAATTCCCGATGTGGAAACTCACAATGCACGGATAGAAAAGGCTAGCATAAAGATAGATACGCAAAAATGGAATGACCAGCTTCTTAGTCTTGAGCCAGAGAAATCAAGCCTTGAATTAATGCACCCAAAAATAAATCTTGTATACTAAGATTTTTGCACTCAATGAATATAAGGCTTTGGATAGGTTGAGCAAAATGCAAGTGGTATCAAAGACAAGGTTATCATATCTTTTAAGAACAAAAATAAATGATCTTTGATTCATTCAAAAGTGAGAGCAACGAAAAATACTGTGGGTCTCAAGTTATCATAACCTCCACAAAAGATTAGGCTAGCATTAATTTAATTTTCAGATCATATTTAAAGAGAGCACTAGCTTAATCATATACAAACCAAGCACAAGAATGAGTAAAGTGGCAACGATCATCATATATCCATAAGTAAGAGCATACGAGATATCATCATGGTGAGCTCAAGGTAACGGTGATTATTATTAAAAATAAAAATAAACCTAGGTTGTACTCCTAGTAGCCATGTTATTCTAAAGAGAGATATACAAAGGTTGTATCTAAGGTTGTGGAAAGCACAAACATAAATGTTGACATATAGAAAAGACAAGAACAAAAGAGAGTTGAAGAATTGTTACCGTCCTTTGATGCTTGAAGTGTAGCGTGGACTCCCCCATGCTTAAGCATTGTGCTTAACATGGAAGAAGACAATTAGCATCCCGTGGCAACCATGATCTTTGTTCTCCATGCGGTCTTCTTACGTCCACCAAGTCCCCCCCCATGCTTAGTATGTTGCTAGGCATGGAAGATGATGATTCATCATGTATTTATTGAAGTCCTACCGCCATATGTGGAGATCATCATCGTACTCTTTTGTTGCCTTGATCGTCCTTCAACGTCCACCCTTTGTCACAAGCCTTAGTCCCAATCGTCTCTCAACTCATCTTCACCTCCTTCTATGTTGTCCTTTATCGCTGCTTCAACTTCCACGAATTTTTCTTCAACTTCCAGAATAGAACATGTACTGAACCATTGCTCCATTGTAAAGTTATTGAAATTATCTTTCCAACGAGTGGTCATTCACCCCAATCGGACTCCGAACAAGAGAGTTACACCCTTTTTACTCCATCAATGCAAACTGTCCCGGCTGATTTCAGATCGTGTGACGCCCAATGATTTGGTTGTAACTCCTTGCACGGGTCTCCTAAAATGTTGAATCTCGATGCGTTGGAAAGAAGACTTAGTGGAGCTCCTGAATATCCAAATTTTCCTATTTTGTACATCTCTGAACATGCGCCTAATCTTGATGAAGGCAGCGGTGTTTCTTCTGGGATTTTGGAGGTGTTGACGATCTTATTTTCATCTTTCATTGCTAACTCATGGGAGTGATTCGTCATGCCTACAAAACAACTCTAAAGCACAAAGTACCCCCGAGGTGATGGTCGGAAATACTCACTCTATGCTAACAAACCAAAGATATCCCTTAAGATCTTAACTTGTGGCATAGTTAAGCTAGTGAAAGAAAAATTAAAACATAATGGGTATACATGTGTGCAAGTGTGTATGCAAATGAGAGGATGGTATAAAAACAAAACAATGTTTACACCAAATTCTAAGCTCCATGCTTACAAAGTGGTTGCCAAACTTTTCCATTGTCAAAAAGATTTATTAACCAAGGTTAAAACACCATGCTTATCCCAAGATTAACAACTCTTCATGGTGTAAGATAAGTAGGGCGCATTGCAAAGTTTATAAACAATCCAATGCAATATGATAGCAAGGTATATAAAACTGAATGATGTGGGTCTCCAATCATGTCTAAACACCATGTTTACACAAGATTGCAAAAAGAAAAATGCCCATATCATCATATGAAGCATTAACATAGGTATAAAAGCATTCATCATAAAGCTTCACAAAAAGTCCCAAGCTAACATAAGGTAGATGATGACAAAGAGGTGGATGCAAAATGCAAAAAGTAGCACAAACAAACATTAGCAAGGTTTGAAAAACACTTTCGATGCGGTCTACAATAAGCAAAGGACAAAGCTTGATCTCACACTTCATACGAAGTAAGCATTGTCAACAAGGAAGTCACCCATCGAAAAGAATCAATCAACCAAACTAACAAGGTTTAAGGGTAGGTTATGGGTATCCTATATTTTTGGCTCAAATAAGGATTTTGAAAAGAGGAAGTCAAGTATAGAAATTCTAACTAAGTGTGTGCTACGAGTCTTTTAATGAAAAACGAGCCTATGGTTTTAGGATGGCTAAAGGTGTGAAAGGTTTTCCTAAGGATTTTATGGGGAGGCTAGTCAAAGTTTTTAGTTAGAAGAGAGGAAAGAGATAGACTTGTTCAATCTGGATGGTGACGGCAAACGGTCAACACAATCAATCCTACCTCTATTGGCTATGGTTTTTGGTGGGGGCTATGGGAAGGCCTAGGTTGGTCGGCAAAGAGTTAGATCAACACAACATGCAATGCAATATAACATGGATGAACAAAACAACATGATATGGTGGTTGTCTAAAAAAACAAAAGTTAGCCTAAATTAACTAGCCACAAGGTTTGGAATTAAAGGATGGTGCCAACTTCATATTTGTCTCTAAAAAGACACAAAAGAAAAACGACTCTAAACACTAATAGACACAAAAAAAGGGTCTACAAGCTTTCCAAGATCAAATAACAAAGTGCTCCCTCAATAGCAATTAAATTAAACAACATGGTGTTGTGGTATTTATTAGAGTAATGGTACAATGTTACTTGATGTTTATTTTTGAGATCACAATGTAGACGGTCATAATATATATAAACATAAACAAAAGAAAACGGGTTGCCTCCCGCAAAGCGCTTCATTTAGAGTCATAGAGCTTGACTTTCTTACGTACCTACTCGTGATCGTGAAGCCATGGTCATTCATGTAAGATTTGAAGATGTCCATGCAGCTTTGATCCACTCTCCATGCTTGACATGATCATTTTGCTTGATGAGAGGCTTGCCCGATCATCTCTTGCATCATCATCCCCTCCTTCTCCTTTGCTCTTCATCACTGCCTCTCTTTTCATGAATTTTACTCTCTGTCTAGATCAGATCATGTAGCAAACAATAACTTCCACGCATGGCGCATGAAATGATCTTTCCATCAAGTCTTTGTTGACCCCCAACGGACTCCGAACGAGTGAGTTACGCCCGTTTTACTCCAACGCTGCAATCTGTCCAAGGATTTCAGACTGCGCAGCGCCTAATGATTTCGCCATATCTCCTTGTACGGGTCTTCAAATTTGTCGATCTAGGAGGCGTTGGAATCGGCACTTGATGGAGCTTCTGATTTTAAACTTTATCCTTCTTCTACATATCTGATCTGGTGCTCAAAACTGATGAAAACAGCGGCATTGTCTTCGAGGTTCGGTGATGGCTATGCACGAGCTTGCAATTCCTTTGGGGCATGGCTTCTCCCCTCTTTATTATGATTTAGTGACCGGCATGGTTAGTAAAACTTGGGTTTTCTCCCGACACACACTCTTTTAAGGTCACGAGCTTGACCAAGCACAAAACAAGTCTAGGATTTTTAAAACATAATATAGACATATGCAATTGTAACCACAATTTAAAAGTTAGATGAACAAAATGTGATTAAAGGTTGCATAAGTTTCTTGCTCAGCGCCAAGGCTCTCATTAGGCATGGGTTCATTAGGCATGCAAATTAACAAAGTTAAAGCACAACATGGCCTCTTTATCATTCTCAAGAAATTCTAGCCTATCATGATTCAAAAGTGCAAGGCATAGAATCAAACATACTATCGGACATGAACATGAATGTTTCAAATGAAAGTTATCATATCCAAAAGTACCTTGAGAGCTTAATGTGTACCTTAGCCTTTGAGCTTTTCATTGTGAGTGGTCCTTCGGAGTTGAAAACGAACGATCCTTGATGATTGGAGGTGGCTCGCGTAGACTTCTTCAATCTCTCCCTTCGTGCCACATGTCGTCAAGGTCACTTTATGTAGGATCACTCCTCTTCATTTGTGGACTCACACATCTCTTATGTGTCTTCATGTAACTCCATGAGCCTTCATGTGAGATCCCAAAGTGTCCGCGCCATTGGATGTTGTCCTTTGTGTGTAATCCTTCGTGGTTTGCACCAAACATCTCCTTGCGTCGGATTGTCGCAAACTTGTGTCTTTATTTGCCAATGCTCCAGGGGTCTTTGTTCTATTCCAAGCCTCTAAATTTCTTCATGTGTGGTCTAGTGGAAGCATTGCCCAAACTTCTCTTCGTTGTTGTCGTCCTCATCTCCACTCTCTTGTTCTCATCGCGATGTTGCTGCCTCTTCCTCGTGGATTTCCTCCTGTATACATAACAGAATATATACCAAAATATAATTTTATTGAAAATTTTATAAAATTACCTTTCCAACGGGTACTCATCCATCTTAATCGGAGTCCATACGAGGGAGTTATGGCTGTTTCACTTCAGCTTTGCTTGCTGTCCAGAAATTTCAGGACGTGCAACCATCGGTGATTCGGCCATATCCGCTTGTAGGAACCTCCGATTGACTTGATTCTTGACTCGTTGGAAGCGCAACTTCGTAGGGCTTCTAAATATCTAAGTATATTCTATTGTTCTTCCCATGAGGCTGTGCAAAACTTGATGCGAACAGAACCTTCGAAGATGTTGACGGGCTTGATCTCGTGATCTTTGGGGAAGCGTGATTGCTTCCAATTCCTATTGCTCGAACAAACAATTCTCCACAAAACATTAGTCTTAAAATTTTAATTGACACGTTGACTTACCTTGTTTATCATCTCTCATGTAGGGTGTGGACTCGATAGCGGATGATGGGCCACTAACAAAAGTTAGCACCTACCACTAAAGAGCGAATCTTGATGTTACGATCATCTTGTTGGGGTGCGGATGTTGAGTGCTTCTCGAACATCTTGTGTCTAGCTTTTCACCTGCTTTCAAGGACACAAACAAGAAAACAAGCGTATATGCAATACTAAGAATTAGGGTTAGTCAAATAGATAGATAGATCACCCTAGGGTTCGAGTTGCCGATCCCCGGCAACGGCGCCAGAAAAAGGAGCTTGTTGACGGTGCAAAATCGTGCTCAAGTTCACCGCAAGCCTACGGGTGACTTGGTGCATTTTTCACCAAGGAGGGTCCTCCCTAGATTTGTCAATCCAAGGATCGGAAGCAAACCACTAAGGTTCTCTATCTAACCTACCGGTCTAACCCTATGTGAAGTGTTGATTGCATAAAGGTTAATCATACATGGAAGGATGTATGGATCACATCCACCTAGCCTTAAAGGTAAGCAAACCAAAGGTAACCCTAGCCTATTGTCTTCTTGTTGCCGCCCCAGCCACGATGACAAACCAATCTATTCCTATACTATGATAAGGAGTACACTCGATATGGAGTAACCCGATATGGAGTGGTCCGATACACGTTCATTCGCCGCTTTCTCCTCCACCGTACTGTCACTACGCAAGGATATTCATCACCGAACGACAACCTCGGTCCGTGCACTACAACGATGTATCCGCAAGAGATAGACTAACCACCACGATTAGACCTATTCCTACTAAAAACATATGCTAACTACACATATGGATAAAACACTCATCGATGTAGATCAAAGTAAAGAAAAGACATGATTTATATCACCATCAAATGTAGAATGTACAATTGCCTTGATGGAATCAAGGCATGGGCTCCGGAACTCCACCATGGCTTCACCACATAGGGCCAACCATGGCGGCTAGGGCATGGTCTAGGCCATCTCCTAGGCAACTCGAGGACTTGCGGCGGCCGTCGGCTTCCTCCCGGTGCTTCTCCTTCGTGTCGGCGGCTCTCTGATGAATGGATGGATGGATGTGGCGGCCGGCGGAGGCAGAGGCAATATATAGAGGAGCACGTAGGTCAAAGGGGGGCGCGAACCGGGATGAACAGGCCAGGCCGGCCGGCCTGGGCCGATCGGCCCAGGCCCGTTTCAGCCTAGTTCGGCCCCATCTCGCTCCCCGATGCTTCTCGGTCAATTGTTGACTTGCTCCCTTCTGCATGTGGGCCCTTGACGACGTCTTCTCCACGGTTTAGATAGTACTCCTTGTCGCGCAAGCTTCAACATCTTCTGTTCAGGTCCCTGGAGTTTTACGGCTCATGCTTCGGTCCCTGGGCCATTTGGAGTCATGTTCATCATGTGTCTTGATTTGTGCCGGGCTTTATTATCTTCTCTTGAAGTGCTTGATGAACTTATCCTGAAAGTCTCCTCTTTAACGTTATTTTCCTACGTAAACAATAAACTCCAAAATCGACATGCAAGAGTGAACTTGATACCTCCGGGGGGTTAGTACCATTAGTTAGTGTATCAAATACGTGCAAATTTTGACAGTAAACTCATAGCTAGGTGTACCAAAATCGACTGTCAACAGGCGCGGACGTTTCGGGCGACGCAGGGTCGCAGAAGAGGGCGAGGAAGGCCCCGCCTAAGCCCGTCAAGCCTGGACTAAGGTCCGCGAGCAAGTAAGTCATGGAGCCTATGCCTGATTTTGCTTTTAGCATTAGATTCTCTGCTGTTCTACTGATGAAGGTCGTTGTTTGTACACAGGGTGACCCCGGCGACGTCGGGGAGTGCCAAGAATGCCTCGGGTCAGGAGGCGTTCGGGCGCAAAGGGAAGGAGGTGTCGGTGGAGCAGTCGCTGGCGGCCTCAACTGCGGACGTCTCGAGCCAGGCCCCTGGGGCCCGGGGAACGGCGGCGTCGGAGGCAGAGAGGGGCGGCGCCAGCGGTGCTCCGCCCGTTGGAGGTCACCAGGATGACCTGTGCATGTCCGCCATGCCGCCGACGCTAGACCAGCAAACTGCGGAGGTAGGCAGCCCCAGCCTTGAGGGGGACAACGACAGGTGCTTGTACGTCGGGACCCCTTGGGAGAACGACATCATCACCGATCGCCGCGACGTCGACGACTTCAAGGAAGTGTCGCGTACAATCGCGCGGACGCTCTCGGTAATAGCTTGGACCTGCTGTTGTGATTTCTTTGACGTCTGCTCTTGACATTTCTCGAGGCCTTGATGCGAGGTGCATCTTCTTCTTTTTTTGTCGCTTGTAGAGCGGGCGCTGGCCCTGGCAACCTTGGTGAGGGAGGCCGCCAATACCCACGCAGAGGCGGCCGCAGCTCAAGAGGCTTTGCTGCAAGCCAAGGTCGAAGCCGCGCAGGAGGTCAAGAGCGTGAAGGAGTCCCTGGCCCGTCAGGCAGAGAAGGAGGTGAACTCCTTAAAGAAGAAGCTGGAGGCTGCCCAGTAGAAGGCGAAGGATGCCGCGGACGACCTCCAGGCCGTGGTTGATGGTACGTTGTTTGGTCGCTGGGTGTCATCTTCGTGTCTCTTTAAGTCTTTTCTTGATTTCGACCTTTGATGCGTTCAGGCGCCAAGGAGATGGAGGATGCCCTGAAGAAGGAGCTCGCGGAGACCAAGGATCAGGTGAAGGTCCTCAAGGAGAGGACCACAAAGGTCCAGGAAGGTGAGCGACCTCTTCTCCCTAAGGTCTTTGTCGTTGTTGCACCGAGGATGTAAGTGGACCTTCTCTCGTGTACGCAGGTCTGGAGAAGCAGCTCACCGACCTCAGGGAGGCTGCCCAATACTTGATGGACCTCTATGTCCCTCAAGAAGAGGGGGCGGAGCTGAAGGAGCTGCTTAACCGCCTGGATGAGGCTGAAGGTTGGATGCAGACCTTGCTGCTGGACACCAGCAAGCTCGCTGCGGCCGCGGCATTGGCGACGGTGAAGTTCCGCGAGCCGTCGTTCGACCTGCAGAAGGTCGCGGAGGACGTCGATCTGTACGAGCTGGTGAACCGCGAGGACATCCAGGCTGCCGTGGAGGAGGTCATCAAGAAGTTTGACCTCTGAAAGTGAGAGTTTAAGCTGTATCAGAGTGTAGATGCAAGTTTAGGCCTAGGGCCTATTAATGTGAAAAGTACTTTTGTAGTAATAAAAACATGCAAGTTTAAATAAAGTGCACATCCCACTTGAATAGCGAAAACTCTCGTTGTGCAAGCTCAAGAGTAATGAGATTGCGAAGTGCACCCTCTGCTAACCCAACTCAGTGGAGGAACGGCTTACCGACTGCACAACTCAGCGTGGAGGCTTAGGTACAGCCGACGCGCGGAGGGGGGGGGGTCTTGGACCCTAGGTCTCACAACCACGTGACTTAGGAACATGCACAAAGAGAGTAAGGGCTACACATGGGGGCAACACTCAAAGACATAAAAAACATAAGAAACCCCTTCAGGTCGCGAGACCCTTAGGTTGGTGAAGCCAAGCCCCCGAGCGTCTCGATCCTGACTTAAACCAAGCCCCCGAGCGTTTCAGGGGGGGAAGGGTAAACAGAACATAAAGTAAAAGGGAGACCTAGAGGTAGGTCGACAGAAGGGCTGCCGAAGGGAATCTCATCTTTATTGTCTGGAAATTACAAAGGGGGAGAGTACATAGCTTTTATTTTGATATAGATCTTCTAAGGGTAGAAGCGACGCAGGTGCTCGATGTTCCAGACATTCGGGACGCCCTGTCCATCGGCCCACTAGAGGCGATAGGTCGCCGGTCCAATGACCTCCTTCACGATGAAAGGGCCTTCCCAAGGTGCGGAGAGCTTGTGCATGCTCTTGGTGTCTTGGATGCGTCGCAGGACTAGGTCGCCGACGTTGAAGGAACGTTCCCGCATGTTGCGATCGTGGTAGCGACGTATCTGCTGCTCATGGCGGGTGTGCCGCATCAACGTGGCTACGCGATGTTCTTCGATGCTGTCGAGGTCGACCTTGCGTGTCTCTTCGGCTGCACCCTCTTCGTAATGCTGGATGCAGGGGGCGCCGAAGGCGAGGTCGGTCGGGAGGATGGCTTCCGATCCGTAGACCAGGAAGAACGGAGAATATCCTGTAGCTGAGCTGACCTGAGTCCGGAGACCCCAGATCACGTGCAGGAGTTCCGCTAGCCATCTAGTGGCGTACGGGGAAGCATCGTCGAGGATACGATCCTTGATGCCCTGGAGGAGCATACCGTTAGCGCGCTCGACCTGGCCGTTGCAGCGTGGGTGCGCTACCAAGGAGTAATAGACGTCGATGAGATTATCTTGGCAGAAGTCCCAAAAGTCGGCTCCTGTGAAGGCCGAGCCT
The DNA here is from genome assembly GCA_036936925.1 of Cenchrus fungigraminus. Taxonomy (NCBI): domain Eukaryota; kingdom Viridiplantae; phylum Streptophyta; class Magnoliopsida; order Poales; family Poaceae; genus Cenchrus; species Cenchrus fungigraminus. The sequence goes on along the minus strand of CM072768.1, from coordinate 73,374,071 downwards.
AGGTCGGTGATGATCCTGTTGGGGACTCCGAAGCGGTGGGTGATATCCTCGATGAACTTCGCCGCCTCCTTCGACGTGACGCAGGCGACGGCTCGGACCTCGATCCACTTGGTGAATTTGTCCACTGCTACGAGGATATGCTTGTAGCCGCTAGGGGCGGTTCTGAAGGGTCCTACCGAGTCCAGGCCCCATATAGCGAAAGGCCTTGATGGAGGAATCGTCCTTAGGGCCTGAGCTGGGACGTGCTGCTGCTTGGCGAAGAACTGGCATCCTTTGCATCGCCGGACTAGGTCCTGCGCGTCAGCCATGGCGGTAGGCCAGTAGAATCCCGACCTAAATGCCTTTCCCACCAGGTTAGCGAAAGCCGCGTGGTTGCCGCATTCACCACCGTGGATCTCTTGCAAGAGCCTGAGGCCCTCAGACCTTAGGATGCACTTCATCAGCACGTCGTTGGAAGCGGACCTCCGATAAATTTCTGTACTGATGACGACGTAGTTGGCGCTGCGCCTCGTGACCTTCTCACACTCGGCCTTGTCTTCAGGGACCCGGTGCTCTAGGATGTAGGCGATGATGTCGAGGCACCAATTATCTTCGGCCTCGGTCATGAGGACGTCGCGGCTGCCTTGCGGGGGCACATCGCCGAGCACTGGGTCTGGGTCGCTTAGGAGCTTGATGGAAGGCTTGCGCAGGTTTTGAACGAACACACCGGCTGGGACCAGCGCACGCTTGGAGCCCAGCTTGGAGAGGACGTCTGCCGCCATGTTGTTGTCACGGCAGACGTGATGAAACTCTAGGCCCTCGAAGTGAGCTTTGAGATTGCGGACCTCGGCGCAGTAGGCGTCCATCGTGTCCTTCTTGATGTCGCACATTTTGTTGACTTGATCGATGATGACCTTGGAGTCGCCGTAGGCTATGAGCCGCTTAATCCCCAGGGAGACAGCAATGCGCAGCCCATGAATCAGGGCTTCGTACTCAGCACCATTGTTGGACGCCTTGTATTGGATCTGCAAGACATACTTCAGGTGATCGCCTTGGGGGGAGATGAAGAGTACGCCTGCTCCCGCTCCTTCGAGGTTCAGGGAACCGTCGAAGTACATCTTCCAGTGCTCCGGTTTTTCTGTCGGTGGAGGTTGCTGGGTCTCTGTCCACTCAGAAATGAAATCTGCGATGATCTGCGACTTGATGGCTTGTCGTGGACAGAACTCGAGGTCGAACTCGCCTAGTTCGATCGACCACTTGACGATGCGCCCAGTGGTGTCGCGGCTACGCAGGATCTCTCCCAGGGGGAAGCTTGAGACGACCTTGATCTTGTGCACCTGGAAGTAGTGCCGGAGCTTGCGCGAAATGACGAGAAGGGCGTATAGCATCTTCTGGGGTTGCGAGTATCTGATCTTGCTATCGGAGAGGACCTCGCTGACGTAGTAGACAGGTCGCTGGATGGGGTAGGGTTGGCCTTCCTCAGGTCGCTCTGCCACCAGGACCGCGCTGACCACCTGGGTGGATGCGGAGATGTAGAGCAACAAGGTCTCTTTTGGCGCTGGGGGCACCATGACCGGGGTCGTTGTGAGGAAGGTCTTCAGCTCTTCCAGGGCCTGATCGGCCTCGTCCATCCATACGAACTTGTCGGACTTTTTAAGGAGCTTGAAGAAGGGCAGACCTTTCTCTCCCAGCTTGCTGATGAAGCGACCTAGAGCCGCCATCATGCCTGTGAGCTTCATGACGTCCTTCTTGTCGGTAGGCTTCTTCATCCTGCGGATGGCATCGACCTTGGTGGGGTTCGCCTCGATGCCCCGGTGGCTGACCATGAAGCCTAAGAGCTTGCCGGATGGCACGCCGAAGACAGACTTCTCCGGGTTGAGCTTCCAGCGGTAGCATCGAAGGTTGGCAAAGGTCTGGGCAAGGTCGACGATGAGGTTGTCCTCCACTGTGGTCTTGACAACTACGTCGTCGACGTAGGCTTCAACGTTGTCGCCGATCTGAGACTCCAAGCACTTCTGGATTGCCTTCTGGTAGGTCGCTCCAGCATTCTTGAGGCCAAACGTCATGGCCGTGTAGCAGTAGATGCCGTGCGGCGTTATGAATGCCGTTTTGTCTTGGTCAGAGACCTTCAGGGCTATTTGGTGATACCTTGAGTAGCAGTCAAGGAAGCATAGCAGGACGCTTCCGGCTGTGGAGTCTACGACCTGGTCGATGCGCGGAAGAGGGAAGGGGTCTTTAGGGTAGTGCCTATTGAGATCGGTGTAGTCAATACACATTCTCCATTGACCGGTTTTCTTGGGCACAAGCACTGGGTTGGCGAGCCAAACTGGGTTTTTACATTCACGAATGAATCCGACAGCTAGGAGCTTTATTATCTCTACCCTAATGACCTCCTTGTGATCCTTCGCAAAGCGGCGCAACTTCTGCTTGACAGGCTTGGCCGTCTTGCTTACATCCAAGGAGTGCTCAGCTAGCTCCCTGGGAACACCCGACATATCCGATGGGGTCCATGCGAATATGTCCGCGTTGTCCCGGAGGAAACTGGTGAGCGCGAGTTTCTATTTCTCCCCGAGGTTGTCACCGATGACCACCGTCTTCTCTGGGTCGGGGAGGCCGAGGCGGACCCTCTTCATTGACGGCGTGGCGTCCAGGGCAGTGTCGGTGCGCTTCTGCTCTGGGATGGTCAGGTCGCCCGGAGCGACCTTCACGGCCTCGGTGACCAGGATGGCCGAGGCGTCGACGCAGGCGTTCGTCATGGTGATGTCGAGGGCCTCATTGTCGCACTTGAAGGAGACTATGAGGTCGCCGTAGATGGAGAGGACCCCGTTTGGAGCTGGCATCTTCAACACCAGGTAGGTGTAGTGCGGGATGGCCATGAACCTGGCCTGCATGGGGCGACCTAGGATGGCATGGTAGGAGGATTTGAAGTCGGCGACCTCGAAGTTGAGGTACTCCGTGCGGAAGTTGTCCTCCGTGCTGAAGGTGACAGGGAGGGAGACCCGACCCACGGGGTAGGCCGCCTTGTCGAGGACGATGCCAAAGAAGGGCTCGTCGCATGCCGTCAGCTTCTTGAAGTCGAAGTCCATCTTCTTCAAGGTCTCGACGAAGATGATGTTGAGCCCGCTCCCCCCATCGATGAGGGTCTGGGGAAGTAGGGCTCCATCCACCGTAGGTTCGACGACAAGTGGGTAGGACCCAGGGTCTGGGATATGGACCCAGTGATCAGCTCTAGAGAACGTGATCGGTTGCTCAGACCAATGCAGAGGCTGCGCCGGTTGGGTGTGGATGAGGTGGATCTCGTGCTTGTCCTTGCGGTAGCGCCTCCTGCTTACGTGAGACTTGAGGCCTTCGACGATCATGTTGATCGATCGCTTGGCCTGCTGGAAGGGGCCGTTGGGGTTGCCCGTCTTCGGTGGAGGAGGCAGGTCGCGCTCGTTGCGGCGATCCTTTGGCTGCTGCTCGTCGCGGTGTCGCTCATCGCGGTGGTTGTCGTCGCCGCGGCCGCATCGGTCGTCACGACGGTTGTTGTTGTAGCGATGTGAAGATGAACGATCGCCGTCGCCTCTAGGTCGTTTGGGGTCTTCAGGGGTACGGAAGGCCCTCTTGAACTGCGAGCACTCGCGGACGGTGTGGGTGGCCCCCTCGTGGAATCCGCAGGGGCTGTCGAGCGCTGCGTTGAATTCGTCGACGTTGAACGTCGAAGGTTGACGTGCCTCCGCCACAAGCACCTCTGAAGGTCGCTTACGCAGCTTAGAGCTCGAGTCTCCAGCAGCTCCGGAAGTGCCCGCGTCACGCTTGGTGTCGTAGTCAAACTGATTGACCAATGCCTTGTCGGTGTCGATGAGCTTGTTGATGACCTCCATGAGGGCTGCGACGGTGGTGGCCCCTGACTCGTGGATCTTCTCAAAGATCTTGCGACCCCTGACGCCCTTCTTGTAGCTGTCAACGACCTGGTCGTCTCTGACACCGACACAAGTGTTGCGGTTCTCGAAGAACCGGTTGGTGTAGTCGCAGAGCCGCTAATTGGGCTTCATGGTGACCCTCCCAAGGTTGAAGGCGTTTCCAGGGTGATTGTTGGTCGCCTGGAAGTTGGACGTGAAGGCCTGGGACAGGTCGGCCCAATAAGTGATGCTGCCAGCCGGGAGGTTGTTGAGCCAGAGCGACGGCGCGTCACCCATCACCAGCGGGAAGTATGCCGCCATATGGTCGAAGTTGCCGCCGGCCGCCTTAACGGCGACGTAGTAGGTCGACAACCAGATGTTGGGGTCGGATCAACCGTCGTAGTTCTGGATGTTAGGCTTGAAGTTGTCGGGGTAGGCCACTGACCTGAGATGAGGAGCCAACACAGGGAAGGCGGTGATGGCTATGTCGTCAGCGCCATCTCCGGCTTGAGCACCGCCTCTGCTCTGCATAGGGGTGACGATCTGGGACCGGGGTTGGCGATCTGGATTCTGGGCACCACCCTCCGGATGGCTGTAATCCGCGTCGTACTGGGCATGACGCCTATTTTCGACGTCGTGGTGATCACGCTCCTCCCGTTCCATGATGCGGTGGACGGCGCCGGGGGGACCGTACTCGCGGTCGTAGTCCGCACGATGCCGTAGCTCCCGCTCTTCGCGCTCGCGGTGGCAGTGGTCGATGTAGCCACGGACGTCGCGGGCACGCCTGTTCTTGTCGAGGTTTGCACAGAGGTCACCGTCCTTGGCGCCGTTCACCCGAGGCTGATCGGGGTTATTTTGATCGACCTCCTCCTGGATGGAGGGGAGGTTGCTGCGCGCAGGTCGATTAGATCGACTGCGCGAATGTCGGCTCGACGAAGATGCGACAGACTTGGCTGCCGCGCTTTTCTCCTCCACCAGTGCCGTGGTGACCCGAAGGTAGGCCATGGCTGCTTCGGGCTCGGGTGTAGGGTTGGCTTGCTAGAGGCGCGTCATGGCAGCACCCAGGTTGGCCTGGGGGCTATTGAACGTCGGTAGTCCCGCTTCCTCTAACTCGAGACGAAGGTCTCGAGCGCAGGGAGGTACCGCACGACGTTGCTCTTCCGCATGTCGCTGGGCGTGGTCGGCGTTGCCCTGGATCCTCCGCGCCTCCTCGGAATCTGTCGCACCGCGACGTGGTGGTTCATTCTCAGAAACCACCAAGACCCGGCGGAAGATAGGACCTGAGTCGTTGGGGGAGACGTGGACTCGGACCTTCTGGAACTCGCCGCCATCCGGTGACGCGGGAGTTCGCGTGGTACGGGCGGGCCACTCCTGGTCGATCTTCTTGCACAAGCAGCAGCCGCGGAGGGTATGCCGTGCGCCCTTATGGTAGGTGCATGGTACGTCGAGCGGGTCGCGGCGTGCGCGGGGCTCAGGCTTAAGGTCGCCAACGGGCCGCTGCCCCCCAGATTGGATCTGAGAAGGCTTGATCACCTGGCGAGCGTAGGCGTCGCCTGATGGTCGCAGACCGAAGGGGAAGGTCCCATGGCGCGGTGCCATCTGCGTTGAGCGTTGGGCTCTCTCGCAAATCTGGAGGGTGTCCTCCATCATGCTGATGATGCGCTCCATTCCCTGAACAATGTCATAGGGTTTGGGCGGGTGGGTCTCCGATGCTAGATTGGAACCGGGGGTGGCAACGGGTGCCGTCGCGATCTGCGCAGCGGCCACCAGAGAGGTCGTGGCCGCCAGAACGGTCGAGGTCGCCGTGAAGGAGCCAAAGCAGATCTCCACAGGATTGGCGAGGATGTCCGCCACGCTTGCTGGGAAGACAACACCAGATCGGGCCACCATGCTGCACAGCGAGTTCCCGATCTCCCCAACCTGGCGCGCCAACTGTCAGGGGGTGAGACCTGGACAGAACCACAAGGGGGGCCCCAAGCGGTTGTAGGTTGATTGGAGGGGATCTAGAACTAAGAGCGTAGGTGGTAGTTCGCGTGTGGAACTCGAAACACGGAAAGAATGGCGATGAACACGGGGGTTTAGACTGGTTCGGGCCTCCGGAGAGTGAAACCCTACGTCCAGTATGGGGTGGGATTATGCTTGGAAGGGAAGTCCCCTCGAGTGGAGCTCTAGGCCGCCTTATATGGTCAACAGGCTAGGGCTTCCATTCGAGGTCGGTGGACCCTCATCGGGGTCGGTTACAAATCAGGAAGGCCATCTGCCCTGATTACAGGGGGAATCTCGCGATCTGCGGACCTACTGGCGGCGCCAAGTCGCGATCTGGTAGCTCGCCTTGTGCTCCAAGTCCAGCGGGTCCTCCGGGATCTGGGTAAGGTCTTGTATACTAACCTTGCCCAAACAATGTAGTAGTAGCGCCCGTGCCTCATGACCCAAAATTATCAAAAAAACTGAAGTCCCTTGAGTCCTTGACGTTATAAAAACAAAAGCTTGCCTCATGACCCAAATAGAGGTACTTTTCAAGACATGATATATTTATGGCTTGTTTCCTATAGTTTGGTAGGTGTACATATGTATGACTGCGAGTGCCGAGTGGCATCTCGAGGTACTTTTTCAGAACATGATCTTTATATACAGTCTGACCTTGGCTGTTAGACAAAACCTTGCCCATTCTCATTGTGGCTGGTCCATCCATCCCCAGCACAATCTATTCCATGCCATGCATGATTCCACACTCAAGTGCCATCACTTGGGTGAAACTTGAGCTTGGAAGGCGTCTGGAATGGATGACACCAGCTTCCCCGTGCACCAAGTTCTCCTCTGTACGCATGATACAGCAAGTGACATTTAACATGTATGGTATGAGATAACGATCATGGGGGTTGTCGGGTTGATATTGGCAGCAGGCAATATGTCCTAGTCATAGATACACACATATATGCATTTGCAATTCCTGTGTTCGAATGAGGCAAGACAGGAAGTGCAAGCGCATGTAAATATTTTCTGCTGTAACTGCCACTTTTTTTTAAGATGTACAAAGCACGTTTTTCATTAAAAGAAGAGAGAACAAAGTTTGGGTTTGAAGGTTTACAAGAGCAAGCCAAAACCGAAAGAAACATAGACATGCAAAGCTAAAACAGAAATTACAACGACCTCAAAGGCCGCACGCCAAGAAGGTGGGCAAAAGGAAGGAAGCCCGCACGCGCCCGGGGTCTTGGGCTCCTCCAAGATTGTCGGGGCAAGCGCCACCAGCATGGGCACCTCTCTGTAATTGCCACATGAGTGAGCAGAAGTGTACTGAAACAATCAAACAAGTTTCTGGAAGGTGGTGTGATACTGTCAGGGGGTGAGACCTGGACAGATCCGCAAGAGGGGACCCAAGCGGTTGTAGGTTGATTGGAGGGGATCAAGAACTAAAAGCGTAGGTGGTAGTTTGCGTGTGGAACTCGGAACACGGGAAGAATGGAGATGAACACAGGGGTTTAGACTGGTTCGGGCCTCCGGAGAGTGAAACCCTACGTCCAGTATGGGGTGGAATTATACGTGGAAGGGAAGTCCCCTCAAATGGAGCTCTAGGCCGCCTTATATGGTCAACAGGCTAGGGCTTCCATCCGAGGTCGGTGGACCCTCGTCGGGGTCGGTTACAAATCAGGAAAGCCATCTGCCTTGATTACAGGGGGAATCCTGCGATCTGCGGACCTACTGGCGGCGCCAAGCCGCGATCTGGTAGCTCGCCTTGTGCTCCAAGTCCAGCGGGTCCTCCGGGATCTGGGCAAGGTCTTCCGGAGTCTTCCAAGGTCGCCGGGGTTGTAGATAAGATCTTCGGGCCCACTTGCAGGTCGGCGGGGCTTCTAGCAGGTTGGGTCCACTTGACAGGGACCTCTGGGACCCTGGTCGGTGGGGACCTCTGAGTAACCATGTCTCTCAATGATAGTGGCAGAGTACTCGGACCTTAATGGAGTTGTCATTCGCTGCTGTAAGGAATCGATGCCCGTAGCCTAAGAGGGGGAGGGGGTGAATTAGGAAACTTAAAAACTTAACCTACGGCTTCCACTACTTTGCATGAAGTAAACTAGATTATCTCTATCTAGATGTGCAATCTAAGGTTGATCTAGTGTGAAACCCTCATCCCAAAATAAGTTTTGCAACCTATAGGCAATCGTAGCATGATACTACTATAGGAAAGTAAAGGCAAGAAAGGATTGCACGAGAGTAATGCGGAAACGTAAAGAGGGATGAGAGGAAGCAAACTCTTGACACGCGATTTATCCCGTGGTATCGGTAGGCACTAAGCCACCCCTAGTCCACGTTGTTGAAGCACTCCACACAACAGTATTGCTTCCCGATCACCAAGTCTCTCCTAAGAGCATCACTTGACTCACCACAAATGTTTGCCACTTAGGCACTCGCCAAGCTCCCTTGGTCATCTTGATGCCGCCTCCACTAAGGAGATTCTCCTCTTAGGAAGGGGGTCTCCACGTCCCCCGCACAAAGTGTCCTCGTCACTCCACACCAAGACGGAGGGTCGAAGACGATTGCCGGTGAGCCACTTAGGCCCCAAGGCTTCCAGCGCACCTTGTACAGCTTGATCTACTCAAGAATCACCTCACAAGGTAGGCACACCTTGCACTCACTCAGCTCTAAGCTAAGCCTAGCACTAAGCACACACACAAAGTATGCACAAGTCTTTGGATGGGTAATTTAACACTTAGATGGCTTGGATATGATCTTCTAAGTGTCTTGCACTCTTCTGCACTTCCACACAATCTAGCAACCTCAAATGGGTGAGTGGAGTGGGGTATAAATAGCCCAAGACGTCCAAAGAGCCGTTAGTTAAAAGCTGCAGAAAGCTATACTATCGGATGATTTGACGCTATGCTTTTCCCGGGCGTCGATTCATCCGGTGCTACTAGCTGTTACCCTCCATCGCACATGACTGTTGACACCAATCATCCGACGCTTCAACCGATGCACCGTCGGTTCATCCGGTGTTGAAGACTCTGCGACCAAAAACCTTTACTGTCTTGAATTTTGTAGCCGTCGGATGAACCGTTTTTTGTATCCTTTTGACCATCGGTTCATCCGGTGCTGAAGGGCTTGAGCCTCAGACCTCTCTGTCTTGCGCCAGGATCCATCGGATAGACTGACGACTCCTGCCAATGGACCGTCAGTTCATCCGGTGCCTCATGTCTTCGCTGCTTCACTTTTGGACTTCATCCGGTGCAACTAGCAGATGGACCGTCGGTTCATTGACATGTCCTTTACACGCAGTAAACGAATGGCTAGACGGCCGTGTTCGCTACAGTAAATGAGGAAATGCTAGTTTTGGACGTGACGGCTGCCACTGTGGTTCTCGTGGCGATGGACGTGCATGTGTCCATTCTGTTCTGACCACCGAGATACCTAGCGGGTACAACTCGGATGGGTGGTGCAGGGCTTGGTACGGCGGAGACTGCCTGAGAGAGACGAGTCTTTTCGGGGTTCCTTAGTGGAGAAGGAACTACCACTCGAACGAAGTGGGGCCCACCCGAGTAGAGCAGGATCTACTCGAACGGAACAGGATCCACCCGAGCGAGGTGGAGACTTGTCGAGCGATTCAAAACTAGTCAGGCGATGCGAAGCGTTCCGATCCTATCGAACGAAGCGGAGGTCCACTCGGCGAGAGCCATCCGAGCGAGCAGCCACTCACGCGAGGACCTCTTGGGCAAGCAGGCACTCGGACGAGCCGAGTACATGATGGTGTGTTTATTAGCTAGAAAAGCTAGTGGAGTGTGAACCCGTTGGTGCAGGCATGTAATAGACGGCCTGTGGCGGCTAGGATTTGTGCGCACAAGAGTTGTATGAGTATGCGTGTATGCATGTCCTTTGGGCACACGCAAAAGTCTTGGAGAGGCTTACAGCGTTGTTTGCACGCCAAGCGCACGTCCGTCTAAGCTCCGGCGCGTCCCACGCACCGCTCGGCCAGCTGCTTGCCCACGGCTTGGCCCTCCCTTGTTTTCTTCCCAAAAATTTCACCAACTACCTGTCACATCGATCTCTAAACACTAATTACGAGTATTAAATGTGAATTACTGACAAAACTCATTCCACAACCTCTACCTTAATTATTGAGACGAATCTAACAAGCCTAATTATGTCATGATTAGACAACGTTGTGCTACAGTAATCAATCTCTAATGACAGATTAGTTAGACTTAATGGATTCGTCTCGCAATTTCCGGTCCATTCGTGTAATTATTTTTGCAACTAGTTTACATTCAATACTCCTAATAGACCTTGAGAGAAGATCCAAAAGTTTCACCTCACGAACTAAACAGGGCCATATAGGGATCGGGGGTATCCGACCCTGTCATGGTTTGGGTAGAGCGAATCGATCCCTTGTACGGGTTCGTCCTCAGTGGACTTATCGGGGATTATTATTATTAACCTATTGTTATTGGGTATCCCTAATATGGGAACCTGTCATATTGGTTTGTGAACTCCTAGTGACAATTTGCTTGTGGTTGTTCTGCGTTCATTAATAGTAATGTGACATGTGTGATGGGAGATATTTATTTGTATTAGGGGTATGAAAATATTATCTATACTGTCAATTACCAAATTGATTAGCATGTAATATGAAATTGACTTATATTTTAATTAAGCGCTACTTGGACTGCATAACAGGGCAAAAAATTATGTGGGCTTGCCCTCTAGGCCCATTATTTTGTTTTCTTATGAATTAAAAAATGATCCAAAAAGAACTGGACCCAAATAGAAAATGACTTCAGCAATTATTGGGCTCGGTCCAACATTAATAGGGACTAAAACAATCTCTGAAGTAAATGAATATTGGACTCGCATAATACAATTTAATGACGACATCAATTATTGGGCTCAGTCCGACTAGAATAAAGCTATGACGACCACAATTATTAGGCTCGGTCCAACCAAAATAAAGTCTAAAACAATCTATGACGACCACAACTATTGAGCTCAACGCAACATTAAGTGGGCCTAATTCAGTACATGACCAAAAATTTTTTTGTGCTTGGCCTAACAAGAACTAGACCTAATTCACTTAATGTCAAACACTTCGTCACAAACCGCTGTGCCACATCAGATTTTGGTTCGAGGTGGCATGCAGTTTATGACAACAGGTGCTACAAATTTGTACACGTTCTTATATTTGTGACGCAGGGAAGTAAGGGGTCGTCACTAATCACGGTTTATTACACTTAATTAATGATGAAGAGTTTTCGTAACAACCAGCGTCATAAATTACAGTTTATGACGAGAAACATCTTTTTTTTTCCGTCACTAATCGGTGTTTTTATTGTAGTGTGTGCTTTCTCTCTTTTTATAAGATAAAACACCTCCATTTAAATATTCAACGACACTCGTGGAATTTGTTAGTAATAACTCCTACCACAAATGTGATGCTCATCTTTAATCTATTTATTCATGAGTTGGTGGACTAAAATCTGTACTTAACAACCATCAATAACACCTCCACACTTGGGTTTTTTGCTCGCGTGTTACATAACTTTCAGGAGGTAAGAGAGAATACGAGATTTTCAAAACTATATTTTGTACTTGTGAATTTTGAAGTGTCTATCATGCCATCAGAACCAGATCTATAATTTTAAGAGCCTACGAGCGAACTATATCTTATAGGGCCTTTGGCTGCTTTTTTTTAATATGATGAGAAAAAATAATAACACTAATGATATATTTAATTCTTTAAAGAACACTAACAATAGTAAAAGCTAGATCGACAAAACAAAAATAGTATGGCTACGTCAAATCATATACAACTATATAGCCATATAGGAGCAACTCACTAAGGGTCATACCTCTATTTCTCTCAACATGTAAGCATTTGACATCATAACCCACCATACACCATGTCACCATCCGCTATACGGCATGTCATCATCCACCGGACCACTATTTATATTTTCAACCGATTTTCTGTGACTAATATCATGTATTTGTGAGTAGCACACCACAAAATTTCTGTAGTTGAAATACATGTATGATCAATCATTTTATAATGGTTTACTCTTAACAAAATAACATACTTTCATTATAATATTGTTTACAAACAAATGTTGCTATGTAATCACTTTTGTCTTTCTACTTTCACATTTCATCTTAAAATTTTATTTATAAAATTCCGGCAGCAACACACGGAGTATTACCTAGTAATAACTAAAGCCACATGACCCATTGACAATGATGCTTCACTCCTTCAGGAAAAAAATCCGTCAGGTATTTTCTGATGCAAAATCATTAAGAATATTATCAAAATTGATGTTTCTTCTTTTTCTTTTATGAGCACCTGACATGGCACTCGGGTGCGACGTCCCCTAGAACACACGAGTAGTTCGTGCATAAACACTCCCGGAGGCTTTGCTTTGGTGCTCCAGTTCGTATGGATTCAAAAGCATACACATAACACTTCAGTATAAATTGCCCAGCACCAGCAGCAGCTAGAGACCACACCAAGCAAGCAAGCAAGCAAGCAACCATGGCCACCACCACCACCCCGCTGCTCCTCTCTAACCTCCTCCGCGGCGGCGTGCCGCAGCAGTGGCAGATGGGCCTCCTAGCCCTCATGCCTGTCCTGCTGGTGTCGTCCTACCTCGTCCTCACCAGCAGGAGCAGGAGCGCAAAGGACGGCGGGGTGCCGCGGCTGCCGCCGGGCCCCGTGCAACTGCCTGTCCTGGGCAACCTGCACCTGCTGGGCCCGCTGCCGCACCAGAACCTCCGCGAGCTGGCGCAGCGCCACGGCCCCGTGATGCTGTTGCGCCTGGGCACGGTGTCAACGGTGGTGGTGTCCAGCGCGGAGGCAGCGCGGGAGATGCTCAAGGTGCACGACGTCGAGTGCTGCAGCCGACCCGCCTCCGTGGGACCCAAGCGCCTCTCCTACGGCTTCAAGGACGTCGCCTTCGCGCCCTACGGCGCGTACTGGCGCGAGATGCGCCGCCTCGTCATCGTGGAGTTCCTGAGCACGCGCCGCGTCAAGGCCGCGTGGAGCGCGCGCGAGCAGCAGGTGGACAAGCTCGTCGCCAACCTCACCCGCGCGGCTGGGGAGCCGGTGGCGCTGGACGAGCACACCTTGGGCCTCTCCGACGGCATCATCGGCACCGTAGCGCTCGGGAGCATCTACGGCACCGAGTGGTTCGCGCACAGGGAGCGGCGGTTCCTGCACGTGCTGAGAGAGGGCGTGGACATGGTGGCCACCTTCTCCGCTGAGGACTTCTTTCCCAACGCCATCGGTCGCCTCGTGGACCGCCTCACGGGCCTCGCTGCGCGCCGTGAGCGCATCTTCAGGGACCTCGACGACTTCTGTGAGATGGTGATCGACCAGCACACGGACCCGGCGCGCCCCAAGCCCGACAACGGCGGCGACCTCGTCGACGCCCTCATCGACCTGTGCGACGAGGAGAAGGAGCAGCGCGGCACGTTCCGCTTCACAAGGGAGCACGTCAAGGCCGTCCTCATCAACACCTTCCTCGCCGGCATCGACGGAGTGGCGGTGACGCTGCTGTGGGCGATGTCGGAGATGATGCGCAAGCCGCATGTGCTGAGGAAGGCGCAGGACGAGGTGAGGGTGGAGGTGGGCGCGGGTGGCAAGCCGCGCGTGGAGCCCGACGACATGGCCAGGCTCCCGTACCTCAAGATGGTGGTCAAGGAGACTCTGCGGCTGCACCCGCCGGTGACGCTGAACGCTCGGGAGACGATACGGGACGTCAGGGTGTGCGGGTACGACGTGCCGGCCAAGACGCGGGTGTTGGTCAACTTGTGGGCCATCGGTAGGGACCCGGCGAGCTGGTCGGACGCCGAGGCGTTCCACCCGGAGCGCTTCGATGGCAGCGACATCGACTACAGCGGCGCTCACTTCGAGCTGCTGGCGTTTGGTGCTGGCCGACGCATCTGCCCCGGGCTCGCCATGGCCGAATCCAACATAACCTTCGCCCTGGCCAACCTGCTCTACTGCTTCGATTGGGCGCTGCTGGAGGGGATGAAGCCGGAGGACGTGAGCATGGAGGAGGCCGGGCGGCTCATTTTGAAGCCCAAGAACCCGCTGCTGCTGGTGCCCACCAGACGCCTGTAAGAAACCTTCGCACGCCATGGCCCTTCCCGCCAGGTCTTCTGCACTTCCTGAAGGCGGCATCCATTGATTACGCGAACATTGGATGTCATAGACATGGTTGGTTTTATTTTTATTTTATTTTATTTATTTTATTTTTTTTAGGAACTGCGTCTTCATTCAAATACTGTTGATATTACAGTCATCTTGCAACACCGGCAAGAGGAAACTAGGCGGGTCATTTGCCCATAGCCCCATACATCACACGTACTAGTACTTGTAAAAAGAGTACACACATGTTTGTCCCTTGAAAAAGAGAATAAATATGGTTTCAGTTCAGACTTCTGAGATGAATAGTGAAATCGGGGCAAAAAGTACTGTTTTCGTTTGTTGAAAAATAGCACACGCTCCTAGGCAAGTCAGCGATCCAATCGGGGAAACGAAAGACCCCTCCCGATTCCTCGCCCAAGAGCGATCCGCGAGCCTCGGTGCCTCGTTTGCGGAAAAGTGGAGGGTGTTTCTGCAAAATGGCCAACCGCGGCTCACCCAGTGAATATGTTGAATTATTTTGCATAGAAGCCCTCAATCTAAACTTTATTTCTACACAAAGAAGAGATGGTTTTGTTTTTTCAAACAACCCCGAGCCACTTTTACGAACATGCCTAACCGCCTAATAATCCCTACCCCTGCTCTCCCACGAATCCTAACCTCAATACCCTCCCCACGCCACCCCCTTTCCCCCTGCTTTCCTCCTCCCTGGCGTACCAGCCGCCACCCTCTCCCCACGCGCTGCCACTGTCGCTCGGGCCACCCTCCCTATTCGCCTCCATCGCCACGCAGAAGCGGATCTACCTGTTGATGCGAAAATAGGACGTCACCTCCGCGCGCGACACACGTGACTCCCCGGTCTATAGCGAGGCGTGCCAGCCAATCTGACCTGTTGATTGACAATGGAAAATATTAAGGATCGGCTAGAGAACCGATGGGCCTTTAGTGACACGTGTACCAGTCAATCGGCCGATACAGAAAAGCGGGATCGGCCGGCTCGAGAGTGACCGTGGCGCGAGAACGTGGATAAAAAGATCGTCTGGATCGGCCGATCGTGATGTCAGCACTCGAACATGTCTGAATCGGCTGTAGTGTTAGAAGCGGACAGGATCTAGATCGAGTGGAATAAATTGGTGATAAAAGCTAAAACTACAAGAATTGGTATGAAAACTTGCAAATCTAGCTAATATCGGTAAGGGGTGAATAGAGAACTAGACGAAACCTCAGCGATGCGCCCAGAGGTTGAAGCCTAGGATTATTCGGTAAAACGGTACTCACAAGCTTGCCGGAGATCGATTGATGCAGCCCGACGAACTTGAAGGACGACGTTGAAGAAAAGAAAAACGCAATGGCGAAGTCGCCGAAACGTAGATCTTTTAAAGTAGATGCTGTAAATTGTAAAGGGTTTGCCCGGAGGCGGTTTGTTTGATATTGGTGTGTACAACTTTTCCGACCACGCAGGGTCGGTATTTATGTCCTGAGGACAACCCGACTCCTAGCTGATTACAACACTGTTTACTTGTATCTAAAAAAACACTACTAAAAATAGAAAAGACTCATGCAAGAGTCCAACTCTCCTAAAACTGATTCTGACCCGTTGCCAATCATGGATTGACCCGCCTCCGTCATGTCTTGCCCTTGGCGTATCTTCTTGATTTGTCGCCTTCTCCTTTCCATCGGCCGATTCTCGGTTGACCATCGACCGACCGTTTTGACGCACCAGTCCATCGATAGACAGGATTAGGCCCTCTTGACTGTCAGCGAGTTCTGTTTGACCACCGTGTTTTCCCTTCAATCGGCCGATTGCATTGCTTCCTCATCGACTGCTCCTTTTTATCCCTTTGACCTATTTTTTTCCAAAAAACGGTGTCAACACTACCCTCCCCGCGCTGTGTCGTGACCGGTCTAGACGCGTAGCCCGTGGCGCCCCCTGCATGACCCGTGGCGGACCTCTTGCCCGACACGCCCCCTCCCGCCCTCCTCACAGCGGGCGGAGCTCCCTGTCGCGTAGCGGGCTTCCGCTACAAGAAAATCGTTGAATAGTGATACAACCATATTTTAGCGTCATTAATTTATGACGTTCCTGGCTAATCTCGTCATAATATTTCACTTCCGAGCAAATTTGGTGACGAAAAAACTTTCGTCATAATGGTTGCTATTGTAGCCGAACGTTCCCTATTCCATGTTTGTTTTGTGACACCATAAGCTCCGTAATAGCGTCATAAACCAACTATGGTCCCACATGTAAGTATTATTTTAAAAATAGAGTGTTCCAAGTCGTCATAAAATTCAGTTGGGTCCCACATGTAAGCATTTTTCGAAAATAGAGTGTTCCAAGTCGTCATAAAATTTTCCAGGGCCCCACATGTAAGCATTTTCTCCAGGTCAGTGGAGGCTAGGTCACGAAATGTTGCAAAAATAATTTGCCATGGCATGGGTTCGAACCAGAGACCTGGAGGAACAAGACTGTGCTGTTTACCACTGCACCACTTCTTGATTGTGCGAGTTTTATGGAAAACTCAGCTAATAGTACATGCGAATTCTTTACTGTGACCAGGTTCCACATGTAAGTTTCAGTTGAGTCTATAATTAGGTATTGAATGGCTCGCGAGACACTTCACTCAGACTTAGCAAAGACTTTTGACTTCCGCTATGCAGATTTGCAATGGTTTGTGGTAGAAATGGCGGATCCTAGTGGCGAGGGGAAAATGGTTGCGCCGCCACCTCCCAGCAACAAGAGGATGAGATAGCATGACGAGGTCGGTCCTCTAGTTTGAGCCGCTATATTTTCCCCTATCTTACTAGGGTTGGGGATATCTAGATTTGGGGATCTGGAGGATTTATGAGCATATTTGGTAGATTCAGATTTCATTATCATACCTTTAGATTTGCACTTCGATTGGTGTTAGAAGTTGATAGGATATAGATAATTCATGTTAGATTCAGTTAGTTTTCAATTTGCATCATCTTACAGTAGGTTTTGTATTTTAGTAGCTTCTGGATGTGCTTCAAATCACCCGTTTTATGGATTTTTTCGAAGTGCAAAATTGATAGGATTGATAGGTCCTTATTGTCAGAGGTTTAGATCTGAATAGTCCCTAGGGGGGTTAACCCCGGTGGTTTATTTGTTCGGCGAGGTTGAATCTAGGGATAAGAACTCGAAGGTTGCGCACGAGCACACAGAACACAGAGAACACGATGAGTTTATACTGGTTCAGGCCTCCGGAGAGTAAAACCCTACGTCCAGTTGTTGGTGTAGATTGCTTGAGGATTGCGCGATTGTACAAGGGGTCACCCTGCCCGCCTTATATTGGCCAGCGGACAAGGTCGGTTCCCAGACTCCTGGTCGGTTACGACCAGGAGACCTATATCTAGTTAATTACAACACTTGCCATATCCGTCGATCTGCTTGGTCGGAATCCACCGCTGTCTTGTCTTGCACGCCAAGTCTTGAAGTCGTTCTGGATAAGGTCGCTTGGAGAATCTTCTGGAAGGTCTTCAGGAGGTCGTGTGGGCCGCCAACTAGGTCGGTTGGGCCCACTGACAGGTCGGCGGGTCTTCTGGTAGGCCGGACTCACTTGTCGTGGACGATCGTGAGCCTGGTCGGTGGGTACCCAGGGGTACCCATGTCTCACAAGCCCCCGAGCGATGTGTAGGCGCAGCGACCTTTGAAGGTCATGACGAAGTCATAGAGCTATCGATAGGTCGAATAGCATGCACGTCGGTCCAAAAGAAAAGAACAAATCAGCTTTGTAGCCGACCTGTTTATAGTTTTGCCGAACAAAGAGAGGTCGAGCGACGACCTATAGGAAGCAGGCTTCCAAATAGATCGAAACGACGATGAAAAATTCAGAGGGCATCAAGGATGCACTCATAGAGTAGTATCCGAGCATCGTGGCGGGCAGGATAGCCGGTATGATGATCCAAAAAAAAGAAAGAGAAGAAAAAGTAGGTCGAGTAACGACGTGATGAGAAACAGGTTTCCCAACAGGTCGGTATGACGAGGAAAACAAGAGGGCGTCAAAGACGCTCTCATAGAGTAGTCCCCGAGCATTGAAGCATACAGCATGACTGGTTTGATGCTCAAAAAAGAGAAGAAAACTTGGTCATGGTCTTGATCGAATGGAGTATAGAGACACCCAGATCTCCTAACATAACTGCAAGAAGTCTGGAAGAGCCGACCTCCAGAAGGCCTTGTAGGCGTGCCAACCTCAAAGAGGTCTCAAATCTATAATGTCCAGTATTCGAGGATACCCAGCAGGATCTTTGAAAGGCGCGTCGCATGAAGAAAGCGTCGATTATGTCGTAGTTGAAGTTGTGGTGTCCAGAATCGTCAATGATGAAGCCTTGAAAATATGTTATATTTGGACGAATGGAGTGTAGAGACACCCAGATATCCTGCACGGCTGCAAGGAGTCTGGCAGGGCCACTCGAGGCATGCTGACCTCAAGAAGGTCTCAAATCAAAAGCGCCCAAGCACCCGGGGATACTTGGCAGGACCATTAGGTGCGCACCCCACAGGGAGACCTTCATTCTCGACGTAAAATCATGGGTGTCTAGAGCAGACTGGCAGAGCTGTAAAAAGCACACCGACCTCAGGAAGGTCACGCATCCAGGGCGCCCAACTAGGTTGGTGGAGCCGTAGACATGCCGAGGTATTGCAAGACTGAGGTATCAAGGCACACCGACCTCAGGGAGGTCATTTTGGTGCCCAGACGACCAACATAGCTGCTAGCCATCCAGCGGAGCCAAGGCGCTAGAAACGACCTCAATGATAGGCACACCGACCATGGGGGCCTCGACGAAATTGTAATCGTGAAGCATCTGATCTCCAGGCGCCCAGATGGATCTGGTAGAGCAGCGAGGCACGCCTACCCCGGAAGGTCTTCAATCGAACCTACGATCATTCTGCTCAGGAAACAAAAATATAGGCTGATTGGAATAGGTCTGTTTACGTGCAGAGCCATAGCGGGTGCACCAGGACGCAGAGACTAGCGGGTGCAATTAATCGTCATCATCGTCCGTAGATGTAGTGAGGCACAGGGCCCTCTGACGCAGAGTCAGGCTTTTCCCTCTGTAGACTGCAGGGTCACGGGTCAACAGTGGTCGGAGATTCCCTTGCCACCCAGAAAACGACAAACTGCCCACTGATCGAGGGGTGTACTGTAGCCATGTGACACCGCAGCGGCCTCAGACATCATTGATGTACTAGTGACAAAGGCATCGCGAGACAGGAAAAGGACATCGCCTTTAATCATACACATGTTTACAGGACCTCTGGGCCACGTGGTAACAGTGTCTCCACTTCATCGGCCGCACAAGGCCAGGTTTCGGCTATAAATAGCAGCATGGAGCTGAAGGAGGCAAGCACCGAACATTGCTGAGCTATGAAGCCGCAGGGTAGTATTAAGGCCATGCCATGGGCATGTGTCCATCCACCAGATTGTAGGATGCAAAGTTTGTAGAGGCTTGGAGCTAGAAGAACTCTTGCGAAATATAGGTAGCACACCCACTCTTTGTATCGTGCCTCAGCGAGGAATTAAGGAGAGTTTGGAGGTGATGCTGTAGAGGCCCGCCGTGACGCTGCAGGTTCTTGGTAAGCATGAGATGCTCGTCGTGGGCTCCTAAGGCCCAAGGCGGAATTGGAGTGGAAGGTGCCCACCGGCCAGAGGTTTGCAACGGAGGATGACAAGGAGCACGTCGTCTTCGCCTCCTTCTTCGAGTGCGGGTTCAGTGTGCCCGCCGACGACTTCTTCAGAGGTCTTCTCTTCTACTACAAGCTGGAGCTGGTACACCTCGTTCCCAACTCCATTACTGTAGTTTCGTCGTTCATACATATGTGCGAGGCGTTCCTCGGGATACCACCGCACTTTGTGTTGTGGCGATACTTCTTCAACGTGAAGACCACAGGCAAGCACACCGAGTGTAGTAGGATCAGTGATGTTCTGCCTGAGATCAGGTCTCAAGGCAAAATGGATAGATATGGATCTCCCGAACAACACCACTGGGTGGAGGTCGGAGTGGTTCTACATTGCCGACCAGAAGCCGGCGCTCCCGAAGCGCACCGGGCACAAGCCTGAGAAGATACCGGAGTGGGACCTGCCGCTCACATCCCGTGAAATGGAAGATCTCAAGGACTTGCTCCCCCTCATTGCCGACCTCAAGAAGGAAGGTCTGACGGGAGGGTCTATAGCAATGTCATTTTGTCGTCGCATGATCCAGCCGATCAAGGACCGAGTGCATCCGGCGTATGAGTATTTGGGTCAATCGGACCCAACTCATGAGGTCAACCGCAAGGTCTCCCAGGAGGAGATGACGGCAAGGGTAACGCAGATGTACACGGGTCGCATTCGGAGCAGGAAGGGCCCAAAGGAGTATTCCCTATCCCGACCTGTTGATCCTGTAAGCCCTGGGACAATAAGGCCGTTTCGGTGTATTTTGCTGCCTTGTATAATTAGAGGAAGACCTCTTATGTCTTGTTGTTTGTTTTTGCAGGCTCAGGAGATGCAATTTTGGTGCCCCGCACCCTTACTGACCGGCCAAGAGCCACGTCGGAAGCTGAGGTCGGAAGCTGCTGGAAAATTATCAATCAGATTCATCGGTTGGAGCCGATGAAGACAGTGACCAAGAGGTCGGCCCCGATGCAGCGAACCGCCCTGAGGCAAGCAGTGCCACAAAGCTAGGGCGCAAGACGAGGGCGACGACGGCGAAGCAGTCAACTTCAAGAGCCACTGCCAAGGCCGAGGCAGCCAAGACTGCCAAGCTCGAGGCTGACAAGAAGAAGAGGAAGAGGTGGACGAGCCCTCCTCCGACGATCCCCACACCGACGATCCCCACCCCGGCGACCAAGGAGGTCGAGGAGGAGGAAGACGAAGCTACCAATGACCCGCCGGTCGTTGACGATCGTTTGGCGAGGAGGTCGTTGAGTCCCGCAGCCAAGAGGCAACGGGAGCTGGAGCAACAAGTGACGGAAGAGGACCTCCACTGTATGAGGGAGGCACAGCGGACTGCCGCTGGTGCGCAAGCCAAAAAGCCTGTGAAGATACGAGTTCGGCCCTTGAGGCCGAAGTTGCGTGCGTCGGTGACCGTGAGGTAAGGCCTCAATACTTATGTTTGTCCATTGCTAGCCATTGTTAGGTTTTTTACTATATCGACTAAATTACTGTAGGTCGGACGCCAGACCTGAAGGACCGAAACGGCGAACCAGAGAGGGGGGGGGGGGGGAGTGAATGGGAGCCGATAAAAATTCTTCCCGAAGGAGATGGACACTCCAACAAGATGAACAAGGCTTCCAAAACACGTCTCCGACTCAACTACCCATGTTGGCCAAGACCACGCAACCACTAGAGTGCTACTGGTCCTAGGAACCAACAACCACCTACACCGACTCGAGAACGCAGCGGAACTAGCAACTCGAGCACCACTGACCTGCACCGGTCAGACCGGTGAGCAGCACCGATCAGACCGGTCCCTGCTGGAGCTCCCCAACAGATCCTGAGAACTTCCACAGAAGGCTCCTACACCGGTCAGGCCGGTGTAGCACGTCGGTCAGACCGGTCTAAGCCAGGAAGCCCCAAAAACCCAAACCTGACCTTCCGAGCTCCAAAACGAACCAAACTCGAAACAGCAGCAACATGGGACAACAGGGAACTCACCAAGGCGTTCACCTGAGGCAAAACCCACAAGGCCTCTACACCGGTCAGACCGGTGAGCAGCACCGGTCAGACCGGTCAGGCTGGGACGCTCGGGATGAACAGCACCCGCGGGTCAACTCCCCCAAATCCAACTCTTGATCTCCCGAATCGCTCCACGGATTTGCGCAAGACTTTGGGGATAGTAGGAACACCTCATGGGCACTCCATAGCCAAGATTTGGTCCACCAAAACTCACCAAACTGAGAGGAATCGAAGAAATCCCACCAAGAACGCCTCTAACCCTAGAGCCAAGAAAACCCCAAAATCGAGCCCCTTTACTCACGGATTTGGGAGGGGAATCACAGGGAAAAGAACCACGAAGGGTTCAAGCATACATCCCCTACCAAATCCCAAAGAGAAAGGCCTCGAAATCGCTCCAAGAAAATCGCCAAGAAAGGGCTCCGAAAATCACCAAAGAGGAGAAATGGGAAAGACACATCCAAGCCTTGAGGAACCCCGCCTAATCATCTATACATACCAAAGAGGTTCATACAAGGTCTAGCTTGCCGCCCGATCATCCTTCCCTCTCACAAGATCTCACCATGAAGCTCTCAAGCTAGTCCTATGTAAATCCTAAGGAAAATAGGAAGGGAAAATAGGAAAACAAATGAGCTAGGGTTCCGAGAGATGGCTGCCATCCTCTCACCACATGGGTTTTATGGAGGCAAGCCGAAAGACTAAAATACCCTTACTAGCTAACTAGGGATACATGCCCCTCGAGGGTGAATTCGGAAATCTTTGTCATCGCTCCATCAGACGGATGCCCAGTGACCGCAAACTTGCTTAGCCTCGACGCAAGCCTTGCGATCCTGACGCGTGTCCTCCGCTTCGAAGATTCCGGACTGCGTCGTCGCACACCGGTCAGACCGGTGCTCCTCACCGGTCAGACTGGTACCCACCGGTCAGACCGGTCCGATGCTGCTGCACCTCCGTCTTCGGTCTTCGGTCTTGGCTTTGTGGATCAACCAAGGAACCCAGTGGTTTTCTGGTGAACCACCGGAAACCCCGCGAACTCGGTGTAGCCTCCGCCATTCACCACTCATGACTCGGCTCCCACGTAGTCCCGGCTCGACCTTGGTTTTGAGGCTCAACCAAGAAACCGTCCATGACTTCATCTTGCCGTTCTTGCCACCATGCGGCCCGCACTTGACCCCGCTGGCCACCGGGTCCCTCGAACCAAGCCTACTTATCTTCTCCACACCTGGAGGCCTCACCAGCAACGACCTTTCGCGCTTGTTCTTCACCTGCACCAACACCAGTCAAGCCGCAACATGCACCTGCAATACTTAGCCAAGAATCAGTCCACACCATGTTGTCAATCACTCATTACACCAGGAAGCGACCTACCACCGGTCCTCGAACCACACAGGCTCTCAATCTCCCCCTTGATGAGTGCATTGACAACACACACGTTTTGGTAACCAAAGAGAAAAGGAAAAGGAAAGAAACGACTAAAAGAAACTCCAACAAGTGATCGAAAGCCAAAGGAAAGGCAAAGAGCAAGATCACTTGAAGAAGACAAGTCTCGGACCCCTTAGGCAAGGGCAACAACTCGACACATCCGAGACAAAAACCATGCTCAAGCAAAGAGCACAAACCACCAATCCAAAGCTCGAAAACCACAAAGAGCTCCCCCTGCACACATGCAAGCAGAACCACTTCACAAACTAGAGCAGCTGCTTCAGCTTTGCTCTGACCGGTCAGACCGGTCAACCACACCAGTCTGACCGGTGGGTAAGATCGCCCAGCACCTGGAAGCTCACACCGGTCAGACCGGTGCATTCCACCGGTCAGGCCGATGACACCTAGTAAAAACTGGGAACTGCCCGAGCTCAAAATTAGCTCGAAAGCACTTGAAAACCTTCTAAATGCATGCAGCAAGCCAAAACATGCTCAAACTTCTCCCCCTTGTTGACAATGCATGAATCAAGCCAAAAATGCGAAAAATGAAACCTAGAGCTTCTCAAATAGACAAAATTCAACATAGCATGCTACACCTCTCCAAATGAGCAAGTTAGATACTCAATAGCTTCGTATGGACAAAAACTACAAGATCACCAAGTTTCACAACCATTTGGCGAAGCTAAGATAGAAATGACTATTTTTGTGAAAAATCACCCTCTCATGAGCAAAGTCCTAAACATGATCAAAACATATCAAAATGGCAAAGCCACACAAACTTCATGCTAGGACAACCATTTTAAGCATAAGACCATCATAAACACCCACAAGCACCTCATGTCATGTCAAAGCATACCGAGCCATGTGCTTACTTCTATGTATGAGACTTCTCATTGGTAAGCAACATGCAACGGTTTAGCACCCAAAAGCAAGTAAATTAAGCACATATGACATGAGAGCACATTTTCCAAGCAATTTACATTTCATTTTCAGATTTATAATTGGTACATGAAATGTCTTTGCGACAAAAAGGAACTTATGCCCCTCCACAAGATGAGCATGGGGGCTAAACATTCATGATGGTAAATGAGCCTTTGGCCCCATATGATCAAAATAAGCTATCCAACCACAAATTAAGCATAGCATAGCCACTAAAACATGTCAAGATCATATAAAGGCATTTACTCACAAGAGAGCATATATATGACATTTTTGAAAAACATAGCCATCAACCATGGACATAAACCAAGATCATCAAGAGCTAAGCCATACTAAGCCATATTATACCAAACTAGCTCACAAAGACATATATAGCATACCATGGTGAACAATGTATATAGGAGAAGCTTTTCCTACACAATGCATATTATACAAAATGCATGCAAGCTATCATACAAAGATGACTATACATCATGATACAAATGCAATGCAAATGCAAGAAATGCACAAAGGAAAGCTATACATATGCTACAAAGGAGCTCCTACACACCCAACTCAAGAAATCAAACAAACACCAAGCTCCCCCCGCAAACGAGTGAAAGTTGCTTGATCTAGGGGTTTGGTGAAAATATCGGCTAGCTGGTCATGTGTGGGTACATGGATCAAAGAGATTTTTCCTTTCTCTTCGTTGTCTCTCAGGAAATGATACTTCACTTCTATGTGCTTGGTTTTGGAGTTGAGCACTAGGTTCTTTGCAACGCTTATGGCACTGGTGCTATCACATTGAAGTGGGACATGGGTATACTCCTCACCAAAGTCACTCATGGTGTATGTGATCCAAAGGAGCTGAGTGCAACAACTAGCTGCGGCCACATACTCTGCCTCGGTAGTGGATTGAGCAACACTCGATTGTTTGCGGGAAGACCAATACACCAAAGAAGAACCCAAGAACTGGCAAGTCCTAGAAGTGGACTTCCTATCCAACCGACACCCGGCAAAATCCGCGTCCGAAAAACCATGAAGAGCCAAAGAAGAAGACACGCAGTACCAAAGGCCGAAGTCGGGAGTGTGTCGCAAATACCTGAATATGCGCTTGACTACTTGCCGATGCGAAGTCCTTGGAGACGCTTGAAAACGAGCGCACAGACATACCGAGAACTGGATGTCCGGCCTCGTCGCCGTCAGGTAGAGGAGTGACCCGATCATGCTTCGGTACTCCTTCTGGTCCACGTGTTCACCTTCCTCGTCCGCATCAAGAGCTGTAGTTGTACTCATAGGCGTCACCATAGCCTTGGAGTCCTCCATCTTGAACTTCCTCACAATATCCTTAGTGTACTTAGCTTGGTGCACAAATGTTCCTTCCTTTGATTGCTTGATCTGTAGCCCGAGGAAGAACTGCAACTCACCCATCATGCTCATCTCAAATTCCCTGCTCATGTCTTCTGCAAACCTTGCAACAAGAGAGTTAGACGAGCCACCAAAGACAATATCATCCACGTATACCTGCACAATCAGGATATCTCTGCCCTGCCTGAGGAGAAACAAGGTCTGATCGACCTTCCCCATCTCAAACCCTCTCTCAAACAGGAACCCCCTCAACCTACCGTACCAAGCTCTAGGCGCCTGCTTCAGCCCATACAACGCCTTTCTCAATTTGTACACCCGGTTGGGGTACTTCTCACTCTCAAACCCTAGTGGTTGCCTCACATACACTACTTCCTCCAAAACAGTATTTAGGAAAGCACTCTTGACATCCATCTAGTACAACTTGAACCCCTTAGCCACGGAAAAGGCTAGAAGGATCCTGATCGCCTCCAAACGAGCTACGGGAGCAAAGGTCTCCTCGTAGTCGATCCCCTCTTTCTGTGAGTACCCCTGAGCAACAAGCCTTGACTTGTTCCTCACCACTTCTCCTTTCTCTCCCTCTTTGTTATTCCACACCCATTTTGTCCCAATCGGCTTACACCCTGGGGGAGAGTCAACCAACTCCCAAACTTGGTTTCTCTCAAAGTTCTCCAACTCCTCTTGCATCAAATTAACCCAATTGTGATCAGATAGCACGTGTCCAATGTATTTGGGATCAAAGGTGGCAACAAAAGCAGCATGAGCGAAATGAGAATTGTTCCGAACCCTCGACCGTGTAGTACGTTCATTCATGTCGCCGATGATTCTCGAAGCTGGGTGATCCACTTGCACTCGCCGGGGAGGTTCTCGCCTTGATGCTACCTCCCCCTCAACAGCAGCTTCACCTTGATCTGGGTTTGTCATTGTAGGTGTGGGAGAAGGGCCGTCCACAATCGTAGTCAAAGTAGTAGGTATATGCTCAGCCGCGGGCACCACACCACCATCTTCATCATCTCCATGTTCATGCTCCTCCTCCTGGAAAATCTCCTCGCCAAGTTCGTCGTCACCTGCACACTCAAAAACAAGCTGACTACGTGGCTGTGTCTCGTCGAAGGTAACCTCGCAAGTTTCCACAATTTGGTTAGTTTCAAGGTTGAGCACTCGAAAGGCTCAACCAAAGAAAATGCCATCGACAGACCTCGTCTCGAACTTGTCCAACTTCTTACCTTTCTTCAGGATAAAGCATTTGCACCCAAACACATGGAAGTGACTCACCTTGGGTGTGCGCCCGTGCATCAACTCATAGCACGTTTTCTTCTTGTGTACTTCGAGGTAAATCCTGTTCGACACATAGCACGCGGTATTCACCGCCTCAGCCCAGAACCTCGTCGGAGTCCTATGCTCATCGAGCATCGTCCGAGCCATCTCACACAAGGTTTTGTTTTTCCTTTCCACCACGCCATTCTGGGGAGGCGTATACGGACTCGAAAACTGGTGTTCAAGACCCAAGTCATGGCAAAAGGTTTCAAAGCGAGAGTTTTTAAATTCCGAGCCATTGTCACTGCGGATCGCTCGTATGGCATCTCCGTGCCTCTCGTTTCTCAACCTCAAGACAAGATCTCGAACAAAACCAAACGTCTCCCCTTTCTCCTCAAGAAAGAAAACCCACGCATACCGAGAGTAATCGTCCACCACAACCAGGACGTACCACTTCCCACCCACAGATAGCACACGAGCTGGGCCAACAAGGTCCATATCGAGCAGCTCGCATGGACGCTCCGTCATCACATCAGTGAGGGGTGGATGGGAAGAGGCTACCATCTTAGCATGCCGACACGGCGCACAAACCAACTTTTTGTCAAACCTCAGCCGTGGCAATCCTCGGACCAATTTGAGTTTACTCAAGCGAGACAAAAGGTCAAAGCTTAAGTGACCCAACTTCCTATGCCACTTCCACAACTCACTCGAAGATCCAGCCAAGAAACAACGCTCCACACCAGAAGACTGAGAAAAATCCGCTCGAAACACTTGACCCTCGGGAACGACCATGCAAACAAGGTCCCCTCGAGAATCCAAAATCCGAGAACCACCAGGCCGAAAGAACACCTCAAAACCCTCATCCAAAAGCTGGGACACCGAAAGCAAGTTGAACCCGAGCGATTGAACAAGAGCAACACGCCTGAGAGTGACCTTGTTACTTACCTTAATCTCACCTTCTGAAAGCACACGCCCTCGCCCATTGTCCCCAAAGGTGATGTATGTCTTGGACACCACCGGGACGAGACTTGAGAACCACCCCTTGTCTCCGGTCATATGCCTCGAGCAACCAGAGTCAATCAACCAAACGTTCCTCAAGTCTCCCACCTCATCCTCGGAATCGGAGTCCGAGTCGCTCTGGTGACTCTTCTTGCTGCCGGAGCTACGAGCCATGCCGCAGAAGCCATCTCTCGCGTAGCAGTTCAGCCCGCTCAAGTTCTTGGATGACTTCTTGTTCTTGCGCCGATCACCTTCATCTTCACTGCTACTCGAGCTCGAGGAAGAGTAGGCGGAGCTGGAGTCGACGTCGCTCGCTCCGACCATCGCTCGGGCCTTCCTGCCGCCGCAGCCGTCCTTCTTCCTCGACCGTCGCTCGTCCTTGTGCTTGTCCTTGTGCTTGTGATCGCGCCTCGATCGGTACTTGGCATCCTTGCTCGACCGATGCTTGTAGCCGTCCTTGTTCTCCGTCTTCTCCGGGCAATCGGCGACGAAGTGTCCCGGCTTGCCGCACTGAAAACACGTCCGTGCTGTCCTCCTCGTGTTCACCCGGTTCTCGTGCAGCCTCTTGAACCGCCTGGTCAGCAACGCTAGCTCGTCCTCTCCAAGCACGTCGAACTCCTCGTCTGGCAAAGACATCAAAGAAGACAGAGAGTACATCCCGGAGGATGCGTTAGCGTTAGACTTAGCCACTTTGCCACCGACGAGAGCAAGACTATGGGAATCAGTCGGGCTCTCAAGACGGGCTGTCAAACCACGATCAACCTCAGCGGACTTGAGCTTAGAAAACAGCTCATTCACCATCAGAGTGGTGTACTTCTCGGACTCAAGAATGGCCTCGACCTTTCCGTCCCACACGGTACGATCCAGCGCGTGTAAGAGCTTCACAGCCCTATCATGGTCATCGTACGGGAGGACGTCGACATTGGCCCTCATGTTGTTCACAACCACCGTGAACCGCTGGAACAAGGCATCAATGGACTCACTGGGGAGATGAGTGAAGTTCTCAAACTCTCTCCAGTAAGTCGCATACAACCGTGCCTGAACCTCAGCATTCCCAGCATGAGCATTCTTCAGCTCCAACCAAATTCTACAAGCTAAGTCCTCTGTCTGAACCCGATCGAACTCGGACTGACACAAAGCACGAAACAAGTAGTCGACCGCCTTGTTGTTGGCGTCGAACATGTCTCTCGATCCCAGAGCAAGGAAGTTCATCAGATGAACATATGCTGTGTTCACCGTGACATCCCAAAGGATCTGACCCTTACCGCGGAGGAACACCGCCATCCGC
Organism: Cenchrus fungigraminus; assembly: GCA_036936925.1. NCBI lineage: Eukaryota > Viridiplantae > Streptophyta > Magnoliopsida > Poales > Poaceae > Cenchrus > Cenchrus fungigraminus. The sequence goes on along the minus strand of CM072768.1, from coordinate 73,345,166 downwards.
CTCTGCCACATCTGGTAGTTTTTGCCATCGAAGTGCGGAGGACCCGAACCCCGTTCCTGGTACGCCATCCTTGGATCTTAGACTGGTTAGAATCCGAAGATCCATAACCGGCTTTGATACCACTTGAAGGACCGAAACAGCGAACCAGAGAGGGGGTAGTGAATGGGAGCCGATAAAAATTCTTCCCGAAGGAGATGGACACTCCAACAAGATGAACAAGGCTTCCAAAACACGTCTCCGACTTAACTACCCAAGTCGGCCAAGATCACGCAGCCACTAGAGTGCTACTGGTCCTAGGAACCAACAACCACCTACACCGACTCGAGAACGCAGCGGAACTAGCAACTCGAGCACCACTGACCTGCACCAGTCAGACCGGTGAGCAGCACCGGTCAGACCGGTCCCTGCTGGAGCTCCCCAACAGATCCTGAGAACTTCCACAGAAGACTCCTACACCGGTCAGGCCGGTGTAGCACGTCGGTCAGACCGGTCTAAGCCAGGAAGCCCCAAAAACCCAAACCTGACCTTCCGAGCTCCAAAACGAACCAAACTCGAAACAACAGCAACACGGGACAACAGGGAACTCACCAAGGCGTTCAGCCGAGGCAAAACCCACAAGGCCTCTGCACTGGTCAGACCGGTGAGTAGCACCGGTCAGACCGGTCAGGCTGGGACGCTCGGGATGAACAGCACCCGCGGGTCAACTCCCCCAAATCCAACTCCCGATCTCCCAAATCGCTCCACGGATTTGCGCAAGACTTTGGGGATAGTAGGAATACCTCATGGACACTCCATAGCCAAGATTTGGTCCACCAAAACTCACCAAACCGAGAGGAATCGAAGAAATCCCACCAAGAATACCTCTAACTCTAGAGCCAAGAAAACCCCAAAATTGAGCCCCTTTACTCACAGATTTGGGAGGGGAATCATAGGGAAAAGAACCACGAAGGGTTCAAGCATACATCCCCTACCAAATCCCAAAGAGAAAGGCCTCGAAATCGCTCCAAGAAAATCGCCAAGAAAGGGCTCCGAAAATCACCAAAGAGGAGAAACGGGAAAGACACATCCAAGCCTTGAGGAACCACGCCGAATCATCTATACATACCAAAGAGGTTCATACAAGGTCTAGCTTGCCGCTCGATCATCCTTCCCTCTCACAAGATCTCACCATGAAGCTCTCAAGCTAGTCCTATGGAAATCCTAAGGAAAATAGGAAGGGAAAATAGGAAAACAAATGAGCTAGGGTTCCGAGAGATGGTTGCCATCCTCTCACCACTTGGGTTATATGGAGGCAAGCCGAAAGACTAAAATACCCTTGCTAGCTAACTAGGGATACATGCCCCTCGAGGGCGAATTCGGAAATCTTTGTCATCGCTCCATCGGACGGATGCCCAGCGACCGCAAACTTGCTTAGCCTCGACGCAAGCCTTGCGATCTCGACGCGTGTCCTCCGCTTCGAAGATTCCGGACTACGTCGTCGCACACCGGTCAGATTGGTGCTCCTCACCAGTCAGACCGGTACCCACCGGTCAGACCGGTCCGATGCTGCTGCACCTCCGTCTTCGGTCTTCGGTCTTGGCTTTGTGGATCAACCAAGGAACCTAGTGGTTTTCTGGTGAACCACCGGAAACCCCGCGAACTCGGTGTAGCCTCCGCCAATCACCACTCATGACTCGGCTCCCACGTAGTCCCGGCTCGACCTTGGTTTTGAGGCTCAACCAAGAAACCGTCCATGACTTCATCTTGCCGTTCTTGCCACCATGCGGCCCGCACTTGACCCCGCTGGCCACCGGGTCCCTCGAACCAAGCCTACTTATCTTCTCCACACCTGGAGGCCTCACCAGCAACGACCTTTCACGCTTGTTCTTCACCTGCACTAGCACCAGTTAAGCCGCAACCTGCACCTGCAATACTTAGTCAAGAATCAGTCCACACCATGTTGTCAATCACTCATCACACCAGGAAGTGACCTACCACCGGTCCTCGAACCACACAGGCTCTCAAGACCTCAGAGCACCTCTGATGCGCTAAGGGGGTCCCGATCTTCACGACGTAGGATGATCACCAGATAACTAGCTTCAAAGAAGCCAAGATAACTTGCTGCAAGCAGCGATAACTAGTGCAACCTAGCAAATAAAACTCGAAGCCAACTACCGTCTTTAACCGGCAACCTGGATCGAGGATTCGCCCAACCACACTCTCAAGGAACTAACCAACACAGCCTACAATCAATCGAGGAAACCTCGAAGGGAGTAGGAGCACCAATTGGGAGCGAATGAAGCCGCTGCTGTTGTATTCCCGCGAAGGAGATCACAAGAGCAAGGGGTAGAGATTTCTCTCAAGGGTTTGCTAGCACACAGCTAAACAAGGGGTTCTGTATTTCAATTATCAAAAGTCTTCCATTTGCTATGGAGCAAAGGAGTATTTATACAAGTAGCAGCCCTCCTAGATAGGTGAAAACACGAAACAGAAAATGAAAAGACGAAATGTGAAAAGGCCTCCATGCTCTGGAGTTGTTCCCGCGTGGCTGTTGGACTTCTGCGCAGTCTTCAATGTTTTGGCAATAACTCCATCTAGGGAACTCTAAAAGACATGCCGTCAGTTGCATTGGAAAGTTAACTTGATGCTCGTTCACAGCATGTGCAGCATGTACCACGAGATATTGTAGAATGGTACAGTTTTGCATGGAAAGTTGAACATTAGGTTGGCTGTTGACCTTCTGACCAGTCTGCACTAAAAGTACTCAACTGCCATACTGGAGTCACCAAACTAGTCGAGACCGGTGGCATTAGAAAGTTGACTTCAAGATCTTTCCAACGTGTACTCACGCACCTTCATAGCTTTAAGGAATTAAAAGATATGACTAGTTCTTCTTGACGGTTCTGTCAGGCTGAACTGATTCGACGTGGTTCATCTCTCTGGTTCATTCTTGGTGTATCCTTGTCATCCTCCTTGGTGAACCTGAGCAATAGCAACATGCACAATTTAGGTAGCATATAATTCTCATCAATATTAAAATGAAATTCACAAAGTAGCTCGTGCACCTCTTGCTGTAGCTTTATAGCTCGACTACGAGTAATTGGTCCATCAAAAACATGAGCGGGTGTAGTTGATGTAGCTTGACTTGAAGAAGTAGTCATCTTGGTTGAAGAAGTAGTCATCTTGGTTAAAGAAGTAGTCATCTTACTTGAAGAAGTAGTCATCTTGCTTGAAGAAGTCGGCATACTTGTCGTTGTGGTCAGCGTAGTCATATCAACCTCGGGTGCTCAAGGTTCACCCTCATGGACGAGGTCGTCCGAGCATGAGGTCAGGACTCAGGGCTCGGTTGGTGACGTGGGGACATCAACTCCCCCGCTTGTTATGGAGGCGGACCCCATCAATGCGGTGCCCATCACATCGGCTCAGGGCCCAACTGTGGACCCGGCTCAGATCGAGCCACCACAGGAGAACCCAGAAACAACCGGTGTGCAGGTGCCGGGTTCGACGTCGACGGGGCCAAGTTTTAGGTGGGAGGACATTGACTGGAGTAGCACTCCCTGGGAGGGAGATATCTTCGAGGATGATGAGGATATGAAGGAAGTCCGCTGGTCGATCTTGACGCTCAATCAAGCCCTTACGGTATGCAACTATTCTTGAGTTAAATAAGCGACTTATCTTGTGAATGTGGCTGACGACCTATCTTCTATTTTTGCGAAGCAGTCACTAGCCAACCGTGCCAATGGCAGGGCCGACCAGTGCAAGGATGCCGCAGCTATGCAGCTGCAGGTTGGGGAGCTCGAACAAGAGCTCAAGCAGGTCCGTGAGGTGGCAGCGGCTGATAAGAAGAAGCTCGAAGACGATCTAACTGAAGAGAAGCGCAAAAATCGGGAGGCCGATACATTGTTCAATACTATGAGCACTGGTAAGACCAACTGCTTCATATCTTTGTCCATCATTGATTTGTACTATTGAGAGTTGCACCTCAGGACTTCTTGTACATCGCAGATTTTCACAAGCGAGAGGATGACCTCAAGAACGACCTGAAGAACGCTAAGGAGAAGGTCCGAAGCCTGGAGGTGAACCTGCGGGAGGCCGAGGCCGGTGCTGAAGAGCTGAAGCAGCTGATGAAAGGCACCATAGACAGTGAGTACATCGTGTCCCAGAAGCTGGCTTATGAGAAGCAAGCTCGAAAGGACCATGAGGTCAGTCTCGAGGTAGCTTTGAAGGCGTTGCAGAATGACCAGGCGACTATTGCAGGGCAAGAGGTGGAGCTGAACGACCTGAAGAACGCTGCCCACTTTGTGATGGACATGGTGGAGACGCAGGTCACTAGAGAGGAGCCTAAGCCAGCTATTGATCAGCTTCTGGCTGCACCCGAGAAGTTGGTCGACCTCTTGAAGGCGACGAGCTTGACAGCGGCTACAGAGTCGCCGGTGCGAGTAAAGTCTCATCACCCCGACGTTGACATGGTCAAGGTCGGAGAAGGCCCAGACGCGACGAAGGACCTGAAGGCCGTAGAGGATGAAGTACGGGAGGCCGCCATGGTGATAATGGACACCATTGATTATGAGGGCGATGATGGTGAAGAGTAGTCGTAGTCTTAGAGCTGTACCCCCTCCTTCCTCCAGTCATGTAAATAACAGTGGTAATCTTCTTTTGGCCTGCATGACGTACTTAGCTTATGTTTGTACGAACTTGGTTGCCCTGAAGCAATGTGTCTCTTTCATACCCTGCTAACCACTACTCACGGAGAGGCTGGCTTACCAATCACCACAGCTCAACAGGGAGACTTACGTGCAATCAACGCGCGGGGAGGAGTCTGGGACTTAGGTTTTGCAACCTCACGACCAAGCAGGTTCGCAACAACATAAGGTGAGTAGTCATGAGGGTTGATGTCCTCAGGTCGAGCGACCCTTATGTTGGCTGGTGCCAAGCCCCCGAGCATGTCGAGGGGGAGGAACGGGAAACTTCACCCCCAGGTCTTTCGACCCTTGTATTGGCTTTCGCCAAGCCCCCGAGCATGTCGAGGGGAGGGTACATGACATGAAGGAAAAGAAGGTAGAGCTCGAGACTCAGCAGATGACTGCTTTAATTAATATTTATTGTGCTGAAAATACAAAGACGAGGAATACATAGCTGTAATAAAAACTATTCTATGGATAGAATCGTCGTAGGTGCTCCACGTTCCATGGGTTGGGTACGCCTTGCCCGTCGCCCCACTGGAGGCGATATGTAGACGGGCTGATGACTTCAGTGACGATGAAGGGTCCTTCCCAAGGGGCAGACAACTTGTGCATACTGTCGGTCTTCTGTATTCGTCTTAGGACTAGGTCGCCAACGTTAAAAGAGGTCTCTTTGACATTGCGATCATGATACCGACGGAGTTGCTGGTCGTGGTGAGCTTGCCTCATAACGGCTGCCACTCTTTGTTCCTCGAGGCTGTCAAGGTCGACACGACGGGTCTGCTCGGCTTCTCCTTCCTCGTAGAACTGTATACGTGGAGCTCCGAAGGTGACATCGGTGGGTAAGATGGCTTATGAGCTGTAGACCAGGAAGAAAGGCGAGAAACCCGTAGCAGAGCTGACTTGGGTCCTCAGACCCCAGATTACATGTGGTAGCTCAGCTAACCACCGGGTGGCATAGTTTGAAGTGTCATCAAAGATACAATCTTTGAGAGCTTGAAGGACCATGCCGTTGGCACGCTCGACCTGGCCGTTGCACCGAGGGTGGGTGACCGAGGAGTAGTAGACGTCAATCGTGTTGTCTTGGCAAAAATCCCAGAAGGCGGACCCTGTGAAGGCCGACCCTAGGTTGGTGGTGATTCTGTTAGGCACACCGAAACGGTGTGTGATCTCTTGGATGAATTTGGCCGCTTCTTCCGATGTGACCTTTGGGACAGGTCGGACTTCAATCCACTTGGTGAATTTATCGACGGCCACAAGGATGTGCTTGTAGCCGCCCGGAGCGGTTCGGAATGGTCCTATGGCAAAGGGCCAAGATGGGGGGATCGTGCGCAGGACCTGAGCTGGCAGGTGCTGCTGTTTGGCAAAGAATTGGCACCCTTTGCACTTCTTGACAAGGTCTTTGGCGTCAGACATGGCCGTGGGCCAGTAGAAACCAGATCGATACGCCTTGCCGACTAGGTTGGCAGATGCTGCGTGGCAGCCACACTCGCCGCCGTGAATCTCAGCCAGGAGCTAAAGTCCTTCTTTTCGCAAGATGCACTTCATCAAGACGCCAGTAGAGGCGGCTTTTCGGTAGAGGTCGTTGCCAATCATGACGTAGTTAGCACTACGCCACGTGATGCGCTCTCGTTCAGCTTTGTCTTCTGGGACTCGTTGGTCGAGCAAGAAGGCTAAGAAAGGCTCGCGCCAATCATCCTCTTTTTCAGTCATTAGCATGTCACGAGGAGGTGCTGTGGTTAGATCGAGCTGTGGATGGTTCGGGTTGTCCGGATCCAACAGTTTGATCGATGGTTTGCGTAGGTCTTGGACGAACACACCCGCCGGGACTAGAGCTCGTCTAGAGCCTAGTTTGGATAGCACGTCGGCAGCCACGTTGTTGTTGCGCGGCACGTGCTGGAACTCGATTCCCTCGAAGTGGCCTTCGAGCTTGCAGATCTCAGCACAGTAAGCATCCATTGTGTCTGTGACACAATCCCACTCCTTGTTAACCTGCTCGATGACGACCTTGGAGTCACCGTATGCTAGTAGTCGCTTGATGCCAAGGGACATTACTATATGGAGCCCGTGAATTAGAGCTTCGTATTCTGCTCCATTATTGGAGGCCTTGTAGTGTATCTGCAGGACGTACTTGAGCTGCTCTCCCTGAGGAGAGATGAATAGCACTCCTGCTCCTGCACCTTCGAGGTTAAGGGCACCGTCGAAGTACATTATCCAGTGTTCAGGCCTCTCCCTGGGAGGGGGCATCTCGATCTCTGTCCATTCTGACACGAAGTCAGCTAGGATCTGCGACTTGATCGCCTGCCGAGGGCAGAACTCGATGTCGAACTCTCCAAGCTCCACCGACACTTGATAATGCGGCCGTTAGCATCGCGGTTGCGGATGATCTCTCCTAGCGGTAATGATGATGGTACCATGATCTTGTGAGCTTGGAAGTAGTGGCGAAGCTTTCTTGACGTGATCAGAAGTGCGTAGAGCAACTTCTGAGGCTGTGAATAACATGTCTTAGCGTTGGCAAGGACCTCACTCACGTAATACACAGGTCATTGAATAGGATAGGCCTGCCCTTCTTCTTCCCATTCTGCGACGAGAACCGTGCTGACCACATTAGTGGTGGCGGAGATGTAGAGCAGGAGCGTTTCCCCTCGTATGGGTGGCGTCATGATTGGAGGCGTGGTCAAGGAATCTTTGAGAGCCTTGAAAGCCTTCTGTGCTTCTTCATCCCATACAAACTTATCTGCTTTCTTCAATAGCTTGAAGAAGGGTAGACCTTTTTCACCGAGCTTGCTGATGAAACGATCTAGGGCCGCCATCATGCCTGTGAGCTTCATGACGTCTTTCTTGCAAGATGGTTTGGCCATGTTGCGTATTGCGTCGACCTTGACGGGGTTAGCTTCGATGCCTCGGTGCCCCACCATGAAACCCAGAAGTAATCCGGAGGGCACACCGAAGACGCACTTGGTCGGGTTGAGCTTCCACTGGTAGGTGCGTAAATTGGAGAAGGTCTCGGCGAGGTCGTTGATGACTTGATCTTGTTTGGTGGTCTTGACGACCACATCGTCGACGTAAGCTTCTACGTTCTTCCTGATCTGAGACTTCAGGCACTTCTGTATCGCCTTCTGGTAGGTCGCGCCAGCGTTTTTCAGGCCAAAGGTCATGACCTTGTAGCAGTAGATGCCATTAGGCGTTATGAATGCCATCTTGTCTTGGTCATCGGGATTCAAGGCTATCTGGTGATACCCTGGATAGCAGTCGAGGAAGCATAGTAGGACGCTGCCAGCCGTGGAGTCCACGACCTGGTCGATGCGAGGTAGAGGGAAGGGATCTTTCGAGCAGTGCTTGTTGAGGTCGGTGTAGTCGATACACATCCTTAATCCTCCAGTCTTTTTGGGCACAAGGACCGGGTTTGCGAGCCAAACCGGGTGCTTACATTCACGGATGAATCCTGTAGCTAAGAGCTTACAGACTTCTACTTCTATAGCTTGCTTTTTATCTTTTGCAAATCGCCGGAGCTTTTGCTTGATAGGTCGTGCGGTCTTGCTTACTTCAATGGCGTGCTCAGCCAGCTCCCTGGGAACATCGGGCATGTTAGACGGGCTCCATGTGAAGATGTCAGCATTGTCCCGGAGCAAACTGGTGAGCGCGAGTTCCTATTTGGGGTCAAGGTCGGCCCCGATGGTGACTTCCTTGGATGCGTCGGGCAGGCCGAGGCAAACTTTCTTTACAGCAGGACTTGGGTCCAAGGCGGTGGCTGTACGCTTCTGTTCTGGCACCTCCAGAGTAGTTTGGTCGATCTTGGCGGCCTGAGCGACCATGACTGTAGCGGCAGCTTTGCATGCAGAAACCTTGGAGAGGTCGATGGTGTCGCTCTCGCAGTTGTAGGAGACGAGGACGTAACCGTAGACGGAAAGGATCCCGTTTGGTGCTGGCATCTTCATGATGAGGTAGGTGTGATGCGGTATGGCCATGAACTTGGCCAACATGGGTCGACCAAGGATGGCATGGTAGGAGGAACGGAAGTCCGCGACCTCGAACGTCAGGTACTCTGTGCGGAAGTTGTCCTTTTTGCCGAAGGTGGCCGGCAGGCATACACGACCTATGGGGTATGCAGCCTTGCCAGGCACAACCCCATAGAAAGGTTCGTCGTAAGCAGTCATCTAGCTTGGAGAAGTCGAAGTCCATCTTTCTCAGTGTTTCTGTGAAGATAATGTTCAGACTGCTGCCCCCGTCGACGAGGGTCTTAGGCAGGAACGCGCCATCCACTATAGGGTTGACGACCAATGAGTAGGTCCCGGGGTCTGGTATGTGCACCCAATGGTCTTTCCTGTAGAAAGTGATGGGGTACTCTGACCAGCGCAGAGGTTGTGGAGTTTCAGTGTTGACTTGGCCGATCTCCCTTGCGTTTGATCGCTGCTGTCTGTTGCTCTTGGTAGCTTGACGGCCACCGACGATGAAGTTGATTTGTCGGTTGGCATTTTGGAATGCACCGTTGGGATTGCCCGCTTTTGGTGGAGGTGGAGGAGAGGCTCCTTGCGGCGGTTGTTGTTGCGGTCGCGATCATCATGCTGACGGCGATCATCACACCGGTCGTCGCGGCGTTCATCACGATGATCGTTGCGGCGGTCCTCGCGACGATCATCGCGGTGGTAGTCATCACGACGATCATCACGTCGGTCATCACGGCGATAGTCGCGACGATAGTCACAGTGATCTCTATCATCGTTGCAACGGTAAGGTCGCCGATCACGGTAATCTCGTTGGTCAGGTCGACGGTTGCGGTTGTCGTAGCGGTAGCTGCTGTTCTAGTTGTCATTATTGCCACTCTTGGTCTTCTTGGGCTCTGGAGGTACACCTAGAGCACGCTTTAGCTGCTCGCACTCCCTCATGGTATGCTTGGCGTCGCGGTGGAACTGGCACTGGTCATCCATGACCATGTTGAAATCACCTTCGAGGAAGGTGGAAGGTCTGGGTGGGTCGGTCACATAGACCTCGCCAGATCGCTTGCGCGACTTGCCACCACCGTCATCGTGGTCTTCTCCTTTGAAGTCGTGCACTACCGCGTCTTGAGTGTCGACAAGCTTATCGACGTATGCCATGAGGTTGGTGATGGTGTTAGCATCAGCTTCATGAATCTTCTCGAAGAGCTTGAGGTTGGTTACCCCCTTTTTGTAGTAGGCTATGACATCTTCATCCTTAACGCCTGCGAGAGTGTTGCGGTTTTCGAAGTAGCGGTTGGTGTACTCGCGGAGAGTCTCGTCCTTCCTCATCCGCACTCTGGCGAGGTGGTGAGTGTTGCCGGGGCGATTATAGGTCGCTTGGTAGTTGGTTGTGAAGAGCCGCGACAAGGTCGCCCATGAGGTGATGCACTCCGCCGGGAGGTTGTCGAGCCACAGGAGTGGCGCTTTGCCCATCACAAGAGGGAAGTGTCCCGCCATGTGGTCTTCGTTGCCTCCAGATGCCCGGGCGGCAATGCTGTACATCTTTAGCCAAATACTAGGGTCGGAGCAGCCATCATATTTTTCAATGGCTGGCTTGAAGTCCTTGGGGTATCTGATCGTCCTGAGACGTCATGAGAACGCAGGGAAGTTGTTGATTGCTCTAGGGCTGGCCGACGGGGCATAGGCTGTCGGGATGACGTAGAGGTCGTCGGGGGGACCATTTTCTTGGTCGTACTAGGCCCGACGTAGGAGTTCTTGGTCGTGCATCTGCCGGAGGTCCATGGCTTGGATGGGGTGATTAGCGTCAAGGAGATCAGGAACCCCATTGTCGTGGTCGTAGTTAGCACGATGTGCTATCTCCACTTCATCTCGTATGCGTTGCCGTTGACTGCCCTGGGCGCGATTGGCTTGTACTGGTGGAGGTTGAGCTCCTGCGTTCTGTCTTCCATTGCCAGCGATGTTTTGCTGCTGGACGCCAGCAGCATTAGCGGCATTGTTGGCGACATTGCCTGCAGCATTAGCGGCGGCGTTCGCTGGAGGGTTGGTTGCAGCGTTGGTAGCGGCATTGACCGGTTGCACAACTTCGTTCTCCCCACCCCCCTCTTCGGCCACAGGCTGAAGAGGAGCATTGCCGTTGGTGTGATGACAATGTCGAGGACGCTCTAACCTACTCCTGGAGTAGGAAGTGGAGGCTGATCTGTTGTATCCCGGTCCCCTTTCTTCGACCTGGGCAGTAGCGTGCGGATGTGAGCTTGTAGACGTCGAGTTGCAGGAGCATCCCCAAGTTGTCCTAGCTCCGCAAGGGCTGCGCCTAGGTTAGCTGGAGGCGAGTTGTAGACTTCATGGTCATCTTGCTCAAAGTCTCTCAGGAGGTCTCTGGTGTGTAGACGATGTCGGCGAGGTTCATTGTCCTGCTGCTGGGGAGCGGCCGGAGCCGCGGGAGGGGGGGTTGGCCTCCCGTTGACGATGTTGCCTGCGGGTTGGTCGCCGGCACCTGGTACGACATTGCCTGTGGGTTGACCTGCGGCTACTGCAGCTGCATCTATCTCCTCCCGACGATGCACAGCTCGTGCGGCATTAGCGTTCTCTCGTTGTATGCACTACTCGTCTGTCTCACCAGCTTGAGGGGGTACGTCGGCAGAGACCACAAGGACCTCTCGGTCCGGGATCTCAAACACCTCACCCGGGTAGTTGGGGGAGATGGTCGTGCGGGCAATCTGGAACGCGAGGCGGTCCGGAGACGGCTCGCGGTTGACCTGTCGGTGATGAGCCACGGTGAGAGGTCGGCGAAGCTTCTTGAGCACACGACACTGGTGAGCCGTGTGTTTGGAGTCTTCATGGACGGGGCAAGGGTCGTCGAGGTGACCTCTGCAGTTTCCACGATGTGGGATCCTGGGTCCAGATTAGATCTGGATCTTGTTCTTCATGTAGCGAGATGCTATATGGGTTGCGTTCCGTAGACCGATAGGCATGCGGGATGAAGATGGAGAGGTCCTGCGAGGGCGCTTGACGCGCTCACAGACCTTGATCGTGTCGGAGAGCTTGTCTTCGACGCGATCGAGCCCCGCGATCAGGTCGTGAGGAGTGGGTGGGTGGGTTTCCTCCAACAGATCGGACCCGACCTGCTGGTCGGTGGTGACCGCAGCGCTCTTGATGACGAGGCATGCGGCTAGAACGATGGATTCCGCCAGCATAGAGCCGAAGCAGATGTCGATGGGGTTGGCGAGGATGTCCGCCATGCTCTCCGGGAAGATGACACCGCTTGACGAAGCCATCGAGTTGCACGAAGAACCTTGGATTCCCCCCTACCTGGCGCGCCAACTGTCAGAGGTTTAGATCTGAACAGTTCACATGGGGGTTAACCCCGGTGGTTTATTTGTTCGTTGAGGTGGAATCTAGGGCTAAGAACTCGAAGGTTGCGCATGAGCACACGGAACACAGAGAACACGACGAGTTTATACTAGTTTAGGCCTCCGGAGAGTAAAACCGTACGTCCAGTTGTTGGTGTAGATTGCTTGCGGATTGCGTGATTGTACAAGGGGTCGCCTTGCCTGCCTTATATTGGCCAGCGGACAAGGTCGGTTCCCAGACTCCTGGTCGGTTATGACCAGGAGACCTATATCTAGTTGATTACAACACTTGCCATATCCGTCGATCTGCTTGGTCGGAATCCACCGCTGTCTTGTCTTGCACGCCAAGTCTTGAAGTCGTTCTGGATAAGGTCGCCTGGAGAATCTTCTAGAAGGTCTTCAGGAGATCGTGTGGGCCGCCAACTAGGTCGGTTGGGCCCACTGATAGGTCGGCGGGTCTTCTGGTAGGCCGGACCCACTTGTCGGGGACGGCCGTGAGCCTGGTCGGTGGGGACCCAGGGGTACCCATGTCTCACACTTGTATTTTCAATTTGCATCATTTTATGGATTGGTAGATTGAAGATACTATTTCGGCGCTGCAGACCGTGAAGGGAAATCTGGAGTCTGCCATGATTGTTAGCATTTGCACAATTCATAGGTGTTAGATTCAGTTAGTTTCCAATTTGCATCGTTTGATGGATCGATAGGTTCAGTTAGAACAACCATGCCTTTGCTGAGTTTATGTAGGTAGCAAACAACCAGGTACTGTGGTGTTTGGTGGTTGTTTTACTGTACTCACACATTTGTGTTCAAGGGATTCAGGTTTTTTTATAGACTAAGATGAGTTTATTTTTCAGTTCGAGATGAGTTTTCTCCAAGTATGAGTTTATTTCTACAAGAACATCTTAATGTTATTTTAGAAGATCTAGATGTCTTGTCCCGGGGAGGACTCTGTTAGGATATCCACGGAAATTTGAAACATAATATCTCAATTAGCTATTAAAGAGGCATAGCTTCAGTACTCACCTAAATACAAAAGACATTGGAATAAACGCGTCAATGAATGGGTAGAGCATTGAGTTTGTTTGGCTAGTCTTTTCTTCTAAATGTTCAAGAAGTTCGTTGTAAGTTGGACTGAAACAGGTACTCTTGCCTATTAGTACCCGTTTCAGTCCAACTAACGACGAACTTCTTGAACATTTAAAAGAAAAGACTGACCAAACAAACTGAATGTCCTACCCATTCATTGACGCATTTATTCCAATGTCTTTTGTAAGTAGAATCAGCTCTGCTCTTAGTTTTCTTGTTATTAGGTTCATACTGAACCTCTTTGTCTTTATCAACTAGTTGTGATATTATGTTTTCAATCTCTTTGGAGATCCTAGAAGAGTCCTCGCCCTGTGATAAGACATCCAGATCTTCGGAAAGAACTTTAAGAAATGCAAGAGAGGCCTGCAAGACCAAAAATTCACAGTAGGAGATGCAGAAGGTGAAGGAACAGCTGCAGGAGGCCAAACATGAGATGGAGTTATGATTATGAATGAGTAGTCATGATTATTGTGAAACTTGTATCATGCTTGTATTTTGGTGTTGGCTACCGGATCATCTTATGATGTTTACTACTTGTTGGTGGACCAGTGGTGTGCACTTTGTGGTGATGAGTTGCTATGAGATGTCATCTTATTATGCCGATTTGGTTTAATCTATTCCAAATTGATTCGAGCATACTCACCATTCGGAATTCATACGCGTTGCAATGGAGGTAGAGGGAGAACAATGGAGGTATGGTGATAATAGATAGAGAAGGGGGAAGTTATGACTGAGGAAACTCCAGCCTGTTGATGTTTCACAAGGAGGACCTTCCTAGTGGTTAAAAGGAAGGAAAACCTAAGATGCTGTTTATTTGGAATGATCCTGAATCGGATGGTCCATTCCTTTGATGGTTTGCAGGAAGGACCTTCCTGAGTAACAATTGTGTAACTGCTTGTTTCCAAGTGCCGACTATTCCACGTGGTCGGCCGCCGCGCGCCCGGAAACTGGACGCGTAAGCCCCAACAACAACACGGAGCGGTTCTGGTAAGTTGGCGGGAGAAAAGCGCGCGCGACAGCCAAAAAAACTAGTTTTCCAGTAGACAAGTGTATATATCTCATTTCTCTCGACGATACGGTGTACACTACTGCAACTCTGCAATAGACTCGCCGACACCACACTCCTTTTCCTTGTGGCAAAGACTAGAGCTAGCGTCGGTGCTTAGATATGCTCTTGCCCGTGGTGGGAATGGCGAATCGTAGCAGCCATAGCGGCGAACGGAGAAGCAAGACTCGCTCCGGTCATGTCAGTCCTCTGTTTTGTCATGCTACTTTGATCTGTCATACTAGTTAAGGGGAATTCTGGATTTGGGGATCTGGGTTAACAAACTATATTAATGTATTTTAAAGGTATTTGGAGTAGACTCCGATAGCTCCAAATCACCGACGCCTGGTCCGCGTGAAGTTATCGTTCTAGATCCTAATGGAAACGAGTGCAAGGATGGCTGCCTGTCCATCTGAGGTATGACTAGACAGGCGCCAACCCTGGGCGTTAGTATGTATGCTGCTGCGAGGTAAACGATAACTTGTTTCACTTCTAATAAATGTTGCTTCTGCATTTGATGTTAGTGTGGTCTATAGCTAATTATATGAACGAAATCGGTGACTGCAGACTGATGGCATGAAGTGCGTGTCGTTTAGGTGGATAGATCCTGAATGGGATATTAGGACTATAAAAGTTCTAGAGAAACTGATGGAAATGAAGGGAAAAGCAGAAGAGGAAGCAAGGTCGTGGAAAGAACCATGTATAGCTGCTAGGAGGAGGCCAATGTCAAAGTAGTTGAGCTAAAGATGATGACGCGATACTACGGGGAGGTAACCCATAACCTGTTTGAGACGAGAAATTAAATGAGAAATGATGCTCTGTTGTCTCCTACAGAAAAGGGTGAAGCCAACAGGTACTTAAAAGCTGAAAGCGAGGCAAGGATGTGGAAGGAAGAATGTGCAAAGGCTAACATGGAGATTCAAGAGATTGTCTCTGAGCTGCAAACGGCAAGCAGCTCTGGATTCTGCAACAATTGTGGTGAAGAAGGTGAAGGAATTGCTGAGACAAGCCTCATATAAGAGGTCACTCAAGGACAACAATGAGGCACAATGTGATTCGTGGTGTTATTGCTAGGTAGACGGTTTAGAGGTGCTAATCATGCTTGTATTTTGGTATTTTCTACCTGATAATCTTATGATATTTTCTACTTGTTGGTGGTGTCAACTTTGTGGTGATAAGTAGCTGTGAGATGCCATCTTATGATGTTTGCTACTTGTCTGGTCGGTTGATGTTTTGTGGGAAGGACCCTCCGGATTATCGAATGTGTAACTGCTTGTTCCCTACAGTGATTTTGGTACATTGATTGTGGTATAAACTCATACATATGCGCTGAATAATTGATGAAGGCTGATAATATAGATACTTGTACATTGAATTTCGTTACAGGTTGGACAGAATCGAAGTTCCGCATTACGGATAGCTAGGCAACAGCCATGTTCCTCGCGACCAAATCTAGTCCCCACGAACCTACTTAATGCGGATCGCAGGAGTAGTGTTGACGCCTGGAACAATACCTATTCCGTGCTGGTAGATCTAGTACTCATTCTTTTCATCATGATGATAAGTTCGTAGGAAGTAAATGTGATTTGCCTCAGGTCAGGCAAACCAAAAATGACATACTCTTCTGTAACAATGCACTTGCCAGAACCAAACAAGATGATCTTATTTCAGAACTTAGGAGCTCTCTCCCAGGGAATAGCCTGCCAAATGTCCCTGATGAATGAATGCAGAGTTAATTCTACCACCTCATCTTCTTTCTCCTCCAAAACAACAAAGAACAATCGGTCTTCACCTTCGAGTAGAGAAGAGTTGCCCATGCCAATAACCCATGACAACCGAAGTCCAACAGGATGGGGAGATGCTGGAAGATCTTGCCCAAAGTAGATCTGCATGTGTTCAGAAGAACTGCACTAGAAATCTTCCGAAGGTAGTGTAGTCCAGTCGGATTGGCTACCCAAATGCCACATGAAAACGGGCAATGACCCTAGCGCTGCAAAAGATTTCTCTAGCCAAAAGAAATTAATCACGACAAATGACTCTGCACCAGCTGTTGTTTCAAGGCACAAGATACAATCTTGGAGAGTAGCCATTTGGCTCCATTTTGGAAGTCGAGGAAGGCGAATGTGCTTCCGAGGAGACAAAGGATTCAGCATGAGCGCGTTGCACCAATCTCAGCAATCTAAGGTGACTAGGCTTCGAGATCCGCCACAACCAATCAATCTAGTCCTTTTCCCAGCCAATGCAGGAATGGAGACCACAAAAGGCCTGTTGACAGTCGATTTCCGTCAACCAAGAGCACTTGTTACACTTTGGTTTGAGCTTTGAATTATAACTAACCCGCCACTAGGCATACTAATGATGTAACAAGTTCACACTTGCATGTGGTTTTTGGAGTTTATTATTTATGCAGGAAATCAACGTTAAAGAGGAGACTTTCGGGATAAGTTCATCAAGCACTTTAGAAGAAGATCATGAAGCCCGACACAAGTCAAGAGACGTGATGAACATGACTCCAAATGGCCCAAGGACCGAAGCGTCGATGCGTAAAACTTCAGGGACCTAAACAGAAGATGGAGAAGCTTGGATGACAAGCATCCTTATCTTAATTGCGAAGGAAATGACGTCAAGGGCCCACATGTAGAAGGGTGCAAAGCAAGAATTGCACGAGAAGCATCGGGGAGGAAGGCCGGGCCGAACCGGGCCCAGGCCGGTCAGCTCAGGCCGGCCGGCCCAGCCCATTTCGGGCTCGGTTCGTGCCCCTTTTGACCTAGATGCTCCTCGGCTTATTTATAGCCTCTGCCTCCGACGGCTGCCACATCCATTCATCACAACTCGGCAGAAACTTAGAAGCAAGCACCGGAGGGAGACGACGGCCGCCGCGAGTCCTCGAAGTTGTCTAGGAGATGGCCTAGGCCTACCCTAGCTGCCATAGCCGCCCTGTGTGGTTGTGCCATGGTAGAGTTCTGGAGCTAGTTGAGGTCATCAATGGTATGTACTTGGTGGTGGTGACCAAAACGCATCTACTATGTGAGTAAAGCAATTCATGTCATCCGATCTTTTAGTGACTCGATTCCTCCTTTTACGATCTTGTGCTTTCTTGGGTTTGCCTATTTTCAATCTATTGGTAGGATAGATTGCTCGGGGTGCTCTTGTAGCCATAGTGGCTAGAGGTGTATACCAGATCTACCAGGAAGTGCAACACGTTCTTAACAAACGTGCTCCCGAGAGCCAACCGCACGAATAGGGGCACGTCGTGATAGGACGAAGGTTCCAAAAGGCGGAGCCGGGCTAGGGTTTGACCAGAGGATAGTAGTTTAAAGACGACTTTAGATGAGATACATGTTGCTTTTGCTCTTTTGACTAGAACTACAACTAGATGACGATAGGCCCTAGTTACCCTAGCTTGCTCTTTCATGTTTCTTATGCTATGGATGTGATCAACCTTGTGCTATCATATACATATCTCTTAGGTTTATCTTTGTATGCAGTCAACGCTTGATGTTAGATTAGTTTGGCTAGACAAGGTAGAGAACCTTAGCAGTTTGCTTCCGATCCTTGGATTGACAAACCTTGGAGACCCTCCTTGGTGAAAAAGGCACCAAGTCACCCGTACGCTTGCGGTGAACTTCAACACGGTTTTGAACCGTCAACAAGCCCCTTTTCTGGCGCCGTTGCCGGGGATCGGCAACTCGAACCCTAGGGTGATCTACCTTTCTATTTGACTAACCATATTTTTTATTATTGCATATACGCTTGTTTTCTTGTTCGTGTCCTTGAAAGCAGGTCAAAAGCTAGACACAAGATGTTCAAGAAGTTCTCAAGATCCGCACCCCAACAAGATGATCACAACATCAAGATTCGCTCTTTCGTGGTAGGTGCTAACCTTTGTTAGTGGCCCATCATCCGCTATCGAGCCCACACCCTACACACGACCATGTGAACAAGGTAAGTCAACGTGTCAATTAAATTTTTAAGACTAATGTCTTGTGGAGAATTGTTTGTTAAAGCAATAGGTATTGGAAGTTATCATGATGCCCCCAAGATCACAAGATCAAGCTCGTCAACATCTTCGAAGTTTCTATTCACATCAAGTTTTGCACAGGTTAATGGGAAGAACAACAGAATATCTTCGGATATTTAGAAGCCCCACGAAGTTACGCTTCCAACGAGTCAAGAATCAAGTCAATCGGAGGTTCCTACAAGCGGATATGGTTGCACGTCCTGAAATTTCTGGACAGCAATCGAAGCTGAAGTGAAACAGCCATAACTCCCTCATATGGACTCCCATTAAGATGGATGAGTACCCATTGGAAAGGTAATTTTATAAATTTTTCAATAGAATTATAGTTTGGTATATGTTCTGTTATGTATACAGGGAAAATCCATGAGGAAGAGGCAGCAGCAACGCAATGAGAACAAGAGAGTGGATATGAGGACGACAACAACGAAGAGAAATTTGGGCAATACTTCCACTAGACCACACATGAAGAAATTCAGAGGCTTGGAACAAAATAAAAACCCCTGGAGCATTGGCAAATAAAGACACTAGTTGGCGACATCTGACACAAGGAGTTGTTTGGAGAAGACCACGAAGGATTACACACAAAGGACGACATCCGATGGCGTGGATACTTTGGGTTCTCACACGATGGTTCATGGAGTTAAATTTTCACGACAAAGATGTGTGAGCCCATAAGTGAAGAGGAGTAATCCTACAAAGGCAACCTTGATGACATGTGGCACGAAGGTAGGAATTGAGAAAAGCCTACGCGAGCCACCTCCGATCATCAAGGATTGTTCGCGTTCGACTCTGGAGGATCACTCATGATGAAAAGCTTGAAGGCTAAGGTACACATCAAACTCTCAAGGTACTTTTGGATATGATATCTTTCTTTTGATATATTCATGTTCATATCTAATAGTATCTTCTGATTCTATGCCTTGCACATTTGATGATCATGATAGGCTAGAATTAAAAAACTAAGCCGGTGGGGGTAAGACCGCCCCCACGGTTTTTATTAAGAAAAAGAAACCTTCCCCAGCTTACAAAACCCCCGAACCCCGGTTTCACCGGCGAGGGGATTTTTTTAAAAAATCAACCCCATAATTCGCTCCAACGAGGAATCGAACCTGGGTGGTTGCGACCATACCTCAGCTCCACTAACCAACTAGGACTAGAGGGCTTTGGTATGATAGGCTAGAATTTCTTGAGTATGATAAAGAGGCTATGTTATGCTTAAACTTTGTTAATTACTTTCCTAATGAACCCATGCCTAATGAGAGCCTTAGCGCTGAGCAAGATACTTATGCAACCTTTAATCACATTTTGTTCATTCAATTTAAATTGTGGTTACGATTGCATATGTTTATATCATGTTTTGCAAATCCTAGACTTGCTTTGTGCTTGGTCAAGCTCGTGACCTTAAAAGAGCGTGTGTCGGGAGAAAACCTGAGTTTCACTAACCATGCAGGTCAGTAAACTTTAATCAAGGGGAGAGAAGCCATGCCCCAAAGAAATTGCAACCTCGTGCATCACCATCACCGAACCTCGAAAACGACGTCACTGTTTTCATCAGTTTTGAGCACCTCATCAGATATGTAGAAGGAAAAAGTTGAAAATCACAAGCTCCATCAAGTGCTGATTTCAACACCTCCAAGATCGATGAATTTGAAGACACGTACAAGGAGATATGGCAAAAACATTAGGCGTTGTGCAGTCTGAAATCAGATTTGGACAGATTGCAGCGTTGGAGTAAAATGGGCGTAACTCACTCGATCGGAGTCCTTTGGGGGTGAATAAACACTTGATGGAAAGACAATTTCATGCGCCACGCATTGGAGAAGTTGTTTTCTACATGGTCTGATCTGGAAAGAGAGGAAAATTCATGCAAGAAGAAGCAGCAACGAAGAGCAAAGGAGGAGGGGATGATGATGCAAGAGACGATCAGGCAAGCCTCTCATCAAGCAAAATGATCGTGTCAAGCATGGAGAGTGGATCAAAGCTGCATGGACATCTTCAAATCTTACATGAAGGACCATGGCTTCACGACCACGAGGAGGTATGTAAGAAAGTCGATCTCTACGACTTTAAATGAAGCGCTTTGCGGGAGGCAACCCGTTTTCTTTTGTTTATGTTTATATATAAATATTATGACCGTCTACATTGTGATCTCAAACTGAAAAATCAAGTAACATTGTACCATTGCTCTAATAAATACCACAGCATCATGTTGTTTGATTTAATTGCTATTGAGGGAGCACTTTGTTCTTGATCTTGGAAAACTTGTAGACCCTTTTCTGTGCCTATTAGTGTTTAGAGTCTTTTTCTTTTGTGTCTTTTTAGAGAGAAATATGAAGTTGGCACCATCCTTTAATTCTAACCTTGTGTCTAGATAATTTAGGCTAACTCTTACATTTGTTTTAGACAACCACCATATCATGTCATTTTGTTCTTCATGTCATTTTGCATTGCAAGTTTTGTTTTGATCTAACTTTTTGTCCAACCAACCTAAGCCTTCCTATAGCCCCCACAAAAACCGTAGCCAACGAGGGTAGGGTTGTGGCTAAGGCCACCTCTATCCCTTGTTTTAACTAAAAACTTTAACTAGCCCTCCTATGAGAAAATCTTTCACACCTTTAGCCTTCCTAAAACCTTAGGTTTGTTTTTCATAAAAAGACCCTTAACACCACCTTAGATAGAATTTCTATACTTGTCTCCCTTTCTTCAAAATTCTTATTGAGCCAAAAGTGTAGGATACCCATAACCTACCCTTTAAACCTTGTTAGTTTGGTTGATTGATTCTTTTCGATGGGTGTTTTTCTTGCTTACTTCATATGAAGTGAAGGCCAAGCTTTGTCCTTTGCTTTTTGTAGACCACATCGAAAGTCTCTTTCAAACCCTACCGACTAATCATTTGCTGACCCTTTGCATATTGCATCCATCTCATCATACACTTTATGTTAGCTTGGGACTTTTTGTGAAGCTTTATTGTGAATACTTTTATACCTATGTTAATGCTTGTTGACATGCATTACTCCTTTTTGCAATCTTGTGTAAGCATGGTGTTTAGACATGATTGGAGACCACCATCATTCAGTTTTATAGGACTTGCTATCATATTGCATTTGTTGGTTTATAAACCTTGCAATGCGCCCTACTTCTCTTGCACTATAAAGAATTATTGATCTAGTGATGAGCATGGTATTTTGACCTTGGTTTATAAATCTTTATAAGTAAGGAGAAGTTTGGCAACCACTTTGTAAGCATGGAGCTTAGAATTTGCTGTAAACATTGTTTTGTTTTTATACCATCCCATCATTTGCACGCACTCTTGCACACAAGTACACCCATTAGGTTCTTAATTTGTTTCTTTCACTAGATTAACTATGCCACAAGTTAAGATCTTAGGGGATGTCTTTTGGTTTGTTGGCATAGAGTGAGTATTCCTGACTGTCACCTCGGGGGTACTTTGTGCTTTAGAGTTGTTTTGCAGACATGGGGAATCACTCCCATGAGTTTGTGATAAAAGATGAAGTTAAGATCGTCAACACCTCCAAAATCCTGAAAGAAACATCGCTGTCCTCATCAAGATTAAGCACATGTTCAGAGATGTACAAAAGAGGAAGTTTGTATATTCAGGAGCCCCACTAAGTCTTCTTTCTAACGCATCAAGATTCAACATTTTAGGAGACCTGTGTAAAGAGTTACAACCAAATCTTTGGGCGTCACACGTTCTGAAATCAGCCCGAGACAGCCTGCACTAACGGAGTAAAAAGGGTGTAACTCCTTTGTTTGAAGTCCGATTGAGATGAATGACCACTCATTGGAAAGATAATTTCAAGCACTTCACGTTGGAGCAATGATTCAGTACATATTCTGTTCTGAAAGTTGAAGAGAAATTCGTGGAAGTTGAAGCAGCGATAAAGGACAACATGGAAGGAGGTGAAGACGAGTTGAGAAGCGATTGGGAGCAAGACTCACGACGAAGGGCGGACGTTGAAGGCAAATCAAGGCATGACGGTGATCTCCACACATGGCGGTAGGACTTCAAGAATTACTAGATGATTCATCATCTTCCATGCCTAGCAACATGCTAAGCATGGGGGGAGACTTGGTGGACATTAGAAGACCGCATGGAGTACAAGGATCATGATTGCCACGCGATGCTAATTTTCTTCTTCCATGTTAAGCACAATGCTTAAGCATGGGGGAGGTTGTTGACGGATAAAACTCGTATCCACCTACGATCCGGAAGCATATGGACCTACACCTTTTTCACCACGGGGATTCCCTAGGTTCTTATCAATCCGCGGAGCAAGGGGATTACAAGCGTTCTAGAGAACTACTACGCTACACTAGAGAGAGCGATTAAACTCACAAGATATATAAAAGACACTTGCCCAAGGGTCTACGATACTGGAACATGCAACTGCTAAAAGATATAAAACCGATCTAATCTACCGGGGGTTGTGACCACGGTTTCACCCTTTCCCTCCCCCCGTACTGTCACTACGCGGAGGTATTCGTGACTAGACCTATGATGATCACGGCGTATTGAAGGGTTCTAAGGGAGAAGTGAGATCTATACTCCCAACATGGCATGATAGCTAACCTTAAACATGAAAGCATCTTCAACACTAGATGATAGATTGAAACCATAAAAGTTGCGATTACATCTCAAGATCGTTTACAACCCATGGACAAATGAGAAGATTACCCCATCAAGGTGCTAGGCATAGCACCGTTGATCATGGTGTTGACGCTCCTTAGCCTCACCACTAGGTTTGCACTAACAGTGACGGCACCAGGAATGCTTGTTGGCACTCGCTAGCGTCGCTACCGGATTTATATCCCTAGTAATGGGGCTAGGGAACGTCTTTGGTAAAACACACGTCACGGAAAGGTCCGCAAGTGCACGGATTACCATTATAGCACTTCACCCGGTGGTATTCGGGTTATCGTATTTATATTTTCCCAAGGGAGGCACTACGACAAAGATGATTGGATAAACAGTGGAGAGAAACAAGACTTTGTAAAGAGCTATAGCGGGGGTAACGAATAAAGATATTCGGGGATGACTTGACACACAACGAGATCTTGATAAAAGGGTTAGAGAGGATCTAGTGAGCTGGGAGGACAACGAGACGAGAAAGGATCCTAACACAATCTATCTATTCTTGTCAACTCTAGGCAAAGAACTAAGGCAAAGGATAACCCAGGTAAGCTAAACTCGACAAGCTCTTCTAGTGCTGCAGGGGCATGCAAAGCCGTGCTCTCGGACTGGGATGAGAAGGGAGAACGACGACGTGCTGAATCCTACCGGCTCGAACTAACATGGTGGACTACTGAGCCCGTCCGGAGCTGTCACCTCCTTAGGGTACCACAACTATTCTGTTGAACGGGACACCAATCTAAGACTAAGGCAAGCTCTGAGCACCGCGCTCACAATGAACCAAAGAACCTTTCCTCGGATATCACGAAGGAAGGTCTCTCTATACGGTGAAACACCGAAGATCAAGCGAAGAATGACCACAACACTATAGGGTTCAAGAGAGCTACGCTAACCGAGATTAAACTAACTTTAGTCTAAACCAAGAATAAAGCTTCTAGAGCAAAGTAAAAGCTAAATGTAATTGACTCGAAAGGTAAGATAGAAAGATAACTTGAATTGTACTTGAGTCTAAACAAAGAAAGGATACAAGAGTAGTACCGGAACTCTGAAGAAGACTCCTCTGGAACCCCGAGACTAGCTCGACTCGACTCTAACTCCCAAGCTACACTAATCCTACTCTAAGTGAACAAAAGAGGGAAATGGAGATGCTCTTGCGTTGTGTGTCCGTTCCAGCGAGTGAGAGGTGCCTTTTATAGGCAAGGGAGGTCAGTGGAGCGCAGGGGGGCAAGATGCCAGGTGCGGCCGCACCTCTAGGCACGGCCAGCCCTGTGATCCGCCGCCTCTCGCCTTGGACGCTCCTGATCCTTGCTCCTGAGGCGGTTGTAGGTTGGCTCCTTGGGTCGGTTTCGCCCAGCGTGCCGGTTGATAGGTGCGGCTGGCCCTATAGGTGCGGCCGGCCCTACCCCGCGCCGTGTGATGCACCAATCGTGCTCAGGGACGTCTAGGATTGCCTCTTGATGACGATTGTGGTGGTTGAGCGATCGAATAAGTGGACCCATTGATCCAAGTGATCCTAGCCTCCACCATTTGATCAAACCGACGTTTCTTTAGTGAATCACGCTCGTCCAAGTTGTGCTCGCGGGAGAGGGGGTGCTCTGGACCAGAGACGTGCCACGGGGTAGGGCCGGCCGCACCTGCAGGGCCGGCTGCACCTGCCAGGCCGGCCGCACCTGCAGGGCCGGCCGGACCAGGCAGTTCGGTCGTGCCTAGCATATGTGGCACGTTGGTCCCAAATTCTCCAAAAATGTGTACCTGCCTATGAAATTCACAACACAACTCATGGAACTTTGTTAGTAATAAAAATGTGCATGAAACTTGCCATATACTCCTCTCGAACCTGAGGATTTGACAGTTGAATTTTTGTTGTAAGGACCGTCAACACATGGTGACGCTTCCGACGGTGTCTTCCTTCTCCTCCGGGGGTGTCTTGGCAGGGCCTCGACGTCCTCCTCCACTTGTGGTTGCTTCATTCGAGTAGAGCGATCCTCGCGAATGATCTCTCTCCTCTCCTTCCACTCTAGCTTCGGGACGGCCTCTCAGGCGAATCGCTCTCTCTTTGCAAATGGCGGCGCCTCCACGGCTTTAGGGTTGCATCTTCTTCGGGCTCAAGAAAGGGGGGGGGGCGAACCGCCTCGGGAATGGGCCAGGCCGGCCGGCCTGGGCCGACCGGCCCAGGCCCATCCCGGCTCGGTTCGGTCGCCCCTTCTCTCCCATGGGCCCTCATGGAACAACGCATGGAGCTTTATTTGCTTAGATCTTGCTCGTCTGCGAAAGAACTTTTGTCCATGGTGTTGAAAACATGCTCCGCTAATTCTTCCTTCACAGGTTATTCAGTCCTTTATCTTTAATATAATAAACATAAAGCAATGATCATCGTACATAAACATGGGTGTTTAGAATTTTAACCAAATCGAGATTTACCCCACAACTCATACCTTTCACTCGAGGTCCTCAATTCCATCCATGCTTACTTCTTTGCTTCCATTGGAGGGTTTTCATGACTTTACAAAAATAAAATTCATGCAACAAGTATTAGACAAAAACCTTTCTCCAAGTTCTCACATGTCGCTCATATGAAGTGGCTATCCTAAACAATTCATAAACTCTCACCTCGCATAAGTCTCTCATATATCATGTAAAGTGGAGCTATAGGTATGGCTAGTGTAATCAACACAAGTATCGTCGAGCTAAGAAATTCCTCTAATGGTTGTTTACCTTTCAAAGCCAATGATCATGAGAATTAAACCATGATGTGGGGATGTCAAGGATAAGAAGATATAGAATGGTGGACATGTGCGAGGGCAAAAGAAAACAAGACTACGAGGCACCGCTGACGTCCTCGTTGTCGGATTGCACATGGTTGGAAAAATGGAAGTTTCGTCTCTTAACAACATGGCATCCTTCCTTACGCTTTACTTAATCTTCACTTGATTCATCCCTCTTCATATCTTTCTTGCCTTTCCTCTTTCTTACTTTCTTTCTCTCTTTTCTTTTTTTCTTTTATTTTCTTTTTCTCTTTCTTTTCCACACACACACACACACATATATATATATATTTTACTTCTCTCTCTCTCTCTTGACATCTTTACCTCTCTTTCAAAGCTCTTTGCTCATCTCTTCTTGCATAAACACAATCTGAATTTTAAATGAAAACCATGCTAGAGACGAGACGAAACTTCGAACATAGGTTGTGTTCAAAGAATACAATGTACAAAAAAAGATATTATGGATTGTGTATGGAATTCGGCGATGTACGGGACTTTCGATGTGAGAGTCTTGTTACCGAATGTATGACGAGGCTAGCAATAAAAGATATATACAAGGACATGATCATTGCTTGAAATTAAAACTTCCAAGAGAGAAGGATCCTAGCCCAACTCATCATGCTAACCGCACTTATGGTGGATCGGATATTGAGTTGGCCTTGTATAGGATTTTTTAGTCTCTCAACTTGGAAAAAGAGAGTTTGCTAACCTTTATTACAAGGGGTTTTCATATAATTTTCAGAATTAAAACTCCTCCAACATTAGCATCAAACTTAGCACAACCGAAACAAGGTTCTAGATCAAAGCATGGTGCGGGTACTTTTAAAGGTAAAAACTCCACTAAGCACCACGGTAAACATTTCAAACCAAAAGCTCAAGCTCATATATCAAAAATTAAGGAAAAACATACGAGTAAAGAAAGAAAAAGCATTGCATGCGACAAAAATTAAAAGACACTTTTTATTTGATTTTTCGACTCGAACACTAAATTAACACACTTCAAACTTGAAAATTTAAAAGCACACCTTAAAATTTAACTCACTAACTCTCGCAAACTCTAAACCAAACCAAACTAAACTCACTAAGGCAAAATTTTTAAGATCTAGCTAGCTAGCTCTCCCCCACGCTAAAATCATACGACGTCCTCATTGTATCTTACAAAAATCCTAAGGGGGGAAACCCTAACTTTCTAGTGGAACTTCCCACAGTCCTAGCACCACCTTTTCTTCATGTTGCTGACCATCCCGAATAACTTCCTCACGTTCCTATTAAGGAACTTGTAGTCGTCATCGACTACTCGTTCCAAATCCTCCATTCTTTGCCTCATCACCTCCATAGCTTGGAAACACTCCTCGACCGATGCGTAGAGGTCTGAGATGGAGTGACGGCAAGCCGCACAACATAACGGATGCATCCCGAATGGGTCGTCGTCGCCAGGTGTAAGGAATCGGATGCTCGTAGCCTAAGAGGGGGAGGGGGTGAATTAGGCTTCTTAAAATCTTAACCTATGGCTTCACTACTTTTACACAAAGTAAAACTAGAACATACTATCTAGATGTGCAACTACAATTGTTCTAGTGTGAACCTCCCATCCCAAAACAAGGTTTGCAACCTATAGCCAATCCTAGCAAGATACTACTCTAGGAAAGTAAAGGCAAGCAAAGATTGCGAGAGTGTAAATGCGGAAACGTAAAGAGGGATGTGAGGAAGCAAACTCTTGATACGCGATTTATCCCGTGGTATCGGTAGGCACTAAGCCACCCCTAGTCCACGTTGTTGAAGCACTCACACAAGAGTATTGCTTCTCGGTCACCAAGTCTCTCCCAAGAGCACCACTTGACTCGCCACAAAGGCTCACCACTTAGGCACTCGCCAAGCTCCCATGGTCACCCTGATGCCGCCTCCACTAAGGAGCTTCTCCACCAAGGAAGGGGGTCTCCACGTCCCCCGCACAAAGTGTCCTCGCCACTCCACACCAAGCCGGAGGGTTGAAGACGATTGCCGGTGAGCCACTTGGGCCCTAAGGCTTCCGGCGAACCTTGTACACCTTGATTCACTCAAGAATCACCTCACAAGGTTGGCACAACCTTGCACTCACTCAGCTCTAAGCTAAGCCTAGCACTAAGCACATACACTAAGCATATGCAAGTCTATGGATGAGCAATTAAGCACTTGGATGGATTGGATATGATCTTCTAGGTGTCTTGCACTCTTCTGCACTTCCACACAATCCAGCAACCTCAAATGGGTGAGTGGAGGGGGTATAAATAGCCCAAGGCATCCAAAGAGTTGTTGGCTAACAGCCACTGAAAAAGTAAGCGTCGGATGAACCGATGCTAGCTTTTCCAGGGCGTCGGTTCATCCGGTGCCCTCCACGTCACTTAGTCGTTGCATCTCCGCTGACACAACTATTTCGACGCTGTGCTGCGATGGTGCGTCGGATCATCCGGTGCTGAAGAACTCTTCACCAAAACGTCTCTGTTGGTTTCTTCATAACCGTCGGATGGACCGACGCTTCTTCTGACCATGGCGTCGGTTCATCTGGTGCTTAAGGCTTCGTCTTGGCGCGTCTCTGTCTTGATTCAAGCTGAGCGTCATATAGACCAACGGTGTCCTCTCTCAGACCGTCGGATCATCTGGTGCTACTGTCTTCGCTGCTCCTCCTCTGCAATTCATCCGGCACATCTAGAAACTGGACCGTCGGATCATCCGACGGTGTCATCTTTATTTTGCCTGCTGCGTAGTGTACCAAGTGCTCTGACGCTATGCACTGATGGTACCGTCGGTTCATCCGATGGTGCCCTTTTTCTTCTTTTCCTTTGCGTCTTCAACTTGGATCTTTGCTTCGACTTAACATACTTAACATGCCATCACTTATAGCCTCGAAATATATACTAAGTCCTCATTTTTGCTATAAGTAACTTAACATGTGCATGGTATGTTAACTTGTGGTATGACATGTTAACTTGGGCATGGTATGTTAACATGTGGTAACATCCATGGGACCTAGGAATGCCTACAAAGACATGCTAGACAATGTGGTTAGTCCCATTACTTGTGTTAGCATGAATCACCAAAGTCAACTCGAACAAATGGCAAATGGGGCCATGTTCGCTACGATCTCCCCCTTTTTGGTGATTTATGACAACACAAGCAAAACAAGCATAAATTTGCAAAAATTGACAAAATTAGAACCACTTACACTAGCTTGGATGCTTACCATCATCCAAACTCCCCCTAGATAAAACTTCCCCCTTTTTTGATCTTCTCTTCCTATGTTCACGCTTAGCCTTTTTGGAAACACTAGCTTGCTTTGGTCCCACATTCTCCCCCTTTGGAATAAAATCTCCAAAAAGGTCCAAGACAAAAGGTCTCCAAGGAAACTAGCAAGTCCTAGCAAACATAGCTCAAAGAGAAATGTTAAATACAAGGGAGAAAACCGTATGAACCATGATCCATATGTATAATATCAATGAAGATACCACATATGCGAATAACTAAGGTGGATCACAAGCTCATGAGACTAGCATGATACAACCTAAGCTCCCCCTAAGTGTGTGCACAATATGATAGTGTGAAAATCAAGTGCACAACTACAAACACTTGTAAGACAAGGAAGCTTAGAGCATATCATGCAAGGAGGTAGCTTAAAGGACAAGAGATAAGACAAATGGGTTCTTGTTACATTACCACTTGTAGATATCACTTGTAGTCTTTTAATCATTGCATACCTCCGGGGTTTTGTTCCTCTCTACCTTGTTGGCACCACATTGAGATGAGCCACTTGGAAATGATATCACGTGAGGTGACACCACTTGAAAGAAGCTTGCAAAGAAGACACTTGGGGTACCACAAGGATTAGGAATGTATGAGTACATTGCCTTTGAACTTATATAGAGACATAAGCTCGCAAGGATATGACTCAATAGCATGAAGCTCATATTGCTATATTCGATCTTTTAGAGATGTTAGATCACATTGAGAGTGAAATACCATTCTCTTAGAATGAAGTACCGCACCGGAACGTGTCGCCAAGGGACTACATAAGATAAGCTTGAAACAATGTTAGTCCCATAACCAAACCATAGGATGAGCTCCCCCTAAATGTGTGCATTTAGTGTTTGAATTACCAACCAAATGTATGCACATTGTTTATGATGACAAAAGGGAAGCTAACCCTATAGCTTGCTCATGATGCAAAGAGATATATATGGAAACATGCACCATGAAAGAACAAGTGTAGCTTTCCTACACACTAATCAAACCATGTAGGTTGCTCATGGGTTAGCACATGACATAAGCAACCTACCATATGTAAACACATAGGCATAGCAACAAATGCAACCTAGACAAGGCAATGGAGCTACAATGATACACGAGATGGTACCTCAACCGGGGATCTTGGGCAACACATGTCCAACTTGCAAGCTAGGTTTCTAGGCTTGAATCTTCACAACTTCTTTGTGCCAAGCCTCCCAAGTCCCCGACCTCATGGCCTTCAAGTGGCCTTAGGAACCCACACCATTTGAGGCCCCTTCATGTTGATGATGACTTCCTTGGGCACCCAAATGGGTTGGTTCCAACCCCGCTCCCCTTTCATCTTCCCAACCTTGTGTGCAACCACCTTGCCATTAGCCTTCTTCTTGATGACGTAGGTGTTGCTCTTGGTCTTGTTCTTGCGGTTGGGCTTGGTGTAGATGAGGGAGCTCTTGATGGTGGGGTTCAACTTCTTCTTCTCGCCCTTGTCCATCTTCTTGACAAATTGAGGGCATTTGTAGAACTTGTGCCCTTCTCCATAACACTTGTAACAAGTCACGGTTGCACCCTTCTCAATCTTCTTCACCATGGGATCACGGTTATGCTGAGAAGGTTGGACTTTGCTCTTGATGTCTTGAGAGATGTCCACTTGTTCCTCATTGTTCTTGCCTTTGCCCATCAAGCTTGCCAACCTCTCTCGGAGCCATTTCACTTCTTGCTTGAGCTCATCATTTTTCTTGCCTATGAGACAATTACATGTTTCTATAACAACATTCTCATTGCAAGATGGTGAGCAAGATTCATCAATTAAATCAATGCAAGAAGTTGAAGCATCTACCTTAGAGATAGGAATTACACAAGGGATAAATGATTCATCAAGCTCAAAGGATTTACTTGTTTTAGTCTCATTGCTCTCAAGCTTAGATTTTAGCTCATCACACTTCTTGCTAAGCAATTTGAATTTGCACAACAAATATTCATAATTTGTAGCAAGGGTTGCACTAAGATCATTGAGAGCAGTGAGTTCTTTAATTCCATTAGCTTGTTTCTTAAGCATTCCTTTTTGCTCATGGACTAGCTCAACAAGATCATCGAGAGAGGTGGTGTCAGATTCATCATCACTTACATTGCTCTCCATACCTTGGGCCATAAGGCACATGTGTGGTGATGATGAAGGACCTTGCATGAAGTGGGTGGTGAAGTTCTTTCTTGATTCATCACTTGAGCTAGAAGAACTTGATTCTCCACCACTTGTCCACTCATGGACGACGACATTTGCTTCTTGCTTTGGTCTTCTATCCTTGACCACCTTCTTCTTGGGCTTGTGCTCGATCTTGGTGAACTTGATGTGTTGATGATGACGCCCTTCTCTCAAGTGGACGTTGTAGCCGTACATGTTGACTTTCTTCACATACTTGAAGATCTTCTTCATGTACATGGCCACCATGGATTCAACCTCTTCATCACTTGAGGAATCTTCATCATCACCATCATCACCAAAATCAACTCGAACAAATGGCAAATGGGGCCATGTTCGCTACAATCTCCCCCTTTTTGGTGATTTATGACAACATAAGCAAAGCAACCATAAATTTGCAAAAATTGACAAAATTAGAACAACTTACACTTGCTTGGATGCTTACCATCATCCGAACTCCCCCTAGATTAATTCTTCCCCCTTTTTGATCTTCTCTTCCTATGTTCACACATAGCTTGCCTCTTGCCACTTTGGAAACACTAGCTTGCTTTGGTCCCACATTCTCCCCCTTTGGAATAAAATCTCCAAAAAGATCCCAAAACAAAATGTCTCCAAAAAATTTAGCAAGTCCTAGCAAACATAGCTCAAAGAGAGATGTTAAATACAAGGGAGAAAGCCGCATGAACCATCATCCATATGTATGATATCAATGAAAATACCACATGTGCGAATAGCTAAGGTGGATCACAAGCTCATGAGTCTAGCATGATACAAACTAAGCTCCCCCTAAGTGTGTGCACAATATGATAGTGTGAAAATCAAGTGCACAACTATAAACACTTGTAAGGCAAGGAAGCTTAGAGCATATCATGCAAGGAGGTAGCTTAAAGGACAAGAGATAAGACAAATGGGTTCTTGTTACATTACCACTTGTAGATATCACTTGTAGTCTTTTGATCATTGCGTACCTCCGGGGGTTGATCCTCTTTACCTTGTTGGCACCATATTGAGATGAGCCACTTGGAAATGATATCACTAGAGGTGACACCACTTGAAAGAAGCTTGCATAGACGACACTCGGGGTACCACAAGGATTAGGAATGTATGAGTACATTGCCTTTGAACTTATATAGAGACATAAGCTCGCAAGGACATGACTCAATAGCATGAAACTCATATTGCTATATTCACTCTTTTAGAGATGTTAGATCACATTGAGAGTGAAATACCATTCTCTTAGAATGAAGTACCGCACCGGAACACGTCGCCAAGGGACTACATAAGATAAGCTTGAAACAATGTTAGTCCCATAACCAAACCATAGGATGAGCTCCCCCTAAATGTGTGCATTTAGTGTTTGAATCACCAACCAAATGTATGCACATTGTTTGTGACAACAAAAAAAAGGAAGCTAACCCTATAGCTTGCTCATGATGCAAGGAGATATATAAGAAAACATGCACCATGAAAGAACAAGTGTAGCTTTCCTACACACTAATCAAACCATGTAAGTTGCTCATGGGTTAGCACGTGACACAAGCAACCTACCATATGTAAACAACTAGGCATAGCAACAAATGCAAACTTAGACAAGGCAATAGAGCTACAATGATACATGAGATGGGTTATAGTTTCCATTACCTCAACCGGGGATCTTGGGCAACACATGTCCAACTTGCAAGCTTGGTTTCTAGGCTTGAATCTCATCTTCTTTGTGCCAAGCCTCCCAAGTCCCGGCTCTCAAGGCCTTCAAGTGGCCTTAGGAACCCAAACCATTTGAGGCTCCTTCATGTTGGTGATGACTTCCTTGGGCACCCAAATGGGTTGGTTCCAACCCCTCTCCTCCTTCATCTTCCCAACCTTGTGTGCAACCACCTTGACATTAGCCTTCTTCTTGATGACGTAGGTGTTGCTCTTGGTATTGTTCTTGCGGTTGGGCTTGGTGTAGATGAGGGAGCTCTTGATGGTGGAGTTCAACTTCTTCTTTTCGCCCTTGTCCATCTTCTTGACAAATTGAAGGCATTTGTAGAACTTGTGCCCTTCTCCATGACACTTGTAGCAAGTCACAGTTGCACCCTTCTCAAGCTTCTTCGCCATGGGATCACGGTTATCTTGAGAAGGTTGGACTTTGCTCTTATTGTTCCTGCCCTTACCCATCAAGCTTGCCAACCTCTCTCAGAGCCATTTCACTTCTCGCTTAAGCTCATCATTCTTCTTGCCTATGAGGGAATCACATGTTTCTACAACAATATTCCCATTGCAAGATGGTGAGCAAGATTCATAAATTAAATCAATGCAAGAAGTTGAAGCATCTACCTTGGAGATAGGAATTGCACAAGGGATAGATGATTCATCAAGCTCAAAGGAATTACTTGTTTTAGTCTCATTGCTCTCAAGCTTAGATTTTAGCTCATCACACTCCTTGCTAAGCAATTTGAATTTGCACAACAAATGTTCATAATTTGTAGCAAGGGTTGCACTAAGATCATTGAGAGCATTGAGTTCTTTAGTTTCATTAGCTTGTTTCTTAAGCATTCCTTTTTGCTCATGGACTAGCTCAACAAGATCATCGAGAGAGGTGGTGTTGGATTTGTCATCACTTACATTGCTCTCCATACCTTTGGCCATAAGGCACATGTGTAGTGATGATGAAGGACCTTGCATGAAGCGGGTGGTGAAGTTCTTTCTTGATTCATCACTTGAGCTAGAAGAACTTGATTCTCCACCACTTGTCCACTCACGGATGACGACATTCGCTTCTTGCTTTGGTCTCCTCTCCTTGACCACCTTCTTCTTGGGCTTGTGTTCAATCTTGGTGAACTTGATGTGTTGATGATGACGCCCTTCTCTCAAGTGGGCGTTGTAGCCGTACATGTTGACTTTCTTCACATACTTGAAGATCTTCTTCACGTACATGGCTACCATGGATTCGACCTCTTAATCACTTGAGGAATCTTCATCGTCACCATCATCACTATCATCTTCGCTTGAGCTTCCATGAGTAGCCATCCTACTCAACACCTTCTCTTGTTGGCTTGAGAGGGCATGTCTTGTAGTTGGAGAAGATGGTTCTTGGGGGGCATGATTTGAAACTCATGAGCCATGATCTTGCTCAAGATTTGAGATGGCTTCAATTCTTCGAGCTTCTTCTCATAGATGATTGCTTTCACCAAGTCATAATCGGGCTTCCGGAGACATTGTAGGATCTTGCAGTTGACGTTCAAGTCTGTGATGTTCTTCACACCTAAAGCATTGATCTCATTGACAAGCACATTTAGGCGTGAGTACATTGATTCAACATTTTCATTTACAAGTTGCTTAAAGCTATTGAATTCCTCAAGGAGACAACCGTAGCATTCATTAGCAACTTCTTTTGAACCCTCATTTTGCTCCTTGATGGTTTTCCATAGCTCATGAGCATTTTCACAATTAAAAATTCTATTGAAAATGCCTACATCTAGTGAGGACAAAATGATACTCTTAGCAATCACATCAAATTGCTTTTCCTTCTTAGTACCATTTCTCATGCCCTCATCGGTGACTCTTCAAACATCAAGGTCCTTTGCTTGGAGATAGGCCTCCATGAGAACCTTCCACCGAGGATAGCCCGTGCCATCGAAATGTGGAGCCAAACCTAAGGTATCCATCCCTTTCATACCTCTATAGAGCAACTCACTAGGCGGTGAAGCCTAACCGTTCCAATGAGTCGGTTTTCACAATTTACCAATCGAATTGGCATTTCCTTGTGAAGGAAGTGAGTCCCGGCTCTGATACCACTTGTAAGGAATCGGATGCTCGTAGCCTAAGAGGGGGAGGGGGTGAATTAGGCTTCTTAAAATCTTAACCTATGGCTTCACTACTTTTACACAAAGTAAAACTTGAACATACTATCTAGATGTGCAACTACGGTTGTTCTAGTGTGAACCTCCCATCCCAAAACAAGGTTTGCAACCTATAGGCAATCCTAGCATGATACTACTCTAGGAAAGTAAAGGCAAGCAAAGATTGCGAGAGTGTAAATGCGGAAACGTAAAGAGGGAGGAGAGGAAGCAAACTCTTGACATGCGATTTATCCCGTGGTATCGGTAGACACTAAGCCACCCCTAGTCCACGTTGTTGAAGCACTCACACAAGAGTATTGCTTCCCGGTCACCAAGTCTCTCCCAAGAGCACCACTTGACTCGCCACAAAGGCTCGCCACTTAGGCACTCACCAAGCTCCCTTGGTCACCTTGATACCGCCTCCACTAAGGAGCTTCTCTACCAAGGAAGGGGGTCTCCACGTCCCCCACACAAAGTGTCCTCGCCACTCCACACCAAGCCGGAGGGTCAAAGACGATTGCCGGTGAGCCACTTGGGCCCCAAGGCTTCCGGCGAACCTTGTACACCTTGATTCACTCAAGAATCACCTCACAAGATTGGCACAACCTTGCACTCACTCAACTCTAAGCTAAGCCTAGCACTAAGCACAAACACTAAGCATATGCAAGTCTATGGATGAGCAATTAAGCACTTGGATGGATTGGATATGATCTTCTAGGTGTCTTGCACTCGCCTGCACTTCCACACAATCCAGCAACCTCAAATGGGTGAGTGGAGGGGGTATAAATAGCCCAAGGCATCCAAATAGCTGTTGGCTAACGGCCACTGAAAAAGTAAGCATCGGATGAACCGATGCTAGATTTTCCAGGGCATCGGTTCATCCGGTGCCCTCCATGTCACTTAGTCATTGCATCTCCGCTGACACAACTGTTCCGACGCTGTGCTCCGATGGTGTGTCGGATCATCCGGTGCTGAAGAACTCTTCGCCAAAACGTCTCTGTTGGTTTCTTCGTAACCATCGGATGGACCGACGCTTGTTATGACCATGGCGTCGGTTCATCCGGTGCTTAAGGCTTCATCTTGGTGCGTCTCTGTCTTGATTCAAGCTGAGCGTTGGATAGATCGACGGTGTCCTCTCTCAGACCGTCGGATCATCCGGTGCTACTGTCTTCGCTGCTCCTCCTCTGCAATTCATCCGGCGCATCTAGAAACTGGACCGTCGGATCATCCGACGGTGTCATCTTCATTTTGCCTGCTGCGCAGTGTACCAAGTGCTCCGACGCTATGCACCGATGGTACCGTCGGTTCATCCGACGGTGCCCTTTTTCTTCTTTTCCTTTGCGTCTTCAACTTGGATCTTTGCTTCGACTTAACATACTTAACATACTTAACATGCCATCACTTATAGCCTCAAAATATATACTAAGTCCTCATTTTTGCTATAAGTAACTTAACATGTGCATGGTATGTTAACTTGTGGTATGACATGTTAACTTGGGCATGGTATGTTAACATGTGGTAACATCCATGGGACCTAGGAATGACTACAAAGACATGCTAGACAATGTGGTTAGTCCCATTACTTGTGTTAGCATGAATCACCAAAATCAACTCGAACAAATGGCAAATGGGTCCATGTTCGCTACACCAGGGTCGTCGCCATCGTCGGGATCTCCGCCGCCATTTGGACCTTCGGGAGTCTTCTCTTTAGGCACCTCTTCGCAATAGAAGAGGTCATTGTCGTCCCTTCCGGCGGCTGCCCACGAGCTCGGGCCGTGGTCGTCAGAGTAGTCACTCCCCTCGTAATCCTTCGGCTCGGGCGACTCCTCCTTGTAGTCTTTCCTCTTCATGCCCCGGAGTCGCTCCGATCTACGGACGGGAGTTGAGACCTCCTCCTTGACATGGTGGCGAGATGCAATCGGCCCGATCGGGACACGCCCTCCGCAACGTATGTGGGCGGTCCTCTTGATGTCCATTGTAGGCTTGAGCTCGCATCGCTTCGCCTCCTCCGGCTTCAAAGGCTTCTCGACGCTTAGCTTGATCTCCTTGCTCCTTGGGGACGCCATGGCTGCTGCTTGGGTGCAAAAGGATGTGAATTGGGATGGATTCCCGAGCTCCAATCTCGTTCCTTTAAATAGTCCGAGATGGAATGCCCTAGAACCCATCTTTTCCTTTTCTTGACTTCCCTAAAATTCTCGGACCAAACAAGGAAGTCGAAGACGCGCGTCCTAGAGTAAAACGGGGGCAAACCGCCGCCCGGGCCTCCTGGGCCGATCGGACCGGGCCGGCAGGCCTGCCCTGGTTCGCGGGCCGGTTCGGTCTGATTTTACTTGTGCTCCACTATTTTTTAATTGTTGGCCCATGTGGAAAAGTTGGCCTGGTAAAACTTCGCGAGAAACTCTAGAAAAATAAAATAAGAGCTATTTACAAAAAGCTCACCTTGTTTTACGTCCTAGGCTCGACGTTCGGGCTCATCCTCCATGATAAAAATATCAATATGGTGAAGGGGCACAACGTCGGGTTGGAAATACACCTTAAGCCGTTGACCATTCACCATGAATTGATCTCCTTTCATATCCATGATGGTAACTGCTCCATTGGAGAGCACGGAATGAACAATGTAAGGTCCATCCCACTTGCTTTGCAATTTCCCCTTTCCGGAAGTTTTGAATCTCGAATTATAGAGGAGGACCTTATCTCCTTCTTTAAACTCCTTCTTCTTTAACCTTTTGTCGTACCATCTTTTGATTCTCTCCTTGTATATGCTTGCGTTTTCATAAGCCTTCAACCTCATCTCCTCTAGCTCGCTAATTTGGATTCTCCGTTTTACCACCGCGGCGTCTAGATCGAGGTTCATCTCTTTTATTGCCCAATATGCCTTATGTTCTAGCTCAACCGGAAGGTAACAAGCTTTGCCATAAACAAATTGATATGGGGTCATACCTATCAGTGTCTTGAACGCCGTTCGATATGCCCATAAAGCTCCATCCAACTTCTTTGACCAATCCTTGCCTCCCTTCTCTATAGTCTTGTTAAGGATGCTCTTTAGTTGCCTATTCGATGTTTCCGCTTGTCCGTTGGTTTGTGGGTGATAAGCCGTAGAGACTCTATGTTCAATCCCCAACTTGGACAAGCACTTCTTAAAGTTCTTCCCGGTGAAGTGAGTTCCTCCATCGCTTATCAAAATTCTCGGGGTACCGAAGCAAGGGAAAATCACACTCTTAATCATCGCAATGGATTCTTCCATGGAAGCTTTACGACATGGCATGGCCTCTACCCACTTAGATACGTAATCAACCATAACTAGGATGTGCTCAAATCCATGTTAGTTTTTGAAAGGCCCCATGAAGTCAATTCCCCGAACATCGAATAAATCGATTTGTAGATTGTAATTCCAGGGCATAGCATTCCTTTGAGATATGTTTCCGGTCCTTTGGCATTCGGGGCATGATGCAACATATCTTTTAGTATCTTCATGCATCTCCGGCCAAAAGAATCCGCTGGACCACACTTTTGCTTGAGTCCGAAAATGACTATAGTGTCCATCGTACTCCGCCGAATGACACTTTCTCAAAATTTCTTACCTCTCTTCTCTTGGTACACATCTTCTCATCACTCCATCATTCCCAAGTTTAAAGAGGTAAGGTGAATCCCAAAAATATTTCCAGCTTTCGGAGATTATCCTCCTTTAAGTGTTTTTATCTAGGTGGTCAAGAGGCATTCTCCGAATTGCTCGAATGATATCGATCATCCAAGTATCCTTGTCGAGTATTCGGTAGAGGTGGTCATCTCTCATCTTATCCTCTATAGGCTCTTTTTCATCTTGTCCACGGTTCATCCTAGACAAATGATCAGCCACAACATTTTCCACCCCTTTTTTATCACGAATTTCAACATCGAACTCTTGGAGAAGAAGGATCCAACGAATCAATCTTGGTTTAGCATCCTTCTTAGCCAAAAGATACTTGATCGCCACGTGATCGGTGTAGACAATGACTTTCGAGTTCACGATGTAAGATCTGAATTTTTCGAAAGCAAACACCACCGCTAGCAACTCCTTTTCCGTAGTGGCATAATTTAATTGTGCCTCACTTAGAGTTTTACTAGCGTAGTATACGGCGTGAACTCGGCCTTCCTTTCTTTGACCTAAAACCACCCCTACAGCATAGTCACTTGCATCGCACATGATCTCGAAAGGTTGGCTCCAATCCGGAGGTTGAATGATAGGAGCACTTACTAAAGCATTTTTCAAGGTCCGGAATGCTGCTAAGCACTTCTCATCAAAGTCAAAAGCCACAACTTTTTGAAGAAGTTGTGTTAAAGACTTAGTGATCTTTGAGAAGTCCTTAATGAATCTTCTATAGAATCTGGCATGACCTAGAAAGCTCCTCAAAGACTTAACATTCGTTGGAGGTGGGAGTTGCTCAACCGTCTCCACTTTGGCTTTATCCACTTCAATTCCTCTCTCGGATATAACGTATGCCCTGCTTTATCATGAAGTGGCACTTTTCCCAATTTAGCACTAGATCGACCTCCGCACACCTCGTGAGAACCTTGTCTAAGTTTTCCAAGCAATCCACGAATGTCTTCCCATAAACGGAAAAATCATCTGTGAACACCTCGACAATTTCCTTGATAAATTCCGAGAACACCGCCATCGTGCAACGTTGAAAAGAGGTCGGAGCATTGTGTAAACCGAAGGGCATCCTTCTATATGCAAACGTTCCATAAGGGCAAGTAAACGTTGTCTTGTGTTGATCATCCGGGTGAATGGGAATTTGCATGAACCCCGAGTATCCATCGAGAAATCAAAAATATGCGTGGTTTGCTAATCTCTCGGGCATCTCATCTATGAACGGTAGGGGGAAGTGATCTTTCTTCGTTGCTTTGTTTAGCTTTCGATAATCGATACACATCTGCCATCCCATCATGGTTCTTTGCGGTATTAATTCGTTCTTCTCATTCTTCACCACGGTCAAACCTCCTTTCTTCGGCACACAATGTACCGGGCTCACCCACTTGCTATGCGGTATCGGGTAGATGATTCCGGCATCAAGTAGCTTGATAACCTCCTTCTTCACTACCTCTCACATGGCATGGGTTAGCCTCCTTTGATGGTCCACTACGGGCTTACATTGGTCTTGCATAGGTATACGATGAGTGCAAAAGGCTGGGCTAAGCCCCTTGAGATCATTAATTGAATATCTAATCACCTTCTTGTGCTTTTTCAATAAATTCAGCAACTTCTCATTTTCTTCGGGACTCAACTTGTCGCTCACAATGACTGGATAAGTCTTGTCTGGGCCCAAAAATTTGTACTTTAATCCTTTGGGCAAAGGTTTGAGATCCACCTCGGGCACTTGTGGCTCTTCGGGTTTAGTGTCTCCTATGTCTTCGAATTTTTCTTCCTCCACGCTTCCATCTTGTGGTTCTAATCCCTTCGTTGCTTCCTCTAGTTCCTCATCTTGTTGATCATTGGATGGATTCTCCATCACACTTTGCAGCGGGTCTCTAAGGGTTTCAACAAAACAAAGACTACCTACCTCCTCTACTTCTTCATCCTCAGGAGGAAAAGGTGAAGGATGACTAGAAGCGCGAAGAAAACTATATGTGTACTTATCTCCATTAAGATTTATTGTTACTTTGCCTTCTCCAGCATCCAAAACGGCATCTACCAACTTAAGGAAAGGCCTACCTAGGATTATGTGATCATGATTATTATAGTAGGCATCTATAACAAAGAAATCGGTTGGTATGCACTTTCCAGAGATGATTACATTAATGTTGCAAGCAATACCCAGAGGTTTGATAGTTCTACCATCTCCCATGATTAAATTTGTTGAAGTTGAAGCTAAGTCTAGGTTATGGTTTTGAACTTTATCGTAAATCTTGGAGGATAGGACACTTACTTGGGCTCCGATGTCGCATAAAGCCTTGCATTGAATTCCATTGATCTCGCAACTCAAGTGTGGTGTAGTCTTCTCCTCTTGATCGGATCCTATTGCATAAACTTCGGTGAGGCGAGCATATGGTGATGCTTCGGGCTTGATCCCCATGATTCTTTTCACCTCGGCTATGTGATCCGGATCCACTTCATCATCACTAAAGAGCTTTCGAAAGATCTCACCGGTGGTTTCAAGATTGTACGAATTTTCTGCTTGCTTTTCCGGTGGGAAATCCACTTCCAATGCTCTCGCCATCCCCTTTTGGTTAGGGAACGGTCTTCTCTTGTCGAATACTTCTCCATAATCAATTGGAACCCAATCCATTTGCTCGAACTCCCTTAATGGCTTCGTGTTTGACATACTCCTTTTGTTTGTTTCATTTGACTTCGGGAAGTCAACTCTTGGGGTAGTTCTTGTCTCGATATGTACTTCTTCAAGCTTTTCCGGGATTGGCTCCTCTTTCTTGTCTTATGGGGCTGCCTTTTTGGAAATTTCAGCACACGTCTTCATCCTTGAATTGCGTTCCGGCTCTCCCGAAAGTCGTGTTTCCCAATCTCTTCGCATGGCCGCCACTTTGCTAATCTTTTACAAAAGTTGAGCGGCTTCTGTGAGTGTTTTCTCCATGAGATCCCCACCTGCACACATTTGAACATGTTCCATGCAACTAGGGGTAAGGGAAAAGAAAAATGTATGCAAGAGTACGTCACCGGAGAAGCCGAGTCTTGGTCCTTGTTCAATCAATTCATTAAATCTATTCCAAGCTTGGTCTATCCCTTCCTCTTCTCCTTGTGTGAAGGTGATAACTTGCCTCCTTAGATGTTGAACCTTGCTTGTTGGAAAAAACTTCTCACAAAATTTCTTTGTCAACTTGTTCCAATTTCCTTCAACCTCAAAGGACGCAAACGAGTACCACGTCTTTGCTTCTCCGGCAAGTGAGTAGGGAAAGAGATTCCACTTGAACCATTCATCAGGAAATCCTTCTTGACGCACCGTGTTGCATAGCGTCGTGAAATGCTTTATGTGTCTATACGGGTTCTCCGTCACCATCCCTCTAAATGGGGTTGCTGCCTCCATCTCGATGATCCTAGCTTTGATCTCATACTTGGTCGCTTCGAGCTTCGAATCCGACTCTTGTACCTTTATGTCTTCACATCGAGGACTAGCGTAATCCCGTAGCGATTTCTCCGGTTCTTCCACGGGGTGGTTGGCGAATGCCATATAGACAACAAGATAGAAAAACAAAAACAAAATGGTTTTCTAGGTAATAGGGGTTAGATGTTAGCAATAAACGATAAATGAAAACAAAAATAAATGCAAAACCAAACAGTGTAAACTGGCTTGCTCCCCGGTAACGGCGCCAGAAAAAGGGGCTTGTTGACAGATAAAACTCGTATCCACCTACGATCGGCAAGCGTACGGACCTACACCTTTTTCACCATGGGGATTCCCTAGGTTCTTACCAATCCGCAGAGCAAGGGGATTACAAGCGTTTGATCTAGCACTACTTACTAACTTAACCAAACCCTAAACTACGGTTAATCTAGAGAACTACTACGCTACACTAGAGGGAGCGATTAAACTCACAAGATATATAAAAGACACTTGCCCAAGGGTCTACGATACTTGAACATGCAACCGCTAAAAGATACAAAACCGATCTAATCTACCGGGGGTTGTGACCACTATTTCGCCCTTTCCCTCCCCCCGTACTGTCACTACGCGGAGGTATTCGTGACTAGACCTATGATGATCACGGCGTATTGAAGGGTTCTAAGGGAGAAGTGAGATCTATACTCCCAACATGCCATGGTAGCTAACCTTAAACATGAAAGCATATTCAACACTAGATGATAGATTGAAACCATAAAAGTTGCGATTACATCTCAAGATCGTTTACAACCCATGGACAAATGAGAAGATTACCCCATCAAGGTGCTAGGCATAGCACCGTTGATCATGGTGACGCTTCCGACGGTGTCTTCCTTGTCCTCCGGGGGTGTCTTGGCAGGGCCTCGACGTCCTCCTCCACTTGTGGTTGCTTCCTTTGAGTAGAGCGATCCTCTTGTGAATGATCTCTCTCCTCTCCTTCCTCTCTAGCTTCTGGACGACCTCTCGGGCGAATCGCTCTCTCTTTGAGAATGGCGGCGCCTCCACGGCTTTAGGGTTGCATCTTTTTCAGGCTCAAGAAAGGGGGGGGGGCGAACCGCCTCGGGAATGGGCCAGGCCGGCCGGACTGGGCCGACCGGCCCAGGCCCATCCCGGCCCGGTTCGGTCGCCCCTTCACTCCCGTGGGTCCTCTTGACATTTTGCACTTTGCCCCCTCCAATTGCA
The DNA here is from genome assembly GCA_036936925.1 of Cenchrus fungigraminus. Taxonomy (NCBI): domain Eukaryota; kingdom Viridiplantae; phylum Streptophyta; class Magnoliopsida; order Poales; family Poaceae; genus Cenchrus; species Cenchrus fungigraminus. The sequence continues at coordinate 73,302,094 of CM072768.1, read as the reverse complement.
TCAATTTGACAATGTCATCCTCACGTCCAAGATAGAGGGTCTTCTCGCATGAAGTTCGGTCTTTTACGCTTCAATCCTTGGGTATGTTCCTTTGTAACACTTCGGTCGTTGCCACCTTTGGGAGTGATTTCATCATGCACTTGAACACGAACGGGACTCCACATTTACTCTTTTGAACTCATTGTGACTCCGTCCCATTAGTCCATGTTTTCTTGCAAAAATATAACACTTCCAAATGCATATACAAAAATGAACTTGTTATATCATTAGTGTGCCTAGTGGCGGGTTAGTTTCATAATCAAGTCCAAACCAAAGTGTAATGAACATGTTTGGTGTACCAAAATACACCGTCAACAGAGGTCGTGCTACACTTCAAGCATCAAAGGACGGTAACAATTCCTCAACCCTCTTTTTGTCCTTTTCTTTCTATATGTCTGCATATATATGTGCTTTCCACAACCTTAGATACAACCTTTGTATATATCCCTATATAGAATAACATGGCTACTAGGAGTACAACCTAGGTTTGTTTTTATTTTTAATAATAATCACCGTTACCTTGTGCTCACTATGATGATATCTTGTATGCTCTTACTTATGGATATATGATGATTGATGCCACTTTGCTCATTGTTGTGATTGGTTTGTATATGATTAAGCTAGTATTCTCTTTAAATATGATGCTAGCCTAATCTTTTGTGGAGGTTATGATAACTTGAGACCTATCGTATTTTTCGTTGCTCTCAGTTTTGAATGAATCAAAGATCATTTATTTTTGTTCTTAAAAGATATGCTAACCTTGTCTTTGATACCACTTGCATTTTGCTCAAACTATCCAAAGCCTTATATTCATTAAGTGCAAAAACCTTAGTATACAAGATTTATTTTTGGGTGCATTGATTCAAGGCTTGATTTCTCTGGCTCGAGACTAAGAAGCTAGTCATTCCGTTTTTGCGTAACTATCTTTATGCTAACCTTTTCTATCTGTGCATTGTGAGTTTCCACATCGGGAATTTTGCAAACTTCGCCAGATATCCACCCACAAACCCAAAATATCTTTTTGTGTATACTTCCTCGACCACAACCCAAAACCTTGAGTATGGATGAATATTTCGAAGAAGATTACAAGGAAGTTGCCGTCAAGTGGAGAAGATTTTGGGAGGCGTCCATAAAAGGATCCCTAGAAGGTTTCAAGTATCTCTCTTCAAGAAAATACAAGAATTTCAGCACTTACCTTGGCACAATCATCACCTTTGGTATGCTCTTCTATAACAATGCACTTGCCAGGACCAAACAAGATGATCTTATTTCAGAACTCAGGAGCTCTCTCCCAGGGAATAGCCTGCAAAATGTCCCCAACGAATGAATGCAGAGTTGAGGACCAGAGCGTCCGAGGACCGGTGGATGGTTGCTCCTTGGTGTGATGAGTGATTGACAACATGGTGTGGACTGACTCTTGGCCGAGTATTGCAAGTGCAGGTTGCGACTTGATTTGCGTTGGTGCAGGTGAAGAGCGAGCGCGAAAGGTCTTAGCCTTGCAGGGCCTCCGAGGAGTGGAGAGACAAGTAGGCTCGGCTCGATGGACCCGGTGGCCGAACGGGATCAAGTGCGGGCCGCATGGTGGCAAGAAAAGCAAGACGAAGTTGTCGACTGGAGCCGGTGCAGGTTAGCGGCTCACGACCGGAGTTTGCACGCGGGTTTGCGGTGGTTCACCACAAAACCGTCAGGTTACTTGGTTGAGCCACAAAACCAAGACCAGAGGCTCAGCGGGCGGAGACGGGACCAGGGCTCAACGAGAAGCTTCGATGCCGGGGGACACGCGGCGGGATCGCAGGGCTTGCGTCAGGAGGATGCAGACTGTGGCAAAGGTGTGGCCGCCTGATGAAGAGGAGTGCTACTTGACCATCTTGCCCCTGAGGGGTGTGTATCTTCTTTCATGTTCTAGGGGTAGCTTGGTCATTTGCCCAACCCGGAGAGACTTCATATATATAGCTCTAGGGTTTCAGGGCAACTCATCCATCTGGACTGCTTCTCATTTCCCTACTCTTTAGGCTTAGATTTTCTTCACCGATTTGTAGAGAATCCAACCTCTGAGTGTATGGAAGCATTCATGGTTGCGTCGATTTCCTTCTTGTGGCTCGAGTGATTTTCGTGTCTTTTTCGGGCTATTTTCGTTGGATTTTCGTGCACGGCTTGTTCCTTTGATTCTGAGGCGTTTGTGTTCGGATTTCTTTGTGTGGATCATGGATAAATTTCTTGTGCATCTTTGTGCTTGATCTTGACCCCTCAATATCTAGATTTGGCCTCCGATTCAAGGATTTCGGGTGGTTCCCTAGCTTTGTTCTTGAGCTCGATTCGTGATCGATTCCCGGCGATTTATTTGGTTTGAGGCCTCAAGTTTTTGGGCATAGCATCCCCTAGGGACGCTTCTCATCTCCCCAAATCTTGTCTCAAGAGCTAAAGTGGTTTGGGAGATCCGGTGATGGATTTGGAGAGTTGACCTCGCGAGGTGGAGCTATTTCTGCTCTGTCCGCGCTTTGCGGACTGTCCGCCCGTGGGTCGCGGACTGTCCACGTAACCTGTGTTCTTCGGGTGTTCGTCTGTGTTCTTGTGCACTCAAGTTTTGATCCGTCGAGTTTGAAGTTTTTGGTTGGGTGTGGTTTGCCGGATTGTCCGCCAGGTGGGGTTGGACTGTTCGCGAGGCACGGACCATCCGCGGTGTTTGCACGGACTGTTCGAATTTCCTCGGTGCGCTACTAGAGGCTCAGTGCTGTTTTTTGGACCGTCCACCGAGGGGTCGCAGACTGTCCGCTAGGCTCACGGACTATCCGCTGTACTCACGCGGACTGTCTGCCCAGGGCCTCGCAGTTTGGCTAAGTCCTTTGCCTCTTGCGTTGTGCTTCCGCTTGGGATTGGTTTGGGACTTGTTCCTAGGGTTGGTAGGTCCGTTGTCACTACATGACCTTGGCATGTTCGTGTGGGAATCAGTGGTTGTGATTTTGGGGCATAGTCGAGTTCGACTCTTCGGAGAAGAATTTTTATCAGCTCCCATTCACTCCCCCCTCTCTGGTCGCCTAATCGGTCCTTCAAGAGTTAATTCTACCACCTCAGCTTCTTTCTCCTCCAAAACAACAAAGAACAATCGGTCTTCACCTTTGAGTAGAGAAGAGTTTCCCATGCCAATAACCCATGACAACTGAAATCCAAAAGGATGGGGAGGTGCTGGATGATCTTGCCCAAAGTAGATCCGCATGTGTTTGGAAGAACTGCACCAGAAATCTTCCGAAGGTAGTGTAGTCCAGTCGGATTGGCTACCCAAATGCCACATGAAAACGGGCAATGACCGTAGCGCTAAAAAATATTTCTCTAGCCAAAATAAAGTAATCACGACAAATGACTCTACACCAGCTGTTGTTTCAAGGCACAAGTGTATCTTAGAGAGTAGCCATTTGCTCCATTTTGGAAGTCGAGGAAGGCGAATGTGCTTCCGAGGAGACAAAGGATTCAGCATGAGCGCGTTGCACCAATCTTTGCAATCTAAGGCGACTAGGCTTCCAGATCTGCCACAACCAATCAATCTAGTCCTTTTTCCCAGCCAATGCAGGAAAGGAGACCACAAAACGCCTGTTGACGGTCGATTTTCGTCAACCAAGAGCACTTGTTACACTTTGGTTTGAGCTTTGAATTATAACTAACCCTCCACTAGGCATACTAATGATGTAACAAGTTCACACTTGCATGTGGTTTTTGGAGTTTATTGTTTACGCAGGAAATCAACGTTAAAGAGAAGACTTTCGGGATAAGTTCATCAAGCACTTTAGAAGAAGATCATGAAGCCCGACACAAGTCAAGACACGTGATGAACATGACTCCAAATGGCCCAAGGATCGAAGCGTCAATGCGTAAAACTTCAGGGACCTAAACAGAAGATGGAGAAGCTTGGATGACAAGCATCCTTATCTTAATCGTGAAGGAAATGACGTCAAGGGCCCACATGCAGAAGGGTGCAAAGCAAGAATTTCACGAGAAGCATTAGGGAGGAAGGCCGGGCCGAAATGGGCCCAGGCCGATCGCCCCAGGCCGGCCGGCCCAGCCTATTTCGGGCTCGATTCGCGCCCCCCTTTGACCTAGATGCTCCTCGGCTTATTTATAGCCTCTGCATCCGACGACCGCCACATCCATTCATCACAACTTGGCGAAAACTTAGAAGCAAGCACTAGAGGGAGACGACGGCCGCCGTGAGTCCTCGAAGTTGTCTAGGAGATGGCCTAGGCCTACCCTAGCCGCCATGGCCGCCCTGTGTGGTTGTGCCATGGTGGAGTTCTGGAGCTAGTTGAGGTCATCAATGGTATGTACTCAGTGGTGGTGACCAAAACACATCTACTATGTGAGTAAAGCAATTCATGTCATCCGATCTTTTAGTGACTCGATTCCTCCTTTTACGATCTTGTGCTTTCTTGGGTTTGCCTATTTTCAATCTATTGCTAGGATAGATTGCTCGGGGTGCTCTTGTAGCCATGGTGGCTAGAGGTGTATACCGGATCAACCAAGGAGTGCAACATGTTCTTAACGAACGTGCTCCCGAGAGCCAACCGCACAAATAGGGGCGCGTCGTGACAGGATAAAGGTTCCAAAAGGCAGAGCCAGGCTAGGGTTTGACCAGAGGATAGTAGTTTAAAGACGGCTTTGGATGAGATACATGTTGCTTTTGCTCTTTTGACTAGAACTACAACTAGATGACGATAGGCTGTAGTTACCCTTGCTTGCTCTTTCATCTTGCCTATGCTATGGATGTGATCAACCTTGTGCTATCATATACATATCTCTTAGGTTTATTTTTGTATGCAATCAACGCTTAATGTTAGGTTTGTTTGGCTAGACAAGGTAGAGAACCTTAGCGGTTTGCTTCCGATCCTTGGATTGACAAACCTTGGAGACCCTCCTTGGTGAAAAAGGCACCAAGTCACCCGTACACTTGCGGTGAACTTCAACATGGTTTTAAACCTGTTGACACCGTTTTTTCAAAAAATAGGTCAACCTTGGAGCAGCCGATGAGGAAACAAGGCAATCGACCGATTGAAAAAGAGAGAAGGATGGTCAATAGGACTCGCCGATGGTCAAAGGAGCTCAAATCTGTCGATGGGCTCGCGGGTCAAACCGATCGGCCGATGGTTAAACGGAGGGTCGGCTGATAGAAAGAGAAGAAGGCGGCAATCAAGAAGGTGCGCCAAAAGGAAAGCACGGCGGAGGCGGGTCAATCCACGATTGACAACGGGTCAAGAGTCAGTTTTCAGAGAGTTTTTGACTCCTGCGAGAGTCCTTTTCTATTTTTAGAAGTGTTCGTTTTCTTTTGATGCAAGTAAACAGTGCCGTAATCAGCTAGGAGTCGGGTTGTCCTCAAGGCATAAATAGCGACCCTGCGTGGCCGGGGAAAAGTGTACACACCAATATCAAACAAATCGCCTCCGGGCAAACCCTTTACAATTTACAACATCTACTTTACAACATCTACTTTTCGGTGACTTCGCCATTGCGTTTGTTTCTCTTTTTCTACAACACCGTCCTTCAAGTTCGTCGGGCTGCATCGATCGATCTCCGGCAAGCTTGTGAGTACCGTTTTACCGAATAACCCTAGGCTTTAACCTCCGGGTGCATCGCTGAGGTTTCGTCTAGTTCTTTATTCACCCCTTACCGATATTAGCTAGATCTACAAGTTTTTGTACCAATTCTTGTGGTTTTTAGTTATTATCACCAATTTATCCAGCTCGATCTAGATCACGTCGGCTTCTAACACCACAGCCGATTCCGACCTACTCGGGTTGCTGACGTCACGATCGACCGATTCCAGCCGATCTCTTATCCACACCCCGCGCCTCGGTCGCTCTCGAGCCGACCGATCCCGCTTACTCGTATCGGCCGATTGGCTGGTACATGTGTCGCTAAAAGGCCATCGGTTCTCTAGCTGATCCCTAATATTTTCCATTGTCAATCAACAGGTCAGATTGGCTGGCACACCTCGCAACAGACTGGGGAGTCACGTGTGTCGCGCGCGGAGGTGACATCTTATTTTCGCGTCAACACACTTTTGGCACGCCCGGTGGGACACGAAAAAGTCAACAATGTCGAAGACTTTAAAAAATAACAACAAAGTTGACCAGGGCAACGTTCAGGCAATCACCAAGGATCAGCTGAAAGATGCAGATAAAGTAGAGTTCGAAGCTCACATGAAGCATTGTGAAGAACTATGCTTAGCGTCATATGGCCAGACTAAAGGTGGAGTTTACAAGAAAAATCCTTTGCCGACACCTAAGCAAGTCACCTTTTCAGCAGATCCCGAAGGGCTTCAAGATATGATGAACAAGGCGATGCATCAAATGATGATTGATCAAGCTAAAGTCCTCGCCAATACTATCCAGAATTGCCTGACTGAGACGCTCAAGAAAGGAGCAGAAGGAGGATACCTAGGACCTGCATACTTTCAGCCAAATTGAACTCCTCCAGTGTTCCCAAAAGACCAACCGGCTTCTCCGCCGATTGACGATCCAACCGTAGGGGTTACATCGTCTCCACAGGTCAATGCTGCCGATCCTGGTCCTTCATCGGCTGCTCAGCCGATTCATAGTCAGAATATTGGGAATATGTCCAAAGACCCTACTGTGGCAATGCCTGTGGTCCAAACTTACTCAGCACAGCCCAATCAGCACCAGCAGTTGTTGGTATTTCTTAAGTCACAGCCAACGACACCTTGTTAGCGTGAGCATAAGATCCACCTGGGTATATCGACGAGTATGAAAGAATCCACAAGCGCACGGAAATACTGCTGTAGCACTTCACCTCAGGAGTATTCCAAAGGGTATCGAATCCAAGGAACGGTATGTTCTACCTCCTTGCCTAGTTATGGTCCACGGACACCACCCTATAGGGCAAGACAGAGATGGAAAGGATCCTACTGATCGTGGGCAGAGTTGAGAATAGCCCCTAGGTTAGGGACTCTCGTTTCGGACACCGGACCCTCCTGGCTATAACAGTCGGTTCACGGCAAAGGGTTGCCTACACCTGTATCCGGACGTGGGGGATTCCGTAAGGGTCCAACAGCTGTCACCATCGCGGCCTACCCCAAGACAAACCGTGGGATACAGGGCAATCGAAGGATAACCCGTAGTCCAGACACCACGCCTCTACCACTGGCTACTACTATAGCACGACTACGTCTGTCGACCTGTAGCAACACTATAGCACTCCGTACGAAGACAGAGCGACGAACCCACGAGAGAGAGACCAGAACTCACTCGGGTAACACTATCTAGTCAAGGATCATGGAAGGACTTTGGTCTAAACTAGAATGCGGGAGCATCCACTTTACTCTAATTGGGCTAAAGGGCATACGGACGGAATTAGCAACTTATGAACTACACCAAAAGATCAAAGGCTAAGTTCATGAAGAACACAAGCCTCTAAATCATGAACAAGCGAAGAACACAAGAACTATTCACCTATGCATGAAGGCTACTTTAGTCTAAATAGAGAATGTCGGAATACTCACTTTATTCTAAATGAAGAACAGAAGCTTTCATAGAGGTACGTTCTTGGGGAAAGGTGTCAAACACCATGGCACTTCCCCAAGTCACCCCCTCACCTTCATTCTAATCTCTAAAGCACTAGCAAGCCAGCACTAATCCTATGCAAAGCACTCCTCTCCTAGAGAGGTAGGAGCCCAAAGCCAAAACGAGGAGAAGAGGTGTGTTCCTATTCCTACCCCCTCCACTTCTATTTATAGGCTCGGACACCGGCGTGAAGAGCAGCGAAACACCCCGGGGATGGCTTCTAGGACCAATGGACAGGCACCACATGGAGGCCCGGGATCAGCCGACCAAAGGTCGGTTCGGCCAATCCCTGGGTCGGCCGACCCCCACGTGGCCCGCCTCGGCTTGTGCTTTCTCTGAGCGGCTGACTGGTGGGCCCTGAGGTCGGTTCCTGGTGTACACGTGTGTTGGAGGCGGTTTAGGCGCTCTGGTGGGCCCATGGATCCATGTGATGTACGCGTGGCGGCTTCTGATTCGCTGAAGTCCTTTCTCTTGGATTGATGACATCTTTGATCCAGGGGATGCTTGCATGGCAGCTTCTTATTGGCTGAGGTGGAGAGGCTTGGCTTGATGAGGTGGAAGGATAAGGTGTACTTTTGCTTTATTTCTCACGCTAATTCCCTGCATTCGAATATACATCACAACTTGTGGAAATTGTTAGCATAAACCCTTATTCTACTGTAGATGTACATTTGTCATGCCAGAATGCAGGGGTTGACGGTCGTAAATTTGGTGTTTAACAGCCGTCAACAACTCCCCCACACTTGACCTTTGCTCGTCCTCGAGTGAAGGGGTAAGGTTCAAGGTGGGATAAAAACTCAAAGGTACATGGTAAGCACAGAGTCATACCCCACTTTTACCTTGAATTTACGAGCTCTGTGGAGTGTCGATCATGCCATCTTGGGTAGTTGAAGAATGAAATGGTCATGAATCAAATCACTTATGCTCATTATGTCAAGTAACTTGGGGTTTTGCAATAAGTTTTCAAAACAAACCTTGCTTAGCTCCTCGTTTGAGTCTCTCAGATCGCTCGATATGTATATGTCCTCACCAAGGCATCATAATCACCTTTCTTCATCCTACTTGTAGAAATGGCTTATGTGGAGCTCAGGGTAGGTATGTAAGGCAAGGCATACTCGTATCACATATATTGCAAAATCAAAGACTGGATCCCGGAGAAAAGCAATCCACACAATCAGATCAAGATGTGCACGTGTATGGATATGATAGGTATGGTAAGGTGTATACTAGGCCCGGAATGGGTTCTAAACATTACCATACATGATGAAATACTATGGTGATGGTAAGGTGGACACTAGCCTCGGAGTAGGTACTAGTTATTACCATCTAAGATATGAAACTCCTTTTTGCATGATTTTCTCCTCCCTCCTTTTTGAAATATTTGAGACATGAGCTATCTCTTTCTCTTCTCTCTTTTTTTATCATGCTTTTTGAGCATGTCTCTCTTCTTTCTCTTTTTTTTTTCTTTTTGCATAGCCCAGTCTCTTTTGGAGATATTTGGAGAGGGGTAATGTTTACGGATAAAACACGTATCCACCTACGATCCGCAAGCGTACGGACCTACACCTTTTTCACCACGGGGATTCCCTAGGTTCTTATCAATCCACGGAGCAAGGGGATTACAAGCGTTTGATCTAGCACTACTAACTAACTTATCCAAACCCTAATCTATGATTAATCTATAGAACAACCTACGCTACACTAGAGAGAACGATTAAACTCACAAGATATGTAAAAGACTCTTGCCCAAGGGTCTACGATACTTGAACATGCAACCGCTTACGATATGAAAACCGATCTAATCTATCGGGGTTTGTGACCACGGTTTCGCCCTTTCCCTCCCCCCGTACTGTCACTACGCGGAGGTATTCGTGACTAGACCTATGATGGACACAGCGTATTGAATGGTTCCAATGGAGAAGTGAGATCTATACTCTGATGCGGGGGCTTGCCCGATCTTCTCGTCGTAGGATCTGGGGATAACTTGGCCCGTGCAACCTGACGAACGGATGGCACCAATAGCTGCTCGAACGACCACCTGTGACAAATGATTTCGCCCAACCACATGATTTGGTCGATGCCTAACCTGAACCACGCAAAGTAGATGCAATGCTCTTGCAAATTACAAGGAAACACAAGAACAAGTGGTAGAGAAAACTCTCAATCCTCAAGGGAGGTAGCAATGGCACAACCCTAAGGACAAGAGCACTTGACTTCTCTATTTTCTGAGTTCAATTCGTGGTTAGGGTTTCCACCAGGCTTACAAGTGCTATTTATACTAGGAACATCCCTCCTAGTTGGGTTGGAGGCCTTTCACAAAAGTCCAGTACAAGATAACTAGTCTCTGGAACAAAATACGCCTCATCCAATTCGGACCAGGAGGGTCTGGACTCGATCAGTTCAGACCAGGAGGAACTGGACATCTAGAGCAGTCTTCACTAAAACAGCCATAACATTTGCTACAAAACTCCAAATCAATATCCGTCAGTTGCGTTGGAAAATAGACTTCAAGACGCTTCTAATGGTATAGGATACTCAAGGTGAAACTTCTTGGATTGATACAGAATTCACAATGAACTTGAAAGTTAGAATCTGAAACAGCAACTCGCCGTCTTCAAGTTGTCTTTCTTTAGACGCTGAGTGGCCTATACTTGCATTGCATCTTCTTCAAACCTGAGCACAAGTAATGCACCATTATTAGGTAGTAAATAGTTCTTAGTAGATGCATGTTCATAGTCAATGAGGAGCGAGTTCACCTCATGTTGCAAGTGTCGCATTCTTGCTCGAGTCATTGGTCCCTTGTAGACATTGCTTTCTTGTTCACTATAATGAGAGTCATAATCTCTGGCAATGGGTGGCGACTCAAAATCGTTGGGGATGTCCTCATCATACTCGCTACACGGCATGGTAGCTAACCTTAAACATGAAAGCATCTTCAACACTAGATGATAGATAGAAACCATACAAAGTAGCGATTACATCTCAAAATCGATTACAACCCATGGACAAATGAGAAGATTACCCCATCAAGGTGCAAGGCATAGCACCGTTGATCATGGTGATGCTTCCGACGGTGTCTTCCTTCTCCTCCGGGGGTGTCTTGGCAGGGCCTCGACGTCCTCCACCACTTGTGGTTGCTTCCTTCGAGTAGAGCGATACTTCTTGCAAATGATCTCCCTCCTCTTCTCTCTCTAGCTTGTGGACGGCCTCTCGGGCGAATGGCTCTCTCTCTGTGAATGGCGGCGCCTCCACGTACTTAGGGTTGAATCATCTTCACGCTCAAGAAATAGGGGGCTGAACCGACGTCAAAATGGGCCAGGTCGGCCGGCCTGGGCCGACCGGCCCAGGCCCATTTCGGCCCGGTTCGGTCGCCCCTTTGCACATGTGGGTCCCCTTGACATTTTGCACTTTCCCCCCTCCAATTGCACCATTTTGACGATGTCATCCTCGCGTCCAAGATGGAGGGTCTTCTCGCATGAAGTTCGGTCTTTTACGCTTCAATCCTCGGGGATGTTCCTATGTAACACTTCGGTGCTTGCCACCTTTGGGAGTGAATTCATCATGCTCTCGAACACGAACATGACTCCTCAATTGCTCCTTTGAACTTGTTGTGACTCCGTCCTTTATGTCCATGTTTTCCTGCAAAAACATAACACTTCCAAATGCACATACAAAGATGAACTTGTTATATCATTAGTGTGCCTAGTGGCGGGTTAGTTTCATAATCAAGTCCAAACCAAAGTGTAATGAACATGTTTGGTGTACCAAAATACACTATCAACATCTCCCCCACACTTAGATCTTGCTTGTCCTCGAGCAAGTGTCTCGTAAAAGAACTTTTGTCCAAGGTGTTGAAAACGTGCTCTGCTAATTCTTCCTTCACAAGTTAGTCAATCTTTTATCTTTAATATAATAAACATAAAGCAATGATCATCATACATAAACATGGGCGTTTAGAATTTCTACCAAATCGAGATTTAGCCCACAACTCATACCTTTCACTCGAGGTCCTCAATTCCAGCCTTGCTTACTTCTTTGCTTCCATTGGAGGGTTTTCATGATTTTTCAAAAATAAAATTCCTGCAACAAGTATTAGACAAAAACCTTTCTCCAAGTTCTCACATGTCGCTCATATGAAGTGGCTATCCTAAACAATTCATAAACTCTCACCTCTCATAAGTCTCTCATGTATCATGTAAAGTGGAGCTATAGGTATGGCTAGTGCAATCAACACAAGTATTGTCAAGCTAAGAATTTCCTCTAGTGGTTGTTTTCCTTTCAAAGCCAATGATCATGAGAATTAAACCATAATGTGGGGATGTCAAGGATAAGAAGATATAGAATGGTGGACATGTGCAAGGGCAAAAGAAAATAAGACTACGAGGCACCGATGACGTCCTCGTTGTCGGATTGCACATGGTTGGAAAAAGAATGGAAGTTTCGTCTCTTAATAACAACGTGGCATCCTTCCTTACACTTTATTTAACCTTCACTCGATTCATCCCTCTTCATATCTTTCTTGCCTTTCCTCTTTCTTTCTTTCTTTCTTTCTTTCTTTTTTTCTTTTCTTTTCTTTCTTTCTTTCTCTTTTCTTTTTCTTTTCCATACACACATATTTTTTTCTTTACTTCTCTCTCTCTTTTGACATCTTTACCTCTCTTTCAAAGCTCTTTACTCATCTCTTCTTGCATAAACACAATCTGATTTTTAAATAAAAACCATGCTAGAGACGAGACGAAACTTCGAACATAGGTTGTGTTCAAGGAATACAATGGACAAAAGAGATATTATGGTTTGGGTATGGAATTCGGCGATGTACGGGACTTTCGATGTGAGAGTCTCGTTACCGAATACATGATGAGGCTAGCAATAAAAGATATATACAAGGACATGATCATTGCTCGAAATTAAAACTTCCAAGAGAGAAGGATCCTAGCCCAACTCATTATGCAAATCGCACTTATGGTGGAGCGAAAATTGAATTGGCTTTGTATAGGATTTTTCTTTGTCTCTCAACTTGGAAAAAGAGAATTTGCTAACCTTTTTTACAAGGGTTTTTCATATAATTTTCAGAATTAAACTCCTCCAACATTAGCATCAAACTTAGCACAACCGAAACGAAGTTCTAGATCAAAGCATGATGCGGGTACTTTTAAAGGTAAAAACTCCACTAAGCACCACGGTAAACGTTTCAAACCAAGTGCTCATGCTTATATATAAAAAATTAAAGACAAACATACAAGTAAAGAAAGAAAAGCATTGCAAGAGACAAAAATTTAAAAGACACTTTTTATTTGATTTTCTTGACTCGAACACTAAATTTAACACACTTTAAACTTTGAAAAATTAAAAAGCACACCTAAAAATTTAGGACTCTCAAACTCTCGCAAAATCTAAACCAAACCGGGCTAAACTTACTAAAGCAAAAGGATCTAGCTAGCTAGCTCTCCCCCACGCTAAAACCATACGACGTCCTCGTCGTATCTTACAAAAAACCTAAGGGGGGAAAACCCTACTTCCTAGTGGAACTTTCCACAGCTCTTGCACCACTTATTCTTGATGTTGCCTACCATCCCAAACAACTTCCTCACATTCCGATTAAGGAACTTGTAGTCATCATCGACTACTCGTTCCAAATCCTCCATTCGTTGCCTCATCACCTCCATAGCCTGGAGTGACGGCAAGCCGCACAACATAACGGATGCATCCCGAAAGGGTCTTCATCACCGGGGTCGTCGCCGTTGTCGCCGTCGCCGCCGTCGTCGGGATCTCCGCCACCGTTAGGACCTTCAGGAGTCTTCTCTTTGGGCACCTCTTCCCAATAGAAGAGGTCGTTATCGTCCCTTCTGGCGGCTGCCCACGAGCTCGGGCTGCGGTCGTCGGAGTAGTCACTCCCCCTGTAATCTTTTGGCTCGGGCGACACCTCCTTGTAGTCTTTCCTCTTCATGCCTCGGATTTGCTCCGATCTACGGACGGGAGCAGAGACCCTCTCCTCCTTGACGTGGTGGCGAGATGTGATTGGCCCTGTCGGGACACGCCCTCCGCAACGGATGTGGGCGGTCCTCTTGATCTCCATTGATGGCTTGAGCTCGCATCGCTTCGCCTCCTCCGGCTTCAAAGGCTTCTCGGCACCTAGCTTGATCTCCATGCTCCTTGGGGATGTCATGGTTGCTGCTTGGGTGCAAAAGGATGTGAATTGGGATGGATTCCCAAGATCCAACCTCGTCCCTTTAAATAGTCCGGGAAGGAATGCCCTAGAACCCATCTTTTCCTTTTCTTGACTTCCCTAAAATTCTCTGACCAAACAAGGAAGTCGAAGACGCGCGTCCCAGAGAAAACCGGGGCCAAACCGCCACCCAGGCCCCCTGGGCCGATCAGACTGGGCCGGCCGGCCTGCCCTGTTTCGCGGTCCGGTTCGGTCCGATTTTTTGTGTGCCCCACTATTTTTCAATTGCTAGCCCATGTGGAAAAGTTGGCCTGGTAAAACTTCGGGAGAAACACTAGAAAAATAATAGAAGAGCTATTTAGAAAATGCTCACCTTGTTTTACGTCCTAGGCTTGACGTTCGGGCTCGTCCTCCATGATGAAAATATCAATATGGTGAAGGGGCACAATGTCGGGTTCGTAATAAACCTTAAGCCGTTGACCATTCACCATGAATTGATCACCTTTCATATCCATGATGGTAACCACTCCATTGGAGAGCACCGAATGAACAATGTAAGGTCCATCCCACTTGCTTTGCAATTTCCCCTTTCCGAAAGTTTTGAACCTCGAATTATAGAGGAGGACCTTATCTCCTTCTTTAAACTCCTTCTTATTCAATCTTTTGTCATACCACCTTTTGATTCTCTCTTTGTATATGCTTGCGTTTTCATAAGCTTTCAACCTTATCTCCTCTAGCTCGCTTATTTGGATTCTCCGTTTTACCATCGCGGCATCTAGATCGAGGTTCATCTCTTTTATAGCCCAATAGGCTTTGTGTTCTAGCTCAACCGGAAGGTGACAAGCTTTGCCATAACCAAATTGATAAGGGGTCATACCTATCGGTGTCTTGAACGCCGTTCGATATGCCCACAAAGCTCCATCCAACTTCTTTGACCAATCCTTGCCTCCCTTCTCTATAGTCTTATTAAGGATGCTCTTTAGTTGCCTATTCGATGTTTCCGCTTGTCCGTTAGTTTGTGGGTGATAAGCCGTAGAGACTCTATGTTCAATCCCTAACTTGGACAAGCACTTCTTAAAGTTCTTCCCAGTGAAGTGAGTTCCTCCATCGCTTATCAAAATTCTCGGAATACCGAAGCGAGGGAAAATCACACTCTTGATCATTGCAATGGATTCTTCCATGGAAGCTTTACGACATGGCATGGCCTCTACCCACTTGGACACATAATCAACCATAACTAGGATGTGCTCAAATCCATGTGAGTTTTTGAAAGGCCCCATGAAGTCTATTCCCCAAACATCGAATAAATCGATTTGTAAATTGTATTTCAAAGGCATGGCATTCCTTTGAGAAATGTTTCCGGTTCTTTGGCATTCGGGGCATGATGCAACATATCTTTTAGTATCTTCATGCATCTCCGGCCAAAAGAATCCGCTGGACCACACTTTTGTTTGGGTCCGAAAATGGCTATAGTGTCCACCGTACTCCACCGAGTGACACTTTCTCAAAATTTCTTGCCTCTCTTCTCTTGGTACACATCTTCTCATAACTCCATCGTTCCCAAGTTTGAAGAGATAAGGTGAATCCCAAAAATATTTCCGGCTTTCGGAGATTATCCTCCGTTGAATGTTTTTATCTAAGTGATCAAGAGGCATTCTCCGAATTGCTCGAATGTTATCGATCATCCAAGTATCCTTGTCGAGTATTCGGTAGAGGTTGTCATCTCTCATCTTATCCTCTATGGGCTCTTTATCATCTTGTCCACGGTTCATCCTAGACAAATGATCAGCCACAACATTTTCCACCCCCTTTTTGTCACAAATTTTCACATCGAACTCTTGGAGAAGAAGGATCCAACGAATCAATCTTGGTTTAGCGTCCTTCTTAGCCAAAAGATACTTGATGGCCGCGTGATCGGTGTAAACAATGACCTTCGAGTTCATGATGTAAGATCTGAATTTTTCGAAGGCAAACACCACCGCTAGCAACTCTTTCTCCGTAGTGGCATAATTTAATTGTGCCTCACTAAGAGTTTTACTAGCGTAGTATACGGTGTGAACTCGGCCTTCCTTTCTTTGACCTAAAACCGCTCCTACGGCGTAGTCACTTGCATCGCACATGATCTCGAAAGGTTGGCTCCAATCCGGAGGTTGCATGATAGGAGCACTTACTAAAGCATTTTTCAAGGTCCGGAATGCCGCTAAGCACTTCTTGTCAAAGTCAAAAGCCACATCCTTTTGAAGAAGTTGTGTTAAAGGCTTAGTGATCTTTGAGAAGTCTTTAATAAATCTTCTATAGAATCCAGCATGTCCTAGGAAGCTCCTCAAGGATTTAACATCCGTTGGAGGTGGAAGTTGCTCAACCGTCTCCACTTTAGCTTTGTCCACTTCAATTCCTCTCTCGGATATAACATGTCCGAGCACTATGCCTTGCTTTAGCATGAAGTGGCACTTTTCCCAATTTAGCACTAGATCGACCTCCGCACACCTCGTGAGAACCTTGTCTAAGTTTGTCAAGCAATCCATGAATGTTTTCCCATAAACAGAAAAATCATCCATGAACACCTCGATAATTTCCTCGATAAATTCTGAGAATACTGCCATCATGCAACGTTGAAAAGAGGCTGGAGCGTTGCATAAACCGAAGGGCATCCTTCTATATGCAAACGTTCCATAAGGGCAAGTAAACGTTGTCTTGTGTTGATCATCCGGGTGAATGAGAATTTGCATGAACCCCAAGTACCCATCGAGAAAGCAAAAATAAGCGTGGTGTGCTAATCTCTCGAGCATCTCGTCAATGAACGGTAGCGGGAAGTGATCTTTCTTCGTTGCTTTGTTTATCTTTCGATAATTGATACACATCCGCCATCCGGTCACGATTCTTTGCGGTATTAACTTGTTCTTCTCATTTTTCACCACGACCAAATCTCCTTTCTTCGGCACACAATGTACCGGGCTCACCCATTCGCTATGCGGCACTGGGTAGATGATTCCGGCATCAAGTAGCTTGATAACCTCCTTCTTTACTACCTCTCGCATGGCATGGGTTAGTCTCCTTTGATGGTCCACTACGGGCTTACATTGGTCTTCCATAGGTATACAATGAGTGCAAAAGGCTGGGCTAAGTCCTTTGAGATCATTGATTGAATATCCAATCACCTTCTTATGCTTTTTCAATAAATTCAGCAACTTCTCATTTTCTTCAGGACTCAACTCGTCGCTCACGATGACTGGATATGTCTTGTCTGGGCTCAAAAATTCGTACTTTAATCCTTTGGGCAAAGGTTTGAGATCCACCTCGGGCCCTTGTGGCTCTTCGGGTTTAGTGTCTCCTATGTCTTCGAATCTTTCTTCCTCCACGCTTCCATCTTGTGGTTCTAATCCCTTCGTTGCTTCCTCTAGTTCCTCATCTTGTTAATCATTGGATTGATTCTCCATCGCTCTTTGCAGCGGGTCTCTAAGGGTTTCAACAAAACAAAGACTACCTACCTCCTATACTTCTTCATCTTCGGGAGGAAAAGGTGAAGGATGACTAGAAGCGCAAAGAAAATTATATGTGTACTTATCTCCATTAAGATTTATTGTTACTTTGCCTTCTTCGGCATCCAACATGGCATCAACCAACTTAAGAAAAGGCCTACCAAGGATTATGTGATCATGATTACTATGGTAAGCATCTATAGCAAAGAAATCGGTTGGTATGCACTTTCCAGAGATGATTACATTAATGTTGCCAGCAATACCTAGAGGTCTAATAGTTCTACCATCTCCCATGATTAACTTTGTTGAAGTTGGAGCTAAGTCTAGGTTGTGGTCTTGAACTTTATCATAAATTTTGGAGGATAGGACACTTACTTGGGCTCCGATGTCGCATAAAGCTTTGCATTGAACTCCTTTGATCTCGCAACTCAAGTGTGGTGTCATCTTCTCCTCTTGGTCGGATCCTATTGCATAAACTTCGGTGAGGCGAGCATATGGCGATGCTTCGGGCTTGATCCCCATGATTCTTTTCACCTCGGCTATGTGATCCGGATCAACTTCATCATCACTAAAGAGCTTTCGAAAGATCTCACCGGTGGTTTCAAGATCGTATGAATTTTCCGCTTGCTTTTCTGGTGGGAAATCCGCTTCCAATGCTCTCGCCATCCCCTTTTGGTTAGGGAACGGTCTTCTCTTGTCAAATACTTCTCCGTAATCAATTGGAACCCAATCCATTTGCTCGAACTCCCTTAATGGCTTTGCGCTTGACATACTCCTCTTGTTTGTTTCATTTGGCTTGGCGAAGTCAACGCTTGGGGTAGTTCTTGTCTTGGTGTGTACTTCTTCAAGCTTTTTCGGGATTGGCTCCTCCTTCTTGTCTTCCGGGGTTGCCTTTTTAGAAATTTCAGCACATGTCTTCATCCTTGAATTGTGTTTCGGCTCTCTCGAAAGTCTTGTTTCCCAATCTCTTCGCATGGCCGCTGCTTTGCGAATCTTTTGTAAAAGTTGAGCGGCTTCCGTGAGTGTTTTCTCCATGAGATCCCCACCTGCACACATTTGAACATGTTCCATGCAACTAGGGGTTAGGGAAAAGAAAAATGTATGCAAGAGTACGTCACCGGAGAAGCCGAGTCTTGGTCCTTGTTCAATCAACTCATTAAATCTATTCCAAGCTTGGTCTATCCCTTCCTCTTCTCCTTGCGTGAAGGTGATCACTTGCCTCCTTAGATGTTGAACCTTGCTTATTGAAAAAAACTTCTCACAAATTTTATTTGTCAACTTGTTCCAATTGCCTTCAACTTCAAAGGACGCAAACGAGTACCACGTCTTTGCTTCGCCGGCAAGTGAGCAGGGAAAGAGGTTCCACTTGAACCATTCGTCAGGAACTCCTTCTTGACGCACCGTGTTGCATAGCGTCGTGAAATGCCTTATGTGCCTATATGGGTTCTCCGTGTCCATCCCACCAAATGGGGTTGCCGCCGCCATCTCGATGATCCTAGCTTTGATTTCATACTTGGTCGCTTCGAGCTTCAAATCCGACTCTTGTACCTTTATGTCTTCACATCGAGGACTAGCGTAATCCCTTAGCGATTTCTCCGGTTCTTCCACGGGGTGGTTGACGAACGCCATCTAGACAACAAGATAAAAACAAAAATAAAACAAAGTGGTTTTCTAGGTAATAGGGATTAGATGTTAGCAATGAATGAAAATCAAAAACAAAATTAGATGCAAAACCAAACGATGTAAACTGGCTTGCTTCCCGGCAACGGCGCCAGAAAAAGGGTCTTGTTGAAGGATAAAACACGTATCCACCTACGATCCGCAAGTGTACGGACCTACACCTTTTTCACCACGGGGATTCCCTAGGTTCTTATCAATCCGCGGAGCAAGGGGATTACAAGCGTTTGATCTAGCACTACTAACTAACTTATCCAAACCCTAATCTATGGTTAATCTAGAGAACAACCTACGCTACACTAGAGAGAACGATTAAACTCACAAGATATGTAAAAGACACTTGCCCAAGGGTCTACGATACTTGAACATGCAACCGCTTAAGATATGAAAACCGATCTAATCTATCGGGGTTTGTGACCACGGTTTCGCCCTTTCCCTCCCCCCGTACTGTCACTACGCGGAGGTATTCGTGACTAGACCTATGATGGACACGGCGTATTGAATGGTTCCAAGGGAGAAGTGAGATCTATACTTCCTACACGGCATGGTAGCTAACCTTAAACATGAAAGCATCTTCAACACTAGATGATAGATAGAAACCATACAATGTAGCGATTACATCTCAAAATCGATTACAACCCATGGACAAATGAGAAGATTACCCCATCAAGGTGCAAGGCATAGCACCGTTGATCATGGTGATGCTTCCGACGGTGTCTTCCTTCTCCTCCGGGGGTGTCTTGGCAGGGTCTCGACGTCCTCCACCACTTGTGGTTGCTTCCTTCGAGTAGAGCGATCCTTCTTGCGAATGATCTCCCTCCTCTTCTCTCTCTCTAGCTTGTGGACGGCCTCTCGAGCGAATGGCTCTCTCTCTGCGAATGGTGGCGCCTCCACGTACTTAGGGTTGAATCATCTTCACGCTCAAGAAATGGGGGGCTGAACCGACGTCAGAATGGGCCAGGCCGGCCGGCTTGGGCCGACCGGCCCAGGCCCATTTCGGCCCGGTTCGGTCGCCCCTTCGCACACGTGGGTCCCCTTGACATTTTGCACTTTGCCCCCTCCAATTGCACCATTTTGACGATGTCATCCTCGCGTCCAAGATGGAGGGTCTTCTCGCATGAAGTTCGGTCTTTTACGCTTCAATCCTCGGGGATGTTCCTATGTAACACTTCGGTCCTTACCACCTTTGGGAGTGAATTCATCATGCTCTCGAACACGAACAGGACTCCTCAATTGCTCCTTTGAACTTGTTGTGACTCCGTCCTTTATGTCCATGTTTTCCTTCAAAAACATAACACTTCCAAATGCACATACAAAGATGAACTTGTTATATCATTAGTGTGCCTAGTGGCGGGTTAGTTTCATAATCAAGTCCAAACCAAAGTGTAATGAACATGTTTGGTGTACCAAAATACACCGTCAACAGGTAAATCATGGAACAACGCATGGAGCTTTATTTGGTGGAATAGATGGATGATACAATGCTAACTTCCAGTGTAGAAGCATAGCAAGGGGGAAAAAGTGGTGTGCACATACATCTCGATCATGAAAGCATGGAAAGAATTCTCATAAGGGTCACAGAATTTGACAAAGCTCAATGCAATAGCAAGCAGCGTAAGAGTAAGGTTTTCAAATAAAAACATCATATGGCTTTGGTAGGACTGGAACATATCAAAGAGGAGCTTTGCAAAAGGGTTTTCAGATTTTTCAAATAAAATTCCCAAGCACTCAAACATTTAGAGCGAACATCATATCATCAAACCATATCACAAACACCAACTACTTAGATTAGCATGAGTTCCCTAAAGCTTTATTTTGCTCGTAAATACCAAGATATAAGCAGGGAATAATACTAGCTGCCAGAACCTTGAGGTTAAGCAGAAAAAAAGAAGTGTGGATTACGGAGGAGTAGCTTTTATTTGATTGGGGTGAGAGTACGTACCTTGGTTGCATCCTATTGATGAGCATGTGGTTGGGGATTTCCCCCACACTGGTTCCTTATCTGTTGTTGCGGGAGATTGTTGCTAGGAACTTACAGTTCCTTTGTGAACTTGATAATCTCATATTCTCTTCTGTCAGGCTCCAGGAAGACTTTTAAGTGCTGGCCATTCACCTTGAAGGTTTCACCTTTATCATTTTGAATGGTTACTGCTCCGTGAGGTGCAACTTTGACGACCGTGAATGGTCCTTCCCATTTATTTCATAGTTTTCCATGTCCAAAAACTTCACTCTGGAGTTGAAAAGCAACACTTTGTCTCCCACGGTGAACTCTTTCTTCTTGATCTTACTGTCATGCCACCTCTTGGTCTTCTCTTTATAGATCTTGGAGCTGTGGTACGCTTTGTCTCTCCATTCCTCCAGCTCTGACATCTGTTGCTGCCTTTGCCTCCCTGCTTTGGCAAAGTTCAGGTTGAACCTTTTAATGGCCCAGTATGCTTTATGTTCAGTCTCTACGGGTAGGTGGCATGTCTTCCCGTAGACCAATTGAAATGGTGACATTCCAATTGGTGTTTTTGAAAGCAGTCTTGTATGCCCATAATCCGTCGGGCAGATGCTTCTTCCAACATCTACCCACTTCTGTTACTGTCTTCTGCAGGATGTTCTTGATTTGCTTATTGGATGTTTCAGCCTGACCGTTAGTTTGGGGATGGTATGCAGTGGCAATATTATGGTGTATCCCCAGATCTGTCAGGAAAGCCTTGAATTTCTTGTCAATGAAGTGTGAACCCCAATCACTGATTACCAACCTTGGTACACCGAACCGAGGTAGAATGACTTCGCGAAACATCTTCTTAACATGTTTTGAGTCTGCTGAATGACAAGCCATTGCCTCTACCCATTTTGATACGTAATCAACTGCTACCAAGATGTACTCGCAGCCCTCAGAGTTTGGGAATGGTCCCATGAAGTCAATTCCCCATACGTCGAACAGCTCTACTTGCAGGTTGTCATGCAGGGGCATAGCATCACGTGTGGTAATTCCTCCGTGCTTTTGACACCTATGGCATCTTCGAATGAATTCCTTAGTGTCTTCATACATAGTTGGCCAGAAGAACCCACTCTGCCATATTTTTGCATGCGTGCGGAAGACACCATAGTGCCCCCCGTAGGGCCCTGCATGGCATTTTTCAATAATTTGCAATCCTTCTGGGGCTGGCATGCATCTTTGTAACAGCCCATTGTTGCAAACTCTATATAAATACGGGTCATCCCACATATGCTTCTTCCTGTCATGTTTTAGCTTCTTCTTGTCTGCCCCTGGTGGTATGTAACCTGTGACCATATAATTAACAATATTCGCGTACCAGGGACTTGAGTCGGTGACCTTTAGCAACATGTCGTCGCGGAGGTAATCATTAATTGGCGGGTCTTGCAGGTTAGTGACACGCATACACGACAAGTGATCTGCAATAGAGTTTTCTACTCCTTTTTTATCTTTTATCTCAATGTCAAATTCTTGGAGTAACAAAATCCAGCGGATCAGACGAGGTTTTGCATCTTTCTTGGTAAGCAAGTATTTCAACGCGGCATGATTAGTGTAGATGACTATCTTTGCTCCTACCAAGTAAGATCTAAATTTGTCTAGAGCAAAGAAAATTGCCAGGAGCTCTTTTTCCGTAGTGGCATAATTGAGCTGCGCTCCAGTCATAGTTTTACTTGCATAAGCAAGCGCATGATGTTTCGTGTCCTTTGTTTGGCCTAGCACGACCCCTACAGCATAATCACTAGCATCACACATGATCTCAAAAGGGAGTGTCCAGTCTGGGGGTTGGATGATTGGGGCTGAGATGAGAGCCTTCTTGAGAATGAGGAAGGCTTTCATACAGTCTTCCGTAAATTCAAATGGAACATCTTTGGCTAGCAGGTTCCTGAGGGGTCTAGCAATTTGTGAGAAATCTTTGATGAAATGACGGTAGAACCCTACATGGCCTAAGAAGCTGCGGATCCCTTTTACATTAGTGGGTGGTGGAAGGTGTTCTATGACTTCGATTTTTGCTCGATCCACCTCTATCCCACGCTCAGAAACTAAGTGGCCCAAAATGATGCCCTCACGGACCATGAAGTGGCATTTCTCCCAGTTTAAAACTAGGTCCTTTTCTCGGCATCGCTGCAAAACCTTGTCTAGGTTCTCTAGACAATCATCAAAGGTTTTCCCATAGACCGAGAAATCGTCCATGAAGACCTCCATGATTTGTTCAATCATATCTGAGAATATAGACATCATGCACCTTTGGAACGAGGCGGGTGCATTACACAACCCGAAGGACATTCAGCGGTAAGCGTAGGTTCCATAAGGGCATGTAAAGGTGGTCTTGCTCTGATCATCCGGATGGATGGGAATTTTGTGGTATCCGGAATACCCATCAAGGAAACAAAAGAAAGAGTGGTTCGCCAGTCGTTCCAACATCTCATCAATGAAGGGTAGCGGGAAGTGATCCTTCCTTGTGGCCTCATTGAGTTTCCTATAGTCTATACACATCCTCCATCCTGTGGCGAGGCGCTGAGCAAATTGCTCGCCTTGCTCATTGGTGACCGTTGTCATCCCTCCCTTTTTGGGCACACACTGAACAACACTAACCCATTCACTATATGGCACAGGGTAGATGATTTCGGCGTGTAGGAGTTTCAGGACCTCCTTCTTAACTACCTCCCTCATCGCATTATTTAACCGCCTTTGGGGTTCACGAGAGGGTGGAATTTCTGAATCTACAGGGATGCGATGGGTGCAAAGAGAAGGGCTTATTGCCTTTAGATCTTGAAGAGAATACCCGAAGACCTCTCGATGTTTTTCTAGGGTTGCGATGAGTCTCCTAGATTCCTCCCCCGTGAGTTTGTTGCTTATGATTACTGGGGACTCAGTGTCCCCATGGAGGAAAACATAGCAAAGTCCTTCGGGTAGGGGTTTGAGTTCGATTGGGGGTTTAGGAGGGACTGCGCATTCCGAAATATCAATAGGTTCATCGGGTTCTGCCTCTTACTTTATAAAGTGTCCAGCGTTTTCATCTAGAAATTCTTCTGGGAATTGTCCAGGGATAATGGCCTTTACTTCCTCGATTGGCTCAGGGTCGGGAGGAGGATCAATGGCTACATATTTGGCTCCAGCAATTCTAACTGACAGAACTTCCTCCCCTATTCGGATATCTAGTTTCCCTTGAGCTAGGATTTCCCTGAGAAATTTCCCAAAGGGTAGCCCTATCATGAGGTCGAAGCTTTTGATATCAAAGACATGAAAATCGAGGATAATTTGGGCGTCATTGCAGATAATAGGTATCTGGCTGGGGATTCCAATCCCTTCCAAGATTTCCCCGTGAGGGTCCATAACGGACATTCTAGAGGGAGCTAAGGGTTCATCTCCTAAGAATTCTATGGCGAGGTCACTTGAGATGATGTTGGCTCCAACTAGTGGGTTGTAGAGAGCATTTATCTGCCTCCCATGCACGACACATGGAAAAGTCGAATGAGGTGAGCCAATCTGGAGGATCTCTGACGAGCACTCGAGCTCTTTCGACCACTCCTGAGTCATGATAGCAGTCAATTCCCAGACAGTGTCCTAGAAGTAGGCAATCTCATCAGGATCTGGGGGAGTGACTAGGGTCACTGGTTTCCTTTCACATTGGTAATTTGAGGTGTTTCCAAAATCTTTGAAAAGGTCATCCTCTAATTCCAACGGAGGTTCCTGAGACTGAGGGGTCTCATCCTCTGACATTGATGGTTCAGGGGGATCTTCTAGGGCTAGATTTGCAGGTGTGGTAGATGGTGAGTCGGTTTCAGCTACTAGAACGTCCCCTTCTTCGGGTGTACGCTCTTCTGCGGAAGGCCCATGATCGGTTGTGAAGGGACAGTCTCCTAGGATTCGCCCCAAAGTTTCCTTCCCTTCACTTACAGATAGGTGAGAGAACGATCCTTTAGAAGATGCGTCAAGTTGTGAGGCTGAGCTTTCGTTTAAACCCATATAGAAGTGTCCAAGCATTACGTGCTCAGGTAGATGCAAGACCGGGCATGAGCTCATCAGATGTGAGAATCTCTCCCAGGCCGTGCTCAAGGGTTCCCTTTCACCTTGCCGGAAACTGAGGATATCCCTACGTAGGGTGGCAACACGATGGGAAGGGAAAAACATCTGGCAAAACTCAGCCACCAGTTTAGCCCAACTTTCCTGCGCTTTTTCTACATTGCCTAGGTACCATTGTTTTCCTTTATCTGTTAGAGAGAAAGGGAACAACTTCCACCTGAAGGTTTCAGGTGTCATGCCGGCGATAGCGTAGCACGAACACACAATCTCAAATTCCCGTAGGTGCGCATAAGGGTTCTCATTAATTGACCGCGAAAAGGAGCAAGTCTTCCGAACCAGGTTGATTAGGCTAGGGCCGCATTCATAGCTGGATGCATGAATTGGATGTTCAGATTGTGGTGGCTCAAATGAATCAGCTCTAGGAGTGGAAAGGTCATGAACCGATCGCTGCTCCATGGTGGTAGTGAAAAGAAAAGAACCGAAGGAGTTGAAAGGAAACGGAGAAAATGGGGGAGGAGGATAAATACGAGGACCACTAGGTTCGAAGATAGATACAGCAACCATTCCCCGGCAACGGTGCCAGAAATGCTTGTTGGTATTTCTTAAGTCACAGCCAACGACACCTTGTTAGCGTGAGCATAAGATCCACCTGGGTATATCGACGGGTACAAAAGAATCTGCAAGCGCACGGAAATACCGTTGTACCACTTCACCTCAGGAGTATTCCAAAGGGTATCGAATCCAAGGAATGGTATGTTCTACCTCCTTGCCTAGTTATGGTCCACGGACACCACCCTATAGGGCAAGACAGAGATGGAAAAGATCCTACTGATAGTGGGCAGAGTTGAGAACAGCCCCTCAGTTAGGGACTCTCGTTTCGGACACCGAACCCTCCTGGCTATAACTGTCGGTTCACGGCAAAGGGTTGCCTACACCTGTATCCGGACGTGGGGGATTCCGTAAGGGTCCAACAGCTGTCACCACCGCGGCCTACCCCAAGACAAACCGTGGGATACAGGGCAATCGAAGGATAACCCGTAGTCCAGACACCACGCCTGCACCACTAGTTACTACT
This sequence comes from Cenchrus fungigraminus, assembly GCA_036936925.1. Lineage (NCBI taxonomy): Eukaryota > Viridiplantae > Streptophyta > Magnoliopsida > Poales > Poaceae > Cenchrus > Cenchrus fungigraminus. Next base: position 73,276,083 of record CM072768.1, on the reverse strand, counting down.
ATAGCGCGACTACGTCTGTCGACCCGTAGCAACACTATAGCACTCCGTACGAAGATGGAGCGACGAACCCACGAGAGAGAGACCAGAACTCACTCGGGTAACACTATCTAGTCAAGGATCATGGAAGGACTTTGGTCTAAACTAGAATGCGGGAGCATCCACTTTACTCTAATTGGGCTAAAGGGCATACGGACGGAATTAGCAACTTATGAACTACACCAAAAGATCAAAGGCTAAGTTCATGAAGAACACAAGCCTCTAAATCATGAACAAGCGAAGAACACAAGAACTATTCACCTATGCATGAAGGCTACTTTAGTCTAAATAGAGAATGTCAGAATACTCACTTTATTCTAAATGAAGAACAGAAGCTTCCGTAGAGGTACATTCTTGGGGAAAGGTGCCAAACACCATGGCACTTCCCCAAGTCACCCCCTCACCTTTCTTCTAATCTCTAAAGCACTAGCAAGCCAGCACTAATCCTATGCAAAGCACTCCTCTCCTAGAGAGGTAGGAGCCCAAAGCCAAAATGAGGAGAAGAGGTGTGTTCCTATTCCTACCCCCCTCCACTTCTATTTATAGGCTCGGACACCGGCGTGAAGAGCAGCAAAACACCCTGGGGATGGCTTCTAGGACCAATGGACAGGCACCACGTGGAGGCCCGGGATCAGCCGACCAAAGGTCGGTTCGGCCGATCCCTGGGTCGGTCGATCCCTAGGTCGACCGACCCCCACATGGCCCACCTCGGCTTGTGCTTTCTCTGAGCAGCTGACTGGTGGGCCCTGAGGTCGGTTCCCGATGTACATGTGTGTTGGAGGCGGTTTAGGCACTCTGGTGGGCCCATGGATCCATGTGATGTACGCGTGGCGGCTTCTGATTCGCTGAAGTCCTTTCTCTTGGATTGATGACATCATTGATCCAGGGGATGCTTGCATGGCAGCCTCTTATTGGCTGAGGTGGAGAGGCTTGGCTTGATGAGGTGGAAGGATAAGGTGTACTTTTGCTTTATTTCTCACGCTAATTCCCTGCATTCGAATATACATCACAACTTGTGGAAATTGTTAGCATGAACCCTTATTCTACTGTAGATGTACATTTGTCATGCCAGAATGCAGGGGTCAACAGCAGTATCATGGGAAGAGTGATCAGAATGGAAGAACTATAGAGTTGGGCCTCCCTCATGATCACTTTGAAGCTGATATCTCAAGTTTCTTCGAATCTCAGCCTGAGGAGATTCCAGAAGTAAAGTACCCACAATCCTATCAAGCTATGTTTGGAGGTACTCCAGGGACTGTGCATATGACCAAGGAAGGAGTAGAGTTTGTTTACTTCAATCACAGGAGCAAGGCTTTTGAAAGAGTCAAGATCAGTCCAGCTCATACTCATATGGTCATACCAATGGAAAGGAAGGCTCCTATTCCACCTCAGAAATCGGCTCCTCAGCCGATGCTAGGGATGCCTATGCAGACTGCTCTAGTGCAGCAATCACCATCAATGCAGCCTGTCTTAACCCCAGCTAATACAGTTGCTCATACAAGATCGTCACAGCCGATCAACCAGGGGATGACAAGATAGCCAACAGCACCACAGCAACAGGTGGACCCTATGCAAGCAGTGCATACACTCCTAAATCAGTTGGCTATCTCAGGTCAATTGAATCTGCACAAGCCAGCTCCATCGGCTAGTCAGCCAATCGGACAAATTCCACCAGTTACAAGTCAATCAAATGCACAAGGTTCTTCTGGAGCAGGAACATCAATGGCACCAAATTCACAGCCAAGAACCTCGGAAGAACAGCCTCCAGTGACTCCATCGGCTGAGATGCAAGCAATCAAACAGGTGTCGTCTGAGTTGAAGTCTCACATGAAGCAGGAGTTAATTTACCATTTTTCAGAGATGCTGCAGAAGCAATATGGGATGAAACCTAAGCAGCAATCCTGCATGTACAGGACACCGTATCCATCTGGCTATGATCAGATACCTTTCCCTCCAAGATTTAAAGTACCAGACTTCACAAAATTCTCTGGTCAAGATGATACATCCATAATGGAGCATATCACTCGGTTCATCATCCAGTGTGGAGAGGCAGGGAATGTCGATGCACTTAGGATACGGTTATTCTATTCATCTCTCTCAGGACCAGCATTCTCATGGTTTACCTCATTGCCAGCTAACTCCATCATCAAGTGGTCTGATCTGGAGCAGCAGTTCCACAATTATTTCTTCTCTGGCATCCACGAGATGAAGATTACTGATCTGACTAGACTCAAGCAAAGGAACGATGAAACAGTTACTGGATTCGTTCAGAGATTCAGGGAGGTCAGAAACAAGTGCTATAGTCTGAACCTAGGAGACAAACAACTGGCTGAGTTAGCATTCCAAGGTCTCTTGCCAACCTTGAGGAAGAAATATGCATCACATAACTTCGAGAGTCTCAGCCAGCTGGTCAGTCGAATGAGTCAAGAGACTGCAAGATCTTATGAGCCTAGGAAGAATTTCCAAAAGAAGGTGTCTTATGTGGATTACTCTGACTCAGAAGATAAAGATAACATGATAGGGCTCGCAGAGTGGGTCAAAGGCAAGAAGACAGTATCCTGCCCCTTTGGTAAGAAGGAACTAGAAAAATTCGGCTTTGACATCACTAAGGCCGATAAGATATTTGATCTGTTACTTCAACAAGGGCCGATCAAACTCTCCCAGTTCCATACCATACCATCTCCAGAGGAGCTCAAGAGGATGAAGTATTGCAAGTGGCACAATGCAACGTCACATTGACACCAATGATTGCAAGATCTTCAGACAACAAATTCAGTCAGCTATTGAGCAAGGGAAACTCAAATTTGAAACCCCTGCCAAAGCTGAAAAGCTGATGAAGATTGATCAGCACCCCTTCCTAACTAATACAGTTGAGTTGTCTAGCAAAGACATGTCATGAGTTAGGCAGCTGACGTCTGAATCGACTCAAAATAAAGGAGCTGTCGATCCCAAGGTACAAGCAACCGCTGCCGATGTTAAAGGAAAAGGGTTGCTGCTTGAAGGAGGAGACATAAAGCCACGCCGACCTGTCACGTACCAGATGCTGATCAACAAGTTTCAGCGCTGACAAGAGAAAGCAAAGGGAAGAAAAGAGTGGGCACGGCGCAACGAGGGACATTGGAGATGTCCGTTCTTCAAATATTGCTGGGAAGAAGGGATCAAGCTACCAACGGCAGAGAATTATCCAAAGTGCAATGGGGCTTACAGCAACAACAACTCATCTAAGAGGGTTTGCTTCGACAACAGAAGACCTACAGCTGGGGATCACCATGAATTCAGCAATCAACAGGTCTCAGTCTACGATCGGCTGGGGGGGCAAGGCCAGTGTTCATGATCGGCTGAGAGGCCGAGTCAATGAAAAGTCAAACAATCGGCTGGAAGAGATGGCCGATTCTCTTGTCCCTGATGAAGATATCATGTGCCGAGCTCCTGAACGTTGACGCACTCTACAACTGGATTGGGAGTCTAGCCAATCACACAAGAAGCCCAATCCGCAATGGTGTCCAGATGGCTTGACCAAGTCCCAGAAAAGGAGAGTCCAGCGCTTACGCCAGTTAGAACAGCAAGAAGAAGAAGAAAGACACGTGCTGGACAAGAAGAAGGTTCGGTCTAAAGTGTGGTGCCCAAAGCCTAAGGCCAATGATGGGAAGGATGATAAACCACAAGCCGATATAAATATGGTTGTCCTTCTGCCAAAAGAGTTCATAGCTCTAGTTGATTCGGATGTGTCCGATGAAGAACTTGGGATGGCTCAATTAACACTGGAACCTACACAAGCTATTTTTGAGAAGCCAGATGATGAAAAGAGACAACACTTGAAGGCATTGTTTCTCAAAGGATTTGTCAATGGCAAACCAGTCACCAGAATGCTAGTAGATGGAGGAGCAACAGTCAATCTGATACCATATACCATGTTGTGCAAGATTGGGAAGTTTGATGAGGATTTGACCCAAACCGACATGATGCTGGTGGACTTCGAAGGCAATGTCTCTCCAGCTCAAGGTGCAATCTGCGTGGAGCTCACCATCGGCAGTAAGACCCTTCCAACCACTTTCTTTGTCATTAAAGAGAGGGGATCTTATAATTTACTGCTGGGTCGGGATTGGATACATGCCAATTGTTGCATACCATCTACAATGCATCAATGCATCATCCAATGGATCGGAGATTCAGTGGAGATGGTCAAGGGAGAAACCTCCTTGACAGTGCCAGCTACAGAAGCACAAGGATGGACCTATGATCGAGTGAGCTGCATATCTGGAAAAGCATGGGATACCAAGTATCTCAAAGTGTCCGATTTCGGACTAAAGCCGGTTCAAGAAGTCGGCTGTGATGACAATATTTAATGGATCAATTCATTGAAGACAAAGGAAAGCTTGGGTATAGAATCACAACAGTCGATGGATTGGTTGCCCATGTATATCAACAGTTGTATGAGCCGATTGTCGTATCGAGCCTATCGGTCGATTGGATTTTCGAGCTGTAGCCGATTGCAAATGTAATCATTTCTAGTAGAATAGCCGATATCTGTAAAGAATCGGCTTTAGTACAAAAAATGTAAAAATCGATGTACAATTAATATATTCGGTTGTGGCCGATACACATATCGCCCTCAGAATAAAATGAATATATTTTCATTTCCTCTGTTTTGGATTACAACAATGATATTACAACTCAGATCTAAAGATTACATGCATTCTCAAGAAGTTACAAGAGGTGCATTGTCCTATCTCCAGTATGATGAGGATATTGAATCATTGAATAAGAGAAGGACACAGCGAAGAGGAAATGAAAGACTAAGATCTTCACCAGATTCTGTAATCTTCCGCCGGAAGGAGTCTTAGTTGATGACCTAGATGGCCGTTCCTTTGGCACGCTCCTCGGCTGATAAATGTGTAGCAAGACACCCTACCTTGCTCCTTCCCCTAAAGCCAGATCCTCACAAGGATTCTTCTAGCTATAGTGCCTCCTGGCTTTTCGAAAGGAGATGAAGAACAAGAGGGGTCACTACACTACTTCACAAGAATTCTTCTGGCCATGAAAGAGAGAGAGAAAAGGGAACCGTCATACAACAAGAGTCTATAATCTATCTGAGTTGGTTGCGCCATGGCCGATGTGTGTGAGTTTCCTCCATCGAGCTTCAGGCCTATTTATAGCCCTAGATGGCAGAAGGGATAACTACAAGAGGGAATTGAAAAAGGGAAATGAAGGGCATCCGATGCAGTCAAAGCAAGAACAGTTTTCCCGTGAAAGTCTCAGACTGAGCAATGGGCAGTCATGCAGTGTTGCGTTTCCCAAAAATCAGGGGCTAGCTTTGAAGATGGATTGAATAACAATGTGTGGCCCCACTTTGTACTCCATAAGAGGAGACTATCAGGATTCCCCTCTTTCAACATTTCCAGCAACAACGACAAGCTTTGATGCATCATTTGGATGCAAGAACACTTCAAGAAGAAACTTGTCAAGGAATGGGGATGGCTGCATTTTCCTGGAAGCACTCTACAAAAGGCTTGCCTCTCATTCCTAATGGGAGTTAGTTTGATTCATAACTCAGAAGAATATGATGCCACATAAGGAGTGAGCTACATATTTATAGCAGGAAAGTCGAACTAGATCATAAAGGGCACCTACAAGCATGGGTGGAATTTCATCACCGAGAGATAATACATTTAAATCCATCAATGCCAATCAAAGGATAGTGATTTTATTCATAAAAGCCGATTGCATCGGCTGATGGTACATCAAGATTCAAAGGAGACTCTTTGCCTTGTCTAATTCTATATTAACTTGGACTATTTCTTCGCCCACGCGATCTAGTTCCTGAAGAAAAGCAGTCCTCCTAGCTTCAAGAACTTCCAGCTTCTTCTCGTCACTGGCAATCACCAGACGGAAACCGCGTTCTTGTCTAGATGGTTGGGATGGCCGATTTGCACCAAAGGCATTGATGCTTGACACGATTCTTTCCACGGTATCACGATTTGGAGACTGAGAAAAAAAGGAAATGTCAGGGAAAGAATCATGAAGAATGAAAGAATAATAGAGAACCAACCTGATTCACAGAGGAGGAAGAAGAAGAGGAAGCCATCGCAAAAGAGAGGTAACAGTTCAAAGGGCAAAAGAGATCTTGCGATATATAAATGCCGATTGAAACGTTCGATATATAAAGTGTCAGAAGTTGGCCAGTGAAGGCCAGTTACAGTTCAAAAGTTACAATATTCAAAGGAAAATTAAACTATGCCCAGAAGGTGAAGGGCATTAATAAGGTCCAGACGCAGTTGGTCGACCGCTTGTATCTCCTGATGATCGGCATTGGCCGAACCAGGAATCGGCTGCTGTTGTTCACGAAGAACTTGGGCTCGCTGTGCGATGGAGTCCCTCCTCTCTCACATAGTAGCTATGGTGCCTGGGAGATCTGCGAGCTTCTGCTCTTCAGCTGCCAAGTCTTGCTCAACCTGACCGAGTTCTTTCATCAGTTCAGCATGGCGCCTCTTCAAACGATCAATGCTGTTGATGATTTCAGAACGAGAAGAAGTCAGGAATTCAATCCTGTTGTCAAGATCGGCCATACTGCTGTACAGGTTCTCCCTGTCCTGGGTAAGTTGCTCCTGGCGCTTCCTCTCATCCAACCGATCTTGAGCTTCCTGGACTACAAGCTGCCGATTTTCAATAAAAGCAACTTGGAGCATCTTCACCTTGAGATCTCTGGGCAACTGGCCTTGAATCTACTTAAAAATAGCTCTGATCGGCTCAACGTCTTGTACAAGTTGGCTGATGTCCTAGTTCAGCAATGGGAGCACCTCAATCAACTTAGCCTTTACATCATCTGGAAGAGTGGCTGCTGACGCGTCCTGAATAACAAGAGGCAAGGTTGGTGGAACCTGCAGAGAAAGCAAGAATGAGCAAGAGAATTGAGGAAGAAATCTAAAAAGATCAGAAAATTTACCTCCACGGTAGAGGATGTTGCCTGAGTTTGAATGATCGAGTTTTCAACCGATTCTGGTTCAGAAATCTCAATAATCGGCGATTGAAGCCGATCACCAGTTGTTTGTTAGAGGTCATCTAGAGACACATTTTGAGTCTCGACTAATGTATCATCAGCATCCTGAACATAGAGACAGGAACTCAAGGATAGGCAAAGAGGCCAAGGATAAACAAATTTCATTACCTTGGTTGGAGATTTCTCAATATGAGAAGCAGTCGGACTCTGGATTTGATCCTCTACGACTTCATCTAGTTCAGGTTGCTCAGACGGCTCAACTAAGGTACCATCGGCTGAAACTTCTTGAATTGGCTCCAGAACTGAACCTTGATCAGAACCAGCAGTACTAGCTTGCGTTGATTGACCTGAAGACTGGACAGAAGAGCAAGATGATCAATCAAAAAAGGCAAAAGGGGGAAGGAAAACTAAAAGTCAGTACCTTGAAAGCATCTGCTAACACTCCGGCCATATCCGAAATGTTGACAACCTTAGCGTCAATCCTCTTCTTTGTTCTACGAGAGAGAACTTTGCTAGTTACACCTTTTCTCTTAAGGGTCGACAGAGGAAGATTGTCTGGAGCAGGATTGGTCTTGGGACCCCGCATGACTGAAGAGATTGGGGGGCATTGTAGCCGATGTATGGTACCCGTCTTGGTGGCCAATAACGAATCGGCTTGCCACTTCTGCTAATAGCAGGAGGCTCTGTGGTTTCAGGCTGAAAAAGGGATGCAGCAATTAAAATACAATTGAGCAAGTGCATAAACTGATCAGAAGAAAATTACCTCATCAGCCGATGCGTGATACGCAGGGTCCAACTTCTCGCAATAAATTCTTGGGGAAACACAGAAGAGGTGATCGCACCATTCCACCCACCAAATGTTAAAAAGGGAAGAAGTAAAGCTGGAAAATCTCTAAGAAGCAAGGTCAATGGTGGCAGAATCAGGGACCTGATCCAAGAGACGCTGATAATAAGTACCACTAGGAATAATTTCACGTGGTTTAATCAAGTCAGAAAAGTAAAGGCCAATCGGCAACTGGCCAAACCCCAACTGACAAGCACACACTGAGGGATTATAAAATTCATAAGTGGCCGATTGATCCTTTCCAAAGACACAAGAAAGGAGAAACCCTGTCTTCAAAATAGGTATCGTCATCTCTGTATTCAATCCTGTCTTCACCATCCTTGTGGATGTCATCAAAGCTGAATGTGGTCTCAAAATAGGTATCGCTGCTATGCGAGAGGGAGTTCTCTTGTGTCCTGGAAAAGCAGAAACGTCCTCTCCAAAGTTCATACATCGACGCCTCACAATCGGAACGCCATCTGGCTGATCTCCCAGGAAGGTCATGTTAAAAATATTCTGCTCCAACCTATCTCGAAGATGAAGGTTTAGCCACATATTGATGAACCACCAGGGACCTCCCGGGGTGCCTATTGGGGAGTTGGTTGATAAGCTAACCGCCACTTGGTGAAGGAGATTGTAAACTGCACCTAAGAGGTATTTTCCAAGGGGGATGCAATCGCTGTCAGCCAGCCGTTCAGCTACTATCTGATAGTTAGCAGTAGGACCAAAAGTTTTGCTACAGAAGACAAATTTCTCAAGCCACATGTTCAGAAAAGCAACATGTTCCCTGTGGCCCACAGTTCCCTCTTTCTTGTGCTCAGCAATATAACTAGACCATCCACCTATGTTCTTGGTTTTCAACTGGTGAGAAGGTTTATCATTCCGGCGGCTAAAAAAAGAGCATCCAAAGAAGAGACATCTAGGCTAGTCAGCAGGAGAACATCGACCAAAGTTGGAGCCATTGGCCCATGGCCAAACAAGAAGGCATTAAGTGCATCAGACCAGAAATAAGAGGCAGCTATCAGAAGAGATTCATTCTGGGACATCTCAGACAAAGATAGGGTGATGCATTGACTGATTTTATATTGCTCCCAAGAATCCCTGTTCTTCACAGAAACTCTACGGTACCAATCTCTCCACCCTTTGACGTAACCTGTCCAAGACCTGAAGCAGCTGTCCCAATCGGCTAGATCCAAAGAAGCATACTTGAAGGGGATTCGGCCGGTTTCAAAATTAATCATTTCAGTGGGGTCAACATCACCCATTGGGCTGAGAAAAGCAAGTTCCTGATGTCAACAAGGATGATGAGATTAGATCTAAGTTCCTGAAGAAATAAATGAAGGAAGTCTGGACTTCAGACAAAATGGAACGACGACATTTAGGGACAAATAAAAGCAAAGAAACAGAAGAAATACCGGGGGAACTGAAGAAAGAGATGCCTTCGGAGGCACAGGGGTAGGGTGAGAACCTCCGGCAGAGCCTGAAGACGCCATGAATCAGCAAGAACTCTAAAGCTTAGGGTTTGTCACCTGGAAGCTTGAGCTATTGGAGCAACAAAATTCGGGGGAAAAGAAGAGTTGAGGCAGTTGTATTTATGCCCCTAAGATTTGTTTGGATTCTTCAGCCGACTTCGAATCAAGGAGAATAGCGGATTCGAGGAAATTTCAGAGCAAAAAGATTATTTACTCCGAAACTGGTGGGCATGTGTTGACACCGTTTTTTGGAAAAATAGGTCAAAAAGATAAGAAGGAGCAGCCGATGAGGAAACAAGGCAATCGGCTGATTGAAAAAAGAGAGAAGGATGGTCAACAGGACTCGCCGATGGTCAAAGGAGCTCAAATCTGTCGATGGGCTAGCGGGTCAAACCGATCGGCCGATGGTCAAACGGAGGGTCGGTTGATAGAAAGAGAAGAAGGCGGCAATCAAGAAGGTGCGCCAAAAGGAAAGCGCGACGGAGGCGGGTCAATCCACGATTGACAACGGGTCAAGAGTCAGTTTTTAGAGAGTTTTTGACTCCTGCGAGAGTCCTTTTCTATTTTTAGAAGTGTTCATTTTCTTTAGATGCAAGTAAATAGTGCCGTAATCGGCTAGGAGTCTGAAAGTGCATCTAGGCCCCTAAGTGGATTTTGGTGAATTGAATGACAAAGCGATTAAAGGACTAATGTATTTGTCTAAGATTGTGAGCAGGTTTTATTTATATATTCATGAGTAATTATTGGAGTATTTATTTGTGGATGAATATTATATGGCTCACATTAGAGAAGACAAATATATGGGTGATCCTAATGCATATGTGACAAATATCAAGCAATAAAGGAAGATAAATGTTGGGATAATTTGAGAAGGTCAATTCATGTTGTCCCATAATAGACATAGCTTGATTAAAATTACAAGGATCACAAAAGAGAAGATGGTAATTCTCTAAGTAAAGTGCAAGACTGCGTGTGTTTATTGCAAGAGGACACAAGGATGAGTGTACACGTTATGGTTCTTAATTGAAAGCTTGCATATTCGTTGTCAATCAAGATCAAGCATTTGAAGCGGGATTTCAAATGAAGTTTAATTTTGGATGAAGCAAAGTGGAACTCAAAGTGGATTGGGTAAGTGATGAAGAGATCAACCGAGATGTTTAGGGCGAGGGACTAAGCAATCTTTGGGGCCGTAGCTAAGCCACCATTAGTGTTTTGCTAAGGTGAAGTTCTAGCATCCGTGGGGTCTTCATGTATCATATCCAAGCCTTAATCGAGGGAAGCAATGCAACTCATCAACATGTTATGATTGGTAATATGGAGTGACTTATGGATCCAAGTGTGCATTCTTATGCTATATGAAAAGATCCTAAGTCACTAGCTCAAGTATGGACGTGCTCAAGATAAAGGCTAAGTTGAAAGCCCTCAAGTGGATATCGCACAAGTATGGCAAGGTTGAAGACATTCCAGCTCAAGAGGTTGACAAAGTGTTTTTATTTATTCTTGAGTATAGGTATGCCGTACTAACAAGAGGGATGCAACATTAGTGAGTTGACCAAGTCAAAGTGCTCATTAGTTGACCTAAGTGAGATCTAGCCTTGCGAGCATTAGAGTGTGCTAACAAACCCTCCTAATCTAACCTGAGCCACTTCATCTCTTTGGTGAAGTGTTAGAATCCTAGAAATGGTTTTGGGGGTGCCTCAGGCCTGACCGGTCTGACTGGTGCCGCTAGCCCCAACGGCTAGTTTTTTAAACACCGGTCTGACCGGTGTGAGGCACAGGTCTGACTGGTGCCACCCGAGGGCTAACGGCTAGTTTTCTCCTTTGAGGGGTATAAATACCCCAAGCCTTGTTCAGTTGAAGGTTGCTGTTTCTAGTGGTTGTGCTGAGGTCCTAAGCCATTTCTTGCAAGCCCTAAACCTTAGTGGCTCTCCCCAACCCTCTCTTTGTGAGATTTGTAGATTCAAGCCATATTCTTTGTGTTGGGTTGAGAGAGTGAGCTCAAGAGCGACTTTGTGAGCTAATAAGAGCATTCCCATAGCTTGAGCACTTCAGTTTCGCGTCTACAAGCTTTGAAGCATTTGTTACTCTTGGAGGTTTGCCTCCTAGATGGCTAGGCGTCGCCTGCTAGCTCCCAAGGTTGTGGTGAGCAGCGGGAAGTTTGTGAGGGTTGTGATCTTGCCTCTTCGTGAAAAAGATATCCTTAGTGGAAAGGAGGAAATAGGTTGAAAGAGACCCAGCTTGTTGTGGGAATTATCGCTTACAAGCTCCTCAACGGAGACGCAGTCGTTCCATAGTGGGCGGTGAACTTCGGGAAACAAATCCTTGCATCTTCGTGTGGTTTGCCTCTCTAAGTTGTTTTTCTAGCATATTTGATTTGCTTCCGCTTCGATCTACTTGGGTGTGCTACTTGTGTGTGCAGGGCTCATTACTCTACTTGTGATCATCTACAAAGGCCACTCACCAAGTTTGGTTCGTGCTAGAAGTCAAAAGGAGCTTGAAGTTGTTTTTGTAGGTGCTCTGTGCTACACCGGTCTGACCGGAGCTAGGCAACGGTCCGACTGGTGCCTCCTGTGAAGTGAAGTGCGACACCGGTCTGACCGGTGACAGCCACCGATCTGACCGTTGGACACTGACAGCTCAAGCTTTCGGAGAAGAAAAGTTTAAGTTGGTCATCTCGCCTATTCATCCCCCCTCTAGGAGACATCAAGGTCCTTTCAGAGTTAGGTTGTCCTCAAGGCATAAATAGCGACCCTGCGTGGCCGGGGAAAAGTGTACACACCAATATCAAACAAATCGCCTCCGGGCAAACCCTTTACAATTTACAACATCTACTTTTCGGTGACTTCGCCATTGCGTTTGTTTCTCTTTTTCTACAATACCGTCCTTCAAGTTCGTCGGGCTGCATCGATCGATCTCCGGCAAGCTTGTGAGTACCGTTTTACCGAATAACCCTAGGCTTTAACCTCCGGGCGCATCGCTGAGGTTTCGTCTAGTTCTTTATTCACCCCTTACCGATATTAGCTAGATCTGCAAGTTTTTGTACCAATTCTTGTGGTTTTTAGTTATTATCACCAATTTATCCAGCTCGATCTAGATCATGTCAGCTTCTAACACCACAGCCGATTCCGACCTACTCGGGTTGCTGACGTCACGAACGGCTAGGGCTGGACGAAAAGCTCGAAGCTCGTTAGCTCGCTCAAACTCGCTCGTTAGTGGCTCAGCTCGGCTCATTTAAAATTGTGTAATGAGCCGAGCTCATGCTTTAGCTTGGTCTTATAATGAGCCGAGCTCGAGCTGGCTCGCGAGCCTTAACGAGCCAGGGTAGCTAGCACTAGCAGCAGACCAGCAGCCAGCCCGCCACGCCAATAGAAAGGCCCAACTCTAAATTTAGCCCAATAGCCCAACACAAGTTAACCTAAGGCAGCTAAGGCAGGCAGCCAGGCACGGAGGCCGCCTCTGCTCGCAGCCGCACGCGGCACACGCAAGTCTGCATCGCGCCGTCGCGCGTTGCGCTGCGCCGCTCTGCCGCCTCTCGGCCTCCCGCCGCTCCCGGCCTCCCTCCGCTCCCCTCGCAGCTCGCAGGCAGCGCAGCCACGCAGGCACGCAGCCACGCAGGCGGCACAGCAGGCTCGCCTCGACCGCTCGGCGCCTCGCCCTCCGCCATCGCCCGTCCACCTTCAGCCGATGCCCGTCCGCGGTCCGCCCCTGAGCCGGCCCTCCCTCAAGGACTCACCTCTCTCCCAGTCAGCGCCCACGGCCGGTAGCCCTCCTCTCCCGGCCCCAATCAGCAATCCCCACTCACCTGCGCCCGTCATCTCACCATGGTCAGACGCCGGCCACCGGTACCGCCCAATGGATCGCCCCGAAGCTCTGAATCGAGGATGAAGACGAAGGTCGTGAAGCGCGCGAGGAACCCGCCTGCCAAGCGGAGGGCGTTGGTCAACCTGTACAATACCGGTGGTAGCAGTAGCGGATCTGCTACTACGCCTGGGGAGTCTTCATTGCCTCCCCCTTCTGCTGTAGGGTCAATATCTGTAGACAAAGACAAGGTTTGTGTCCAAAATCTCGGTCTTTCATTACTTCACGCGAGATTAGATGGTTTTCTACTTTTCTTGATTTGTAGAATGTTGCAGTATATTGCACAACACTAGCAGAGTAGACTATAGAGTAGTGATTTTTTGGATGATGTCTATTTAAAACCAATTGATGAACCTTGTTTTAGGAACCGGAAAATTTGGAGGATGAGCAGGAGGATGAGGCAGAACAGGTAGAGGAAGAGGAAGATGTTGATGACGACAATAGCTTGGACCATGAGGATGAATTATTTGTCAGTGTGCCTTCTGCTGGTGATGGAAATCAGGATGGGGATGGGGTTGGAGAGGAGTCAAAAACTCAAAAGGAAAAGAGAGGAACAAAGAGAGGAAAGCGTGCTGATTGCTGGAAGTATTTCAAGGAGATCACTATTGCATCCAAGAAGGAGATGGGTAAGACAGTGAAAAAGGCCAAGTGCTTGTTCTATCATAGAAGCTATGTTTACCATCCAGGAGGTACTACAACGACTCTGAACCGACACCTTAAGGCTTGCACACCATTTTTGAATCAGCTAGCCAAGGCTAAAAATGAATTAGCTCAAGGTACACTCAGTTTCTCTCCTGATGGTGGGTCTGTTATTGTCAATCCAACTGAATATGATCATGATCACACTAGAAAGTTGATTGCCAAGATGATAATTGTCCATGATTATTCATTTCGTATGGTGGAACATAAATGGTTTAACATTTTGATGAAATGGATGAACAACAACTATGAATCTGTTAGCAGGAAGATTATTAGAAATGAGTGTATTAAGGTTTATGAAACTGAGAAAGAACTTCTTAAGAAGAGTCTTAGAGAGGTTGAATCAATCAGTTTAACTACTGATTTGTGGACATCAAATCAAAATATTCAGTACATGTGTTTGGTTGCACATTATATTGATGCTGATTGGGTCTTGCAATGTCGTGTTCTTAATTTTGTTGAGTTGGATCCTCCACACACTGGTATTGTCATTGCTCAAGCTATTTTTGATTGTCTGGCTGAATGGAAAATTGAGGATAAGATAATGACTGTCACTCTTGATAATGCTGCTAACAACGACACTGCTATCACAAATATGAAGGCTAAGCTGCTTGCTAGAAAGAATTCCAGCTTTGATCCCATTTATTTCCATGTTCGTTGTGCTGCCCACATAGTCAATCTGGTTGTTAATGATGGACTTGTGCCCCTAGAGCCATTGATTAGTGATCTTAGGAATACTGTCAAGTATTTTAAGAAGTCCCCATCTCGGATGTACAAATTTGTGGAGGTTTGCAACCAATATGCAATTGAAGTAGGGAAAGGTCTGTCTCTAGATGTCAAAACAAGGTGGAGTTCAACTTATAGAATGTTAGATTGTTGCCTTGCATATAAGGAAGCATTTGGTTATTACTATGAAGTTGACAGCAACTATGAGTGGCAGCCTTCACCGACTCAATGGAAATTGTTTGAGTCAGTCAAACCAATATTGGGAACAATGTCAGAAGCAACCAGTGCATTCTCAGCATCAACCTACCCCACTGCAAATGTGTTTTATCCTTACATTTTACAGGTTAAGATGGCACTGAAAGAGGCACAAAAGTCTGGGAATGCATATATGATCAGTATGGCTGATGCAATGTTGGAAAAGTTTGATAAATATTGGGAAGTGAGAAATAATGTCATGGCGATTGTTACAATTTTGGATCCTAGGTTCAAAATGAGATACATCAGATTTGCTTTTGGTAAGATTTATAACTCTTTAAGGTTTCGGAAAGAAATCAGTGATATTGAAGAAGAGCTAGAAAGTTTGTATCAAAAGTATGAGTCAATACATCGGCAAAAGATGGGTGAGACTAGCCAAAACAATACACAATCAGCATCATCTTCAAAGGATACTAGCAGTTCATTGGCTTCAATTGTTCCAAGTGAATTCCAATCATTTTTAGAGTCTACTGCCACAGAAAGTTCCAAATCTGAGTTACTCATGTACCTAGATGAACCAAATATCTCCATTAGTGATGACAAGAAATTTGACTTGCTTAATTTCTGGAAGGTGAATGCACATAGGTTTCCTGTGGTGTCTAGTATGGCAAAAAGGTTCTTAGCAATCCCTGCTAGTAGTGTATCATCTGAGCAGACCTTTTCCACTGGAGGTAGGATCATTGATGACTATAGGAGTTCATTGAAGCCAGAGACTGTCCAAGCTTTAGTGTGTGCATCTAGCTGGATAAGGGGTTCTCAGGGCGCTCCTATTCCTTTGGTATGTAAATATACAATGCTCATTTGAATTAATTTTTGAATATGATTTCATTCTTGTTCATGTGTGTTTGTGTAAGTGATGCTGACTTGTACTATTTTTTATTTAGGGTGAGGGTGATGGAAACATAGAGATCGTTGAGTTTCCAGAATGCGTGGTGGCGAGCAACTAGAATGAAAATGAAACTAATGTAAGTGTACTTAAAATTAAATACTTGCTGAATTTCTGTATTCCAAGTTGCATATAGTGTACTAGACTGCTAGCAGTTTGCTTTTGGATATATGTGCTTCAAATAAACTCATTTTATACTTGCAGTTTGCTTTTGGATATATGTGCTTCTCATAATCTCATATTATACTTGCAGTTTGCTTTTGGCTAATGGAAGTGGAGACTGGAGAGTGGACACATAAGCAGCTTGAGAGATGAATGGAGAGGACACTTGAAGCATTTGTGACTGCCTGCGTTACCTCTGTGATATTTTGAATGGATTATGGTTATGGATGCATGAATGCTTCTCAGCTCACCCTGAGCATGTACTTTTGCAGTTTGCTTGGGTCTTATTGTGATGTACTGATGTCCTAAACTCTAAATTCAGCCTGTAATATGATGTCCCAAACTCTAAACTCTTTGTGAAATGGAACTACTGGAATACTACTATACTAGACTGCTGGTTGGCTTTGGCTATTTCGTTTTATGGTTTGTTGGATTGTAAATATGTTGAATTTTTTGTCATAGCTGTTGTGAATTTTGGAATATTGTCGAGCTGGCTCACGAGCTTAACGAGCCAGCTCGAGCTCATTAACGAGCCGAGCCGAGCTGGGTTTCTAGCTCGCTAAGATAACGAGCCGAGCCGAGCCAGCTCATTATCCAAACGAGCTAGACCGAGCCGAGCCTTAACGAGCCGAGCTAGGCTCGATAGCCAGCCCTACGATCGGCCGATTCCAGTCGATCTCTTATCCACACCCTGCGCCTCGGTCACTCTCGAGCCGGCTGACCCCGCTTACTCGTATCGGCCGATTGGCTGATACACGTGTCGCTAAAAGGCCATCGGTTCTCTAGCTGATCCCTAATATTTTCCATTGTCAATCAACAGGTCAGATTGGCTGGCACGCCTCGCTACAGACCGGGGAGTCACGTGTGTCACGCGCGGAGGTGACGTCCTATTTTTGCGTCAACAGAACCGTCAACAACGCCGCATATCAGTGACGGATGTGAATGTCACTGCCCCAGGTTCACCGATAAATTCAGATTTCAGAATCCAAGGGTCAAACGGGCGTGCCTCACCTGAACGAGCGCAGTTCCAACCCTTGCAGACAGCTTTGAGCATGATGAAATCTCTTGCATCACTAATCTTATTGGCGACGCTCACAACAATGTCAGGAATAAGATTTGCCCAGGGATGAGGCATCATTGGCAGGATAGCCAAAGAACACGGTTGTGGGAGAACAATGTAGTAATTACAGCTCCAACAAAGACAAATGAGTGGAAAAGGTAGTCCAGAAAGTCCGGTATACTGATGTATTGCTAAAAGAACCTTCTGGACTACTATTATTTCTTTCGGTCCGTTAAGATTCCGCTGAATGGTCTTTCCCCCTTCCTCAGAACGTACTCCCTCTGTCCACAAAAGAATGCAATTCTGACTTCTCGATAAGTTTATATGAAGATATAAGTGTTAACACAATTTACTGTAAATTTGGTCAAAATTGAATTAGGTTAACCAGAACGGATCCCACATTACAGAAAACTACTCTAATCTTTTCAAGAGGAGTTTTTTCAATAATGGCTGAATGTGTTCCTCTGGCCATAAATATCCCAGTCTGGCAACCAACAAAAGCCCCCTTCTCTCCCAGCGCCCTCTTCCTCTCCCCACTCTTGCAACCAATAAAAAACCCCATTCTCGCACAGCGCCCTCTTCCTCTCCCCACTCTTGCAACCAACAAATAACCCCAGTCTCGCACAATACTCTCTTCCTCTCCCTATGGAGCCATTGTCTCCTAGAGGTGCGGCACAAGCCACATCCTCCTCCTCTTCTAATGGAAGGGAGGATCCCTAGTTGTCTGATGAAGAGGAGGCAGAGCGGAGGCCCATTCGGGTGCTAGATGACACATCCTCTGATGATTCAGAGTTTGTGGAACAAATTAAAATCCAAGTTCTTGTGCCTCTGAAACATCGCACCCCTCGCGAGTCAGCAAGAGGTGCTAGGGGTCAGGGGCGCGGAAGCACCACCACTCGCTGGGGAACTGTCGTCTCCAAGCGCCATCATCGTATCTCATCCTCATCGGTCAGCGGCAGTCGATCTTTTACCTTATGTTCATTTGGTCTGATTGAATACTACTACTATTGTTGTTTCCTTTTAAGATGTTGGTTTTTTCATTACGTAGCAGTGACAGTTTAATCCGGTCCGACTGAAAACTACAAACCGGACTTTCGCCTTGTGTTCATCCGGTATTTAAGAAATCAAGGGAATAGATTTTCTGTATACACTGAATTTATACCCAGGGAGTACGCACACATTACCATTTTTATTAGAAACAATACAATCCAAATACAAATGACACAAATGCATGCATACGCATTGATTACACATGAGGATGGATCGATCCACCATAGGTGGAAGTACAGCGACATACTCTGAACGACAGACTACTAGCAATCTACCATCATGGCTCATACTACAACCATCACGACATACTACTACCATCATGGGCACATGGCAATCCCGCCGCTGCACAGAGTGCAGCAAAACATGTCTCTTGGATCAAATCCTCCTCCAAAGCGCGATGCCTCACTCTTGTATCCCAAAGCCAGGCAGGCGAAACGGTGATGTTATGCATGTGTAACAGCAGGTCACGAATGGTCCATTGCCTGTAACCCCTGTGGCAAAAAGGGCACACCCACATAGCTTCGTGATAAACACGGGTAGACCCGCCTTGCTGAAGCCAAAGCAACACAGACCATTTCAGGTCATGCGATTCATCTTGTTCAATGAGCACTGGCCACGGCGGTGGCATTTGAACGGGCAATAGCAGAGGTGGCGGCCTGGGCCGTGAGCGAAAAGGTGGTGCCATGAGGTTCATTTGATCCTAAGCTGTCGTTGCCAGTGGTTGAACTGGAGGTGGCATCACCCCCGAGTGTTACTGAGGTGCCAATGCCAGCGGAAGTGGAGGTGCCATTGGGGCCGGGTGCTGATGAGGTGCCGATACCAGCGGAAGTGGAGGTGCCATTGGGGTTGGGTGCTGCTGCGGTGCCGATGGCAGTGGCTGAACTGGGTGGTGGTGAGGTGCTATTGCGCCCGACTGCTCCCGCTTCCCCGACTCCTCCAAGTTCCATGCTCCATCTCTTCCTTGCCCAGCCATTCTCCACGTACTGCATACACAAACGAAGAACAAACCATACATAAGCTAACAATGTAAACAAGATTAGGTAACAAAATGATCTCACCCTTGTATCCCACTAAAGTAGAGAAATGCAAGACAGGGAACCGATGAGTGTTGGCCTTGCCTTTCAAGAACGTTGTGTTGCACTCGCCTATTTATCTAGGACTACAGCAGGCACGTGAGCTCAGTGTAGCATTGCTAAAGTTACTATGGAAAATGTGAGATGCTCGGAATATAGTCAGGCCTACGTATGATAGGAATCTATCTAGGTCAGAATCTTCAGTGGCATGCATCGATTACATGTGTGGACGATGGGTATCACGGGATGAGCCCGACGTGGCTAGGTATGTGTTTACTTCCGGACTTTACTCTCTAGAGCAAAAGAAAGTCCTATGAACAAATCATGCCGCATCAGCTGCATCTAATGGCCGTCTCAACTGCATCAGCTCATGCCACATCAACTGCGAGATAACTCTCTACCGTTTATTTATGTAATGTTTTAGGCGTCAATTACATCTGGAGAAAAAGATTGGGTGTTGTAGTCAGATGGACCGGATGGTCCTTGCGTTGCAACACTCAGGGGGCGGGGTGACTTGACAAGTCCTCCTCAATCAGGTACACTGCGTGGTTGTGACTGAAAAGGTCCATGAATGGTCTGGATTCGCACTTGATGATTCTCGCAGGCCTTGGAGACTGAGAAACGTGATGAACTTGTTGACGTGACAAGACCAAAGCGGAATAAGCTGGAATTGGAAAAGCAATATGTGTGTGTGTGTAATATTAACATGCATATAAGCACAGAAGGGAATCTCGAATGGGCATTTGGGAACGACACACTCTCACAAGTTGATCCACGTGTCGATCATTAAGAATTGCAGTTAAGCAGTGGCACCGGGTGTTAACCGATGAACTTGTGTGCACACCCCCTCTGAACGGATGTGTCGATCATTGTGAATCGCACTTAAGGACTAGAACCGGGAAGTTCATGACCCAAACGTGGCCACACCCGCACTGAAGGGACGCGTCCATTCTGGTTGGTAACTGATGTCCACGAACGAGTGTTTTGGAATGACACTTTCACTCCCACTATAATAAGAGACAGTTTAGGCACAAGATGGTCATTGCAGGCCATTTGTGTTCATGACTCTAGACGCTAAAGTGATTCCTTCCAAGCAAGTCGACTTCTCAGTCTCAAGCCAGGAAGCGAAAGCAGAAGGAACCGCGGGCCAGCACAAGCAATTCGGTACGTTCATGGTGGGAGACCATCAATGGAGGCTACATTGCTATCCTACAGGTATGAATGATCATCAGTGGATGGATGTTCTAGAATGCATTGCTGTTGACGGCTGTTAAGTGCCTACTTTAGCCGTCAATATACTCATAGACAAAGGAGCAAAAGGCATTTCTTACATGCATTTAGTGAAGAATAATGTAGTTCCACTTGTCCTTGGAGCTTTTGTGATTGTAGGTAAAGTAAGCATAAAAGAAGTGACAACTCACCTTCTATGGCCCAAGCCACGTCACCTTAGCCAAGGAAGGGCTGCCACCTAGGATCCCACGCATGCAAGCCATGTCACCAATCCAAGGGAAGCAACCCCAACGAATCAGAGGGCGACACATGGACATCACAAGGATTGAAGGGCCCACGGGCAGGCAAACCGCCTCAAAACCAGCTGGACACCGGGGACCGACCTTAGGACCCATAGGATAGCCACCACGCGAAAGCACAAGCTGAGGTAGGCCCACAAGGGGTCAGCCGACCCCACAGGTCGGCCGAACCGACCTTGTGTCTGCTCATCCTGGCCTTCCATGTGGTGCTTCCTGGTTTGCGCCTGGTCCACTCCGGGGTGCTCACGCCATTCTCTCATATTTCTTACCCAACTCACTTTCCAACTCCTCTCTCACTTTTGGTTTCCAAGGCTAGGAGGTACGCTAGAGTAGTTCTACTTTAGGTTCCAAGTCTACTTTGGGATCAAGGTATGAGTTCTCATGTATCTTTATTTTATTGTATGACTTTGATCTACTTCAGTTATTCAGCTATTTCATATAAAGTAGTGTTAGCATATATGGGTGATTTGTTCATGTGTTCTTCGTTCGTTCATAATTTAGAGGCTCCTGTTCTTGATGAACAAGGCCTTTCGATCCACTTGACAAATGATTTACTCATGTCTTCGGTGTTTGTTCATAAGTTAGAGGCTCGTGTTCTTCATGAAAATGACCCATTGATCATGTTGAATAGACATAGTAGAACACGAATCCGTTATTATGCCTAGCCTAGTTTGATCCAGTAAGATCACGTGTTTGTGTTGTATGAAGTTCAAGTTGAAGCTACGGTACTCGGTGTAAGTGGCCAGTTATCTGGTGGCACTGACTTGGGTCACAATAGCTCGGGTCGGTCAGTGTCTAGTTAACAATGTAAGCATGGTGCTTGGGTTGAGTAGTTGCGTTGCATATGAGCATGCCCCACGAATAGTTAGGAGTAGGCCGCGGTAGTGACAGCCGTTGGACCCTTTGTACTCCCCCACATTCGGGTACGCTGTAGGAGTCTAAAATCTAACAACTGACGTCATGCGGAAGAGACGCGGGCGGTTAGCTCCCCGTTTGTGCCTGGGTGCTGAGCTGATATTCATACAATGCTTAAGTGACTGACTGGCTCCTACTAACTTTATATGTATAGTACCTTAGAACCTAGAGCTAACTCGTATGTTGCCTCCTAAGCCGTAGTGTGCCATAGAGAGAATGAGTTCGGGTGTGTTCACACTACCTTATCATTATCATATCTTAACCCTGTGTTCGGGACCTGACTTATTCTCGTCATTGATCTATATCATTGCTTTAGTGTTTCACATGTTAATCCAATCATGCCTTCCTTGGATTCGACACCCTTTGGAATACTCCTTTGGGGAAATGCTACAATGGTATATCCGTGCGCTTGCGGATTCTTTGTAAATGTTAGGATTACCATCGGAACATTTCTGGCATTGTTGCTAGGAATTCACGAACTTAGCAAAGATGTTAAGGAATGCCGACCACCATTTCTGGCGCCATTACTGGGATACAAACCTAGTGATGCCGTTAAGAAATGTCAACAAGCATTTTTGGCGCCGTTGCCGGGGAAGGCTAAAGGATAACATGACAACACTTTGCATATGTTTATAATCATGATAGGGTAAAGCAGTTCTCAATGCAGGCTAACCTTGATTGTCTCCTTTGTCTTTGGATGATGAAAACAGGTAGTGCATGACTGGTTTCGACTTACCGCCGAATTTTACTGAAGAACCAGAGTCACTTGTAAGGAGAGCTAGAACTCATTTTAGTTCTCCCCAGTGTGTACATACGGAAGTTGACCCAGCTTCCTTTATGCCATCTACATGAACTCCTATGGCCAACCCCAACGACGAGAAGACTCTCCGTGAGTACTCTACTCCCTCTGCTGATCAGGTGCCTATAGGCCCCGAGATCAACACTGGGAACGGAAACTTTGATATCAAGACTGGCCTCATTACGATGATACAGGCTAGCTCATTTGCAACAGTTCCTGGAACTGTGCAGCACCTTCACCATACGAGGAGTGGAGGAAGATGCTATTCGTCTACGACTGTTTCCCTTCTCACTTCTGGGAAGGGCGAAGCAGTGGTTCTATGCGAACCGTGAGGAGATTAATACTTGGGCAAAATGCTCGGCAACATTCCTCGTGAAGTTCTTTCCGTTGGGTAAAGCCAATGCCCTGCGGGGAAGAATTTTATGCTTTCAGCAAGCAGCAAATGACACTATCCCAGAAGCTTGGGAGAGGCTTCAAGAGTATATCTTGGCTTGCCCTCATCATGGGATGGACAACTGGCTTATTCTGCAGAACTTCTATAATGGGCTGACTCCGACAGCCTGAGGACATGTTGATGCTGCTACTGGATGAGCTTTCTTCTCACTCACTATTGCTAATGCAACTCAGCTTATTGAGAAGATGGTCTCCAATCAAGGTTGGAGTGATGATTGACTCCAGCCACGTCAAAGGGGTACACATACTGCCAAGGAAGCAGATATGTTGAATGCCAAGATGGACCTATTGATGAAGCGAATGGATGATTTAACCAATGTGAAGGCTGTCATGGCCACCACTACTCAAGCTATGGATTCTCGCATAACCTGCGAAGTTTGTGGTAACACTGGGCATTCAGGGAATTACTGCCCTACTACCCAGGAGGATGTGATGTTCATGAACGGCAACAACAACGGTTATCGTCCACAAGGAGGTCAAACGTGGAATCAACGCCCTTATTATCAAGGAGGTAACCAAGGTAATTCTTTCAATCCCAACCAACCTTCCTTGAAAGATCTTGTTTTCGAGCAAGCTAAGATCAATGATAGTTTTCATAAGAAGTTAACTGCCTGTGATAAGGCTCTAGAAAGCCTGAACACCATGGTTGATAGCCTCTCTTCTTCTCTTAAGAGCCAATTAAGCTTTAATAAGATGATAGAAACCCAACTGGCTCAGATAGCTGCTTTGGTTCCCTCTGCTGAAGACGGAAGATTCCGGGGCAACCCGTATCCTCCTGTGAAAATGTTTGCGTAGTGTCCACTAGATGGGGTGAGCCATCTAGGCGGACACGACCTACTGACTATGCAGGGAAGCCAGTACAGTAGGTTCTTGATCCATGGGGATCTTCAGCAATTGTGCACATGAGAGGCCCCGGTTATCTGGCTATCACTTGCACGATACTCCCTCCTTTCGGGTTTATAAGGCGTATCACGAAAATCAGCTTTTTCAAATATGTAGTGCACGCTCTCGGAATAGCTTCCATCACCCTCGGGGACTCTGCAGCCGGACGCATCGGTATCCAACTGAATTGATTGTATCGGTCTGCAGCTCATCGCATGCAGCCATGCAGGCCATCGATCCCACTTTGCATGCATCATGTTCCCTCTTTTCTCGCTGGCTGCGCAAATGAAATGATAAAATTGATGCATCTCTTTAAATTGTTGGTGCAAGCCCCCAGCACTGCCTTGGTCTTTGAGTTGGAGAGCATCCTCCTTATAAACCCGAAAGGAGGGAGTATACTATCAGAAAATCAGGAATGCTCACTGTGACCTTGGTGCAAGTGTCAACCTCATGTCCAAGGCTATGTTCGAGAGATTGGGATATCCTGCTCTTTCTCCAACCTCAAAGACAGTTCAACTTGCTGAAGCATCGATCCGACATCGGAGGGGATAGTGGAGAGCTTACTGGTATTCGTCCAAGGGTCTTGCATCTTCGCGGATTTCGTGGTCCTTGATATGCAGGATGATGCGGAAATACCACTCATTCTTGGGAGGTCATTCCTAACTGACGCAAAGGCAAGGATCAATGTGGGAAATAGAACCATCCGCTTCCGCATTGGGAAGAAGAACTTGATGTTCCGATTTCGACCAACAGAACAGCAATGCTATTTAGTGCAAGGAAATGATGAGCAATTCGGGGAATGGACGGAGCCACGACCCCAACTAAAGCAACCTCTGACCACATCAATAAAACCAAAGAAAACAAAGAAGGTGTGGCGGGAAGTACAGCAGCACACCCCTCTACTTCTCGTGAGTGGGGTGACGAATGGAATTAATCATCGAGAAAAGTCCTGCTCTCGGACTTAAAACGACGAGTCCTTTTTGCCAAAAGGTAAAATTGGTATTTATCTCATATTTTTCTTTCCAACATTTTATTTGAATTTTCCAAACACATATTTAATTTTTCCAACAGTGCATCTGCATGCAAGAATTTTTCTAGCCATTTTTCACTTTTTAAATAAAATTTCTAAAAATGATTTTTGAGCTAGGAAAACCCTTGAAAAATTATTTGAGCCACTTTGTGGGCGAATTTGGACCAAGGCACTTAGGCAGGACACCAGGTAGCCGTTAGAGAGCAGCTGGCAAAAGCCGGGGGCGAGCGGGCCCGACAAGGCATCTACCGACCCCACAGGTCGGCTGACCCAGCCCAACGGTCAGACGGGCCCCGCCGCCTCCAACAGCTCCTAGCCGTTACTCTCGGCTTTTACCCTGGTGCCTGGCTAGTTTGCCTATAAATAGAAGGGGGGTTGGGGGGATTCTTCACCCATTCACTCATTTTCACTACACTCCCCCTCTCTACTCTTTGGCTCTTTGGGTTTCTTGGATTTCTTGCTCGAGATTGAAGTGACCAGCACCCTCTCCAAATTGTTGTTGAATATTGATCATTGGTGGAGCAACCTCGGTAAGAATTTCATTCAGTTTTATTAATCCATCACCAAGTTGCTTGTGTTGTTCGTTGTGCACCATGAGTTGGGCCACCGGTGTGTTCCGGAAGGTGACTCACTCCCGCCGTTCGCGAGACGGAGGAAGCTCATCCTGCCAGTCCGAAGCTACACCAAGCCCAATGTTGACGGAGCATGAAGAAGAAGAGAAGGAGCTCCCTATGCCACAAGCCGAAGGAGTGTACGCCGTCGACGCCCCTTCTTCGACTTGAGGGAAAAACGAGAGAGACAAGCCTACACCATCCTCAAGGATCGAGTCTTCTCCAACACGAGGGAATTCTACCCGACCCTTCTGGAAAGGACAGGTACGGACTCCGAGTTCGATTCCATTTGGCAAGCTCTTGGTTGGGAAGGTTTTGTTCCGGTTCAGGAGATCGGTTCTAGGCCTATTACCATCCAGTTTCTCTGCACTCTTCAAGAGGATGCATCTAGTATTTCATTTCAATTTCATGGAGTTCCATATCGGGTTTCATGGAAGGATCTTAGTTGCACCATCGGTTTCCATCGCTGTTGTGCTATTCCTCTTGAGCAAGCTTGCAGTGATTTTAATCGCGAAAGTTTTTGGGAAGAACTTTCTGGTCGGCCTGTTCGCGGCAAGTTGGCACCCCGGTGCAATGATATCTTGCATCCCAATCTCCGACTGTGGCACAAGTGGCTCGCCATCACTCTCTTTCTGAGGGATGATGTCCGAACCGTGCGCACTGACGAGATGAGGATTTTATACGCCACGGTCAGATGGATCAAGGTCTCCCCCATTCAAGCTATGATTCAGCAGTGGTTGACAAACTTTAAGATGACGGGTCCTATTGAGTGTACATCTTTGGTTTCGTGCATCATCAAGAATCTTGGGGTTACGCAAGGGCCCAATGTGCCCTACATTGCTAATCCCCGGACTCTGATCGATGAGGCTTATTTGACGCAGGGGCATATTCTTAAGAAGGGTCCAGATGATTCTTTGGTTTTCTTTTACCCTGGCTATGCAAACCAAATTCGGTTACCTAACCCAGATTCAGGTTGTACGGCCAAGGGCCACTAACCGTTCCTCTCGAGGAACCTCATCGTTCTAGTGTCTCTGGTGACAGGGTTACTAGGAGTGCATGGAGGAGAGCAGCCAGGGCACAACAGCCGCCACCACAGTCATCTCCACAGCCATCGCCTCAGCCACAGCCTCAGCCTACCACACCTTCTCCTGGCACATGGACCTCTACCGAGTACAAGCCTGGGGTTACTCCCGGATATGCACCCTATTGGGATCCGCCCATGTACCAGCAGGGTGCGAGTAGATCGGCTTGGGCTAGTGCAGGCAGTGGCGAGTGGGCTATGCCTGCCGGTACTGCCTACGGAGATGCGACATCTTCGTCGTTCGGGTTGCGCTCGTCATCTCATGGGGTTACCCTCACTCAGCAGATGAGCGAGCTCAACATCCGAGTCGGCGATGTGGAGGGCTGTGCACCAGCACGCTGAGTCCACCCGGGACTAGCAGCGTATGTCAGGCGAGAGACTTCACACCATCGAGTAAGCACAGCAGTAGCAGTTGGAGGAGCAGAGGGCTTACTATTGGTGGATGGGATATCCCCCTCCACAGTAGTGAGCCTGAAGCTAGCTTGGGGGAGGACCCCCACTCTGAGGTAACTTGTATCTTCATTTGTTTTCAGAACCTCATATGCTAAAAACACATAAAAATCTGAAAAATTAAAAAGACCAAAAATATTTATTTATTTGCTTTCCTAAATTAGTTTGCTTTCATATGCGCGGTAAGAATGCTTTTGTTCCCATGGTTGAAATGATGAATAGTTGCTCTGTTTATTCCTCTTGTATGCCTTTCTTACAGCTTAGTATCCTATTTAAGTTTTGAGTTAGTTGGCTTACATGATCAACCCTTAGCTTGAAACTAGTGGTAGCAAAAACATGACCTTTGCCTAGGTTGTTGTGAGGTATGATATGGTATAATAGAGTTGCTATGAGCTTGTGCCAAGTGATGTTTGATTTTCGGAGTTTTCTTTTGAAAAATGCTAAAATGATAAGTTCCTCAATGACGAGAGATTCCTATCCAAGGCCATATGTAGATTCTAGCTCCTGTTAGATTCCACATATGCTACCTGATTTCTTCATTGAGTCTTGTTGAATTTTCATGACCCTCGGCGAGAAACTTGTCATGCTCCTATGATCAAGATCACGTACACAGCCACCATATGCTATACTTCCACCCTGGAAGTTAGCAACCATCATTCCATCCATTCCACAAATAAAGCTCAGCGCATTCTTCAAGATTTTATCCCTCTCCAAAAATATTCAAGAAAGACTATGGGCTATGTAAAAAAAGAAGAAGAAAGAGAGAATACATGCCCAAGGGCATGCATAAAAAATATATATAATAGAGAAACATAGCCCAAGTCTCAAAATCATCAAAGAGGATAGAAGGAAAAATCATGCCAAAAGGAGTCCAATCTCCATCCACCATATATACACACACATGCACATCTTGATCAGGTTGTATGACTTGTTGCTGACAAGGATCTGGTTTTCGACTCGACAATACATGAGAAATAGGTATGCCACATGTTTTCCCTACCTACAGCTCCACATATAAGCTTATTAGGAGTAGGTTGTGAAAGAAGGCAACCCAATGCCTTGGTGAGGAACCATACACATTGAGCAATCCGAGAGTATCATTTAAGGAACTTTGATTTCTTTTGAAAACTTTCAAAACCTCCGGATTGAAAATTGATCAAGGTACAAGTAACTGGCAATCTCTATATAATCGTTCTATCTTTCAACCACCCAAGGCAAAGTGAAGCTACATGCCCCGTATCGATCAAGCGAAAGGTAAGATCAATGCCAACTCATTCAACTCTGGATAGAATACCTAGCAGTATGCTTGTCAAAAATTATGAATACAACATCGTAGCAACTCCTGATCAACCAACCTAAGTCCTTAGTGTCTTGCTTAGGAAGAGCAAGAGGCTAGCTTGGGGGAGTTGTTGACAGCTGTTAAGTGCCTACTTTAGCCGTCAATATACTCATAGATAAAGGAGCAAAAGGCATTTCTTACACACATTTAGTTAAGAATAATGTAGTTCCACTTGTCCTTGGAGCTTTTGTGATTGTAGGTAAAATAAGCATAAAAGAAGTGACAACTCACCATCTATGGCCCAAGCCACATCACCTCAGCCAAGGAAGGGCTACCACCAAGGATCCCACGCATGCAAGCCATGTCACCAATCCAAGGGAAGCAACCCTGACAAATCAGAGGGCGACACATGGACATCACAAGGATTGAAGGGCCCACAGGCAGGCAAACCGCCTCAAAAACAGGTGGACACCGGGGACCGACCTTAGGACCCACAAGACAGCCACCACGCGAAAGCACAGGCCGAGGTGGGCCCACAAGGGGTCGGCTGACCCCACAGGACGGCCGAACCGACCTTGTGTCGGCTCATCCTAGCCTTCCACGTGGTGCTTCCTGGTTGGCTTCTGGTCCACTCCCGGGGTGCTCACACCATTCTCCAGAAGTTGTCCTAGGCCTACAAATAGAAGGTAGGGGACTCATTTCTTACCCAACTCACTTTCCAACTCCTTTCTCACTTTTGGTTTCCAAGGCTAAGAGGTAGGCTAGAACAGTTCTACTTCAGGTTCCAAGTCTACTTCGGGATCTAGGTATGAGTTCTCTTGTATCTTTATTTTATTGTATGACTTTGATCTACTTCAGTTATTCAGCTATTTCGTATAAAGTAGTGTTAGCATATATGGGTGATTTGTTCATGTGTTATTCATTTGTTCATCATTTAGAGGCTCCTGTTCTTGATGAACAAGGCCTTTCGATCCACTTGACGAATGATTTACTCATGTCTTCGGTGCTTGTTCATAAGTTAGAGGCGCGTGTTCTTCATGAACACTACCCTTTGATCCTGTTGAATAGACATAGTAGAACACGAATCCGTTTGTATGCCTAGCCTAGTTTGATCCAGTTAGATCACGTGTTTGTGTTATATGAAGTTTGAGTTCAAGCTACGGTACTCGGTGTAAGTGGCCAGTTATCTGGTGGCACTGACCTGGGTCACAATAGCCCGGGCTGGCCAGTGTCTAATTAACAACGTAAGCATGGTGCTTGGGTTGAGTAGCTGCATTGCATATGAGTGTGCCCCACAGATAGTTAGGGGTAGGCCACGGTAGTGACAGCCGTTGGACCCTTTGTACTCCCCCACGTTCGGGTATGCTGTAGGAGTCTAAAATCTAACAACCGACGTCGTGCGAAAGCGACACGGGCGGTTAGCTCCCCGTTTGTGCCTGGGTGCTGAGTTGATATTCATACAATGCTTAAGTAACTGACTGGCTTCTACTAACTTTATATGTATAGTACCTTAGAACCTAGAGCTAACTCGTGTGTTGCCTCCTAAGCCGTAGTGTACCATAGAGAGAACGAGTTCGGGTGCATTCACACTACCCTATCATTATCATATCTTACCCCTGTGTTTGGGACCTGACTTATTCTCGTCATTGATCTATACTCATTGTAATAGTGTTGCACATGTTAATCCAATCATGCCTTCCTTGGATTCGATTCCCCTTGGAATACTCCTTTGGGGAAATGCTACAATGGTATATCCGTGCGCTTGCGGATTCTTTGTAAACATCAGGATTACCATCGGAACATTTCTGGCATCGTTGCTAGGAACTCACAAACTTAGCAAAAATGTTAAGGAATGCCGACCACCATTTCTGGCGCTGTTATTGGGATACAAACCTAGTGATGCTGTTAAGAAATGTCAACAATTGCCGTCGTCCTCGTTCCTGTACACAAATCCCAAATGGTACGTGTCTCGTTGCTACTATGAATACACACACTCGCACATGGTGATATGGTCACATTATATTATTGTTGTTAAGCCTGTGACTGCTTCCTTCCATTTAGGTGCGAGTATTGTTGCATGTGATGGTTGGAGACCCAAACGATGAAGATGATACGTTTCGAGTTCAAGCTAAAAAAGAAGTTTGTTTCATAAATCAGGATCTACAAGAAAGATGATTTGAATGTCTGGTGGAGCATGATGACATTGAGTGCGTGACATCCAATGAAGATCACATACACATATCATGTTTTGGTATAGTACTAGTGGACGACTGCATTGAAGTTCCTCCTCCTTCAGTACAAAGAAGCATATGCGAAAGCGTTGTAGCCCAAGCCCCTGTGGACGTTGTCTTCCACGTAGGTGCAGAATGCTGGGTGATACGAGTGATACACGCCGATGTGGCGAAAGTATCTTCTGTGATGGAGGCAATGCTCTACGGCCCAGGAGTGGAGTCTAGCTCTGAAACTGTTACAATTATTGACACACACCTTGATGGCTTCTCGGTCCTGATCAAATATGCTATGGAAGGATCACTCCTGGAGGAGGCTGATTTATGAGACACTCCTTCCAATGCTTGGCCTTATTTACTCTCGGTCGCTGACATGTACCAAGTTGAAAGGTTGAAGCTGCACTTTGCGTCAAAGATGTGAGACATGGCAAGCGAGAAAACTGTCACTTCATTTCTACGATGGGCAATTCATGCTAATTGCACAAAATTGCAGGACAAGTGCATGTCTCTCTTAGAGCGAATCTTTACTCACGGAATACTCACATATGATTGGGCGGTCGTATGCACTGATCATCCCGAATTTATGCACAATCTCCGTAGAAGATTACCTGAAGGGTTGTGCCAGGGTCCCCTGTAGTTTTAATGTTTTGTTTAAGTGTTCTTAGTCATGTAATAAACAGTTGAAACAGTACGTTAATTTGTTGCAGTGAGTACATTTTTAATGCAATAATCGGATCATCCGTCTAATGTGAATATGAAGTAGAGTATAGTCCTATGTGTGTTTGTCCATTCCATGATCCATGGTGGCATGGACAACCCAGTCAACAACTTGCCTCTCTGCATAAGGTCACTGACATTTGGGTCCGACACCCAAGTGGTCTTTCGTTTGGGTCACTGACGTTTGGGTTCATGATCCAAAGTCTTTCGTTTCCCACTCTAGACCAGAAAGGCGGGACTTGAAATTTTGAATTCCCCGCTCCTCCTTCTGTTCCTCCCAGTTTATATACAAAACAAAGAGGGAAACCAGACCTCCCAATACCCTCCAGGTAACTTTCCAAAATTAGGGGATCTTCTCCTTGACCGCCGAAGAGACCTAGTAGATCTGCGGATTCCTCTGCTACGAGCGGCGGCTTCCTCTTCTACGAGCGGCGACCTTCCTCGGCAATGTCCTTGAAGCTGCAAGATGGTTCAAACTCGTTGCTCCGTCGACTCCCCCGAGGCTCCCCTGGCGGCTGCAGATCTGCAACAGTTGTGCAGAACATCGTGCTCAAGGCGCAAGGTCGGGCTGCCAAATCGAGACGGCATTTAGCACCTTCTTCCCTTCCTATTCGTCAGGTCTGTGGTCTCCTTCCTGTATTGATCGATTCAATTAGATTTCTTCCCCATGCTCTTTGGCTTTCTGTAATATTCTTTCATGTTTGGGTGATTGTGGATCTACTGTACCCTATCGCAAGAGTTTGTTCGAAGTCATTTTATTTGAGGTTTGTAGAAATTTGTAGATGAAATTATTGGACTGCTTCCCTATGCTCTTTGCCTTTGAATATTGTTGTTGCATACTTGGGTGATTGTGGATCTTCTGTTCCCTATTGCAAGAGATTATTCCAAGTCAACTTATTTGAGGGTTGTAGAAATTAAAGGATGAAATTATTATATTGCTTACCCATGCCTTTTGGCTTTCCATGTTTTTGTAGCATGCTTGGGTGATGATGGATTGGGTGTGATCGTCTATGTACCGCATTGAACTTAATAGATGAATTTGCTTCCGATTGCTAATGATCTCAACCCTTATCTCTTGTTCTTGTACTTGTTTCAGCGGGCCAAAGGGTCAACATCTGTAGTTGCTCCTGTTCAGACCTGCTCCAAGGTAACAAACTCAACACCTTCTTTGTTTCCGGTTGTGAATGATCTCAACCCTTACCTCTTGTTCTTGTACTTGTTTCAGCAGGCCAAAGGGTCAACATCTAAAGTCGCTCCTCTTCAGACCTGCTCCAAGGTAACAAACTTAACACCGTCTTTGTTTCTGATTGCGAATGATATTAACCCTTACCTCTTGTTCTTGTACTTGTTTCAGTGGGCCAAAGGGTCAACATCTGAAGTCGCTCCTGTTCAGACCTGCTCCAAGGTAACAAACTTAACACCTTTGTTTGCTTAGTTCGAATCAATTACAAGGTCCTATCTGACTTGGGATCCACTATTGCTAGGTGGAAGCTACCAAGTCAATGATGCTTCTTCCTGAACAAATTAAAACAAAGGCAGCCGAGACTCAAGAATGGGTACCAAATCCTTATGTAGTAGTGTTGATGAAGAGCGAGTTGACGCTCCCAATCAGGATGGGGTACAACTTCGACAACGGTTTGTTGCTCACCAGAAAGAGTTATGTAGCTTGAAGAAGAAGACCGAAGAATCAGAATCAACTCTGAAAATGCAGTTGGATGAGATTAAGAGGTTGCAGAAGCTAACCGAAGACAGTGAAGACCTCCTTCGTCTACTGCTTAGCATTAAAAGATGAAGTGGTTAAGATCATTAGATCAAATCTCCAATGTCTCTTGTGATTATGACCTGGATTTAGCTTTGTTAATTAATGTTCCTTGTGATACTATTATCTTGTAATAGTTTGTGACATGTGATGAACAATATGGTCGTGCTTAATAGTAAACAACAGTTTGCTTTATTATATAAAGAAATATGTGCCGATTACTATTTTGCCAACCAGATCGGAATTATTCTAAAAAAAGGATCAGAATTGAAACGAAATCCATTAATATTGATGCATGATTAGTTAATTTTATGTTGTCCTTCAGCGGGCTTAGCCCACTTTTAGTTGGGTCAAAAGTCATTTTTTTCAAATTAATGTGAGACATAAGGCCACAACAATGTGCGCACCTGTTGTACTCGACCCAACAAAAACGGGCCCACCCGAATCAAATTTCATTAAAAAACTACAATTGGGCCCAACAAAATCTTTTTTGGGCTATATGAACAACACCAGCCGACAGGAACAGTTTTGGGCTCAACCCAGCTACAAACGGGCCAAATTCATTTTATGATGCATACGGTTTGTCACAATTGGCATGCCACATCGGATGCCACATCAGATTATGTCTAGCGTGGCAAAGCTGCAGGAACAAAGTTATGATGCTTTGTATTGACGATTTTGCATGTGTCATTAAACTCATGACGCCGCGAAATAAGGTCTCGTCATTAATCGCAGTTTATGATGCTCGATTAATGACGGAAGGTTTTCATAACAACCGGCATTATTAATCGCGGTTTATGACGAGAAATAGCCTTTTTTTGCGTCACTAGTCGGCATATTTCTTGTAGTGTATACATTGTTCACTATGATATGATATGGATGACCTTGTGAGCATGTTTGGTATGATGTGTTTAAATTTGGCTAAGCTCTTGATGGTCTAGTTTTATATCTGTGAGAATGCTATGTTTTTGAAAAATGCTAGTTTCGGCTCTCTTGTGAGTAGAAGCCTTTTCATGATCTTGATATGCTTTGGTGGCTTCGTCGTGCTTAATTTGTGGTTGGATAACATATTTTGATCAATTGGGGTCAAAGACCATTTGTCATGATAAATGTTTTGCTCCCATGTTTACCTTGTGGAGGGGCATAATCTTCTTTTTGCCACAAAGGCATTTCATGTACCATGCAAAATCTGAAAATGAAATGCCTACACTTGAAAAATATGCTCTCATATGTATATTTTAATTAATTTACTTTGGGTGCTAAACCGTTGCATGATGTCTACCAATGAGAAGTCTTATATCTAGAAGTAGACACATGGCTCGGTGGCTTTGACAAGACATGAGATAGCTTGTGGGTGTTTATGCTGATCTTTTGATGAGAATATGTGTCCTAGCATGAAGTTTGTGTGATTTAGTCACTTTGGCATGTTTTGCTTATGTTTAGGATTTTGCTCATGAGAGAGAAATTTCTCGCAAAAATGCTCAATTGACCTTAGCTTTGTCGTATGGCTATGAAACTTTACAGTCATGTAGCTGATGTTTTTACGAAGCTATTGAGTATCTAACTTGCTCATTTGGTCATTTGTAGCATCTTGTGGTGAATTTTGTCTATTTGAGAAGCTCTAGGTTGAATTTTTTCGAATTATGCCTTGATTCATGCATTGTCAACAAGGGGGAGAAGTTTGTGCATGATTGGTGCTTCTGGGCATTTTTAGAAGGTTCTCAAACTGTTCAGCAGCATTCGGGGAAAGTTTGTCTGCAGGACGGTCATATGGGGCGGTTTAACCGCCTGGCTAGGGCGGCCAGATCACCAGGGGCGGTCTGACCACCCTGGGGCTTTCCCGACGTGAAGATTGGTTTTGCCCATGTTTTCCTCTGGGAATAAGTTCACCTTGATCAGAGGAGTATTCTGGTGAAATCATAGAAGGTTTTGAGCTAGTCTACAGGTTTTTCAGTCGAGAGGGCAGGTGTCAGGCATAGGCGGTCTTACCGCGCCCTTGATGTGGTCTGACCGCCCCTGCTAGGCAGAGAACGTTTGTGTACTTTCCGTTGTGATTTGTGAGTGGTAGTTTTGGTTGGAGGTATGGTTTGCTCTTAGGTCAGTAGCACAATCCAGTGGCTATGTGGTCTTGGAAAACTTGAGGAGGTTGTGGCGGAAGTCATTTTGGGATTCCGGCCGTGTTCACCTTGTTGGAGAAGTCATTTCCTTCGTGAAGAATTTTTTATCGACTCCCATTCACTCCCCCCTCTCTGATCGCCCAACCCGGTCCTTCAATTATTACTGTTACAATTAAGTTGCTACTAATATAAAAATCTTCAACATATATACAAGTGGTGTCTAGTTTTGTTAGTAATTTCACGTGGATCACAAATGTACAAACAAAATTTCAAAGTTACACTCCATTCAAAAGTTATAGAGTTTTAAAATGTGTGGTGGTAGAAGTGTCCGTCACTGGTGCGAACCCTCAGTCCCGTACCAGTCATGGGTCCGCCACTGGTACGAACACTCCTCCTTGCTGCCCCTGTGTTCTTGGTAAACATTACTTTGATTCATAAAATGATAATCAATAGATGAGAGGTGTTCAAAATGTTAAGATTTAAAAATGCAGCTGGCTCCTACGACCCTCTACGTAAGTTTTGGATCTGCCAGTGATGAAGTGATGAAGACTGAGCGGGTCTAAGGGGTCGCACATTTTTCATCTTGACGACCCATCGCGCGTTTTTCATCCTGACGACCCTTCGTGCGCTAGCGCGATCCTAATAGGTCTCATTATAGCCAAAATTGTAAACCAAATAACCGAACGAGGAGCAAAGTAATGTGTTGACACTCAAAATTCGCACGTAGCCGACCAGGCAAGACAAGACCGGTCTGATTGGTGTCCTGAGGCGGTCTGACCGATCCTAGCCACTGTACCCGGTCCGGCAAGCCACACCGGTCTAACCAGTGCATGTAACTGGTCTGACCGGTGCCCTCGCGTCCGAATTAAATCAAGGAGTCCGATAGGTTTAGACTTGTAAAAGGAATTTCTTGCAGGGCAAGTCCTTCCCACCCCAATAAATATGAAGGGTCGTTGCCGATTGAGGTAGAATCCACAATCGAATCTATCAAACTTATCTTTTATCGTATTTACCTTTTTGTTCCTCTTTACCCTACTTTTCCAACCCCATGTCCGTTCCTCTACTACCTCCGCGGCATGAGAGGACGTCCTAGCTGGCCTGCCGAGCCTAGGACAACCCATGGTGCGCCTGCCCCGACGGGGGTCCCTCCTGGGTGGGCGTACATTTATTTCCGGCCGGTGAACCCGGCGACCCCGGTCTGACCGCCGTGCAACGTGGTGTGACCGCCCTACATGGAGGTGCTGCAAGGAGCTCCTTTGTGTGCTGTTGGCTTTGAAAGGCATCAACAAATTGGTGACTACGCTGGGAACGAAGATCTGGCTATCATGGCTGATCTATCAGACCTTAGTGTCGAGCTATGGAGGACTTCATGAAGCAAAGAGCTGAACAAGATCGCCAGGAAGTAGAAAAGCTCATGAAGAAGATGGCTAAAGAGGATCGACTTCACTACTTGTCGCACTTCAAGAAGAATCACGAAGGCAAGGTGAAGAAGATCAAGGAAGTCACCTTCGACACTCCACCACCTGAGGTACCGCCCAATGTGAGCACATCGTCACCTCCATCCTCTTTTGTTACCGTTAATGATCTTACTACCGTGATTGATAGTTTTCGTTTATCAATGATTGAGAATATGCAAAACATGGTAGATAAGAGTCTTGGTAAATGAGTAGAAGAGGATGATAATGTTGCATCTAGTTCTAAAACTTTAGCACCTCAGACCCCATCTATTAATGCATCAGCTGCACACATAGTTAATCCTCAGTATGGCATATTGTTGAATTATTTCGCGGGACAAACACCATCGTCGCCGTCTAGACAGAACAGGCCGGTCAAACCGGTCAGACCGATTGGTCCGACCGGTCAAACCGGTCCTAGTGCTATGGTGCCTTATCCCTCGTCTCCGGAACCTATTGTTAATATTCCTCCCGTTCAGGCTGCTTCTGGCCGATCCGGTGGGAATACTTCAGTAGCTCAAGGTATTCCAATTATGGTTCCGTTTGAAATGGGCACTGCGTATGGTTACGCGCCTAATGTCCAATTTAATATCCATTTGCAACATAACACTTCTGGCTCATACACACAGCCGAATGTGTTACAATCCAATGCTTCTACCACTCCAATGCCAACCACCATCCAAGAAGTCATCGATAGGTTTAATGCTAATCTTGGTAAACAAATGAGAGATGTCTATGGGATAGAAGTAAAAAATATAAATCTTTCATATAGAAAACCGTATCCTTCTAGTTTTGATTCGGTTCCCTATCTTATTGGTTGGCGTTGTCCTGAATTTGTGAAGTTCAATGGGGATGATAGCAAAACTACTTGGGAGCATGTTAGTCAATATCTTGCTCAATTAGGAGAAGCTAGTGCCATAGAAGAAATAAGAGTGCGTTTATTTTCTTTATCTTTAACTGGCAATGCTTTTTCATGGTTTGTTTCATTATCTGTTAATTCTATTCGTACTTGGGAACAATTATAACAAAAATTTCATGATCACTTTTATAGCGGAGATAATGAGCTAAGGTTGAGTCATTTAACATCGGTTAGGCAAAAGCATGATGAACCTGTTACTAATTATATTAGAAGGTTTAGAGAAACCAAAAACCATTGTTATAATCTTGTTATCTCCGAAAGGGACCTTGCTGAATTAGCTTTTAATGGTTTATGATCCCATATTAGAGAAAAATTAGAAGGTCATGAATTTATTGATGTTGCCCAAGTCTTGGTAAGAGCTTTAGCTCATGAAAGCCGAAGCAAAGATACTCGGCTCAAATCTGATCGTCCTAACATGCATATGCTAGATTATGAATCTTCAGACGATGAGAATAAAGAAGTGTGTGCTCCTGAATTTACATGGTCACCTAATGAGAAAGCAAACACTTATGTTTCTCGTAAGCCGGCTTATAAGAGTCGGGATGAGATGAATTTTACTTTTGATGTGGCTAAGTGTGATAAAATATTTGATGAATTACTTAAGTTGGGTATAATTAAAATACCTCACACCATACCGCCACTTGATCAATTAAAAAGACGTGCATGTTGTAAATTTCATCATTCTTTTTCTCATACTACCAATGATTGCAATACTTTTCGTCGGCAAATACAATCGACCGTTAATGATGGTCGTTTAAAATTCCATGAGATGCAAGTCGACGAAAATCCTTTCCCTACTAATGCCTTTGTTAATACTCTTGACTTATCAAATCCTAAGGTGCTTATTCGGCCGGATCAAGCCGAAAAGGCTAAAGGGAAGAATGTGATCATTGGAGAGCAAAGGTTGGATGAGAGGTCGCCTCTGGAGGAGATCCCCAAGGTTTCAGCGACTTCAACGCTTGGGGGGCAAGGCAAGACAGAGAAGACCGGTAATGTGTCGAACAATCTGACTGGTGCTCAGACCGGTCTGACCGGTGTCCCAGGCCGGTGTGACCGATGCCTCCAGAAAGGTTCAAGATGCTCCAAGCCCAAAAAAAAGTGCAAGGCCGAGTTTTAAAGAACTCTTGGCCAAATATAAGAGGGAAGGAGCTACTAGGAATCAAAGTAATCTGCCGAACGGTGCTAAAGGCGTAAAAGCACCACCAAGACATGAAGATACATCACCAATGAGGTAATCTTGTTTCTTTACAATATCCTTTTGTTGGATCTGTTATTCCATCATCTTGGTATTATCCTTGCTATTATTCACCTGCTGATTATAGTAGTATGTACATGAACTCGTATATGATTCAATATCATATTGCATACTCAAGTTGTGGTGCATTGCAAAGGCCGATTGTTTGCAATAGCAATCTGGTCAAAAAAAATGTGTGTACTACTATTAAGAAAGGTGAGAATAGCGACAAGCAAAATTCTAAGGAGATGCAGTCGAGGTGGTGTCCCTCAGGCTTATCCCACACTCGAAAAAGGAGATTGCAAAGACTGCGCAAGTGAGGAGCGATGGAGCAGCAAATTGAAGAGAAGCCAGCCAAGTCAACACTGACCCGAAAGGAGTGGACGCCGAAGCAGGTGTCATCCTCAACTTGAGTAAAAAATATGTGTATGGCCGTTATTTTGTTAGACATCGTCCTAAGTATTTTTTAGTTTAGAAAAGTATTTTTTGGCACATATCCTTTGTCAAAAAATAGGAGGGCATATGTTGACACTCAAAATTGACACATAGCCGACCAGGCAGGACAAGACCGGTCTAATCGGTGCCCTGAGGCGGTCTGACCGGTCCTGGCCACTATAGCCGGTCCGACAAGCCACACCAGTCTGACCAGTGCATGTAACCGGTCTGACCGGTGCCCCCGCGTCCGAATTAAATCAAGGAGTCCTGATAGGTTTAGACTTGTAAAAAGAATTCCTTGCAGGACAAGTCCTTCCCAACCTAATAAATATGAAGGGTCGCGGCCGATTGAGGAAGAATCCACAATCGAATATATTTATTTTTTATCGTATTTACCTTTTCGTTCCTCTTTACCCTACTTTTCCAACCCTATGTTCCGTTCCTTTACTACCACCGCGGTATGAGAGAACATCCTAGCTGGCCTGCCGAGCCTAGGATAACCCAAAATGCGCGTGCGCCTACCCCGACGAGGTCCCTCCCGGGCGGGCGTTCGTTGGTTTCTCGCCGGTGAACCCGGCAACGCCGGTCTGACACCCCCTCCAACGCAGTCTAACCACCCTACGTGGAGGTGCTGCAAAGAGCTCCTCCGTGTGTTGTTGGCTCCGAAAGGCGTCAACACAAGGCACCTAGATTCAACACACCACACGCAGCTGCTGTTTTGCGGCCAGTACTTTCTTGTGGACTCACGCAGTTGGTACTTGTTCAGTTTGTTCAGCAGGTACAAGGCACACCCCGCGTGAGAACGCTATGCTTGTAAACCATACAGGGCAGTAGGGCACCACCCTCTCATATATATTCTGCTCTCGGTCAATCCCGGCCCTGTGCTAGATCACTTGCTCATTCTGCGGTGCAGTTCGCTCTCGAGATGGCTCGGCTTCTTCCCAACATGCCTCTCCTCGCGCTGGCCATCTCCCTCTTGC
Organism: Cenchrus fungigraminus; assembly: GCA_036936925.1. NCBI lineage: Eukaryota > Viridiplantae > Streptophyta > Magnoliopsida > Poales > Poaceae > Cenchrus > Cenchrus fungigraminus. The sequence continues at coordinate 73,236,114 of CM072768.1, read as the reverse complement.
TGCTGGCCGCTCTTCTCGCCCCCGCCGCGGCATCGTATCCTCCGGCGAAGAAGCCCGGGATGAGGTTCCGGTATGCGAGCAAGGAGGAGGCGCGGTGGCTGGACCGCTACGCCGAGACGCACGAGCCGCTCGGCGACGGCCCGCTCAGGATGCGGCCGGCCACCGAGGAGGAGTCCCAGTGGCTGAACCGCCTCAACAGCGACGACACCACCGAGCGAGAGCGAACAGACGGCGAGGACGGCGGCAGAGGCTACATCGAGTTCGACGACGACAACCCGTACGTCTCGTGTCTGTTCCATGACAATAATAATGCTTGCATACGTGTGGTGATTAAATTGCTGCCACCATTGCTCCTCGTTTGCAGTTATGTTCACGCCGTCCAGGCTTGGGCCTCCCGGTTGATCAAGCAGGGCCTGGAGAAAGCTCAAGCGGAGGTAAATAACCACTGCAATTTTTTTTTTGAAACTGTTCTGTTTTGTTCTACATTCGTGATGAATCGCTGTTATTAAAAATTTAGAGTCTCTTGTCACTTGTCAGGATCAGTTCCAGGATTTTTAGGGATGAGGGCGTCGTCGATCAACCTCGTCGACCGACGGAATAGTATATTGAGGAAGCCAGCAGACAGTATCAGTAGAGGTCGTCCTGGAAGAGATTAGAAAAGTGTTTTGGCTGGTGTTAAGGGGTCTGTTCACTTTGTGATCAGCTAGTAGTGGTTATGATGTGTGCTGTGGATCTATTTCCGGTTCAATGTTCATGAATAAAAATGTGTTGGTAGAAGAATAGTATGTCAAAGTGAAATCACGTCAAGATTAAGAATATAAACGGAAATTCCTGTGATGCCAAAGAGAAATTACGCCAAGAAAAATGAGTTTATAGAAGAATTGTATATTGCTGCAAAATTCTTGTGTCGCCAAAGTGAAATTATGCGAAGAGTTACGAGCATAAGTGGAGCCAAAAGAAAAGGAAAAATCTACCAAGAGGCGGCGGTGGATCTCGATCATTTCCATGGGAAAAAAATATGAACGTTATTGATTTTAATGTATAACTTAATTAACATTTGTTAGAACAAACTACTCCGTATGTAGTTATTTTTAACTAATAAGTAATAACATGTCCTTAATATCGTATATTTTGAAAAAATGAGTATTTTTTCTAGAAAGCTTCTTGTGCTAGAATTTAGTGGAGCCCTTTGAGTGCGCTTGGCCTTGTATGGCAAAGGTTAAAATAATTACTAATAGAGTTATGCTCCGGTGATCCCTTCAATAAGTTTTGCACGAATATTTGTTCACCTTTTTTATGGTCGAACACACGAGTGCGCTAGATCGCGCGGTCGTCGGAAATCAACTCGTCGAGACCTCCATCACGGGGCGGTCTAACCGCCTGGGGGGCAGTCAAACTGCCTTGGACAGAAGCGTCGTCGAAAACCTAAGTTCGCTGCTCCGGGAGGGACCCCGTCGGGAACAGTGCGCCTAGGGTTGTCCTGAGATTGGCAGGACACTCAGAACTCCCTCAACCGCCGTGGAGACGAAAGAGGAGAGCAAATAGGGTTGGAAAAGCTAGGGTTCGAAGAAATGAAATAGTAAATTGATAAGTTTGATTGGATGATCCCTCTCAATCGGCCACGGCCCTTTATATTTATAGGGTGGGAGGTCTTGCCCTGCAAGGAACGATTTACATCTCGGATTTAGCTAAAACTCATAATTCTACTCAGACTCGGGGTGACCCGGTCTGACCGCCCCTAGGGTGCGGTTAGACCGCCTTGAGGACCCGGTCTGCCTAGCCTGCCTAGTCTGACTCGGCTTTTGCCAATTTTAGGTGTCAACACATGCTCTCCTGTTTTTTAGTAAAGCTTGCGTGCTAAAAAATAATTCTAAGGTCGACATAACATCTTCTGTCGGCCATTTTTATTCTAAGGGCGATTTTCATAGAAACCGACCATGTATCTTCAAGCATCTTGCCACACGCTCGGGTAGAACTTCTTCAAATATCTTCCATTAAGTGCCCTGGCTAGCTGCTGTCCTTGCAACGATTCCACCATATAAGAATTTTCGGAACAAAATTTTATAATCTTGTACGAACCTTCCCAACTTGGAGACCATTTGCCAAACTTGTTGCTCTTGGATCCTATAGGTAGAATAGTTTTCCAAACCAAATCTCCTACTTGAAAAGACTTAGCTTTTACCCTCTTGTTGTTTGCTCTAGCAACTCGCCTCTTGTCCTTCTCAATTGCTTCTAATGCTTCCAATCGCTTATTGGTCACTTCATCAATGTTATCCATCATCAAAGCATAATATGTATCAAAATTAAGATCATTTTGCTTTGCAAGTCCATATGCGCTTAGATTCACCTCAATGGGTAAAACGGCCTCTTGACCATATAGAAGCTCAAATGGAGTAACTTTAGTAGCACCATCTCTAGAAATACGATGAGCCCATAAAGCTTCAGATAATAATTCATGTCATCTTTTAGGATTGTCTTTTATCTTATTCTAAATGAGCTTAATCAAAGTTTTATTGCTAGACTCGGCTTGACCATTAGCTTGAGCATAATATGGAGATGAATTGATCAACTTAATACCATAGGAATTAACAAAATCACGCACCTCTTTAGCCACAAATGAAGTACCTTGATCCGTAGTTAAAGTCTGCGAAATACCAAACCTATGTATGATATGCTCCGTAATAAACCCAATTACCTCCTTGTGTGTCATGTTCTTGAGAGGGATTGCTTCAGTCCACTTAGTAAAATAATCAGTAGCCACAATCACAAAGCAATGCCCTTTGGACGACGGAGGATGTATCTTGCAAATGAAATCCAATCCCCAACCTCTGAAAAGCCAAGGCTTGATAATCAGATGCATCAACACAGCAGGTACCACTGGACATCTTCGTGCTTTTGACACTTTTCACACCCTTTGTAGTACCCAAAACAATCGGCTATCATAGTAGGTCAATAAAAGCAAGCTATCCTAAGAAGCCACTTCATCTTGGGAGCCGATTGATGAGTACCACAAACTCCTTCATGAACCTCTGCCATAGCCAATCTTGCTTGATCAGGATCCAAACACTTTAGAAGTAGATCATCTGCCGTCTGACGATATAACTCATCATTATCTAAAATAATTTTCCGTCGGACTTTTCTGTCACTTGTTCCCTTAGGATCCTGCAAATATTCAATCAGAGGCTTTCTCCAATCATCTACTTCGTCCTCAACAGTTTTAGAAGAAACGGTAGCCGAAGTGGGATTGTCCCCCGAGGGGTGGTCTGACCGGCCCGAGGGGGCGGTCTAACCGGGTCACCCGGTTTGACTGGTTGGAGGGGGCGGTTGAACCAGCTCCTCTAGGACATAACCCTCGGCTTCGCTAAACATCGGTTTTCGTTTATGAAAATTTCTTTTCTGAACGTCATAACCAGATGCTTGCTGAGTCAGAGCATTAGCCTTAGGATTCTCCTCTCGTGGTACATGGTAAATGACAAATTCATCCATACAAGATATGATGTCTAAACATTTATCAAGATAAGCATTTAAAGAACCATTTAAACATTGGCATACCTTGGACACTTGTTGTACCACCAGCAAAGAATCACCATAAGCTTCTACATGTTTCACTCCCATGTCATGTGGAATTTGCAAACCAAACAAGAGAGCTTCATATTCGATTTGATTATTAGTGCATTTATGATTCAATCAGCTAAGGGCTTCGAAAATAGCTCCATTACGTGAAATAATAATGATCCCAACACCACAACCACTTCAACAAATCGATCCATCAAAATGCAACTTCCATGGGGTAAAAATTATATAACCAACATCTAAATCAAGTTGCTTATCAATCCTATGTTCAACAATAAAATCGGCTACAATTTGACCTCTCATTGATTTTATGGTTCACAATGCAAATCATATTCAACTAGAGCATAAGCCCATTTGCCGACTCTACCACTTAGAATAGGTTTTTGCAACATGTATTTAATTATGTCGGTTTGGCATGCAACATAACAAGTACTAGATAACAAGTAATGCCGCAACTTGGTACAAGCATAATATAATGATAAACATAGCTTTTCAATAAAAGTGTACCTCGTCTCGGTGTCTAATAATCTTCTACTTTCATAAGCAACAATATACTCCTTGCCATTGGTCTCTTGAGTCAAAAGAGCCCCAATCACACTTTCCTCAGCCGCAATATAAAGTCGGAATGGAACACCACTCTTAGACACTTGAAGAACAGGTGGTGAAGTCAAGTAACTTTTAATCTCATCAAAAGCCTCTTGTTGTTTTGCCCCCCAAGTGAACTCAGCTCCACTTTTCAACCGAAGTAAATGAGTAAAAGCATTAACCTTCCCAGACAAGGTACAAATAAATCGCCTCAAGTAATTAACCTTGCCCAAGAATCTCTGCAACTCTTTTTTGAAAGTAGGAGCTTGAACCTTTCTAATCGACTTAATCTTTTTAGGATCAATCTCCGCACCTTTCTCATGCACAATGAAGCCCAAAAACTGGCCAGCCGACACTCCAAAAGCACATTTGAGTGGATTCATCTTTAAACCATACCGACACATTTTTTCAAATGCAAGCCTCAACTTGGCCAAATGGGAATTTAAACTAGTCAATTTAACAACAATATCATCGATATAGACTTCTACAATTATACCAAGCAAGTCATGAAAAATCAAGTTCATAGCCCTTTGATAAGTAGCACCAGTATTTCTTAAACCAAAATTCATGTCTATCCACTCAAACAAGCCTACAAATCCTGGACATATGAAAGCCGTTTTGGAGATATCCTCTTCGGCCATAAAGATTTGATTGTAACCAGCATTACCATCAAGAAAACTAAGAATTCTATGTCTAGATACAATATTAACAAGAAAGTCGGCTATAGTCATAGGATATTCATCTTTAGGAGTAGCTTTATTGAGATCTCTAAAATCAATGCAAACACGAAGTTTCTTTGTTCTTTTTTTCTCAACAGGCACAATATTAGAGGTCCAATTAGCATATCGACAAGGCCTAATAAATTTAGCATCAAGCAACCGATTGATTTCTTCTTTCACTCGGTCATAAACATCAGGATTAAAATTCCTATGAGGCTGTTTATAAGGCTTAAAACCAGGTTTAATAGGTAAACGATGTTCTACTAAATCACGACTTAAACCAGGCATCTCATTATAAGTCCAAGGAAAATAGTCGACATACTCCTTTAATAACTTTATTAATTCAAGTATAAAAGCAGGATCAAGATTCTTGTTTACAAATGTCGGCCTAGGTATAGTGCCATCACCAATGTCTACCTCCTCAAGAGGATCAGCCGACGTAAACCCTTGTCCTAATTTGCCTAAATGATCAAAATCTCCGATAGCTTCACATGTATCGTTCTTATGCGCCCGATAGTGATCAATCCTCTGCTGCAACCACTCTTTAGTTGAACTCATTGAGTCATATAAAGTGATTTAGCCGATTGTTAAACGGATTTATGACAGCAGGGATGAAGCCATCTTTGGAATAGCTTACAAACTCATAATTAGATAAATCTAAGCCAAATAGACATTTTACATTATCATGTACACCTATAGATTGACTATCAGCTATGGCTACACAAGCAGAATTATCACCATGCACTACTTCTACCTCATCATCTACCCATTGTATTAAAAATTGATGCAATGTAGAAGGAATGCATTTATTTGCATGAATCCAATCATAACCAAGGATAAGGCTGAAGTTACCTTGTGTCTCAGTGACGAAGAAGGTCGTAGCTAGTCTCTTGCTTCCAATGGTAAGCTCCAAGGAAACCACGCCATTAGTTCCTATCGGCTCACCTCCTCCAACTCCGCTGACGGTCATGTTGGTCTTGATCAGTTCCTCATCTGAACCTCCGAGCTTCTTGAACAGAGAATACGACATCAAGTTGACAATCACACCTCCATCCACCAGCATCCGAGAGATAGGCTTCCCATTGATGTGACCCTTCATGTACAAAGCCTTCAGATGATTATCAACGTCTTTGGGCTTCTCAAATATAGCATGCTTTGGCCCAAAATCAAGATGAGCAAAATCCTCCTTTGTAGGTACCGAACCATCAACAAACAAGTGAACCACATTAATATCAAAGTTCATACGCTCTGGAGAAGAACTGTGATCCACAAGTTGCTCATCGTCTTCTGGAGTAGGTACCAATGAAAACATATCATCGCAAGCCATACGGACTGAAGAAGCGAAACCAGGCGGCGTCTCTGGTGGAACCCAGTCTGACCGCCTGTTAAGCTGGTCTGACCGCCTCGGGCGGTTTAACCGCCTCCTCTGGCGGTTTGACCACCTCTGCCTGAGGTGTCGTCTTGACTCTCCACTCCTTCTCTTGCGGCACCATGGGCCTGTAGCTGTTGAAGACCTCGTCCCTCTGTTTCTCCAGCTCTTTTTCTCTCTTCTCCCGCAACCTCAAGCGTTGAAGTTTCCTCCTTTGAGTATGAGTCAAACCGGGAGGACACAATCTTAGCAAGAAGTATTCCGGATGAGATTTGCTTCCGCTGGCCTCATGATCATTAGCAGCGACAGATCCCTTTTGAGTAGGTGTCACAACCTGATTTTTCAACACAACTGGTCCTTTGCCACTTTTCTCAACGGGAATGTCCATTGTCCCAATCTGGATAATATCAAAGCTAGTAGTCCTTTCTGGGTCAATGTCCATCTTCTGAACCTCCTCCTCTCTGATCTTGGGCTTGTACACCTATTTCTGAGGAGATTGATCTTTTCTAGGCAGGGCGGTCTGACCGCGTGTAGGGGGCGGTTTAACCGAGTGGTCCTGATGACCCTGTCCAGATTGACGTGGCGTCCAACGATCTTGTGTAGGTCGTGAAATCTTGTCCAAAGCTGGTCTCCTTGGTCCGCCCCATCCAGGATGGAAGGACTGTTGATATGGTACCCACATTACTCCATTGTCGTCGTAAATTGGACGAGGTGGATTTGAACTTGAAGGAGCCCAAGCTGGAGTAAAGTGTCGCCCTTGTTGAGATGATTCACCCCTGAACCTGACAGTTGCTCTGGGAGGTGATGATGGCCTCTGTTGATGCGTGGGTGACCTCATCCTTTTTTTAACGGCCGATCACTCGTAACGGTCTTTTGTTTAGAATATTTGTCAAATAGCATGTCAAATGTGACCCTTGGCATTGGGACACTCCCTTGATTCTTTGCCACATTGAGCTTCTAGTTTCCAATTTTCGGCCGCGTCGGAACAAGCATCTTCGGGCGACCATGGGCAGGGGCGGTATGACCACCCTAGACCACCGGTCTAACCGCCTTAGCCTGAGCAGGCTCGGTTGGTTGCTGACCAGACGGCATGGACGATCATTGCCCCCCTTGTCCAGAAGCTTTGACAATAATCTTGAATGTCTCTCTGCCATCAGGGGTCTTCTCATATGCTACTCCCCTTGTCAACTCTTTTCCCCTCAAATCGGGCTTAGCTTCCCCGACCACCACGTTCTTGCCCTTAGTTGCTTCGACTTGATGCAACCAAACTAGAACCTTGGGCTGCTGTAACTCCATGGTATTGACAGGAAAAGTTTGCTTATTTGCTTGCATCTCATGAAGCATCAAACGACCTTCATTTATGGCCAATTGTATCTGACAACGAAATACATTGGAATCGTTAGTGGCATGAGAATAAAAATTATGAAACTTACAATATGCATGTCGTTTAATTTCATCAAGTGGAGGCATAGTATGAGAAATCCTAATATTTCCAAGCTTAAGTAATTCATCAAAAATATGATCACACTTAGAAACATCAAAAGTAAATTTATCTCTTCTTGCCGACCTTTAGTAGCCGGCTTAAGTGATGCACAAGAACTAGGTTTAGCCTTTGAAGGCCACACAAATTCAGCAACATACACCTCAGTCTCGTCGTCTGAACTATCGGAATCATACTCAATCATATTAACATTAGACCGACGAGGCTTAGAGTGTTCTTTTTCCTTATTCAATTTTAATTCTTGTGCCATACCTCTAACAAGCACGTTAGCAAGAGAATAAAATTTTATACCTTCTAATCTATCTTTAAGAGCAGATCTTAATTCTTTAGCAGCTAGATCAGCAAGGTTAGAATCAGTAAGAGACAAATTAGAACAACGGTTTTTAACTTCTTTAAAGCGCTTAAGGTAATCGGAAACCAACTCCTCTTTTCCTTGACTAACTGATGTTAAATCTGTCAATTTTAATTGATAGCTCCCACTAAAGAAGTGATCATGAAACTTTTGCTCTAATTGATCCCAAGAATCAATAGAGTTAGGAGCTAACGAAGAGAACTAAGCAAAAGCGGTACCAGTCAATGATAACGAGAACAAGCGAACTTTTAAAGAATTAAAGGTACCAGCTTCACCTAGTTGAGCAGTATATTGGCTAATGTGTTCCCAAGTTGTGCGGTTGTCATCACCACTAAATTTAACAAAATCGGGCATGCGCCAACCAGGGGGAAAAGCCACATAATCAAAATTGGCCCTATATGGTTTTTGATACAACCTAGTAGTACCCATATCAACGTTGAGTTTGTTTCTCATCATGTTAGCTACTTCTTCTTTAAATTGAGCAAATTCATTCCTAGCAGCTAACTGTGATTGCATTGGAGCTGATGTATTAAAGCTACTCACAGGGGGTTGATTAGGATTTTGAATGCGGTGCAAGTCGGTAAACACATCATTAGGTGCACCATAGGATGAAACAACATTAGGGATATGTGGTGATGTGTGAGCTATTGTGCTATACGTAGGTGGAACAGTACCATAAGCATTATTATGACTATGGACCAACGTACTAGGCACAACCGACAAAGGCACCGGCTGATCCGGAACCATCACCATCTGACCGGATGGGGCAGTCAAACCGACCATAGGGGGCGGTGTGACGGGGGTCGATTTGGGCAATGGTGTCGGTGTTTTAGATCGGCAACCTACCAAGGGGGGGTACCCGAGGTAGATGTTTGTGGCCTCACCGAGATCAGGAACCCGAAGGAAAGATACATGGCACACAATTTAGACATGTTCGGGCCGCAATGTGCATAATACCCTACATCCTGTTTGCTGTGTAGATCTTGATTGATGGGGTGTTGTTTACAAGATGAGCGGATAGATAGAGAGGGGTCCCCGCCTCACCTTATATAGTCCGGGAGGCAGGGTTACAAGTCAGTTTGGGGATAGAGTTCTAGCCGTACACGGGTAGGAGTACTCTTCATGGGTTCGGACATGCCTAGCCTTCCTAACCGAGTACTAGTCCTTTGCTGCCTTGCGCTCAACACCGCCTTGCACCATGGCGCACAAGTCGAGTAGTCCCGGGGGCCCACTTAGTAGTCGGTTCCAGTACCCGCCTAGGTAGTGGGTCCTGGGATGTCCATACAACAAGCCCCAAAGTACTTTGCAGTCGAGCGAGATGTCTTCGAGTAGTCTTGATGGCCTCCGCGAGTAGTCCTTGAGCGTCCCCGAGTTCTACAAGCCAGAAGTTCTCATGAGTGCTTGAATCATCCCGAGGCTGGAAGGTACTCCAGCTGATCTATGAGTAGTCTTGAAGTCTTCTCGAGTAGTCCCCATGCATCCCCGAGTGCTTCTCTCGAAGGTCTTCAATAATACTTGTGTTGTCTTGATGAAAAACCCTATGGAAAAAGTGATTCGAAGAATTGCATTTCATATGGAATGTAGCCCCCGAGCCTTAGTTCGAATTGTAGATTCAAGCTGAGGGTCAATCTGAAGTTCTGCTAATCTTATCCCTAAAAATCCGGGAAAAAACCGAAGGACACATGGCACGGAGCCCCCCCGCCTTGAGTCGAGTACTTCTCTCGAATTGAAGGGTCATCTTGACTGTAGAATGTGTCTGTAGTTGATCCTTGATGTGTTGAAATCCTCCAAATCCAATGATTGAAGTCGAGCCCCCGAGTTGCAGAGCATCGAGTACTGGAAGTCGAAGAGTCACGCCCGCCCGCGCTGAGTCAGCCACACTGAGCCAAGCCAGCCGCGTAGTTATAAATAAGAGGGCAACCCCTTAGGGTTTCCCACTCATATCTATTGTAGTCATTTGCGAATATATCTGTAGATCTTCCTCAGCCGCCGCCGCCGCCAACAGTCTAGATTTGCTAGCACCGCCGTCGTAGCCTGCACCCTGCAGCCCCCGAGCGAATGCGAGTGAAGACGCTCGTGACCGGAAGGATGAAGGCGTCTCCGTCAAAAGCCCAAGCGTTGAGGAAGAGGAGCCAGGAGGAAATGGGGGATGTCGGGCAGTCGTCATCCCACCCCGCTCCGCCGAATCTGGTGAAGGAGTGGAAGAAAGCGAAACTGAAGACTGAAGATATCCTCACCCTGGTCAACAACGGCTTTTTGCGGGAGAAGGAGGTCGACGGCTGGACTTTTTGCCAGGTTGTTTTGGACCTTGGATTAGCACCGGCATCATAATGAACTTCGCTTCAAGCACATCCAACCAGGAAGGTTGAACATGCATAGGGTCATAGAACAAGTTCTATGACCACTGCTAAACTCACCAAATGGATTGAAACCATCTGTGCTTAAACCAAATCTTATGTTTCTTGCATCCTCAGCAAATTTTTTGAATGTTCTATCAATCTTTCTCCATTGAGACCCATCTGCCAGATGTCTCAGCATGTGGTCTTGCTTACGATCCCCTTTGTGCCATGTCATCAACTTGACATTTGCTTTGTTCCTGAACAAATGCTTCAAACGTGGTATTATAGGAAAATACCGCATAACCTTCACCAAAACTTTCGTCATCTTAGGAGGTGTCCCCTCGAGAGCACCAGGATCTTCATCTCTCCTGATCTTATAACGTAGCGCTTTGCACACAGGACAAGCTTCCAAATTCTCGTATTTCTTGCCTCGATATAGGATGCAATCATTAGGGCAGGCATGGATATTCTGAACCTCCAACCTCAGAGGGCACACAATCTGTTTCGCTTCATATGTTGTGGACAGTAATTCATTGTTCTCGGGAAGCTTGTCCTTCACAATTTTTAGCATCCCCTCAAATGCCTTATCAGACACACCATGTTTTGCCTTTCATTGCAACATTTCTAGTGTAGTACCAAGCTTTTTATGACCCTATCTACAATCTGGGTACAATAGTTTTCTGTGATCTTCTATCATATGCTGCAACTTTGCCTTTTCTTTATCATTTTTGCAGTCCCTATGTGCATCTTGTAGAACCTGACCAAGATCATCAACATGGTTGTCTTCCGGTATCTCTTCTTTGTCAATATCTTCCATTAAAGTATCCGCAAAATCTTGTCCCGCGGCCCAATCCGGAATGTTATTATCATCCTCTTCTTCTAGTTGTCTTCCATCACAACCCCTCTTTCACCGTACTTGGTCCAAACCACATAGTTCGTCATGAATCCGTTTTTAATCAAGTGGAGGTGGAGAGTTCCCTAGTCAGAGTAGTCTTTGTCGTATCTACACTGAGAGCATGGACAACACATGAATCCCTTTGGGTTCTTGTTGGCTTTGGCCACTTCAAGAAAAACATGCATGCCAACAATGTACTCTGGGGATCGTCTGTCGGCGTTCATTCATTGTCGGTTCATCTGCATCATATTAAGCCAAAAAAATAATTTCTTTAAATCGTAATAAACAAGACAGAGATGAAGAATGGTGAGTTTGATGATGTATTCCGTTATGAACTGGATGATGAGAACTAGATGCCTACCTACATACTTCCCTAATACGTGAATTCATAAATGTGTTTGAAGCAGAGGTTCAAAATCTAGAAGCTGACTGGTTCCAGCTTGGGACTTGTACTCATTGCTATTAATGTCGTGTCTTGTAATAGCCACCAGGTGACCTATGTATGTCATTGTACCACAACCGCGACAATCATTGGATCCTATGTGAACTACAGACATCTGGCCATTTGTTGTGATACAATGACATACAGAGGTCACCTGATGACTATTTTTTTATCTCCATTATTAATGATCATATTTTTTATAAACTAACTTCTAAAAATTAGCTAAATGAAAAATTAATTCTATGTATCATTATATCAAAAAGAAAAATTCAATTTTCTCTATATCAAATTAAAAGATTACAAGAGAATGCTAGTATCTAGCTAACTAATTTTTTCTAAATCTAACGTATATAAAAAACCTATCTCTTATTAGCTCCTCCTACCTAGGAATTAAAATTTCTATTTTCTCTATCTCTAAAACATAAAAGAAAATTTAACCACAACAAATGAAGGGATGAAGAAGAATCAAATCTTGGCAACACTTTAGAGGAGATAAATCTTCACAAATTGATGAAGAAAAAATTCAGCAGCACCTCTCTAAGTTTGAGGCGCCATGGATGAGGAGCTTAAGCTCTAGGTGAAGAATGGCTCGGGCACGAGGAAGAGGAAGAAGAAGCTGGATACATAGGGCGCGACCTTTAGTCTCGGGTGGTGAGACCACCCAGGACTATAGCATTAGCACCGGGTGGAGTTAGCACCCGAGACTAAAGGGGCATCATTTAGTCTCGGTTGGTAACACCACCTGGGACTAAAGGCCCATGTCAATTATTGCTGGAAATAGACGTTGGGAGTCAGCCCTTTCGGGCCATGTCAACAAAATGCCTTTAGTCCCGGCTCCAAAGTTAAACCGGGACTAAAGGGGCGTACAAAAAGCCTCCGACTCTACCAGTGATTTAGTCTTTAACTTTTCGTATTCCTTGCAAACATTCAGCAAATTGAAAAGGTCAAAAGGACGATCGGCTCTCCATGATTCTAGTATTTTGTCCGAGATTCAAAAGCGACCTGGTATTATATTGTTAAAAAAATTGCACTAAATTATTGGCACTCAACCACTCAAGACTAATCGTATTGTGAACAAATGAGTAGATGAGATTGATAATGATACAATCGTCAATTACTTTGCACCCAGAAATGTGAGAAGAAATCTTTAAAGTAATATGTATATATTTCTTTAATGTGAATATTGTTTTGTGCATCTTAATTAGTCTTTAGTAGTGAATTTTTTATTATTAAAAGGCTCTCAAAATACCAGGACCGTCCCTGGACAAATGTGTGTTTCTCTAGTGAATTTCCCTAAATTTTAGCCTGTGAGATGACCCATGAGACTGTACCTGCTCGTCACATGTGATTGATGAATAGGTCTTCTTAGCTAGACATAAGAATGCAGTCTACATCGGGCGGGGGGCGGCTAAGCCAAAAAATTCATATATACTGAAGTTCGGGGGGCGGCTAAGCCAAGAATTCATACCTACCCACTGCAACTTCATCCAATAGGCAACAACGACGTCCCTACGGAGCAGTATCTAGTTTTTGGAGACATTATAAAATGACGGACAGAGGCTGAGGCAGTGGGTATATATATACGGACAGAGGCAGTTTCTAATAAGTACCAGGAGCAGCAGCAGCGTTGCTTCGGAATTGTGGTTGCCTGCAAGAAGTGTATGTAGCCAATTCATAGAAGGTCGGCGCCTCCGTAGTGCCTTCGGTTTCCTATTGAATATTGATCTTCTATGCTTTGGGTATGTGTACTTGCTTGAGTATACAGTATATATATTTTTTCGAGTAAAGAGAGATCATTATCAATAACTAGTAGTTGTCGCTACAATCGTTTTGGATGAGTTGTTTCGCGCACGTAGGCGCATCCGTCTAAATGAGACGTTCGTCTCGCTAACAATGCTAATTCATTTGCTACTTGATTACCCTCTCCCTTCACTTGATATATTCATCCTTACCCTCCGTCACCACTGAAGGGATACGAGGTAGGCTATACTAGCGCAAACTCAAATTTCTACCGTGGCAACTAGGAACATTGGGTGATAGAACACGGGATTACCGGTAGACGCAGAGATGCGAAACTTCTGTTGTGCGTCGAGGCACTGTAGTCGATTGCGTGATGGTTCATCGAAGGTTAGACGGCACCTATGTACCTGTCTAATCAAGATTCCCATTTTAAAATGCTATCGTGGTAGGACAAATCAACATTGTCTTGTATGTCTGCCTTGTCATAATGAATATATAAAGGGGCAGGGATAGTTGCCACAGGTGAACGCAATATGTGCACTACTGGAAACTCGAATTCCCGTGTGTGCGCTAAAACCGACAGGAAAATACAAAATACCGACAGTGTAAATGGAAAATAAGCCGACAGGGAATAACCGCCAGGGATAAAGCGACAGGGGAATAAAAGTTGTCTGTCGATTTTTTATTTCCCTGTCGGTTTTAATATTTCCCCATCGGTTCCTCACCCACAGGGAAAGGGCTTTCCGTCAGATCTGAGGTATTTTCCCTGACACCTAAGAACCGACAGGGAAAAACATGTACCCCTACAGGGAAAATCGTATTCTTGTCAGGATACATTTTCCTGTCACCTTTTCACCGACAGGGAAATATCTACCATTTACAAAAATAAAATAAAATGTAGCTATAATTAAAACCAATAACATTTTACTGACATGCATTACGAATACACTTTGTTGTACACAGACAATATCACTTTAAGATTACTATAAGTCCTTGCATCACTATCACAACGCACTATCAGTTAACACTTAACCGTGTTATCTATAGACATGTATTTAACCTCTTGTGCTTAAAATCACAACCATTGACTTCTTTTTTGTCTGAAAATATAGGAGAAATAATTAGTACACTAGAACATGAGGAACAACTGGAATAACCTCTCATTTTGAGAGAAGGACAAATAAACAATGATATAGAAAATGCAACGGTTTCCCTGTGTGTTCTTTAAAAACCGTCAGGGAAAATGAATTTCCCTGTGTGTTTTTACAAATACCGACAAGGAAACGAAAAAACACAGGGAAATTTCGTTTTCCAGTAGTGGTGGACATGGGAGTAATTTTTGTCAAAAAAAATCCTAATTAGTAAGTTTATACATGTGTGTATGCTTGCTGGGGACAAACTGTGTATATTGCAATCCAAACAAGAAAAACAGCTCACTTCCACACCATATATTTTCGGGAAAAGTCCGTTTTATCTCCCTAGGCACTGCATTGAGTCCATGATTCCTTCATAGACGAAAACCGTGTGAACCACCTCCATCAACTTTTAAAACCGTTCACTTTATCTTCATACCATGGTTAAAAGCAGTTTTCAATGGTGGTTTTGTCTTTTCAATTAAAAATAAATCTATTAAATACTTATTAAACCACGAAAAATGTCCCTAAGCCTTTAAAAATTATGAGAACAATCTTAGAGACGAATTGGTGCCCAAGAAATCTAAATAAAATATTTAATACTAGTGAAAATGCCTATAATATTTTCTAAAATTTAAATATAGCTATAGCAAAATGCAAATCATATCCAAATATAAAAAAATTAAGAAAATCTTAAAAGTTTTTATATATTTTCACTAGTTTTAAATGTTCTATTTAGATTTCTTGCATCCCAATCCATCTTTACAATTTTTTCTCATAAGTTTTAGAACCTTAGGGATATTTTTCATGGTTTAATGACTTCATAAGTATTTTCATGATTTATTTTTTATTTAAAATAACAAAAACCACTTTAAAAAACTGCATATAACCAAGGTAGGGAGGTAAATCAAACGGTTTTGAAATCGAGGGAGTTATATCACCTAGTTTTCAAGTCTAAAGAGGAATCACGACTCAACGCTGTGTCTAGGGAGGTAAAACATACTTTTCATATATTTTCTCACCCTCCAGTCTTGGGCTGGCTCAAGAAGCCCTCGCAGAAGACCCACACGGCCAGAACCTCACTCAACGCTCACATAGTCGCGCACAGGCCACAACCTAGCGCATGAAGTCAGCGTCGATGTTTTGTCCACAAGTTCTAAAACTTCGAACAGATCACCCCAATTTGCTTCTCTACAATCCCATCCATTGAAGCCGCTGCCGAGGCCACATCAAGTTTTTTGGAGGAGGCCACGGCGACGCTGCAAAAACCAGCTGGCAATTGGCGATCGATTTCATTAGTTCTAGTTGAACAAGCATATGTCAAGAAGGTTCTAATTAAATTAGTCCTCCACGTGTTGCTATAATAAGTGTTGAACGAGCATTTTCCACTACCAGGGATACGAGCATCAGTACCAGTGCTCAACTCCCAAGTACCAGTTGTTGTACTGGTGTTGGACCTCGGAGACTAAAGGGGGCGGACTTTTGGTACCGGGTAAATAATTGGTACAAATGCCTCATATCCTTCCATGCGTCCGTCAGCTCATGTCCGTCTTGTCCCTGTCTCCCCCCTTTTCTCTTTTCTTATTTTTTATTTTCTTTTTCTTTATTCTTTCTCCAACACTTCTCCAAAAATTAATCACATGAATCACATAATACATTTCATAAAAATCACACATTTCAACCACAAGAATGTCTGAGTAGCAACAAAAATCACACAATCCAGACCACATTCATCACTACAGAAAAAATAAAGCAAAAAAACAAATTAAAATTGCGTAGATCTTGCCCTGCATGCGACGCTGGAGCTGGTCGCCCCACACCGCCCCTGACCGACGGCCCCACATGCGCTGCACCAGCCCTGCGACCGGTGCAGCTCCCGGCCACCACGCCAGCCGTCGGAGTCTACCGCCGGGGCCTCTGCGCACGCCCCCGTGCCATGGTCTCCTGCCACCGGGGCCTCCACACGCTTTGGCTGTCGACACCTGCCACCGCGAACTCCCGCCGCCCCTGCGCTATCCCTGGAGAAGCGAGAGAGGAAGGGATGTGAGATGGATGAGAAAGAAAGAAAGAAAGAGTGACACGAGTGGAGGAAGAGCACTCACATGCCTGAATATAGGAAAAGATGGACGCCCAGACAATGAGTGATGGAGATGTGTTTCAGTAGGTATTGATGAGTCTTCGTCTGTACCGGGTAAGGCCTACATCCGGTTTGAAAAGGAGTCAGCCATGTTAGTACTGGGTGGAAGGAAGCCTCGGTATTAATGTGGGGCTTTAAGTACCCGGTTTCACCTCCATCTGATGCTAAAGTGCATCACGGAGGGTGTTGTGGGGTCCAATCTTGCAAATCGAGCCCGAGGATCAATAGTCGGTTCCCCAGTAGTGTTCGACTATCAATTTTGTAAGTAACAAGCAGAAATAGCATGAATCAATATTTGTATGATTGACTGGTTACATTTAAAGGATTTTCCCCTACATTTTGCTGATGAAGACATTGTGCCTCTCAATTCAAAAACCGTCTCGCTGAGCTAATTGTAATTTTCTTTATTGTTGACACTTTCTAGATATTTTATGTATACTTTAATAGACTATTAAGCAATTATGTGCACGGTTTATGGAGCCTCCTTTATTTATATATGGTATGGTTTATTAATCCCGCTAATATATCTGTACACCCAATCTTCAATTCATATGCGTCGTCTAGCTAGTTGCTTGTCTGCTCTATTAACATTGTCGGTAACGAATCTTTTTTCCCTTTGGGGACATCCTAATAAGATGCAAAGAATCAATTAGTATGGCAAGTCTTATTTCTAGCTAGTTCGTCCTAACGTAACATGGGATTCAATAATAATTACTAAGTAATATTTCTTCCATCTGTGGACGTGTGTACCTATACAGTAGAAGAGGTATATCATATATGGGACACGTGAATCCTGCTAAGCGGCCCACAGTGATGGTCGAGGACAGTAAGTGGACCGGATACTTCATTGAACTCCAGCCTTTGCCTTGCTCCCACCAGGTATAACAGCGAAAAACACGTACTTATATGTCATTATCCCAGAAGTTTTGTAAGTGATACAATTTTGTTTCTTCTTCCTAAATACAAATCAGTCCGAGATGATGATCACGGATAGGCGGGATGAGCTGGTGCAGAAGGTTCGCTGCATTATACAAGATTTTGGAGAAAAGGAAAATTTGTTCCTTGGGATGAAGACTGTGGATGCCTTAGAACGCCTCGGTGTTGGGTACCATTTTGAGCAGGAGATTGCTACATTCATGGACGTTCTCAGCAGGAAACCAGCAGTGGGTGATGACTTATGTGCAGTCGCACTCCAGTTCCGGTTGTTGAGGCAGCATCACTATGACGCAACATGTGGTGTGTATAATTATTTCATCTTCATTCCTGTCTTTGTCTGGTCATAATAATGTCGCAGGGTTCAAGTCATAGTAATATTCGTTCGGACTCCAAATTATAAATTACTTTGGTTTTCCTAGGTACATACCTTTTGTTATGCACTAGATATACACTTGTCTACATACATATAATGGAAACATGCATAAAACGACCTATAATTTAGGTTTTAGGACGGATCGGATGTAGTATTACACATTGTGTGTGTGTGTGTGTTGGCAAAATTAACCCAACTTACTAGCTAGTCACCAATATGTACATAACAATAATTAAACATTCTCATGCTTGGTAGATGCTACTATAAAAACTTTAATTTTAGTCCGCTGATCCATAGTCAATGCTTTGGGTTGATAGTGCACAATGTGTCTTGTGGTAATTGAAGCTATAGCTATATCAGGTGTCAGTGGTACTTCAATGAGTGGCACTTATATTATCACGAAATGTAAGTACATATGTAAATCATTTTTGCTAAATGTACTTCCAATAGAATCACATTATGTCTTATACTAAGTACCGTATGCAGATGTTTTCAAGACTTTCTTGGACGACAATGGGGATTTCAAAGACACCCTGCGATCAAATGTTGATGCTTTGCTCAGTCTGTACGAGGCAGCTCACATTAACAAGTGCAATGAGGATGTGTTGAACAGGGCCATCGTCTTCACCGTGGACAGACTATCGTACCTAGCAAATGGTGGCAATCTGCCAAGGCACATCCAAAATAAAGTGATGCATGCTCTAGCGGCGCCGACCTATCGGAGGATAAAAAGGCTCCGGGCCAAGCTCTACATTTCCATCTACGATGATGATAATGAAAAGGACCATGACATGAGCTTGCTAAGTTAGACTTTCACATCTTGCAGCAGATGCACCGAGACGAAGTTAGGAGCATCTCTCTGTAAGTAGGAAAATGTTTATGCTCTGCTGCAAACTATAAGCAAGAATGATTATGCATATGTGCATTAACACATATTGGCATTAGTAAGCTAATTGAAGTAAAAGAATTCTGACACCTAAACCACTACATAACGCTCGGAGAATATGAAGAATGGCCTTTTATTTGTTATCGAGAAAATTAAGTAACATAACGTAGTAGTTGCATCTCATGAGATGAATAACGTCTAACTGACTACTTATAGGTGGTACAAGGACCTTAATCCCAGGACCACTATTGGTCAATACATACGAGAACGGCCTGTCGAGTGTTATTATTGGGCCCTTGGTACTTTCTACGAGCCGCATTACGCCAACGCACGGATGATGTTTGCAAAGATCCTGACACTTTTAACGTTCTTTGATGACACATTTGATTCATACGGCACATTAGACGAGGTTCGTCAATTTAGCCAAGCAGTTCAAAGGTATGATAGCAGTTTTCTCTCTCTAAGCTGCATTTTAATACTCAATTAATTATTAACAAAGCACGTGTGTCAGCACGTCAGTTCATAGTTTTCATTATATAAACTGGATGCATTTTGTAGTAGGAAATGCACACACCCTAGCAATTGCAACCAGGAGACTAGAGCAATTCTAACCGGATGGAACGGGATGCAACTAGATGTGAACCAGTTGCAGTCGTACCTAACCTGATTGCGACCAGGCCCAACCCGATTCGAACTGGACCTACCTGATTCGAACTGGACACGAATCCATTGCAACCAAACCTAACCTCATTTCAATTGGACTCGGGCCATTTACAACATAAACGGAAGTAGTTGCAACAACATTAATAGATTAATCGCAATCAAGGTGGGTGCATTTTGTACACAAAATGCACCCAGGTGCATTATAGATATATAAATATAAATATTGTAAGTGTTAGCATCAAATATATTTTATTTGCACCTCTTCAATTAGGATGATGTTGATCATGTCGTGAGACAACATTTGAAGGAACGCAAGGCCCACAATCAGGTGATCATTAATGTGGTGGATTCTCACCTTTGTATTAACGAAGTAGCAGACAACCGTAGACCAAAGGAAGCAATTAGTTTTTGCTAATGATATGGAAAAACAAGCAAGGGTGAGTACTTTTGCTATAAGTACTTAGCAAATATCACAGCGTTGTAAAATTAATGATACAGAGATTGATAGGTGTTCTTGAAAAAGAAAACATGGTTTTGAATGTAGTTGTTGTTTGGCCCTACAAGGGTAAGTCACTACAACAACCGGTACACATATTTTATTTACAAAGACCATCAGGGCCCCTCCTTTCGAGAACCAAGGGCCTTTGCCCTTCTTTCCGGAACTAGATTGAAAAACATTGTGACTCATCAATGAGAGATTTGACCAAGTAAGTTCATGGCCGAGAACCTTGCTTGTCTATTCGCATGGATTAATAGAACTCTGTCTAGGTTGTATACTTTACCCATATGAATGGAAAGCCCAAACCACGGCCTTGGTGGTACTACCCAATGAGACCCGTGCCCACTGGTGTCCATCTATAAATAACATTCCCTAGCTCTGTTGACACCCGAATTTGGCAGGTTTGGCCGGGCCGGTCAGACCGCCCCCCTACCCAGTCTGACCACCCTGGTCAAAGTCCTCAAAAGGCAATTTGGACTTCACCATTGGATAGGACTCGTCGAGTAGATCAAGATTCATATATGGAACGTCCAATTCGGAGTCCGGATGAGGGAGATATGACTTCTGGAAGGTCTGCACGCCGGGCACGCGATTAGACCGCGTCCCTAGGGCGGTTAGACCGCCCCACCCTGCCAAATACGAGTTAGGAGTTGTATTTCGACACGCCTTTGTAAGAGTTTCGACTCCTAATGGGGCAAGACCTCCCCTCCCTATAAATATAAAGGGCCACGGCCGATTGAGGGAGATCAACCACAATCGAATCTATCAAATTTATCTTTTATCGTATTTACCTTTTCGTTCCTCTTTACCCTACTTTTTCAACCCCATGTTCCGTTCCTCTACTACCTCCGCGGCATGAGAGGACGTCCTAGCTGGCCTGCCGAGTCTAGGACAACCCAAAGTGCGCCTGCCCCGACGGGGTCCCTCCCGGGCGGGCGTTCTTTGGTTTCTCGCCAGTGAACCCGGCGACCCCGGTCTGACCGCCCCTCCAACGCGGTCTGACCGCCCTACGTGGAGGTGCTGCAAGGAGCTTCTCCGCGTGCTTGTTGACTCCGAAAAGGCGTCAACAAATTGGCGACTCCGCTGGGGATCGAAGATCTGGCTATCATGGCTGATCTATCAGACCTTAGCGTCAAGTTATGCGAGGAATACTTAAGAGAGCGTCACTTGGCGGATAAAAGATTGTTCCTGTACTGTTTTCGCAAGACGGAGCAAGGTGTCACCCGGATTAAGGAGTGGCAGCCACCATCCACCATCGACACGTTGAAAGAGATGCAATCCTCAGGTAACTTATCTGATGAACTATCTGAATTTGTAAATTATTATCTTAAATCTTTGATTGATAAAGAGGATAGTTCAGAGTCAATTCTTGTTAATCTAGAGTCGGTTGTTGAAAAACCGACTAATGATATTATCGATCCTTGCAAAGTTTTGCCAAATTGTGATGTTGTTGGTCAAGAAACAAGTCGGCCGTCTCTAGCTGAAATTGTGGACCCAAAATCTCCTAGCAAGAGTATAGAGGCTACATCTAGTACTTCAATGCTCGGGGGGCAACAAAACAAAGGCGAAGCTGCTGGTTGCACTGAGGCCGGTCTAACCAGGGGGCAACCCGGTCTAACCGCCTCTCCCAGGCTTTCGCAAAATAAATCTAAACCAAAGATGGTTAAGCCGAAAAAGCTTGAGATTGGTGTTTGGAAAACAATTGAATCTAAAGGCTGTAAGCATCAAAGAGAAAAGCCGAAGTCTAATGAGAAACTTCCGGCTAAGTCTCAGAGACAAAATAATGTCAATGTTGCTAATCGGTCTAAAAATTCTAAACGCCCAAAATCTTCTCCTAGAGAGAAGTTCCATAACGAGAATCGGTAATGGGGTAACTCTCACAAATCAATGCCGTTTCCTCCATATGGATCATCAATGCCTATGCCATGGGAACCTTACTTTAATATGCATTATTTTTGTCCCCCATGGTATTATAATTCATATATGCCGTCTCCTAGTTATTTTTGTCCAGATTATATTACTCATAGGGAGCCGGTAATTAATGAGTCATCACCTATGCATAATGACCGCTTTGATCAAAAGAATCGGTCTACGTGTAAAACTAAGCGAAAGGTGATCAAACAAGTCTATCGTGTCAAAAAGGACGGTAGATTAAATAAAAATTCAGATTTGACACTAGACATAGAAAAGCTGACTATTGAAAAATCATCGGCTAGTTCTACTGATCAAATTGTCCCTAATAATGAGCATATCGCAAATAATATAGCTGAACAACAATCATGTTCGGCTGGGGGGCAACATGATCTTAAAGTGGCCGATTCTCAAGGTACCGGTCTAACCGGTGTCCCAACCGGTCTGACCGGCCTCGCCAGAACTCCTGGTAGAGCCGAGAGTATCACACCAAAGAGCAAGGTGGTAAGGAAAAAGCCAAGCTTTGCTGAGTTGTTGCATAAATATCAGAGGATAGCCGAGCAAAAGCAAAGCAATCGGTTAGGAAATCGAAGTTGGAATTCTTCATCACCAAAAGCAAAGAAGCATCGACAGTCACCACATTAGTCTTCATCCTTTATTCCATCGATGCATGTGCCATGGAATGCATGTTCAGGTATACCTAATTCTAATCCATGGTTTTGGTATAATCCTTGGTCTTCCCTTTACAATTATCAATATTATGCTTGTGATGCTTCAAGGAGCTATGGTTGGCCACTACGGCCACATCAGGACTTCAGCTATTAGACATGTTGTTTAGAAGCCGAAATAATAGTTCATACATGTTGTACTTACTAGAATTTTGTTTCGGCTACAATAGCATTCACAAAAGGTTTAGAGATCATCACATGGACGATGTGTTATTTATCATCGTCTTTAGATTATTTTGTACATTCTGAATGTTTTCTAGCACGCATGCTTTGCCAGAAAACAGGGGGGCATATGTTGACACCCGAATTTGGCAGGTTTGGCCGGGCCGGTCAGACCGCCCCCCTACCCGGTCTGACCGCCCTGGTCAAAGTTCTCAAAAGGCAATTTGGACTTCACCATTGGATAGGACTCGTCGAGTAGATCAAGATTCATATATGGAACGTCCAATTCGGTGTCCGGATGAGGGAGATATGACTTCCGGAAGGTCTGCACGTCGGGCACGCGGTTAGACCGCGTCCCTAGGGCGGTTAGACCGCCCCACCCTGCCAAATACGAGTTAGGAGTTGTATTTTGACACGTCTTTGTAAGAGTTTCGACTCCTAATGGGACAAGACCTCCCCTCCCTATAAATATAAAGGGCCACGGCCGATTGAGGGAGATGAACCACAATCGAATCTATCAAACTTATCTTTTATCGTATTTACCTTTCCGTTCCTCTTTACCCTACTTTTTCAACCCCATGTTCCGTTCCTCTACTACCTCCGCGGCATGAGAGGACGTCCTAGCTGGCCTGCCGAGCCTAGGACAACCCAAGGTGTGCCTGCCCCGACGGGGTCCCTCCCGGGCGGGCGTTCGTTGGTTTTTCGCCGGTGAACCCGGCGACCCCGGTCTGACCGCCCCTCCAACGCGGTCTGACCGCCCTACGTGGAGGTGCTGCAAGGAGCTCCTCCGCGTGCTTGTTGACTCCGAAAAAGTGTCAACAAGCTCCATCCACGGACCAACTTAGGTTTAAACAGGGTGCCATACTAAGTCCGCTTTCGAACACTATTCTCCAGAAAAGAGATTCATCATAACCTGTTATATAACACCACTACCTCAACCAATGACCTGTGCCAACTAGATCTGTGACTATGGGAAGGGCTAGAAGGGTGGTTTTCGGCTCATGTTTAAACGGGGACGTTTGGCATTTATAAGAAAGGGTTTTTAATTGAATCTTAATCAAATTTTAATAGTTTCAATTTAGGCAAATTTTGGAGCAACTGAAATGCACAAACAATCAATTAAACACAGATTTCAGGACTACATGGTTTTATACCTATTTTGAAAATAAATAGAAGGAATTCTGAATATGGAGTAGAATTAAAAGTGGAGTTTCATGTTTTCTTGAGAAATATGAAAAAGTCCCTATTTTCATAAGGTTCTAAATTCGGGACGTTACACATTAATCATTATAAAAGCGACATGTGTATATGTGTATATATATCCACACACATTTTGGTCTTCGGCCCAGTAGATAATTCGAACAACTTTAATATTGAACAACAAGGCATGACAATCATCCAAGGGTAGGGCACCTGTTGTAACATCCTGGATTTTTCCGGAATGTTAATATTTGCAAAAATGTGGATTTCAAAAAAAAATTCGTGCTTGATGTGTTTGCTCATCATAATCGTAAGACTGTCTTCTTGTGTTCTCTCCAAATTCCTAGTAATAAAAATTAATTAAATTGCTTTGCGTGTTAAGGATAAATTCCATGTTAGTGTGATTTGGTACTTAATTGGATTTTTCTTGAATTTTTGAGTGTGGTTTATATTTGAAATCTAATTTCAAATATAAATCAAAAGCTAACTGAACTAACTAGCCTCTCTACCTTCTGGACCCGCCTAAGCCATCTGGAACTCTTTAATCTCTCCGTCGGCCTTTTAATCTTTCCCAGCCTAATCTTTTCCAAAGTGCTCTGGAGTTTCATAAATATATTATGGTATTATTTTCCGACTCTTCGAATTAATCTTTTTCAATTGATTCGATTTCGAGGAATAAACCATAATTCTTTGAATTAAAATCTCCGAGAGCTCATTTGAATTATGACACTGATTTCCGGCTTCTCGGGATAATACTTTGTTATTTAATTTGTTTCCGGAAAAATAGTCTAATTCATTTGTTCCAGTTCTACGAAACAAACTGCCATCGATTTATTTCGCTGGATTAAATTGTTTCGGCCCAAATCCTAACCCATCTAAACCCCACCTAATCTAACCCTAACCACTTCCATTAAATACCCCTCACCTTCTCTCTTCTCTCTTCCATATCTTTCCCATCCCAAGCCGCCGCCACCCTCTGCTGTTCCTCTGTTCCTCATCCTGTCGCAAGAAGCAAGCCAGCAGCAGGACTTCCCCCTCCTGCTGTTCACGCAAGAAGCAAATCCGAGATCTTTTTCCAATCGCAAGATCCCACTAGTGCTTCCCTCTACAATCAGCAACTCAAGTCTTTTCCCGTGCTCCCATCTCCAATCGGCCAAGCAAAAAGCAAGCAGCAGACTAGCTGCTGGTGATCTCTCCACCGATCACCCAGCGCCACCTCCCTCCTCTGATCAGCAGCTTGCTGCTTTCCTATCTCCTGCGATTCTTGCAAGAACGAGTAGTAGGAGCTGAAATCCAAGCAATTCAGCAAGCAATCCACCTCCGCATCCTGTCTGGTCCTTCCCTTCCGGAACCAGCTGCCAGCAGTCTTGCTTCCATCGTCACGCGCGAGCTAGCAAGTCAGCTGCCCGGAGTCCAGCACCGACCTGTCGCTGTGCACGCTCCATGCTGTAGCAGTTCTTGCCGGGGGCCGCGTCGAGCAGTAGCATGTGCTCCGCCGCCCATGTACTCCTCTCAGCTGAGCTCGTCAACCTCGACACCAAGCTGTTGCCTTTCTTCTACAAGAACAGGGCAGCCACCCACCTCGCCCACGAAGTGTTCGACCAAATGCTTGTACCTCGACGTCAGGCACCTCGCCACAGCGGCGACCTCTGCTTGCCTCGCCAAGTCGCCGATCGAGCCATAGGTGAGCTACCCATCCAACGTTCTGTCTCCCAGCTCTGGGAACACAACCCCTAACCACCTTGCTAACAACCTGTTTGATGTTATGTCGGAACCGCGAGCTTCTCTGTTCTACCTCCGTTCCTCACCACCAAGCTGTACCGCAAGCAGTGGAGGACGCCGCTGCATCAGCAAGAGGACAACAGCTTCAAGCTGAACCACACGCACCTCTACCCAGCTTCCGTCCATCTCGCCTACAACTTGTTCGACGGAATGCTTGTACGGCAACAGCAAGCCCATAGGTGAGTTTGCAGCCCGGCCTTGCTATCCTCAAGTGTGCCGGCCTACGTGCCGAGGAGTTGTGCCATGATTTGTCCCTGTGCTTGCTTTGCTCTGCGCCGCCGCGCGACCGCCGACGCTTGTGTGCCGACCATCGAGTCGAGCCTTACGCCTGCAGGTGCCGCTGCCGTCGTCTGCGCGCGCGCCACCGCTTGACCCCTTCCTGTTGTCTGTTTCGCCGTCGTGGTCGAGCCGCCGGCTTGCACGCGAGTGCGCGTACGCGCAGGGAGGCGAAAGGCTTTGCCTTTAGCCCGTTGTGCCCAACCTCGAGCCGTACACGCGCTTGTGCACGCGTGAGCCGGGCCAACCCGTTGCTCTGCCCATCTCGCCCAGAGCTCGCCGCCGAGGGCTTCTCTTCGGCTTGCACACGTGAGCGCCGTCATGAACCCGTGCTCGCGCTTGTCCACACGCACGCACGCGAGCAAGTACGCCGGCACTGGCGCCCAAGCCAACAATGCCGTCCTGCTTTGCTTCGCCGCCTGGAAACCTGTTGTCGCCGTTGTGCCGGATTCCAGCCGAAGGTCGCATCTTTCTGTGCCTTGATCGAAACCCTAGACTCGCCTTGCCGAGCATCCCAGTTCGCTGTCGCAGGCTCTGCGCGCGTGCCGTCAACAAGCTCGCCGCCGAGGGCCCTTCCTTGGCATGCACGCGCGCGTGTCGACCCAAACCGTCGCCTTGCACACCCGAGCACAACACCAACCCGTGCACACGCCTGGCACACCCACGTGCAAGTGCCAGCACGTCGGTGACCTGTCCGCTCTTCGTACTGCCGGTCATGGCGTGCGCCGCACTTAAGGGTCGACAAATCCCGAACCTTTAACCCTCCTAGCCGATCCTCTAACCCTCCTAGACCCTGTCGCCGTCTTCTCTCACCGGCCTTCGATGAAGCCACCGCCGGCCGGGCCATTGCCGCCGCGGAGTGCCTCTGGGGCCTTTCGCCGAGCAACTGCCGGCCACAAGTGACAGCAATTCACTTAGTGGCATGAAGCTAATGGTTTCTGTGCTTCGTTTTTGACCAGGCTACTGCAAGCTTTCTCCTTTTTATCCCTAACGTGCGGTCTGATCTCTTTCAAAGCATGAAGCAGCAATCCCATGTTAGAAGCTAGAACTCTTGCTTATGCCATCAGTCTAAGCTTGATCCTTTGCCTTGTTTTGTTCTGTTTTTGAGACCACAAAGTCTCAGTCCCATGCTGGACTGCTAGCTTGAGTACTGTGCATAAACAAGCAAGTGTGCCAGTCGTATATGTGTTGGAAGTACATGTACGTGCTAATCCATCTTTAGCCTTACCTTATACGTTGCTAGCTAGCAACAGTTCCTACCTTTTTCCTGAGCCTTAATCTTCCTTCCTTCCTGCTGCCTTGCTTATGCATGGCCTTGGTCTGTTGCAATGCACAGAGCTACAGCTCGTGCAGGAAACAAGCAGCTAGATTGTGGAGCAGCCCTGTTTTAGTTCCAGGACATGTACGTGCTAATTTAATCAACATGTACAAGTTTTGCTCTACCTGCTACCAGTGCCATCGAATTCCTTAAATATGTGTCACCTGTTTGACATATGTTCTGCTTCTATACCCAGTCATGCATGCAACCATCTTTTAGCAAGCTAACAGATAAGCTACGGCTATCCTGCTAGCTGTGTGCAGTCAATCAAGCAAGCTGTAGCAGGCATGTATGTGCTATCTAACCTTAGGTCTTTATCTATCCTGTCTGGGCGTTGCTCGCTAGCAGCAACAGTTGTCATGTTTTCCGCCGAACCTTATCTTAGTACCAAGTACTTGTTCTCAATCTTTCAAGTCCTGACCATAGCTTTCGCCGCGGCCGTGTCACGCCTTCGCCGTGCACGACGCGTGGGCTAACCAAGCCATCGGCCATGTCACGCCTCTGCCATGTTCCAGCTTGAGCCGAGTTTCTTAGCCCCACATCTCTTCTAGCTGGTCAATCCTGCACAATCTCTCCAATCTGACCAAGGGACCTACAGACTTACCGCTGGGTCCCACTAACATGTGAAGCCGCTAACTCTCCAACCTGGTCCCATCTGTCATACGGGACCCACAGGATGACTTGTGGGGTCCGGTTGACCTTTGACCTTTCTTTTTGACTTGGTCGACAAGGATCGTTGACTAGTCAATTTACCATGTAGACCCACCCAAAATCTAACTTTTGGTTCTCTAACTTGCTGACTTGTGCTTTCTGCGTTTTATCGCAATTAATTAAATTCATAAAATATTTCTTTATTTGAAAATCCATAATAAACTGTTACTAGTTTAGAAAAATATGAAATCAGTTTCTTTATTCTTCTAAAATCATGAAGCACCCGTTAGACTAGCTTTTGGAGTTATTTGGTTCTTTATTGCTTCTCTTTGGAGTTATTTGCATCTAGACACCGTGTTTATTTATCTTTGCGAATCTAGGAATTCCCGGAGCCGAGGAGTCAAACCAGAGGATCGAGAACAACTACGGAAACTCCGACGACTACTTGCACACAGGTGTTCACGCCTGACTGATTCTGAAATTCCTATAGGCATTGCTATGTAGTATGCTAGTGCTTTACTTACTCGCATGATGATGATGAACCGTGCATAGCCTTCTTTATTTATCCTGTCCTTGATTGCCCTACTACTACTATGTTATATATAAGCGTGTATATACGCTGAGCTTCACGATGCATGCGTTGGGATGGGTACAGTGGTTCTTGGCGTGTGTGGGGTAAAAACCGGCAGGAGAAGGCGTTTTGGGTACTTTGGCGGGGGTGAGCTCGAAACAACCGATCTGGGATCGGGGATGGGGGTGCACTCCTCAGTGTATTCCCGCTTTTACGGTTTTTGGAGCACAGGTGTTGGGGTTTTACTTACGCTTGGAGGACATAAGATCGCCCCGGTCTGAAACCGAGTGGGCCAACCGCTTCACGGGACTTTTCGTACACACCACCTCGCCGAGAGTGGGGTTAGGGCCGGGTTGAGCTCGGCAAGTGCGGAATCATACCTGCCAGCAGGATAGAGGGTATCAGTGGGGGAGTGGTGGGAGTGAGACCACCTTCTCTCAGTGCGTCTCCCGTGTGGCCACACGGGAGCATTTCACAGTTCCGGTGCAATTCCCTTTGCGAAGGGGATCGCTTTGAAGGCCGGATGCAGGATGGGACCGTAACTACCGAGAGTTCGCACGGTAGGGTGGGTTCAGTCGACTTGCTACCGACTGGGCGCCATCCCGAGTTGGGTACAGGTGTACACGCTCTGCAGAGTTGGTTCCATCATGGACGAGCCCAGTGGATTGTTGGTTCTCATGTTTTGGGATTTCTACCTCCCCCTGTAGACGAGAGTGTGGTGAGCCGTGGTTGCAGTCGGGGAGAGGAGAGTTGCTCCCTCTACCTCGCGGATCCGATTGCAATCATTGAGGTGCGAGGAGAGGAAGTTCTCGCATCGACCCTAGATGGAGATAGGTGATGGAGACGGGTTCCTGGGGTACAAGGTGTTCCCGAGTTGTGATGAGAGTATGGATTGGGACTTATATGGAGATGTTTTCCTTTTATGCTTCGCTGCTGCTGCATAGGAAACCGGAGCTTTTACCTTACCACTTTTCTTATCCTTTAGAGATAGGTCACTTAAAGCTGCATACAGTCGGTGACGTGAACCTATCCCATTCCTTCGGGATAGTTTTGTGAGTGTGCAGGATTGGACTTGGAGTGAGAGTCTGAGTTTGAGGAATCCATGAAGGAAGGGTTGCGCTGCTTCGCTCAAGGATGCCTGTGGTGAAGATTGAAGCTGAAGACTTGAAGCCCTAGCTACCGCTACGCAGGATTTCTACTTGTCGCTTAGCCCAAGGGGCTTGTACTAAATTCGTATACCGAGTTGTTTCAGATGTAAATATTCTGTTTTGTACTCTGATTTCGTTGTATGGAAATGATATTATTCTGTAATGAGGTTTGTACGTGATAGCTACCGATCCAGGGACTATCATAAAGGTACAGGGAGTCGGGTTTTCCTCACCGAAAACCTGGGTCGTTACACCGGTAGCCCCATGTACGGTAGGAGGCAGGGGCCAGGGTGCGGCTTGTTGCCATGCACACATGAGGAACAGGAAAATAGGAGAGAGGGGTGTGTGACAACGGCATTTAGTGACGGAGAGGAGATCGTTCCTTCCAAAATGTTTTTTTCAGAGAAAGCACTATGCACTCACCATGAATGCTATGATTGTTTTTGTAACATATGTTTACTTAGTTCATACATCAAAAAAAATTAATCTCAAATAATTACACAAACTTTGTAATTAATTTTAAAAAACTTATTTAATTTTAAAATCATAACAAAATTAAAAACCAAGGTGTAAAAGCTTTCTAGAACAACCGAAGCATAGGGCACACATCTTTCCAAAGAAGCATCAAGGTGGAGCGTGGTAGATTTTCTCATCATTGCTGCATAGCAAAATGTCATTCTTATGATCACCTTTGATCCTAGGCATCGAGATGGATTGCAGATTAAGCAATACCTGGTGTCCCATGAGGTAGCTCAGTTTTTGTTGTGAAGTGTGTGTTGACGGTTAAAACATGTGTCGAACTTCGATCCGCAAGCGTACAGATCTATTGTAGCCTATTTTCCCTCGAGTATGGACCCAAGGTATCGAATCCGTGAAACATGTGCAACGCAAGGATTCAATCTAGTAAGGCAAAAAAACACCTTTTGAAGAGTCCAATTGCATCTAATCTAACCTAATCTACTAAACACAAGAGGTAGCAAGAGATAGCGTAGAGATAACCGATCTAGAGAGCCTAGATCATGCTTATGTTGTAGCTCCGAACAAGATACACGAAGATAAAATGAATCTCATAAAAAGCATCTTTCAATCGTGATCTCCGTTCCGACGACTCTCGAAAGCACCCGCCGTACACGCTCTTGACGTCCTGTCACGACGCCCCCGCTTCTTGTGCAGGTGAACCTAGGAGCATGCTCACAAGGAACATGTTGAAAACACTTGGTAGATCCGGTATGCACCTCTAGACACAATGGCTACAAGAGCACCCCGAGCAATCTATCTCGAGAATAGATTGAAGAAGAAGCAAACCCAAGGGAAGACAAAATCATAGAGAAGGCACTTGATCGCTAGAAATCGGATTTATTATAAAACCATCACAAATGTTTACATGAACACGATCACCACCGGGATCCTACCTTGATCTTGACCCTTGCTCCGGAACTCTGACGTGGTCTTCCTTGCAAGGTTCCCACGCCGACTAGGGAAACCCTAGACAACTAGCACGACCCTCCTCTCCGGAATGGTGTCCCTCTAGCTTCTCTGCTCCTCGGCGGCAAATGACGACTAGTATGATGAGTGGTTCTTCGCATAGGGACTATAAATAGCCCGGGGGTCAGTTTTTTTTGAGAATTACACAGTACAACGCAGGTGCTCACAACACGCACGCACACTCACCCCTATGAATACACGTACGCAAACCCTACCCCCTATGAGCACTTCCGAAGAACTGAGCACCGGCAGATCTGGAGATTCCCGAAGTGACCAATGGCGCCTCGTCGTCGACGGGAACGTCGCTTACCACTTAACGCATAACGCCGGTAAATCCTGGAAAATCCAGGAAAAGGTGCGAGCACCAAGATTTGAACCCTGGTGGGTAGCGTCCCACTGGACCATCCTACCATTGGACTACAAGCCCAATCGCGCCCGAGGGTCAGCTAGTTCAAAGGGGGCGGTGAACCGAGCCCAAAATGGGCTGGGCCGATCGGCCTAGGCCCATCCCAGCCCAGCTCGGCTCCGTCTTCCTTCCCGTCGCTTCTTGTGTCGTCTAGAACCTTCACCCTTCTGCATGTGGGTCCTTGACGTCATTTTCTCCGTGGTTTAGATAGGGGTACTTGTCGTGCAAGCTTCAGCATTTTCTGTTCAGGTCCTCGGAGTTTCTGCCTTTATGCTTCGGTCCTTGGGCCATTTGGAGTCTTGTTCACTTCGTGTCTTGACTTATGACGGGCTTCATGATCTTCTCACAAGGTGCTTTATGAACTTTACCCGGAAGTCTTGCTTTTGTCGCTTAAATCCTGCACAAACAATCAACTCCAAAAACGACATGCAAGAGCGAACTTGTTATATCAAATGGGTTAGTTCCATTGGATAAGATATCGAATTAATGCCAACACCGAAGGTAAACTCATGGCTAGGTTGACAGAAATTCACCGTCAACAGCGTGCCACTCCTCCGAAACAGGTGGCACATCCTGGAAGCTAGTAGGCTCATGACAGAAGTGCCTTCTACCCTATCCCGAACACTTCTTGTTCCCTTCAAAAGCTTATAGTTATCCTTAAACTGTTGTTGTATCTAGGCCATCCTATATGTGAAACCCTCCTTCTCACTGTCCTACCTCAAGAAAGTGGCTTCGGCCATGGGAGAGGGATTTGTTGGATTTAGTCCACAACTCACTGGAGTTAGTCTACGTTAAGGTCTACGAGGCTGAGCTCATGGTTCTATAGACTTCAAAGTTATGGACTCTCTTCTTCACTTTGTAGGATGCTGACCAACAACATACAGTACAACCCTCAAATATATGTAGCGTTGTTATCTTCCAGGAAGGCATGTAATTGAAGAAAAATGATTATCTCCACCTCTGTGCTCACTCAATTTATGCACCCTAGGGAAGCATCAATCATTGTTTGCCGTTTGCTAGACCTCAAAGATCTTACACCTATCCTTGGACACGTGTTGTATCTAGATCATCCCACTTATGTAATTCTATACCCAACATGTCGTGCGTGCAGCCTTTCTCCCACTACTCCATATTCGCTTTTCACCACTGGTTCTAAACTCCACTTCACCACTGGTTTTGGCTCTAAGCAGAGAAGGGTCGATGGTGATGGGTGGGGACATCACCACCAGTTCTAGACCACGTCTTGCAGTGTTGTGCTCCGCATCACTTCCAGTCCTGGACATGGGACCCTGGTTTTGTGCCCCGCAATGCAACCGGTTGTGATGTGGCACCTATCACCATCGGTTTGGGATAGGAGCCGGTTGTGATGTAGGATACTACCTCTATACATGAAAAGCCATAGAGAAATAGGTCATCCACAGTAATTCACAATAACTATTAAACACAAAATGCAGAACCCAACTAGTTCCATGGATGAGAAATTCAGTTCACCACTCACCAGAGCTGGTCTACTTTGAGGTCGCCTTCAATGAGCTCTAGGTTGGATGTACTTGGAAGATATTACCATCTATTCCTCCTCCATTTGTAGCGCGCGCGCGCGCACACACACTCACTCCTATGATGTAGGGCTGTTATACATCAGAAGGCCCAAAAGTCTAAAGACAACTGGACGTCTTCTTTGTGCATCTTCGACTCACAATCTCTAGGGCAGGGGTGCAATGCCATTGTATGCATGCTTAGGAGGACAATATAATTCTTGAATCAACAAAAATACTTAAAGTAAGTTAAATTGGTCGTAAAATAAATTTATAATTCAAATTCTTAAGTAAGCAATGCATTTAACTTGCAAGAACAAAGATAATCCAAGAAAATACTTGAAAAAAAGGTATTCAAAGTAGTGATGTAGACAACAGGACCAGCGAACTTTTAAGCTAGTAATCTATATATTCCGCACTATTTTCAATTCAGTGGTTGACATATTGTTTTCAAAACATGGCTTGCATTTCAAATTCATGTATCCTTAAAAGCTATATTTTTTTAATAATAGTTGGGACGGATGCAGCACGCAAGATTGGGAACTGCTATGCGCATGTCTTGTCCTTTTTTTCAAAGACACTTGAAGCATTTGTGGCTGACAATGGTGCTTCACCGATGGGTATTGATTGTGTGAAAGAGGCAGTAAGTACATAGCTTATACTAAATTAAATGAACTAACAAGAATCAAATAGCTAGTTATTTACTTTAACTATTGTGTATGACCTATTTCTCATCTAGGGGACTAGTTGGGTACTGCATTTTTGTGTTTAATTGTACCAAACTTCAGATTTCTTAAGCCCTTTTAGGGTACCACAAAAGATCAAAAGTTCTTTTGTTCACGAGTGTATAATTAATTAGGTTTCTTTCTAGCCCATCTATTCTTTTACATATGGGAATCTACCATGGGCTTACCATCATAACGTATACACATATTTGGAGGGAAAAGCTGGTGCATTTATAGAATTTGGGCTTTATAGTTTTATCTCACCATATGAGAGGGCTAAGTATTGGTAATGATTAGTCAGATGAATACATTGTTTAAACCATATGTTTCCAGTTCACGAGGTTACATATATATTGCATGTTATACCACATATAGATGAAGGAGGTAAGCAGTTGCATGGTACAAGAGTTGGTATGGCGAGAAGAGAGACAAGTACCAACTCTGCATGAATACCTCAAGCAGGCTGCTGTAATATCAGTACAGTATGTGCCAGGGCTTTTCACGGCATTTGTTGGAATGAACGCAAAGGATGAAGTGTTCAGCTGGGCTCGTTCATACCCTAAAATCATAGAGATTGCTGCAACCATGTGCCGATTAATGGATGACGTTGCTGGACACGAGGTAACAATTAACCGCTACACATACTAACTCCCCTGCCACCTAATAAACTGTCAATTTAGAGATGGTCTTTAATCATTTGATAGAACGAGAAAGAAGAAAGAAGCAAGTGTTTTACTGCAGTCGATTGCTACGTTAGTGAGCATGGAGCAACGGTTCAACAAGCAAAACAAGCGTTGCATGGACTTATCGAGGAGCGCTGGGCGCTGGAGGAGAATCTGTTCGCACCCAAAATTGGCACAAGGCCGATCAGGTTGACGCCACCGGTCAGACCGGTGTCCCTCAACGGTCTGACCGGTGGGGCGTCCTGTAGCCGATCCGGCAACGGCCACACCGGTCTGACCGGTGGGCCTGACCGGTGGACCCCGAGTCCGAGTAGAATTGAGGAGTCCTTGCGAGTTTCGAGTTGTAAAAGGATTTCTTGCGGGGCAAGACCTCCCCACCCTATAAATATAAAGGGCCACGGCCGTTTGAGGTGGAATCACCCAATCGAACATTACTTTCTACAACTTTTATCTCTCAAACCCTAGCTTTTCCAACCCCTTTGCTTTCCTCCTTCGTCTCGACGGCGGTTGAGGACGTTCTAAGTGGCCTGCCGATCTTAGAACAACCCTAGACGCACCATCTCCGACGGGGTCCCTCCCGAGACGGTGTTTCTAGGTTTTCGCGGCGTCTCTGCGTACACCGGTCAGACCGGTGTCCTGACCGGTCAGACCGGTCCGGTGTGGAAGTCCCGACGAGTGCAAGATTTTGATCCCGTACGTCCTAGCGCGTTCGTGTGTGTTGACCAGTAATTGCGTCAACATATTTTGGCGACTCCGCTGGGGAAGAAAGATCAGGTTTCTAAAACCGTTCTATTTAACCCTAGCCCGATGGGATCTCGCTGCGACCTCGACATGGAGAACATCGTCACGGCTTCGTTTGAAGATCTACCTCCAGAGGAGTAGCAGAAGTTCAAGGTACTCCAAGAGTACATGCAGACTCAATTCTTGGCGGGCGTCAAGAAGGATCGTCATGGCAAAGTTGCAAGATTGAAAGATTTCGAGTTGCCGGCGATCAAGCTAAACGACAAAACGGTTGAGGTAATACCCACTGTAAGCAAGCCTCCTCCCGAAACATCTACTTCTCAAAATTCTACTACTGAGAGTGATAGATTGCTTGCTTCATATATTGCCCGTTTAGAACGTTTAGAAAAAATTGCGAAAGATAGGAACATTGCTTGCAATAATGATGATGTTATTTTTAGCAGTAATACTCCTCAAATTCATTCTAGTGGGGTAGCATCTCCTAGCTTAACACCTTTACCTATGACTAATACTGTAAATTATTTATATGGTATACGACCTGAATCCGCTATTGGTCAAACACTGCCGGTCCAACCGTCAAGGCCACTTATGGCCGCACCGGTCAGACCGATGCAGGGTACCGGTCTGACCGGTCCGACCAGTTCGCCGGATTTGGTGTCCGATCAAGTTACACCGCTTTCTGTCGTACCAAGTTCAGTAGTGCCTACCTTTTCTAATACAATTGGTAGATCTGAACCGCAGTATAGTACGACTGTTAGCACATCAGTTCCAACAAATATAATTCCTGACGATGTGTATGAAAGTTATAGGTTCACTCAAGCTAGGATAGCACCCTACTTAAATAAGATGAATTTGGAAAATTCAGTTACACAACAGCCAAATAATCCTGAGTGGGCGGAATTTAATAGATTTAAAGGAGATTTGGCTAAGGAGGTAAAAACCAAGCTTGGTGTTGAGTTTGGAAACACAAACTTGTATCAAAAACCCTATAACACTGAGTTTGATAATTTCCCTCTCCCATGTGGTTGGCGTATGCCTGATCTTAATAAATTTAGTGGTGAAGATAACCAGACCACATGGGAGCATATTAGTCAGTACACTGCTCAACTAGGCGAAGCAGGTGCCTTTAATGCTCTTAAAGTGCGTTTCTTTTCTTTATCTTTGACTGGTACTGCTTTAGCTTGGTTCTCATCACTTGCTCCCGGTTCTATTATATCTTGGGATATGTTAGAACGTAAATTTCATAATTACTTTTATAACAGGAGTGTTCAATCAAAGTTGACAGATATAACATCGGTTAAACAAGGAGTAGATGAAACTGTTTCTTCTTACATCAAAAGGTTTAAAGAAACTAAAAACCGTTGTTTTAATTTGTCAATTACTGATATTGACTTAGCGGATATTTGTTTAAAAGGTTTGAAGTCATCTATTAGAGATGAGATAGAGGGTTCAAATTTTCTTGCGGTTACTCAAGTTCAAATGATAGCTTTACCTATAGAAAACCGGATGAATAAAGAAAAAGATAGCTTTGAACCACGTCGTTCAGATATACATGATTCTGATAGTACGAGCGATAGTGATAAAGAAGTATATGTTGCTGAATTTATTTGGCCCTCTAAGGAAAAAACTTACTCTTGTTCATCTCTTAAGCCGGCTACTAGAGGCCGGCATGAAGAAGTAAAATTTGCTTTTGATGTTTCTAAATGTGATCGTATTTTTGATGAATTACATAAATCTGGAAACATTAAATTGACTCACACTTTACCTCCACTTGATGAGTTGAAAAGGCGTGCATATTGCAAGTACCATAATTCTTTTTCTCATGTTACTAATGATTGCAATGTGTTTCGTCGACAGGTTCAATCGGCCATAAATGAAGGTCGTTTGACGTTTCATGAGATACAAGTGGATAAAACTCCTTTTCCGGTCAACACTATGGATTTACAGCAGCCCAAGGTATTGATTCGGCCGTCTCAAGCTGAAACAACTAAGGGCAAAAATGTGGTTGTCGGGGAAGCTAAGCCCGACTTGAGAGGAAAAGAGCTTGTTCGTGAAGTTGCTTACACCAAGACTCCTGATGGCAAAGAGACTTTCAAGGTTACTGTGAGAGCCTCTGGACATGGGGGGCAAGGGTCGTCTACACCCATCGATCAACGACCGTCTGTGCCTGTCCAGGCTGGACCGGTCAGACCGGTGGTCATGACCGGTCAGACCGGTGTGCCCCCAGGTCGTCCAAGGATGATCAAGCCAAGCCGTCTGGAGATTGGAAACTGGAAACTTAATGTAGCAAAGAATCAGGGGCGTGGTCCTAAGCCAAAGGTCACTTTCGACATGCTACTTGACAAGTATTCCAAGCAAAAGGCCGTTACAAGTGATCGGCTATTTAAAAAAAGGATGAGGTCACCTACATATCAAGGAGGATCATCTTCACCTCCAAGGGCTGCTACAAGACTCAAGGGTGAATCATCGCAACAAGGGCAACGCTTTACTTCACCATGGGCGTCATTAAGTTCAAATGCACCACGCCCAATTTATGATGACAATGGAGTGATGTGGGTGCCGTATCAACAAGCCTTTCATCCTGGATGGGGAGGACAGAAATCAGCTTTCGACAGGATCTCCAGGCCTATCCGAGACCGATTGGCTCCTTGCCGTTCTGGTCAGGGTCACCAGACCCGACCGGTCAGACCGGTCACTACCACCGGTCAGACCGGTCACTACCACCGGTCAGACCGGTGCCGCCAGAAAAGACGTGCCACCTCCTGTGAAGCAAGTCTACAAGCCGAAGCAGAAAGAGGAGGTGCAGAAGATGGAAGTTGATCCAGAGAGGACTACGAGTCAAGACATTATTCAGATTGGATCAATGGATGTCCCTATTGGAGAAGATGGCAAAAGACCGATTGTTCCTAACAATAAGGTTGTGACATCAACTCCAGGGATGTTTGCTGCTGCTAATGACCATGAGGCCAGTGGTAGTGGTTCCAACTCCAAATACTTCTTGCCAAGGTGGTGTCCTCCTGGATTAACTCGCACACAAAGGAGGAAGCTTCAACACCTGAGGTTTCAAGAGGAGGGAGAAGGAGCTAGAGAAGCAAAGGGATGAAGCTTTCAACAAGTACAGGCCCACAGTACCTCAGGGGAAAGAGTGGAGAGTCAAGACCAGCTCCCAGCCAACACCGGTAAGACCGGTGGAGGAGTCGGTCAGACCGGTCACACCGGTCAGACCGGTGGCCAGCGGCGGTCAGACCGGTGTCCCAGTGACACCGCCCAGTTTTGATTCCTCTGCTTCCATGGTTTGTGATGACAAGTCTACATCGGTACCTGCTCCAGAAGACGATGAAGAGCTTGTTGATTACAATTCTTCTCCCGAGCACATGAATCTTGATATTAATGTGGTTCATATGTCTATGGATGGATTTTTGCTCTCGGAGGGAGATGTCGCTCACCTTGACTTTGGGCCCAAGGAAGCTATTTTTCAGAAGTCTAAAACTACTGACAATCATCTTAAAGCTTTGTATGTGAAGGGACGCGTCAAGGGAAGGCCTATTTCGCGGATGTTGGTTGATGGAGGTGCGATCGTCAATTTGATGCCATACTCTTTATTCAAAAAGCTTGGAGGTTTGGATGAAGAGCTCATCAAGACCGACATGACCATCAGCGGCGTAGGAGAAAGCAAGCCTTTAGAAACTAAAGGTGTTGTTTCTATGAAGCTCACCGTTGGGAGCAAGACTTTAGCTACTGCTTTCTTCGTTGCTGAAACTCGAGGTAATTTCAGCTTGATCCTTGGTCGTGATTGGATTCATGCGAATCAATGTGTTGCTTCTACTTTGCATCAATTCCTAATTCAATGGATAGACGACGAAGTAGAAATTATTTATGGTGATACGTCGGCCTGTGTTGCAGTGGCTGATAGTTCTACCATGAGAAGTCATGAAAATCTTAAATGTTTATCTGGTTTGGATTAATCAGACTATGGGATCACTGCTTGCACTAAAGGTGGCTTTGTTACTACTATTATGAAGCCGATTGAAGATCGGGCTTTGCCATCTATTGTATTTTAGAAAATACAAGTTTAAATTATGGCCGGTTTTGATGAAATCGCCCTTAGACCAAAAAATGGCCGGTGAAGTGTCACATCGACCTTAGAATTATTTTTTAGACAGCAAACTTTACTAAAAAACAGGGGGGCATATGTTCGCACTCAAAATTGGCACAAGGCCGATCAGGCTGACGCCACCGGTCAGACCGGTGTCCCTCAACGGTCTGACCGGTGGGGCGTCCTGTAGCCGATCCGGCAACGGCCACACCGGTCTGACCGGTGGGCCTGACCGGTCTGACTGGTGGACCCCGAGTCCGAGTAGAATTGAGGAGTCCTTGCGAGTTTCGAGTTGTAAAAGGATTCCTTGCGGGGCAAGACCCCCCCACCCTATAAATATAAAGGGCCACGACCGTTTGAGGTGGAATCACCCAATCGAACATTACTTTCTACAATTTTTATCTCTCAAACCCTAGCTTTTCCAACCCCTTTGCTTTCCTCCTTCGTCTCGACGGCGGTTGAGGACGTTCTAAGTGGCCTGCCGATCTTAGAACAACCCTAGACGCACCATCTCCGACGGGGTCCCTCCCGAGACGGTGTTTCTTGGTTTTCGCGGCGTCTCTGCGTACACCGGTCAGACCGGTGTCCTGACCGGTCAGACCGGTCCGGTGTGGAAGTCCCGACGAGTGCAAGATTTTGATCCCGTACGTCCTAGCGCGTTCGTGTGTGTTGACCAGTAATTGCGTCAACAGAATCAATCAAGAATTCCTCAACAACGCTACAGTACCAGTTCCAATGCTGACAGTCTTGGTAGATATTGTGCGCACTATGGACAGCATGTACATCGATGTCGATGCCTACTCAAAGTGCTCGAAACTGGGAGACCCAATACATAAATTGCTGAACGAGTGTGTCCACGATTAAGAAGCGGACGGGTTTCTTGTAATATGTGTAATGAATAAAATGTTCAACACTGTTGCATGCACTAATGTGTATTGTTATATTGAAGACATGTATTGTCTGCATCAATCATATACCTTTATGTCTGGCAAGTGTGACCTAAAGAGTTTAAAATTGTCTGAGAGTTTCTTACTTCTCACATAGTTTCAATATGATCAATGTGATTTTGTTTTTGATGATCCGTTAAATCTCTTTCCTCATGGAGGTGGTAAACTCCATGTCAGCATGGGGCAGGAGGACCCTGGTAAAAATAGTGTTTTGTATA
The DNA here is from genome assembly GCA_036936925.1 of Cenchrus fungigraminus. NCBI lineage: Eukaryota > Viridiplantae > Streptophyta > Magnoliopsida > Poales > Poaceae > Cenchrus > Cenchrus fungigraminus. The sequence goes on along the minus strand of CM072768.1, from coordinate 73,195,389 downwards.
TAAATTGGTAACAATGAAAACGAAAAAAGAATTTGCATGTGGTATATAATTTGAACCTTGATAGCTGACACAAAACCTCCAGTACCATCTTTACGTGACATTAACTCGCCAATGCCTGTTATGTTTCGAGGAGACAAAGTGAGTAGCAGGCAAGAAGATTTGCTCTGTTTCGCAACAAAAGAACAGAGTAGCATGCAGAGCAAGGCAACCACGCGCAGGAGATGCCTGTCGGTCATCTGGTCTACCACAAGTCATGGATAAAACAATATCAGAGGTACTTTAATATTTGGTTGAAGGTATGATCTATATATACAAACACAAAGTCACAGTTGATTTGGCCACTACAAATGTTTTCCCATCAGCCCTCTTATAGTTAGATACTTCCATCCATGATTCCGCACTCGAACGCCTTCATTAGATCGTCAGGTTTGAGCTTGAGAGGTGTCTGAAATGCATGGCATATGTTCTTTTCCTGCATGCAAATGTTTTTTATATTGCAAGCTTAGATGGATCAAGCTCTCTTGGACATGGTGTAAATAAACTGTCAGTTTGCATGCTGATACTGTGGACTAGCCGATCGAGTTCATGACGCGAGATGGACAAGGGATCAAGTTCGAATGAATATTATCCTCAACATTTCAAGTAGAAACAAGTTTTCTAAGTGTTATCAAATTCTGGTGCATGATTATTCCCCATTACAATAAGGTTTTGTTTTAGGTGCATTTTAGTGCCTGATTTTGTGTGTGTTTTGCTTCTAGATGTGCGGGTGAGCTTCTGCGGCAGAAACAAGAATAACTAGGTGACTCCCCGCGCGTTGTTGCAGGATTTGAGAGCTATGGTACACTGATTGAGACGGAAACAGTGAAATCTGATGCGAACGGAGGGAAAAATCTGAGATACCGTACTCCCTTCGTCCCGTTTTATTTAAACATTTGCAGTTCGAAAAACTTCCCACAATAACGGGTCTCGATGGCACTGTTGCAGTAGGTAGACTATTGTTTGCTGCATGTGTACAATCATGAACATAAAAAAAACTCAAAGTTCTGGAGTATTCTCATCCACACACTCGGAAGCAAAACAAAAGAAAGAGAAAAAAATCTCATTGGAGCCTCCGTCGTCGTCTTCCAGCTGTGCGCCCCCTCTCCTTCCTCTCTGAAAACTTCTGTTCCCTACCCTTGCAAACGCACGACTTTACAGCAAGCATGCACCTTCCCCATCCCTTGAAGACCTCGTCCGTACGCGACCATGGATGTGGGTGGCCGCCGTCATAGCCGGATCGGAGGATGCGTTGAGGCGATGTGTATGTCCCTGACTCTGAAGATGAAGAGGATGCCCAGAGGTGGCCGCGGATGGGGCAGCCGACATCCATCTGGCCCTTGTGGTCGCCATGGACGGGGCTGCCGGCGTTGATTTGGCCCCTGCAGTGGACGCTGACGGGGCTGCCGGCGTCAATTTGGCCCCTGCGGTGGCCGCCGACAGAGTGAGTATGCTTAGTTTAAGAAGAGGGTGAGAGAGATCGAACTCTGCAGAGGCCCGCAGAAGGAAAATCGGGGACGGAGGAGAAGGCGGAGATGGAGAGCGAGTGCAGATACATCTCAGCTGGTATGTAGTTCCCCCTCCATTCGGCCGCTGCTGCAACCCTTCATCTCCAGCTCTCCTCTCTCTCAACTCCGATTCCAGCGGCGGCGCACCCTAATCCCACGGAGAGGGCGTTGGACTGCTTACTCTCTCTCCTTCTGGTCCGGATCTGGCGGCGGAGCCCCCGTCTCCCACAGATCGACCAGCAGTGCGTCACTTCCGTCCTCCATCACGGGTGGCTTTCCTGGCGCGGTTCGGGGAGGATTGGTTGGGGGATTTTGAGGTGGAGAGGAGGCACGGGCCGGGGGCATCTTATGGAGACTGTGGAGGTGAGGAAGCGGGAGTCGAGGGGGCGACGGACAGGCGAGGGACGGGGAGGAGAGGGGGCTCTGGTGGGGAGGCGGCGGGACGGCGGCAGCGCAGGATCCGCGGGGGTGCTGGTGGGCAGGGGACAGGGATGGCACGGGGTGGGATCGGGGAGGGGTCGGGGATTGATTGCCGATGACGTCAGCACACGACGTGGCGCAGTGAGGATAGAGAGAAATAGGGGTAGGACTTGTAGTGGATACCACTTATATAGTTGTTTATGATGATGAGAATTCACTGTACCTGAGCCTGTTCATGGGCAGACCTGTGACAGAACCGCCCAAAATAATTCCGTATTATCGCCTAAGCCGGTCCACGTGGCCATTAAGCAATAATAAAGAACTATTCTGTCGCCTCTGCCGGGGCATGCCCGATAAATCACTTACACAGGATCGAATTATGCGCTAAGCCCACACGAAGGCGGGACCAGAGTACAACATTACATTACATAAAAGTTCACGAGTACTTAAAATTACAAACCAAGTTTTGAGCACATAAAAGTAAACATGGTTCAGAGTTTAGACAGCGGAAATTAAACTAAACGCATGATACACACAGGAGGCCATCCATGCATATCACTCCTCATCATCGTTCTCCCATTCAAGTTCCCAACCATCTGGAATAGAACCAGGCCAGATGGGATTACCTGAAAACAACAACAAAAGTAAGGCTGAGTATACTAATACTCAGCAAGACTGACCCGTCAAAATAAAAGACACAGCTAGACATGCAAGACTTTTTGGCTGGTGGGTTTGTTTTGCCAAAAGCAACTAAGAGTTGATCCTTACTTTCAAATTTTAGCTCAAGTTCTAGTATGTTAACCATTCTAGGTAAGCACCTAGCTAAGCAAGCATGGTTGTACAAACAAGATTAATCATCCAACAATATTAATCCAAAATGTTCCATAAATAAACATGGGGTAGCTAGTGGTCAAGCCGACTCAGATAACGGCGAGTGACCGATGATCGATCGATTTATATCCTTGCAAGGTAAACCCAAGATACACGGAGGAAGGTAGACCCCAAAGAATCCAAAGAAAAACAAATGCGGGGTCTACCCTGACCAGGCGGTTCCCGTCACTCCCCAGATTAGGAAAAGATGCCACAGTCCTAAGTACAAGGTTACTGGAACGCCCTCATACGGCACGCCCATACTCACACTTGCACTACCGGAATCAAACCGGGAGACGTATCTCAAGATTAGTAGCGATAAAATTCCCGCACTGGTTCATTAGGTACTAGGCTTACCGGTCCCATTCCCGACAAGCACTTGGTACGTTCAATAGCTTAGACCAGCACCATGCTACTCGGTCGAGACCGAACCCATTGCTCTTACCACATGAGCGAGTCAATTTAACCAACTTATGATTCCAACATAAGCATCCTATATCTCGCGAGCAATGAGTCATTACTCGACTTCTACCGTATCCTTAGAGCATGGCACTAGCGTTCCTAACATACTAGTAAAACAGCATAGGAGTCCTAAGGATCATGCAACTAGGTTTCAAAGCAACTCCTGAAACTTAAATGCACATAACATAACATAAATACGAAAATAAATTGCAAGCTAGGAAATTGGGTTAATGCAACCGGTGCTTGCCTTCTTCTACACTAGCAGCAGCCTTGGGCTCTTCCGGACTTTGGTCCAGGTCTTGATGCACACTAGTCTGGTTCACCTCTCCGCTAGCTGCTCCCTCCTCCTCCTGAGTGAGCGTGTACGTCCCGTCTGGTAAATCTACACGTCACATGCATATGCATTAGATTATGGTGAGGGTGGGAGAATTACCACCAACCCAACTCTTGTTGGCCATTTTCATCTAAACATTATTATTTTCTCACAAAAATTATTAAGGTGGTGTGATGATGGACTAAACACTATTTTGATGGTGATTGTGTACACATTTAAGCAAACTAAAGTATTTAACTTCACAAAATAGCAAGAGAGTGTGATTAACATTCAAAAACAGAAACATGACATGTTTTCACAATTTAACACCTTAATTGCCATTTCTTTAATTAATTAATTAAAACAAGCCTTACAACCATAAATCCATATTAAATCAAAAACACCTCAAATGAGCCTAAGTTTTGCACACAGCAACATATGCCTATTTTAAGCTCACACACCAAAATTTGGATTAAGAACATTTATAAATTAATTTATACGAAAAAGGCAAATTTTAGCCTAGTAAATCACCATTAATTCATATAAAAAGATTTACTAAACTTTTTGATCTCAACTTTCTCCTAGAAGTCAAACATGTCAAATCTAAGCCTCTGGCCAAAGCATAGGTGTAGATTCAAATTATTTTTGAAAATTTGAATTTAAACTCCTCCACAAGATTAATTCCAAAACACATATCAAAACACATCCTAAAATCACATCCATTCTACCAAAGGTACTAATCATCAAGGCAAATCCCAAGGGTGCACATGTTCTTAAAGAAAAGTTTACTAAAGGGGCTATAAAAAGCATCAAGATTAATCTAGCATAAAGCTTACATAAATCATAACTGAGAATCTACACATCAAAAACATGCCAACTTTGGTCACAAATCTAAACATGTCATAAAGAGCAACATATCCAAAATTCAACTTCATAGCATGTGTATATTTTAAACTACACTAAAAACACCTCAAACTGAGTTTAAATTTTCATTCAAAATCTACACAGAAAAACCCTATACATGCTTTCTAGAAAAGGTAGGTTTCTTCACCAGGAACCCAACAAAATTGGATTGCATTTTTCTGATTTTTCTACCATTTTTAGTGGATTTTTGAAGTTGCAGAGAAAACCTACTAATCCTTTTACAAACCGGCCCCTGAAATAACTTTTCGATATTACACATAGGTCCTTAGTTCACAGAAAAGACCCTAGAACTATCGGAATCGATGCAATCGGGTCCTCCCGGCGGCGGTGAGCCTTGCCGATGGTGATTGGCCGCCGGTCTTCGCCGGGGAGGGCCTAGGGAAGTGTATGCGAGTACCTTGGGTCGGTTTTGGGGCTGCGATTCGGTCGGAGACGGTCAGAACGGCGGCGGCGGCGAGCGACAGGAAAGCAGCCCGCCGGAACTCGAAATACCGGCGGCGGCGGCGCAATGCAGCGCTATGGGTGGCGGAAGACTGTGTTGAAAGGTCTAGGGGAGGTGTAGAGCTCGAAGGTGGCGGCCGAAACTGAGTGGAGGCGCTAGCTCGGCTCGGCTCTGCTTTGGTGAGCGGCGGCGGCCATGGAACGGCGGCGTTCGGTTTTGGGAGCAGACGGCGAGCACGGTGAGGTGAAGCGGGCGAGGAAGGCTGACTTGGGAAGCCTCAGGGGCTTTAGCGCACGGGCCAGGGAAGCGGCCACCTGGCCTGCTGCATGCGCGGCTCGGGTGCTCAGGCGCGCGGGTGCACGGCGTGTGGCCGGGCCCGGCGCTCGCGGCCTGTGTGGGCACGACGTACAGGTGAACGACGAGGCGGAGGGTCTGGGGTCGCGGCGCGGTCCACAGCGAAGTTTACACGGCGTCCGTACACCGGAGAATGCGTGACTCGACACGTGGCCGGGCGAAGTGTTGGCGCGCGCGCGCTCTTGGCGCAGCACGACGTCGCCCAACTCAAATTCAATCTGCGAATCGGTTTTCAAAATTCGAAAACTCCGTAAAGTGATAACTAACTTGAAAAACTCAAAAACTAAAAGTTGTAGAGAAGCTATAGACCTACAACTTTCGCAAAGGGCGACATATGTTTGGATCAACGGATTGGTGGCAAAATCGCGTTGAACTTCAGCAAAAACTCGGCCCCGCAACACTGTGTACAGAAACTTCAACTCAAATTTAAGTGGTTTTGCACTCAAAATTGGAATGTCCGCCAATTATGAAAAATGTGTTCCCGGAAATAACGAAGAACTTTTATATTGGCCGAATTTGAAGTTCTATAGAAATTTTTGGAGGACGCGCAAGAAAACCATTTCAGCCTTTTTGAGATATAGGGTTTTGACCAACAATTGAGGGTTTGACCAAGGGTTTTTGTGTAAAAGTGTGTGAGATCAAGTCAAACATGCTTAGGAGCTAATTAACTTTGATTATCACAGCTAAGTAATGTCATTAGCACAAATAAACATCAGGGATGTTACAAGACCAAGCCAAAAAGTTACGTACGTTGATCAACATGGCCCAACATGTATGTGTAATGTGATTATATTTTTCACAAATGAGACCTTATTATTAACTTGAGAGGACAGTCAATTAAGCGGGACTAGTGTCCTCCCAATAGATGGTACTATGTTCGTAAGCATTTTAGGACAACCATTATTGAAAAGTTAAACCTTGTACATTTCTTGAACCGACAAATATTGACTCAACCTGCCTCGAGAAATAGTCATTGTATTTTGTACATCATGAGTTATAGTCAGTTCATGATAAACCACAAAACAATTAGCAATGCCATATCAGTCGACAAGCATAGAGACAACCCGTGTAACATCCTAGATTTTGTTTGAATGCAAAAATATGAAATTCTAAAAACTTTGGTTGAACTTGGGTGCTTAATGAAATTCATAAGGATGTCTTCTATGCCTCTCCCCTCATTCCTAGATTTATTTTAAGTCATATAATAATTTTAGGGCTTATAAAAATGCTACTGTGAGAAGTTGGATTTTTATTGGAGTTTATTTGGATTTTATTGTGTGGGATTCAAATTTGAATTAGATTCAAATTTGAATCAAAGTGTGAATAGGAGTTAAGTGTATAGGAAAAACCCTTAAACCCTATCTGGGCCTTAACCTCGTCGACCAAGTCCTTTGGACCACCCTGAGCTTGGTTGCTGAGAGCACCGGACCGCCCCAAACACCGCCAGCCCGTCACCCGCTCGGCCCAGCTAGCCCACCAGCGCTTTAACCTCTCCCGTGCCGCTGACCGGTGGGTCCCGCATGTCAGCATCGTCTCCCCCACAGCTTTTCCCCTTTTCCTCCTTTCTCCTCTCTCGCCGGCACTCCACCGTGGAAAGAGGAGGCCGTGCTGCCATGTCCGCCGCCACCGAATGCAGTCCACGCGTCCCGCGCCCCATCGCGCCGTCCGCCCTACCTACCACCCCCTATAAGAAGCCCCCTCGCGGCCGCAGCCCTAACCCTAGCCACCGAGGGGAATTCCTCCCAATTTCCGCCGCCGCTGACGTAGGAGGGAAGAGGAGGAGAAGTAGGCGGGGTAGGCCGTTCGTGGGGGTCGCCGCGAAGACGGAGGCCGCCCGCGGGAGCTGCTGCACGCCGTGATGCCGGGAGCCGGACCTGATCCCCTGGTTCCTCTGCTTCCCGCTGCTCCGAGCCGACTACCGCTGCCGCACCTTCTTCACCGCCGCATCACCGCCGCATCCGCAGCCCTAGGTGAGCACCGCCGTTCCCCCTTTGCTGTGGCACCCGGCCTTCGAGCCGTGGTCGCGTATCGAGCCTTGTGTGCTCGTCGGGCCTTGTGTGCCCGCCGTTGAGCCATGGCTGCACCGCGCCGCCGCGCGTCTCACCGTCTCCTTCGAGCCGGCCTTCGAGCCGAGCCGGTCATTCTTGCAGGTGCCGCTGCCGTCGACGCCGCGTGCGCTCTTGCCTTCCGCTGTTGCCGGTCTTTCATCTCCCGAGTGACTGTGAAGCTGCCGCCGCTCTGACCCGCCGCCGTGGCCGAGCCGCCGGCACGCGCACGCGCTCACACACACACCGCGCACTCACGCGCGTGCGCCTGCCTGGAGAGGTCAAGGCTGAGCCTTTGTCTTCCTTTGCGCCGGACATCGCCGGCACACCGTCCCGCCGTGGACCGAGGCCTCGCCGCTGGGGGGAGTCTTTCCGCCCTGGAAGCGCGAGCGCCGGATCGCCCTTGAACCCGCGCACATGTTCACGTGGGTGCACGCGAGTTACCTACCTGGCGCCGGCCACCCCAGCTGCGCCGCCGTGTTTCCCCTGCTTCCGTCGTCACGCCGAGCCGTGGTCTCGTCGCCGCCGTGCCGGAGCCGAGCCAAGATCCGCCCTTTCTTTGCCTTGGAGAAACCCTAGGACCTGCACTCCCGCACCGTGTCATGTGTTGTTCAAGCACCGCATCTCCTCGCCGCCGGCGAGCTCTTCCCGGCCGCCGCTCCTCTCGAGCATTTCGTCAAACACCTGGAGGCCGCACCCAAAACCCAAAGGGGTTCCTCTTCACACGCGTACCCACACCGGCCGCTGGCCGCAGCGGATCCTCCGGATCCCATGCACCCGGCCATTGCCTGCCCAAGCCGCACCGAGCCACACCGTAGAAGATCCCTCCGGATCCTTTGTACCGCGCCACGCAGGCAGCCTCTTGTGCTGCCATGTGTGCTGCAGCTGGCTATAAGCCGCTTGCGTGGCAGCCACCTCAGCCGCAAGAGATAGCCGGTAGCCGACCTGCAGCTAGCTTAAAGACCCCTAGAGCTAGCCAGTAGATACCTTAAAGTTAATGTTATTGTATATGCGTATTTTATTTCCAGAAATCTATTTTATCTTTGGAAAATCGTAGTAAATCCATTTTTGCTCCGAAAAATATAAAACCTTTTCCGAAAATCTTTTAAAATCTTAAACTCTGTGTAGGACTAGTGTTTGCTCTCTTTGGCCCTTAACCGCTGTTCATTTGGAGTTAATTGCAATAGGGCCCGTCTTTATTTTAATTTACGCGTTATAGGAGCAGCTGGAGCCGGGGAGCTGAACCCGGAGTACGACTACACCGACGATTACGTCGCCGACGACAACACGACTGCAGGTTCACGCTCGACTGATTCTGAATACCTATTAGGCATTGCTATGTAGTATGCTAGCGCTTTACTTTAAATGCATGATGATGAACCTTGCACTAAGCGTGTATATACGCTGAGCTTCGCGATGCATGTGTTGGGGTGGGAATAGTGGTTCTTGGCGTGCGTGGGGTAAAAACCGGCAGGAGAAGGCGTTTTCGGTACTTTGGTGGGGGTGAGCTCGAAACAACTGATCTGGGATCGGGGACGGGGGTGCACTCCTCAGTGTATCCCCAACTTTTACGGTTTTTGGAGCACAGGTGTTGGGGCTTTACTTACGCTTGGAGGACATGAGCTCGCCCCGGTCTGAACCGAGTGGGCCAACCGCTTCATGGGACTTTACGTACACACCACCTCGCCGAGCGTGGGGTTAGGGCCGAGTTGAGCTCTGCAAGTGCAGACCCATACCTACCAGCAGGATAGAGGGTATCAGTGGGGGAGAGGTGGGAGTGAGACCACCTTCTCTCAGTGCGTCTCCCGTGTGGCCACACGGGGGCATCTCACAGTTCCGGTGCAATTCCCTTTGCGAAGGGGATCGTTTTGAGGGCCGGATGCAGGATGGGACCGTAACTACCGAGAGTTCGCACAGTAGGATGGGCTCGGTCGGTCGTACACCGACCGGGTGCCATTCCAGGTTGGGTACAGGTGTACACGCTCTGCAGAGTTGTTTGATCTATAGCTATAGCCGCGTCCTTGGTCATGGACGAGCCCAGTGGATTGTTTGTTCTCATGTTTTGGGATTTCTACCTTCCCCCTGTAGTTGAGAGTGTGGTGAGCCGTGGTTGCAGTCGGGGAGAGGAGAGTGGCTCCCTCTACCTCGCGGATCCAGTTGCAATCATTGAGGTGCGAGGAGAGGAAGTTCTCGCATCGACCCTAGATGGAGATAGGATGTGGAGACGGGGCCCTGGGGTACCAGGTGTTTCTGAGTTGTGTTGAGAGTCTTGGGTTGGGATCTTGATGGAGATATCTTGTTGTTACTTTGCTGTTGCTGCATAGGAAACTCGAGATTCTACCTTGCCTCTTTTCTTCCCCTTTAGAAGTTAGGCCACCTAAAGCTGCATACAGTTGGTGACGTGAACCTATCCTACTCCTTGGGGATAGACTTTGGGTGTGCAGGGTACGAGTCCGACTTCGACAACAACGCTGACGGATGGTACAACTGAGGGATGCGTCGCTTCGCTCAAGGATGCCTGTGGGCGAGAAGAATAAAAGATGGAGACCCTTTTGAGATGCTAGCTACCGCTGCATAGACTTTTCACTCTGATTCAGCCAAGAGGCTTGTAATGTTGTACTCCATAATGGACATGTAATAATTTATGTACTGATATTTGTGTGATGCGATGTATGGATGTGTTTTACCTTCTGTGATGTGTTCTGTACGCGATAGCCACTGATCCAGGGACTATCGCAAAGGTACAGGGATTCGGGTTTTCCTTACCGAAAATCCGGGGCTTTACAGGTGGTATCAGAGCCATACTTGACCGTAGCACGTATCCCTAGAAATGGCTGATAGAAATAGGACTCTATGCGCTCTATTTCTATATGTATACCCTTGAGCTATGTTATAAAAACTTATCTCTCTTTAAAACTTCTCCCTTACCTGCGCTAACTGAAATTTCTTACGTGTCACAGGAAATGGAGCGCCAAGTTGCGGAGATCACCCCTGAGACGTGCGGGGTGCTCTGCCACTGGTTGGAGAGGGCCCTCCTCAGGATTGGGTCCCTCCTACCTACGTCACGTACCGCGCTGAGTACGTGCCCACCGTGATGGGGCTGCTGGTGCTTTGCACAGTTGCCATCCTTCCACACCCGGCGCTTCCAGGCTTCAAGGGGGAGGTCAGCTACAGCACCACCATGACCACCCCGACTGCGATGGACCTCGCCTGCCGCCAGGCACTGGGCTGCCTTCTTTCTCAGTACCGCAGCACGTTCGAGACTAGGACGCTTCGCCTTCTCCCTCGCGACTACTGGCGCCTGTCACCGCTTGTGGACGGAGTCCCTTCGCATGAGGGGATTTAGGATGACGTCGACACGGCGCCCTTCCACGAGTCCGACGAGACGTTGGTGGAGACAGCTAGTTACCTTGTCGACCTCGACAAGTACACCCGTCGCCAGGAGAACGAGTCGCTGAACCTCTTCGGCGAGATCAAGGACGCCACTACCGAGGCCCAACTTCACCTGCCCCGCTACCTCGAGTTGGAGAGGGAGAACCGCGCACTCCACTACCGTGTTCGCCAGCTTGAGGAGGGCGTCAACTGCACGAACACCATGCTACTTCAGGTGGAGCGAGAGCGTGTGGATACATGAGAGGAGCTGCTGAACGTCAAGGAGGACCTTCGCAAGATGACAGTGAGCCAGAGCCGACTGAGAGACAGGCTTTAGAGCAAGGATGACTTGCTCATGGTGCGTGACCACCTGCTCAGCTGCGAGAGGAACAAGGTGAAGGACCTAAAGAAGTGCAAGGCAGAGAACGTCGCCAACCTCGCGTGGCTCACGCGCACGGCCGTCTACCTGAGAGACAAGGTCGAGAGACTGAGGAGGACATGGGAGGATGCCGATTCCCTCCGAGTGGACGAGCTCATGGAGCTCAACAGAGAGCTACCCTTCGAGTCCCAGCGTGCGATCCGCATGGAGACCTTCGAGCTGCACCCTTCCAGGCTCAAGCTGCACCTATGTCCGATGGCTCGGATGCCGACCCCTGTCGAGACCGAGGAGGTAAGAGAGGCACACGCCTTGGTGTCCAGGCTCTTCCCTCCGGACTACCCCACCGAGGACCGCTACCCTGTCTCGTACAAGAGGGCTCGCACCGAGTAGGGTGTAGAGCGAGGACATGGCATGAGAGTAGAGTTGTAAGATAGTAGTTTCCACGAGTTGTTCCATGCAGCCGCGAGCATGTTCCGGTGCATGAAGAGTTTCATGTCACATCTTGTAGGCACCACCCTTTTGACCATGTAACGATGTATTAGAGCGTTGATTTGAGCTGCTACCTCTAAGGTCTGAGTCAGCCTCGAGGAAGCATATGTACTATTCATGCTTGTTGTATGCTTGGATCTTAATGGAGTTATTTGCGTCTTAATGCATTTTCTCATTGAGTGTTGGATTATATATTTAGTTTTATTTTCATGCTTGCTCTCAGACTCATATATGTTGGTGAGTGACGTGGTATAAAGTCTTTTCTTCCCTGGTCCTATTTTCAGAAGGATGTCTGTAACACCCCAGGTGTTTAAGTAGCCTTAACAAAGTCATTAGTGGCCTAATCATAGTCATTAGGAGCTAATCAACAAGGTTGACTTTGGTCAACGAGTCAAAACCCCGGTCAAACCCCTAGATCAGTTGACCCGTTCTAGAACTTTTGACGCGTTCTCCAAATTCTGCTTAAACACTTCAAAATCGGCTAATACAAAAGTTGTACATCTTTTCGAGGGACACAACTTTCCTAATTGGCAGCATTTCAAATTTTGAAGAATTGAAGCTCAAAAACTCAATCAAAGGCCGTTTGAATAGTGTTTTGAACCATGAAAATCCTGAACTTCGTCGCGCGTTCCAATCCAAACCATTCACCGAACCACATGCCGGCCTTTGCAAATCTTGTAGAGGAGTATCTCAGCTACAACTTTCCTATCTAGCGTTTTTGTTGCACAGTTCAAAAATTTGGAGATTTCCTCAATTGAATCCGCGTTGACCAACTCGAAGGCAACGTTCTCGCCGCCAGAGCGCGTCGAGCCGCGACGTTGCGACAGTGCCACGCGGCCGCCGACGCCCCTCGGCGTCCGGGCCCCCCATGATGCGCAGGACCGCGAGGACGGCGAAGCCATCATCACGCGCACCTCCCTAGGACGGTCTCGCTTGGGCAGAGCACGCCGCGCCACGTGCCGCACGCCGATGCCGCCGTGGCTGAGCCCCGCCCGCGCCGTCCGCCGGCCGGTGCTCCACACGCCTACCACGGCCGGGCCCCTCTCTCCCCCTCCATTGCTTCGCAGCGACGGCGCGAAACCGCCTATAGAAGGCCGCCATTTCCCCCTCCTCGCGCGAACACGCACCACTGCTGCCTTCCTAAGCTCTGCCACCGCCATTGTCGCCACCAACACGGAGCTCACCCCTGTGCTCGCTTCCTCGGCCCCTCAACCACCCTAGCGCCTCCCCTAGACCCCACTAGAGCTCACAGACCCGCACGTTGCCCAGGACGCGCCGCCTCTTCACCGGAGAACGGCTCGCAGCGGCCGCTACCGCCCTGCGCCGCCGTGCGTGCTCACCGGCGCTGCCCCAACACCAACTCCGGCCACGAACCCAGCTGTGGTGAGCTCCCCCTCCCCTCTGACCTCTTCCCCGGCCAAGAGTCCCGCCGGAGCCGCCGGATTCCGGCGAGCCGAGCCGCCCCCATGGCCAAGGACCCAATTGCTTAGTCTCTTTTCTTTCCAGGGTCTTAACTGCGAACCAAGGGCATATGTGTGAAAGGAAAACTTCAGCCAAGGGTCTTTCCGCAAAAAGATTCTTTAACCTTTAAACCCCTTTGACAGAATCTTAGAAAATTCATAGAAAATTGTAGACAAATCAGAAAAATGCAAACTCAATTTTGTTAGCTTCCATGTGAAGAACACTACAACTTTCCAGAAGAGTGACCATACTTTTGAGTGCTAGATTTTGCATGAAAAATAGGAATCAGTTTAAAATAGATTTGTTGTAGTTCAAAATCTACATGTGCTCTTGAGCTGAATTTTGGATATGTTGCAAGTTATGCCATGAGTAGGTTCTACACAAAAAATTGTAGAAAGTTACTGTGTAGGTCTTTTATTATGAATTGTTTTATGTTTATGATGAATCTACCTAAATGATTTTTGTAGCAAAATATATATAGATTTTTGTGCTCAACTTCTACACGTGGTCTTGCTATGCCTAGGTACACCTCTGGTGAATTAACCGTGATTTTATGACTAACATAAATATTTATTCTTGATTTATGCTTAATTTTCAAAGTAAATGCATAGCTCAAGATCTAGAATAGTTATTGATGTGTTTGTTGCACTCCTAGCTCTAATTTGAGTCAAAGAACCAGTAGGAGAAAGTTGGTACCCAATTGTTGTGTATTTATTTTTATATGCATTTCTCATGTTTTGGTAGCTAGAATTTGTTATTTTTGATATAATTGATTCATAGCTCTCCTAAGTGTGCATGTGTATTCAGTGGCTTTGTTTAGGTTCATAGTGCTTTAGAAACACCCTCCACTGAATTTTATGAATTTATTTGCAAATAAAAGCAATGGAAGCCATTTAAAGCTTAATATTAAGTTAAATTGGAAAATCACCAATGCCACACCTAATGACTTTATGAATGTGATGTGAATCATGCTAAGAAGCTTAAAACTAACCCCTTGCTATTTTGTGAAATTAAATTAAGTAATTTGCATAAATATGTACACAGTCACTATCAAAAAGAATAAAGAATAAAGCACCGCATGACATTACTTTAATAGAAATAATATACCAAATGTGTGTTTATCTAGGTGAATGTGGTCAACCATGCACCCCATGGTTGTCATATGTTGTTTTGAAATTAATTAACTGAAAACCATCAATTAAATCTTGCATATGCATCCTCGTGTAGATCTTCCCGACGGTAGCTATACGCTCGTGCCGGAAGGAGGAGACGAAGGAGCTGACGGAGACGTGCACTACGTCGCTGTAGAGCAAAACCTGGACCAAAATCCAGAAGGGCCAAAGGCCAACCTTGCCAACGAAGGCAAGCCCCGGATCATTAACCCTTTCTTTTTAAAATTATGCAATTACCTTTGCTATGTTTGTCCATTTACGTTTCAGGAGTTGAATTGAAACCCTAGATGCATGATCCCTAGGTACCTATGTTCTTTTACTAGTATGCTAGGTCGATAGCTGCTATGCTATAGGACTGGTACAAGTCGAGTGATGTTCGTCACTCGCGAGATTAGGTTCTTATGTTGGAATCATGAGATCTTTATAAATGAATGGCTCATGTGGTAAGAGCACGGGATTTGGGCTCCGGTCCAATGGCTTTCGTGGGCTAAGCTTTTGAACGTACTAAGCACTTGTCGGGAATGGGACCGGTAAACCTAGTACCTGATGGGCATGGCAAGGGAACTTTTCCCTACTACCCCTAGGACACATGATGTGTCCCTCTGCCTGCAATAGTGGGGTACCTGTGCGAGTCAGGGCGGTCCGGCGTGACGTTCCAGTAAGCCTTGTACCGATGATTGTAGGTCTGATCCCGACCCGGAGAAAGACGGGAACCGTCTGGTCGGTGTATTACCCCATTTCGTTTTGTTTGGATTTTCTTGGGGTATTCATTCTTCTGTGTGTTTAGGTCCACCTTGCAAGGTTATAAATCAATCGATTGTCAGCCTCTCACCGTTATCTGAGACTGCTTAATCAACTAGCCATGGTATCCCCTAATGATGGAACTTTGTGAATATTATTGCGTGGATTAATTGTATTGCACAATCCTTGATTGCAATAGTTGGCTCACTTAGAAATGGTAATTAACTAGAACTTGAGTTAAAATATTGAAAGTAAGGACCTACTCTTTGTTGCTTTTCAGCAAAAGAACTCCACCGGCCAAAAAGCCTCTCATGTCTAGAGTTTGGTGATGTAGTTATCACCCGACAGTTAAGTCTTGCTGAGTATTAGTATACTCAGTCTTGCTATATAAATGTTGTTGCAGGTGATGTTGTTTGGCCTGGAGAGATTCCACCCGGCTGGGAGCTGGAATGGGTGGATGACGACGAGTGATGGCATCACGGACGGCCTCCTGTGATGTCTATCGTATCGTAGTTTAATTTTCCGCTGTTTTCGAACTCTGAACCTTTACTTATCATGTCATGAACCATGGTTTGTAATAATTAAACCCTTCGGGGTAATTTGGATTTAATTTGTGTAATGTACTCTGGACTCGCCTTCGTGTGAGTTTTAATGCATATGTTCGATCCTCTGTGTGATATCCAAGTGATTTACCGAGCTTTGACCCGACAACTAATGACGGGATGATACTTTATTATTGCTTAATGACCAAAGTGGATTGGTTTAGGTGATAGTACGGTATTTTCCCGGGCAGGTTGTCACAATGTCGATCCGAAGGTCTGGTCGTCTGCTGGCACGCCTCGAGGAGGCTGCCAATGAGGAGGAAGCCCCACAGGGCTGTGGCCGCGGTCGTGGCCGTGCCGCCGCACGTGGACGCGGTCGTGCACCTGCCCGTGGCCGTGGACGCCCGCCCCTCCGTGGAGGAGCTCGAGGAGCTCGAGGCCGGGGTGCCGGCGTGCCACCACCGCCAGAGGGCCCTGAAGCTGGAGACGAGGAGGAGGAAGCTGAGCAAGAGTTGGAGCAAGACTAGCCTGAGCCGGAGCAGCCGCCACCGCCACCGCCCAACTTGGTGGACGTGATGGCTGTTCAGACTCAGCTGATGCAGAGGATGGCGGAAGCCATGGAGCACCGAGGTAACGGTGGGAACCGCAATGCCCTGCCAGACGAGGACCTCACAAAGAAGATCGAGAGGTTCATCCGCCTGAAGGCCCCCACCTTCAGCTACTCGGATGATCCGCTCGACGCCGACGACTGGCTGAGGGTGATGAGGACCTGTGTGGTTCGAGAACCAGTGGATGGTCGCTTCCTGGTGTGATGGGTGATTGACAACGTTGTGTGGACTGATTCTTGGCTAAGTATTGCAGGTGCAGGTTGCGGCTTGACTGGTGTTGGTGCAGGTGAAGAACAAGCGCGAAAGGTCGTTGCCGGTGAGGCCTTTAGGTGTGGACAAGACAAGTAGGCTTGGTTCGAGGGACCCGGTGGCCAGCGGGGTCAAGTGCGGGCCGCATGGTGGCAAGAACGGCAAGATGAAGTCATGGACGGTTCCTTGGTTGAGCCACAAAGCCAAGATCGAGCCGGGACTTTGTGGGGGCCAAGTCATGAGTGGAGATTGACGGAGGCCACACCGAGTTCGCGGGGTTTCCAGTGGTTCACCAGAAAACCACTGGTTTCCTTGGTTGATCCACAAAGCCAAGACCGAAGACGGAGGTGCAGCAACATCGGACCGGTCTGACCAGTGTGCGACGACGCAGTCCGGAGACTTTGAAGCGGAGGACACACGTCGGGATTGCATGGCGTGCGTCGAGGCTACGCAGGGTGCGGTCGCCGGGCATCCGTCCGATGGCGCGATGACGAAGATTCCCAAAGTGCCCCTCAGGGGCGTGTATCCTAGTGTTAGGCCTTAGGGGTAGTTTCTTCTTTCGGTTGCCTCCATATAACCCAAGTGGTGAGAGGATGGCAGCCATCTCTTGGAACCCTAGCTCATTTTGTTTTGCTATTTTCCTTTCCATTTTCCTTTGGATTTTCTAGGACTAGCTTGAGAGCTTCATGGTGAGATCTTGAGAGAGGGATGGATGATCGGGAGGCAAGCTAGACCTTGTATGAACCTTCATGGTATGTATAGATGATTCGGCGTGGTTCCTCAAGGCTTGATGGTGTCTCTCCCGTTTTTCATTTTTGGTGATTTTCGGAGCCTTTTCTTGGTGATTTTCTTGTAGTGGATTTGAGACCTTTCTCCTTGGGATTTGGTGGGGGATGTATGCATGAACCCCTCGTGGTTCTTTTCCCTTTGATTCCCCTCCCAAATCCGTGAGCAAAGGGGCTCGATTTTGGGGTTTTTCCTTCTCTAGGGTTAGTGGCGTTCTTAGCAGGATTTCTTCGATTCCTCTTGATTTAGCAAGTTTTGGTGGACCAAATCTTGGCTATGGAGTGCCCATGAGGTGTTCCTACTATCTCCAAAGTCTTGTGCGAATCCGTGGAGTGAATCGGGAGATTAAGATTTGGATTTGGGGGAGTTGACCCGCGGGTTGCTGTTCATCCTGAGCTACCCAGGCTTGACCGGTCTGACCGGTGCCTGCTACCGGTGTGACCGGTGTAGGGGCCTTCTGTGGAAGTCCTCAAGTTTTGCTCGGGTGACCCGACTCAGGGTCTAGGGTGACCTGGTGTGTCTCTGGTAGGTGTCGGGTGTTCCGGCGGCTCAGTCTGGGAGATCCGGCTTGGACCGGTCTGACCGGTGCAGGTGATCGGTCTGACCGGTGTGGTCAGTAGTTGCTCGAGTTGCTTGTTCCGCTGCATTCTCGAGTAGGTTTTGGTGGTTGTTGGCTCCTTAGACCAGTAGCACTCCAGTGGCTGCTTGGTCTTGGCCAACTTGGGTAGTTGAGTCGGAGATGTGTTTTGGATAGCCGTGTTCGTATTGTTGGAGTAGCCATATCCTTCAAGAAGAATTTTTATCGGCTCCCATTCACACCCCCCTCTCTGGTTGCCAGTTCAGTCCTTCAGGTGATCGAGACCAAACTTGACCTCATCGTCTGCACCGACGAGGAGTCCGTCACCATCACCGCGCACCAGCTGGAGGGTCCTGCCAATTCTTGGTGGGACAACTACTCCGCCAACCACCCGAGCCCAGCCTTCATCACCTGGCTGGAGTTCTGTGAGGCGTTCCATGAGCAGTACCTGCCCAGCGAGCTGATGATCCAGAAGGCTCAGGAGTTCCACACCATGACGCAGGGTGTGATGAGAGTGGAGAAGTACGAGCGTCAATTCATGAAGATGATGCGCTACTCCCCCGACGACACCAACACCGACCAGAAGAAGCAGTTCTGGTTCCTGTGAGGCCTTCACCACGGCCTTCGCCAGGGACTGAAGGCGAGCGAGCACAAGTCCCTGCGCCACCTCGTGAACTGCGCCATCGCACTCGAGGACGAGAGGAGAGGCCACGAGGAGCGTATGAAGGGGAAGAAGAGGATGGGAGATCAGGATCACCACGACCGATCCTTCCAGAAGCCGAGGACCGGGCAGAGCAACCTGCTGAGGGGGAGCTACCGCCCGGGGCACAACCAGCCAGGGCGCAGCTTTGGAGGAGGCCGTGGACAGTTCCCTGGAGGAAGGAACCCTGGCTACCAACAGCAGGGTAGAGGCTACAACCGTCCGCCGCAGAGCGTCGCAAGACCTACCGCTGGAGGCTTCATTGTGACTTGCTACGCCTGTGGAAAGCCTGGGCACAAGTCCTTCAAGGGCCCCGACAAGAAGACCGCTGCTACACCCGCGAGAGCACCTGCTCCAGGAGGAAGACCTCCTCAGGCTGCACCACCGCCGACTGCCGGCCGTGGGAGACACAACCACCTCACTGAGGAGGAGGCTGCCGACGCTCCTGACGTCGTGATCGGTGAGTTTTTGGTTTGTGGTCTAACGCTTTGGTTCTTTTTGATACTGGTGCAACCGGGTCATACATAACCTCTAGGTTCATAAACAAACTCTCCCTCCCTACAACCACCCGACCGATTCCTATCGTCACGGGTTCACCTATCGGAGACATCAGATGCACCTTGCTGTGTAAAGGTGTGGATGTGGTCATTCAAGGCCACAAGTTCTTGCGGGATTTGACAGTGTTACCCTCCAATGGCATTGACATCATTCTGGGGATGGACTGGATCACCGCCCACAAAGGTGTCATCTCCACTTCACCACGACTTGTGACCTTGATACACCCAGATGGAACAAAGGTCACCTTCGAGCCGATGAAGTCTCGAGACATACCAGCCGTGTATAGTCTTCACATGAAAGCCATCTCAGATGTACCAGTGGTTTGCGAGTACTCAGACGTGTTTCTAGAAGAGCTGCCGGGTTTACCTCCAGATCGTGATGTGGAGTTCGTGATCAACTTGGTACCGGGAACTGCACCTATAGCTCAGAGTCCGTACAGAATGGCAGAAGTTGAGCTGAAGCTGTTGAAGGCAGAGTTGGACTCACTTCTCGAGAAAGGGTTCATTCGACTGAGTGCTTCACCATGGGGTTCACCAGCTCTGTTTGTGCTGAAGAAAGATGGGACTCAGCGTCTGTGTGTCGATTATCGCGTGCTCAATGCGGTAACCATCAAGAACAAGTACCCGCTACCCCAGATCGATGACCTGATGGATCAGCTAAGGCAAGCCAAGTTCTTCAGCAAGATTGACCTCCGATCCGGCTACCACCAGATGAAGATTCGACCGGAGGACATCTTCAAGACCGCGTTTGTGACCCGGTACGGACAGTATGAGTACACTGTCGTATCGTTCGGTCTTACGAACGCCCCGGCGTACTTCATGAACATGATGAACAAGGTGTTCATGGAGGAGTTAGACAAGTGTGTCGTTGTCTTCATTGACGACATACTGGTCCTCTCCAAGACCACAGAGGAGCATGAAGAGCACCTGAGGATAGTGCTGGAGAAGCTAAGGCATCAACAGCTGTATGCCAAATTCAGCAAGTGTGAGTTCTGGATGGAGGAAGTCGCCTTTCTCGGTCACGTGTTGTCAGCAGAAGGAGTGGCCATAGACTCAAGCAAGATAGAAGCAGTGTCCAAGTGGCAGTCACCCAAGACAGTGATAGAAATTCGCAGTTTTCTCGATTTAGTCGGATACTACCGCCGATTCATTGAGAACTTCTCCAAGATTATAAAGTCAATGACAGAACTGTTGAAGGGCAACACACCGTTTGTATGGTCGGACAAATGTGAAGCAAGCTTTCAAGAGCTCAAGACCCGCCTCACCACTACACCGGTCCTAACTCTTCCTGATGCAAGCAAGGACTTCGTGGTGTATTGTGACGCTTTGAGGCAAGGACTCGGTTGTGTGTTGATGCAAGGAGGCAAGGTCGTTGCTTATGCCTCGCGACAGCTTTGGAAGCACAAGGAGAACTATCCCACTCATGACCTCGAACTAGCTGCTGTCGTTCATGCTTTAAAGATATGGAGGCATTACCTGATGGGCAACAAATGTGACATTTACACCGACCACAAGAGCTTGAAGTACATCTTCACACAATCTGAGTTGAATCTGAGGCAACGAAGATGGCTGCAACTAATCAAGGACTACGACTTGAACATCCACTACCATCCTGGTAAAGCAAATGTCGTAGCCGATGCCCTGAGCTGCAAGAACTACTGCAACAATCTGATGGTGCAGAAGGAACAACTGGCACTGTATGAGGAAATGGAGAGGCTGAAGTTGGTGATAGTCGAGAAGGGGCAGCTAAATGAACTTAGAGTGAAGTACACCCTAGAAGATCAGATTCGGCAAGCTCAGAAAGGATGCCCAGAAATTGAAGAAGTGAAAGAGTTGATGGCAAGAGGCAATTCCTCCCCATTTCCACCGCGGCCGCAGCCCTAACCCTAGCCACCGGGGGGAATTCCTCCCCATTTCCGTCACCGCTGACGTAGGAGGGAAGAGGAGGAGAAGTAGGCGGGGTAGGCCATTCGTGGGGGTCGCCGCGAAGATGGAGGCCGCCTGCGGGAGCTGCTGCACGCTGTGACGCCGGGAGCCGGACCTGATCCCCAGCTTCCTCTACTTCCCGCTGCTCCGAGCCGACCGCCGCTGCCGCACCTTCTTCACCGCTGCATCGCCGCCGCATCCGCAGCCCTAGGTGAGCATCGCCGTTCCCCCCTTACTGTGGCGCTCGGCCTTCGAGCCGTGGTCGCGTATCGAGCCTTGTGTGCTCGTCAGGCCTGGTGTACCCGCCGTTGAGCCATGCCTGCACCGCGCCGCCGCGCGTCCCGCCGTCGCCTAAGAGCCGGCCTTCGAGCCGAGCCGGTCGTTCTTGCAGGTGCTGCTACCATCGACGCCGCACGCACTCTTGCCTTCCGCTGTTGCCGGTCTTTCGTCTCCTGAGCGACTGTGAAGCTGCCGCCGCTCCGGCCCGCCGCAGTGGCCGAGCCACCGGCACGCGCAGGCGCTAACACACACACACACCATGCACTCACGTGTGCACACACGCACCCGTGCACACACATGCACTCACGCGCGTGCACCTGCCTAGAGAGGTCAAGTCCGAGCCTTTGGATTCCTTTGCGCCAGACCTCGCCGGCACAGCGTCCCGCCGCGGACCGAGGCCCCACCGCCGGGGGGGAGTCTTTCACCCTGGAAGCGCGAGCGCCGGATCGACCTTGAACCCACGCACGCGTTCACGTGCGCGCACGAGAGTTAGCTAGCTGGCGCCGGCCACCCTAGCCGCGCCACCGTGTTTCCCCTGCTTCCACCGCCGCGCCGAGTTGTGGTCTCGTTGCCGCTGTGCCGGAGCCGAGCTAAGATTCACCCTTCCTTTGCCTTACAGAAACCCTAGGACCTGCACTCTCGCGCCGTGTCACGTGTTGTTCAAGCACCGCATTACCTCACCGCCGGCGAGCTCTTCCCAGCCGCCACTCCTCTGGAGCATTTCGTCAAACACCTGGAGGCCACACCCAAAACCCAAAGGGGTTCCTCTTCACACGCGTACCCACACCGGCCGCTGGCCGCAGCGGATCCTCCGGATCCCATTTTCCCGGCCACTGCCTGCCCAAGCCGCACCGAGCCACACCGCAGAAGATCCCTCCGGATCCTTTGTACCGTGCCACGCAGGCAGCCCCTTGTGCTGCCATGTGTGCTGCAGCTGGCTATAAGCCGCTTGCGTGGCAACCACCTCAGCCGCAAGAGATAGCCGGTAGCCGACCTGCAGCTAGCTTAAAGACCCCTGGAGCTAGCCAATAGATGGCTTAAAGTTAATGTTATTGTATATGCGTATTTTATTTCCAGAAATCTATTTTATCTTTGGAAAATCGTAGTAAATCCATTTTTGCTCTGAAAAATATAAAACCTTTTCCGAAAATCTTCTAAAATCTTAAACTCCGTGTAGGACTAGTGTTTGCTCTCTTTGGCTCTTAATCGCTGTTCATTTGGAGTTAATTGCAATAGGACCCGTCTTTATTTTAATTTACGCGTTATAGGAGCAGCTGGAGCCGGGGAGTTGAACCCGGAGTACGACTACACCGACGACTACGTCGCCGATGACTACCCGACCGCAGGTTCACGCCCGACTGATTCTGAATACCTATTAGGCATTGCTATGTAGTATGCTAGCGCTTTACTTTAAATGCATGATGATGAACCTTGCATTGCCTTCTTTAAATACCCTGTCCTTGATTACCCTACTATATATATATGTATGTATATATGTATATATATATGTATATGTGTATATATATGTGTATATATATATATACTATTTTGCTATAGTGCACCTGGGTGCATTCTGTATAGAGAATGCACACACCCTTGTTGCAACTAGTTCTTGTCCAGTTGCAACTGGGCTCATTCTAGTTGCAATTTGTTCACGTCGGGTTGCAACTAGGAGTCTAGTTGCAATTGGTTCATATCCAGTTGCAGCGGAGTCAGATTCGTTGTAATTAGTTCCGTGAGTTGCAATTAGTGTAGTGTCACAGTTGCAATCGGTTAGTCTCTTGGTTGCAATTGGTTCGTGCGTAATTGCAACTGGTTCGCGCCTAGTTGCAACTCGGTTGGGTCTAGTTACAATTGGTTCGCGTCGAGTTGCAACCGCAGGGTCTGTGCATTTGCTATACAGAATGCACCTGGGTGCATTTTAGTATCGCCCTATATATATATATATATATATATATATATATATATATATATATATATATATATATATATATATATATATATATATATATATATATATATATATATATCGGAAGAGTTTTATCTACTCCCGGGTGTAGTTACTCCCATACTTGTATCTCATAAATTAGAAGGTATCTTTGCATACTTGAGGTTTGTAAAAAAAGTATGTACACATACTTGATTTTTAAAAGTGGTATGTGGACATACTATTTTTTTATGTGTAAGGAAACATAAAGTTAGTGAACATACTCATGTTTCAATATAGGAAATAATATACATCACAAGGTGCAAAAAATTATGAGTTCCACTGAAATTTTTCCATGGTTATCACTTTGATAAATCTTATTTTAGGTATGTGAACATACTCCAAGTGATAAATGGGTATGTACATATACACAAATTGGTTTTTTAAACGTAGGAGTAACTACACCCGGGAGTAGAATATATATATATATATATATATATATATATATATATATATATATATATATATATATATATATATATATATATATAAGCGTGTAATACACTGAGCTTCGCGATGCATGTGTTGGGATGGGAATAGTGGTTCTTGGCGTGTGTGGGGTAAAAACCGACAGGAGAAAGCGTTTTGGGTACTTTGGCGGGGGTGAGCTCGAAACAACCGATCTGGGATCGGGGATGGGGGTGCACTCCTCAGTGTATCCCCAACTTTTACGGTTTTTAGAGCACAGGTGTTGGGGTTTTACTTACGCTTGGAGGACATGAGCTCACCCCGGTCTGAAACCGAGTGGGACAACCGCTTCACGGGACTTTACGTACACACCACCGCGCCGAGCGTGGGGTTAGGGCTGAGTTGAGCTCGGCAAGTGCGGACCCATACCTGCCAGCAGGATACACTACAAGAAAATCGTTGACTAGTGACACAACCACATTTTAGCGTCATTGATTTATGACGTTCCTGGCTGATCCCGTCATAATATTTCACTTCCAAGCAAATTTAGTGACAAAAAAAACTTTCGTCATAACGGTTGGTACTGTAGCCGAGCATTCCCTGTTCCAAGCCAGTTTTGTGACGCCATAAGCTCCGCAACAGCGTCATAAACCAAATTTGGTCCCACATGTAAGCATTATTTTAAAAATAGAGTGTTCCAAGTCGTCATAAAATTCGGAATGGTTCCACATGTAAGTATTCTTTCAAAAATAGAGTGTTCCAACTCGTCATAAAATTTTGCAGGGTCCCACATGTAAGCATTTTCGCCAGGTCAACGGCATCATAAACCAACTGTGGTCCCACATGTAAGCATTATTTTAAAAATAGAGTGTTCCAAGTCATCATAAAATTCAATTGGGTCCCACATGTAAGCATTTTTTCGAATCTTTAATATAAATTAGTAATTCGCAGGCGAAACGCTTCACTACCTTCGCAAAGACTCTGGACTTTTGCTACATGCAGATCTGCAACGGCTCGTGGTAGGAATGGCAGATTCTGGCGGTGATGAGAGGGTGGTTTATGCGCCACCTCCCGGCTATGAGTTCATGAAACAGGACGACAAGGTCAGTCCTCTGGTTTGAGCCACTATATTTTCCCCTATCGACCTAGGGATGGGGATTTCTAGATTTGGGGATCTAGAGGATGGATGACCATATACAATATATTCATATTTCATCGTACACTCAGATTTGAATTGCAATTGGTGTTAGAAGTTGATTCAGTTAGTTTTCAGTTTGCATCGTTTGATGGATTGATAGGTTTTTGTATTTTTGTAGCTTCCGGAGGTGCTTGAATCCACTGAAGTTGAGCTGATTTCATCGTACACTCAGATTTGAATTGCAATTTGTGTTAGAAGTTGATTCAGTTAGTTTTTAGTTTGCATAGTTTGATGGATTGATAGGTTCTTCTATTTTTCTAGCTTCTGGGGGTGCTTGAATCCACTAAAGCTGAGCTGTAGAAGGTGAAGAGAGACCTGCAAGAACAACAAGTCAGTGAGCTCAAGTCACTGCAAAAGGCTCTAATTTACAAGCATATGTATGAGCAATCGTTACAGCAGCAGAATGAACAACTGAAAGAGATGAAGAAATGCATGGAAGAGTCTTATCAATTGCTGCAACAGGAGTATGCCCGGTTGAATGAAATGGCATTGTTACAGCAGGAGAACATTACCCTGATGGAAGAGCTGACCAAAGAGAGGGACCATGTTAATCAATTGTTACGGCAGGAGAATTACCAGCTGAAAGAGATTCAGCAATTGTTAGCGGAGAATGCCCTGTTGAAAGAAAGAGCAATCGAACTCTGACTGAGCTGCAGACAATCGATAAAATATGTCTAGTGTTACTGCTAGCTAGACGGTTCATAGGTGGTGTGTACTTTATGGTGATGAATTTGTTTGTATTTTTTGTGTTTGCTACTTGCTGGTGGTGCGAACTTTGTGGTGATGAGTGCTATGAGATTTCATCTTATTATGCTGATTTGGTTTAATCTGTTTCAAATTGAGTCGAGCATACTCACCATTCTGAATTAATTTTGCTAATGTTTTGCTGGTCTGTTCTGTTGATGTTTTTGTGACAACCCGCCCAGGAAAATACCGTACTATCGCCTAAACCAATCCACTTTGGCCATTAAGCGGCAGTAAAGTACCATCCCATCGTTGGTTGCCGGGTCAAAGCCCGGTGAATCACTTGAATAACACACAGAGGATCGAACATATGCATTAAAACTCACACAAAGTCGAGTCCAGAGTACAAAAACAAATTAAATCCACATTGTACCCTAAGGGTTAATTAGTACAAACCATTGTTCATGACATGACAAGTAAAGGTTCAGAGTTCGAAAACAGCGGAATAAAATAAACTAGCGACACGATAAACATCACAGGAGGCCGTTCGTGATGCCATCACTTGTTGTCATCCACCCATTCCAGCTCCCAGCCGGGTGGAATCTCTCCAGGCCAAACAACACCTGCAACAACATTTTATAGCAAGGCTGAGTATACTAATACTCAGCAAGACTTAACCGTCGGGTGATAACTACATCACCAAACTCTAGACATGAAAGGCTTTTTGGCCGGTGGAGTTCTTTTGCTGAAAAGCAACAAAGAGTATGTCCTTACTTTCAATGTTTTAGCTCAGATTCTAGTGAATTACCATTTCTAAGTGAGCCATCTATTGCAATCAAGAATTGTGCAATACAATTAATTCATGCAGTAATATTCACAAAGTTCCATCATTAAGGGATATCATGGCCAGTTGATTAAGCAGTCTCAGATAACGGTTTGAGGCCGACAATCGATTGATTTATAACCTTGCAAGGTAGACCTAAACACACGGAAGAGTGACCTCACCAAGAGTTCACCAACCAGGTGGTTCCCAAAAATCCTCGGCTTGGGATCAATGCTTACAGTCCTGGGTACAAGGCTATCTGGCATGCTCCACACAGTACACCCAGCCTCACAAATGTACCCCCCTCCCGGTTGCAAGTCGGGCAGGTGAACACTCAAGATTAGTAAGGGTAAGATCCCGCACCGTCTCAATAAGGTACTAGGCTTACCGGTCCCATTCCTGACAAGTGCTTAGTACGTTCAAAAGCTTAGCCCACAAAAGCCACTGGACCGGGGCCCAAATCCCATGCTCTTACCACATGAGCAATCCATTTATAAAAATCTTATGATTCCAACATAAGAACCTATTCTCGTGAGTGACGAACATCACTTGACTTCTACCAGGTCCTATAGCATAGCAGCTATCGACCTAGCATACTAGTAAAAGAGCATAGGTACCTAGGGATCATGCATCTAGGGTTTCATTCAACTCTTGAAACGTAAATGCACAATCCTAGCAAAGGTAATTACATAATTTTAAAAGAAAGGGTTAATGATCCGGGGCTTGCCTTCGCTGGCAAGGTTGGCCTTGGGCCCTTCTGGACTTTGGTCCAGGTCTTGAGCTACGTCCACGTACTGCAGCTCACCGTCAGCACCTTCGTCTCCTCCTTCCGGCACGAGCGTATAGCTACTGTCGGGAAGATCTACACGAGGATGCAAATGCAAGATTTAATTGACGGCTTCAATTTAGTTAATTACAAAACAACACATGACAACCATGGGGTGCATGGTTGACCACATTCACCTAGATAAACATACATTCAGCATACTCTTCCAATAGAGGAACAATATGCGGTTCTTTATTAATTATTCTTTTTGATAGTGACCGTGTACATATTTATGTAAATAAATTAATTTAATTTCACAAATAGCAAGGGTGGTGACACTTAGTCTTTAGCATGATTTACCACACAAACATGAGGTCATTAGGTGTGTGTTGGTGATTTTCCCAATTTAATTTAATATTAAGCTTTAATTGGCTTCCATAGCTTTTATTCATAAAATAATTTCATAAAATTCAGTGGGGTGTTTCTGAAGCACTACAAACCTAGATAAAGCCACTAAACAAGATTTCACACTTACATGAGCTATAAATTAGTTATATCACAAATGACAAAATCTAGCTACCCAAATCAAGATAAATGCATATAAAAATAATTAAACAACAAATGGATTCCAACTTTCTCTCACTGATTTGCTGACTCAAACCAAGGCTAGGAAATCAACAAACACATCAAGAGCTACTCTAGATCTTGAGCTATGCATTTATATTTAAAACTAAGCATAAATCAAGAATAAATAATTCTGGCAGATATAAAATCATGATTAATTCACAAGATATGTATTTAGGCATAACAAGATCACATTCAGAAGTTGAGCACAAAACTATATTTATTTTTAGCTACAAAAATCATTTAGGCAGATTCATCATAAATACAAAATAAATCATATTAAAAGATCTACACTGTAACTTTGTGCAATGTTTGGTACAGTACCTAGACATGGCATGAATCACAACATATCCAAAATTCAGGTCAAGATCACATGTAGATTTTGAACTACAGAAGATCAAGGTTTAACAGTTTTCTATTTTTCATGCAAAAAGTATCACTCAAAAGTATGGTCATGCTTTAGGAAAGTTGTAGGGTTATTCACAAGGAAAGCAACAAAATTGAGTTTGCAGTTTTCTGATTTTTCTGTGAATTTCTACGATTTTTCTAAGATTCAGCCAAAAGCTTTCACTATTTCAGATCTAGATTTGCACACAGGTCCCTGGAAAGATTTTTCTATTACATCCATGCCCCTAGTTTGCGTCCAGGCCCCTGAAAAGAAAAGGAGCCCTGTAATTGCGTCCTTGGCCTGGCCGGCGGCGGTCCGGCCTAAATTCCGGTGAGGTCCCGCCGGGGTTCGGCCGGGGAACGGCGGGGATGGGTCCAGGGGCTCACCGGGGCTCGATTTGTGCCGAAGTTGAAGGCCGGGGTGGCTCTGGCGACAGCGCACGGCGGCACCAGCGGGCGGCGGCGGCTGCGAGTGGTACTCCGGCGAGGTGGCGGCGCGTCCAGAGCAATGTGTGATGGCCCGAGCTCTAGGGGGTCCTAGGGTAGAGTCTAGGGTGGTTGGGCGGCCGTGGGCGCGAGCGGAGGGGCAGCTCGGCTATGGCGACGGCAATGGCGGCGGTGGAGCTCAGGGAGGAGGCGTTCGGGCGTCCACGCGTGAGGGCAAGGTATGGCACCTTTTATAGGCGCGAGTGGATGGTGGAGGGGAGCCAAGCCTCGTCGCGAAGGCACAGGCGTCGAAGATGAAGGGGACCCTGCACGGCCCGGCGGTAGTGGCGGGCGCGGGGTAGGGGCCGGCGGCCGCTGCGCTGCCCGTGGCGTGTGCGGAAGGGGAGTGGCGAGGGGTCCGGGGAGCGGCACGGGTAAGCGTGCGACGCGTGGGACCCACGCTGCCTCGGGCCTTGCGGTCGCGGGGGACCCGAACGCCAAGGGCGGCGGCGCCACGCGGCGGGCACGCGCGTGGGCGCTCTGGCGCGGGAGCACGGCGGCGCGGCGCGACGTCGCAGCCTCATTTCCGTTTACCCCCCTTTGACCGACCAGAACTCCAAAATTTCAAATAGAACTTCGAAAATGATGAATACCAAAGTTGTAGAGCAACTATAGGAGAACATTTTTCGTAAAGGCCGACCTATGTTTTGAGCAACCGTTTGAGCATGAACTGATGGCAAAGATGCTATCTTTCTTGGCTCTAGTGAATAGTGCTCGGCTGTAGTTGACCAAGTTTTTCACCATTTTCCACTCCAAATTTGAAATGCCACCCAAAAGCAAAGTTGTGTCCCTCGAAAAACTGGACAACTTTTATATTGGGAGAATTTTAAGTGTTTAAGTGAAAATTTGAGAACACGGCAAAAGTTCCAGAGGAGGTTCAAGGACATAGGGGTTTGACTAGGGTTTGATCATGCCTTTGACCAAGGTTTGACCAAAAGTGCATGTTGACTTGATTAAGATGATCATTAGTGATTGTTGGCTAGGTTTTCGAGGTGATGACCCAGGTTGACCAAGGTTTGACTCAAGTCAACGCGTTTGACTTTACTTGACTCGGTCATTAGCACTAATGATGCTAATTAAAAACCTGGGGCGTCACAGTTTTGCTGGAAGGACCTTCCTGAGTAATGATCGCGAAACTGCTTGTTTCCTACTGTCGATCACGAAATGTTGCAAAAACAATTTGCCATAGCAAGGGTTCGAACTAGAGACCTACAAGAACGAGACAGCACTATCCACCACTGCACCACCTCTTGGTTGTGTCAATTTAATGAGAAACACTTTTCACCCCAACCACAGCACGGAGCGGTTGTTCTGATAAGTTGGCGGGAGAAAAGCCCGCGCTGTAGCAAAAAATAGTTTTCCCGCTACCCGCTGCCCCGAAACGGGAAAATGAAGAACAGAGAGGCGAGTAGGCTACCAAAACGGATCTTTCCGACGGTGATTTGCGACTTCCAACGGCTGCTCACTCCCACGGGCGCAACCTAGGTGATACTTGCTGCAGCGGCATGTCAATCTGGTAAGTAATTTTGTGTTCAATCCGTAAAATTTCATTTCGCAGAATGTTCTCCTTTTCGATTCGTTCTGTGGTCAGTAATTTTGAGTTGGATTCGCCAAAAACTTTCCAGATGGATAGACGCTGGATAACCGGTTGTACTGGTTTTACCACCGATCATGAGAAAGGGGTCCAGGATTTCTTGGCATTTCTTCGGACAAGATACGCTGAGGACGAAGAAATACTATGCCCGTGTCGTCGATGCCTCAATAACTCTACAGGGACTATAGAGCAAATTGGAGTTCACTTACTTGTGAGTGGGATAGCATCCACTTACACTAGGTGGATCCATCATGGAAAACTTTGGAGGATATGGTTGACGATGATGCAAATGTACAGGATAACGCAATTCTGCAGGATGCAAAGGGGGATGTGGATAATGCAGCTCCACGGGATGGTGGTGATCAGGAAACGGTCCAGGAAAACAAATACATATCGGGTATGGAGGAGGATGAAGGCCCTGGAGATGATGGGATGTCTGAATTGATTGCTGACTTGGGTAAAGGTCAGGTTCTCGATGAGAAAATGTATGATTTTGTAAAGGAACATCTAAACCGTAAGGTGTCACCGACATCTTCATATTCACAATTTACATTTGTTGTGAAGTTACTTCATATAAAGTCTTTCAGTCGGATGAGCAACATCGCATTCAATGCAACGATGAATTTGTTACAAAAAGGATTCCCAGAAGCGTGTCTTTCAGACTCTTTCGATGCGGCAATGAAGTACATATGTTCCATGGGACTCGGCTATGAAAAAATCCATGTTTGCAAAAATAATTGCATATTGTTTCGCCAGGAGAAGTATGTCAAACTTGATGTGTGCACAGTATGTTGTGAAGCGGATTCAAGATGGAAGGATGCAGATACCAACAAGCGCGTTCCTCAAAAGGTATTGAGGCATTTTCCGCTGATTTCTAGGCTGAAGAGGACGTTTCTTTAATCAAAAATAGCAATGGATGCACGATGGCACGAGTCGAAGCAAAAACCGGTGAAGAATGAGCTTAGCCATCCAGCTGATGGTGAGGCATGGAAAGAATTCAATAAAAGTTGGAAAAAATTTGCAAAAGATGCTAGGAACCTTAGACTTGGTCTTGCAAGTGATGGTTTCAATCCATTTGGCAACATGAACAACTCATAATGGCTAGTATTTGTTGTGCCGTATAACATGCCACCATGGGTATGCATGGAAGAATCAAACTTCATGATGGCCTTATGGATCCCTAGGCCAAGTTATCCATCAAAGAATTTTGATATCTTCATGGAACCTCTCGTCGAAGAGCTGCAGCAACTTTGGAAGGGTGTCTGGGCAATCGATGCTGTTGAGGGTAAAGAATTTAAACTGCGTGCTACGGTTCTTTGGTGCATACATGATTATCCAGCATTGAGCACGTTGTCTGGGCGAGTCACGAAAGGCTATTTTGCCTGTGTGCGTTGCGACAAGGATCCTTGCTCAAGGAGATTGAAGAACAAGATATGCTACATTGGGCATCGTCGTTTCCTTCCAACTAACCATCCATGGAGAAGAAAGAGAGCAGATTTTGATGGTACTGTTGAAAACCGAGAAAAGCCAGAGCAGTTTACCCATGAGGAGCTGAAGTAGCAACTGGAGAAGGTTAAAGACGTTAGACCAGGAAAGCATCCTCTACCTCAAGGAACGAAAAGGAAGCGGGAATCCGGACAGTGCTGGAGCCGAAGGGTTTGTTTGTGGGACTTGCCGTACTGGTCATCTCTGAAGTTGGCACATATCCTTGATGTGATGCACATTGAGAAAAACATATGCGAAAACCTTATTGGAATGTTGCTTAAAATTGCTGGGAAGACAAAGGACACCATCAATGCTAGGGTTGATTTGGAAGAGATGGGCGTAAGAGCAAATCTACACGTGGTGGCAACTGAGGATGGTGAGTCATGCAAAATGCCTGAAGCTCCGTATGTACTTTCAAAAACGAAATAGAAGCTGTTTTGTGATTTTATAAGTTCAGTGAAGTTCCCAGATGGATATGCTTCAAACTTAGCTAGGTGTATTGCTGCAGATGGATGCAAACTACAAAGACTGAAAACTCATGATTGTCATATCCTACTCCAAAGGGTTTTGTCGGCTTGTCTTCGCGGTTTAGTGGACAGAGAGATATTCATAGCTATTGCAGAATTGGGAAACTTCTTTCGGCAACTATGTTGCAAAACTCTAAAGTTGGATGTCTTGCAAAAACTGAAAACAGATATCCCAATAATTCTGTGTAAGCTAGAGAAAATTTTCCCTCCTGCCTTCTTTGATGTTATGGTCCACTTGGCTGTCCATTTGCCTGAGGAAGTAATCCTAAGAGGTCCAGTATAATATGGCTGGATGTATCCCATCGAAAGAAGGCTATGCACATTGAAGCGTTCAATGAGAAACCAAGCTAGGCCAGAAGGATCCATTGCAGAAGCATATGTTGCTAATGAGGCCTTGACATTTTGCTCTAGGTACTTCGCGGCTGATGATGTGGCCACACGATTCAATCAGGTTGGAAGGAACAGAGAGAATGCTAATTTGTCTGTAGATGGAACATCCTATTTCGATCACAATGTTCAAGTACTTGGAGCAGGGACCACTTGTTGGCTTGGGTCAAAGTACAACAAGGTGGTTTGGTATGTGCTAAACAATTGCGAAGAGGTGAAGCTATATATCGAATAAGTAAATCACCATTGCAATGATAGAACTACAATTATTTCGTTCTAACTTTGAGATGGTACTGCTTTGTAGAGTGTTCAAGAATGAATTAAAAGCGAAAGGTGTGTCGAACGAGGATATTAATCGTCGAATTGTTACAGAATTTCGGCACTGGTTTAGATTGCATGTTAGTATTCATTTTTTTGTTTGGTAGCTAGCTTATATTACCTTGTGAGGACCTTTACACAAGACTATATTAAAAAAAACTATGGCTCTTCTGTACAGATTACAAACAATCCAGTGAGCGATGACAACCTATATGCATTATCAGCTGAACCAGACCGGCAAGCAAAAACTTATACAGCATGTATTGTAGGCGATGTCCGGTACCACACCAAGGCCCGAGAGGCAAATAGGAAGACACAGAACAATAGAATCATGACTACAGGATCACATAAAGACATTGCAGAAATTGAGTTTTATGGTTCACTAAGAGACATTATTGAGCTGCGGTACAACTCGGGGCTTGACAGAGATCGAACTGTTGTTTTATTCCAGGTTGACTGGTATGATCTGGAAGGGACCAAGAAGGAACCGAAGATTAGAAATGATGGATACTTCACAAGCGTTAATACTGGAGATTACTGGTATCAAGATGATCCCTACATTCTTGCTGAACAAGCAACGAAGGTCTTTTACTTGCCAGACACCCTACTACAACACCCATGGAGAGTGGTGCAAAAATTTGAGCACATGCATTTGTGGAGCTATAATGAAAATGAGGAGGACATAGCTCCCACTGGTATGGTACTTGCATATCAAGATGATGAAATTGACCAAACCTTGCATGATGTTATACTTGATGATGGTCTCGGTGATGGTTCGGAGGTTCCGGTGCCTATTACTGGCGAGGAGACTGTGGTTGCAACCACTGAAGTTGACACAATTCGCCAGCAGGAGCTATCTGATGTGGATGGATTCAATTCTAAAGATGAGGACGACGACACTCTATGGCAATACGTCGATGAAGATGAAAATGCTGCCGATGAAAGTGACGACGACTAGGATATCAAATCAGTAAATGTTTAAGTTGATCCGAACTGAAATCATGTGGACCTTATGATTTATATGTATTTTATATGTAGTTGAATTGCACTTTCTTGAATATTAAACCTGCCGTAGGTGCCTACTATCCGGTTCACTGTATTATGTAGCATCAGAACTTCCTGTTATGACTTATACAAAATATACGATCGCGCATGGGGATGACCGATTATCCGGTACGTTGTATTATAAAACAACGGAACGTCCTATTGGGCTACGTGAATGGTAGGTTAGAAAATATCCATTTCTTATCCTCTCCAATGTGGGCATGATCAAGTAGTATGCAACGTGACGTGCTCATGATCATGTAGTACTAGGCAAATCGAATCGACGAAGGAATGGATGTATTGATCTCCAATGTGGGCATGATCGAGTAGTATGCAACGTGACGTGCTCATGATCATGTAGTACTAGGCGAATCGAATCGATAAAGGAAGGGATGTGTTGATCTCCAATGTGGGCATGATCGAGGAGTATGCAATGTGACGTGCTCATGATCATGTAGTACTAGGCGAACGAATCGACGAAGGAAGGGATGTGTTAAT
Source organism: Cenchrus fungigraminus (assembly GCA_036936925.1). Classification (NCBI taxonomy): domain Eukaryota; kingdom Viridiplantae; phylum Streptophyta; class Magnoliopsida; order Poales; family Poaceae; genus Cenchrus; species Cenchrus fungigraminus. The sequence continues at coordinate 73,160,961 of CM072768.1, read as the reverse complement.
CTCCAATGTGGCCATGATCGACTAAGTATGCGAATGGATTGTCCGGTTCTTTGTATTATGTACGACAGGACCATCCTGTCATGACTTTCATACTCATCGACATACGTCCGGAGGATGGTCCGGTCTGCTATACATCAGAACAGAGGATCTTCCTTGTAAACTACAGGTAAGAAAGGCACTTCGCATTTCCTGGTCACAGGGTGCTAACAGCGCACTACACACACCTTAATGGCTTTATCCAACGGTGTGTCACTCGTGCTGACCCGCCATCCCCCCATTTACTGCCTCCTCACTTGCGGCGCAACCCCTTGGTAGGGTTCCACCGCTGCCGCCGCCGCCTGCAGCAGCCTCCAGCGGATACCTCAATCTATCGCCGAAATCAGAGGTATGCGTCCACCTCCAGGCTCCAGCAGATACCGCAATCCGCCGCCGAATTCTTGGAATGGCACTAATTCGAGAAATTTATTGCAGATGGGCCGAGATGGTGGCAAGAGAGATGGAAAGGTGCTTGATCCTCCTCTGGCGAAGCGACAACGAAAGTCGCAGCTAACTTCTACAGGCACGTCTGGTCCTCAGTCGAGGCTAAGGTCCTCTGCCCCTACACGCCACACACCGGGTGGGTCAACCTCGGTGCCTCTGCCACACACGGGGTGGGTCAAGCTCGGTGCCTTCCTGCCGCACACGGGGTGGGTCAAGCTCGGCGCCTTCCTGCCGCACACGGGGTGGGTCAACTGCGGGCCATCGCCCGCCCCGCCCTTCAGAGTTTCCTGCCAGATCCCAGGAAGGAGAAACAGGTACAACTTCACCCTCCACCGGAAGAGCCGCTTAAGATGATGGACCTGCGCAACCACACCTACCAAATGATTAAAGGTCTTAGATGGGTGCCTAAGAATCAGTGGTGGGACAAAACAAAGGACAAACGGGTCGAACCAAGATTTAGGAATGTCCTTCAGCAAACTTTCTATTACAACTACAAATACCTGCCCATGAAACTATTCCAGCACAGGGTTATAAATTGGGATCATATGACGTTGGCCGCGGGAGGGGATGTTAAGGCATACTTCGATGATCATCCCGGATTGGCTGATTTGGTCTCAATGCATCATAAGTATGTTGAGGATTGGGTGAGAGTTTTTTATGCTACTGTGTACATTGTCGATACTAGGGAGTACATCATGTTCATGTTTCAGGGACGTCAGGTTACTCTTCTTCGACACCATATTGCTGACAAATTTGGATTGAGGGATTTTGAAATAGGAAAGTACGACCATAAGACATCCCTACATAATATTGTCTACGGGAATTGTGAACCACCTCTGCGTAGTTTGCTCGGTGGGTCGTTCCTGTCCGACGAGGAGATGGCTGGACTTTTTGTTGAGTCGTTCACAGGTAGGCGAGCATATCGCACGCCTGACATGCTTACCCTTGAGGCAAATGTGGTTCACCGGGCACTACGGAAGACATTGTTACCATGGATTGGCAATGCAGAGTCGATCACTAGTCTTCAGTAGTGGCTTCTCCTTCACGTCATGACTGGCCAGCCCTTCGACATCGTGGACTTCATTTTAGCCGAGATTGAAGATGTTATCTTTGATGGGTTGATCGTGGCCCGACATATGCCGTATGCTCACTGGATCTCCTTCATCCTGAGTAGTATTACTAGAGTAGATGAAGACGGGGAAAGGGTGCGAACAGGACCCAAAGATTGGCGTCCCGAGTACATGATGTCCGAGACACATTTCAAGGAATACAGGCCTGCGAGACCAGGAGGTAGACGTCATGGCCTAAGGGCTACAATTGAGCCATCTCCTGATGACATTTGTTCCTCAGACAATGAAGACAATGAGGCATCTCCAGCGAGACATCTCCTAGTACATGATGGTGCATCGCTACCTAGTAAAAAACAGAAACAGTTCCAGTCACTCCAGCAACAACCAGTGAGTCAATGGACTCTTCCTTCTTTCTAAAATTGATCCTTGAAAATCAGCGCAAGCAGCAAAAGTTCCAGTAAATGATGGAGATGAGGATGGCACAGTAGGAGGAGTTAAACCGCACACACTCGGAGCAGATAGTACAAATGGTAACACAGCAACAACGCACTATAGAGAATTTTGTGAATGCTTCACTCAGTCACCTTCACCAAGTTAACAGCTTACCGCCACCGCCCTCTGTACTCGCACCTATTGGTCAGACCCCCTTGCAACTCATGCCTCCTGCTAACTTGGGTAAATCATCTGAAGTCTATGAGCTGCCTCACAGTTCAGCAATTAGTTCACAATGGATGACAGAAAAGGATTCCAAAGAAGAAAAGGAAGCAGATGCAACAATCCTCAAGGTTCTATCTGATATTGCAGTAGAGGAAACGAATAAGGAAGATCCTTTGGCGGCAACAGCAAATGGTCCGGAAGATCCTGCTCCAGCTACCTCGGAAGGCTCTCATGCAGCTGATCCTGCTCCAGCTCCTGCTACGTCGGAAGGCTTTCCTGCTCCTGCTCCTGCTACCTCAGAACGCTCTCCTGCTTCTGCTCCTGCTACCTTAGAAGGCTCTCCAGCTCCTGCTACCTCAGAAGGTTCTCCTGCTCCAGCTCCTGCTACCTCAGAAGGCTCTCCTGCTCCTGCTCCTGCTACCTCAGAAGGCTCTCCTGCTCCAGCTCCTGCTCCTGCTACCAAAGAAGGCTCTCCTGCTCCTGCTCCTGATGACCCTCTTCACAATCCTGTTACATCGGTTCCTTCGAACACCGACGAAAAAGAGGTAGAATGTTAAACATTCTTTTTATTGTCATTGATTCCATTTGATTATTGTATTCGAGTTGAACAATACATTTTTCTTCATGTGTGCGAACCAGCCATAAATAATCGTTTTGCCTGGGCTTTGCGCTCAGGTCTTCACAATTGCTGACCAAGATGAAATTGTACCAGAGTCAGAAGACTCCCAATACTCTTGTACCGGGTTGCAGAATGAGATACACGTACCAGCACTTCGTTTCCAGAATAGAACATCATACTTGTGCTACAACCAAGTATGATTGAATCCTCCGATTGGATTAATGACTTGGATCAATGTGGGATTCCTACAACCAAAATGGAGAGTTCTACGGCCTCGACATCACGTAATGCATGAGTCGTGCTATGCATAAAACGAACCCAACACTCCCTACGCATGCTTTTATTTGTAATTTTTGATGTAATCCTTGAATCATGTCACAATACCGATGTTTGATGAGAGGAAGGGATGTGTTGATCTCCAATGTGGGCATGATCAAGGAGTATGCAATGTGACGTGCTCATAATCTTGTAGGACTAAGCGAATCGAATCGACGAAGGAAGGGAGATGTGTTGATCTCCAATGTGGGTATGATCAAGGAGTATGCAACATGACGTTTTCATAATCTTGTAGTACTAGGCGAATCGAATCGACAAAGGAAGGGATGTGTTGATCTCCAATGTGGGCATGATCGAGGAGTATGCAACGTGACATGCTCATAATCTTGTAGTACTAAGCGAATCCAATCGACGAAGCAAGGGAGATGTGTTGATCTCTAATGTGGGTATGATCGAGGAGTATGCAATGTGACATGCTCATGATCATGTAGTACTAGGTGAATCGAATCGACGAAGGAAGGGATGTGTTGATCAATATAAGGGGAGCAGTACATAAACGAAATGAGTAGTTCATACTCAAGGAATATTCTATGTAGTAGTATCTTGATAAGAGGAACATCCTTTGCCGCAAGTATATAGCGCTGACCAGCCCTCAGAACAAACCGGCGCGCGATTCAAATATTCGGAATTTCAGACGCCCGGGCAAAGCAGATGTTAAATGTCCTTTTTGCTTGCCCCTTCCCAATGCACCCCGTTTCAGTCACCACCATAATGAAAGGGAATATTGGTAATCTGACAAGGCCCTCCATTTTGTAGTACTAAGAATCGAATCGACGAAGGAAGGGTTGTGTTGATCTCCAATGTGGGCATGATCGAGGAGTATGCAACGCTACGTGCTCATAATCTTGTAGTACTAAGCCAATCGAATCGACGAAGGAAGGGATGTGTTGATCTCCAATGTGGGCATGATTGAGGAGTATCTGACGTGACGTGCTCATAATCTTGTAGTACTAAGCGAATCAAATAGACGAAGGAAGGGATGTATTGATCTCCAATGTAGTTATGATTGAGGAGTATGCAACGTGACGTGCTCATAATCTTGTAGTACTAAGAATCAAATCAACAAAGGAAGGGTTGTGTTGATCTCCAATATGGGCATGATCGAGGAGTATGCAACGCTACGTGCTCATAATCTTGTACTACTAGCCAATTGAATCGACGAAGGAAGGGATGTGCGGACCTCCAATGTGGGCATGATCGAGGAGTACGCAACGTGACGTGCTCATAATCTTGTAGTACTAAGCGAATCGAATCGACGAAGGAAGGGAGATTTGTTGATCTCCAATGTGGGTATGATCAAGGAGTATGCAACGTGACGTTTTCATAATCTTGTAGTACTAGAAGAATTGAATCGACAAAGGAAGGGATGTATTGATCTCCAATGTGGGCATGATCGAGGAGTATGCAACGTGACATGCTCATAATCTTGTAGTACTAAGCGAATCGAATTGATGAAGGAAGGGATGTGTTGATCTCCAATGTGGGCATGATCGAGGAGTATGCAACGTGACGTGCTCATAATCTTGTAGTACTAAGCGAATCGAATCGACGAAGGAAGGGATGTGTTGATCTCCAATGTGGGCATGATCGAGGAGTATGCAACGTGACATGCTCATGATCATATAGTACTAGGCGAATCGGGGGAGCAGTACATAAACGAAATGAGTAGTTCCTAATCAAGGAATATCCTATGTAGTAGTATCTTGATAAGAGGAACATCCCTTTGCCGCCAGTATATAGCGCTGACCAGCCCTCAGAACAAACCGGTGCGTGATTCAAATATTCAGAATTTCGGACGCCCGGGCAAAGTAGATGTTAAATGTCCTTTTTGCTTCCCCCTTCCCAATGCACCCCATTTCAGTCACCACCATAATGAAAGGGTATATTGGTAATCTGACAAGGCCCTCCACCGAAATGGATAAATTACCCCCGTCCCTTTCCTCCCTTCTACGCCTCTCCTCGCCATCTCAAATCTTTCCACCCCCATTTCACCTTCCCTCCTCGCCGGCAGCCCAATGCAAATCTTCACCTCCTCTCCTCCATCGTCTCAAACCTACTGCTCATAGCTTCAGCCCCTTTCCCATTTGCCTCTGTGGTAGCAGCGGCAACGACACAATGGCACCAGGAGGGAAGGTCGTATGAAGGAAATATCCAGAACAAGGTACAATGTTTTCCTCCTCGGTTCAGCTTCCCCGGTGGATTCGTACTTGCGTGTTTTCCCATGTGGCAGATCCCATGTCTACACTAGTTCTTTTTAGGATCTTGTTTTGACTACGAACATCCTTTCAGGATCTTGTTCGGCTAGGAACATCCTACTGGTTCTTATAGAAGTTTTTAGATCTGACAGATCCCATGTCTACAATACTTCTTCTCAGGATCTTGTTTTGACTAGGAGCATCTTTTTCAGGATCTTGTTTCGGCTAGGAACATCCTACTGGTTCTTATAGAAGTGTTTAGATCTAGTTTTATTTACAGTGGCAGGCCAACCTTACAGAAGTTTCTTTGCTTTCCTAACAGAAGTAGACGAGTGCTGTGATTACGAGCGGCAGAGGGACATGAATGTTTTGAAGAATCACAATTTCTTCTCTAGTCTTGGCATCGAGAAAATGAAAGCACTTTTAGCAGCAGACCGACCAAGCAGAAAGGGTATCCACGATACAATAATACAAGATTCAGATCCGGAGTACAACCCTTCTGATGAACATGAATCTGACCCAGAGACATGTCAACAAGAGGTAATCTTATCATGAACTCATTTCATGTACTAGTTATGCAGGATTGCTTCTGAACTTCTCTTTCTTTGTTGAATTTTGTGTAATCAGGTCACTCATAGCATACCTGTCAGTGGAGGAAGAGGGACCAAGAGAATTCGGGCACCGGATGACCCTACCAGAATGCCTCCTAGACTGACTAGGACCAAGGCAAGGGAATTGGCTTTAGCTAATGGGAGTGGGACAACTCTTGATACACAAGAATTGCCCACTGAAGGCCAAGCAACAGCAACCCACGATGAGAACATCATCGACATGGCGACTGCAGAAGGCAAGTCATTTGATCTCATATTCGAATGTCCTAATTACCAACCGAATAATTTTTAACTTGTATGGTTGTAACAAACTTATTAGGTGATGCACGCCCTTCCAGAGCACAACGGGGGCCACGAGATTCAAGAAGATTGGGCAGAGATCTGGACCGAATTAGCCGAGGCTTAAATGGCAAGATCCCTATACACATTCAAGAAGGGCTCAAACGCCCAGAGGCACCAATGCAAGCTGCAAAGTTTGCATCAGAAGGTGGGATCATAGTGCGTGGGCACATACTGATCCTTCCTAGCTGGAAGGACTACAAGCCAAAGAAGAACCAGCAAGATGGTGAAAAAACTGAAGACCATCTCAAGAACTACATGGGCAAACTAGCGGTGTGCATATGTCCACTCATCTACTACCATAGTTCTTTGCATCCATTCTTGTCATCCATTTTTCTGATAATTGTCTTGTGCTAGGGGCAATTCGACATTGACACCACCAGTGAGCCTGTAAGGGTGGCATGCACTGACATGCTCAAGTCGATACAGAGACAGGCGAGGTATCGCCTGAAGCAAAAGTACTTCAATGATGTTCCAGTAAATGCAGTCCCAACAAAATCTCCTGTGCCCAATCTGATCGACGCCCAATGGAAGGCACTGGTTAACATGTGGTCTTCCCCTGAGCACAGGGTATGATAGAACTTCAACTTGCCACTACCACATTTTCATGTACTTATATATTGTTCTTAATATTATTTCTTACACGAATTCTTATTATTGTAAAGGTGAGGTGTAGTACAAGCACCAGTAATCGAGGAAAGGTCAAGTACCATCAGCGCACGGGATCTCGAAGCTACATTGTACAAGCTAATCTTGTGGTAAGCAGATGAACAAGTCATGTTTTTGCTCTGTAGTTCATTTCATGAACCATTTTACAATGCTAGCACTTTAATAATTATGCCTGTTTTCGAAACATATTTAGAGGCAGAAGTATACTACTGAAGGAGAATGGCTAAGTTCACTTGATTATTTCAAGTCCTTTCACTGTAGCAAGAATGGCTTCACCGCTCCAGTACAGGCAGCCATTGTAAGTACTTGTCTGCTTTTGCATTTTTCTTTGCAACAATACTAGAAACATGTGTGACTATTTTATTTTAAACCTTTCATTTTATTTTCTTTTTTAGGCTCGCATGGAACAAATTGTCGCTGAACCTCAAGGCAACCAACCAAGAAAGATTGTTGCTGAAGCAGTGGCGGAAGTTGTCCAATCTAGGACTTTTCGGGAGGTTGCTGGCATTCGCCTGCCCTCCATGAAAAAGACTAGGGTTACTACTGCACTTCAGGTTCAGGAAATACAAGCTGGACTTAACAATGAGAAGCAAGGGGGGCACAACTGCGGCAGAAGATTGTTGAACAGGAGGTCGAGATGAGCGAACTGAGATTGAAGGCTCTAAAATAGGAGACAACATTGAAGTCTCAAACAGAAGCGCTTGAAGCTTTGAAGAAGAGCACAACTGACATGCATAATCTGATCCAAGGCTTGATAAATTTCACTCAGGCTTATCCTCTTCTCAACTGAAGTGTGGTCCTGGTTATCTTGTGTTGCTGATGACTTGTTGTATGTTGATTCGATTCGATGCTAACTTGATGTATGTTGCATAATTGTAATGGTTGAACTATTCTCTGAATGTGGTGTGAATTATATGGAAGTGGGAAATGTTTTTTTTGTTGTCTGATTATGTGCTTTTAGATCAGCAATAGCCAGAACAGTATACAGTGCCCTGCGAAATGAAATATGGGCTGATCTAAAAGAAAGCAATATGGGCCGAGGCCCAGGAAAGGCCCTGTGGATAATTGCCCAAAATCAATTGTCCAAGCAAATGCAATATGGGCCAAGTTCGTTAGATTGCTAGGGCCCAAAATAAAAATAGCCCAATATAGCGTGCAACAAACATTTCGGGAATGGCCGAAAAAAATAACACGAAAACCTGAAACAGGCTAAAATTGGCCCAACAATATTATGCGCACAAAGGCTCTTACATGGACCGGGCCTCAATTTGTGACGAACCGAAATCATCATAACCCCCTGCCACGTTGGAGCCACGATGGATCTCGGTCCGACGTGGCATGTACCTAATGACGCTTTTGTGTTACGAATTTATACGCGTCATTAAACTCATGACGCCGCGAAATAAGGTCTTGTCATTAATCACGGTTTGTGACGCTCGATTAATGACGGAGCATTTTTGTAACAACCGGCGTCATTAATCGCGGTTTATGACGAGAAACGGCATTTTTTTGCGTCACTAGTCGGCATTTTTCTTGTAGTGATAGAGGGTATCAGTGGGGGAGAGGTGGGAGTGAGACCACCTTCTCTCAGTGCGTCTCCCGTGTGGCCACACGGGGGCATCTCACAGTTCCGGTGCAATTCCCTTTGCGAAGGGGATCGTTTTGAGGGCTGGATGCAGGATGGGACCGTAACTACCGAGAGTTCGCACGGTAGGATGGGCTTGGTCGGCCGTACACCGACCGGGTGCCATTCCGGGTTGGGTACAGGTGTACACGCTCTGCAGAGTTGTTCGATCTATAGCTATAGCCGCGTCCTCGGTCATGGACGAGCCCAGTCGATTGTTGGTTCTCATGTTTTGGGATTTCTACCTTCCCCCTGTAGTTGAGAGTGTGGTGAGCCGTGGTTGCAGTCGGGGAGAGGAGAGTGGCTCCCTCTACCTCGCGGATCCGGTTGCAATCATTGAGGTGCGAGGAGAGGAAGTTCTCGCATCGACCCTAGATGGAGATAGGATGTGGAGACGGGGCCCTGGGGTACCAGGTGTTTCCGAGCTGTGTTGAGAGTCTTGGGTTGGGATCTTGATGGAGATATCTTGTTGTTACTTTGCTGCTGCTGCATAGGAAACCCGAGCTTCTACCTTGCCTCTTTTCTTCCCCTTTAGAAGTTAGGCCACCTAAAGCTGCATACAGTTGGTGACGTGAACCTATCCCACTCCTTGGGGATAGACTTTGGGTGTGCAGGGTACGAGTCCGACTTCGACAACAGCGCCGACGGATGGTACGACTGAGGGATGCGTCGCTTCGCTCAAGGATGCCTGTGGGCGAGAAGAATAAAAGATGGAGACCCTTCTGAGATGCTAGCTACCGCTGCGTAGACTTTTCACTCTGATTCCGCCAAGAGGCTTGTAATATTGTACTCCATACTGGACATGTAATAATTTATGTACTGATATTTGTGTGATGCAATGTATGATTGTGTTTTACCTTCTGTGATGCGTTCTGTACGCGATAGCCACTGATCCAGGGACTATCGCAAAGGTACAGAGATTCGGGTTTTCTTTACCGAAAATCCGGGGCTTTACAACCCGGCCCTTCAGTTCAAAACTGTGATGGCACATGTGTCGGTGTGTGTGAACAGAAGTGTTTGTGGCTTGGGCATGGGAGGGTGTAAGGGACCCCGCAGAACAAAATTGTTTGTCTCGTGAAAACCATTATCCAAGGTGACCAACTCAGTTTGGATATTATGGGGGAAACAGCTTCCTTAGAACCCCGCCCTTTCTGAAGAAGCCCTTTTTGGTGCAACCAAAACAATGCCATTTTGAATTCTTCATCACACATGTCTGTTTGCTGCAGTAATGCGCATGGAGTAGAGAGCCAGCTGAGTGCACTCAGATATGCCCATGTGCCTGTGTTTTTGCATCGAGCAAAACATGTGTACTTTCCTTCTACAGAACAATGGCTAGATAGGTTTTATAGTAATCTCCTCTTCCCCCTCTTGTCATTCTCTCTTTATATTAATATATTTTAACCAGTAGGGAGTAATTAAAACCCGTCCGGTTTCATAAAAAAAATAGAGAGAAAGAGATCAATGTTTCCTGCATCACTTTGGGTCAGTAGGGAGTAATTTCTGTTTGGGTGCTACCCAATCAGCCTTAATGCCAACATTGTGGAGCTAACATACTCTGTTGGAATGTAAGACAACTGTTTGTTCTTGACAACAGTGAGGAGCTAAACTTGCCCTAGCATGCGAGGGTGCATCCATATTTATTGTTGAATTTGGGCAACGAAAAATCAAATATTTGTTTCCAGCTTTCAATGTGATCCTTGATAGTGAATGCGCAACAGTATCATTATCTATCGTCATACCATTCTCCTTATGCATATAGGGCCGGGTATTGTCCTTGTGCATGTTTAGGGTATTCCATTTAATTTTGATGGTTCCTTATATACCACTTCCCAAGATTTTGATGATGGTTAGATTCAGTGACAAAATTATCAACGTGGCATGAGAGACGTTAGGAATCAAGTTTTTACATCGGTTTTACGTCTTGGGTGTGGTTGTCCATCAGTTGGCAATTCAGCAAAACAAGTGGAAGCAAGGTCGAGACGCTGGAGATGAGCTTCTGCTGCAGAAACAAGATCCAAGAGAATACAATGTACCTGTACATGACCTGTTCATTGGCGAACCAAGGCGAAAAGATTAATCTGCAGGGCACAACATGTATGTGAATTGTGAATTTGTGCTTATGCTTTTCATGAATGAGGGTCTTACTTATTATCTTGAGAGATTGAGGACAGTCAATTACACGGGACCTATGTCCTCTCAATAGATGGTACAATGTTGACTACCATTATTAAAAAAAATGAACTTTGTACATTTTTTGAACCGACAAATGGTGACTCACTTCAACTCCTGCCTGGAGAAATAGTTATCCTCAGATCATAATTAAACCGCTTGTACAAAATTAGATATGCTAAGAGTGTGTCAGAATGTTGCTGTCAGGGTTTTAGTAAATTTCTCCACTTGGTCTGGTATTGTTGGTCGGCAATTGTTAGTAGGGAACTTGTTTTTTTTAGCAAACGTGGGAACTTTTTTTTACTCTCGGAAAATACTGCTTTTTTATTAAAATATTGAATGTTATGCTTAATAACTTTATCCTCGGTCATATATATAAGGTTGCTTGGCCTGGTACATTTGCCCCCTTGTGTAACAGACTGTGTAATATACAAAATCTCTTCCATGAGGAAATTGATGCAGTTGTGTCCAGCCTTCCCTCTGGTAAATCTCCTGGACCGGATGGCTTTAATACAGACTTTGTCAAAAAGTGTTGGCCTATAATCAAACATGATTTTTACAAACTCTGTGATGAATTCCATGCTGGCTCAGTCTATCTTCAAAGTTTGAATGGTTCTCACATCACTCTTCTCCCTAAGGTGGATGGACCCACAAAGGTGTCAGATTTCAGGCCAATTTCTCTATTGAACACATCAATCAAAATCCTCACAAAACTCTTGGCCAACAGACTGCAGCAGGTTATTATGGGGCTCATTCATCAAAATCATTATGGCTTCATCAAGTCTAGGACCATTCAGGACTGTCTTGCTTGGGCTTTTGAGTATTTCACTACAAGGTTTTCCTCCTATTGCAACACAACTCTTAGGCAACACCACAAATTTGGTTGCATTAGGGGGGTACTATGGCACCGAAATAGTGATTTGGTTGTAATATGCGTGTCTATTGCTACACAAAATTTGAGTTGCAATATTTATTTTTTTCTGTTGCAACAGGTTGACGCTAATGCACCCATTATGAGGATTTGTGTTGCATTTGGTTGGAAATACTGCTACCCCATTTCTGCGTTGCATTAGCATTTCGTGTGTTGCAATGTGTAGTACCACTTCGTCAAATGAAAATCCGACCAAAATAAAGATTGTTCATCTCGATGAGCAATGAAACTTTGGTATTCATCACTTTTCCATTTGACATCATCTACTGTTTGAAAATCTTGATTCTAGTTTTGAATTGTTCTATTTCTTAATTATGATTGTTGAAACATACTAACATGAGATGCATTGGACACCATTAGCTAGATTATTGTTTCATAAGAATGTAGGAAAAAAATTCCTGATTTGGACGTCATTTGTGAAATCTAAACAAGTTTGTACCTAAGATTATACGAATCAAAGAATCAAGTTAATTAGGTCCATGAAGAACTCAAGAACACATCACAATCTGGGTGCTGACAGGTGGGACCCACAACTATGTGATTACGTGTCCTCCCTAAGAAAGCGCAATTTTCTTAAACCCAATATACCCTGGGACCCCCCTAATTCAATCAGCAACATGATCTGGCGGTGGCGGTTCTTCTCCATCTCCCCTGACATCTCGCCTTAATCTTCTACCTCATCCTCGCCGGGGAGCACAGCCTCGCACATCCAATCAGCCCCCGCGCGTGACGAACTGCAATCACTGCATGGAAAAGGTCACCGCGGCACGCTACGAGGCATCAAGGCTGGTGGAACTGCCGAAGGAGCTGACGATTGACATCGTCTCCCGAGTCGCTGCTCAGTCAGAGGACGCCATGGAGGATCTCTGCAACCTGCGCACAACATGCAAGGCAATGTGCGTGGTGTGCAGCACCGCCACGGTCGGACGACGACTAGCCCTGAAACGTGTCCTGCGGCGTCGATTCAATGTCGACCCGGATTTTTGCGCGGTGCTCATCACCACACTGGCCACCGTCGGCAACCCGGAGACCTTGTTCCGCAGCGGGTTGTGCCTCACATTATTGGGGAACAAGCGCGACGTAATCATGCCGTGCCTTGAACAGCTAAGGCGCGCCGCGGAGGCGGGCCACAAGGTATCGATGTACGCCCTCGCCCTCTTCTTCTACAGGCCCAACAGCGGCGATGCCGACGACGACGAGGCCCGGCGGCTCCTGCGCTTGGTCGAGGGACCCGAAGAGGGGGCGACGGCGCTTCCTTAGAAAAACTTGACTTGTACGAAATGCCGCTCCAGGATCATTTCGGTGACGTGGCACTTACGGCCGTGGGCGGCGGTTGCCGTGCCGCCGGTGCCGGCGCCCGTACCTCGCCAGGACGAGTTTCAGTATGCAGTTCGCGGGTGTGGCAACCACGCAGGATGGCTTTCTTCGTACTCGTGGCGTAGGTTCTGCAGCGAGGAGTGTAGGATCCGGAACGAGTGTGATTGGTTCTTCTTCACAATCAAGGAAGCGTTTAATGTGATCTGATACAAGGTAAAAAGTTTGTGATTGCTGATACGTTTTGATTAATTTGTTCCAGACATGATGCACCATAAAAGACATTCAGGATTTCAGTTAACATGTTTGCTTTATTTCTTGTCTGCTACTCATCAGGAATTCACTTTACATCTGGAATTCTTATGTTCTGAAACTTCAGCTGACTGCTAAAAATTCTTTAAATTCACAAGATTTCATTTATCAGGAATTCAATTGTTCTGACAGTTCGGTGAATGCTTTCTTTTTTTCAGGAAATTTATCTGGCACTGAGGAGGGGACCTTGCGGAGAGGCTTTGGCGTAATTTTAGGACGAACTTTAAAGAAATCCAGCAAATAAACTCGAAGCATGTCTCTGAAGTTGTGTCTTTGGTCGATGTGTCTCTCTACTTGTGTCGATGTGGAGCATGTTTTTGATGATCCTTAGTTGCTGTGGTGTCATCGTGCCTCGGGAAGCCTATGTGTAAACTCAGTCCTCATATATCGTACGCACTAGCTGCCGATCTTAATGTTGGTTACTTAATTTGTGTGATGCATGATGCATGTTACTGTGGTACGAAATTGATGTGAGGAATGTTATTCTGCTAAAGTTGGTGGAAAGATGATATTCAAAATTTACTTTGACCACAAAAACTTTTCTATAAGCAATATACAATAACATGTGTGATCTTGTGCAGTTACAAAGTAAACAAGAAGTAAACTAGTATAACAAATATAAAACTATATTTATAAAACTTGATTATGTTCAACGCATCGTCTTTACAAATATATGTGAAACTGAGTGGGACCCACTCGTCAGCGGGACACACGAAAACGCACCCCTCAAATACGGCAAGCGTTCAGAAAATTTGGTAGCCAACGATTTGGAATGTGGTGCCAGTTTTTCCATCCGAAATAATTAACAAAGGCCCAAACTACCGCGCTACCATGCATCACTGGGGCCACCACATTGTTGCGAAACACCGGGTTATTAGAGTAGTAAAGTCGTGCGTCTTTAGTTTCCCTCCCTAATCCACTCGCAAAACCAATCTACATCTCGGTCAGTTAGGGGCCGGGTAGTCGACAACGACCGGCGCTGCCGCCAAGCTACTTCTTGACTTACACGAGGATGCCAACGTCTAGCGAGGCGGCAAGGGTGACCCCTTCGTCGTCTAAAGCATTGCGCACACCTTCGTCGGTGATGCTACCTCCAATGTTCACACCAACCTCTGGTACGGTGACTGCTGAACCTGCCCGCGGCATGTCCACCAGGGCTAGGATGACGACTGCGCTCTTTGGGTCATCACCTTCGTCCCAAAGAGCATCACAAGGTTCGGGCGACGCAGAAGTGATCGTCGACAGCCTAGATGCAGACCAAGATGTGGTACCTTCGTCTCAGGACAAGACGACCGAGGCTAGGTACGCTATTTTTGCATTCGATCTTTCCGCACGTACTGCCACCTATATTTCGTGCATTTGTGCACACACTGGTACCCTAGATTTCATGCATTTGTTCACGTGATTTGCACACCAAATTTCTTCAAATTATTGAAATGCCATCGATGAATGCGCAGATCAAAAGATGAGCAGATTTGGACCATGTATATGATTGAAAAGGGTAGAGATGGGGAGGGAGATGAAAAACATACATGTAAACCTCTTGGGAAACAAATCACCCTGGAAACCATAAACAAGTTGAAACAAAAATTGGGGTATCGTAACAAGGACTTGGTTTACTACAAGACTAGAATTCCTGAATCTCCTGAGGAAGCAACACTCACTGAGATCAACTACGATGTCGATGTAGCAAAAATGAAAAAGATTCACGAGGAGGAGATGGTGATCAGCTTAGTTGTATCCAGAGAGCCAATACCTAAAAACCATATCATGCCCATAACACCATTGAAATCCAAAAGTGTTTCCACACATGATGATGAAGAAGTAGAAGAATCTGAATTAGATGAATACAAAGTTTGGCTAGCTGCACTGCATAAAGAGAAGAAAGCCTTGGGTAAGATATGGTACAACCCAATATTTGTATATATATACTCATGATTTTCCAGTTCACTCACATGATTGAAATCAATTATGGATCCTTTGTCAGAATTAAAAGACATATTCAGGGAGGACACAATCGACACATACCAAGAATACCTGAATATTGTAGGACTACTTGATGACATCAGTAATATCCCTCACCTAATTGGCAAGCAAATTACCATTCTTTGTCATACTACAAATTATGCTAGCTCATCATGCCACAAAATTGTCTGCAGAACGGTATGTCAACCTCACCTTTATTTTGCAACACAGGCATGACATGAACCCAACACCTCCAGTGTAGCCTCCATCTCATGCTGGGCGTTGGAAACAGCAGGAGCAAGGAGATGGTAACTTGTGTTAATTAGAAATTACCTGTCTTTGCATAGTATGTTTTTTGTGGGTATTGTTACATTTTGTTCCCATGGAATAGGCTCACAAAATGTGAAGAAAAGAGGACGTGGTCCCGTAAGAGCCTTGAAGGTAATTGCCAAGAGAATCAAGGCGGGCAAACATCAGTTGGACATTCAATTCTGAAAACATGGAGGACCGGTAGGTAATAACTACCGCTCATTCGTTGATGAAGTAGTCATGTATACAAGGAAAAGGACGCCAGTCATTGGAGTGAAATCATGGAAACATGTCAAGAAAGAAGTCAAAGACGCAATAGCAACTAATGTATTGGTATATAATCATAAACTTTGATTTTGAATACAATTCAATTATAAACTAACGTAACAACTCACATAGTATTTGCATGCTATTGTGATTATATAACAGGCAAAGTAGGACATGGAGGATAATGCTGATTCAAGGGAAAAGATATGGAACATTGCTAAGGAGCGTTACAAAGGATGGCGTTCAACTTTTAGTGCTACGGCCAGGACATACGACAGCTACCACCAGAGAATGTTACATAAGCCTAAAGAATTAGATATTGTTGAATGGCACTATCTGTTGAAGTATTTCGGTACTGCTAAATTCAAGGTTTGTTCCACATTATTACTATTACTGAGCAATACATTTTTCATACAAATGGCAATGTCTGAGTCTTTAAGATTATTGTTGAAATCTTGACATTCTATAGGAAAGGAGCGCACAAAATTCTGCGATTCGAGGCCAACAAATGACAAGACATTGGTCAAGCTGTAAGCCTTATTATCAGCGCAGCTATGAGAAGGTAATAACTGGAGAAGCACATCTCCAATCTATCTTGCAGGATGAATAACTAGTTTGTTATGTTCTTGGCTTAACAGAGAGACCCAAAAACTGGTGACGAGCCCGATGATATGGAACTTTGGTGGTTAACTCACACTAAGCATGGGGAATGAACAGACAAACAATCTAAAAATGTCTATGTGAGTTCTCAATGAATGTGTACATACATTATTATACATTGTCCATGCAATTATAGTATGCAAGCAATTTCTTGTTCAACTAACTCCTCCATCTGTGCCTTGTAAATGTTAGGACAAAGCAAGCAGCGTTATTGCTGAGGCGGAATCAAATGCAGAGAACAACTTCGTTTCCCAAAAGGAAAAAAATGAGATGTTCCAGAAGGCATACAAGGAAGTCACAAAGTGCAAATCAACCAAGTTGCATGGTAATGGGTACCTGGCAAAAAACCCAACTAGAAGGCAGCTACTCAATGCGGAGCGCCAGGAACAAATTCGTAGGGAAGAGCTACAGCATCAGGAACACGTCGAGCTCATGGATGCATTTGGGCTGCTACAAGAAAAAATGTCAACATGGGAAGATGAAAGGGAAGCAGAAAGGAGAGAACATGCACGACAACTTGAAGAAAGTAACAAGAGAAAGGAGGCTGATCTACAACAGCTTAGGCAAGAGTTCCTATCAATGCTGCAAGCAGCAAATGGACATGCACAATTTCCACAGGTATTGGTCAAGCTAGTTGTTTGAATGATTTTCTTTCCTTAGGTTCTATATCTGAATGTCTGTATCCTTTCATAGATTGTCCTGCCAACATCTGTCCAACCAAACAACAATGTCACTGAATCTGCCGACGTGGCGGCGGTTGCATCAATCACCCAGCAAAACAACAATGTCACTGAATCTGCAGACGTGGTGGCGGCTACATCAATCACTACAACTGGAAATGTACAGACAGACTCCAGGAATGTGCTCTCTTCTACTCAGGTTGTTCTTGAATTAACAACTTTTTACTACTACATATCATCAGTTACTGATAAAATGATGCCTAATCCTTTCCTTCCAAATGATTGGTTCATAGGAGAAGGAATCTGAAGTCGTTGCTAAACAAGTCATTCACAAAACCAGAAGTACTGAAGTTGTTAACAATCCTGAAGCACAATCCGCCGTCCCCCCCGTTAAACAAATTTCATCTCAACATCTACAGGTACAAGCTGCAGAAAGGAGACGACAAAGCACCAAAAAGACATGAGGTGAAATTTTTGCAACTCCTCTTCCTGCTGTGACTGTAATTCATGTTTCAGCTGTCAAAGTGTGTTGATGGTTGTGATAATTATTTGATGTCATTCTGATAATTTTATGAATCGCAATCAAACTTTGGTTGCTACATGCTATTGTTGCACAAATTCCAATATTAGAGATTATTTGATGCTAGCTTAAAAATGTTGTTGATTCTTTTCAGGAGACTAAGCCATGTCGAATGGAGCAAACTAGTGATGCGAGCTCCTTGCATTGAAGTCACCCTTTGCTGATCAAGTGTGGGATCCTCTCGAAGTCACCATTTGCTGACCAAGATCTTCATTTCCTATCAAATTAGCCTACTATGTGTTGAAACAATGTCCCGTCCGAAACTTTTCAGTATTTCAGTACTTCGTGTGTCATGTAATAACTTAGTGGATGGTTGAATGTTGTTTCATGAACTATAAATGCATAATTATATATACCTGATGATGTTATTTAATGTTACAAATTATTACTGCTATATAAATGAGCGTGGCAGAATACACCTTTCGTTGCAAAGGATAAATCATCCTATCACAACCCGTGTTTTTCGTTGCCAAAAATAAACATGGCAATAGTAAGGTGCACTTGTAGCAACCCTGTATCATGGTGGTAACAGAGACATGAACTTTTGGAAACCAAACCATTTTCGACGTTGCAAATGATAAGTCATCCTTTCACAACCCTTATTTTTCGTTGCCAAAACGAAATGTGGCAATAGTAAGTTCAACTTGTAGCAACCCTGTATCATGGTGGTAATAGAGACTTGAACTTTTGGCAACCAAACCATTTTCGAAGCAATAATAGACGACACATCTTACAACCAAGCAAACTATGTGGCAATAGAGTGCCAAACCTATTGCCTCCATCCTATATATTTTGGTTGTAATAGAATGTTACACCTATAACAACCATCCATATGCTTCGTGACAATAGAGGATACCACATATAGCAACGTAACCAATTTTGTGGCATCAGACAATACTACCTATAGCATCGAAATCAAAATTTTGTGGTAATACTGGAAATCACATATTGCACCCAAATAACTTTCGTGGTAATAGAGGTGGTTCCCACTATAGCAACCAGAAACAGGGCGTAGCAATATAATACTTTGCAATGAAAGATTTTAGAAATTGCAACGCATTGTGTACGATGCAATTGCACCTATGGCAACCCCGGATGTGTCGCAATAGAATACTTTGCAACCAACACGAGCGTTGTCTAAAATGCTAGTTGCAACGCCGCATTATGTTGCAATAGAAAAACTTTTGCAACCACAAAAAGACCACGATTGCTACAGCCTAATGCAACGTGGCCTTTCGCATCACATGGTTGACGAAAAAAATTGGTTGCAATTGCGGCTATTGCAACCAAATATGGCATATTGCAACACATTTCGTGTGTTGCACCTATGCCATAAATCAGGAAAAGAACTCATCATCCTGAAGTTGGACTTTGAAAAGGCCTTTGACAGAATAGAGCACCCCACTATGATGAAGATCATGGAGCACAATGGTTTTAACCAAAAATGGTTGCAGTGGAAGGAATCAATTTTCAGCTCAGGAACTTCTGCCATTCTCCTCAATGGTGTACCTGGAAAAACTTTTCATTGTAGGAGAGGGGTTAGACAAGGAGACCATCTCTCTCCACTATTATTTGTCCTGGCAGCAGACCTCCTTCAGACTCTCTTGAATAAAGCAAAGGACATGAATCTGATCCAGTTACCTATTCCTTTGGCATACACTTCAGATTTTCCTATCTTAAGTACGTAGACGACACTCTGATCATCATGGAGAGTTGTCCTAGACAATTATTTTTTTTGAAGAGCTTGCTCTAGTCCTTTGCTACTTCCATAGGTCTTAAGGTCACTTACTCTAAGTCTATGATGGTTCCCATCAATGTCGAGGAGCACAAAATGGAACTTTTGGCAGAAACTCTGGGGTGTTCAATTGGGGCCATGCCTTTCTCATATTTGGGTTTACCTTTGGGGACAACCAAACCGAAAGTGGTAGATTTTCTCCCACTCATATCTAAGTGTGAAAGAAGGCTCTCTAGCATCTCTACCTTCTTGTCTCAAGCTGGAAGGCTACAGATGACTAATGCTGTTTTCTCTGCCGTACCAACATTTCACCTTTGCACCTTTAAGGTTCGTAAGACAGTCATTTCTCAGATTGATAAATATAGAAAACATTGTCTTTGGAGAGGTGCGGACATTAATGCCAAGAGTCCTCCCAAAGCAGCTTGGGAAGTGGTCTGCCTACCGAAAGAAGAAGGTGGTTTAGGGGTATTGCATTTGGAAACTCATAATGAAGCCTTGTTACTCAAAAATCTACACAAATTCTACAACAAATTGGATATTCCCTGGGTACATTTGATTTGAGAAAAATACTACAGCAATGGTAAACTGCCAAACCACACTATGAAAGGCTCCTTTTGGTGGAAGGACAATCTCAGACTTCTTGCAAAGTTCAAAGAACTTGCCTCTGTCGTGGTTCACTTAGGGGACACATGTTTCCTCTGGCATGATTCTTGGGGGGGATCTACTCGCAGACAGCCCCTTCCCCAACTTTTTTCCTTTGTCAGAAACAAGAATATTTCAGTCAGCAAAGCCAAGGTAATCTCAGAAATCAATCAACTCTTCCACCTGCCAATTTCACAAGAAGCCTTTGATCAGCTTCTTTTACTTGCCCAAGATCTAGAGGCTTTGCAAGGAGGAAACCAGGATGACATCTGGTGCTACATTTGCGGCTCCCCTTAGTATTTTCCAACAAAGGCTTATAAACATCTCATTGGGCATAGGCAAGTTCACCCTCAGTATTTTCTCCTGGCTCTGGAAAGCTGCTGTTCAAAAGAAACATAAAGTCTTCTTCTAGCTCTTGTTGAAAGAAAGACTCAACACTTGTAATCTCCTACGACAAAAGAACAATGTTCTGCCATCTTATAACTGTGTCCTTTGTCAACTTCAGGTGGAAGAAACTCTAGATCACTTGTTTTTGCATTGCCCCTTTGCTTCAAACTGTTGGAGTCTGTTGAATCTGATAGTTCCTCCAGGGTCTCCTTTTGATGTACTCCAGCAATTCAAGACTCAGCTCAATGTGGTTTTTTCATGGACATCATCATCCTCATGAGCTGGTGCATTTGGATGGCCAGAAATGACTTCATCTTCAGAGACAAACAGCCCAACATCCAAGATGCTAAACATCGGTTTCAGTCGGAATTTGCTCTAGTTATTCTTAGGGCCAAGCAAAGTTGGAAATCAGCTATGTCTTCATGGATAGTCTCAGCTTTGTAATTTCTTTGATCTTTTTTCTGTCTTTCTTTGTTTCCTGAACCCGTTTTGTAAACTGTGTTTTTTTCTCTAAATTAATATATAACCAGTAGGGGGATCACCCCCTCCTGTTTCCTAAAAAAAAGAATTAATTTTTTGTGGGTCAGGAACTAATTCTAAAAATGAAGGAAATGGTATATTCATATTTTCACATGTCGGCCCATATAGCTGGCCCATAGTCATCAGCCCATATGTTCAATTGGTCCATTTGCTGGCCCATTTGTTTATAATTGTACCAAAATACGAGTACCCTGACTCCCGGCGCCGGCCGCCGAATCGCCCCCAGCGGAATGGATACAAAAGCATGGTGTTGATGCCCACGTTCGATTCGCGTGCGCCACAATCTATGTCTCAAACAATGTTCCAGCCGCTGAATCATCATACCGATACACATCACCAAGCTTAGCCGAGTAGCTCTGTCACAGACGACAAGAGCATCATCCATGAGATGGGGCGAGTGTTCGATGACCGAGTATACGAGATGAACTGCCGGTGGCGAGTGTCGAGAGGCAGAGCGGTCGAGTCCTCCCGGCGGTGGTTTTTTTTCCGATCTATTCTTGGGTATGTGTTATGGGGAGCCGGGATGCTGGGTTATAAAAGTACCCTTCCTAAGGTTCCGTCAACATACCAGGGGAACCTCCAGTTCATCCTGGTTCCCCACAAGCACAGTAACAAACCTCGTGTAATATACAAAATCTCTTCCAGTATATATACAACTACGCAAGTCAGGGCAAGTTGAAGCAATAAATGAAAACTAGCTTTTTAAGGCTCAAAAAGCACACAAGTAGGATTGATAGGTATTTGCAGGAAATTAGTTGTTATGACTGCAGAGGTTGCTATGTGTTCTTGCTTCAGCCACTGCAGTAATTCTGGAGGTGCTGCGCCGGGAGGCGGGAGTCACTGCTTGCTGGCACTTAAAAAGAAAAGGAGAGAGTGTGATACTTCTGCTTAGCATTAGTGTTCATCACAAACAATTTTGGAGGGATGCTCAAAGGTCACTTGCATTATTGCATTAGTGTTCATGACAAAAAAAAGTAAAATGCGGCAATTTTGCTTAGCACGTATAAAACTGGGCATTGGTCTTTTGGTGTGTGGATCAGGATATATGATCTTTAGCTCATTCGTTAATCTCTGCTTTTCTGTAAGTAATATCTTCCTTGGTGGGTGGCTGCAAGTTAGTCAGCCTAATTCAAGGACACACTGGTAGAGAGCAAGGCTTTGGTTCGGGCCTTTAGTCCCGGTTCAACTTTGGAGCCGGGACTAAAGGCCTTTCGTCGACGTGGCCCGAAATAGCTGCTGTAGCCGGCCCCCCTTTAATCCCGGTTGGTATTACCAACCGTGACAAAAGAGGACTCCCAACAGCTCTATCCGGCAATAATTACCCCCGGTCTTTAGTCCCGGGTGGTGTTATGAGCCGAGACTAAAGGATACCCCTTTAGTCTCGGCTCGTAACACCACCCGAGACTAAAGCATTAGTCCTGGCTGGTGTTACGAGCCGAGACTAAAGGGGTACTCGAGACTAATGGCCAGCATCCATATAAGTATCGTACCTCCTTCTTCCTCCTGCCACCCGAGCCATTCACCGTACCACTCACCCGCGAGCTCAAGTTCCTCCACTTCATGGCGACTCAAGCCTAGGGTGGTGCTACAATTTTTTTCTTCATTAGTTTGTGAAGATTTCTCTCCTCCAAAGTGTTGTCAAGGTTGGAATCTTCATCCTCCCTTCATTTGTTGTGATTAAATTTTTTTTTATGATTTAGAGATGGAGAAAATAGAAATGTTAATTTGTAGCTAGGTAGGAGGAGCTTAAATTAGAGAGATGAGATTTTGTATATATACGTGAAAATGTAGTTAGGATGGTACTTGCATTGTTCCTTCTTTCATTAAATTTGTATTAATAAGCATTCTCTTATTTTCTTGTTTTTCATAATATTGAATTTTTCTTGTACATATAGTTTATAAAATATATGCTCATAAAGGAAGACATACAGAAAATGTACTAGGTATTTCCATTATTTCATCGTTTAGAAATGATTTTATTTCTAGGTAGCTATAGGAGGAAATAGAAGATTAAATTCTTTTGTTAAGTATGTTTTTTATTTTTATATAGAATAAATGTAAGCATTCTCTTATTTTCGTGTTTTTCATAAAATTGAATTTTACTTTTACATATAGTTTATAAAATATATGCTCATAAAGAAAATAATAGACATACAGAAAATGTACTAGGTATGTATTTTCATTTTTTCATTGTTTAGAAATGCTTTTATTTCTAGGTAGCTATAGGAGGAAATAGAAGATTAAATTCTTTTATTAAGTATTTTTTTATTTTTATATAGAATAAATGTAAGTATTTTCTTATTTTTCTTGTTTTTGATACAGAGCCCCACGTCCTAATTAGCTACAGTTTAACATCACGGGCTAGGTGGGGACTGCAGCTCCGTGATGTTGGACTGTAGCTAGATAGGAGGTGTAGGGCATGGTGATGTAGTACTGTAAGTGGGAGAGCCAGATGTATATGACGGTGAGGTGAGACTGTTGTGGTTCGCGGAGCATCTGGGTCTTCTGAGTCGCTGGTTTATAAATGTTATGTACAGTAATAATACTGTTGAATTCTATCCCCTTTTTCTGTTTATGCATATATTGAATCCAATCTATATATGTAAACTAATCCTATTTATTGTGAATAATGTGTGTTACTTTGATTTGGATATAGTTTGAGCTAACAATGTCGTCGTCAAGTGGTGTTGGTAATGGCGCCCGTGGCCGTGGCATAGTCCGTCACCGTGGCGGGCGTGGTGGCCGTGGCATTGGCCGTGGAGGTCTTGGTGGCCGTGGAGGTGTTTGGGAGGACCCGTTGCCTCTACGTCCAGGATTGCACTTTCACCGCGAGATTACCTTGCAAATGGGTGATCCGGGACGTGTAGCTAACGTGGTAATATAAGAATTGAAATTAATTTGCTTTACATAGAACTTTTTTCATTTCACATGGAAAATCTGTAATTTTAGTTACATATATAATTATTGTAGGTTATCAACAATATCAGATGGCTCAGAGTCATTATCGGGGATATGAGTGGTACTCCTCCTATAGTGCAAACAGAGCACGTTGATGAGAACATGGCAAGAGTCTATATCTCTTTCACCGTACCTGCTTGATATGTAGACTACGGCCAGTTACCAATAGGCGCGCCACACCCGATGGTTGCCATTGCAACAGTTGGCTTAACAACACCTATTCGGTTAACCCGAGAGAGGACTGCCGTGGAGGATTGTCTACAACAGCTCTAGAATAATGTTGGGTGCTTCGTACCGGACCTTTCTTATTTTAAATTAAGGCAACTCGAGGCGGGTGAAGGCAATGTGATTGAGACTACAGAGAGGCTTTGCAGGGCTCATCGAGTTTTGGTATAATATACATATATATATATATAAGAATTTTTATTCATTCTTAATTAATTTGTTTCTGGTACATATATATTTTGAACTTTCATAAGGTTATTATATCTCATCATCATCTGATTATGTGCAGGATTGCTCTGGTTCTACCTATGCTTCAATTAGCTTCCGTGCGATTCTTAATCAAGTCGTGGAAAGAGTTGGGGTGGATTACTATGGTGGGGAGCCGTTTTTCACCAATAATTGGAAGAGTCAAGCAATTCTAACTTTCTACAAGCTAGCAGAACCCGAGGCTCCATTGTTTGATGTCTGCAGTGCTGTTTGTGACACTCCTCCGGAAGTGGAGGAGAGTGCACTAGTACGCGCTCTAGCTTATTTTGAGGGAGTTTTAGGCTGGAGGATTGCAGACATTAACCATATTTCATATCTACAAGCGCGTGCAGCTCATCAGTAACATTATGCATGCATGGATCAGGCTTTGTACCATACCCTATTATATGAACTTGTATTAATTAGCTAGCTATGTGAACCTTTATGAACTTATTACTAATTATTATTAATTAGCTACTTTATTATGAATTCATGTATTGTCTTCAACATGTTTAGTAAGCATGTTTATTATTTTGAGTTGGTTTGGTATTATTTTCAATTTAAATGAATTTGCGCTTAGAGGGATTCTGATGATTACCATGCATTCAGACATATATTGCACTACCACCAGTACCGATAGGAGCAAGCTGCCCAAGCATAGTGTTTTCGGTGACACCTCTCAGGAGGTCAGCTCCAGCATATATACACTAGCTCTTAGACACCTTTTCCAAAGAGTGAGAGAGAGAATGTCGATATCTTGCTTGAACAGCTTGCTCCGTCGGTACTGGAGGTTACGTACGCTATATAAGTTTGATGATATATTCCGTTAGGTATTTTTTGGTCTTAACTTAATATAATTTTGCATGGCACAAATATTTTAACTAATGATTTCTTTTAAACGTTCAAAGCAAAAGGAATGAGATAAATGAGGAAGGAAAAGAGAAATGTTAACTTCCCGCGCAAAAATGCCCCTTAGTCCCGGGTGGTGTTACCACCCGAGACAAAAGGACCCCCTTTTATCTCGGGTGGTAACACCACCCGGGACTAAAAGACGAAAATTTGCCTTTAGGGGGCTCCCGCGCGAAATACCCCTTTTGTCACAGGTCGTCAAACCACCCGTGACAAAAGGGGGGCCTTTAGTCTCTGGTCGTAATACAAACCAGGACTAAAGGGCCTTTTGTCTCGGTTGGGAAGACGACCCGTGACAAAAGGGGGGTTCTATATAAGCCTCGTCACCTTCCAGATCGACACTTAGCCGTTTCTCCCCCAAATCGCCGCCTGGCCTCTAGTCTCCATCGTCGCCGCCGTCTCTCCTCGCCGCGCTCGTCCCCGACGCGCCCCTCCCTGATGAGAGGCCCCACCCCGACGCGCCGCCCCTCTCCGACGCGCCGCTCCTCCCCGACGCGACGCCCTCCCCGACACGCGCGCATCGCTGTCTCCTGCCGCCGGCCAGCTCGGCCGTCGACGTCCGCCCTCACCTCACGCGGTACGACCCCGACGTGCCGCCGCGCGGCTCTTCCCCGACGCACCGCCCCTCCCCGACGCGCATCTCCTCCCCAACTCGCCGCCCTCACCGACACGCATCTCCTCCCCGACTCGCCGCCCACCTCGCCGCGGCGCCCGCCCCCGCCGGCCCCTCCTTCACACGCGCAGCGCCGCCCCTCTATCCGGATCCCGAACCGTACCAGCTGGCCAGCCCGACCGGTATGCCGCGCCGCCGCCGCTTGCCGCCCCCCCCCCGTGCGGCCGCCGGCCAGCGTGCGTGCGTGCCCCGATGGCCGGCCGGGCCGCGTGCTGGGGTTTTGCTTTGCTGACGCCAGCCCGTGAAATGCTTGCGTCAGCAAGCATTTTTAATTAAATTTATTTGATTTAGTTTATCAATTGATATATATGTAGTTATAAAAATTTCATAGATATGCATGAAAATTTTTAAATTTATAGGAATGGAAAGAAAATTTAATTGGAAATAAATTGTAATGATTTGTATATTTTTGTGTGTATATACAGTTATACATATAAATTTATGAGCAGCAACGACTATGGACCAAAATCTTATTTGTGTATTTGAGTTCTTAATTGTTTTCTAATATACAATTTCATAATTTGATAGTCCTCAAGTTGACGGCTGCCGCGTCGGCTCGAACAAGTGACTTCCTGTCACCTCTGTCATTCTCCCACACGGCACCACCACCAACAAGTATCGTTCGTCCACAAGTTAGTAGAAATATTTCGACTTTGTTTATTCAAGAAAATTTGTAGTAGATACTTGTTTATTCGAGAAAGTTTTAGAAATTGTTGATTATTCTAGAAATTCATAGAAAAAACTTGTTGCTTATTCCAGAAATTCATAAAAAATTCTTGTTCAATAAAGAAATTCTTAGTAAATTCTTGTTTATTCTAGAAAGTTTTAGAAATTATTGATTATTCCAGAAATCCATAGAAAAAACTTGTTGCTTATTCCAGAAATTCATAGAAAATTCTTGTTCAATAAAGAAATTCTTAGTAAATTCTTGTTTATTCTAGAAAATTTTAGAAATTGTTGATTATTCTAGAAATTCATAGAAAAAACTTGTTGCTTATTCGAGAAATTCATAGAAAAATCTTGTTGTTTATTCTAGAAATTCAAAGAAAATTCTTGTTCAATAAAGAAATTCTTTGAAAATTCTTGTTTATTCTAGAAAGTTTTAGAAATTGTTGATTATTCCATAAATTCATAGAAATCACTTGTTGCTTATTCCAAAAATTCATAGAAAAAACTTGTTGCTTATTCTAGAAACTCAAAGAAAATTCTTGTTTATTGAAGAAATTCTTAGAAAATTCTTGTTTATTCCAGATGGATGACAACCATGACAACTTTATGGCCGGCATTATTGCTAGTGGTACAAATACCATTGCAACCTTCAACGACGAGGAGTGTAGTCAGGCGGACTTGTACTTGAACATACCTCCGAATGAGGAGGATGCCGCCCCTGTTGAGGACACAGCAGCAAATACTGAGGACAATACTGGAAACAATGAGGAAAGTCTTGTGAATGAAAGTATTGAATGTTCCCACGAGGTATATATATCTCATGCATTAAGTTCATAGTTATTATTTCTCTAACCTCAATTCTTACATAATTAATTAAATAACGAATCTGCAACTTGTAGGCTTCAGGCTCCACATCAAAAAAGACAAAGAGAGGGCGTACACAAGTATTCACTGGCCATGTCATGTATCATATCACAGAAGTATCAGATCAAGGACAACCATGTGCTCCAAAAAAATGAAGGACACATATGTGTCACAGTGCGGGGCCATTGTAAGGGACAACGTGCCCATCAGCTACAGAGAATGGAAGGGAAAAGCAAATAATCCACACGTGGTTCTAGACTCAGTGAAAAATTTGTTGTGGGATGAAATCCTAAAACACTTCACACTTCCTGAAGGTGTTGAACCAAACAATGTGAAGCGTTGGACTCTCACGAGGATGGCAACATAATTTCAGAAGTTCAAGCAGCAACTGGATAAAGATTATATCAAGAAGAATCGAACTCCAAATTGGATTGAATATCCCAAGTTAAAAGAACACTGGACGTCCTTTGTGGAATACAAGAAAAGTGAAGATTTTGCCAAGGCGAGTGCACGAGGGAAGAAAAGTCGTGGTAAGACAGAGCACGACCATCATCTTGGTCGAGGTGGTTACGCATTTGCAGTTCCCAAGTGGCGGAAGATGGAAGAAGACCTTCTCGCACAAGGTACCATACCAGCGGTCTATGATTGGCCCGAGCGAGTGAAGAATTGGTATTATGCTCATGGTGGCACAATTAACTCCGAAGATGGTACCCTTGATTTCCCACCCTCGTTACGAGAGGCTGCACTTGAAATATTGAAAACAATTGAAGATGTCAGAGCGGGCAGAGTGAAGGTTGACAGAGAGATGGATGAGCTCACTATGGCACTCAAGAATCCAGAACGCCCAGGATGTTGCAGGGGCTACGGGGTGGTACCATGGAAATTTGCCTTCAGGGGAGACATTGCCACCTATCGAAGCCGCAGAAGAAGAAGAGAGTGCGAAGAGGAGGAACGGCGCAAGAGATAGAGAAAATACTTAAAGAACACGAAGAAAAGGTGACGACAGATATTGAACGGCGAGTGGCCGCCGCATTAAATGAGATGGCCCCATCTGGAGGACTGCCTCTAGTACAAGTTCCTTCTGCTCACAAAAGCAGTTGTGCTTCCGCAGCGGTTCCCGAAGAGCAAAGGGCAATAGAAGGAGTTCAAGTGGACAGCCAACGGTACCCTGTCGATGACATCTGTCAGCGCACCACATGTGAGCTTCACAAGCCATTCGGCAACATCAAAATGAAGGTATGTATAATTCATGCTTTTATTAGCTCAATAATTGATGCATATATATTACTTTGAATTTTGTGGATAGGCATTCACAGTGACGGTATAATTCATGCTACTAATAACTAATTAATTATTATTTCTCAGGTGGCGGACGGAAGTGCTTTTGCGCAGTTTCCTGGACAGACAAGCCACGACATGCCGATTCCACCTGGCTACGCCTCAGTTAGCGTAGAGAAGATCTGTCAACCTGATTTTGAGGAGCTAGAGCTAGAGATCCTAGGAGGTGATGGGGAAAAGACACTTAAGGATGCGTTACACGGTATCATATTATGGCCAAAACGTTACATCATCATAATCCCTGAGAATAATGGATCTCCGAGAGACCCCCTGGAGCCTCTACAATCGTCTCCGGGGCCGTCATCGTCACTACCTGCTCGCGAGCCTCTACAATCATCTCCGGGGCCGTCATCGTCACTACCTGCTCGCGAGCCTCTACAATCATCTCCGGGGCCGTCATCGTCACTACCTGCTCGCTCACCTTCTCCGCAAGAACCATACGACAATTCGGGAGAAGTGAGCTCCAGCGATCACGATGATGACATCCCTCCCAATTCACCTCAGCAACCATCGGCCGCAGAGCACATGCAACATAGGTCTCGAGCGCAATCTTTCAAGTCGGTGCAACCACCAAAGAAAAAACAAAAATGACCAGCAAAGAAAAAGCCCGAGCCAAGGAAGCTAGCATGGGAGATGACAGATGAAGAAACAAAAGTGGTTGTAGATAAAGAAGTCGCGGACTGGTTTGCAAAAGTGAAAGAAAAAACTCTACAGGAAGACCAGGATGCCAAAAAATGAAGGTCGTAAGGAGAGACTCCAGGCTTTCATACGCGAGAGGGAAGAAATAAGGAGAAGGAAACCGCCGGTAGAGTTGAAAACGGACTATGAGCGTTCGGTGGACAAGTCTTATCAAAAGAAGAGACAACGAGGGTCGCCGAATAGTTAAATCGAGCAAATACCTGCGTCGACGTCGGGGACCGCCACAAACAAGAACAAGGAGAAGCAAATAGATGCATCCACGACCGATCCGATTAACTTGTTTGCGGGCCTCAGTGCAGAAGCACAAAAAGTAATTGACAACATGTCTGAAGAAGAACTGGCTAATGTCATTAGCTTTTATGAACAAACAAGGATGCCTCTTGGTGGTATCCTCGGCCTTGAAGACCTACCAGCGGATAAAAATTTCGTACCTAGATGGCGCTTTGAGCTAGGACAACCTCTAGTGAAGCCAGAATTGGTCAACAAGCTCCCAACTAAGATGCGTAGATTTCATGACTTGTACTTGCAGAAGTCAGCTGAGGGTCTGGAGATGTTTGGTATGCTCGTGAGACCTGGAGATTTTGCCCTTCAAAACGAGAAGGTGGTCTGGCTCCAATTCTGTGATATCTATGAAGTTTACCATCTGGACACCGTGAATACCGATCTTATGATGGCCTGGTGTCTGTAAGTGACATATTTTCATATGTTTATTAATAGATTTATTACATTTGTCGATCTACTAATTAACATTTGGCTTTCTTCTTGTGTAGCCTGCAACTTACTGAGATGCGAAGGAAGGGTTATTCAAGAATTGCTTTCATGGACCCATCAAAAGTTAACGAGCAGGAGATCCGGGACCAACGAAAAACAACAATCGAGACAATTTATAGGCACTTAGATGAGTTTCATTACAAGAACCTTATACTACTGCCTTACAACTTCAAGTAAGTACGATTGTCATCTAATTATCCTTGTTAATTCTATTTAGTCAATTCTAATCTTCATGAGCATGCATACAGATTCCACTGGATTCTACTCATAATCACTATCAACAATAGCAACATCGATGTGTATGATTCATTGAGAAAAGATCCCTCAGAATACCAAGACCTTCAAGATGTATTTTACGAGTAATAATTCTATCTATGACATTTTCTTTAATGCAATATATATATTTAGCTTTTATACTAACATTGTATCTTTTATTATTTTGCCTCAGAGCTTGGACCATGTTCATTGCAAAACACCAAGGACCATTTCAAGAAAAAATTAGATGGGTCACTGATTTTCCGGTACGTATACCAAATAACAACTTCAGATTGAGAATATTTAAAATGTATAACACTAGTATTTCATAATCTGTTCTCCTCTCCACTTTAGTGTTTGAGACAAGAATCAGGAAATAATTTATGCGGGTACTACGTCTGTGAGCACATACACCATTACAGTGGCAACGCGGATAATGATAGTGTAAGTAAAATAAACCTATTAATAATACATTATTTTTATCCTCTTTTGTATATTTAATCGCTCGGTGTAATATATTAACCTATTTGCAAATTACAAAGGATTATAAAAAGGGACGCACTCATTGAGAAGGATCGTCTCTTGGCAATTCAAGAAACTCTCATGGGATTCCTCATGGACGACGTGGTTAATCCACAAGGAAAACATTATTATGACAAGCATCCAATTGACCGACTCACCTCCGAGGAAAGTTAATTGAGACTAGAAATTTGAACTGAATGATATTTTGATGTATATATACTATAGGGTTTAGGGTTTTGATGTATATATACTAGTTTAAGAAAATACTATTTATTTTGATGTGTATAAATTATTATGTGCATATACATTTATAAGTTTATAAATGTAGATATATAGGGTTTAATTTATATATAAGTCTAATCTAAGTGCGTATATGATATATATAGACAGGTACATATATACAAGTGCAAATACGTATACATACATATACGGGTTAGACAACAATTAGAATATACGGTCAAATCGAAAACAGCCAAAAAAAAAGAGACGAGACCCTTTAGTCACGGTTGGTATTACCAACCGAGACTAAAGGGGGCGGGCGCAGGCGCTGGCGTGCCCCCCTTTAGTCCAGGTTGGTTCACCCGGGACTAAAGGGGGGGCCTTTTGTCTCTCATCATTAGTCCCGGTTGGACTTGAGAGACCTATACCCCTTACCAACCGGGACTAAAGCCCCTCTCCCTACCAGTGACAGTAACCCTGTATCAGTGCGACAACAGAGGCCCCGGCACATTCAGCCACTCTTGAGTCAGGGCTGCATTTTGGGTACCTGGGAATAATTTGGGGCAAATCATATGAACTAGGACCTACTAGCCACCAGGTAGTAAAAATTAATATACAACTATTTGTGGAAAAAAGCATCATATATATGTTTGACACTGCTCAGCTAGTTGCATTGTTCTCATGAGCTGTGGAACCCAATGTGTATATGAATATATACATCATTTCAAAAAGTTACTCCATTTTGATAAACATTCTGTAATTTAAGAATTTTTTAAGGGCGATTTGAGAAATATTTTAGACAGTTGGTAATGCACCAAAAGTGGGACAAAAAACACACTTTTGGGAATATAAAAAATTATAAAAGCATGAACTTCTGTTGTTAAGCTTCCTAAATCAAGTGTTCAATATCTGTGAAGATACACCGGTTTACTAGCTTATAATTCTAGTGCGACACCCTTCCCGCAAGTTCCTTAACACTCAGCTTTGATCTAATGCTTCCTTCTTGTACATAGAGTAGTCATAGCAACAATGTTCAGCCATAGATGAATCAAGAGGAACAGGTAAGTAATATAAGTATGCAATTATAGAGCTCTTTTACGGTACCTTATACTAATATATACTCCCTCCGTCCCATGAAAAGTGCAATCCTAGCATTTGAGAAAAATCCCACAAAGAGTGCAATCCTAGAAAATAGATCTAATTACCTACCTAATTAAGTAATCAAGTCTGATTTGCATGCCAAAACTTATTGCATGTGGCTAACAAATGAGGGTATTAGAGTCTTTTCGCACCACCGCTAATCTGTCCTGGAAAACTAGAATAGCACTTTTTCATAGGACAGATGGAGTATTTAGTTGTATATATAGAGAAAATATAACTGTGCATCTTGGCTTCAATAGACTCCAATCAATTCTGTTCTTTTGATAGCTGAAATAGTGATTGGAAGGAGCTTAGGGACTGGGTACTGCCCTTCAATGTCTGCAGTAATAGTCATTTCTATGATCAACTACTTGTACAAACCAATTCGAACCGACCGTACTGGGTTTAGGCGGTTCATCATACCAATACACATCACCAAGCTTAGCCGAGTAGCTCCGTCACAGACGACAAGAGCATCATCCATGAGGTGGGGCGAGTGTTCGATGACCACGGCAGACCGAGTATACGAGATGAACCGCCGGCGGCGAGTGTCGAGAGGCAGAGCGGTCGAGTCCTCCCGGCGGTGTTTTTTTTCCGATCTATTCTTAGGTATGCGGTGTGGGGAGCCGGGATGCTAGGTTATAAAAGTACCCTTCCTAAGGTTCCGTCAACATACTAGGGGAACCTCCAGTTCCTCCTGGTTCCCCACAAGCACAGTAACAAACCTCATGTAATATACAAAATCTCTTCTAGTATATATACAACTATACAAGTCAGGGCAAGTTGAAGCAATAAATGAAAACTAACTTTTTACGGCTCAAAAAGCACACAAGTAGGATTGATAGGTATTTGCAGGAAATTAGTTGTTATGACTGCAGAGGTTGCTATGTGTTCTTGCTTCAGCCACTGCAGTAATTCTGAAGGTGCTGCGCCGGGAGGCAGGAGTCACTGCTTGCTGGCACTTAAAAAGTGTTCGCACCCAAAATTGGCACAAAGCCGATCAGGCTATCACCACCGGTCAGACCGGTGTCCCTCAACGGTCTGACCGGTCGGGCGTCTTGTAGCCGATCCAGCAACGGCCACACCGGTCTGACCGGTGGGCCTGACCGGTCTGACCGGTGGACCCCGAGTCCGAGCAGAATTGAGGAGTTCTAGCGAATTTCGACTTGTAATAGGATTCCTTGCGGGGCAAGACCTCCCCACCCTATAAATATAAAGGGCCACGGCCGTTTGAGGTGGAATCACCCAATCGACTATTATTTTCTACAACTTTTATCTCTCAAACCCTAGCTTTTCCAACCTCGTGCTTTCCTTGCTTGTCTCGACGACGATCAGGGACGTTCTGAGTGGCCTTGCCGACCTCAGAACAACCCTAGGCGCGCCACCTCCGATGGGGTCACTCCTGAGGCGGCGATCTTAGGTTTTCACCGTGCCTCTGTAGCCACCGGTCGGACCGGTGCCCCTGACCGGTCAGACCGGTCCGGGCAGGAGCTCGGCGAGTTCAGCGTTTCGACGTTCCGCGCGATCTAGCGCTCGTGTGTGTTGACCAGAAAAGCGTCAACACACTTTTGGCGACTCCGCTGGGGAAGAAAGGTCAGGTTGCTGAAACCGTTCAATCTAGCCTCAGCTCGATGGGTGCTCGGTGCGATCTCGACCTGAACAACATTGTCACCGCGTCGCTGGAAGATCTCTCTCCAGAGGAGCAGCAGAAGTTCAAGGCGCTACAAGAGTACATGCAAGTACAATTCCTAGCTGGTGTCAAGAAGGATCGATCTGGCAAGGTGGCAAGATTGAAAGAGTTCGAGCTGCCGGCGATTGTTGACACATTTTACCTATGCATTTTATCCCTCACATTCATTGGAAAAAGGACTAAAATATAATTAGATCACCTTATTAGGGTTTATATTAACAATTTCCACGAGTTTTGGTGAATCTATGAATTTACAGGGACTATTCGGAAATTATGCAAAGAAACCACTCTAGAAGACTCCAGAAGGCACCGGAACTCAACGTGGCTTAGCACCTAAAAAAGAAGCATCTAGAAGGATCAAGGACCCACCTGGCCAAAGTGGACCCCGAGTGGGGCCCACACTAGACCGACCGGCCCAGTGGTGGGGCCGATCGGCCACCCCTTGGCGCCAAATGGGCCCGGCTTCTGGAATGTTCCTCCACCGCCTATGAAGATCAATCTAAACCACATGTTTAGGTCGGTTTGATCCTACGGCGCACGTCCACCCCTCTGGACTATATAAGCAGCCCCCTGCCCCCTGGCAGAGGCATCTGAATCTATCATACATCAAATCAAGTCATCAAGTCAGAGACTCTACGCCCTAGAAACACCATATAGCAGAGTAGCTAGCTAGTTTAGATCTAGGAGGAGGCAAGGCGTCTACTTGGCTCCTGATCATCTAGAGGCTGATCTAGCTTCGCTCTTGTAAGTTCTTATCTAGTTCTTTACATTTGTTATATAGACATATGTTCTTATTAATGATTATATTCGACATTATATGCTTTGGTGTTTATTATGATTACATGTTTAGCATAGTTGATTTGCCTTTATATTCATGTATGGAGTCGTATAGCCCTCACCTAGATCATTTGTTAACATGGGTGAACGGTAAAGACAGTGTAAGCATGGTGCTTATATTGTATTTATCTGCGATTGCACCCTATATGCCGGGTCGTGTGGTAGATCGTGGTGGTGACAGCACTATTGAGTCCTTCGTAGTCCACCCCCCGTGTATACGACTAGTGGAGCCTTATACTGTTTGGGTTGTTTCAAGTTTCGGCCTTGATCCTCCTGGATAGTCTCCCCATGCATTGATATAATAGTTCTTCTTCCGTGATTGCTAAATGTTTGCACTAATCATAGTTTGCATTGACATATAGTTTAGAATTACCTAGGAGTATCCTCTCTAGCTAGGCTTTGCTATGTTTCTCTTGCTATAATGACACTTTCTAGCTGCTCATGAAGTTATGACTTGAACAGTGCTATCATTCTCTATATTTTATGTGACTTACCCCTGTTTATAGCAATTGATATATTTTGGCCACTCTACATTATAAAACTGAGAGATGAGCATGTATTAGCTATTATGGATTAGAAAGACTTCTTTCCCTGTGGTAGAATATAAATACGATACCTGGTTTTACTCCTGGTTAAAATGCTACAATGGTATATTCATATCTGTGCGCTTGCGGATACCCTGTTTATATATATATATATATCTTCTTTTCTAGAGATCCAAGGCATATGTAAGAGTACCATATCCATGCGTTTTCAGGCACACCTGTCAGGCTGACAACCTATATCGAGTTGTGCTATGAATCGTGTCGGAATTCATCTTTTAGTTTATCTGAAAGCAACATCCGATATACACTTAGCATCATGTTAAGATATACCTCTGCATTCCTGGTGTCGTCGATAGAGATGGATCTTATATCCGTTTCTAGTCGATGACGTTAGCAATGTCAACAAGCATTTTTGGCACCATTGCCGGGGAAAGAAAGTCTATAGCCTAGATGAAAAAAATTTCAGTAATAGCATGCATGCATCTCTCACATATAATGTATCGAGAATCCAAATAATCATTGCTTAAACAGACTTACCCTTGTTCTTTCCACTTTTGTTTATCTTATTTCAGGGTAATGTATGAATAAGAATCTTCTAGAGAACTTCGTTTCAGATCCAGAGAAAATCTTAAAGAAGGCAAGGTCAAAGCTTAGGCCTCCTCATTCTCAGCCCACGACTTTTGCCTTAGGAGATTCAACAGCGCGAAGCTTAACACCCACGTTTGAAGTAATGGCAAACAAGTCCCTACGTGAATACTCCGCACCGACCCCGGACAACATTCGTACTGGTCCGACAGTCGCTGTAGGAAATGCTGCTTTTGAGCTCAAGCCTGCACTGATCAACATGGTACAAGCTAGCCAATTTTGTGGAAAAGCTCATGAAGATGCCAACAAACACCTTCAACATTTCTTGGAGATATGTAGAACCTTCACGATCAAAGATGTTCCAAGTGATGCAGTCCTACTTCGTTTATTCCCATTCTCACTATTGGGGCGAGCGAAGCAATGGTTCTACTCCAACAAAGACAAATTTACAACTTGGACATTGTGTTCTACTGCTTTTCTAGCAAAGTTCTTTCCTATAGGCAAAACCAATGCCTTACGGGGGAAAATTTCGAGTTTCCAGCAGCAACACGAGGAATCTGTTCCTGAAGCATGGGAGAGCTTTCAAGACTACATTGCAGATTACCCACATCAAGGAATGGAAAACTGGTTGCTCTTGCAGACCTTCTACCACGGGCTCTCTACCAACACCCGTGAAACGATGGATGCTGCAGCTGGAGGTGCTTTCCTGTCCCTTACACTTACTCAAGCTACTAACCTTGTGGAAAAGATGGCGTCCAATCAAGCTTGGAACGAGGAACGTCAACCCCGCAAGAAAGAAAGAGGAATGCACTAGCTCAAGGAGGTAGACATGCTGTCTGCCAAAATGGATTTACTGATGAAGAGGCTTGAAGACAGAGCCCCTGAGAAGAAGGAAGTCATGCAACTCTTCGAATCCCGCATGACCTGTGAAGAATGTGGAAACACTGGACACTCAGGGAGTCAATGCCCTCAGCTAGAGGAGGACGTGAACTACATCAACAACAACAACCAATATCGTCCCAAGCAGAATCAAGGATGGACTCAGCAGAGAACCAACTACCCAGGTAACTATTCAGGTAATTATCAAGGTAATAATTCTTCCAATAATTTCTCACCATTAAGAGACTTAGTCCAAAACCAGGGTAGAATTGTGGATAATCTGTCTAAGAAGTTAGCTTCCAATGATAAAATGCTCGAAACTATTAGTAATAAAATGGAAAGTTTTTCTTCTGCCATCAAGAACCAACATAGCTTTAATAAGATGCTAGAATCTCAGATTTCTCAGCTGGCATCATCTGTTCCCACGGCTAACCCAGGTAAGATTCCGAGCCAGCCGAAAGAATTAGAATCTGCAAATCTTGTCGATATCTATTCTGCAGATCTGTGTTCGAATAAGATAGAAGAAGGCCCAAGATGGACTGACTGGGGCATGCCCGCCAAAAGAGGAGATCCAGGAAGGCCCGTCATCACCATCACTATTGGAGCCTACACCTTCAAGAATGCACTTTGTGACTTTGGGTCTAGCGTCAACATAATGCCTAAGGTAATATATAAGAAAATTAATGGTTCACCTTTATTGTATACAACCATGTGCTTGCAGCTTGCAGACCTGTCACTATGCCACCCCGAGGGTATCCTAGACGACGTATGTCTGGGGATAGGACGCTCCTACGTGGCTGCCGACTTCGTTGTTGTCGAGACTGGGGGAAGTGAGAATGCTCCAATCATTTTGGGACGTCCTTTCCTTGCCACAGCCAAAGCCACCATCTACGCCGACGCCGCTAAGATCATCTTCTCCATCAATGGGAGGAAGGAGATATTCAATTGCAAGAACAAAATCCTAGAAGCTCCTGCGTACCCCCGATATCCTTACCCTCAAGAACACAAGCCAGTTGTCGAGAAGAGAAGAGATAGAAGGAGGAATAAGAAGAATAATCAACCTCAATCGCATGTGAAGGAAGTTTGGATGATCAACACGATTCAATCAGAGAATAAGAACCTGTTCCCTTCACCATTACTGCCAAAGCTTGAAGACCCTGGAGTTCCATCAATCCACTGCTCCATCAATCAACGGAACTTCCAGCGAGTTGTCTGCGACACGGGATCGGGCATCAACCTAATGTCTAAGGTAACCTACGAATTAATATATGGTGACCTGCCTTTGTATTCCACATATATAATGTTGCAGATGGCGGATCAATCACAATGGTTCCCGGAAGGAATTGCACGAGATGTACCCGTCAAGATAAAGGACCACTATATCATGACTGACTTTTTAGCCATAGACATGGGAGATGAGCAAGATCCTCCCATCGTGCTTGGAAGACCGTTCCTGAACACAACAAGAGCAATCATCTACATCAGGACTGGCGAGATCCACTTCCAGTTCAGAACTGAAAGGGTACGCTGCTACTTCAATACTTATACTAATCCTGAGCAGCCCAAGAAGAACAAGACGCGGAGACGCCTTCAGAGATTACAACGCAAGCTGAACACAAAGTTGACGGATGTCAAGAACATTGAAGAAGAGATTAAGGAGAAGTCCGCTCAGCTTCTGCCAGCCTAGTATTCTGAACCCGTTACTCCAGAAAGGTCTCCACCGAAGAAACAAGTTTGGAGGAAGAAAGACCAAAGTACACCTTCGGAAGACCAATCACTACCCGCGTCATCAACTGATCAATCAATGGCCACTACATCTACGCCATGGGAGTAAGTACTCTAAGCTCTCGCCGAGAGGTAACTCGGTATTTATCTTTATATTCTGCACTGCATATTTAGATTAGCATGTTTATTTCCCTATACCTGCATTGAAAAAATCATAAAAATATTTTCTGTTTTTGCATTCTTTAAGGCCCCATGTACTCCGTACCATGGCGGCATATAAAAAATAAATATAAAAAAATAATAAATAAATTTTTGCATTCACATGTTTTTGCATTTAGCATCCCTTTTGCATATAAAAATTCACAAAAATACGTGGGCACATGGTCCACACATTTTAGAAAAACCCAAAAAAGAAGTGGGCACATGAAGGCTCATAGCATAATCCTAGAATTTGTTCCTTCGGGTATGTGCGAGACTAATATTTACAGGGAGAAATTAATAAGGACCTGAAGGTAAACAAGTTCCAAGGATGAATCAAGAATCACTTCAAGATCCAGCTTGGGGGAGAGCACCCCCAGTTATCACGATAAGTATCACTATCCTATGTTTTTAGCTAGTTGAGTTTTAGTTAAAAGTCTTAGTTTGAATAAAATGCTAGAGTCTGCTAGTTGGTTTTTCTCTTTAATAATGATCTTGATGATATATGTTTGGAGATGATGAATAGTTGCTCCGTCGTAATTCCTTTTGAAGTGCTTAGTTTTCAAACCTAGATTCTCCTGAAGTTTAAATGCTTAATTTGCTCTAAACCCAAAACCTGTGCAAGTATATGCTTAATCTGAGTCTAGGCTTTGAAAGATGATTCATGAAAAGTTGAGTGGCTATTGATCATTTTCTTAGAGAAGCTGGATTCCTGGATTTATCTTAAATGAAAAATCTTATATGATGAGTTCCTGTGTCAATGATCCTTAAGAGCTTGTCATACACATCAAGATCATTCCATTCCGCCATTTATGCTGCTTCTGATATGGAAGTACGCATTTTCCATCAAGCCATACAGCTCATGCAACTCTAGGATATATCTCTCTCAATGTTAAAAAAAAAGAGATTCTGGGGCTACATTTAAAAAAAAGAGAGAGAAAGAGAGGAAAAAGTGAGAAGAGAGAGGGAGAGAAAAGGACAAGTGTCATACTAGGCGAGAAGGGCCTACCTCCCTAAAAGAAATAAATTTTAGAGATGAATAATGGACACGTGTCCGAGGGCGAGTAGAGCCCACATCTCTAAGGAGAGAGAAAAATGGACAAAAGTCCGGGGCGAGTAGAGCCCACCTCTCCAAGACTGGAAAGCCCAGATCTTAAAAAAATCTTAGAAAGAGAGATATAGTCCAAGAGCTAGGCTAAAAGGCTTACCACCTTTCACCCTCATCCATTCAACACTATCATCCATATCTTGTTAAGTGTGACTCCATGCTTGAGAAGGTCATACACAGGATCTCTGAGTTTTATCTGAAAAATGTGCAAAACCCCAGGATGATAGCTGATCAAAGAATTTGAGATATACTGCTTGACTTGATTGTTTTGTCTTTTATCTGCTAAAGATTTATGAAAAGGCTGTGCTTAAAGGTTGAAGGTAAAAGAGAGTAATCTTGTTGAGGAGAATAGGTTTTTGAAGACCATAATACTTTTGAGGTGTGAAAGCGTTGTAGCAACTCCTGATCCTGCTAAAGCATATCTTTGCTAGGGACTAGCAAAGGGTAAGCTTGGGGGAGTTTGTTAACACATTTTATCTATGCATTTTATCCCTCACATTCATTGGAAAAAGGACTAAAATATAATTAGATCACCTTATTAGGGTTTATATTAACAATTTCCACGAGTTTTGGTGAATCTATGAATTTACAGGGACTATTCGGAAATTATGCAAAGAAACCACTCTAGAAGACTCCAGAAGGCTCCGGAACTCAACGTGGCTTAGCACCTAAAAAAGAAGCATCTAGAAGGATCAAGGACCCACCTGGCCGAAGTGGACCCCGAGTGGGGCCCACACCAGACCGACTGGCCCAGTGGTGGGGCCGGTCGGCCACCCCCTGGCGCCAAATGGGCCCGGCTTCTGGAATGTTCCTCCACCGCCTATGAAGATCAATCTAAACCACATGTTTAGGTCGGTTTGATCCTACAGCGCACGTCCACCCCTCTGGACTATATAAGCAGCCCCCTGGCCCCTGGCAGAGGCATCTGAATCTGTCATACATCAGATCAAGTCATCAAGTCAGAGACTCTACACCCTAGAAACACCATATAGCAGAGTAGCTAGCTAGTTTAGATCTAGGAGGAGGCAAGGTGTCTACTTGGCTCCTGATCGTCTAGAGGCTGATCTAGCTTCGCTCTTGTAAGTTCTTATCTAGTTCTTTACATTTGTTATATAGACATATGTTCTTATTAATGATTATATTCGACATTATATGCTTTAGTGTTTATTATGATTACATGTTTAGCATAGTTGATTTGCCTTTATATTCATGTATGGAGTCGTATAGCCCTCACCTAGATCATTTGTTAACATGGGTGAACGGTAAAGACAGTGTAAGCGTGGTGCTTATATTGTATTTATCTGCGATTGCACCCTATATGCCGGGTCGTGTGGTAGATCGTGGTGGTGACAGCACTATTGAGTCCTTCGTAGTCCACCCCCCGTGTATAGGACTAGTGGAGCCTTATACTGTTTGGGTTGTTTCAAGTTTCGGCCTTGATCCTCCTGGATAGTCTCCCCATGCATTGATATAATAGTTCTTCTTCCGTGATTGCTAAATGTTTGCACTAATCATAGTTTGCATTGACATATAGTTTAGAATTACCTAGGAGTATCCTCTCTAGCTAGGCTTTGCTACGTTTCTCTTGCTATAATGACACTTTCTAGCTGATCATGAAGTTATGACTTGAACAGTGCTATCATTCTCTATATTTTATGTGACTTACCCCTGTTTATAGCAATTGATATATTTTGGCCACTCTACATTATAAAACTGAGAGATGAGCATGTATTAGCTATTATGGATTAGAAAGACTTCTTTCCCTGTGGTAGAATATAAATACGATACCTGGTTTTACTCCTGGTTAAAATGCTACAATGGTATATTCATATCTGTGCGCTTGCGGATACCCTGTTTATATATATATATATATCTTCTTTTCTAGAGATCCAAGGCATATGTAAGAGTACCATATCCATGCGTTTTCAGGCACACCTGTCAGGCTGACAACCTATATCGAGTTGTGCTATGAATCGTGTCGGAATTCATCTTTTAGTTTATCTGAAAGCAACATCCGACATACACTTAGCATCATGTTAAGATATACCTCTGCATTCCTGGTGTCGTCGATAGAGATAGATCTTATATCCGTTTCTAGTCGATGACGTTAGCAATGTCAACAGCGATCAGGCTAAACGACAGCAATATTGAGGTAATTCCCACTGTAAGTAAGAAACCCCTGCCTGAAACTTCTCCTATGAAATCTACAGTGGGGAGTGATGAATTGCTTGCTTCTTACATTGCTCGTTTAGAACGGTTAGAGGATCTTGAAAAAGATAGGAGTTTAGGTTTTAATAATAATGAAACTAATAGTAGTACTCCTAAAGCTAATCCTCAAGGGTCTCATCCTAGCTTAGCGCCTTTGCCTGTAAATAATGGTAATCATGCATATGGTTCGACACCAAATCCAGCATCTGGTCAGTACCCTCAGTTTCAACCGCACAGGCCAAACATGGCCGCACCGGTCGAACCGATGCAGGGTACCGGTCAGACCGGTGCTATGGAGTTGGTGCCCGATCAGCCTTTGCCACTTTCTGTCGTGCCAAATCAGATGGTCCCTACTTTTTCTAATACAATCAGTAATGTTGGACCTCATTATAGTACGACAGTGAATACATCGGCCTCCAAAAACATTATTCCGAACGATGTGTTTGAAAGTTACAGGCTAGCTCAAGCTAAGATAGCTCCCTATTTAAATAAGATAAATTTGGAGAATCCTCAACCACAACAGCCAAATAATCCTAATTGAGCGGAATTTAATAAATTTAAGGAAGATTTGGCTAATGTGGTAAAAACCAAACTTCGTGTTGATATTGGTAACACAAATTTGTATCAAAAACCATATGATCCCGAGTTTGATAGATTTCCTCTCCCACGTGGTTGGTGTATGCCTGATTTGATTAAATTTAGTGGTGATGATGACCGAACCACATGGGAGCATATTAGTCAATACACTGCACAACTAGGTGAAGCTGGTGTCTATAATGCTTTAAAAGTGCACTTGTTCTCTTTATCTTTAACTGGCACTGCTTTTCATTGGTTTTCTTCGCTTGCTCCCGGTTCTATTATATCTTGGGATATGTTAGAACGTAAGTTTCATGATAACTTTTATAGTGGGAGTATACAATTAAAATTGACAGACTTAACATCGGTTAGGCAAGGAAGAGATGAGACTATCTCTGCCTACATTAAAAGGTTTAAAG
The DNA here is from genome assembly GCA_036936925.1 of Cenchrus fungigraminus. Lineage (NCBI taxonomy): Eukaryota > Viridiplantae > Streptophyta > Magnoliopsida > Poales > Poaceae > Cenchrus > Cenchrus fungigraminus. The sequence continues at coordinate 73,117,612 of CM072768.1, read as the reverse complement.
AAACTAAAAACCAGTGCTTTAATTTATCAATCACTAATATGGATCTTGCAGACATTTGTCTAAAAGGTTTAAGATCATCTATTAGAGATAAGATAGAGGGCACTGACTTTCTTTCGGTTGCACAAGTTCAAATTAGAGCTTTAGTTGTTGAAAACCGAATGAATAAAGAGAAAGATAATTTTAAATCACGTCGTTCTAATGTTCATGTTATTGATTATGATTCTGATAGTTCGGACGATAGTGATAAAGAAGTTTATGCTGCTGAGTTTGTTTGGCCCTCTAAAGAAAAATCTTATTCTTGTTCATCTCTTAAGCCGGCTAGTAAAGGTCGGCAAGAAGAAATTAAATTTACTTTTGATGTTTCCAAATGTGATCGTATATTTGATGAATTGCTTAAATCTGGAAATATCAAGTTAACTCATACTATTCCTCCACTTGAAGAGTTGAAAAGACGTGCGTATTGCAAATTTCATAGTTCATTTTTTCATGCTATTAATGATTGCAATGTGTTTCGTCGACAGGTTCAATCGGCCATAAACGAAGGTCGTTTGACTTTTCATGAGATGCAAGTGGACAAGGCTTCTTTTCCAATCAACACCATGGATTTACAGCAGCCTAAGGTATTGGTTCGGCCACATCAAGCTGAAGCAACTAAAGGCAAGAACGTGGTAATCGGGGAGCTTAAGCCCGATTTGAGAGGAAAAGAGCTAGTTCGCAAAGTTGAATATGAGAAGACTCCTGATGGCAAAGAGACCTTCAAGGTTACAGTAAGTGCCTCTGGACACGGGGGGCAAGGGTCGTCCACACCCACCGATCAGCGACTGTCTGAGCCATCTCTGGCCAGACCGGTCAGACCGGTGGAGGTGATCGGTCAGACCGGTGCACCCCCAGGTCGTCCGAGGATGATCAAACCAAGCCGTCCGGAGATTGGAAACTGGAAACTTAATGTAGCAAAAAATCAGGGGAGTGGTCCTAAGCCAAAGGTCACTTTTGACATGTTATTTGACAAGTATTCCAGGCAAAAGGCCGTTATAAGTGATCGGCCATTAAAAAAAAGGATGAGGTCACCTACACACCAAGGAGGGTCATCTTCACCTCCAAGGGCTGCTACAAGACTCAAGGGTGAATCATCACAGCAAGGGCAACGCTTTACTCCACCGTGGGTGTCAAGTTCAAATGCACCACGCTTGATATATGATGACAATGGAGTGATGTGGGTGCCATATCAACAAGCCTTTCATCCTGGATGGGGAGGACAGAAATCAGCTTTTGACAGGATCTCCAGGCCTATCCAAGACCGATTGGCTTCTCGCCGTTCTGGTCAGGGTCACCAGACCCGACCAGTCAGACCGGTCGCTACCACCGGTTAGACCGGTGCGGCCAGAAAAGCCGTGCCACCTCCCGTGAAGCAAGTCTACAAGCCGAAGCAGAAGGAGGAGGTGCAGAAGATGGAAGTTGATCCAGAGAGGACAACAAGTCAAGACATTATTCAGATTGGATCAATGGATGTCCCTATTGGAGAAGATGGCAAAAGACTGATTGTTCCTAACAATAGGGTTGTGACATCAACTCCAAGGGTGTTTGCTGCTGCTAATGACCATGAGGCCAGTGGGAGTGGTTCCAACTCCAAATACTTCTTGCCAAGGTGGTGTCCTCCCGGATTGACTCGCACACAAAGGAGGAAGCTTCAACGCCTGAGGTTTCAAGAGAAGAGGGAGACGGAGCTAGAGAAGCAAAGAGACAAAGCTTTCAACTAGTACAGGTCCATGGTACCTCAGGGGAAAGATGGAGAGTCAAGACCAGCCCCCAGCCAGCACCGGTCAGACCGGTGGAGGGGTCGGTCAGACCGGTCACACCGGTCAGACCGGTGGATGTCGACGGTCAGACCGATGACCCAGAGACGCCGCCCGATTTCTCTTCTTCGATTCCCATAGTTTGTGATGACAAGTCCGCATCGGATCCTACACCAGAAGATGATGAGGAACTTGTTGATTACAGTTCTTCGCCCGAGCGCATGAATTTGGACATCAACGTGATCCATATGTCTATGGATGGTTATGTGCTCTCGGAGGAAGACGTTGCGCATCTTGACTTTGGACCAAAGGAAGCTATTTTCCAGAAGCCTAAAGCCACTGAAAATCATCTGAAGGCTTTGTACATGAAGGGACACATCAATGGGAAGCCTATCTCTCGCATGCTGGTGGACGGAGGAGCGATCGTCAACTTGATGCCGTATTCTTTGTTCAAGAAGCTGGGAGGTTCAGATGATGAGTTGATCAAGACCAACATGACCGTCAGCGGTGTGGGAGGAGGCGAGCCGATGGGAGCTAAAGGCGTCGTCTCTATGGAGCTCACCGTTGGGAGCAAGACGTTAGCTACGGCATTCTTCGTCGCTGAGACACAAGGTAATTTCAGTCTCATCCTTGGTCGTGATTGGATTCATGCAAATCAGTGTGTGCCTTCTACTTTGCATCAATTCTTAATCCAATGGGTAGGCGACGAGGTAGAGATTGTTCATGGTGATACATCGGCTTGTGTTGCAGTGGTCGATAGTCCTACTATGGATAACCATGAGAATCTTAAGTGCTTAACTGGTTTAGATTTATCTAATTTGAGGCTTATTGATTCTACCAAAGATGGCTTTGCTACTGTTGTCATGAAGCCGATTGTTGATCAGGCTAGAACTTCTCTGTCGATTTGATGGATGCAAATCTGGAGTGGTTGCAACAAAGGTGAGAGCACTATCGGGCGCATAAGAACAATATGTGTGAGGCCATCGAAGACTTTGATGATTTGAGCAAGTTAGGACAAGGGTTTACGTCGGCTGATCCTTTAGAGAAGGTTGATATTGGTGATGGCACTATACCTAGGCCGACATTTGTAAACAAGAATCTTGATCCTTTGTTTAAATCTGAGTTAATAAAGCTGTTAAAGGAGTATGTTGATTGCTTTGCATGGAACTACAATGAAATGCCTGGTTTATGTCGTGATCTAGTTGAGCATCGTTTACCTATTAAACCTTGTTTTAGTCCTTATAAACAACCTTGTAGAAACTTTAATCCTGATATTTATGACCGAGTGAAAGAGGAAGTCAATCGGTTACTTGATGCGAAGTTTATTAGGCCTTGTCGTTATGCTGATTGGATCTCTAATATTGTGCCTGTTGAGAAAAAAGGAACAAAAAAGTATCGTGTTTGCATTGATTTTAGAGATCTTAATAGAGCTACTCCTAAAGATGAATATCCTATGCCTATAGCCGATTTTCTTGTTAATGCTGCATCCGGATATAGAATTCTTAGCTTTCTTGATGGTAATGCTGGTTACAATCAAATCTTTATGGCCGAAGAGGATATATCCAAAACGGCTTTCATATGTCCGGGTTTTGTTGGCTTATTTGAGTGGGTTGTTATGACTTTTGGATTGAAAAATGCGGGTGCTACTTATCAAAGGGCTATGAATTTAATCTTTCATGATTTGCTTGGCATCATAGTAGAGGTTTATATCGATGATATTGTTGTCAAATCGGCTGGAGATGATTCTCATTTAGCTGATTTAAGACTTGCATTTGAAAAAATGCGTCGATATAAATTAAAAAGGAACCCACTCAAATGTGCTTTTGGTGTATCGGCTGGGAAGTTTTTGGGCTTCATTGTGCATGAGAAAGGCATAGAGATAGATCCTAAAAAGATTGAGGCAATCCGGAGTGTTAAAGCGCCTACTTGTAAAAAGGATTTGCAAAAGTTCTTGGGCAAGGTAAATTACTTGAGGAGGTTCATTTGTAACTTGTCTGGGAAGGTGAATGCTTTTACTCCTTTACTTCGGTTGAAAAATGATATTGACTTCACTTGGGGGGCAAAGCAACAAGAGGCATTTGATGAGATTAAGAGCTATTTGACTTCGACACCCGTTCTTCAAGCGCCCAAGAGTGGTATTCCTTTCAAGTTGTATGTAGCGGCTGAGAAGGATGTCATTGGAGGTGTTTTGACTCAAGAGACCGAAGGCAAGGAGTATATTGTTGCATATGAAAGTAGAAGATTGCTAGACGCCGAAACAAGGTACACTTTCATTGAAAAGTTGTGTTTATCGCTATATCATACTTGTACCAAGTTGAGGCATTATTTATTACCTAGTACTTGCATAGTAGCATGTCAAACCGACATAATCAAATACATGTTGCATAAACCAATTTTAAGTGGTAGAGTCGGCAAATGGGCTTATGCTTTAGTTGAGTATGATTTGCATTATGAGCCATTAAGTTCAATGAAAGGTCAAATTGTGGCCGACTTTATTGTTGGACATAGAGTAGATAAGCAACTTGATTTGAATGTCGGTTTTGCTACTTTTACTCCATGGAAATTGCATTTTGATGGATCGGTTTGTAAAGATGGTTGTGGTGTTGGAGTTGTCATTATTTCGCCAAGTGGGGCTGTTTTTGAAGCTCTTAACCGATTGGATCATGATTGTACTAACAACCAAACCGAATATGAGGCTCTTCTATTTGGCTTGGAGATTTTGCATGACATGGGAGTAAAACATGTGGAAGCATATGGAGATTCTTTATTAGTGGTGCAGCAAGTCTCCAAGGTATGTCAGTGTCTAAATGGTTTTTTAAATGCTTATCTTGATAAATGTTTAGACATCATATCTTGTATGGATGAATTTGTTATCTATCATGTGCCACGAGAGGAAAATCCTAGAGCTAATACTCTGGCCCAGCAAGCATCTGGTTATAATGTTTGAAAGAGAAATTTTCAAGAACACGAACCGTTGCTTACAGCCGAGTGTTTTGCTCTAGAGGCACCGGTCAAGCCGACGCAGCCGACCGGTCTAACCGATGTCATCGACCGGTTTGACCGGACCCCTGATTCTGGGTTGGCTAACGGTACCGATCTGACCGATGCTCATGACCGGTCTGACCGGTCCCCTGGTAAAAGTTCCTCCTTGGTTTTTCGTGACAAAGATGAGATGGAGGATTGGAGAAAGCCTCTGGTTGATTATTTGCATAATCCTAGCAGTTCAGTTGATAGAAAAGTCTGACGATGGGCTCTTAAGTTTGTTCTTGATGATGGTGAATTGTATCGTCAGACCGCGGATGATTTGCTCTTAAAGTGTTTGGGTCCTGATCAAGCTAGGTTGGCTATGGCAGAAGTTCATGAAGGTATGTGTGGTACTCATCAATGGGCTCCCAAGATGAAGTGGCTCCTCAGGCGGGCTTGCTTTTATTGGCCTACCATGATAGCTGATTGTTTTAGGTACTACAAGGAGTGTGAAGAGTGTCAAAAACATGGAGATGTTCAGTTGGTGCCTGCAGCGTTGATGCATCCGATTATCAAGCCTTGGCCTTTTAGAGGATGGGGTCTGGATTTTATTAGCAAGATTCATCTTTTGTCGTCGAAGGGGTATTGTTTTGTGATCGTGGCTACTGACTACTTCACCAAGTGGACTGAAGCTATTCCTTTGAAGAATATGACACATAGAGAGGTGATTGAGTTTATTACTGGGCACATCATACATAGGTTTGGTATTCCGCAGACTTTGACTATGGGTCAAGGGACTTCGTTCGTATCCAAAGAGGTGTGTGATTTTGTTGATTCCTATGGTATTAAATTGCTCAATTCATCTCCATATTATGCTCAAGCCAATGGTCAAGCCAAGTCTAGCAACAAGACATTGATGAAGCTCATCAAGAAGAAGATAGAAGACAATCCTAGAAGATGGCATGAGGTATTATCTGAAGCTTTATGGGCTCATCGTATTTCAAGACATGGTGCTACTAAGGTTACTCCTTTTGAGCTTGTGTATGGTCAAGAGGTCGTTTTGCCCGTTGAGGTGAATCTAGGCGCATATAGACTTGCAAAGCAGAATAATCTTGATGTTGAGTCATATTATGCTTTGATGATGGACAATATTGATGAAGTGACCGACAAGCGTATGGAAGCTTTGGAGGAAATTGAAAAGGACAAGAGGAGAGTTGCTAGAGCATACAACAAGAAGGTAAAAGCCAAATCTTTTCATGTAGGTGATTTGGTTTGGAAGACGATTTTACCTATTGGATCTAAGAGTAACAAGTTCGGCAAGTGGTCTCCAAGTTGGGAAGGTCCGTACAAGGTTGTCAAGGTTTGTTCTGGGAATTCTTACATGGTGGAGACTTTGCAAGGACAGCGACTTCCAAGGGCTCTCAACGGGAGGTACTTGAAGAAATTTCATCCAAGTGTCTGGCAAGATGCTTGATAGGATATGGCCGATTTAAAGCAAAAATCGCCCTTAGACCAAAAAATAGCCGGTGAAGTGTCACATCGACCTTAGAATTATTTTTTAGACAGCAAGCTTTACTAAAAAAACAGGGGGGCATATGTTCGCACCCAAAATTGGCACAAAGCCGATCAGGCTATCGCCACCGGTCAGACCGGTGTCCCTCAACGGTCTGACTGGTCGGGCGTCTTGTAGCCGATCCGGCAACGGCCACACCGGTCTGACCAGTGGGCCTGACCGGTCTGACCGGTGGACCCCGAGTCCGAGCAGAATTGAGGAGTTCTAGCGAATTTCGACTTGTAAAAGGATTCCTTGCGGGGCAAGACCTCCCCACCCTATAAATATAAAGGGCCACGGCCGTTTGAGGTGGAATCACCCAATCGACTATTATTTTCTACAACTTTTATCTCTCAAACCCTAGCGTTTCCAACCTCGTGCTTTCCTTGCTTGTCTCGACGACGATCAGGGACGTTCTGAGTGGCCTTGCCGACATCAGAACAACCCTAGGCGCGCCACCTCCGACGGGGTCCCTCCCGAGGCGGCGATCTTAGGTTTTTACCGTGCCTCTGCAGCCACCGGTCAGACCGGTGCCCCTGACCGGTCAGACCGGTTCGGGCAGGAGCTCGGCGAGTTCAGCGTTTCGACGTTCCGCGCGATCTAGCGCTCGTGTGTGTTGACCAAAAAAGCGTCAACAAAAAGAAAAGGAGAGAGTGTGATACTTCTGCTTAGCATTAGTGTTCATCACAAAAAAGTTTGGAGGGATGCTCAAAGGTCACTTGCATTATTGCATTAGTGTTCATGACAAACTTATTACTGTTCATGACAAAAAAAGTAAAATGCGGCGATTTTGCTTAGCACGTATGAAACTGGGCAGTCATCTTTTGGTGTGTGGATCAGGATATATGATCTTTAGCTTATTCGTTAATCTCTGCTTTTATGTAAGAAATATCTTCCTTGGTGGGTGGCTGCAAGCTATTCAGCCTAATTCAAGAACAGTAACCCTGTATAGGGGGGCTCCTATTTCACTTCCGGAAGTTGGATGAGGATTCTAGCCCAATAGCGGCCCAACAGCTTCATCTTCTTCTTCTCCGGCTGCACACCACCCCGCCGCCTCCGCCACCAGCCCCGGCCGGCGGCTCCCCACAGCCGCGCCGCCAACCCGCGACCCACCGCCGCCCTCGACCCCGCCCTTCCTAACCCGAATGCATCTCGCGCCCCCGCCGCGGTCACCGGCCCACCGGCCATCTTGCCCCGCTCGGCCGGCGGCGCTCCCACGCCGCCTCGCCCTCTGCCGCCGGCTGAACCGCCGCCGCCGCCGATCATTCGAGGCACCCACCTCCTTCATTTCTAGGTCTGCAGGTCAATGGAGCTCCCCGGAACCCAGACCCGAACCCCCAAAATCCTAACCCTAAGTGTTGCCGCCTCCACCACCACCCCGGTCGGCGGCGACCTCGCCGCCGGCCGCTCCCCCCACCGCCCACCCTTCCTCGTCTTCCCGCGCGCGTAAGATGGGCGGTGCGGATGGGCGGCGCTGCGAATCGGCGGCGGCAGCTGGGAAACGGTGAGAGGAAGAAGAAGCCCATCCGACGGTTGATATCATGCGCACGAATCTAGGAACATTTATAGATAACTTCATTCCTATCTTCCGGAAGATGTATAGGATTCCCGCGTATATGTGTGACAACAGAGGCTCCGGCACATTCAGCTTCATTTTGGGTGACTGGGAATAATTTGGGGCAAATCATGAACAAGGACCTACTAGCCACGGGGTAGTAAAAATCAATATACAACTATTTGTGGAAAAAACATCATATATATGTTTGACCGGCAGTGCTCAGCAAGTTGCATTGTTCTCATGAGCTGTGGAACCCAATGTGTATATGAATATATACATCATTTCAAAAAACTTGCTCCATTTTGATAAACATTCTGTAATGTTAGAATTTTTTTTAGGGCAATGTGAGAAATATTTTAGACAGTTGGTAATGCACCAAAAGTAGGACACAAAACACACTTTTGGGAATATAAATAAAAAATTATAAAAGCATGAACTTCTGTTGTTAAGCTTCCTAAATCCAAGTGTTTAATATCTGTGAAGATACACCGGTTTACTAGCTTATAATTCTAGTGCGACACCCTTCCCGCAAGTTCCTTAACACTCAGCTTTGATCTAATCTTATTGCTTCCTTCTTGTACATAGAGTAGTCATAGCAACAATGTTCAGCCGCAGATGAATCAAGAGCAACAGGTAAGTAAAATAAGTATGCAATTATAGAGCTCTTTTACGGTACCTTATACTAATATATACTCCCTCCGTCCCATGAAAAGTGCAATCCTAGCATTTGAAAAAAAATCTCACAAAGAATGCAATCATATAAAATAGATCTAATTACCTACCTAATTAAGTAATCAGGTCTGATTTTGTAGCGAACATGGCCTCATAAGCCATTAGTTCGAGTATGATTTGGGTGATTCATGACAACATGATCAATGTGACTAACCATATTGTTTAACATGTCCTTGTAGACATTTCTAGGTCCCATAAATGCAAAAATACCACATGCCAAAATGAGAAAGGAAAAGTGAAGGATAAGGTACCGTCGGATAAACCGACGGTCCAGTTTCTTGTAGCGTCGGATGAATTCCAGAGACGAAGGAGCGAAGATGAAGGCGTCAAATGAACGGACGGTCCATTGGTGGGAACCGTCGGTCTAACCGGCGGTTCACTGGCGCAAGACAGTAAGGGTTTGGTCGTGAAGCCTTAAGCACCGGATGAACCGACGTAGAGGCAGCGGTTCATCCGACGGTCCTTAAGTTCAAGATAGAGAGCAGCTGGTTCAGAAGACTTCAGCACCAGATGAACCGACGGTGCATCGCCCAATGCGTCGGATGATTTGTGTCAATGGTCAAGTGATGTGGAAGGCAACGGCAAGTAGCACCGGATGAACTGACGTCCGGAAAAAGCATAGCGTCGAATCATCCGATGGTACTACTTTCAGCAGCTTTTAGCCAACGGCTAGTTTGTTGCCTTGGGCTATTTATAGCCCTTCCACCCCGCCATTTGAGGTTGTTGGACGTTGCTGGATTGTGTGGAAGTGCAGAGGAGTGTGAGACACATACAAGATCACATCCAAGCCATACAAGTGCTAAAATTGCTCATCTATAGACTTGCACAAGCTTTGTGTGTGTGCTTAGTGCTAGACTTAGCATAGAGCTGAGTGAGTGCAAGCTGTGCCAACCTTGTGAGGTGATTCTTGAGTGAATCAAGCTGTACAAGGTGCGCCGGAAGCCTTGGGGGCCTAAGTGGCTCACCGGCAATCGTCTTCGACCCTCCAGCTTGGTATGGAGTGGCGAGGACACTTTGTGCGGGGGACGTGGAGACCCCCTTCCTTGGTGGAGAAGCTCCTTAGTGGAGGCGGCATCAAGGTGACCAAGGGAGCTTGGTGAGTACCTTCGTGGCAATCCTTTGTGGCTAGTAAAGTGCTGCTCTTGGGAGGGACTTGGTGACCGGGAAGCAATACTCTTGTGTGGAGTGGTTCAACAACGTGGATTAGGGGTGGCTAAGTGACTACTGATACCACGGGATAAATCACATGTCAAGAGTTTGCTTCCTCTCATCCCACTTTACGTTTCCGTATTACTCTCTTACAATCCTTGCTTACCTTTACTTTCCTAGAGTAGTATCATACTAGGATTGACTATAGGTTGTAAAACTTGTTTTGGGATGAGAGTTTCACACTAGATCAACCTTAGATTGTACATCTAGATAAATTTGATCTAGTTTACTTTATGTAAAGTAGTGAAGCCACAGGTTAAGTTTTTTAAGTTGGCTAATTCACCCCATCTCCCTCTTAGGCTACGAGTATACGGTTCCTTACAGATTTGCATGCCAAAACCTACTGCATGTGGCTAACAAATGAGGGTATTAGAGTCTTTTAGCACCGTCACTAATCTGTCTTAGAAAACTAGAATTGCACTTTTTCCTAGGACTGAGGGAGTATTTAGTTGTATATAGTATAGAGAAAATATAACTGTGCATCTGCGCTTCAATAGACTCCAATCAATTCTGTTCTTTTGATAGCTGAAATGGTGATTGGAAGGAGCTTATGAACTGGGTACTGCCCTTCGATGTCTGCAGTACTAGTCATTTCTATGATCAACTGCTTGTACAAACCAATTCGAACCGACCGTACTGAGTTTAGGCGGTTCAGTATAAGTCGCTGAAGCTAGGCATAATAACTTAGTCCTTGGTCATATATAAGAGTATCTTTGGCCACGCAAAAACTGCCTCCATATTGGAAAGACAGTATACTGTATAATAGGTTCCAGTTTGGAAGTAAACTGCCTAATATTACAAGAGAGGCAGCTGACCAATAGGCATGTGTGCAGTTATTAGGCACAGTTATTAGGCATGAGAGGCAGCTGCAGGAACTTACATGTAATGGTGCCTCTGGGGTGCCCCAGGCGTCATGTTGTGGTACTATGGAGATTCGTCAATGTAGGTAGAGGCCGAGGAGGTCGTGCACAGTGTTGGGCCTCACTCTGAGTCAGAAATAAAAGCAGAGAATAAAGTTATTGTCCTTATTAACGATTACTTTTTAGAGTAAAAAGCTAAGTTATTTACGATAATCCATTCCATTAACTGTTGGCAGTCACATATTTCACCGTGGATTCATATATATACTCCCACCTCAGTGGGTCATCTGCGAGTTACACGAACCTTTTATTCTACAGATAAAGTTGGGCAAGGGAGGTACTGCAAACCAGGCATTTGTCAATGTGTTTTAGTGTGCTAAGTGTGCATCCATTCCCATATACATCACCTTGGACAGTAGGCACGATTACATGAGCTTGAATAGATGAAGTTGATTGGCCTAGTAAGATTGAATAGAGGCTTTTGCATATTTAAAATAAAACTCGCGGAAGCAAAATATCAAATTACTTGTCTGTATAGTAAGTATTTAAAATCATGTTTGCCTTGTTTTTTACGCTTAAAGAAAACTTTATCAGAATTAAATGTAAGTTTGTTGATAGGTTATTTTGTATACTAGGTTTGATTCAGGCCTAGGACATCTTTTTGTAAGAAATGGAGTTCGTTCCCAATTCCTTACGCGTTGGGTTAAATGCCACAAGAAAGAAAATAAGCCCCTCTCAATAATTTCAATAAAAAACAAATACTGGTAACACATTTCATATAATATGTTGTCATTAAAGGCACAAAACAGACTCAGATGAAAAACATTTGAATGAGAATGTAAGTTCCAATGAAATGTACACTTTCTCAATCTTGAAAATTTATCAGCTCAGTCTTTTGAATGTGCTCATAGGGTAGGTTTTCATACGTGTATTGGTAGGGATGAGTGTGCATGTGTAGGTAAGTGTGTGTCTGTCCCATGGTGATTTGCCAAAAAAAGAGTTGTTGTGAAATGCATGCACCATCTCATAGGTTTTCATCAGCGTGCTACGTGCAGATCCTCCGATGTTGTATGCATATATACCTTCTTTCTGTGTGAATTTGTATGCAGTCTCATTTTACCTATTTGTGCTTGGACTGATGGTTCCTGTAAAACAAGGAACGCTGGAATATACAACGAGCATGGCATGTCAGGAATCAAACAATAGTTTTTCTACTACGATCAGCACCATCATATATAGTTCGTCTTCTATATTAGTGAAATATTTTGTTTGATGGGAAACGGATCCTATGAACAGATGTAGATGATAAATTTATAAAAAATTATGAATTAATCCATGTTAGATTAATCCTGGTCATATGTTGGAACTGAGGAAGACTAACAATGAAGATATGAAGAACATTGATGAAAAGCTCTCATTTTAAATTTCAGTAGCGAAAAATCACAACTTAAAAATCACAATAGTATGACTGACGACCTCATGTGTGTGTTACGAACTTGTGATACACTAATTTCCAGACGAGTGTACAGGACCATCAGTTGAATTTCGTCCACAACGTTTTGTGAGAATACTGAACTTAACTGCCCTTCTTCATTAGTCACGTACTGCTTTTCCATAGATGCCCACACCAAAGAAAGTACCACTCGCAGTAGAGGCTTGCACCAAAGTTACCACCATGGCAATAACAATTCAGTAGCTCTGGCAAAACAAAATTTGGAGCCCAGAATGTCAAGGCAAATATGGATGATGCGACCCCAGCTAGTAGAAATCCAACCAAGCCTTTTCACAAAAAAAAAACAAAAAAGAAATCCAACCAAAAGCCGTTGCAAATCTGTATGGATGGGAGTCATCGAGAACTAAGCTGTTAGCGGGACAATGACTCATAGCATGTAGAGTCACGAAAGTGCTATGATACAGCATTCCAGTGATGAAAATCGATGCTATTTATTCTCTTTTGATCGACTCCACTATGCTTTTCTCGCAACTCTTGGTCAACTATTCAGCTAGTATGCAGGTCTTTCTGTCAATATCCTGGGACAGAGGCCTTGGACTGAAGTTCTTGATCAGTATGGTGTTTTCATACTACTGTTCATGATTCCGTATGCTGGTCTTCATCAGCATTCTGCTTGGACAATTTAGTGTGGGGTATTGCCCTAGTTTTGCAACATTATGCATGTACCTACCTCGATTGGTTCCTGACGTGTTAATACGGCAAAACTAGGGAATGTTTTATAACATTAGCAAATATCTTAACTTCTTTATGCTTGAGTATGATTATTGACTATGTGAATGAACTGTATAACAAAATTATTACAATCAAATATCGGGTTGAGTTTCTGTTACTCTTTTGTGTGCTCCTAATATTCACCCTATACTCGATCAAAATACTAAGAACGTGCAGGATTGAAGCAGGAAAATGTTGGATGATTCATTTTTTTCTTCACACTGGTTGATCTACACTAAAATGACTTTTGCGAGACATAAAAGAAATATGTTGTAACTCACCGTAGTGGAGCTTAAATTTTTATTGGTATCGTGCATGGTAGTATTCTTAGGTTCTACATTGTACTTATTTGATTCATCAACTTTCATTTCTTTTAATTTGTAAGCAAACATTATTGTTTGGTTGGTAAATAGTAATGAGTATTTAGGACAATCAATTGAATTTCAGCCATTGTGATCTACAAGCACTAAGCTTCAATCTACTGATTTGGGATGTTATCTTGGCTACACATATGTTATTGGTAAGAGCAACTCCAGCAAGGGCCTACAAATTGAGGCCTCCAAACATCATTTGGAGGTCCAACTCTAAAAAATAGACCCAACTCCAGCAAGAAACTCAACTTGAGCCTCTATTTTTAACGTGGACCCCACCGAACTCATTTTATCCGCCCTGCCCTGCCCTGTCTCCGTTCTGCACATCCGCCCACCTGGCCGCCGTCGCCGCTCTGCACCTCCGCCCGCCCGGCCGCCATCGCTGGCTCTGAGACTCCGCCGCCCGGTCGCCATACTCCTCAGCAGAGGTGAGCCCCCGCGCGGTGCGGCCAAGCTCGTGCCGCGCGGCGGCGACCTCCTGCACGAGCGCCGGCGGCGCCCTCGCCGCGGTCCTCCCCTGCACCTCCGTCGCCGTTCGCTTTCCCCTTCGCCAGGTACCGAGCCCCGGAGACGGACGAGTCGAGCGTCGACGGCAGAGCGTGCAGCGTGGACAGGCTGCAGCTCAGCGGCGCAGTGGTGCGGATTCCGTTGAAGAGGATCGTGTCCATCCTGATCACGGCGACCTGGATGAGGCGTCCGACGGGAAGGCACCATGGGCACGCGCACGACATGTTGGTGGTCTGCCGGCGACGAGCTCGTGCGCCACCGTGTCATCTCTCAGGTGCGTACGGCAGCCACACCTCCCCTGATCCAAGAAACAGAGAGGTGCAATGAAGATCTTCTGCGGCTCCGGCGAGATCAGGAGCATGTCGTCGGCGGCCGCCACCAGCCCGTACCACGCCTCTAGGCCACTGGCGGGAGGAGGAGGACGCGCCGGTGGCGCTGCTCGAGGACGGCCTGGCAGATAGGAGAGGGACGGGTGGGGAACGGTGGATGAGAAGGAGTGGAAAAGATAAGAAAAAAAGAAAGAAAATAAAAATCGTGGGCCCACGTTTTGGAGGGGGATTTGGAGGCCCTCTAGGAATGGAGGTTGAGGGGGGGGGGGATTTGGAGGGACATGCAAAATGGAGGCCCATTTGGAGGTCCTGCTGGAGTTGAGTGTTTTTTTTTCACCAAACCTCCAAATTTTGAAGTAGAGGTCATATGGTGGCTCTTGCTGGAGTTGCTTAAGAAGGGTAGTCACACACAGTTTGCTAGGATAATAATGAAATATCCAGTTTCATTACTCATATACTGCCTCTCAATACGTGCCCATGCCTTGATCACAGTAAACTACCACTTCTGTGGCAGCACGTTCTTTTCAGCACAATTATGTACGCAAGATAGCAATATAAATTATGTAGCTCATGTGGCAAAATTGTATCATCTAACGGCAAAAACGTGACCAGCTAATTGAAATCTCTCCAAGCAATTGTCAAATTGTTGGTATGTATGAGAGGTATCCAGAATTGAGCAGTTAGCAAGACCATGGATACCATCGTCGGTTATATATGCAAGAAATCATTGAGGGTACCTTTTCCAAAAATATTATATTTTACTTCAGTTATTACTGGCATGGTACTATAACCATGGAGACCATCGTCGGTCATATATGCAGTGAATAAAACTTTATCTTTATTGCAGTGAAATGAAAACAATGATATATGTTACGAGCAGTGAAATGTAGTAACATGTACAGAAAAAATAAAACAAATACGGTATGTGTTATCACAACAGAATCGATATCTCTCATTATTTCAGCACGCATTCATATATATACTTCCACCTCATCAGTCGGTCACAAGATCAGAATCATCGGCGAGTTACATATGCATCATATATTTCACAAATACAGCTAGGCATGGGAGGTACTGGAAACCAAGCATTGACTTCTAATGCTCTAGTGCCGTGCCAATTCTGTATCCATGGCCATATGCAAATAAGCTTGTGGTACACGTCTTGAATTTATACCAACTGATGATGACACAGATGGATCGATTAGGATGTTCAAATAAATGCACTATGGGAGAGTGAAAATTCCCCGAGTGTCCCAGACTTCCCCGAGTGCCAAAAATCGGGCACTCGGGGAAGAGAGACTTTCCCGAGTGGCGTAGAGTGCATGGCACTCGGAGAATGCCCTCTTCCCCGAGTGCAACAATCGGGGAAGAGAGGCACTCGCGGACGAAAAGTGTTATTGACGGCGCAAACAAACGGAGCTGTTTAAAAAACACTCTTCCCCGAGTGTCTTTCCCTAGAACTCGGGGAAGCTAGCCTCTTCCCCGAGTGCCTGGTTTTGGCACTTGGGGAAGCAAGCCTCTTCCCCAAGTGCCCGGCTCTGGCACTCGGGAAATTTTTTTTTAGTTTTTCCCCCCAATTTTTTTAGTTTGGCCATCCCACATTATTTGAAACTTCTTGTTCAAATTTGGGGTAATTTTAAATTCTTTTGGTATATTTCATTAGTTTTTTTCTTTTCATTGAATTTTTTACATACTTCGAATTTGAACTGCAGGTGCATGAAGTAATGAAATTTCTTAATTCAAAAAATGATATTCATTATATTTGGTGTATGTTGAGGCCGCATCTAGGAACTCACATGAAATTTCGAGCATCTTGTTGCCGTAACATGAAGAACAACTTGCGTGAAAAGTATTTGTAAATTATATAAAATCCGAACGAAGTTCAAAAATCACGAAACTTGTCTAGGTGTCATGTTATGGCATGTAGAGGCTGTGTGACAAAATTGAGAAGATTTCGAGCAAGTTGCGATATCGGATGCCTAAAACCCAGACATCTCCACATGTGATCACTACGATAACACACGTGGCCCACCACCTTCCCCAATGGCCATCAGCCAACCCACTATCTCCTTTTAACACTAGCTACTTAAGGCCCCCTCCCCCAACCGCGCCCACACCTCCTCCACTCCCTCCACGCCGCTGCCTGCTCCCACCAACCCGCCCCCATCTCCTCCCATGGCGCCTCCTCCAGTGTAAGGAATCGGATGCCCGTAGCCTAAGAGGGGGAGGGGGTGAATTAGGCAACTTAAAACCTTAACCTATGGCTTCACTACTTTGCATAAAGTAAACTAAATCAAATCTATCTAGATGTGCAATCTAAGGTTGATCTAGTGTGAAATCCTCATCCCAAAACAAGTTTTGCAACCTATAGCCAATCCTAGCATGTCACACTTGTTTTTCCAAAGAAAACCAATTGCATAACTATATGTATGCCAGGATCTATTTTCATACATATAGTGACATATAAGTGAATACAAAACCAGTATCACGTAAGAAAAAGGGAGATTATCAGAGTATTACGCGAAATCCTGGAAACGAAGGCACCGAACATCCACAAGCAGTCGACTGGGGGTTGCGTACGCCTAGAACTCAGCAACATCTTCAGCAAACTCCATAGCAGCTTCCTCTTTCTGAGCAACATTGTTTATAGCAAGGGTGAGCACATGTCGTACTCAGCAAGTGTGGGGAAAGGTATGAATGCAAAGGCTTAAACAAGGAAAGGCTGACAGGTTGACTGCATTAAGCACTTTTAGTTGGTCAAATTTTATTAGCACCTGATTACTAAGATATAAATATGTACCAACCCACATTAAGCATAGAGGTAGGTATGCCAAAGCATATGGCAAGAATAACCATAAACCACAATTTAAGTCCATCTTCAAGTAATTTAATCATGTGAGGGTCCAGGCCGCTCTTGACCGTGAGCACGGCTAATCGATTAGTTTTACACTCCGCAGAGGTTGTACACTTTCACCACAAGTCGCGTAAAAGTCCCGAAGAACTTTGGACCCAACCATGCGATGCTAGCTAGGCATCATACCACACTACCGAGGTGTGATTGCATAGGGACGCTACGAGGCCTTTACAAAGGTTCCCCAGCTAGTTGTGACCCACAAGATCCGGATCAGTTAGCAAGGTATAAAGCCCCCTAGCAGGTCAATACCCCACCATAAAAGAACTCACCCAACCCCCCACTAGGGCGGGTCCATACCCCGTAGTACCGCTAATCCCTTGTCCTTATCAGGTAAGGTCACCCCAAGCTAAAGTCCATAATTATTCAGCCAAGACCAGTGCCCATTTAGTCCTTGTGGTTGCACTGTTTTCCTGGGTGGTTCTCCATGTTCCAATTAAGCATGTATGATCTTGTATTTAAGCATCATTCAACATAAAACATAAACAAGTACCAAAGTTGTTCGATTAACACCATCCTAGTTGAGCAAACTAAGCAACATCTACCATCAAGATTAATTAAGCAACCCGGCTATACAAGGCAATGGTAAAAAGAATACTAGTCTCATCCTTAATAGGAACCCATCAAAATTAATGCAAGCATATGCAATAGTGATTAAATAATTATTAGGACAAAAGAACAAGGACACACTTGCCTTTAACCGGAGTAATGTTGTTGCTCAGAAATCTTCACTTCTTGCTCTTCAAAGCTCTCGAACCACGTCTACGCGCATCAATTATCAGGCACAAGCATACAAAGCAAACAAACAAGCAAACTAAGAACAATACATCAATCAAAAGAAAGCTTTAAAAGAGCACACTAAAGGATAGGCCCGATCCTAAGGATCACTAAAGCACACAAAACCGTGCTTAGAAAAGGAAATGCTTGGTAAGCTTTATGGAAGACACTAGGCTTGAGCAAGAACTAGGATCAAAAGATCTAGATCTTGAAAGAAGATTAGCTCTACAACAGAGACACACAGAGACAGAGCTTGATAAAGAACGTCTAACGAACGATTTGCATATAAGAGAGAACAAACTATGAGCTAGGCTTATTTTAATTAGCAAAAATATGTAAAGGATATTTCATAAAGAAAATACCCTAAGTTAGAATTAATGCAAATTAAATTTTATTTGCAAAATCTGGGGTATATAACCTAGTCAAGTTTTATTTATAAAAGTTCAAGTATAAATCATACCAATTAAACATTTAACTTAGAAAAGATAAACTATATGAATAATCTAAACGTAACTTTATGATTCGAGTAGATCATATTATTATTAAAAATATTATGGCATTGCATTAATCAAATTAATATTTATTTATAAAATCGGTGTAAAAGCCTAATCAACTTTTAATTAGAAAAGTTAATTAAATATTAAACAAATTAGCATTTGGTTTACGAAAAGCCGAGGTAAAGATCTAATTAGATTTTATGTATAAAAGCATGTGAAATAATTATTAATCAAATTAACATTAATTATGAAAAACGGTGTGTACCACTATATTGCTTTTATTTATAAAAGGCATGTATAACTAACCATTAATCAAAATTAATATTAAATTAATTTCAGAAAACAAACATGATGAAAACTCTCCACCAACGTGTACTTTACATTACATTATTATGAATCTAATGCAATTTGAACGGATAAAAACGGAGCTATAACACGGATTGTATGGAGAAAACAAGATTACATGGACCTAGATATGATTATCTAAAGATTTCAGGGGCTTCTAGATAAGATTCCCAAGACACATTGAATAGTGCTCGCGAATAGATCTAAAGCTAGGGTTAGATCTGAAAAAGACTCAGGTGGGCTTTATGCGTGAAAGGTGGGATCTTTCTAGGGGGTTTCCTGGAAAACTTGCAAGACACAAGATATAAGACAAAGATTACATGTTTCTGCAGGGTCCTAAAAGCAAAACAGGTTGTCTTCTTCTACCTTGGGTCGGGACGGACGGGAGGTCCTGGACGTACATGAACATGCTCCTGGAGCATCAAATCGGCGGGGTTCCGGGCAGCTAGGGGCTTGGGTGAAACACAAAACGGAGAGAGGAGATCGAGCGGAGCTCGTAGATGCTCTCACCGGTGTTGGAGAGGAAGGGGAGCGGCCGGATTTCAGAGAAGATCGGTGAGCAGGCAGTACTGGCCGGCTCGACCTTCACGCACGGGTGGCGCTCCGGCGACGAAGAGGTGATGGAGACCGGCGGTGGGCGTGCGGGTCGGCGTCGCAAAGGTCGCGACACCTTCTCCTTGCTCCTACGGGCAGCAGCCGCGGAGGATTTGGTGGGGAGGTCGGTGACGGCGTTCCCGGGACAGCGAGCTCCTAGCGTTCAAATTGGAGGCACTCCGGTGAACCACCAGCGACGGGAAGGGGATGGCTGACCTCTACTCGACTTCACGGAGCCCCTGGCGGTGGCGGATTCCTCCGGCAGACAACGCAGCCGGCGAATCGACGACGAGGAGCTAGCGGTGGCGCTTAGCTCTGCGCAGCTCATCGCGGCGGTGCGGAACAGGGAAAGCGGCGGGGTGCAGCAGGGCACACGGGAGGCCGGGGCCACACTATTTATAGGGCGTGGAACCCTAGGCGTGGCGCGCACGCCTAGGAGATGCGGCGGCGCACGCCGTCCAGCAGGGGAGCGGTGGCGGCCATGGCCCAAATGGGCTTTGGCGGGCTCCGCAGCTGGGCCAGTGGGAGCGGGTCAGGCCTACAGGCTCGGCCCAGTAAGATAGGATAGGTTTTTTTTCTGAAAATATTTTCAATGCGAAAACAATTCCAGAAAAGTCTAGAAATGTTTTTAAGGCACTGAAAATACTCAGAAAATTCCCAAAATTCCCTGAAAATTCTCAAAGATAGATTGAGACATGAACAATCAAAATAAAGTATTTGGAGCTCATGAAAAAGATTTGAGAGCCATCTAATAAATAGAATTAGCTCATGGAAAAATGATAATAAATTCCGGAAAAAAACTCAGAAGAACTTGTCAGCACCTAAACACATTTTTGAAACCTTTTGCACTCATAAACACCAAGATGCATCGGCTAGAATGCAACACTCACAACCATTTATTTAATTCAGAAAATCAAACAAAGGCTTTTTTCCTATGCTACATTTCCTATGAAGAAAATAAATGTTGGAAAAATTTTAAAATTATGAGAAAATTCTTATTTAATTATTGTTTCTATTCACATCCTGAAATTGGGAAATTTCAGGGTGTGACATAGCATGATACTACTCTAGGAAAGTAAAGACAAGCAAGGATTGCAAGAGAGTAATGCAGAAACGTAAAGAGGGATGAGAGGAAGCAAACTCTTGACACACGATTTATCCCGTGGTATCTGTAGGCACTAAGCCACCCCTGGTCCACGTTGTTGAAGCACTCACACAAGAGTATTGCATCCCAGTCACTAAGTCTCTCCCAAGAGCACCACTTGACTCGCCACAAAGGCTCGCCACTTAGGCACTCGCCAAGCTCCCTTGGTCACCTTGATGCCACCTCCACTAAGGAGCTTCTCCACTAAGGAAGGGGGTCTCCATGTCCCCCACACAAAGTGTCCTCACCACTGCACACCAAGTCGGAGAGTCGAAGACGATTGCCGGTGAGCCACTTAGGCCCCAAGTCTTCCGGTGCACCTTGTACAACTTGATTCACTGAAGAATCACCTCACAAGGTTGGCACAACCTTGCACTCACTCAGCTCTAAGCTAAGCCTAGCTCTAAGCACACACACAAAGCATGTGCAAGTCTTTGGATGAGAAATTTAGAACTTGGCTGACTTGGATATGATCTTCTATGTATCTCACACTCTTCTAGCCTTCCTCATACTCCAGCCACCTCAAATGGTGGGGTGGAAGGGGTATAAATAGCCTAAGGCATCAAACTAGCCATTGGGCCAAAGCTGCAGAAAGTAGTACCATCAGATGATCCGACGCTATGCTTTTTCTGGGCGTCGGTTCATCAGGTGCTACTAGCCGTTGCCTTCCACCGCACATGACCATTGACACAATTCATCCGATGCTTCAACCGACGCACCATCGGTTCATCCGGTGCTGAAGGGTTCCTCGCAAAAACCTTAATGTTAGCTTCTTCGTAGCCGTTGGATGAACCTCTACTTCGATCTCTTTGACCATCGGTTCATCCGGTGCTGAAGCTTGTGCAACCTGCTGCTCCATGTCTTAATTTCTCTGATCATCAGATAGATCGACGGCTCCTACCAATGGACCGTCGATTCATCCGGTGCTTCCTGTCTTCGCTGCTTCGTTGCTTAGAATCATCTGGTGCAACTAGAATTCAGGCCGTTGGTTCATCCGACGGTACCAGTTGACTTGAGTCTTCATGCAGTGTACCAAGTACCCCGACGCTCACTTCTAGGTACCGTCGGTTCATCTGACGGTGCTCTTTTCTTCCCTTTGCTGCTTCGGTTTTGACCCTTGAAAAATATACTATCTTCTCATTTTGGCATGTGGTATTTTTGCATCCTTGGGACCTAGAAATGTCTACAAAGACATGCTCAACAATTTGGTTAGTCTCATTGATCATGTTGTCATTAATCACCAAAATCAAAATTGAACAAATGGCATATGAGGCCATGTTCGCTACATTCGGCTACCTCGCCTCCGGCCGCGCCCTCCCTCTCCTTCCGCCGCCGCCCCCCTCCGGCCTGCGGATCTACCGCCGCGTCCCTCCCTCCCTCCGGCGCAGCCGCGTCGCCCCCTCCACCCGCCCACGTGGTGGCGGCAGATCCGGCAACCGCGCGCCTCGACCTCCCGGCGCGGCCTCGTCTTCCTCCCGGTGCAGCGCAGCCTCGACCTCCTCCCGATGCGGCGCAGCGTTGGCCTTTTCCCGGTTCAGCGCAGATCCGGTGGTAGTGCGGTGGAGCGGCCTCCTGAGGAACTGTGTGGTTCGAGGACCGGTAGACGGTCGCTTCCTGGTGTGATGAGTGATTGACAACGTTGTGTGGACTGATTCTTGGCTAAGTATTGCAGGTGCAGGTTGCGGCTTCACTGGTGTTGGTGCAGGTGAAGAGCAAGCGCGAAAGGTCGTGTCGGGTAGGCCTCCAGGTGTGGAGAAGACAAGTAGGCTTGGCTCGAGGGACCCGGTGGCCAGCGGGGTCAAGTGCGGGCCTCATGGTGGTAAGAACGGCAAGATGAAGTCGTGGTCGGTTCCTTGGTTGAGCCACAAAGCCAAGATCGAGCCGGGATTTCGTGGGGGCCAAGTCATGAGTGGAGATTAGCGGAGGCCACACCAAGTTCGCGGGCTTTCCAGTGGTTCACCAGAAAACCACTGGGTTCCTTGGTTGATCCACAAAGCCAAGACCGAAGACCGGAGGCAGCAGCACCGGACCGGTCTGACCGGTCTGATCGGTGGGTACCGGTCTGACAGGTGGAGGACACCGGTCTGACCGGTGTGCGATGACGTAGTCCGGAGACTTCGAAGCGGAGGCACGCGTTGGGATCGCATGGTGTGCGTCGAGGCTACGCAGGGTGCGGTCGCCGGGCATCCGTCCGATGGTGCAACGACGAAGATTCCTAAAGTGGCCCTCGGGGGTGTGTATCCTAGTGTTAGGCCTTAGGGGTAGTTTCGTCTTTCAGTTGCCTCCATATAACCCAAGTGGTGAGAGGATGGCAGCCATCTCTTGGAACCCTAGCTCATTTTGTTTTGCTATTTTTCTCTTCCATATTTCCTTTGGAATTTCTAGGACTAGCTTGAGAGCTTCATGGTGAGATCTTGTGAGAGGGAAGGATGATTGGGAGGTAAGCTAGACCTTGTATGAACCTTCATGGTATGAATAGATGATTCGGCGTGGTTCCTCAAGGCTTTGGTGTGTCTCTCCCGTTTCTCCTTTTTGGTGATTTTCAGAGCCTTTTCTTGGTGATTTTCTTGTGGCGGATTCGAGGCCTTTCTCGTTGGGATTTGGTGGGGGATGTATGCTTAAACCCTTCATGGTTCTTTTCCCTTTGATTCCCTTCCCAAATCTGTGAGCAAAGGGGCTCGATTTTGGGGTTTTCTCCTCTCTAGGGTTAGAGGCGTTCTTGGTGGGATTTCTTCAATTCCACTTGTTTTAGCAAGTTTTGGTGGACCAAATCTTGGCTATGGAGTGCCCATGAGGTATTCCTACTTTCCCCAAAGTCTTGTGCGAATCCGTGGAGCGAATCGGGAGATCGAGATTTGGATTTGGGGCAGTTGACCCGCGGGTTGCTGTTCATCCCGAGCTGCCCAGGCTCACCGGTCTGACCGGTGCTGGTGACTGGTCTGACCGGTGCCAGGCCTTTGTGGGATTTGCCTCAGGTGAACTGCCTAGTTTATGTGGTTTTGGCCCGTGGTGCTGTTGGTCAGTTCTTGGCAAGTTTTGTGGAGTTTTGCTGGGATTTGTGTAGGGTTTTCTTCCCTGGCAGGTTGTGTTTTGGAGGTGTTTTTGTTCCAGGGCCTAGAGGAGTCACTGAGGCTTCCTGGAACATTTTCTATGCGGCTGCTGTAGCCACCGGCCTGACCAGCTCTGTCCACCGGTCTGACCGGCTCAGGCCATCGGTCTGACCGGTGTAGCACAGGCAGCAAGCTGTGCAGATTTCCGCTGTGCGTTTGGGGTGTTTGGTTCGGTTGGTTGAGTTGTTGGTTCCTAGGACCAATAGCACTCTAGTGGCTACGTGGTCTTGGCCAACTTGGGTAGTTGAGTCGGAGACGTGATTTGGTTGGCCGTGTTCGTCTTGTTGGAGTAGCCATCTCCTTCGAGAAGAATTTTTATCCGCTCCCATTCACTCCCCCCTCTCTGGTCGCCAGTTCGGTCCTTCAAGTGGTATCAGAGCCGGTTCGGGTCTTTATTGACTCTAACCAGTCTAAGATCCAAAGATGGCGTACGAGGAAGGTCCTCCGCACTTCGATGGCAAAAACTACCAGATGTGGCATAGGCGGATGGCGGCGTTCCTCCGCGGAAAGGGTCAGATCCTTTGGGATGTTACGGTGAACACAGCTTATGTTCATCCGATTAACTTCCTAGCTCCTGGATTGAGGGACATGCACGATGCCAACAACAAGGCGGTCGACTACTTGTTTCGTGCTCTGTGTCAATCCGAATTCGATCGGGTTCAGACAGAGGACCTAGCTTGTAGGATTTGGTTGGAGGTGAAGAATGCTCACGCTGAAAATACTGAGGTTCAGGCACGGTTGTATGCGACCTACCAGAGAGAGTACGAGAATTTCACTGATCTCCCCGGTGAGTCAATTGATGCCTTGTTCCAGTGGTTCACGGTGGTTGTGAACAACATGAGGGCCAATGTGGAGTCCTCCCGTACGATGACCATGATAGAGCTGTGAAGCTCTTGCACACACTGGATCGTACCGTATGGGATGGAAAGGTCGAGGCCATTCTTGAGTCAGAGAAGTATACCACACTGATGGTGAACGAGCTGTTCTCTAAGCTCAAGTCAGCTGAGGATGATCGTGGTTTGACAGCCCGTCTCGAGAGCCCGACTGACTCCCATAGTCTTGCTCTTGTCGGTGGCTCAGGTGCTAAGTCTAACGCTAACCCATCCTCCAGGATGTTTGCTTTGTCCTCTTTGATGTCTTTGCCAGACGAGGAGTTCGACGTGCTTGGAGAGGACGAGCTGGCGCTGTTGACCAGACAGTTTGAGAGGCTGCACGAGAACCAGGTGAACACGAGGAGGATGACATAGACATGCTTCCAGTGCGGCAAGCTAGGAGACTTCATCGCCGACAGTCCAGAGAAGATGGAGAACATGGACGGCTACAAGCACCGGTCGAGGACGGACAAGCACCGATCGAGGCGCGATCACAAGCACAAGCATCGGAACAAGGACGAGCGAGGATCAAGGAAGAAGGGCAGCCATGGCAAGAAGGCCCGGGCGATGGTCAGAGCAAGCGACGTCGACTCCAGCTCCGCCTACTCTTCCTCGAGCTCCAGTAGCAGTGAAGACAAAGGTGATCGGCGCAAGAACAAGAAGGCGTCCAAGAACTTGAGCGGGCTAAGCTTCTTCACAGGATGGCTTCTGCGGCATGGCACGCAGCTCCGGTAGCAAGAAGAGTCACCAGAGCGACTCGGACTCTGACTCCGAGGATAAGGTACGTGACGAGCTTCCCTTCTTGCACGAGGAGAATGAGCGGCTTGGCAAGTTGCTTGATAACTGCTATGACATGCTTAGAGAGGCAAAGAAGATGAGGAAAGAGCTTAGGGCCTCACTAGAGGATGCTAGGAACCGAGTAGCTGAGCTAGAAACCCAGAACCTTGATGCTAAGCTTGAGATAGATTCGCTTAAGGCTTCACCTGTGGTTTCTGATGATGTTGATTGCTCTGTTTTCTTAGCTGATTTTACTACTCTCAAGGAAAAGCATGCCTTCAAGTGTGAGGAACTAGATGTGCTTAGGGTTGAAGTGGCTGAGCTTAACTCTAGACCTGCTTTGCTAGGTGCTTGCACTTCTTGCCCTGTTTTGCATGGAAAGATTGATGAGATGCATGCTTACATTGTTTCTCTTGAGGCTCAGTTGAAAGCACATGTTCCCACTTCTTGCTCTACTTGTGAATTGCATGTGGTGAAAAATCTGGAACTTGCACATTATGTTGATCGCTTGCAGGATGAAAATGATGAGCTGAGGAAGTGCATAAGTTGGCTGTCGGGTCAGGAGCCTCAGCTTGGTATCATGATAGCGGCTTTCAAACGCTATGATGGTCAGGCACTTGGGGCTGACAAGCTTGGAGAGAACAGTGGTGAGGGAGTTGAGAGAGTTGGAGAGATCCCTATCCCACCACCAAACACACACAAGAACAAGTTTGAGCCCAAGCCTAACCATCTCAGAAACAAACTTGACACAACTCCAGATCCACCCATATTCCCTCACCCAACAAATGATTTCCAGAAACCGGTGAGATTTGTGAGCCCAAAGGGAGGTGAGGATGGAGAGAAGAAAGGGGAGAAGCCAAGTGAGCAGCCCCAACCCAAGCCTAAGCCTAAGCCACAGCCCATAAAGTTTCATTGTGGGTATTGTGGTAGAGATGGTCACAAGGATGAGTTTTGCTTCAAAAGGAAGCGTGAGGAGAGAATGGCTAAGGAGTGGGTTCACAAGGACAG
This sequence comes from Cenchrus fungigraminus, assembly GCA_036936925.1. Taxonomy (NCBI): domain Eukaryota; kingdom Viridiplantae; phylum Streptophyta; class Magnoliopsida; order Poales; family Poaceae; genus Cenchrus; species Cenchrus fungigraminus. The sequence goes on along the minus strand of CM072768.1, from coordinate 73,091,478 downwards.
GTACCACCCTTCTAGTGGTGTACCTGAGCCTCGTATGCAAATGCCTAGGGCCAAGGCGATTGTGAGGACAGTTCTGGCTTGGGGAGATCGAAAGGTGGCAGGTGGTGCTTCTGGTCGAGCACCACCGGTCAGACCGGTCAGGGTGACCGATCAGACCGGTTCTGGTCTGGGTGGCCGGCAGTTTGGTTTTCGTGCTCGTGAGGATGCTCAGTTCAGTTCTGGTGGTCGTGGTTCTGGTGGTTGGCATGGTGAGTCCAGTGGTGGTCAGTTTGCTAGACGTTCTCCACCTCGTGCTCTATACGAGGGAGGGAGGAGTCGTAGCTTTGAGATGGAGAGGAGGAACGGTCCACGGTCTCCCTTTCGTGACTTTCGTTCTCCTCCAGCGAGGCAGGGGTGGTTCCCTAGTGGTGGTACTCGTGGTGGTAGCTTTGGTAGGCGTGATACTTTGGATTGTGCTAACCCCACTTTGGAGCAAATGGCTCGGCACTGGTTTTACTCTTTTGGTACTAACCCCAGTGTTGAGTCGTTTGTTCGCTCACGTGCTCATTTATGAATTTCAGGTGGAGGACTTGAGGAACGTTTGGTTGATTGACTCCGGTTGCTCGAGGCATATGACCGGAGACAAGGGGTGGTTCTCAAATCTTGTCCCGGTGGTGTCCAAGACATACATCACCATTGGGGACAATGGGCGAGGGCGTGTGCTTTCTGAAGGTGAGATAAGGATAAGTGACAAAGTCACTCTCAGGCGTGTTGCTCTTGTTCAATCACTCGGATTTAATTTGCTTTCTGTTTCCCATCTTTTGGATGAGGGTTTTGAGGTGTTGTTTCGGCCTGGTGGTTCTCGGATTTTGGATTCTCGAGGGGACCTTGTTTGCATGGTCGTTCCCGAGGGTCAAGTTTTCCGAGGGGATTTCTCTCAGTCTTCAGGTGTGGCTCATTGCTTTTTGGCTGGTTCTTAAAGTGAGTTGTGGAAGTGGCACAGGAAGTTGGGTCACTTGAGCTTTGACCTTTTGTCTCGCTTGAGTAAACTCAATTTGGTCCGAGGATTGCCACGGTTGAGATTTGAGAAAGAATTGGTTTGTGCGCCGTGTAGGCATGCCAAGATGGTAGCCTCTTCCCATCTGCCCCTCACCGATGTGATGACGGAGCGTCCATGCGAGCTGCTCCATATGGACCTTGTTGGCCCAGCTTGTGTGCGATCTGCGGGTGGGAAGTGGTATGTCCTTGTCGTGGTGGATGACTACTCTCGGTATGCGTGGGTCTTCTTTTTGGAGGAGAAGGGGGAGACGTTTGGTTTTGTTCGAGATCTTGTCTTGAGGTTGAAGAACGAGAGGCACAGAGAGGCCATACGAGCGATCCGCAGTGACAATGGCTTGGAATTTAAAAACTCTCGTTTCGAAACCTTTTGCCATGACTTGGGTCTTGAACACCAGTTTTCGAGTCCGTATACGCCCCCCCAGAATGGCGTAGTGGAAAGAAAGAACAAAACCTTGTGTGAGATGGCCCGGACGATGCTCGACGAGCATAGGACTCTGAGGAGGTTCTGGGCTGAGGCGGTCAATACCACGTGCTATGTCTCGAACAGGATTTTCCTTCGAGCATTCAAGAAGAAGACGTGCTATGAGATGATGCACGGTCACACTCCCAAGGTGAGTCACTTTCATGTGTTTGGATGCAAGTGCTTTATTCTGAAAAAAAGGCAAGAATCTGGACAAGTTTGAGGCTAGGTCTGTCGATGGTATTTTCTTTGGTTATGCTACTCACTCTAGAGCATTTCGTGTGCTCAATTTGGAAACTAACCAAATCGTGGAGACTTGCGAGCTTACCTTCGACGAGACACAACCACGTAGCTCTCTTGTCTTTGACTGTGCAGGTGATGATGAGCTTGGCGAGGAGATTGAGGAGGAGGAGCATGGACATGGTGATGATGAAGATGGTGATGTGGTGCCCGTGGCTGAGCATGTACCTACTACCTCGACTACGATCGAGAACGGGTCCTCTCCTACACCTACAACAACAATCCCAAATCAAGGAGAAGCTGCAAGTGAGGGGGAGGTAGCTTCAAGGCGAGAACCTCCCCGGCGAGTTCAAGTGGATCACCCAGCTTCGAGGATCATCGGTGACATCAATGAACGCACTACACGGTCGAGGGTTCGAAACAATTCTCACTTTGCTCATGCTGCTTTTGTTGCTACTTTTGAGCCCAAGGACATTGGACACGCATTATCTCATCACAATTGGGTTAATTCGATGCATGAGGAGTTGGAGAACTTTGAGAGAAACCAAGTTTGGGAGTTAGTGCATCCTCCACCGGGTTGTAAGCCGATTGGGACAAAATGGGTGTGGAAAAATAAAGAGGGAGAAAAAGGAGAAGTGGTGAGAAACAAGTCGAGGTTGGTAGCGCAAGGGTATAGTCAGAAAGAGGGGATCGACTACGAGGAGACCTTTGCTCCCGTAGCTCGTTTGGAGGCGATTAGGATCCTTCTAGCCTTTTCCGTGGCTAAAGGGTTCAAATTGCACCAAATGGATGTGAAGAGTGCCTTCCTGAACGGTGTGTTGGAGGAAGAAGTGTACGTGAGGCAGCCATCGGGGTTTGAGAGTGAGAAGTACCCCCACCGGGTGTACAAGTTGAGAAAGGCACTCTATGGGTTGAAACAGGCGCCTAGGGCTTGGTATGGCAGGTTGAGGGGGTTCCTGTTTGAGAGAGGTTTTGAGATGGGGAAGGTCGATCAGACCTTGTTTCTCCTCAGGCAGGGCAAAGAGATCCTAATTGTGCAGGTGTACGTCGATGATATTGTCTTTGGTGGCTTGTCTAACTCTTTGGTTGCAAGGTTTGCAGAAGACATGAGCAGAGAATTTGAGATGAGCATGATGGGTGAGTTGCAGTTCTTCCTCAGCCTCTAGATCAAGCAGTCAAAGGAAGGAACATTCGTGCACCAAGCCAAGTACACCAAGGACATTGTGAGGAAGTTCAAGATGGAAGACTCCAAGGCCATGGTGATGCCTATGAGTACGACTACAGCTCTTGATGCGGACGAGGAAGTGTTGGTATTTGTTAAGCCTACAGAAATATTATGATGGATAATTCGCAAGCGCACGGATACCGGTGAGCACTTCACCCGGGAAGAGGGTTTTAAATATCGAATCCACATGGAGAAGGGTAGAGTGATCTGAAATGTATAACTAATCCCTGAGTAGTTATCAAGGACTTGATAGAAAGAGAGATAAGGAAAACTTTAGGATGTCTAGTTCTTACTCGCACAAGCTATGCTATTATTGTTCTTATGGGGTGATTGTCTGAAGGCACACTTGGGAAAGGGAAACTTCCGACAATCTATGGGGGGAGTCCTACGATTTCTATAGACGGGAAGTGGACTGCAAATGATAGACGGGAATGAGGTCACTTCCCGCTTCTACCACACGATCCAGAATATAGAAGGCATTCACAAGCTAGCTAGTCTAAGCACCATGCTTACACTAAACATGCAACTTTAACTCAAGAGCGACAGGAATTAAAGTACTCATAAAAGAGTTATGAACCGTAAGAACAATAATAACAATGTTACTCACTTGAATAAGAAGTTGATCTTTCCACAAGGTCTCAAGATCAGGCTCCAATGGAGTTGATCCCAGAGGAAGAAGATGAAGAGGAGACACCGACAGGTCCAGACCTTCCTTCAGTTCCGCCTCTACCGCTCTCTAATTCTCTCGAACAAGATTAGCTAGATCTGAATAGATCGTGGCTCTAATCTCTCAACTTGATACTAACTCTCCAACTCTAATTCTAGTCTAGAGCTTCTATCTCAGGTAGGCATTGACGATCTAGAATGAGTTGTTCCCCTACCCTGGGGTCAGGGGGCTTGTTTATATAGTCCTGAGGAGGTGCCTTGCCGCCGTAGGATCAAACCAACCTAATATACGGTTTAGATTGCTACTCATAGGTGGTGGAAGAACATTCCAGAAGTAGGGCTGAGTTGGCGCCGGGGGGGGGTCCGGTCGGCCCCACCATGGGACCGGTCGGCCTGTGGTGGGCCCCCCTTGGCCAAGACGGTTCTTGCCCCTTCTAGATGCTTCTTTCTTGCAAGCCAAGTCACGTTGAGTTCGGGAGTGTTCTGGAACCTTCTAGACTTGTTTCTTTTCTTGTATTTCTGAATAGTCCCTGTAATTTTACGAATTCACCAAAACTCGTGGAAATTGTCATTGCAAACCCTAATAAGGTGATATAATTATATTTTTGCCCTTTTTCCAGTAAATATGAGGGGAAATATTTATAGATAAAATGTGTCAACAAACTCCCCCACACTTAGGCTTTTACTCGTCCTCGATAAAAGGATGGTCTAACAACCGTAGAAACAAAGAATCAACATAATCATACTCCTTAGTCATATATGCACTTATGGGATATCCGAGCATGAAACAGTTAGAAACAGATTACCTTTATTTCTCAAATCAAGCCAATGGAGAACTTTTGAATAAGTTTTGAAAACAAAATATATCCTTACTTACTCCTTTGTGATACTTTCAAAATATATCATATCCTTACTAGAGCATTTATTTCGAAGTATAAGTGGAGTTTTTAGAATGTAAAGATGTAGCAAACTTACCTTGCATATATTGCCGAGTCAAAACCGGATCCATGGAGAGGTATGTCATGAGTCATAGATCAAGATATGTGCGTGTGTCAACTTTAAAACCACTGCTCTGACTTTTTAGAATCTTCTATCTTTTCCCATATATATATTTTTTAGAACAAGGTATTCAACTATTTTGTGGAGAGTTGGGTTCTACTCACCCTCGGACACGCGTCCATTATTACTCTCTCACTTTTATTAGAGAAGTGGGCCCTACTCACCCTCGGACACACGTCCATTTTTCTTCTCTTTTTTATGCCTTTTTCTTTTTCAGAGAGGGGGGTTCTTCTGACCCGTAGAACACTTGTCCATTTTCTCCTCTCTCTCACTTTTCTCTCCACTCTGAATTTTTTTTCGATCTTTCGCTTTTTCTCTCTTTTTTTTCTTATAGCTGTACCTTTTTTCACGATATGGGAGATAGAGATCAAAAATTTAGAGCATAGATACTTTACTGAAAGCAGTGTACGTGATCTTGATCTTAGACTTAGACAAAACTTCAACATAGGTCGTAGATTTGACAAAGCTTAATACAAGTAAGCAGTAATTAAATTAAATTTATTTTCAAAGATTGCTAAAGCTCTTTTGGAACATATTATTGATCACAAAGGAGAAGCATAGCTAATGATTTTAATCTTTTTGAAATAAAGAACTCTCCAGAGACAAGATAAAAGAAAGATGGTTCTCATTATTCTAACCTTATTCTAAGCATCCCAAAAGCAACAAATATTTCTAGGAGAATAATTATGCACAGCTTTATCCTTTGGGTTAACAGGACATCTTAACAAGGCATCTTTGTTTTAATTCGAAAGGAAAGAGAATTGCAAAATTTTAAAAAGTTTAGAAAGCAAACCGAGTGGTGGACGAAACTTGGCCGAAGTGGGCCCTGTAGCAGGCCGGCCGGCCCAGGGAGGGGACCGATCGGTCTCCCCCTGCCGTGGTTCAGGGTGCGTTTCGTCGTGCGAGTTGATTGTTCTGTTCTTTTTCCGCTTTTCTTGATTTTGGTCGTGGAAGATGCCATTTGATCGTCGATTTTTCTCCCCCACACTTGTTTTCTGTTATCTTGCATACACAGTATGGTGGAGACAAAAATATATCCAGAAAATATAGATAGAAAATATAGATAGAAAATATAACTCAACTTGTGGATCACTTCATTGATAAGAGAGAGAGCACTTTATTACATGACTCCTACTATTAAACCAAACTAACTAAATCGAACTAACTAAGACTAATGTGCTCTCTAACTAAGGTGCTTACAAAGGGTGCTTGCCCTTCTTTGGGTCACGGCTAGCATCTCCCTCTTCGTCCCTATGCTTCTTTGTTTTTAGCAGACGGAGGACGGTTTTGGTGAGGGAGCTATTCACGCGATGGATCTCCTTGCAAGTTTCCGCAAGGCTTGCTACTTCCTGCGCGAGCTCGGCTACGGTCTTTCTGGTCTTCTGCTTCTGTGGCATTCGCTGGCCGGCCTCAATGACAGGAATTCTTTTAATCTGTGATTCCTTAGCGCGGATTCCGTCAATGACGACACGACCTGGAGAAGTAGTGTATTTGTGCACTCTCGTGTTGCCATGCATATCCATGCGCACCTCGGTGAGTCGCTCGCCATCCCTGGGCTCCTTCAGGTCCATGTACCTAGGAACATGGATCGGTTTCTTTAGGGCTACTTCGCGGCGGCGATCGTACGGCTGAGCGTACATCACCTGCTTGCGTCCTTCAGGTGGTGGCGGCGAACATGGATGACTCGGTGGAGCAGGTGAGAGAGGGTTGCGATCAGGTGGTATGATGGCAAGTGGCTTTGCTTCCTTCACGAAGGGGATGATTGCCTTGGCTTCATTGTTGAAGAGAACAAGCTGTTTGTCGGCCATGGCTGCTGCTTGGGAGGTTTAGATGAGAAAAAGGGGGAGGTCTGACTTGGTTATATATCAGTGCAATCTTGCACAAGGGGTTGATCTAGATTGGAAAGGCTGCAGGATATCTCGAGAATGATCCCCGAAGGTGGTTTTTCCAAAACTAAACACCTAAGAGATAGCGTGGGGGAAAGCTGGTGGCGAGAGGAGGCGGGCAGGGGCCGACCGGTCCAGAGGGGGGGCCGATCGGTCCTCCACCACGTCACCTTGCGACGCACTTCGACTCGGGGTGCTCTAACCGTGTGCTGATCCCTAAAAACCCTAAGTTGGCCCATTAGAGCCTAAAATTAATATTCTTAGGCAAATAAAAGAATTCTATCACATCTAAATCCTCAGACTCTTTGTTGGGCTCTAAAAATATTTTAAGGCGTTGACCATTTACCTTGAATAACGTACCTTCGTCATCTTGAAGAGTGACGACCCCATGTGACGATGAACTCACCACCTTGTATGGTCCGTCCCACTTACTTTGTAGCTTCCCGTGCCCAAAGAGTCATACCCTGGAATTAAAAAGTAGTACCTGATCGCCTGGGTTGAATTCCTTCTTCGCGATTCTCTTGTCGTGCCATCTTTTGGTTCTTTCCTTGTAGATCTTGGCATTGTGGTATGCCTTCTCTCTCCATTCTTCTAACTCGGACAATTGCATTTTCCGTTTTGTTCCGGCTGCTTCAATGTCCATGTTCCATCTCTTGATTTCCCGATGAGCCCTGAATTCTAGTTCAACCGGCAAGTGACATGTCTTCCCGTAAACTAGTTGGTAGGGAGACATTCCAATGGGAGTCTTATAAGCCGTCCGATAAGCCCAAAGCGCTTCGGGTAGCTTGTCCTTCCATTTTATTCCCATTTGGTCCACCGTTTTCTGCAGAATGTTCTTGATCTGCTTATTTGACGTCTCTGCTTGACCAGTTGTTTGCGGGTGATAAGGAGTAGCGACATTGTGTTGGATCCCATGGTCCGTGAGGTATTTCTCGAAGCGCTTATCGATGAAATGGGATCCTCCATCACTTATCACTAGCCTTGGCGTACTGAACCTTGGAAATATTGTCTCTTCAAACATTCTTATTGAGCTCTTGTGGTCAGCAAACCTGCATGGCAGGGCTTCAACCCATTTAGAGACATAGTCAACTACTACCAAGATGTATTCGAATTTTTCGGACTTTGGGAATGGTCCCATGTAGTCAATTCCCCAGACATCAAAGAGCTCGATCTGAAGGTTGGTCGTTAGTGTCATGGCATTTCTGGAATTGATGTTTCCGTGCCTCTGACAAGAGTTGCACCTTCGTACGAAATCTTTTGTGTCTTGATACATGGTTGGCCAGAAAAATCTGCTTTGCCAGATCTTTGCATGTGTGCGGAAAGTGCCATAATGACCTCCATATGGTGATGAGTGACACTTCTCAATGATCTTCGTTACTTCTTCTGCCGGTACACACCTCCTGAGTAACCCGTCAGCGCATACTCGAAAGAGGTATGGTTCATCCCACAGGTGATGGCGACTCTCGTAAATGAGCTTTTTCTTATCGGCCCCTGGTCGTACATATCCTGCAACCATAAAATTAACAATATCTGCATACCAGGGGTCGGATCGGGCGATCCGATAGAGCAAGTCGTCCCTCATTGCTTCATTGATGGGTAGTTCCTGCGGTTTCTCAAAATACATTCTAGACAAATGATCTGCAACAGAATTTTCTACTCCCTTCTTATCCTTTATTTCTAAGTCAAACTCTTGGAGCAGCAAGATCCATCTTATTAATCTAGGTTTAGCATCTTTCTTAGTGAGCAAATATTTTAAAGCAGCATGATCAGTGTAAACAAAAACTTTTGCTCCTACTAAGTAAGATCTACACTTGTCAATAGCATAAACAACAGTTAGCAGCTCTTTTTCAGTTGTGGCATAATTAAGTTGAGGTCGATCCCGTCAAAGTTTTACTAGCATAAGCAATGGCATGATGTTTCTTGTCTCTTGTTTGCCCCAAAACAACCCCCACAGCATAATTACTTGCATCACACATAATTTCAAAAGGTAAAGACCAATCAGGGGGTTGAATAATGGGTGCAGAAATAAGAGCATTTTTTCAGAATTTCAAAAGATTTAAGACAAGCATCATCGAAGTCAAAGGGAACATCTTTGGCAAGCAGGTTTGTAAGGGGTCTAGCAATATGAGAAAATTTCTTTATAAACCTTCTATAAAAAACAGCATGGCCAAGAAAACTTCTGATTCCTTTAACATTAACAGGTGGAGGTAGTTGTTCAATTACTTCTATCTTAGCTCTATCTACCTCAATTCCTCTTTCAGAAACTAGATGGCCTAGCACTATTCCTTTTCTAACTATGAAATGACATTTTTCCCAGTTAAGGACTAAGTACTTTTCTTCACATCTTTGCAAAACCTTATCTAAGTTTTCTAGACAATCATCAAAAGTTTTTCCATATACAGAAAAATCATCCATGAAATCATCCATGATCTCTTCAATCATATCAGAGAATATAGACATCATGCATCTTTGAAAAGAAGCTGGAGCATTACATAGTCCAAAAGACATTCTACGATAAGCATAAGTTCCATAAGGACATGTAAAAGTGGTTTTGCTCTGGTCACTGGGATGGATCGGGATTTGGTGATACCTAGAATATCCATCAAGAAAGCAAAAGAAAGAGTGATTTGCCAACCGCTCTAACATTTCATCAATGAAGGGCAGTGGAAAGTGATCTTTCCTTGTGGCTTTATTCTGTTTCCTATAATCTATGCACATACGCCAACCAGTGACAGTTCTTTGAGGAATCAATTTATTCCTCTCATTTTTCACAACTGTCATGCCTCCCTTTTTAGGCACGACTTGCACAGGGCTCACCCACTCACTATGTGGCACAGGATATATAATCCGATCCCGGCATGTAAAAGTTTCAGAACTTCTTTCTTCACTACCTCTCTCATCGCATTATTGAGTCTTCGTTGAGGCTCTCTAGATGGTAGAACATCAGGGTCGATAGGAATGTGATGTGTGCAAAGGGCAGGATTGATGCCCTTAAGGTCGTGGAGTGAGTAGCCAAAGGCTGAGCGATGTTGTTCTAAGATAGTTATCAGCCTATGAGTCTCTTCCTGAGTGAGCTTGTCATTAATGATCACAGGAGACTCAGGATCATTGTGCAAAAAGGCATATCTAAGACCAGGTGGTAATGGTTTGAGTTCAATGGGAGGTCTCGAGGGTTCCTCGAGTTCATCGAGGGGTTCAGATTCTGTAGGATTTTCTTCTTGATTGGATTCTACAAAATGTTCTAGAGATGCTTCATTCACCTCTTCCATTGGGTCTGGCTCTGGACTGGGTTCGGTCTTAGTATGGATCAAATGTGCGAAGTGTAAGGGAACTCTAATAGTTTTGCCTAGGCAAATGTCAAGTTTCCCTGTGTGTCCTTCCTTAAGGAGTCTTTCCAAAGGATGGCCTATTAAAAGGTCAAACTCCTTAATATCACAAATGTGAAAGCTCAGGTGAATTGGCATGTCGTTTACCGAAACGGGTAGGACATAAAGAATTCCTGAACTTTGAATAATTTGTCATGAGGAGCACTTTAATAATTTCGTTGTGGGGGATAATGGCGTGTTTTTAATAAACTGATAGAAAAAGGATAAGGCCATTATATTGATGCCCACAACTGGATTGTAAAGGGCATCAAAGGGGGTTCCATAGATTGTACATTGAATTGGTGTAGAAGGTGAATCCAAACGGACCACGTCAGAGGAAAGCTCTGATTCTTCTAACCATTCCCCACTCACGATGGATGCAAGCTCCACAGTGTGTTCTCTTGAGAAGGTCTGCTCAAAAGGGTCTATTTTGTCATGCGAAGACGATGTGTACTTTTGAGGCCTCTTCTCTTTATGATAATTCGAGGTGTTTCCATAATCGAAAAATAAATCATCATCGATATCATTTATAAAATCAGGTAGAGGGATAGCTATAGGCTGAGATGGTTCTGGCATAGGCTCTGGTGTAGCTATCTCTGGAATCTCTTCTTTTAAAGTTTTCTCTTCTAATGGAGCATCATTGGTGCGGGCTAGAATATTATCTAGGACGGTTCTAGCTTCACTAGATGTAAGGTGTATGAGTGATCCATGTGAGGAGGTATTTAAGTAGGCTCTAGATTCCCTATTAAGACCAATATAGAAATGGTGAAGGAGAATATGGTCTTGAAGGCCTAGATCTGGTCCGGATTTGTAAAGGAGTTCAAAACGTTCCCAGGATGAACTCATAGACTCACTATCCCCCTGTTTGAAGGATATGATCTTGGTTCTGAGGTTGACTACTCTGGATAAAGGGTAGAAATCCATGCAGAAATCCACACGAAAAGTTCCCCAATCACCTTTCTTCTTCCCTTTGGTTCTGTCATACCACTGTCGAGCTTTTCCTTTCAATGTGAATGGAAAAAGCTTCCAACGGATGGTCTCGTCAGACATACCCTCTATACGAAGGCAGTCACAAGTTTGTTCGAACTGTTGGAGATGATGATAAGGGTCTTCGTCTTCTATTCCTGAGAAAGTGTTGGTTTGGACCACCTCTATTAACAGTGGGCGCAGCTCATAGGCATCAGATAAGATTGGCTTTGATGAGGGTATGGGCCTAAGGCTGAGCTCTGAGGGTGCCGAAAAGTCTTTAATGAGAGTAGTATCCATAAGGACAGTAGAAAAGAAAAAATCTAAAACTAAAAAGGAAAAGATAAAAGTATACGTACAAGATATAGTTATACTTATGAGTTCTCTCTTAACCGTTCTCCTCGGCAACGACGCCAGAAATGCTAGTTGGTATTTGTTAAGCCTACAGAAATATTATGATGGATAATCCGCAAGCGCACGGATACCGGTGAGCACTTCACCCGGGAAGAGGGTTTTAAATATCAAATCCACAGGGATAAGGGTAGAGTGATCTGAGATGTATAACTAATCCCTGAGTAGTTATCAAGGACTTGATAGAAAGAGAGATAAGGAAAACTTTAGGATGTCTAGTTCTTACTCGCACAAGCTATGCTATTATTGTTCTTATGGGGTGATTGTCTGAAGGCACACTTAGGAAAGGGAAACTTCCGACAATCTATGGGGGGAGTCCTACGATTTCTATAGATGGGAGGTGGACTGCAAAGGATAGACGGGAACGAGGTCACTTCCCGCTTCTACCACACGACCTAGAATATAGAAGGCATTCACAAGCTAGCTAGTCTAAGCACCACGCTTACACTAAACATGCAACTTTAACTCAACAGCGACAGGAATTAAAGTACTCATAAAAGAGTTATGAACCGTAAGAATAATAATAACAATGTTACTCACTTGAATAAGAAGTTGATCTTTCCACAAGGTCTCAAGATCAGGCTCCAATGGAGTTGATCCCAGAGGAAGAAGATGAAGAGGAGACACCGACAGGTCCGGGCCTTCCTTCAGTTCCGCCTCTACCGCTCTCTAATTCTCTCGAACAAGATTAGCTAGATCTGAATAGATCGTGGCTCTAATCTCTCAACTTGATACTAACTCTCCAACTCTTATTCTAGTCTAGAGCTTCTATCTCAGGTAGGCATTGATGATCTAGAATGAGTTGTTCCCCTACCCTGGGGTCAGGGGGCCTGTTTATATAGTCCTGAGGAGGTACCTTGCCGCCGTAGGATCAAACCGACCTAATATACGGTTTAGATTGCTTCTCATAGGTGATGGAAGAACATTCCAGAAGTAGGGCTGAGTTGGCACCGGGGGGAGGAGGGTCCGGTTGGCCCCACCATGGGACCGGTCGGTCTGTGGTGGGCCCCCCTCGGGGTCTGCCTTGCCAGGACGGTTCTTGCCCCTTCCAGATGCTTCTTTCTTGCAAGCCAAGTCATGTTGAGTTCGGGAGTGTTCTGGAACCTTCTAGACTTGTTTCTTTTCTTATATTTCTGAATAATCCCTGTAATTTTATAAATTCACCAAAACTCGTGGAAATTGTCAGTGCAAACCCTAATAAGGTGATCTAATTATATTTTAGCCCTTTTTCCAGTAAATATGAGGGGAAATATTTATAGATAAAATGTGTCAACAGGAAGGTGAACATGTGGACCAGAAGGAGTACCGGAGCATGATCGGGTCACTCCTGTACTTGACGGCGACGAGGCCGGACATCCAATTCTCGGTATGTCTGTGCGCTCGTTTTCAAGCGTCTCCGAGGACTTCGCATCGACAAGTAGTCAAGCGCGTTTTCAGGTCTTTGCGTCATACTCCCGACTTCGGCCTTTGGTACTCCGCGTCTTCTTCTTTGGCTCTTCATGGATTTTCGGACGCGGATTTTGCCGGGTGTCGGTTGGATAGGCAGTCCACTTCCGGGACTTGCCATTTCTTGGGTTCTTCTTTGGTTTCTTGGTCTTCCCACAAACAGTCGAGTGTTGCTCAATCCACTACCGAGGCAGAGTATGTGGCCGCAGCTAGTTGTTGCTCTCAGCTCCTTTGGATCACATACACCATGAGCGACTTTGGTGAGGAGTATACCCATGTCCCACTTCAATGTGATAGCACTAGTGCCATAAGCGTTGCAAAGAACCCAGTGCTCCATTCCAAAACCAAGCACATAGAAGTGAGGTATCATTTCCTGAGGGACAATGTGGAGAAAGGGAAAATATCTTTGATCCATGTACCCACACATGACCAACTAGCCGATATCTTCACCAAGCCCCTAGATCAAGCAACTTTCACTCGTTTGCGGGGAGAACTTGGTGTTTGTTTGATTTCTTGAGTTGGGTGTGGGAGCTCCTTTATAGCATATGCATAGCTTTCCTTTGTGCATTTATTGCTTTTTGCATGGCATATGTAACATGCTGTATAGGCATCGTTGTATCTTAGGTTGCTTGCATTTGTATCATATGCATTTTGTAGGAAAAGCTTCTCTCATATACATTGTTCACCATGATGTGCTATATATGATCTTGTGAGCTAGTTTGGTATGCTATGGTTAGTTTGGCTTAGCTCTTGATGATCTGGATTTATGCCCATGGTTGATAGCTATGTTTTTGAAAAATGAGATATGTATGCTCTCTTGTGAGTAAATGCCTTTATATGATCTTGACATGTTTTAGTGACTTGGCTATGCTTAATTTGTGGTTAGATAGCTTATTTTGATCATATGGGGCCAAAGGCTCATTTGCCATCATGAATGTTTAGCCCCCATGCTTTATCTTGTGGAGGGGCATAAGTTCCTTTTTGTCGCAAAGACATTTCATGTACCAAATATGAATATGAAAATGAAATGTAAATTGCTTGGAAAATGTGTTCCCATGTCATACGTGCTTAATTTACTTGCTTTTGGGTGCTAAACCGTTGCATGTTGCTTACCAATGAGAAGTCTCATGTTTAGAAGTAAGCACATGGCTCGGTGGCTTTGACATGACATGAGGTGCTTGTGGGTGTTTATGACGGTCTTATGCTTAGAATGGTTGTCCTAGCATGAAGTTTGTGTGGCTTTGCCATTTTGACATGTTTTGCTCATGTTTAGGATTTTGCTCATGAGAGGGTGATTTTTCGCAAAATTGCTCAATTCTATCTTAGCTTCGTCCAATGGTTGTGAAACTTGGTGATCATGTAGTTGATGTTCATACGAAGCTATAGAGTATCTAACTTGCTCATTTGGATGTGTGTAGCATCTTGTGATGAATTTTGTCTATTTGAGAAGCTCTAGGTTGCATTTTTTGCATTTTTTGCTTGATTCATGCATTGGCAACAAGGGGGAGAAGTTTGAGCATGTTTTGGCCTACTGAATGCATTTAGAAGGTTTCCGAGTGGTTTCGAGCTGTTTTTGGGCTCTTGTAGTTCCCAGGTTTTCCAGGTGGTCATCGGCCTGACCGGTGACACTCACCGGTCTGACCGGTGTGAGTGTCAGGATCTGGGCGATCTGGTGCACCGGTCTGACCGGTGCAGTTGACCGGTCTGACCAGTCAGAGCAAGGCTGAGGCAGCTGCTCTGCTTTGCGAAGTGGTTTGCATGCATTCGTCCAGGGGGAGTTGCATTGGTTCAGGGGGAGCTTGCATGTGTGCAGGGGGAGCTCTTTGTGGTTTTCGAGCTTTGGATTGATGGTTTCGCTCTTTGTTTGATCTTTGCTCGTCTCGGTTGTGTCGAGCTGTTGCCCTTGCCTAAGGGGACCGAGACTTGTCTTCTTCAAGTGATCTTGCTCTTTGCCTTTTCTTTGGCTTTCGATCGCTTGTTGGAGTTTTTTTTAGTCGTTTCTTTTCTTTCCTTTTCTCTCTGGTTACCAAAACGTGTGTGTTGTCAATGCACTCATCAAGGGGGAGATTGAGGAACTATGTGGTTCGAGGACCGGTGGATGGTCGCTTCCTGGTGTGATGAGTGATTGACAACGTTGTGTGGACTGATTCTTGGCTAAGTATTGCAGGTGCACGTTGCGGCTTGACTGGTGTTGGTGCAGGTGAAGAGCAAGCGCGAAAGGTCGTTGCCGGGTAGGCCTCTAGGTGTGGAGAAGACAAGTAGGCTTGGCTCGAGGGACCCAGCGGCCAGCGGGGTCAAGTGCGGGCCGCATGGTGGCAAGAACGGCAAGATGAAGTCGTGGTCGGTTCCTTGGTTGAGCCACAATGCCAAGATCGAGCCGGGACTTCATGGGGGCCAAGTCATGAGTGGAGATTGGCGGAGGCCACACCAAGTTCGCGGGGTTTCCAGTGGTTCACCAGAAAACCACTGGGTTCCTTGGTTGATCCACAAAGCCAAGATCGAAGACCGGAGGCAGCAGCACCGGACCGGTCTGACCGGTGGGTACTGGTCTGACAGGTGGACGACACCGGTCTGACCGGTGTGCGACGACGCAGCCCGGAGACTTCAAAGCGGAGGACACGTGTCGGGATTGCATGGTGTGCGTCGAGGCTACGCAGGGTGCGGTCGCCGGGCATCCGTCCGATGGTGCGACGACGAAGATTCCTAAAGTGGCCCTCGGGGGCGTGTATCCTAGTGTTAGGCCTTAGGGGTAGTTTCGTCTTTCGGTTGCCTCCATATAACCCAAGTGGTGAGAGGATGGCATCCATCTCTTGGAACCCTAGCTCATTTTGTTTTGCTATTTTCCTCTTCCATTTTTCCTTTGGAATTTCTAGGACTAGCTTGAGAGCTTCATGGTGAGATCTTGTGAGAGGGAAGGATGATTGGGAGGCAAGCTAGACCTTGTATGAACCTTCATGGTATGTATAGATGATTCGGCGTGGTTCCTCAAGGCTTTGGTGTGTCTCTCCCGTTTCTCCTTTTTTGGTGATTTTCGGAGCCTTTTCTTGGTGATTTTCTTGTGGCAGATTCGAGGCCTTTCTCGTTGGGATTTGGTGGGGGATTGTCACACCCGGATTTAAAGGCAAATCCGAATGCATTGAATACATGTGCGCCAGGATCAAGTTACACACATGCATCGACTCAGTGAATACCAAAAACAGTGTCAAAAGCGTAAGGGAAGTATTATAACTTTATTACATGACCGAAAGTCTTTAACTAACACATGTTAGAGTAGCTAACAGCGGAAAGGTAAACACGGATGTCCACCACAGGCAGCTGACTGATGGAGCGAACGCCTAGAACTCATCGAACTCTTCAGGAAAATCCTCAAAGCGTTCGTCTGAGCAGCAACCGGGTTGTGTAGATGCAATATAAAATAACAACAAGCATGAGCACATGTCGTACTCAACAAGGGAAAACGCTATAACAACATGCAAAGGCTTTATGGTGGAAGCTTGTGGTTGCATAGCAGGTCAGCATTTTAGTTGATCAAGTTTTATTAAGCAAGCTGAATTACTAACAAATGTAAGTTTATACCAACCCAGAGATTAACATAAGCATCATCAACATGAACAAAAGTAAATGCAACAAGTTTAGTCCATCTTCCATAGTTTACTCATGTGAGGGTCCAGGCCGCTCTTGACCGTGGGCACGGCTAACTAGTCAGTTTTACACTCTGCAGAAGTTGTACATCTTTACCCACAAGTCGTGTAAAAGTCCCGAAGAACTTTAGACCCAACCATGCGATGCCGGCCAAGCATCAAACCACACTACCGAGGTGTGATTGCATAGGGACGCTACGAGGCCTTTACAAAGATTCCCTAGCACGGGCTGCTCGCTAGGTTACCTGATCAGTGCAGCGCTGAAAGCTCCCTAGCGGGTACCGTGTTTTAGCAAAGCCCAACTCCCCGCCAGAGCAGGTCTATACACCATCTCCCGTCAGCCCCCAACCCCTTTCAGGTAAAGCATACCACATACTAAAGTTTCTAATTAATTGGCCAAGACAGAGCCATATGTCTTGTGGTAGTACTGTTTTCCTGGGTGGTTCTCCATGTTCTGATTTACAAAAATGATCTTGTTTAATGAAGGTATAACATAAGTAAAGCAAGATTAACATTGTTGTTCATTAGAACCACAATGATCCCGAGTTGAGCGACTAAGCAAGGTCTACCCAGCATAAACATAAACCCAGGTTGATCAAGGCACACAGATAAACAAAGCTAGTCAAACCTTAAATAGTAGGACCCTTTAATTTAATGCAAAGCAATAAATAAATAACGGTGATTAAAATGCATGTTGTATAGGATAAACGGGAATGCAGCAAGGACTTGCCTTCTACCAACGCTTGCTACTGCTCAAGGTCTTGAAATTCTTCAACTTCAGTGTATTCCACGTACGGTTCGTCTTCTACGCACCACATTATACACATACAAGCAAACAATGGAATAAAATAAGAAACAATCACCAAACAATACTGACAGAATAAAACAGGGGCACAAACTGTTCTACTCTTCGATACGATCGCGTGGATATAAAGAACGCTAAAAACGGAGCTAAAACGCGTAGTCTACGACCAAAACAAGGTACAGGTGCTTTTCTGCAGGAAAACTAAACTTCCAGGGGCTAAACTGTAAAAACCGAGGGCTAAAACGAGATTACGCATAAAAACCTAGGGGCTGCAGTGCAAAAACATAAAGATGGACCTCGGGCGCTAAAACCAGAGAGCTGAGGGTTTAAAACATAAAAGGAAAGGACCTTTGTGTAGGGATCTTTGTTCTGCGGTGGATCTTTTTGCGAAACAGAGAAACACTAGGGGTTCTTTTGCAAAAAGGGTGTGGTTAGCCGGGTTGACCGGTACTCTTGACTGGTTGACCCCGGTTCGAGCAGATCTAAGCCGCCGGATCAGGATCGGACGGCTGGCGGCAAAACAGGAGGCGGGCGGCGGCGACGCACAACGGTGAGCGGCGGCGGACAGCGGCGCACTCGCCAGTGTGAGCCGAACTCGAGCTAGGAGGCTCGATTTCGTGCGAGGATGGCACCGGGGTGAAGCAGGCTACACGCGGGGTCGATCTAGGGCACCGGGTACGGCGGAGACGCGACGGCGACGGCGCGCGGCTCGAAAAGGCGGAGCTTCACGGCGGAGCCCACTCCGACGAGGTCCCACGGATGAAGCAAGGCGCGAGGACGAAAACAAATGGCACTTCCTGCCTTCTCACCTCCTCGGGTGACCTCTACGGCGACGGAAATGCGGCGGAGCGGGAGATCGACGGCGACGGGCGAGCTCTAGGGTTTGCGGTGGCGGCACCGGGGCTTGGGGCTAGGGTTTCAGAGGGGGAAAGACAGCGTGGTGCGAAGCAGCTGCCTTTTATAGGCCCGGGGAGCTCCTTCTTGGCGTGCGGGCCAAGGGAGAAGGCGCAGGCGCGAGGTGCGTCGCGGCTCGGACCTTGGGTCCGGGTCCGGTGCGGCAACGAATGGAGGAGGGGATGACCAGCGGGTCCCACCCGTCAGCGAGAGCGGGCGGCGGAGGGATGCGACGCGGGCCGCTGCTGGGCCGAAAGCCAGCCGGGCTGCGAGCTTCAGGGCGCTGGGCAAGCCGAGCCGAAGAGATCGAGGTGGAGCACCAGACTTCCGGTTTTGGTCCTCACGGTGAGCTGGGCTTTCAGGCCGTAGAGCTGGGGGGACGGCGAGCAAGCGTGGCGGTGGAGTCCGAGGGTCTCCGCCAGACCTTGGAGACTGGGCTGCGAACAAACAGAAGGAAGAAGGGTTTTGTTTTTTTTATAAAAGGATTCAAACAATTGAATTCAAATATCAATTTGAATTCAACTAAACAAAAATAATGCTGCAGCATGTATGCAACAAACATCAAGCTATTTATTTATTTTCGGAAAACAAATAATGTTTTTATTTTTTTTTTCCTGTACTATATTCCCTGTAAAGAATTAAATGTTGGGAAAATTTTTAAAATTATAGGAAAATCGTTGTTTAAATTTTCTTCCTATTCACATCCTGAAATTTGGAAATTTCAGGGTGTGACAGGGATGTATGCTTGAACCCTTCGTGGTTCTTTTCCCTTTGATTCCCCTCCCAAATCCGTGAGCAAAGGGGCTCGATTTTGTGGTTTTCTCCTCTCTAGGGTTAGAGGCGTTCTTGGTGGGATTTCTTCGATTCCTCTTGTTTTAGCAAGTTTTGGTGGACCAAATCTTGGCTATGGAGTGCCCATGAGGTGTTCCTACTTTCCCCAAAGTTTTGTGCGAATCCGTGGAGCGAATCGGGAGATCGAGATTTGGATTTGGGGGAGTTGACCCGCGGGTTGCTGTTCATCCCGAGCTGCCCAGGCTCACCGGTCTGACCGGTGCAGGTGACCGGTTTGACCGGTGCCAGGCCTTTGTAGGATTTGCCTCGGGTGAACTGCCTGGTTTATGTGGTTTTGGCCCGTGGTGCTGTTGGTCAGTTCTTGGCAAGTTTTGTGGAGTTTTGCTGGGATTTGTGTAGGGTTTTCTTCCGTTGCAGGTTGTGTTTTGGAGGTGTTTTTGTTACAGGGCCTAGAGGAGTCACTGAGACTTCCTGGAACATTTTCTGTGCGGCTGCTGTAGCCACCGGCCTGACCGGCTCTGTCCACCGGTCTGACCGGTGTAGCACAGGCAGCAAGCTGTGCAGATTTCCGCTGTGCGTTTGGGGTGTTTGGTTCGGTTGGTTGAGTTGTTGGTTCCTAGGACCAGTAGCACTCCAGTGGCTATGTGGTCTTGGCCAACTTGGGTAGTTGAGTCGAAGACGTGATTTGGTTGGCCGTGTTCGTCTTGCTGGAGTAGCCATCTCCTTCGAGAACAATTTTTATCGGCTCTCATTCACTCCCCCCTCTCTGGTCGCCAGTTCGGTCCTTCACCTCCTCCCGGATCCAGTGGTGGTGCGGCGTGGCGCGGATCTTGTGGTGGTCCGGCGGGGCGGCCTCCTCCCGGATCCGGTGGTGGTGGCGTGCGGCGAGGCGGTGGTGTCGCCCCCCCTCTGTCTCTCTCTATTGTCGGGTTGTGGCGTGCAGCGGCGGCCGGGTGGTGGTGTGGTGGTGGTGGTGGCGCCGTGCGGTGGTGGTGGTGGTTCTCGTGGCGCCGTGTGGTGGTGGTGGCGGTTCTGATTGTGGCGTGCGGCGGCGGCGGCGGCGGCCGGGGACCGGTTTTTTTTAAAAAAGAAAGAAATCTTCCCTCAGTGCAGAAGAACAACACTCGGGAAGGAAATTGAAACGGCACAGGCGGCGTGAAACATTCCCCGAGTGGTGCATGGCTCTCGGCGAAGGCTTTCCTGAGTGTGCGATTTTGGCACTCGGGGAAGACCTTTTTCCCGTGAGAGGATTAGCCGGAGTCTCTTCCCCGAGTGCATGCACTCGGGGAAGGCTTCCCCGAGTGCAACTGGACGGGGAAGCCACTGGCTCCCGTAGTGATGGTTGTCACTTCTGGCACCTTGCAAGGTCAGCATGATACTTGATATTGCATAAATGCAGGTGATTGGTCTAGTGAGATTGAACCTAGGCTTTTGTATGCTGTTTAAATTATGAAAAAAATTAAATTAAATCGATTGTTGGTGCCACTATTTTTGGTATATTAATTCCCACCATATTGTACAGTATCGTCTTCAGACATATTGGTGCGTGGACTGCTGGTTCCTAGAAAACAAGGGAACACGTACTAGCTAGAATATGAAAAGAGCATTGCACGTAAGGAATCAATCAACAGAATTTTAGATATGAATCAGCAGTAGCATATATAGTTCGTCTTCCATATTAGTGAAAGCAGAGCTGTATACTCTATGCAACTACCGTACCTGCAATGACAAACCAGAAATCACTGCACATCCTTAATGAAGACAATGAAAGAGATACAGTAGAACTGATTCATGGCTCATCTCTTTTGTATATCAAGCCTGGAGTTGGTACCTTTGGGATGAAGAAGTTCGTGGTATTGGACACAAGATGGACATGGCTCAGCAAAAGTCATGGCTCTGGTACCCACCTTGCTTTATTGCTTCCTAGCTAGTGATGTCCCTAGTCAATGTCCGCGTGAGGCTTGTACGAAAGCCGTCTGCACGAAAACACCAAACGTATGCAAACATGTGCTTAATTTAAGTGCCATGCTGCTGGTCAGTGTATGGAACGAGATGAATACACCATCAACATAGTATTAAAAAGGTGTCTACAACGAGCACCAACACTTTGACAGCTATGAGTTACATGGCTCATTTCACGTTGGTACACAAAGAGTTCTTCAATATGGCCACAAAGACTGACAAATGTCTTAAATGTTTTGTTAAATTGCTGTTCTCCTTCGTTATGATATGCCTATGATTTTTTTTAGTTTTGGCGATGAGATTTTTTTTTTAGTTTTGGCGATGAGAGGCCTTAGGAATCAAGTTGCATGATCCTACGATATTTCTTAACAAACTCTTCCTTCAATGATTTAACTAAGCATATATACACATGCATGGATTGTGAGCAAGGTGCTAACCTCCAAGCAAGGTGGTGATGAACAAACATCAATTTTGGCTCACTACATGGAAATCCACCACAAATGAGCTATAAAAGAACTAAGCAAGCCTCTCCATTAAATTCATGCCAAATTTCAAAAAAGTAACCAAAGAAACAAGCTAAGAACATAAAGGAATGCCAGTTACCAACCTCAAAATGAGATGTTAACATGTATCCTTCAAAATATGAGAGTTTTCTTGAGCATTTCCAAGAAAAATGGCTGCAGCAATGGTGGAAGAAGAGAAGGCCATCGGGTCAAATGAGGAGAGGAGGAACAAGGTTTTGTGATCTGTGAGGCTATCACTACCGGACCTAGTTAGGAACCATCTATGATGATACCCTTGACAAACAGCTCGTTTAAACAACCATTTGTGATACCTTTCACAAACGGTTCCTTCTACTAGCCGTTTGCGAAGGGTACCACACAGCGGGTTTGTAAACCTGACATGTGTACTATCGCGGTCAGACTTTAGAACCGATGGTGATGACACATCACACCTGACCATAACTCAAAACCATTAATTTGTGACGGCCTCTTTGTGATGATAGATTCTGCAGTAGTGAAGAATTTTGTGTCTCAAAGGGATTCTAGAAGAATTTCCCAATCAACTAGACTGAGCGTCAACTTCCATAAATCTTGTGTAGTTTCACTAAACACTGCACCCAACAAAGCAACGGACCTAGCAAGAGTCTTTCGATACCAGCTTCGAACTTTGCCTTTCACTGACCTACGACTCCCCCTAGGAACTACTCCATCTAAAATTGAGGATTTGCTCCACTACTGAACCAAATTGAAATAAGTCTGTCTGCAACCTCCACACAATATTGGTTTTTTCTATCAAGATTGAGCTAACCAAGGCTGTCCTTTTCTCCTCTTCCCATTGACACCATGTTCCTTTTATATTCCGCTGTTGATATCATAAAAATTGGTTCTTGACATTAATATAGTAATAAAAACTCTTATATTTTGCATGTAGAACCAACAGAATGCAAATGACGTCTTGTATTGGTGTTACAGGGGTGAGAGATGATGGCGTGTCGAAACTTTCTGTAGCTATAGTGTGTAAAGGGGTTCACAGTGCAGAGGCAAAGCCACCGGCTGGGGAGCTCCCACAACCATGGTTCAATCCCTCGGTGCTGCACAATTTGTGGGAAATAAAAAAAAAGCCCCTCAACTGCGCCTCGTGTGGGGCATCCAGCTTGTGGCAACGGTGCAGTCCGGCCAGGGGTTGTTGATTGTGGGCCGACCCAAGAAACGGTTTGCTGTCCCCGGTGTGCAGCGGGGTTTGGCGATTTTCTCAATCGGGAAACAAAGTTTTCTTCTTCTTATATAGAATGCCGTGGGGACGGTTTTACCTCCACCGGTCGAGTTTTTTTCTTTATGCTAGTGTCAGAAGCTGCCTCGAATTTTCTCATTCATCGTCTAGATCACCTTTCCTTTATATTTATGCCATGCACGCCTTTGAACCTTGGACCATTTATTTTTTACGTAATGGAATAATTTAAATTCCAGCCTCTACATCCAATGCAACATCTGTGGCCATATATAGGCTATGGGTAATACAATATACAATTTCAGCCACCAGGAAGCTGAACTACATTTATATGGCACAATGCTATGTATGTGACCAGGTGATATACCAGGAAGCAGAGCAAGCATTAGTCTACTGTAGGTATGAGAATGAGATCATGCATCGAGAATGGAGTTAGAGGTAGAAGAGGAGCGACATATGTGTGCCTACAGCCCGAACCCAACAATACCGTGGTGAGTCAATGGATTAGTACGTAGTGGAAACAACCAGGGGCTCCATGATGCATGGAGTAGATCTACCTGTTAGTTCGATCTGTCTTCCGTTACGGCCCAAAGGCCGTAACGGGCTCGGTCTCGCACCCTGGTCGGGGGCGCCCAACCAATCCATGGTTGGTGGGCCCCCGTCGCACAGTGCTATAAAGAGAGGGTGGGGGCCACGGCTCGCAGTACGAGGTTCACCGTGCCGCCACACACCCCACCCCACAAACCCTAACCCGACCCGAGGGAGCACTGGAGCGGCGGGAAGCTCCACCGCCGCCGCCGCCGAGGACGTCCTCCTGGATCCGACGTACACGGAGCCACCGGCCAACCCTCGACCGCATCGTCCGCGACACCGTCGTCTCCAACCCGCCACTGCCTCCCCTGCGTCAAGCTGCGGCCGCCCCTGCGACCACGACCGACGAGATGGCGTCCGACTCCACCCCTGCGCCCAACCCCGATGGTCTGCGTCTCTACATCCTCTCTGTTCTTTGTTAGTAGTGTTAGGTGTTGTAGATCTAGATCTAGACCTTGTTTATCTCATGTATTAAGTATTCACCCGTGTAGATCTACTGCTAGTGGTCCGGTTGGTTTTAACATTGGTATCAGTTAGCCTAACTAGTGTGTAGATCTGTTCGGGGTAGATCAATTAGTGTCCAGTGTAGAGTTTAGAAGGAGATGACCCTGGAAATCGATGCAAATCGACGGAAAGGGGGAAGAAACATTGGAAATGAGTCGTCTTGGCGTAAACCGAAACGAAAATCGAACTGAAGTACGCACCCTAACCCTAGATCTTGCTCGGGTTAGGGGAAGAAAAGTCGAATCAAAGACTCCAGAGACCACCCTAGCCCTAGATCTACTTGGGTTAGGGGAAGAAATGGAAGAAATCAATGAAAATCGAGACGAATCCCAAACCCTAGATCCCGGTTTTTCCCAAGATTGACTAGCCGGAGGGGTGCCTACCTCGCCGCCGATACACCGCCTCTGTGCGGGTTGGACCCGCCGCCGCGCGGGGCATCATTGAGCCGAGGCTCGCTGCCACGTCGTCGGCGTGCGGGACCTGCACACGGGTGGCACCACTGGGCCACTCGACGGCGGCGCGCTCACCCTGGGGTGGACGCGCGCGCCGGCGAGGGGGCCGGCAGCAGCGCCGCTATCTTCCACTGAACCGCCATGGGCGGACCGTCTTCCTCTCTGTGTCTCGTGAGTCGAGGGTAAAAGGGAGAGGAAATGGAGTTGTTTGAAGGGGAAGAGATGGATTGGAGAGGGGGCAGCTTGCTGCGGTTGGACACCGGGCGGCGCCGCCCCTCACCCACGCCGACCGACGCGCCGGACGTGGGGAAGACGCCCCCCCCCCCCCCGCCGTTGTTGCACTTGAAAGAAAGGGGGCGGAGCGAATGGATTAGGGTTTGACCCCGGGGGAGTTGGCCGGGGGGATTTTAACCCGCCTATACAGCCGCTCGACCATCCGATTGCGCAAGCGGCGGATTGACGTCCGAGGGCGTGCCGCGAGTTGGGGGCGGCTAGGTTAGGCCGCTGCCGGGCCGATGAAGGAGATAGGCCGGTTTTTGGCCCAGGCGGGAGTTGGCCGTGGGCCACTTCCGCGGCCCAGCCGTCGGTTGCTGGACTGCGAGTCCAGGCGCGGAGGCGCTAGCAGGCCGTGGGCCGAATATGGTTGCTGGGCTGAGTTGGTTAGCTGCAAACAGTAACTTTTTCAATTAAGTTTTCGAATTTCAGAAGCATTATTTGAATTGTTTTCCTGTTTTGTTTGCTGTTTTTATTTAAGTAAATATCTCTATTTAAATTTTGATCAAAGGAATAATTTTTTACAGAGTAGGATGCTTCTGAAATTAAGTTTTTATTCTGCTTATTTTGATGTTTTTCCGCTGTGTTGTTAATATTCTCTAGTTAAATTGAACCAAAGGGATATTTAATTAGAGAAGAACTGTTTTTTATATGAGGAATTTATAATATTGTTATTTTTCTGGCCAAAGCTGATAATTACAATATTATAAACTGTTGAATTAAGGTTTACATGCATTGATTCTATTTTCTGCCCAAAGGTGATATAGAATTAATGTAGATGTGTGTTGTATGTATTAAATTTTGACCAAAGTTAAATTGATACATGCAATATTTTTTGGTTTGTGTTCTCACCAATTTCTGAATTTAAAAAATTTCAGGACAAGCTGGCTACATTGCTCAGATTCCTGAGTTAGTGGGCAACAACTTTGAGCAATGGCGCAAGCTGTTGAGGATGGCACTCCTGATGCTGGGGCTGGAATGGGTGTTGGACAAAAAACGCCCTACAGAACCTGTGAAACCAGTGAGGGGTGCAGAGGAGACAGATGATGCTTGGAAGGCACGAGAGAGTGCCTATGTGTCTGCAGAAAGTGAGTATCAACTCCAAAAGAGGAGGTGAGAACTAGACAATAAAAAATGTCTAGTGATTATGCAGACAAAGATGACTGAGGCTATTAAGGCATCTATTCCTGAAAAGGATGAAGATGGAAATGATTACACTGCTGGAGAATATCTGGCAATAGTGGACGTTCAGCATTCGCATCACACTACGACATATGCCAGTACCACCATTGGCAATTTGGTTTCAATAAAGTACACTGGAGGTGGTGTAAGAGATCATATTCTTAAGATGAGTAACATGAATGGAAAGCTTGCTGAGATGGGCATGGTCCTCCCAGCTGAGTTTTTTGTTCACTTGGTATTTAAGTGTGACAACCCGCCCGAGAAAATATCATACTATCGCATAAACCAATCCACTTTGGTCATTAAGCGATAATAAAGTACCATCCCGTCGTCAGTTGCCGGGTCAAGGCCCGGTAAATCACTTGAGTAACACACAGAGGATCGAACATATGCATTAAAACTCACACGAAGGCGAGTCCAGAGTACATTACACAAATTAAATCCAATTTACCCCTAAAGGTTAATTATTACAAACCATGGTTCATGACATGATAAGTAAAGGTTCAGAGTTCGAAAACAGTGGAATAAAAACTAGCGATACGATAGACATCACAGGAGGCCTTCCGTGATGCCGTCACTCGTCGTCATCCACCCATTCCAGCTCCCAGCCGGGTGGAATCTCTCCAGGCCAAACAACACCTGCAACAACATTTTTATAGCAAGGCTGAGTATACTAATACTCAGCAAGACTTATCTGTCGGGTGATAACTGCATCACTAAACTCTAGACATGAGAGGCTTTTTGGCCGGTGGGTTCTTTTGCTGAAAAGCAACAAAGAGTAGGTCCTTACTTTCAATATTTTAGCTCAACTTCTAGTTGATTACCATTTCTAAGGTGAGCCATCTATTGCAATCAAGAATTGTACAATACAATTAATCCACGCAACAATATTCACATAGTTCCATCATTACGGGATATCATGGCCAGTTGATTAAGCAGTCTCAGATAACGGTGAGAGGCTGACAATCGATTGTTTAAACCCTTGCAAGGTAAACCTAAACACACGGAGCGATACCCACACAAAGTTGGCACCGACCAGGTGGTTCACGTCGATCTTCGGTTCGGGATAAAGATTACAGTCCCGGGTACATGGCTATCTGGTATGCCCCCACACAGTGCATCCAGCCTCACACATGTACCCACCTCCCGGTTGCAAGTCGGGCAGGTGACAACTCAAGATTAGTAACAGCAAATCCCTTGCCGCCTCAATCGGGTACTAGGCTTACCGGTCCCATTCCCGACAAGTGCTTAGTACGTTCAAAAGCTTAGCCCACGAAAGCCACTGGACCGGAGCCCAAATCCCATGCTCTTACCACATGAGCAATCCATTTATAAAGATCTTATGATTCCAATATAAGAACCTATTCTCGCGAGTGACGAACATCACTCGACTTGTACCGGTCCTATAGCATAGCAGCTATCGACCTAGCATACTAGTAAAAGAATATAGGTACCTAGGGATCATGCATCTAGGGTTTCATTCAACTCCTGAAACGTAAATGCACAATCATAGCAAAGGTAATTGCATAATTTTAAAAGAAGGGTTAATGATCTAGGGCTTGCCTTCGTTGGCAAGGTTGGCCTTGGGCCCTTCTGGTCTTTGGTCCAGGTCTTGCTCTACAGCGATGTAGTGCACGTCTCCGTCAGCTCCTTCTTCTCCTTCCGGCACGAGCGTATAGCTAGCGTCGGGAAGATCTACACGAGGATCCATATGCAAGATTTAATTGACGGTTTTAATTTAATTAATTGCAAAACAACATATGACAACCATGAAGTGTATGGTTGGCCATATTCACCTTGACAAACACATATTTGGCATATTATTTCTATTAAAGTAATATCCTGTGGTGCTTCATTATTTATTCTTTTTGATAGCGACTGTGTACACATTTATGCAATTAAATTAATTTAATTTCACCAAAACAGCAAGGGTGTGGTCTAAACCTTCTTAGCATGTTCCACATCACATTCATAAGGTCATTAGGTGTGGTGTTGGTGATTTTCCAATTTAACTTAATATTAAGCTTTAATTGGCCTCCATTGTTTTTATGCATAAATAAATTCATAAAATGCAGTAGATGACATTTCTGAATCTCTTTAGCTTCAAACAAGGCCACTGAACATAATTGCACAATTAAAAGATCTATGAATTAAATATACCGAAAATGACAAATTTTATTTACCAAAACAAGATAAATGCATATAAAAATAATTATGCAACAAATGGATCCCAACTTTCTCTCACTGATCCTGGCCAAAACTGAGCTATGCAACCAGCATATACATCTAGGGCTACTATAGATCTTGAGCTATGCATTTATATTGAAAATTAAGCATAAATCAAGACTAAATGATTCTGACTGTTATAAAATTATGCTTAATTCACCAGAGGTGTATTTAGGCATGAAAAGATTATATTCAGAAGTTGGGCACAAAAACATATTTATTTTAAGTTGTAAAATTCATTTAAGCAGATCCATCATAAATACAAAATAAATCATATTACAAGATTTACTCAGTAACGTTGTACAATTTCTGGTGTGGAGCCTACACATGGCATGTCTAGCAGCATATCCAAAATTCAGCTAAAGATCACATGTAGATTTTGAACTACAACAGATCTATGTTAAACTATTTTTAATTTTTCATGCAAAATCTATCAGTCAAAAGTATGGTCATGCTTTGTAAAAGTTGTATATTTGCTCACACGGAAACCAACAAAATCGGTTTAGCATTTTCCCGATTGCTCTACAATTTTCTATGAATTTTCTAAGATCTAGCCAAAACACAGTAAAACTTAAGATTCTATTTTGCAGAAAGGTCCTCGGCCAAGATTTCTCTCTCACAGATATGCCCTCAGTTTGCATAAAACTCCCTGGAAAGAAACACGGTCTCGCAATGTGACCCTTGGGGCTTGGCCGGTGGCGGTTGGCCAGAAATTCCGGCGAGGGGTCGCCGGGGAGGGCCCGGGAACGGCGGAGAAAGGTATAGGGAACTACCTTGGCTCGGTTTGCGTGCTTGGTTGGGACAGAAGGGCGGCCGACGGGCGCGACCGGCGGAGCAGGGCGGCGGCGGCTGCTGCTGGAGCTCAGGCTCCGGTGAGAGGTGCCCGGGGTTGGTGAGAGTGCAGCACGGGGAAGTTTCTGTGGAGGTTTACAGAGGGGTTGGGAAGCTCCGGTGGTGGCGGGGAGGTCTGGAAGAGGGAGCTCCATTGGCGGGCTCCAATGGCGGGCGGCGGCCGGCGAGGCGAGCAACGTTGGCAGGTGTGTGCGCGCGGGCGAGTGCGGCTCCATTTTATAGGTGGCGGATGGTGAGTGGGAGGTCCAACGCTTCGCCCCGAAGGCACGGGCGCGAGGGGACCCCGCCGGCTGGGCGGCCAAGGCGGCACGGCGACGTGCGCGACGCGGCCAGGGTAGGGGCCGGCGCGCAGCGCGGCTCCGTGTGTCACCAGGGACATTGGTGGAGGGGAGGCCCAGGGGCAGAGGCGCAGCCAAGGGCTCCCGCTCACCCACGTGGCTGCCCTACGGCCTCGGTGTCCGGGCCCCAGGGACAGCCCGCGGCGCGCGTGGGCGCCGGTCGGCGCCAGACGCGGCGCGACAGGGGTGCCAACAATTCGGTTTAACCTTGTTTGACCGGCCCAAACTCAAACATTTCGAATATAAGTTCAAATTCGCCCAATAGCAAAGTTATAGAGGAAACATCCAACTACAATACTTACAAAGGGCCATAGGGGTTTTGATGAATGGTTTGAGCATGAACTGCTGGTGAAGTTGACGTCTTTCTCGGCTCGGTCAAAACGTACAAGCTGGCGTTGACCGCATTTTTGCACATTTTCCACTCAAAATTTCAAATGCCGCCAATTACGAAAAGTGTGTCCCTCAAAAAGACGAACAACTTTTGTATTGGCCAATTTTTGAGTGTTTAGGTGAATTTTGGAGAACGCGGCAAAAGTTCTAGAAACGGGCATGGAGTTCAAGGGTTTGACCAAGATGCTAGGGGTTTGACCAATGGCCAACTTGTGTGATTAGGGTCTAATGACCATGCTGACTAAGCTTTTGAGGTCTTGGCCACAGGTTGACCATAGTTTGACCAATGCCCAGGTGCTTGACTAGGGTTTTGACTGCTAATGAGTGTTGATTTGGTCAAAGGATGTGATTAGCACTAATTTTCCCTAATTAAAAACCTGGGGCGTCACTGCCTACCCCCCTTAAAAAGAATCTCGTCCCGAGATTCAAAAGTAAAAGATGAAAGTAGGGAGTGTGGTATTCTAAGATTTCCGGAATGACTTTGGGGAGTAACCAGGATGGGATTATAGATCAGAGAGTCCTACCATCACCGATTCAAGGTTAGCCCATAAGAGTAGTCAAAGGTGACAAGGTCATGGAGATCTTTTGCAGGGAGTTTACTTGCGGATGCAAGCGGGGAAAGTATGAAGAGATAAGTTCGTATAGGAATTTCAGAACAATCTTGCTCAGATGTTATTTAGTTTGTGACCCTTGGTGATATCAATTCACTACATTAAGTGTGCAATGGTTTTAAAGTTGGGGTGTGATGCACAAGTTTATGAATGCATGATGCAAATGCTCATGCGGTATGGTGCTCATGATGCATGTTAGCATAACTCGGGTTACACAAGGAATGAGTTAGTGATGGAGATGACAATCATAGCGTTGAGAAGGAGTATAAGTGTGGCGAGTCGCATTCTCATAACCAAGATACCTAGCGCGCTCCTAGTGGTAGTCATATGGCTGCAGCGCACATGACGCCCTAGGTTCCGTCGCGGCACCTTTGGTTATGGGACAACAACATCACCAATCACAAGAAGGATAGAGGAGGAATATTGAAATCTTCCATGCGTATGCACGTTAGTTCACCCAAGGTTCCCAAATGCATGTGCTATGCAAATGCATTCCCAAAAAGTTGGCATTTTTTTATTCAAAAGGTTGTGAATAAGATCAAGAAGAATAAGTTCAAGATTGAGAGATCGAATTAATCAAGACAAGGATATCAATACAAAGAATAGCTTAGTGCGTTACCCAACTGACATGGTAGAACAGAAAAAGTTCTTTTCTCATGCTGGGCAAAACCTGGGGTAGTCACGTGTACAAAGGTACAATTGTATGTTAGAACTCGAAACGAGTATACATACATAATGACATAAAGTTCTGGCAGTTGTGAACAAAAATTCATAACTTAAAACCAGAGGTCCAAAATTTCCCAAATTTTTGTAGCATCACAGCGAGGTTATGAGGCACATTTTTTGTATTCCAAGGTTGATCTAGAAAGGTTAGGAAGGTGCTCAACTTAAGGAAAGTTCAGAGTGGATTTCCGGAAAAACAGCATCATAGGGGTTCACTAATCTGCGCATAACTTGAGGTGTACAGAAGCTATGACCGTGAATTTTTGCGAGCAAAAACTAGGTTAGATATGGAGCAACTTTGGTATAGATCACCTAGGCAAATTAATTCTTGAACAGGGTGCAAAAATTAAGAAAACAGCCCTAGCAGATTTTGGACAGCAACACATCTACACACGAGAGGCTATGCAAAGAAATCACACACTAGCAAAATTTCACCTAGAGAGCACACAAATATGTATAGGGTTCAGTTTTAAGTTTCCACAATGTTTAACATGATGCATGACGTCCTATTCGTCCTCACAAGGTGATCAAGCCAAAAATCGAAGTTAGTGCCGGTGGCAAGGCTTTTATACGTTTCTCCCTATAATAACTAGTCGAGAACTATTCGATACTCACTTAGCGACTAACGAAGCATTGTTAGTGTACCTGCAGAAAAGAACCTTCTATGCCAGCACTCACAGAAGCGTCCACACACATTACCGTTCACTATAAAAACAGCACCCATGCGTTTACCGCTGCATGGACAGCGTCCAACCTTAGACACCCTCCGTTTGAATGGAGTGTATCCTTGCCTCGCATATTCGTAATGCGGAATGCACACGTATGGCAAAACGTGGTGACATCACAACCCATGACATGTTCATCTTGAATAGAGCATGTCATCCTTCGTATGACTCGCATACGGAAAGTGCACATATAAGACACGTGGGCATCCAACCGAGAAGATAGGATCCGTGGAATGGATTGCCCTATCGACCCTCGCATACTCGTGATGCGGCACAGCACACGTATGAAACACGTGGCTTAAGAAGTGCTGGAAGTTAACAAAATAAACCATAGATTTATAAGCCACCTGAAAGAACCCAAAAATTCCCTCTAGGGCCTCTCGGTCTATTTCTATCCTTAACGATCCAACGTATTTTACAAATACAACCAATCTTGGCAAGTTTTATTCAAAAACAAGTGATTAAGATTGTTAATTAAACTCCGGTGCATATTAATCGCTTTGGTACCAGCTGTGACAACCCGCCCAAGAAAATAAAGTACTATCGCCTAAACCAATCCACTTTGGTCATTAAGCGATAATAAAGTACCATCCTGTCGTCAGTTGCCGGGTCAAAGCCCAGTAAATCACTTGAGTAACACACAGAGGATCGAACATATGCATTAAAACTCATACGAAGGCGAGTCCAGAGTACATTGCACAAATTAAATCCAATTTACCCCTAAGGGTTAATTATTACAAACCATGGTTCATGACATGATAAGTAAAGGTTCAGAGTTCGAAAACAGCAGAATAAAAACTAGCGATACGATAGACATCACAGGAGGCCTTCCGTGATGCCGTCACTCGTCATCATCCACCCATTCCAGCTCCCAGCCGGGTGGATTCTCTCCAGGCCAAACAACACCTGCAACAACATTTTTATAGCAAGGCTGAGTATACTAATACTCAGCAAGACTTAACCGTCGGGTGATAATTGCATCACCAAACTCTAGACATGAGAGGCTTTTTGGCCGGTGGGTTCTTTTGTTGAAAAGCAACAAAGAGTAGGTCCTTACTTTCAATATTTTAGCTCAACTTCTAGTTGATTACCATTTCTAAGGTGAGCCATCTATTGCAATCAAGAATTGTACAATACAATTAATCCATGCAGCAATATTTACATAGTTCCATCATTACGGGATATCATGGCCAGTTGATTAAGCAGTCTCAGATAACGGTGAGAGGCCGACAATCGATTGATTAAACCCTTGCAAGGTAAACCTAAACACACAGAGCGATGCCCTCACAAAGTTGGCACTGACCAGGTGGTTCCCGTCGATCTTCGGTTCGGGATAAGGATTACAGTCCCGGGTACACGGCTATCTGGTATGCCCCCACACTGTGCATCCAGCCTCACACATGTACCCACCTCCCGGTTGCAAGTCGGGCAGGTGACTACTCAAGATTAGTAATAGCAAATCCCTTGCCGCCTCAATCGGGTACTAGGCTTACTGGTCCCATTCCCGACAAGTGCTTAGTACATTCAAAAGCTTAGCCCACGAAAGCCACTGGACCGGAGCCCAAATCCCATGCTCTTACCACATGAGCAATCCATTTTTAAAGATCTTATGATTCGAACATAAGAACCTATTCTCACGAGTGACGAACATCACTCGACTTGTACCGATCCTATAACATAGCAGCTATCGACCTAGCATACTAGTAAAAGAACATAGGTACCTAGGGATCATGCATCTAGGTTTCATTCAACTCCTGAAACGTAAATGCACAATCATAGCAAAGGTAATTGCATAATTTTAAAAGAAGGGTTAATGATCCGGGGCTTGCCTTCGTCGGCAAGGTTGGCCTTGGGCCCTTCTGGTCTTTGGTCTAGGTCTTGCTCTACAACGACGTAGTGCACGTCTCCGTCAGCTCCTTCTTCTCCTCCTTCCGGCACGAGCGTATAGCTACCGTCGGGAAGATCTACACGAGGATGCATATGGAAGATTTAATTGACGGTTTTAATTTAATTAATTGCAAAACAACATATGACAACCATGAAGTGTATGGTCGGCCATATTCACCTTGACAAACACATATTTGGCATATTATTTCTATTAAAGTAATATCCTGTGGTGCTTCATTATTTATTCTTTTTGATAGCGACTGTGTACACATTTATGCAATTAAATTAATTTAATTTCACCAAAACAGCAAGGGTGTGGTCTCAACCTTCTTAGCATGTTCCACATCACATTCATAAGGACATTAGGTGTGGTGTTGGTGATTTTCCAATTTAACTTAATATTAAGCTTTAATTGGCCTCCATTGTTTTTATGCATAAATAAATTCATAAAATGCAGTAGATGACATTTCTGAAACTCTTTAGCTTCAAACAAGGCCACTGAACACAATTGCACAATTAAAAGAGCTTTGAATTAAATATACCGAAAATGACAAATTTTATTTACCAAAACAAGATAAATGCATATAAAAATAATTCAGCAACAAATGGATCCCAACTTTCTCTCACTAATTCTCTGGTCCAAAACTGAGCTATGCAACCATCATATACATCTAGGTCTACTATAGATCTTGAGCTATGCATTTATATTGAAAATTAAGCATAAATCAAGAATAAATGTTTCTGTCTATTATAAAATTATGGTTAATTTACCAGAGGTGTATTTAGGCACAAAAAGATCGTATACAGAAGTTGGCCACAAAAACATATTTATTTTAAGCTATAAAATTCATTTAAGAAGATTCATCATAAATACAAAATAAATCATATTAGAAGATTTACTTAGTAACTTTGTGCAATTTTTGGTGTCGAGCCTACACATGGCATGTCTAGCAATATATCCAAAATTCAGCTAAAGATCGCATGTAGATTTTGAACTACAACAGATCTAGGTTAAACTATTTTCAATTTTTCATGCAAAATCTATCAGTCAAAAGTATGGTCATGCTTTGTAAAAGTTGTAGATTTGCTCACGGGGAAACCAAAACAATTGGTTCAGCATTTTTCTAATTTTTCTACAATTTTCTATGAATTTTCTAAAATCCAGCCAAAACTCACTAAAACTTAAGATTCTATTTTGCAGAAAGGTCCTCGGTCAAGATTTCTCTATCACCGATATGCCCTCAGTTTGCATAAAACTCCCTGGAAAGAAAGATGGTCTCACAATGTGGCCGTTGGGGCTTGGTCGGTGGCGGTTGGCCGGAAATTCCGGCGAGGGGTCGTCGCGGAGGGCCGGGGAACGGTGCGGAAAGGTATAGGTAACTACCTTGGCTCGGTTTGCGTGCTTGGTTGGGACAGAAGGGCGGCCGGCACGCACGGCCGGTGGAGCAGGGTGGCGGCGGCCGCTGGAGCTCGGGCTCCGGCGAGAGGTGCCCGGGGTTGGTGAGAGTGCAACACGGGGAAGTTTCAGTGGAGGTTTACAGAGGGGTTGGGAAGCTCCGGTGGTGGCGGGGAGGTCTGGAAAAGGGAGCTCCACTGGCGGGCTCCAATGGCGGGCGGCAGCCGGCAAGGCGAGCGGCGTCAGCAGGTGTGTGCGCGCGGGCGAGTGTGGCTCCGTTTTATAGGCCGCAGATGGTGAGTGGGAGGTCCAACGCTTCGCCCCGAAGGCACGGGTGCGAGGGGACCCCACTGGCTGGGCGGCCAAGGCGGCACGGCGACGTGCGTGGCGCGGCCAGGGTAGGGGCCGGCACGCAGCGCGGCTCCGTGTGTCGCCAGGGATGTCGGTGGAGGAGAGGCCCAGGGGCAGAGGCGTGGCCAAGGGTTCCCGCTCGCCCACGGGGCTGCCCTGCGGCCTCGGCGTCCAGGCCCCGGGGACAGCCCGCGGCGCGCGTGGGCGCCGGTCGGCGTCGGACGCGGCGTGACAGGAGTGCCAACAATTCGGTTTAACCTTGTTTGACCGGCCCAAACTCAAAAATTTCGAATCTAAGTTCAAATTTGCCCAATAGCAAAGTTGTAGAGGAAACATCTAGCTACAATACTTACAAAGGGCCATAGGGGTTTTGATGAATGGTTTGAGCATGAACTGCTGGTGAAGTTGATGTCTTTCTCCGCTCGATCAAAACATACAAGCTGGCATTGACCGCATTTTTGCATATTTTCCACTCAAAATTTCAAATGCCGCCAATTACGAAAAGTGTGTCCCTCAAAAAGACGAACAACTTTTGTATTGGCCGATTTTTGAGTGTTTAGGTGAATTTTGGAGAACACGGCAAAAGTTCTAGAAACGGGCATGGAGTTCAAGGGTTTGACCAAGGTGCTAGGGGTTTGACCAATGGTCAACTTGTGTGATTAGGGTCTAATGACCATGCTGACTAAGGTTTTGAGGTCTTGGCCACAGGTTGACCATAGTTTGACCAATGCCTAGGTGCTTGACTAGGGTTTTGACCGCTAATGAGTGTTGATTTGGTCAAAGGAGGTGATTATCACTAATTTGCCCTAATTAAAAACCTTCCTGAGTTAGTGGGCAACAACTTTCAGCAATGGCGCAAGCTGTTGAGGATGGCACTCCTGATGCTGGGGCTGGAATGGGTGTTGGACAAAAAACGCCCTACAGAACCTCTGAAGCCAGTGAGGGGTGCAGAGGAGACAGATGATGCTTGGAAGGCACGAGAGAGTGCCTATGTGTCTGCAGAAAGTGAGTATCAACTCCAAAAGAGGAGGTGAGAACTAGACAATAAAAAATGTCTAGTGATTATGCAGACAAAGATGACTAAGGCTATTAAGGCATCTATTCCTGAAAAGGATGAAGATGGAAATGATTACACTACTGGAGAATATCTAGCAATAGTGGACGTTCAGCATTCGCATCACACTAAGACATATGCTAGTACCACCATTGGCAATTTGGTTTCAATGAAGTACACTGGAGGTGGTGTAAGGGATCATATTCTTAAGATGAGTAACATGAATGGAAAGCTTGCTGAGATGGGCATGGTCCTCCCAGCTGAGTTTTTTGTTCACTTGGTATTTAAGTCCCTGCCTCACGAGTTCTCAGCTTTTGAGGTTAACTATAACACCATCCCAGATAAGTGGGACATCCATTAGCTAATTGCTTTGTGTGTCCAGGAGGAAGATAGACTTAAGGCTCAAAATGGTGGTTCTGTCAACTATGTGAATCATAGTAAGAAGCCGATGCAGAAGAAAAACTTTCCCAATAAGAACAATCCACCTAAGAATCAATGGGAAAGTGGACCTTCAAATGCACCAAGTAAGCCTCATGGTAAAGGTCCAGCTCAGGATGATCAGTCTCATAAGCCTCCAGTGCAGCAAGAGGTTGCACCAAACCAGTGTTTGTGGTGCAAGAAGACGGGGCACTGGAAGAAGGAATGTCCTAAATGGATGAAGCATATGTGGTCTAAAGGTGAGAACATTATTACGTTTGTAGATGAAACCCTGTACTTAAGTTATGATAAATCTACTTGGCGGATTGATTCAGGTGCAACTACTCACGTTGCTAATTCTATGCAGGGTATGCATTCCCGGAGGACTCTAACAAAAGAAGAAAGAAGAATTATGGTTGCGAACGGCGTCGAGGCTGAAGTGGAGGCAATTGGAGAACTCCCCATTAAGCTGAAGGATGACTTCTCACTTGACCTACATGATGTCCTTTATGTTCCTTCCTTAAGTAGAAATTTAATTTCAGTCTCATGTTTAGCGGATAATGGTTTTGAGTGCCTGTTTGGCGCAGAACAATGTGTGATTTTGTTTAATGAAGTATGTGTGGGTCTTGCCTTCCGACAAGACAAACTTTATATATTAGCTATGCATGATAATACGACTGAATGTGTTGGGAATGTATGTGAGATTGAGCATGACTCAACATCTACAAATGAAAGCAAAAAGCGGAAGCGAATTGATAGCACATCTTCGAAATTATGGCACTGTCGTTTAGGCCACATTTCGAGGGGAAGGATAGAACGCTTAGTACAAAGATCAATTCTTCCGCCTTTAGAATTTTCAGAGTTAGAGCAATGCATTGATTGCATTAAAGGCAAGTATGTTAAGCAAATAAAGAAAGGCGCTAAACGAAGTACAGGAATTTTGGAAATAATCCACACAGATATTTGTGGTCCTTTTCCTGTGGCATCTGTGGATGGTTCTGATTCATTCATCACATTCACAGATGATTATTCTCGATATGGGTATATTTATCCAATTAAAGAGAAGTCAGAAGCGCTAGATAAATTTAAGATATTTAAGGCTGAAGTTGAAAATCAGCACAACCTTAAGATAAAAGTAGTAAGGTCGGACCGAGGTGGGGAGTACTACGGCCGACATACCCCGTCTGGCCAAGTTCCTGGACCTTTTTCAAGGTTCTTGCAGGAAAATGGCATAGTTGCTCAATATAGCACACCAGGACAACCTCAGCAGAATGGAGTAGCTGAAAGAAGGAACCGTACCTTGATGGATATGGTTAGAAGTATGTTAAGCTACTCAACATTACCGATTAGTTTGTGGATGGAGGCATTAAAAACCGCCACTCACATTCTAAATAAAGTACCTAGTAAGTCAGTACCTACAACACCGTATGAGTTGTGGACGGGTAGGGAACCCTCCTTAAGATATATGCGTGTGTGGGGATGTCCAGCAGAGGCTAAAGTTTTTAACCCAAATATTGGGAAGTTAGACCCCAAGATATTAAGTTGTCATTTCATTGGCTACACGGAAAAATCTAAAGGATATCGTTTCTACTGTCCTAACGAACATACAAAGTTTGTGGAAACGAGACATGCTATTTTCCTTGAGAATGAAATGATAAGAGGTAGCAAGGCAGCTCGAAAGATTGATCTTGAGGAAAAGCGGGTGTGTGCACCCACTCTAATGGTTGAAGAACCATATTTTGTGATGCCTACTGTTCCGACAGCTATAGTGCAACCCATTGTGGTGCCGGAGCCTGTTGCTAGTCCTCTTGTGCAACCAGTGATTGAGAATGAGGAAACTGTTCATCAGGATCCTATAGAAACAACTGGTGCACAGGAGGAACCTCAACAGCCCCAACTGCAGGAGGCGCCAGCCGATGAGGCCCCAAGGAGGTCTCAAAGAGTAAGAAAGCTAGCTATTCCGGATGATTATGAAGTTTATAATAGTGAAGAAATTCACATAGAAGGTGATCCCTCTTCTTATGAAGAAGCTATGAGTCGTCCTGATGCATCCAAGTGGCAAGAAGCCATGGAAGATGAAATGTGTCAATGAGTACCAATAGAGTTTGGGACTTAGAGGTAATTCCTAAAGGAGCCAAAACAGTAGGCTGTAAATAGGTCTACAAGATCAAATATGATTCTAAAGGGAATATAGAAAAGTATAAAGGACGGCTTATGGCCAAGGGCTATACGAAAAGAGAAGGGATAGATTACAATGAGACATTTTCTCCAGTCTCTTGTAAAGATTCTTTTAGGATCATAATGGCTTTGGTGGCGCACTATGATTTGGATTTGCATCAAATAGATGTAAAGACGGCATTTCTAAATGGAGATCTATGTGAAGATGTTTACATGACTCAACCCAAGGGTTTTGTTGTGAAAGGTAAAGAGCATATGGGATGCCGTTTAAGAAAGTCCATTTATGGCTTAAAGCAAGCCTCTAGACAATGGAACTTAAAGTTTGATGAGACGATTACGAAATTCAGATTTAAACCGAATGTTGAGGACAACTATGTTTATGCAAAGTTTAAGAATGGAATATTCATTTTCCTAATACTGTATGTAGATGACATTCTGCTAGCTAGCAGTGATGTCAGACTCCTACAGGAAATGAAACAGTTTTTGTCCTCAAAATTCGATATGAAAGATCTTGGTGAAGCCTCATATGTTTTAGGCATTGAGATTCATCGAGATAGAAGGAATAGGGTCTTAGGATTATCGCAAAAGGCATATCTGGAAAAGATACTAAAGAAATACAATATGCATGCGAGTAGAGCCACACTTGCTCCTATAGTTAAGGGCGATAAGTTTGGACTTTTCCAATGTCCAAGGAACCAGTATGAGATCGATCAAATGAAAATGGTTCCATATGCTTCAGCAGTTGGTAGCTTGCAGCATGCACAAGTGTGCACTCGCCCTGATTTAGCATTTGTTACGGGAGTACTTGGTAGATATCAATCTAATCCAGGCAAAGAGCATTGGATGATGGTTAAGAAAGCTTTCCGGTATCTACAAGGGACGAAGGATTTAATGCTAACGTATAGAAGGTCTGATTCCCTAGAGATAAAAGGGTACTCAGATGCTGATTATGCGGGAGATAGAGATGATAGAAAATCCACGTCAGGATATATATTCACTCTCGCAGGAGGAGCTATTTCGTGGAGAAGCTCCAAACAAGAACTAGTTGCAACATCCACGATGTATGCAGAGTTCATAGTCTGTAATGAGGCAACAGGACATGTGATGTGGCTAAAGAAGTTTGTACCTGACTTAAGAGTGGTGGATTGCATTCATAAACCACTAGAGCTATACTGCGACAATAAGCCAACAGTGTTTTATGCTCACAACAACAAGTTAAGTAATGCTACAAAACCGATAGAAGTAAAGTTCTATGCGGTGAAAGACAGAGTCCGGGATAAAACAATAAGTCTGAAGCATTTAGGTACTAAAGAGATGTTAGCGGATCCGCTCACAAAAGGCTTACCACCCAGTGTGTTTGGAGAACACATTACCGGTATGGGTTTAAGGGAAAGCCTATAATTCCTGGACTGGGCCCAAGTTAAGATCCTATCAAAATGGATAAATGTATTGTGGCTGGTTAATCTGGTTGTGATTACAATTTAGATGACCCATGCTCGGTATGTTTATTTGTGATGAAGTGGATGCCAAGTAAGGAACTCGAGATTACATGAATGTTGTAGGAGAGATCGAGAGGGAGAATGTTAGTTCGATCTCTATTCCGTTACGGCCCAAAGGCCGTAACGAGCTTGGTCTCGCGCCCTGGTCGGGGGCGCCCAACAAAGCCATGGTTGGTGGGCCCCCATCGCACAATGCTATAAAGAGAGGGTGGGGGCCACGGCTCGTAGTACGAGGTTCACCGCGCCGCCACACACCCCACCCCACAAACCCTAACCTGACCCGAGGGAGCACTGGAGCGGCTGGAAGCTCCACCACCGCTGTCGCCGAGGACGTCCTCCTGGATCTGACGTACACAGTGCCATTGGCCGACCCTCGACCACATCGTCCGCGACACCGTCGTCTCCGACCCGCCACTGCCTCCCCTGCGTCAAGCCGCGGCTGCCCCTGCGACCACGACCGACGAGATGGCGTCCGACTCCACCCCTGCGCCCAACCCCGATGGTCTGCGTCTCTACATCCTCTCTGTTCTTTGTTAGTAGTGTTAGGTGTTGTAGATCTAGATCTAGACCTTGTTTATCTTCATGTATTAAGTATTCACCCGTGTAGATCTACTGCTAGTGGTCCGGTTGGTTTTAACACTACCCCCCACCCCCCACCCCACCTCTCAATCCTAGTTTTGCCACTGGTCGGCAGTGCATTGATGTCAAGCCAAGCACGTGTTGATGGTGCTGAAAGGCAGAGGACAAGGAAGCAGGCACAAAGTCAAGCAGGCACAAAAAGTGCCAGGGTCACAACGGTGGGGAGATGCGTGGGAATTTATGTCACTGAGAGGTTAAGAAAGAATAGTATGGAGGGAAGGGGATAAGAAATCTTCTTACAGTAATCAGTGGATGCAAAGAAGCAGAAGCTAGTGCTGGCTAACGTTCACTCGCATTACCATATATAACAAGTATAAGGAGTTGTGGTTTCCTAAAAAAAAAGAAAGTATAAGGAGTTGTGAGTTTATCGAAATAAAACTATTCTAAGTTATGTGATCAATTCAATGGAAAAAGAACATCAGAGTGACTATATCCATTCTATTTTATATTTTTATAATTTACCTTCATTATGTCCAAAATGCCAAAACTCTTACTCCCTCCATATTGCAAATAGAAGACGTTTTGGACAAGATTTAGGTCAAACATTGGGATTATAAATCTTGAATAACTTTTAAGTTGTTGAGTTTGGAAATATGAAAATCATATCAATAGATTTGTCTTGAAAACGATTTTCATAAAAATGTACATATATAACTTTTTAATAAATATTTTTAATAGAAAATAGAAGTCAAAGATATGCTTTGGAGACCGTGTCGCTATCCTATACTTTGGAGACCGTGTCGCTGTCCTAAACGTCTTCTAATTGCAATACGGAGGGAGTATCTTTAAATCCAATTAAACTTTTGACAGTTCAGCTAATGACAAGCTTAGAATCTCTTTTACCTCGGAATGGAAAGTGTACAAATTAATTACACACTCATAATATCATTTATTTTAGCTAGTCCAACAATAATATCTTACATATCACCTAAATATTAAACAAATGATGGGCAGGGGTGGTGCCTAAATTATCTTAAGTATGGTACGGGCACTGCACACTTAATTTACGACTTTTATAATTTGTTTGATCCATTCAAACTATAAGATGCCCTTCAGGCATTGATCCGAAAAGTTCAATTTGTTAGCCCTTAATAGTTTTTGCTTAATACAAAATTTTGTTTAGCCTTTTCGCCACAATCTGGCGCAATGCAATTTGCTTGTTTCTCTAATATATGTCTCAAGTTTTGGACCTCTGATCATTGTGGTTCATGTTGCATTAGCTTTATAATTTCGCAATCTATATTCACAACTATAGAAAATATTTGTAAGAGCGCGCCGTTTTTTCCCAGGAGCGAGTGGTTTTGCCGCCCGATCTAAGAAAAGTGCACGGCATTGTAGCAGCTAGACCCACACCTAAAAATTATTTTGGGAGCGGGTGACGCCATCACCCGCACTTGGAAATCATTTTCAGGTGCGGTGACGCTATAACCCTGAGGACCGGAGTGTCCAAGGAACGGTGGATGGTCGCTCCTTGGTGTGATGAGTGATTGACAACGTGGTGTGGACTGACTCTTGGCCGAGTATTGCAGGTGCAGGTTGCGGCTTGATTTGCGTTGGTGTAGGTGAAGAGCGAGCGTGAAAGGTCTTAGCCTGTGTGGCCTCCGAGAAGTGGAGAGACAAGTAGGCTCGGCTCGATGGACCCGGTGGCCGAACGGGATCAAGTGCGGGCCGCATGGTGGCAAGAAAAGCAAGACAAAGTCGGGTACGGTTTCTTGGTTGAGCCTCAAAACCAAGGTCGAGCCAGGACGACGTGGCGGCCAAGTCATGAGTGGGATTGGTGTGGAGGCTGCACCGAGTCCGCGGGGTTTGCGGCGGTTCACCACAAAACCGTCGGGGTTCCTTGGTTGAGCCACAAAGCCAAGACTGAAGGCTCGGCGGGCGGAGACAGGATCCGGGTGCGCCTGAGACTTCGAAGCGGAGGATACGCGTCGGGATCGCAAGGCTTGCGTCGAGGTGAAGGGAGGTGCGGTCGCCGGGCATCCGTCCGATGGTGATACGACGAGAATTCCCAAAGTGCCCTTCGGGGGGCGTGTATCCTAGTTTATGTAATAGGGGTATTTTCTTCTTTCGGTTGCCTCCATACAAACTTAGAGAAGAGAGGATGGCAGCCACCACTTGGAACCCTAACTCATTTGCTTTCTCATTTTTCCTTCCTATTTTCCTTAGGATTTTCCATAGGACTAGCTTGAGAGCTTCATGGTGAGATCTTTAGAGAGGGATGGATGATCGGGAGGCAAGCTAGACCTTGTATGAATCTTTCTTGGCATGTATAGAAGATTCGGCGTGATTCCTCAAGGCTATTTGTTGTCTCTCCCGTTTTCCCTTTTTGGTGATTTTCGGAGCTCTTTCTTAGGATTTTTGTGAGAAGCTTTTGGAGGTGTTTCTTTGTGGGATTTGTTTTGGGAATCACACATGAGGTTGGTGTGCCTCTTTTCTTGGTGATCTTGCCCCTCAAATCCCGTAGGAAGGCCTTCGATTTTGGTGGTTTTTTAGTTCTTCGTGTTCTTGAGGTAGAGGCACGAGATTTGCGATTCCGGGAGTTGTAGTGAGTTAGAGGCCGAAATTTTTGGGGCATATCTTCCCTTTAGGGTGCTCATCATCTTCCCAAAATTTCGTCTCGAGACTCCACGTGGTTTGGGAGATCTGTCGATCGGAAGTTTGAGGTTGTTTCTCGGGTTTCTCGGCTGTGCTGATTCGCACCTGGTGGACCGTTCGCGAGGTCACCGCGGACCGTCCGCGAGGTAGCCGCGGACCGTCCGCGAGGTCATCACGGACCGTCCGCAAGGTGCCTGACAGCTCGGCTGTTCTTCGTGTTCGTGCGAGTTCTTGAGCGTCTTTCTTTCGATCCATTTTGTCAGTGGGTTTTTGGTGCATGAAGTTTGCAGACGGTCCGTACTAGACTGCCGGACGGTCCGTGACGAGGCGGACGGTCCGCGGGTCCATCACGAACGATCCGTTTTTCTCGGTGCACTTCTAGAGGTTCGGGTAGCATTTTCGGACGGTCCGCCCAGACACTGCGGACAGTTCGCGCCCTCCTCGCGGATAGTCCGCCCGAACACTACGGACAGTCCGCCTGGTGCTTTCCAGATTGACTAAGTCCCTCGCTTGTTGAGTTGTTCTTCCGCGTTGGATTGGTTTGGGACTTGTTCCTAGGGTTGGTAGGTCCGTTGTGACTATGCGACCTTGGCAAACTCATGTGGGAATCCTTGGTTGTGGATTTGGGGCATAGGCCGAGTTCATCCTTCGGGAAGAATTTTTATCGGCTCCCATTCACTCCCCTCCTCTCTGGTCGCCTAATGGGTCCTTCAATTGGTATCAGAGCAGGTTACAGATCTTCGTGATTCTAACCAGTCTAAGATCCAAAGATGGCGTACCAAGAACGGGGTTCGGGTCCTCCACACTTTGATGGTAAGAACTACCAGATGTGGCAGAGGCGGATGGCTGCTTTCCTCCGCGGCAAGGGTCAGATCCTTTGGGATGTTACGGTGAACACAACTTATGTTCATCCGATTAACTTCCCAGCTCCTGGATCGAGGGATATGCATGACGCCAACAACAAGGCAGTCGACTACTTGTTCCGTGCTCTGTGTCAATCTGAATTCGATCGGGTTCAGACAGAGGACTTGGCTTGTAGGATTTGGGAGCAGTTGAAGAATGCTCACGCTGGGAACGCTCAGGTTCAGGCTCGGTTGTCCGTGACCTACCGGAGAGAGTACGAGAACTTCACTCATCTCCCCGGTGAGTCCATTGACACCATGTTCCAGCGGTTCACTGTGATTGTGAACAACTTGAGGGCTAATGTGGCTGTGCTCCCATACAATGATCATGACAGGGCTGTGAAGCTCCTACACTCTCTGGATCGTACCGTATGGAGTGAAAAGGTCGAGGCCATTCTTGAGTCGGAGAAGT
This sequence comes from Cenchrus fungigraminus, assembly GCA_036936925.1. Lineage (NCBI taxonomy): Eukaryota > Viridiplantae > Streptophyta > Magnoliopsida > Poales > Poaceae > Cenchrus > Cenchrus fungigraminus. Next base: position 73,046,694 of record CM072768.1, on the reverse strand, counting down.
ATGACACCCTCACGGTGGACGAGCTGTTCTCCAAGCTCAAGTCATTCGAGGTGGACTGAGGGGTGCGAGCAAGGATCGAGAACCTGACTGACCCCCATAGTCTGGCTCTCATTTCCGGTTCCATGACTAACGCTAACCCATCCTCCAGGATGTATTCTTTGTCTTCTCTTGTGTCCTTGCCAGATGAGGATTTTGACGTGCTAGGCGAGGATGATCTAGCACTGTTGTCGAGAAGATTCGAGAGGATGCACGAGAACCGGGTGAGCTCAAGGAGGAACTCGAGGACGTGCTTCAAGTGCGGCAAGACTGGACACTTTTTCGCCGAGTGTCCGAAGTTGAACGACAACGACAAGCACAAGTCCAAGGACAAGAGGAGGAAGTCCAAGAAGAAGGATCATGGACATGGGAGGAAGACACGGTCTCGAGAGAAGATGAAGAAGTCGAGCGACGTCGAATCCGACTCCGAGGACACGTCATCAAGCTCGAGCGATGAAGAAGAAGGGGGCGACAAGAAGAAGAAGAAGAAGAACCTCAGCAAGTACCTCAACGGCCTTTGTGTGATGGGCCTAAGCTCCAAGGATGATTTCTGCAGCATGGCTCGCAGCTCCAGCAGCAAGAGAAGTCAGAAGGACGCCTCGGACTCAGATTCCGAGGATGAGGTATGTGATGAGCTCTCTTTCTTGCGCAAGGAGAATGAGGAGTTGGTTGACTTGGTTGATAACCGCGATCACATGCTTAGAGAGGCCAAGAAGCTTAGGAAAGAGCTTAGGGCTTCACTTGAAGATGCTAGGAATAGAGTAGCAGAGCTAGAAACCCAAAACCTTAAGGCCAAGCTTGAGATAGATTCGCTTAAGGCCAATCCTGTTGTTTCTGATGAGGTTGATTGTGGTGATTGCTCTGTCTTCCTAGCTGAGTTGGCTGCTCTTAAGGAAAAGCATGCCTCCAAGTGTGAGGAACTAGATGTGCTTAGGGTTGAATTGGCTGAGCTGCAATCTAGACCCACTTTGCTTGGTGCATGCACTTCTTGCCCTGCTTTGCATGAAAAGATTGCTGAGTTTCGCTCTCGCATTGTTTCGCTTGAGGCTGATTTGAAAGTTCTTGTTCCTACTTCCTGCTTGTTGACGGTGTATTTTGGTACACCAAACATGTTCATTACACTTTGGTTTGGACTTGATTATGAAACTAACCCACCACTAGGCACACTAATGATATAACAAGTTCATCTTTGTATGTGCATTTGGAAGTGTTATGTTTTTGCAGGAAAACATGGACATAAAGGACGGAGTCACAACAAGTTCAAAGGAGCAAATGAGGAGTCCCGTTCATGTTTGAGAGCATGATGAAATCACTCCCAAAGGTGGTGAGGACCGAAGTGTTACATAGGAACATCCCCGAGGATTAAAGCGTAAAAGACCGAACTTCATGCGAGAAGACCCTCCATCTTGGACGCGAGGATGACATCGTCAAAATGATGCAATTGAAGGGGGCAAAGTGCAAAATGTCAAGAGGACCCACGTGTGCGAAGGGGCGACCGAACCGGGCCGAAATGGGCATGGGCCGGTCGGCCCAGGCCGACCGGCCTGGCCCATTCCGACGTCGGTTCGGCCCCCCATTTCTTGAGTGTGAAGATGATGCAACCCTAAGTACGTGGAGGCACCACCATTCGCAGGGAGAGAGCCATTCGCCTGAGAGGCCGTCCACAAGCTAGAGATGAAGAAGAGGAGAGAAATCATTCGCGAGGAGGATCGCTCTACTCGAAGGAAGCAACCATAAGTGGAGGAGGACGTCAAGGCCCTGCCAAGACACCCCCAGAGGAGAAGGAATACACTGTCGGAAGTGTCACCATGATCAACGGTGCTATGCCTAGCACCTTGATGGGGTAATCTTCTCATTTGTCCATGGGTTGTAAACGATCTTGAGATGTAATCGCAACTTTTATGGTTTCAATCTATCATCTAGTGTTGAAGATGCTTTCTTGTTTAAGGTTAGCTACCATGCCATGTTGGGAGTATAGATCTCACTTCTCCCTTAGAACCCTTCAATACACCGTGATCATCATAGGTCTAGTCACGAATACCTCTGCGTAGTGACAGTACGGGGGGAGGGAAAGGGCGAAACCGTGGTCACAACCCCTGATAGATTAGATCGGTTTTCATATCTTTAAGCGGTTACATGTTCAAGTATCGTAGACCCTTGGGCAAGTGTCTTTTATATATCTTGTGAGTTTAATCGTTCTCTCTAGTGTAGCATAGTAGTTCTCTAGTTTAACCGTAGTTTAGGGTTTGGATAAGTTAGTTAGTAGTGCTAGATCAAATGCTTGTAATCCCCATGCTCTGCGGATTGATAAGAACCTAGAAAATCCCCGTGGTGAAAAAGGTGTAGGTCTGTACACTTGCAGATCGTAGGTGGATACAAGTTTTATCCGTCAACAAGTCCCTTTTTCTGGCGCCATTGCCGGGGAGCAAGCCAGTTTACATCGTTTGGTTATGCATCTAATTTTGTTTTTGTTTTTGTTTATCGTTTATTGCTAACATCTAACCCCTATTACCTAGAAAACCATTTTGTTTTGTTTTTGTTTTTCTATCTTGTTGTCTAGATGGCGTTCGCCAACCACCCCGTGGAAGAACCAGAGAAATCGCTACGGGATTACGCTAGTCCTCGATGCGAAGACATAAAGGTACAAGAGTCAGATTCGAAGCTCGAAGCGACCAAGTATGAAATCATAGCTAGGATCATCGAGATGGTGGCGGCAACCCCATTTGGAGGGATGGAGACGGAGAACCCATATAGACACATAAGGCATTTCACGACGCTATGCAACATGGTGCGTCAAGAAGGAGTTCCCGACGAATGGTTCAAGTGGAACCTCTTTCCCTACTCACTTGTCGGCGAAGCAAAGATGTGGTACTCGTTTGCGTCCTTTGAAGTTGAAGGAAATTAGAACAAGTTGACGAAGAAATTTTGCGAGAAGGTTTTTCCAATAAGCAAGGTTCAATATCTAAGGAGGCAAGTGATCACCTTCACGCAAGGAGAAGAGGAAGGAATAGACCAAGCTTGGAATAGATTTAATGAGTTGATTGAACAAGGACCAAGACTCGGCTTCTCCGGTGACATACTCTTGCATACATTTTTCTTTTCCCTAACCCCTAGTTGCATGGAACATGTTCAAATGTGTGCAGGTGGGGATCTCATGGAGAAAACACTCACGAAAGCCGCTCAACTCTTACAAAAGATTAGCAAAGCGGCGGCCATGCGAAGAGATTGGGAAACAAGACTTTCGGGAGAGCCGGAACACGATTCAAGGATGAAGACACGTGCTGAAATTTCCAAAAAGGCAACCTCGGAAGACAAGAAAGAGGAGCCAATCCCAGAAAAGCTTGAAGAAGTACATTCCGAGACAAGAACTACCCCAAGTGTTAACTTCGCCAAGTCAAGTGAAACAAACAAGAGGAGTTTGTCAAGCGCGAAGCCATTGAGGGAGTTCGAGCAAATGGATTGGGTTCCAATTGATTATGGAGAAGTATTCGACAAGAGAAGACCGTTCCCTAACCAAAAGGGGATGGCGAGAGCATTGGAAGTAGACTTCCCACCGGAAAAGCAACAGAAAATTCGTACGATCTTGAAACCACCGGTGAGATCTTTCGAAAGCTCTTTAGTGATGATGAAGTGGATCTGGATCACATAGCCGAGGTGAAAAGAATCATGGGGATCAAGCCCGAAGCATCACCATACGCTCGCCTCGCCGAAGTTTATGCAATAGGATCCGATCAAGAGGAGAAGACAACACCACACTTGAGTTGCGAGATTAACGGAGTTCAATGCAAAGCTTTATGCGACATCGGAGCTCAAGTAAGTGTCCTATCCTCCAAGATTTACGATAAAGTTCAAGACCACAACCTACACTTAGCTCCAACTTCAACAAAGTTAATCATGGGAGATGGTAGAACTATTAAACCTCTAGGTATTGCTTGCAACATTAATGTAATCATCTCTGGAAAGTGCATACCAACCGATTTCTTTGTTATAGATGCCTACTACAATAATCATGATCACATAATCCTAGGTAGGCCTTTCCTTAAGTTGGTTGATGCGGTGTTGGATGCCGGAGAAGGCAAAGTAACAATAAATCTTAATGGAGATAAGTACACATATAATTTTCTTCGCGCTTCTAGTCACCCTTCACCTTTCCCTCCCGAAGATGAAGAAGTAGAGGAGGTAGGTAGTCTTTGTTTTGTTGAAACCCTTAGAGACCCGCTGCAGAGAGCGATGGAGAATCAATCCAATGATCAACAAGACGAAGAACTAGAGGAAGCAACGAAGGGATTAGAACCATAAGATGGAAGCGTGGAGGAAGAAAAATTCGAAGACATAGGAGACACTAAACCCGAAGAGCCACAAGTGCCCGAGGTGGATCTCAAACCTTTGCCCAAAGGATTAAAGTATGAATTTCTGGGCCCAGACAAGACTTATCCAGTCATCGTGAGCAACGAGTTGAGTCCCGAAGAAAATGAGAAGTTGCTGAATTTATTGAAAAAGCACAAGAAGGTGATTGTATATTCAATCAATGATCTCAAAGGACTTAGCCCAGCCTTTTGCACTCATCGTATACCTATGGAAGACCAATGTAAGCCCGTGGTGGACCATCAAAGGAGGCTAACCCATGCCATGCGAGAGGTAGTAAAGAAGGAGGTTATCAAGCTACTTGATGCCGGAATCTTCTACCCGGTGCCGCATAGCGAATGGGTGAGCCCGGTACATTGTGTGCCGAAGAAAGGAGGTTTGACCGTGGTGAAGAATGAGAAGAACGAATTAATACTGCAAAGAACCGTGATGGGGTGGCGGATGTGTATCGATTATCGAAAGCTAAACAAAGCAACGAAGAAAGATCACTTCCCCCTACCGTTCATTGACGAGATGCTCGAGAGGTTAGCAAACCACGCTTATTTTTGCTTTCTCGACGGATACTCGGGGTTCATGCAAATTCCCATTCACCCAGATGATCAACACAAGACAATGTTTACTTGCCCTTATGGAACGTTTGCATATAGAAGGATGCCCTTCGGTTTATGCAACGCTCCGGCCTCTTTTCAACATTGCATGATGGCGGTGTTCTCGGAATTTATTGAGGAAATTGTCGAGGTGTTCATGGATGATTTTTCCGTTAATGGGAAAACATTCGTGGATTGCTTAGCAAACTTAGACAAGGTTCTCACGAGGTGTGCGAGGGTCGATCTAGTGCTAAATTGGGAAAAGTGCCACTTCATGGTAAAGCAAGGCATAGTGCTGGGACATGTCATATCCGAGAGAGGAATTGAGGTGGACAAGGCTAAAGTGGAGACAGTTGAGCAACTCCCACCTCCAACGGATGTTAAGTCTTTGAGGAGCTTTCTAGGTCATGCCGGATTCTATAGAAGATTCATTAAGGACTTCTCAAAGATCACTAAGCCTTTAACTCAACTTCTTCAAAAGGATGTGGCTTTCCACTTTGATGAGAAGTGCTTAGCGGCATTCCGGACCTTGAAAAATGCTTTGGTGAGTGCTCCCATCATTCAACCTCCGGATTGGAGTCAGCCTTTCGAGATCATGTGCGATGCGAGTGACTACGCCGTAGGGGCGGTTTTAGGTCAAAGAAAGGAAGGCCGAGTTCACGCCGTGTACTATGCTAGTAAAACTCTTAGTGAGGCAAAATTAAATTAAGCCACTACGGAAAAGGAGTTGCTAGCGGTGGTGTTTGCCTTTGAAAAATTCGGATCTTACATCGTGAACTCGAAGGTCATTGTTTACACCGATCACGCGGCCATCAAGTATCTTTTGGCTAAGAAGGATGCTAAACCAAGATTGATTCGTTGGATCCTTCTTCTCCAAGAGTTTGATGTTGAAATTCATGATAAAAAGGGGGTGGAAAATGTTGTGGCCGATCATTTGTCTAGGGTGAACCGTGGACAAGATGACAAAGAGCCCATAGAGGATAAGATGAGAGATGACCACCTCTACTGAATACTCGACAGGGATACATGGATGATCTATATCATTCGAGCAACTTGGAGAATGCCTCTTGATCACCTAGATAAAAACACTCAAAGGAGGATAATCTCCGAAAGCCGGAAGTATTTTTGGGATTCACCTTACCTCTTCAAACTTGGGAATGATGGAGTTATGAGAAGATGTGTACCAAGAGAAGAGAGGTAAGAAATTTTGAGGAAGTGTCATTCGGCGGAGTACGGTGGACACTATAGTCATTTTCGGACCCAAGCAAAAGTATGGTCCAGTGGATTCTTTTGGCCGGAGATGCATAAAGATACTAAAAGATACGTTGCATCATGCCCCGAATGCCAAAGGACCGGAAACATTTCTCAAAGGAATGCTATGCCCTTGAATTACAATCTACAAATCGATTTATTCGATGTTTGGGGAATTGACTTCATGGGGCCTTTCAAAAACTCACATGGATTTGAGGACATCCTAGTCATGGTTGATTATGTATCCAAGTGGGTAGAGGCCATGCCATGTCGTAAAGCTTCCATGGAAGAATCCATAGCGATGATTAAGAGTGTGATTTTCCCTCGCTTCGGTACCCCGAGAATTTGGATAAGCGATGAAGGAACTCACTTCACTGGGAAGAACTTTAAGAAGTGCTTGTCCAAGTTGGGGATCGAACATAGAGTCTCTACGGCTTATCACCCACAAACCAACGGACAAGCGGAAACATCAAATAGGTAACTAAAGAGCATCCTTAACAAGACTGTAGAGAAGGGAGGCAAGGATTGGTCAAAGAAGTTGGATGGAGCTTTGTGGGCATATCGAACGGCGTTCAAGACACCGATAAGTATGACCCCGTATCAATTTGTTTACGGCAAGGCTTGTCACCTTCCGGTTGAGCTAGAACATAAGGCTTATTGGGCTATTAAAGAGATGAACCTCGATCTAGACGCTGCGGTGGTAAAACGGAGAATCCAAATTAGCGAGCTAGAGGAGATGAGGTTGAAAGCTTATGAAAACGCAAGCATATACAAAGAGAGAATCAAAAGATGGTACGACACAGGATTAAAGAAGAAGGAGTTTAAAGAAGGAGATAAGGTCCTCCTCTATAATTCGAGATTCAAAACTTTTGGAAAGGGGAAATTGCAAAGCAAGTGGGATGGACCTTACATTGTTCATTCGGTGCTCTCCAATGGATCGGTTACCATCATGGATATGAAAGGAGATCAATTCATGGTGAATGGTCAACGACTTAAGGTTTATTTTGAACCCGACGTTGAGCCCCTTCACCATATTGATATTTTCATCATGGAGGATGACCCCGAACGTCAAGCCTAGGACGTAAAACAAGGTGAGCTTTTTGTAAATAGCTCTTGTTTTATTTTTCTAGAGTTTCTCACGAAGTTTTACCAGGCCAACTTTTCCACGTGGGCCAGCAATTAAAAAATAGTGGGGCACGCGAAAAACCGAACCGGCCCGCGAAACAGGGCAGGCTGGCCGCCCCGGTCCGATCAGCCCAGAGGCTCAGGGCGTTGGTTCGCCCCCGGTTTCCTCTGGGACGCGCATCTTCGACTTCCTTGTTTGGTCAGAAAATTTTAGGGAAGTCAAGAAAAGGAAAAAATGGGTTCTAGGGCATTCCTTCTCGGACTATTTAAAGGGACGAGATTGGAGCTCGGGAATCCATCCCAATTCAGATCCTTTTGCACCCAAGCAGCAGCCATGACGTCCCCAAGGAGCGTGGAGATCAAGCTAGGCACCGAGAAGCCTTTGAAGCCGGAGGAGGCGAAGCGATGCGAGCTCAAGCCATCAATGGAGATCAAGAGGACCGCCCGCATCCATTGCGGAGGGCGAGTCCCGACCGGCCCGATCGCATCTCGCCACCATGTCAAGGAGCAGAGGGTCTCTACTCCTGTCTGTAGATCGGAGCGACTCCGAGGCATGAAGAGGAAAGACTACAAGGAGGAGTCGCCCGAGCCGAAAGATTATGGGGGGAGTGACTACTCCGACGACCGCAGCCCGAGCTCGTGGGCAGCCACTGGAAGGGACAACAACGACCTCTTCTATTGGGAGGAGGTGCCTAAAGAGAAGACTCTCGAAGGTCCAAACGGCGGCGGAGATCCCGACGACGGCGGCGACGGTGACAACGGCGACGACCCCGACGACGACGACCCATTCGGGATGCATCCGTTATGTTGTGCGGCTTGCCGTCACTCCATCTCTAACCTCTACGCATCAGTCAAGGAGTGTTTCCAGGCTATGGAGGCGATGAGGCAAAGAATGGAGGATTTGGAACGAGTAGTCGATGACGACGACAAGTTCCTTAATCGGAACGTGAGGAAGTTATTTGGGATGGTAGGCAACATGAAGAAAAGGTGGTGCAAGTGCTGTGGGAAGTTCCACTAGGAAGTTAGGGTTTTCCCCCTTAGGATTTTTGTAAGATACGACGAGGACGTCGTATGGTTTTAGCGTGGGGGAGAGCTAGCTAGCTAGGTCTTAAAAATATTTTGCCTTAGTGAGTTTAGTTTGGTTTGGTTTAGATTTTGCGAGAGTTTGCGGGAGTTTTTAATTTTTTTAGGTGTGCTTTTTAATTTTCAAGTTTAAAGTGTGTTAATTTAGTGTTCGAGTCAAAAAAATCAAATAAATAGTCTTTTAAATTTTTGTCTCATGCAATGCTTTTTCTTTCTTTACTTGTATGTCTGTCTTTAATTTTTGATATATAAGCATGAGCGATTGGTTTGAAACGTCTACCGTGGTGCTTAGTGGAGTTTTTACCTTTAAAAGTACCCGCATCATGCTTTGATCTAGAACTTCGTTTCGGTTGTGCTAAGTTTGATGTTAATATTGGAGGAGTTTAATTCTGAAAATTATATGAAAAACCCTTGTAATAAAGGTTAGCAAACTCTCTTTTTCCAAGTTGAGAGATTAAGAAAAATCCTATACAAAGCCAATTCAATATTCGCTCCACCATAAGTGCGGTTAGCATAATGAGTTGGGCTAGGATCCTTCTCTCTTGGAAGTTTTAATTTTGAGCAATGATCATGTCCTTGTATATATCTTTTATTGCTAGCCTCGTCATGCATTCGGTAACGAGACTCTCACATCGAAAGTCCCGTACATCGCCGAATTCCATACCCAAACCATAATATCTCTTTTGTACATCGTATTCCTTGAACACAACATATGTTCGAAGTTTCGTCTCGTCTCTAGCATGGTTTTTATTTAAAATTCAGATTGTGTTTATGCAAGAAGAGATGAGCAAGAGCTTTGAAAGAGAGGTAAAGATGTCAAGAGAGAGAGAGAAGTAAAAAAATGTGTGTATGGAAAAGAAAAGAAAAAGAAAGAAAAGAAAAGAAAAGAAAAGAAAAAGAAAGAAAGAAAGAAAGAAAGAAAGAGGAAAGGCAAGAAAGATATGAGGAGGGATGAATCAAGTGAAGGTTAAATAAAGTGTAAGGAAGGATGCCACGTTATTGTTAGGAGACGAAGCTTCCATTCTTTTTCCAACCATGTGCAATCCGACAACGAGGACGTCATCGGTGCCTCATAGTCTTATTTTCTTTTGCCCTTGCACATGTCCACCATTCTATATCTTCTTATCCTTGACATCCCCACATCATGGTTTAATTCTCATGATCATTGGCTTTGAAAGGTAAACAACCATTAGAGGAATTTCTTAGCTTGACAATACTTGTGTAGACTACGCTAGCCATACCTATAGCTCCACTTTACATGATATATGAGAAACTTATGGGAGGTGAGAGTTTATGAATTGTTTAGGATAGCCACTTCATATGAGTGACATGTAAGAACTTGGAGAAAGGTTTTTGTCTAATACTTGTTGCAGGAATTTTATTTTTGAAAAATCATGAAAACCCTCCAATGGAAGCAAAGAAGTAAGCATGGCTGGAATTGAGGACCTCGAGTGAAAGGTATGAGTTGTGGGGTAAATCTCGATTTGGTAAAAATTCTAAACGCCCATGTTTATGTATGATGATCATTGCTTTATGTTTATTATATTAAAGATAAAGGATTGAGTAACTTGTGAAGGAAGAATTAGCGGAGCACGTTTTCAACACCTTGGACAAAAGTTCTTTTGCGAGAAACTTGCTCGAGGACGAGCAAGATCTAAGTGTGGGGGAGATGTTGACGGTGTATTTTGGTACACCAAACATGTTCATTACACTTTGGTTTGGACTTGATTATGAAACTAACCTGCCACTAGGCACACTAATGATATAACAAGTTCATCTTTGTATGTGCATTTGGAAGTGTTATGTTTTTGTAGGAAAACATGGACATAAAGGACGGAGTCACAACAAGTTCAAAGGAGCAAATGAGGAGTCCTGTTCGTGATCGAGAGCATGATGAAATCACTCCCAAAGGTGGTGAGGACCGAAGTGTTACATAGGAACATCCCCGAGGATTAAAGCGTAAAAGACCGAACTTCATGCGAGAAGACGCTCCATCTTGGACGCGAGGATGACATCGTAAAAATGATGCAATTGAAGGGGGCAAAGTGCAAAATGTCAAGAGGACCCACGTGTGCAAAGGGGCGACCGAACCGGGCCGAAATGGGCCTAGGCCGGTCGGCCCAGGCCGGCCGGCCTGGCCCATTCCAACGTTGGTTCGGCCCCCCATTTCTTGAGCGTGAAGATGATGCAACCCTAAGTACGTGGAGGCGCCGCCATTCGCAGGGTGAGAGCCATTCGCCTGAGAGGCCGTCCACAAGCTAGAGAGGAAGAAGAGGAGAGAAATCATTCGCGAGGAGGATCGCTCTACTCGAAGGAAGCAACCACAAGTGGAGGAGGACGTCGAGGCCCTGCCAAGACACCCCCGGAGGAGAAGGAAGACACCGTCGGAAGCGTCACCATGATCAACGGTGCTATGCCTAGCACCTTGATGGGATAATCTTCTCATTTGTCCATGGGTTGTAAACGATCTTGAGATGTAATCGCAACTTTTATGGTTTCAATCTATCATCTAGTGTTGAAGATGCTTTCTTGTTTAAGGTTAGCTACCATGCCATGTAGGGAGTATAGATCTCACTTCTCCCTTAGAACCCTTCAATACGCCGTGATCATCATAGGTCTAGTCACGAATACCTCCGCGTAGTGACAGTACGGGGGGAGGGAAAGGGCGAAACCGTGGTCACAACCCCCGATAGATTAGATCGGTTTTCATATGTTTAAGCGGTTACATGTTCAAGTATCGTAGACCCTTGGGCAAGTGTCTTTTATATATCTTGTGAGTTTAATCGTTCTCTCTAGTGTAGCGTAGTAGTTCTCTAGTTTAACCATAGTTTAGGGTTTGGATAAGTTAGTTAGTAGTGCTAGATCAAACGCTTGTAATCCCCTTGCTCCGCGGATTGATAAGAACCTAGGGAATCCCCGTGGTGAAAAAGGTGTAGGTCCGTATGCTTGCGGATCGTAGGTGGATACGAGTTTTATCCGTCAACACTGCTCTACTTGTGAATTACATGCTGTGAAGAATTTGGAACTTGGACAATGTGTTGATCGCCTGCAAACTGAGAATGATGACTTGCGAAACTTGTTGAGTTGGTTGTCGAGTCAAGAGCCTCAGCTTGGTATGATGATTGCATCGTTTAAGCACTTTGATGGTCAGGCGCTTGGGTCGAATAAGTTTGGAGAGTGTAGTGGTGAGAGAGAAGGGAAATTTGGGAAAACTCCAGTTCCACCGCACACTACACCCAAGAAACAGTTTGCCCCCAAGCCAAACCAGATGCATAAACCAAGTGAGAAACCAAATGAGCAAGGCAAAAAGCTTGAGAAGAAACCACAACTGACACCCAAGCCAAAACCAATCCGCTTCCATTGTGAGCATTGTGGGAGGGATGGTCATAAGAGAGAGTTTTGCTTTAGGAGGAGAAGGAAGAAGAGGCTTGCTAGGGAGATGGCAAATAAGGACAGGTACCACCCTTCTCGTGGTGTGCCTGAGCCTTGTGTTGTGCCTCGGAGCAAGGGTGTTGTGCATATGGTTCCAGCTTGGAGGGATCGGGGCTTTCCTACTCGAGGTGTTGGGAGTTTCGGCTCTAGAGGTCGTGGTGTTGATCGGTTTGGTCCCTTTAGTGGTGGTGCAGGTGATAGGTGTGTTGAGTTTGATGGTGGTAGGTTTGCTGGATGTTCTCTACCTCGTGATCAATACGAGTTTGGGAGAGGTCGCAGTTTTGAGTCTCAGAGGGGCTACGGACCACGTTTTCCCTTTTGTGGTGTTCGTAGTCCTCCAGTGAGACGTGAGGTGATTCCCCATGGTGGTCATAGAATTGGTAGGATGAATTTTGCTAACCCCACTTTTGAGCAAATGGCTCGGCACTGGTTTGACTCTTTCTGTGCTAACCCCAGTGTTGAGTCGAGTGCTCGTTCTCGCTCTTGGTTTTGATTTTGCAGGCGGGAGGCTTGGAGGACTTTTGGTGGGTCGACTCTGGAGGCTAGCAACACATGACCGGAGATCGAAGGTGGCCCTCCAGCCTCACCCCAGTGGTGTCAATGGAGTACATCACTTTTGGGGACGATGGACGAGAACAAGTAATCAAGGTAAGTAGTCTTGTGACTTTGGGGCGTGTGGCTCTTGTCAAGCCACTCGGTTGCTTTTGCTCTTTGCCCTTTCACATGTACTTAGAGTGAGCTTTGTATGCTCTTTGGCCCTAGTGCATGTGTTTAGGTGGAGCTTGTGAGTTTTGTGCTCTTTTGCCCTTTTGAGCTTGGGTTGGGAATCCCATGTACATATGCATTTTGCATCTCGCATTCATGTATCATATCAAGCTTGCATCTTTGTATCATAGACTGCATTTGTATCATATGCTTTAGAAATGTGTTTCTCCTATGTACATTGTTCACTATGAAGTGCTATACATGATGTTGTGAGCTAGTTTGGTATGCTATGGTTAGTTTGACTTAGCTCTTGATGATCTTGGTTTATGCCCATGGTTGCTAGTTATGCTTTTGAAAAATGCTACATGTATGCTCTCTTGTGAGTAAATGCCTTTATATGATCTTGACATGTTTTTGTGGCTTGGCTATGCTTAATTTGTGGTTGGATAGCGTATTCTGATCATATGGGGCCAAAGGTTCATTTGTCATCATGAATATTTAGCCCGCTTGCTTTATCTTGTGGAGGGGCATAAGTTCCTTTTTGTCGCAAAGACATTTCATGTACCAATATGAATCTGAAAATGAAATGTTAATTGCTTAGAAAATGTGCTCCCATGTCATATGTGCTTATTTTTTATCGCGTTGGGTGCTAAACCGTTGTATGATGCCTACCAATGAGAAGTCTCATACATAGAAGTAGGCACATGGCTCGGTGGTTTTGACATGACATGAGATGCTTGAGGGTGTTTATGATGATCTTATGATTAGAATGGTTGTCCTAGCATGAAGTTTGTGTGGCTCTGCCATTTTGACATGTTTTGCTCATGTTTAGGACTTTGCTCATGAGAGAGTGATTTTTTGCAAAATTTGCTACATTCTATCTTAGCTTTGCTCAATGGTTGTGAAACTTGGTAATCTTGTAGCTAATGTTCATACGAAGCTATAGCGTATTTAACTTGCTCTTTTGGACATGTGTAGCATCTTGTGTTGAATCTTGTCTATTTGAGAAGCTCTAGGTTGCATGTTTTTATTTTGGCTTGATTCATGCATTACCAACAAGGGGGAGAATTGTGTCTCCAATTCATAACATGGGAAGAGATGCACTTTGTATAACAAGGGGGAGAGTTTTGCATCATGAGAGAGAAAAAGAGGGATACTCAGTTCAGGGGGAGAACTTGAGTTTGCACGCATTTGTTCAGGAGGAGCTTGCATTCATGCAGGGGGAGCTCTTTGTGTCGCCTGACTTTGCCTTGTGCTTTGCTCTTTTGCCGATGGTGTCGAGCCCTTTTGCCTCACTTTGAGGAGTCGGCAGTTTGGAGCATTTTGTCTCGGTTGTGTTGAGTTGTTGCCCTTGCCTTAGGGGACCGAGATTTGCTCTCTCAAGTGATCTTGTTTTGGCTTTTGTTTGGCTTTTGATCACTTGTTTGAGTTCTTTGTTCATTTCTTTTCTTTTTCTTTCTTTTATGAATTGGTGACTATGTGTGTTGTCAATGCACTCATCAAGGGGGAGATTGAGGGCCGGAGCGTCCGAGGACCGGTGGATGGTCGCTCCTTGGTGTGATGAGTGATTGACAACGTGATGTGGACTGACTCTTGGCTGAGTATTGCAGGTGCAGGTTGCGGCTTGATTTGCGTTGGTACAGGTGAAGAGCGGGCGTGAAAGGTCTTAGCATGTGTGGCCTCCGAGGAGTGGAGAGACAAGTAGGCTCGGCTCGATGGACCCGGTGGCCGAACGGTATCAAGTGCGGGCCGCATGGTGGCAACAAAAGCAAGACAAAGTCAGGTACGGTTTCTTGGTTGAGCCTCAAAACCAAGGTCGAGCCGGGACGACGTGGCGGCCAAGTCATGAGTGGGATTGGCGTGGAGGCTGCACCGAGTCCGCAGGGTTTGTGGCGGTTCACCACAAAACCGTCGGGGTTCCTTGGTTGAGCCACAAAGCCAAGACCGAAGGCTCGGCAGGCGGAGATGGGATCCGGGCGTGCCGAGAGACTTCGAAGCGGAGGACACGCGTCGGGATCACAAGGCTTGCGTGAGGGTGAAGGGAGGTGCGGTCGCGGGGCATCCGTCCGATGGTGATACGACGAGAATTCCCAAAGTGCCCTTCGAGGGGTGTGTATCCTAGTTTATGTAATAGGGGTATTTTCTTCTTTCGGTTGCCTCCATACAAACTTAGAGAAGAGAGGATGGCAACCACCACTTGGAACCCTAGCTCATTTGCTTTCTTATTTTCCCTTCCTATTTTCCTTAGGATTTTCCATAGGACTAGCTTGAGAGCTTCATGGTGAGATCTTTAGAGAGGGATGGATGATCGGGAGGCAAGCTAGACCTTGTATGAATCTTTCTTGGCATGTATAGAAGATTCGGCGTGATTCCTCAAGGCTATTTGTTGTCTCTCCCGTTTTCCCTTTTTGGTGATTTTCGGAGCTCTTTCTTGGGATTTTCGTGAGAAGCTTTTGGAGGTGTTTCTTTGCGGGATTTGTTTTTGGAATTACACATGCGGTTGGTGTGCCTCTTTTCTTGGTGATCTTGCCCCTCAAATCCCGTAGGAAGGCCTTCGATTTTGGTGGTTTTTTAGTTCTTTGTGTTCTTGAGGTAGAGGCACAAGATTTGCGATTCCGGGAGTTGTAGTGAGTTAGAGGCCGAAATTTTTGGGACATATCTTCCCTTTAGGGTGCTCATCATCTCCCCAAAATTTCGTCTTAAGACTCCACGTGGTTTGGGAGATCCGTTGATCGGAAGTTTGAGGTTGTTTCTCGGGTTTCTCGGCTGTGCTGATTCGCACCTGGTGGACCGTCCGCGAGGTCACTGCGGACCGTCCGCGAGGTCATCACAGACCGTCCGCGAGGTGCCTGACAGCCCGGCTGTTCTTCGTGTTCGTGCGAGTTCTTGAGCGTCTTTCTTTCGATCCATTTTGTCGGTGGGTTTTTGGTGCATGAAGTTTGCGGACGGTTCGTACTAGAGTGCCGGACGGTCCGTGACGAGGCGGATGGTCCGTGGGTCCATCACGGACGATCCATTTTTCTCGGTGCACTTCTAGAGGTTCGGGTAGCATTTTCGGATGGTCCGCCCAGACACTGCGGACAGTCCGCCTGGTGCTTTCCAGATTGCCTAAGTCCCTCGCTTGTTGAGTTGTGCTTCCGCGTTGGATTGGTTTGGGACTTGTTCCTACGGTTGGTAGGTCCGTTGTGACTACGCGACCTTGGCAAACTCGTGTGGGAATCCTTGGTTGTGGATTTGGGGCATAGGCCGAGTTTATCCTTCGGGAAGAATTTTTATCGACTCCCATTCACTCCCCCCTCTCTGGTCGCCTAATCGGTCCTTCAAACCCGCTCCTGGAAATATTCTAATTTCTAGATGCAGGTAATGGCACCTACAAATCATTTTTTCAGGTGTGGGTGATGATGTCACCCACTCTTAGAAATGGATTTGTAGGTGTGGGTGATGACATCACCCGCTCCTGCAAATGGTCTTGTGGAAAAAAATTCATAACTTCTTCATATGATCTCGGATGAAGACAATCTTTATATCAAAATTGTTTAGCTCAACGAGACCTAAAACTTTGTAATGGACAAGTTTTCATTTGAGATTGTTTAATATTTAAAAATTTCCATTTAAATACTATGAGATTGTTTGCAAAACCTATATCTCTTATATAGTTTCATGAAACTATATGATAGGTGTATAAGATTTGTGAAGAATGTTACTACCAATATACCGGATGAACAAGACCAAAATAAAAATTTTCCATCTTCAGAAGTTATAGAACTTCGTAGTTGAACAATTTTTAATTTGAATTTCTTTCGTCAACGAAAAGTACATCAGAAATTTCTCGAATTTGAAAATTTGAATTTTTCAAACGACCTGGAATGGAGAAACATTTGAAATGAAAGTTGTTGCTTTTGAAAAGTTATGAAACTTTGTGGTTTATAACTTTTTTATTTGAAATCATATTGTCAACGAAAAACTAGGTTTGAATCTTTCATATTTGAAATTCAAATTCTGTAAACGACCTCGAATGGAGAAAGTCTCAACATGAAAGTTATAGATCACGGAAAGCTATGAAACTTTGTAGTTGACAAGTTTTAAATTTGAATATGTTTAAAGTCTTAAAAAGGCAATTTACACTCGATGTAGTATAATATGAGTGGAATGAAAACTGAATATGGATGCATAGGAGTGTGTTGTGTAGTGGTAGAGGAGGCTTCGCGCGAGGAAGAGGTCACGAGTTCGAACTTCATCGGCCGCGTAGCGTCGCGAGTTTGCGCAAGAAATGGCGCGACTTGCGGGGTCCTTTAAAAAAACTTTTTTTGCTTTATATTTTAAGTTTTTTTAGCATGACCATGTTTTTTTGTTTTTAATCGATTAGCAGGTGCTGGTGACGCCATCACCCGCACCTGCAAATGGTGTTTCCAAGTGCGGGTGGCGCTATCACCCGCACATGCAAATGGATTTTCAGGTGCGGACCATTTACCCGCTCCTGGAAACATCTATTTCTAAAAGCGACATCTAGGAGCGGGTTCCACACCCGGACCTAAAAATGCGAATCTGCCCGCTCCTACAAACGTTTTTTGTAGTAGTGATTCTTAATTTAATTTCATGCTTGACGTCATGGCTTGACAGTTAATCTCCTTGCTAGGTAGACTTATTTTGGAACCTAGGAAAATGCTGTGGCTTATTTTCATGCTATTCGGAGTTAATTGGCAACGGGGGGAATACATGGATTTCTTACAACAGACGACAGTCTTTTATTTGTGACTGATGAGTCTGGTTTTTGGCATTTCTTATCGTAGCCCACACATCATGCACACAATATTTTTTTGTCCCATAGTATCCTTCAGCTCCACTCGCGCTCATGGAGGAGCCAGGGCGGGCACCTAGGGTGGTCAGACCATGGGAGTCCCAATTGTTGACGTCGTAAAAACTAGAGCTCAACACTAACATTCTTAGACAAACTGCAATATTTGATCTAGGACAAATGCAAACCACGGCTTGCAGTAGTGTTCTAGTTCTAGGAGCTAGAGATGGACTGCCAGCAATGTGAGTTGTGTGATAGTCACGGAAATGCAGGAATATGGTGTAAATACTGGTGAAGATCCTAGTGCAGGCAGCGTCGTTGCGGCCTGGCAGAGATACATGAGAAAGGAGTGCTACAACTGCCAATGTCTTAAAGAGCATCCGGTGCTCATGGTAGGGTCAGAAAGTGCCTTGAATTTGTTCATTAATCGTTTAGTTCTTCTTACCATTATGAGGTTTTTTACGGTACACAATACCACTCAGTGGTTGTACGGTGGTATTATCGGTTTTTTGCTATGGGTAAAATGGTAATTTGCTCGATGTATATTATTTGGAAAAATTTTCCCCCTCCCTCCATTCACCCCGTCACCCGTATACTACCCATACCATTTTGCATTTCCGATAATACTCGTATACTACCCATACCACCTATGAATACCACCCATACCACACAAAAAAAACGGTAGTATAGAATTAATCTTAACCGTCGGATCCTTACATGTAGATCCTTTTCTATTACATACGAGTCCTTTTCAACCGGTGGTACAGGGTGGTATTGTGTACCTAAAAAACCTCTTCCATTATATATGCACAGTGCATATATAATGGAAAGGAGTGTTCATGGTAATGCACTACACACCTTTGAACTATATAGGTCTCCAGGTCTCCTCAATGCAAATTGAGCCACAGATAGAAAGCCCTTTTTTAGAAAATGGAATATATTTCAATATTCCAACCTCTGGATGAAACTATGCATATAGCTGTACAGGTAGAAAGCCTACCTAATGAAATATACTATGAACCAGGGTAGGCATTAGCTAGTCATATGTAGGTATGAGGGGCATCAAGAATTGAGCCACAGCCCACAGGTAGAAAGCCTACCTGAAGGATATCATCTACTTGATCTCACATAGCTTCTTGAGGAGAGTTCAGCACGAGAAGCTAGCAACTAGCATGGAAATGATCCTGGCCACCACCGCCTAGAGGAAATAGTTGACCTTCGAACTGTAGGATCCAAACATATCTTGGGCAAAGTTCTGAAATTGCGGTTGTGTTCTGAACATAGTATTAATGATACCAGAACTTTAATTCTGTACACGACTCTTTTTCAGACAAGAAAACTGATGGTTGTTCACGTGGCAGGTTAGTCAAATAGAAACCGATCACGACTCTTTTTCATTTTCAGTTCCCTGGAACCACCAAACAGGCCAAATCCGTGTTCCGAACAAAGGAGAAGTGGAACCACGCCAAATAAGCCCAATTTTCATGATTTTTTTTGACGGGAATCAGCAGGGAGGCTCCTACCCTTTTTTATATATATAAGAATATGAATAAATATTTACAGATTACAAGGCTCCAGGCCCAAAAAGAGAAACTGTTTACAAAAGCCTACTCAGCCACAACAAAATTTTGTCTCTCAGCCGCAGTTTGGCCCTCAGGGATACCGCAGAAAGCTCCTTAACAAACAATAACTTCCACTTTGAGAAAGAAAGAGAGGTACCATAAAAAATTATATCATTTCTGTGACACTAAAGAGACCAGCAGCCAATTATGAAAACCTCTTTGAAGATTGGCGAGTTGAAAGCCAATCTAGCAGCAAGCACCATCGTCTCAAAGGTCAAAGATAAATCCCAATGGATGCCAAGATAGGTCCAGCAAGCATCGCTAAAAGGACAAGCAAAGAAGAGGTGCCTGATATCCTCTTCTAGATCTTCAACACACAGGACACACATGTAAGACTGCAAGTACATGTTTTTTCTGTGTAAGAGATTCCTTGTGTTCAACCTGTCTCGAAGCAACAACCAGAAGAAGAATTTATGCTTATTTTGGGCTCTTGATTTCCACTACCACTTAAAAAGCATAGAAGCTGGATGAGAGCCTTGCAAAGCTACATAGGCCTTGTGACTAGAGAAAACAGACGACCCCCAAGTATAGGACCATTCATCGTGAGTTGCTGAGTTCAGGTTCAGACCAGAAATATCAGTATGCAAAGCACCAAGTTGAGCAAAAGCCACCTGAGAAAGGGGCAGAAATAAGGATATCTTCTTTCTTCCCAGGCAAGAAATTGACAAGAGAGCAATTCTTCTTTCTAGCAAAGGAGAAAAGTTGTGGTTATGCTTGTTTCAAGACTCCCAAATCCCAATTATCATTCCAAAAAGAAACTAAGAAACCACTATTAGCTTTGCACTGCGCAAACTTGAAAAAACTTGAAGTAAGCGACATGATGTCCCTCCACCAAAAGGACCCAACATTTTTCCTCTCATGAGGTGGTTTGCCATTATAGTAAAACTTCTGCCAAGTCAAGGAGACCCAAGGCAAATCCAACTTATTATAGAATTTATGCAGGAACTTTAGAAATAGAACAGTGTTATGGTTCCTGAGGTTAATGATACCCAAACCTCCATCCTCCTTGCTTCGACAAGAATGTTTCCAAGCAACAAGATAACCTCCTTTTTTAGTAGCATCCCCACCATGCCAGAGGACATGTTTTCTGTATTTATCAATTTGGTTTAACAACTCAACAGGTAGCTTAAGGGTACACATGTAAAAGGTTGGAGGAGCTGAGGAAACCGAGTTGACCAAAGTCTGTCTCCCACCAAAGGAAAGAAATCTAGAAATGTCCATCAAGTGCTTTTCCATTCTTGTCAAGATTGGGGACAGATCCTGAATAGAAGGCCTGGTGGTACCCAAAGGCAGACCCAAGTAAGTGAAAGGAAGCTTGCCAAGTTGACAACCCAAAGCATCAGTAAGATATGTCCAGTTACTCTGATCCACATTGATAGGAACAAGAAAGAATTTCTCAAAATTAACTTTCAGTCCAGTTGATGAAGCAAAAGTTTGAAGCCCCGATCTCAAGTGATGAAGCTGACCAACATCAGCAGGCAGGACCATCAAGGTATCATCAGCATACTGGATAATAGGGAAATCTCCACCAAAATCAGATCCTAGAGGATGGGTAAAATTACAAAGCAGGGCCTCAGCATTTTTTAGATAAAAGGCTTTTTAGGCCCGACTTTACTGAAAAAGCATAGCGTACTGGGGATACCAGTTTACAATCAGCACCTTGTGCGAGATTACAAGCCAAAAAAAAGAAAGTTAAGGCCATACTTGTAAGCACGCCCCTCTCTAAACTCACTCTAAAGCAAAGGAAGCCAAACAACGACTTTAGAAAGGAAACAGGAAGTTCCAGCCTAAAGAACTGAAAAGAGCAAAAGCTAAGAATCTCCAGTCGAGATCATCCTTCAGATCTTAACAAAGATAGTTGAAGTTGTAGCTTGTGTATCACCGAATCGATCCATGGTTGATCCTGACCCTTGTACAATATTTTCCATTTCTGCATAAATGAAATTGTGCGAAAGATACAAATATCAGGGTAGGACACCACAACATCATTGAAAATTAGGTCATTTCTAATGAGCCATAGACTACAGGCAAAGCATCCAAAGATGAAAGCAAATTTCCTAATAGCTCTATTTGACCCCTCTATTAATTTGCCATGCAGCTCCTCTAGGTTTGTTGGTATGTCAGTCCATTCCATCGCGTCTCTAAAGATACTCCAGCCGAGTTTTGGCAGCACATAGTTAACAAAAATATGCTCAGTATTTTCATACTGATCGCAGAGTTTACACTCAGTTGGGCCCGCCCAGTTTTTCTTAGCGAGCTGGTCTGCGGACTGAATTTTATCGTTACACACCTGCCAGAGGAACATTTTAATTTTCAGTGGCAAGTTAGCTGACCAAATGTTTAGCATCCATCTATTAGCCACTCCTGGGAAGGTCAGTTCCCTATAAAGGGATGAGGTGGTAAATTCCCCCGATCACTCCAGAGCCCATTTGACAGTGTCAGGTTCTGAGTTGAGGACTACACCCTCTAACATGTTTGTGAGGCCATCCCACTCCAATTGTTCTAACTCACCAAAGTTCCTTCTAAAGGTCAAATTTACGGACCCATTTCTCAGAACCTTGGCCACGAGCCACCCTTGTTGATTGCAAATTGCAAAGATCCTGGGGAAGGTAATCCTCATGGGACAGGTTCGAATCCACACATCTGACCGGAAACTAGTTTTCTTTCCATTCTGCACAATATATATTAGACTTCTAGCCATATCTTCTCTAACAGGCATTAGATCTTTCCAGAACTGTGATCCGTTCTTGTTCTTATAGTTGAACACACCTTTCTCTCCTAAATATTTCTTTCTTACCAGATTGCAACACAGGGTATCATCCCCCCTCTCAATTTTGTGAATCCACTTAGCCAACAGGCATTTATTCATCACTCTAGTATTAGTGAATCCAACACCTCCTTCTTGTTTTGGTGTGCCTAAGATATCCCACTTAGCCATATGGTATTTCCTTTTCATGTTGGGGCCATGCCAAAAGAAATTGGCCCTAGCAGTGTCCATTTTCTGATGCACTTCATCTTGGAGGAGATATACACTCATTGCATAGTTTGGCACAGAACTAAGACATGACTCTATTAGTATCATCTTGCCTCCAGAGGACAGGCCTAGACTCTTCCATGTAGGAACCCTTTTCTCAACTTTCTGAGAGACATAACTGAGATCCGCAGCAGTCATGTGTTTGTTATTTACCATCACTCCAAGATACCGTATAGGCACCTGGCCAACGTTGCAATTGAACATCTTAGCTACTTTAGCAGACTCCTCCTCCGTGCCGCCCAACACCAAAACTTCACTCTTTTGGTAATTTATTTTCAGCCCCGACATATCCTCAAAAAGCAAAAATTTGGTATTTATGATCGATGGTTCTTCCATATCTAGGAAGATTATTGTATCGTCCGCGTATTGGAGATGAGTTGTACCACCCTCTATCAGATTTGGGACCAAGCCTCTAATTTCACCAGCTCTCTTCGCATTTTCCAGCATGGTTGCTAGAGCATCACTCACCAAATTGAATAGAAGCGGTGACAAAGGATCTCCTTGTCTCAGCCCTTTGTGTTTATCAAAGAAGTTTCCTGGATTTCTATTTATGTTAACCGCCACTTTACCTCCCTCCACTATCTGTTTCATCCATTCCATCCACTTGTTCGGGAAATTTTTTCTCCGCAGCACCTCCATCATGAAGTCCCAATGAACTTTGTCGTATGCTTTCTCAAAGTCTAATTTCAGGATAATACCCCTTAGTTTTTTCACTCTAAGCTCATGCAAAATCTCATGCAGAACTACCACCCCCTACAGAATATATCTCCCAGGTATAAAAGCAGTCTGTGTTTTGCTAATAATTTTCTCCGCATGCGGTGTTAATCTCATAGTCAGAACTTTGGTGAACCATTTATAGTCCACATTCAGCAGACAGATAGGTCTGTATTGTTTGATATTATTTGCATCCTCTAGTTTAGGGATCAGTGTTATCATCGCGTAATTCAGTCTACTCAGGTTCAACTCCCCTCTATATAGATCAGTGAACATTTCAAGCACCAAATCTTTAATGTTATGCCAAAACTCTTTATAAAAACCTACTGGTAAGCCATCAGGACCAGGTGCAGAATTGGTGTCCATGTCTTTGAGTGCCTCTTCTAACTCCTTCATTGTAAATGGTTTTATTAGTTCTTGGGCATCCTCTTCAATAAGTTTATCTTTTCCTTCCCAGAAACCATCACCCAGCGAAATGGAGCCCGCCGCCTCTTGACCAAAGAGATTTTTGTAGTAGTTTTCAACATGATCCCTAATTTCTTTTGGGTCTCTGATTTCATGCTCTCCGTCCTCAAGTGAGAAAATAGTGCATTTTTTCTTCCTGTTGTTAGCTATCCCGTGGAAATACCCGTTATTGGAGTCTCCTTTGAGTATCCATTTTACCCCTCCTCTCCTCTGCCATTGAATTTCTTCAAATTGGTGGATTCTATCCAACTGTCTCTCTACATTATATCTTTCCTGCCATTGATGTGTATCAAATCCCCCATTTTCCGCCTCTTTGTCCAAATCTAGCAATTTTGTCAGCAACGCTTTTTTATCTTTTTTTTGATCTGGCTGTTTGTGTTAGCTCCCCACCCTTTGCAGAATCTTCTTGTTGATGCCTTAAGGTCTCTCCAATGATCTTGCACAGACTTCCCCCCTCTCTCTGGCCAGATAGCCATTACCTGCTCTCTAAATCCCTCTTGTGTCAGCCAAGTCATGTCAAACCTGAAGCTGTGTTGTTGCTGGAACCTATGGTCATCGGAGTTCACCAGCATCGGGCAGTGATCTGATCCCACTCTAGTCAATGTTTCACATGAGGCTCTCTTATAGAATTGATCCCATCTAATAGAAGCCAACACTCTATCTAAAACACTCATTACTGGATTCAGATGTTTGTTGGTCCATGTAAATTTGTTCCCTTTTCTCATCAGTTCTTTCAACCCATTATCTCTGATAAAGTTATTAAAAGCATCCATCCACACCTGATGGACATTGTCAGAGGACTTTTCCCTTGCAAATCTTTTCAGAATAAAGTCCGCCCCCCCCCCCCATAATAAAAGGATCATCCATTCTTGAAATTTTTTGGCTTAATTCCAGCAAAAACTCTGACTTCCTCTCTCTGTAGTGGCCCATATACATTCACAATCTCCCATTTGAAGTTATCTTGTCTTGACGTTATTTTCATGCTGGTAAAAAATTCTCCCTTATCTTTCTCCAACATTTTTATATTATCTGTTTTGACTCCCAACAGCGCCCCCCTTAATGACCATGTGCTGCTGTCCAGATCCATTCAAAATTATCACCCTCACTAAGTCCTGACAGCTCACTCAAATAGAAATCAGTTTTGATAGTTTCTTGTAAACAAATCACCTCCACTCTATTTTTTTGCCTCAACTCTCTAAGCTGCTTCCTCCTTCCAGTTGCTCCCAGCCCTCTTATATTCCAGAAAAGATAAGGGAGATTGAAGAAGGTCAGCCCCCAAAACAAATAAAAGGGGGGACAGGGGATCACATTGCCTAACTCCTATCTTGAATTTAAAGGGCTTACCAGGCACACCATTGAGAAGCGCAGAGGAAGAGGCAGAGGAGAGAACAGCTCTAATCCAAGACAACCAAGACAACCATTTTCATGATTCTTTATAGGACGTTAGCATCATAGCCCCGTTAATTTGTTTGGACTTCTGCACCACTAACATATTGGTTTGTTTGGACTTCTGCACCACTAACATATTGGTTTTTTCTAGTTCATTAACCACGAGTGCTGCTTCCTTTGATAGGCCAGTACTGGATGCCAACATGGACATGGGTCTAACGAAAACAGAGAAAAGCAACAATGGACAGAGTCGAGTAATATGCAGCATCGTACAGCAATCATTATTATGAGTTGAACAAGATACATGGAGCCATGCACCCACAACTTAACAAACGATAACTTGAGTAAACCAATTAATGTGTCTGCATCTATGAAATGGCAGCAAAAGCATTGCCGTTTGCTCGTTCTTTTTTTTTTTTTTGTGGATATGCTCGTTCCTGATTGTTGCAGTGCTAGCTGTGGTCTCTGGCCTCGCTCTCATCATCCCCACGAGCATATATATTACCCTTTGGACCTAACTTAAGCAAAAAAGACATTAAACCTGGCCATAACTAGATGCCTAGATTTATAGATGAGGGTTGTCCTGACATTAAACATATAGCTCCCGTCTGTACAAATAGTTATTGGTTTAGTGAATCCTGATTTAGCGGCTGGAAACTGTAAGATATAGGAAAAATGATCAAGCAATGGGTAACATTTGATATCAACCTGCGCCTCACTTTCATTTTTCACTGCATTTGCTAGATACTTGAATTACGTCATGCCTAATAATGATGAGTATGAGATCGGGATAAGTTACTTAATACAGCAATGTTTACATAAACTTATATTAATTTTACTCGTCATTTACGATGGATTTTTAGCAACTGGTGGTGTGTATGAGCCAGCATAGAGGCCTTATACATGTCGGTTCAGATTTTACTGACACTGATGAGTGGTTTTGTACTAGTCAGAGATCGATGCAAGCAGCCTAGTAATTAACATGCTACATTTACAAAACATAATAAATTGAGAGAATTTATATGTTGTGGCACAGCAAAATAGTAAATACACCCATGGATTCCCATTCAATCATATATACTCCTACCTAAAAGTTCCAGCCTCAAGCAGATATCCTCACACACGTACAATAGTTTGGATGCACCATATCACAATAAAATATTATCAAATGATTCATATAGGTATGAGATGCATCAAGAATTATACTATTTATGGATCAGCTCAACAATCCTGTCGAGTTGGACGTGCCTGTAGGCTAGAGAGGTTGGTTAAGTAATTTCATTAGATCACATTGTGCAACAACACATGTAACCACCTCACATAGTTCACAGCTTGAGAGATCAATATAGAATTTTGTCCGGTGACCAGCTATGAAATCCGTACTAGTTAGTTTGGTGCGGCATAGAGCCACTCAGGTTTACTACATTGGGGCATTGACGCAAGAACTTGCTTGGATAGTCAACGATGGGCCTATTTGGAGAACTAGCCGAGAGCTATTTTGAAGGAAGTTAGCTTAAGAAAATAGCCCTCCAATGTAATTAGTCCTGGAGCTGTTTGGATCAAAGAGCTATTTGACCTTAAGTGCACTTTTTTCAATCATTTGAGCACATCTTGGGAGAGAGAGAAAGCCAACTTTTTGATGAGCCTCACTCCAAATTGCGCCAATTAGAAACCTTTGAGGAGCATAGTTTTTTAGGTGGGCTAGTTGAAAATAGCTCTCTTGCTTGGCCCTTCATGAGCTATTTAGAGCTAAAAGGAGGTGGGCTAAAAAATATCTGTGGGATCCAAACATTACCAATATGTATCTGTACTAAAAACAAATGTCTTATTGCCACAGAAAAAAGAGGTCTTAAATATCCATGTCGCTGCCGCCTGCCGGCTAGGAGTTCATATTTATCCATCCATGCGGACAAGTTCAACACTCGTGTTCAACTAGGTTACTGATCGGAATCAATTTTAACTGTGAAGGGTGATGTGTCACTAGGCAAGTAGTACTATGCTCATCTAATCTTAAAATCACTCAGTCATGGTAGGATTTGTTTTTAAATTTTGTTACTAGATATGTAATGGCAGATTCAGGACTACGCAAAATTGACCCGTAAAATAGAAATTTGGATATAAATTTGTTTACCCGAGGATAATATCACCCATCTCCCAAAACCTTACGAGGACCTAAAAAACTAATCAGCATTAATTGCTAAATACAGTTCATCATTTTTTAGTTATATATCCATTCACTGGTAGAGAGCGAGACTTTGGTACGGGCCTTTAGTCCCGGTTCAACTTTGGAGCCGGGACTAAAGGTCTTTCGTCGACGTGGCCCGAAATGCTGGTGGGAGGCACCCCCTTTAATCCTGGTTGGTATAACCAACCGTGACAAAAAGGCTGGCTCCCAACGTCTCTTTCCAGCAATGATTGACGCGGGCTTTTAGCACCGGGTGGAGTTACCAACCGAGACTAAAGGGTGACCCTTTAGTCTCGGTTGGTAACTCCACCCGGTGCTAATGCTTTAGTCCCGGGTGGAGTTACCAACCGAGACTAAAGGGTTCCCTTTAGTCTCGGTTGGTAATTCCACCCGGGACTAAAAGCCCGCGCCCTATAAATCCAACTTCTTCTTCCTCCTCTTTTTCTTGCCCGAGCCATTCTTCACCTAGAGCTCAAGCTCCTCCTCCATGGCGCCTCAACCTTAGAGAGGTGCTGCTGAATTTTTTCTTCGTCTATTTGTGAAGATTTCTCTCCTCTAAAGTGTTGCCAAGGTTTGATTCTTCTTCCTCCCATCATTTGTTGTGATTAAATTTTTTTTTATATTTTAGAGATGGAGAAAATAGAAATCTTAAATCCTAGGTGGGAGGAGCTAATAAGAGATGAGGTTATTTATATACTTTAGATTTAGAAAAAAGTGGTTGGCTAAACACTAGCATTCTCTTGTTATCTTTTAAATTGATGTAGAGAAAATTGAATTTTACTTTTTGATATAATGATACATAGAATTAATTATAATTTTACATTTAGCTAATTTTTTAGAAGTTAGTTTATACAAAATGTGGTCTTTAATAATGGAGATAAAAAATAGCCATCATGTGACCTCTGTATGTCATTGTATCACAAGAAATGGCAAGATGTATGTAGTTCACATAGGATGCAATGATTGTCGTGGTTGTGGTACAATGACATACATACAGATGAGGTCACCTGATGGCTATTACAAGGCACGACATCAATAGCAATGAGTACAAGTCCCAAGCTGAAACTAGTCAGCTTCTAGCTTTTGAACCTCTGCTTCAAACACATTTATGAATTCACGTATTGTGTTGAGATGATCAACATGTTCAGGAAGAATGTAGGTAGGCCTCTAGTTCTCATCATCCAGTTCATAATGGAATACATCATCAAACTCACCTTTCTTCATCTTTGTCTTTGTTTACTTTTTGATATAATGATACATAGAACTAATTATAATTTTACATTTAGCTAATTTTTTAGAAGTTAGTTTATAAAAAAATATGGTCATTAATAATGGAGATAAAAAATAGCCATCAAGTGACCTCTGTATGTCATTGTATCACAAGAAATGACCAGATGTATGTAGTTCACATAGGATCCAATGATTGTCGTGGTTGTGGTGCAATGACATACATACAGAGGTCACCTGATGGCTATTACAAGGCACGACATCAATAGCAATGAGTACAAGTCCCAAGCTGAAACTAGTCAGCTTCTAGCTTTCGAACCTCTGCTTCAAACACATTTATGAATTCACGTATTGTGTTGAGATGATCAACATGTTCAGGAAGAATGTAGGTAGGCCTCCAGTTCTCATCATCAGTTCATAACAGAATACATCATCAAACTCACCCTTCTTCATCTTTGTCTTTGATTACTTTTTGATATAATGATACATAGAACTAATTATAATTTTACATTTAGCTAATTTTTTAGAAGTTAGTTTATAAAAAATATGGTCATTAATAATGGAGATAAAAAATAGCCATCAAGTGACCTATGTATGTCATTGTATCACAAGAAATGATCAGATGTATGTAGTTCACATAGGATCCAATGATTGTCGCGGTTGTGGTACAATGACATACATACAGAGGTCACCTGATGGCTATTACAAGGCACGACATCAATAGCAATGAGTATAAGTCCCAAGCTGAAACTAGTTAGCTTCTAGCTTTTGAACCTCTGCTTCAAACACATTTATGAATTCACGTATTGTGTTGAAATGATCAACATGTTCAGGAAGAATGTTGGTAGGCCTCCAGTTCTCATCATCCAGTTCATACCGGAATACATCATCAAACTCACCCTTCTTCATCTTTGTCTTTGTTATTCTGATTTAAAGGAAGTAATTTTTGGACTTAATATGATGCAGATGAACCGGCAATGGATGAACGCCGACAGATGATCCCGGGAGTACATTGCTGGCATGCATGCTTTTCTCGAAGTGGCCAAAGCCAATAAGAACCCAAAGGGATTCATGTGTTGTCCATGCTCTGTGTGCAGAAACGACAAAGACTACTCTGACTGGGGGACTCTTCACCTCCACTTGATTAAAAACGGATTCATGGTGAACTATGTGCTTTGGACCAGGCACAGTGAAAGAGGGGTTGTGATGGAAGACAACGAAGAAGAGGAGGATGATAATAACATTCCTGACTGGGCCGCGGGGCAAGCTTTTGCGGATACTTTAATGGAAGATGCTGATGAAGAAGAGATACCGGAAGATGGCCATGTTGATGATCTTGGTCAGGTTCTAAAAGATGCACAAAGGGACTGCGAAAATGATAATGAAAAGGCAAAGTTGCAGCATATGATAGAAGATCACAGAAAACTATTGTACCCAGATTGCAAACAGGGTCACAAAAAGCTTGGTACTACACTTGAAATGTTGCAATGGAAGGCAAAATATGGTGTGTCTGATAAAGCATTTGAGGGGATGCTAAAAATTGTGAAGGACAAGCTTCCCGAGAACAATGAATTACCGTCGACAACATATGAAGCGAAACAGACTATGTGCCCTTTGGGGTTGGAGGTTCAGAAGATCCATGCCTGCCCTAATGATTGCATCCTATATCGAGGCGAACACGAGAATTTGGAAGCTTGTCCTGTGTGCAAAGCGCTACGTTATAAGATCCAGAGAGATGATGATCCTGGTGCTCTCGAGGGGACACCTCCCAAGATGACGAAAGTACCGGCGAAGGTTATGTGGTATTTTCCTATAATATCACGTTTGAAGCATTTGTTCAGGAACAAAGAACATGCTAAGTTGATGACATGGCACAAAAAGGATTGTAAGCAAGACCACATGCTGAGACATCCGGCAGATGGGTCTCAATGGAGAAAGATTGATAGAAAATACAAAGATTTTGCTGGGGAAGCAAGAAACATAAGATTTGGTTTAAGCACAGATGGTTTCAATCCATTTGGTGAGTTTAGCAGTGGTCATAGCACTTGGCCTATGACCCTATGCATGTTCAACCTTCCTGGTTGGATGTGCATGAAGCGAAAGTTCATTATGATGCCGGTGCTAATCCAAGGTCCAAAACAACCTGGCAACGACATTGATGTGTATCTAAGACCATTGGTCGATGAACTATTACTGCTATGGAAGGAAGGAGGTGTACGTGTGTGGGATGAGGATAAGCAAGAGAACTTCAACCTACGAGCATTGTTGTTCATTACCATCAACGATTGGCCTGCTTTAAGTAACCTATCAGGGCACTCAAACAAGGGATATCGGGCCTGCACCCACTGTTTACATAAAACAAACGGTATTCATCTGAAAAATTATAAGAAGGTTGTGTATATGGGTCACCGTCGCTTTCTTCCTGAGAAGCATCCCTTAAGGAAGAAAGGTATGCATTGGAAAGGAAAGGCTGATCATCGTACAAAGCCCCCCCCCCCATTTTAAAGGAGAGGACATATTTGAGATGGTAAAGGATCTAAGGGTAGTCTTTGGAAAGGGTGACGGTAGTGAACCTGTTGCACATGATGCTAACGGGCGTGCACCAATGTGGAAGAAGAAATCTATATTTTAGGAGTTAATTTATTGGGAAATTCTTGAGGTCCGGAACGCAATTGACGTGATGCACTTGACGAAGAATCTTTGTTTGAATGTGCTAGGATTCTTGGGTTGTTACGGTAACTCTAAGGATACATTGGAAGCACGAGAGGACCTGAAAGATATCCATAGGAATGAAGCACCTCCGAAGGAGGTTGATGAAGAAGCAGATCCTGAAGAGGTTGACGAGGAAGAATAAGATTACTTAGGTCCTACTAGTTACACCCTGAGCAAGGAAGAGAAGGACATCATGTTTGATTGCCTAAACAGTATGAAGGTTCCATCTGGCTACTCGTCGAATATAAAAGGGATCATAAATATGAAAGATAAGAAGTTCACAAATCTAAAGGCCCACGACTGCCACATGTTGATGATACAGTTACTTCCAGTTGCATTGAGGGGTGTTCTACCAAAGAAAGTACGATTAGCGCTCGTAAAGCTTTGTGCATTTCTCAATGCAATTTCACAGAGAAAATGAGGAGGGAAAATGGGAAAAAAATCAAAGTCCCGCGCAAAATAACCCTTTAGTCCCGGGTGGTGTTACGACCCGAGATGAAAGGGGGGCCTTTTGTCTCGGGTGGTAACACCACCCGGGACTAAAGAGGGAAATTTTCCCTTTTGGGGCTCCCGCGCGAAAACACCCTTTAGTCCCGGGTCGTGTAACCAACCGTGACAAAAAGGGGGGTGTATATATAAAACAGCGACCCTTCCCCTCCAGCACTTAGCCACTTTTTTCGTCCCCGATCCGCCTCCATCGTCGTAGTGTCCTCCTCCTCCTCCTCCACCACCGTCATCCTCCCCGACCGCCGCATTCCGCGTCGTCCCCCGTCCTCGGCCCCCCGGAATTCGCCGGCGCCGTCGGCCTCCCGGAATCCGCCGTCTACCGTGTGACCCGACCCTTCTTCGCCGATGCCGTTGGCCCCCGCCACGCCGGTCCGCCGCCGTCGGCCCCCGGAACGCGGCGGCTTCCTCCCCGACCGCCCCGGCCTGCCCCGGCCTCCGGGTCTCCTCCGCGCGTCGGCCTCCTCCCCATCCTCCTCCACGCCATCCTCCTGGGCCTCCGGGGCTCCGCCGCCGCCGCGCGCCTTGCTGCCCGGCCGGCCGGCCCGTCGTCGCCTCCGCCCGCGCATCAACATCGTCTGTCCCACTCCTTCATCGCCTCGTCCTGTTGCGCTCTGCCTTCAGCCTCACGGTCATCATCCCCAATGCCGGTAGGGGCGCGCCCTCCCCCCCCGGCCGCCGGCCTTCACCGGCCTGCCCCAAATTTTGGGAGTTTTGGGACTTGCTGTCAGCAATTTTTTTAATTTGATTTGGAGATTAAATTTAAGTATAAAATTGTACTAATATGTGTATAATAGTTCTAATTAAATATGTCTCTCCCCAGCATCACCGACCGCCATCTCTCCCCGGCTCCCCGCTGCCTCCCTCGATGCACCCAGGATCCCGCCGCCGTCTCGCCCTGGCTCCTCGCCGACTCCGGTAGGCGACACTACAGATAAAATCGTGGTTATTTTAGAAATTGATAGAAATTAATATGAATTAATGTAGAAAATTAGTGTTGATTCTAGAAATAGATAGAAATTATTGTATATTCTCATAAATTCGTGTCGATTCATAGGAAATTACTGTTTATTCTTGTTTATTCTAGAAATAGATAAAAATTATTGTATATTCTCATAAATTTGTGTCGATTCATAGAAATTAGTGTTTATTCTGGTTAATTCTAGAAATAGATAGAAATTATTATATATTCTCATAAATTCGTGTCGATTCATAGGAAATTACTGTTTATTCTAGAAATAGATACAAATTATTGTATATTCTCATAAATTCGTGTCGATTCATAGGAAATTACTGTTTATTCTAGATGGATACTGACAACGATGAAAGGATTATGGAGGACATTATTGCTCGCGGTGCAAATACCGTTGCAACCTACACGGACGAGGAGTGTAGCCAGGCAGACAGGTTCCTCAACATAAATATTTTCAGCGAAGGAGGCGTCGCCGTCGATGACTTTGCAAATAACGAGGAAGACATAGCCGCCGACTCAGAAAATAATGTGGACCTTGAGGATGCTAACGCAGAAGGTTCCAACGAGGTATACATATCATGCATTAAGTTCATTAGTATTAATTCGATAACCCCATTTCTTACATAAATCAATAACGAATATGCATGGTACCTGTAGGCTTCTGGATCGACGACGAAAAAGGCTAAGAGAGGTCGTACACAACTAATCGTCTGCGATGTGATGTATCGTATCACGGAGGTGTCAGAGCTTGGCCAGCCTTGTGCTCCAAAAAAAATCAAAGGCAAGTTCGTGTCTCAATGCGGGGCCATTGTAAGGGACAACGTGCCCATCAAGTATAGAGAATGGAAGGGAAAACCAAGTAATCCATACGTGGTTCCGGACTCAGTAAAAGACCAGCTGTGGAATGATGTGCTAAAACACTTCACACTTCCTGAAGGTGTCGACGCAAACCTTGTTAAGGGTTGGACTCTAGCGAAGATGGCAACTCAATTTCAGAATTTCAAGAAAAAGTTGACTAGAGATTTTATCAAGAACAACCGAACTCCAAATTGGGATGAATTTGCGAAGATAAAAGATCACTGGAAGTCCTTTGTTGAATACAAGAAAAATGAAATTTTTGCCCAAAAAAGTGCACAAGGGAAGAAAAGTGCCAGTAAGAAAGGGGAGTACAACCATCGTCTTGGTCGAGGTGGTTACGTGGTAGCAAATCCCAAGTGGCGGAAGATGGAACAAGACCTTATAGCGAAAGGTATCACATCAGCGGTCTTTCATTGGCCCGATCGATCGAAGAATTGGTATTATGCGCATGGAGGCAGATTGAACCCGGATGATGGTACCCTTGAATTTCCACCCACGTTACGAGAGAAGGCTCTTGAGATAATGAAAAAAATAGAAGATGTCAGAGCTGGTAGATTGAAGGTTGACAGAGAAATAGATGAGCTCACTATGGCGCTCGGGAATCCAGAACACCCAGGACATTACAGGGGCTACGGGGTGGTGCCGTGGAAGTATGCTTTCAAGGGAAACCTCGACAGCTATAAAACTCGCAAAAGAAAAAGAGAGCGCGAAGAGGAGCATTGGCGTCAAATGATGGAGCAAAGACTTAAACAACAAGAAGAAAAGATGTAGGCAGAGATTGAACGGCGAGTGGCCGTAATGATATCTCAGATAGCCCATTCTGGAGCACTGCCCGAAGTACCGCTGGATCCCGTCATTATCCCTTCCGCTCGCAAAAGCAGTTGTGCTTCTACCGAGGTTGCAGGAGGTGCTTGCATAGAGGTCGCACCAGGTGTTTGCACAGAGGGCCCTGAAGAGCCGAGGGCAATCGAAGGACTTCTAGTGGATGACAACCAACAATACCGTGTGGATTTTCTCTGTCGGTACACCCCGTGTGAGCTGCACAAGCCATTCGGCAACATCACAATGCAGGTATATATAAATATAATTATTACATGCAATCAGCTCAACTTTTGATGCATCACTTAGAAAATGTAACAAATTCCTTATTTCTCTACATATATAGGTGGCGTACGGAAGTGCTTTTGCGCATTTTCCTGGACAGACTAACCACGGCATGCTGATTCCACCCAGCTACGCCTCGCTTTCTGTGGAGGAGATTTGTCAGCAACAATTTGAAGATCTAGAGCTATACATCCCAGGAGGTGACGGGGAAAGGACACTCAAGGATGCGGTTCACGGTATCATATTGTGGCCCAAACATTACATTATAATCCCCCAGACAGAGGGATCAATCCCTCCTACAGATCCCCCGCAGCCGCGACCATCGTCATCTCCGAGGCCGTCCTCACGACCTTCAATATCACCTCGCTCACCGTTTACACAAGAACAATTATTCAATTCCGGAGGTGCGAGCTCCAGCCACGATATTGACATCAATCCCGAATCACCTCCAAAAAAGCAGAAAAAACCAATGGCGGCAAAGCAAGCGCCATCAAAAGCAGAAAAAACACCAAAGCACTGCAGAAAAAACCGCTCAGCCACCAAAGCACATCAGAAAAAACTGTGAAACCACCGCAGAAAAAACCACCTAGCCACAAAAGCACAACCGAAAAAACCGTTGGAGCACAATCTTCCAACCCAGTGCAACCACCAAAGCAGAAAAAACCACCAAGCCATGAGAGCACAACCGAAAAACCTCCCGGAGCACAGTCTTCCAAGCTAGTGCAACCACCAAAGCAGAAAAAACCACCAATGATAAAGAAAGTGGTTGAGCCCATCAGCAAAAGGAAGTTAGCATGGGAGATGACAGAAGAAGAAGGAAAAACGACAATCAGTGCCCAACATGTGCATGAATTTTTCAACAATCTGAATACAAAACAGCAACGGAGGGAGCTCGAGAAGACCAAAAAAGTAGATCCGGGCAAACTTGGGTTTTTCAAACTAATGAGTGAAAACAGCAAGAAAATGATGCCCATAATGGCGTCGATGTCGTCTAAAGAAGATATTCGTGCAAAGAAGCTGGAGTAGAAAACAGATGCGTCGATGCGCAAACAGACTTACGTTGCCTCCGGCCTCAATGCACATGAACGAGCTCTAGCAGAAATGCCTACACAACAGGTAGTGCAGGTCCTTGATTTCATGGAACAATCAGGGATGCCTATAAGTGTTGCACTCGGCCATGAAGAACCACCCCGGGATCCAAGTTTCGAGTATAGATGGCCCTTTCAGCTAGGTAAACCTCTTATCCGGCCAGAACTGGTACTTAAGCTGAAACGAACCGAATTTCCGCGAACGGAAACCTGACTCTCTGCACCTCGGTGGTAGTCCTAGGAAGGCTACCGCGTGTAATCCCTGTCTTAGCAATACCAAAATCCATACAAAACAGGGAAATAAAGTAGGGTACAACATTTATTTATTACAATAGTCAGAGTACATCTCTTCAGCACATGCCGGGTACAAGTCCATCTGGACTGAATCAAATAGAAAGAAAACATCTCGCAGCGGCTTCATGAAAGCGTGGAAGACTCCAACTCCTCAGGCAACTCGAGCGTAGAAGGTGCCCTAATCGTCCCATCCGTCGTTCTCGAAGTTGTACTCCGGCTCTGTATCAGAGACGCCAGGATCTACCCGATAAGCGGGTAGGTCATGTCAGCTTCCCAACAAAGAAGCAAAAGCGGTGTGTATAACTACTATGCAGGATATAAACCTACTTTGGCTGTAGAAGGCTTAAGTAAAGCAGCGAAGCAACATTCAAGGTAAGCAGAATATGCAGTGAGGTCAACACCTCAGGGAGGCTCACGCCTCCGAGGTCCACACCTCTGGGGTCCACACCCCGTAACAAGGATATCACACCAAAGCACTGAATCTCAACCACGATCCAGCTCCCAACTTTCATCTGTGATGTGGGGCCCACCTGCTCCTATCCCCACATCTCAACGGCCTCAGGCCGGGCTCACACACTCGGGGAAGAGAAGAAGCACAAGAAAAGAGTGTCTAGTCAGGTGAGAGATTAGAAGACTGTCCATAACCAGTGGACACGGACTATAGCTATAGGTTTTACACTCTGCAGAGGTTGTACAACTGTACCCGCCCGAATAGAGCCGGAACTGGCCGTCACCGGGTCCGAACCCTACCATACGGCTGGAGTCCAAGTAAGTGGATAGCGCTCCCCTGCCTCTCCGAGTCTGGCGCAGCCCCTTCTGTAGAGCTCATACTGCCAGCGAGGGGTCCCTCGAAGCTGTGGAACCCTTCCCCGGCCTCGCCGGGGTGAAGTCTTCTAAGGAGGAACGGCATCTCCTAGCACGATCACACCGATCCGCCTACAGGCGGAATGCTATCCACTACGAGTCTCACCACGTCCCCCGCCCAATACAAGGCGAGCGGTTTGTACGGTAAAAGTCTACTGAAGCAAGGTCAACTGACGATCGGTCCTTAAGGGCCGAGAGCGAGCACTCCCCATCTCCATCACGTCCGACACGCCGCTCGGGCGAGAGGCCAGATCGCATCTCCCTGAGGTAGTCGTTCACAAGTAACCAAAAGGCTCGCTCCCACCATCAACCCGTCAAGGAAGAACACACCCAGAACTCACGCTAGAACACACCGAGATCTCCCTCATCTCAGTCCAAGCCCAGAGCACCATCCATAATCAAGCAATAAAAGTATGGATAGTATATATATGGGACTAGCTAGGGGTCTGTAGCTAGTCCCGAGGTAGGTAAAGCAAGGAAACAGGATATAACAAATATCAAGGCATGGCTAATCAAATGGCTATGCAATCCAACCAAGCAATGCATTCATAAAAGTAAAGCACTAGCATCTAATAACAACATGGGTTCTACATGGTTGGGAGTGACATGACACCTGCGTTGTCGTTGTAGTACTTGCTGTCCGGGACGACGTACTCTGGGTCCTCCGCATGCTCCTGGTCGAAGCTCGGGCCTGTAGGCACGAGGTTCGATGCGCGCGTAAGAAAGCGGTACACATCTAAGCAATAACTCTAAAAAGAAACCTCTTTTTGGAAAGCCCAAAAGAACTCAAACTAGTTACAATCAGCAAGGTTTCGAAATTACAAAATTATAGAAGTTGGTTTGATATTTTTCTGAGCTTCCTATAATTAGTTATGATTTTTCAAAGGTTAAAACATTTATAAATCATTTCTGAAATCATTTTGAAATAGTAAAGGGTTTTTATTAAAAATGCCGCTGACGTCAGTATGACGTCAGCAACTCTCGGTTAGTGGGCCGTTAGTGGGCCGAAAGTGTTAGTGGGCCTTAACGGCCCCTTGGACTTGGCCCAGTTGGCCCATGAGACCAAAGTCCAGGAAACGTCCTCGAACTTATCTGTCCAGTGCGCCAAGGTCGGCAACGGGCTCCGCTGGGCTTTGATGGGCCAAAGCCCACACGGCGGCCTGTTAGAGTCCCTGCGCAAGAAAGTCTAAGGATGCCCCCTGAACTTCCCCGGGTGCGCACATGCTCCCTGGACTATTCTGGGGTTCGGTGGCTACTCCGCCCTCGCGTTGACGCGCACCAAGTGCTCGACGGAATGCCAGTGGCATTCCGCGGCGGCAACGCATGGTCCGGCGGTGGTTCAGCACACCTGATGGCCAAGCGACCCTCGGAGTGGTGTTTCTGTGCCACGGCCAGCTAGCCCAATCGACCAAGGTCCCATCGTTGGGCCTCTACGGGCGGCGGGTAGCGCGGCGGGGCACGGCGCCTGGGTGCGGCGGCGCACGGCGCGGGGCATGGTGCGGATGGCCAAAGGCCAAGCCTTGGCTGCGTGCTGGGGTGCACGGGCCACTGCCTTGCTCGCACGCACGCGGCTCGCGACACGCCAGCCCAGCGCAACCATCTGGTAGCCGAAGGTGCGGCACGGTGGCGCGGCGGCGCACGGGGTCCCCTGCAAAAGTTCCACCGAGCGACGGCCGGCTCACAGTTCATGTAGTTCATCGCACGGCGACGGCGAACTCAAGGGCATGGACTCGCCCAGGAGCTACACTTCGTCGCGGGGCGGCAGTTCTGTGGCTCGATGGCCAGCACACAGGCAAGAAACAGGGCGGCGCGTCTCGACGCCACCGGCGCAGCGCTGGGGTGCGCTCCCGCATTACAGGAAAGAGACCAAGGAGGGAGAGAAGAGAAGAACGGCTGCAGTTTGCTCACGTTGGGTCGGTGGTGGAGTCGTCGCAGGCTCGGCGTAGTGGTACACGGCTGCAACGTAGTCGTTCCCGGCGGCGGCGCTCTCCTCTGCTCCGGCTCCTCGAACACGAACGGCACTCCTCCTCGGCACGGGTAGCTCCGGTCTTGGCGGCTCCGGCTCCGGTCACGGGCGGCCTCCGTCTTCCTCGGCGCGGCGCAGCACGGCGCCTCGCCTTTCCCTTCTTCCTTCCCCTTCCCCCTTATTCCTTCTTGGCGGAGGCAACAGAGGATGGGGAAAACCCCCAATGCGGTTGGTGGGTGCCCTGGCTAGGGTCTCGGTCCGGGGTGTAGGCGCTCGGTCAAGGCGGCGCAGGGGTAATGATGCAGCGGCGCCAATGGATTGGATGCCCGGGTGGAGGTGGCGACGTGGCCGCACACCTGTGGCCGGCGGAGCCCCTGTTGGCGTGGCGACCGGGGTCAAAGGGGTCTTTTCCCCCTGGGTGCTTCCCCAAGTGAGCGCGTGCGCGAGGTGGCTCGGCGTGCGGGCCGGTCGGGCGGTGCGGCCGTCCCATCGGGCGCGCGTGCAGGCGCGGCCTGGCGCGAGTACGGTGACGCGGCAGAGGAAAAGGTGAGGGGAAGATGAGAAAGGAGGGGATGACAGGTGGGACCTGCCGGTCAGCGAGAGAAAAAAAGAAAAGGTGCGGCGCTGCTGGGCCGCAACAGTGTTGGGCCGGTAGATAGGTTAGGGTTGTTAGGGGTTTTGGGTCAAGAATTGAGGGGGCACAACAGGACTTTTACAGCGAACAGCAGGCCCAAGTTAGAGGTTAGGCTTTGAAATTAGATTTGAAATTAGGTTTTCATTTAGTTTGAATTTGAACTAGTTTCAAATTCAAACACACACAATTTTAACTCCAATTAAAATCCAAGAAAAACCAACTCACATATTTTACCATAATTTGAATTTATATTTTTATATATATGGTTTTATTTGTGGAGAATTTGAGAGGGATGGCTAGCATTAGAGGTTCAAATTGGTTAACACTTAATAGCAAACAAAAAGTTTTAAATTTTTCGAAATTTTCACACCTCCTAAATCCTGGTATGTTACATTATCCCCCACCACCGAGAATCTCGTCCTCGAGATTTAAGCTCCAACCTCCTCGTCGAACAAGTGAGGGTACTCCTTCCTAAGGTCGGCTTCCTTCTCCCATGTGGCTTCTCCCTCTGTGTGGTTACTCCACAGCACCTTGCAAAAAGGAATGGTGGTCCTTCTCATTTCCTTGACTGCTCGATCCAGAATCCTTTTGGGGTACTCAGCATACTCAAGGGTATCTTGTAGATCAAGCCACTCCGTGGGCACTTGCTTTTCCTCTACTTCCTTTTCACTCTTCTTCAACTGTGACACGTGAAACACGGGGTGTACTCCGGTCATAGTCTCGGGTAGCGCAAGCTGGTAGGTGAGACTTCCAATCCTCTTGGTGATTTGATATGGCCCTATGTATCTTGGAGCAAGCTTCCCTTTCACTAGAAACCTCTTTGTTCCTCGAAGTGGTGAGACCTTCAGGTACACACGATCTCCGATTGCAGAGGTCAACTCTCTTCTTCTCTTATCGGCGTAGCTCTTTTGACGGCTTTGAGCGATCCTCAGGTTCTCACGGACTTTCTCCACTCTCTCTTCTGCCTCCTCTATGATAGCTGGCCCAAAAAGTGTTCTTTCTCCCACTTCTGTCCATGCTAGCGGGGTCCTGCACTTTCTCCCGTAGAGAGCCTCAAAAGGAGACATTTGGAGGCTAGCTTGGTAGCTGTTGTTGTACGAGAACTCTGCATACGGTAGGCTGCTCTCCCAATCAGTGCTGTAGGTGAGTGCACACGCTCGTAGCATGTCTTCCAGAACTTGGTTGACTCTTTCGGTTTGCCCGTCCGTCTGCGGGTGGAAAGCTGTGCTATAGTTAAGAGTGGTGCCCATAAGCTTGTGAAAGCTCCTCCAGAACTTGGCGACAAACTACGGTCCGCGGTCGGACACGATACTCTTGGGTGCTCCATGTAGTCTGAGTATGTGCTCTATGTACAGATCAGCCAACTTCTCTGTTGCATACCTGGTCTTTACCGGCACAAAGTGCGCCACCTTGGTCAGTCGGTCCACTATAACCCAAATTGAGTCATTCCCCTTAGGTGTCCGGGGTAATCCCACAATAAAGTCCATGGAGATATCCTCCTATTTCCAAACCGAGATTTCCAATGGCTTAAGCAAACCTGCGGGCTTTTGGTGCTCGATCTTAACTCTGCTGCAAGTATCACAACAGGCCACGTAGTGCGCTAAATCTCTTCTCATGTCTCTCCACCAGTATCTAGTCTTCAAGTCTTTGTACATCTTGGTGCTCCCGGGGTGGATAGAGTACCTTGAGTCATGGGCTTCTCTCATGATCTGCTCCAAGAGCTCCTTGTCTTGCGGTACACAAATCCGATCTTTCAGCCACACCGTTCCTTGTTCGTCCACCCGGTAGTCCTCCGCTTTTCCTTCCTTCATTAGTTCCCGCAGGGCTCCTATTTCTGCACTCGACTTTTGAGCCTTTCTGATGTGTTCCTCCAGATCATAGGTCACTCGCAGTTCGTTGGCTTGTCCTCGGTCCACGATTTCAATCCTCAGCCTTTCTAGCTCTTCGTGCAAGGCAGGTTGCTCTTCTTTTACCATGAGGTTGTTGTAGTACGTCTTTCGACTTAGTGCGTCAGCCACGACGTTAGCTTTGCCCGGGTGGTAGTTGATCTCCGAGTCGTAGTCCTTGATCAGCTCCAACCACCTTCTCTGCCTCATGTTCAACTCCGACTGGGTAAAGAAGTACTTCAGGCTTTTGTGGTCGGTGTACAGCTCACACTTGTTCCCCATTAGGTAGTGCCTCCAGATCTTTAGTGCGTGCATGACGGCTGCCAACTGCAAGTCATGAGTCGGGTAGTTCTCCTCGTCTTTCTTCAGCTGTCTCGAAGCATAAGCCACAATTTTTCCCTCTTGCATCAGGACGCATCCGAGTCCTTGCTTCGAAGCGTCACAGTAGACCACGAAATCCTTCTTAATATCTGGCAAGGTAAGCACTGGGGCTGTGGTGAGTCTCTTCTTCAGCTCCTGGAAGCTCCTCTCACACGCTTCTGACCACTCGAACTTGGTGTTGTTCTTTAGCAGCTTCGTCATCAGCTTAGCAATCTTGGAGAAGTTTTCAATGAACCTCCGGTAGTATCCTGCCATGCCAAGGAAGCTTCTGACGTCGGTCACGTTCAGCGGCTGCTCCCACTTGGTAACCGACTCCACTTTGGACGGATCCACGACGATCCCCTCCGCTGACAACACGTGTCCCAAGAACGTGACCTTCTCCATCCAGAACTCGCACTTGCTGAACTTGGCGTATAGCTTTTGCTGCCTCAGCCTTTCTAGCATGATCCTCAGGTGCTCCTCGTGCTCCTCTACTGTCTCTGAGAAGATCAGGATATCGTCGATGAACACCACCACGAACCTGTCCAACTCTTCCATGAAGACTTTGTTCATTAGGTTCATGAAGTAAGTGGGGGCGTTGGTCAGCCCGAAAGAAACCACCACAAACTTGTACAAACCGTACCGAGTGGTAAAAGCTGTCTTGGGAATATCCTGCTCCCGAATTTTCATCTAGTAGTACCCTGACCTCAGGTTGATCTTGGAAAAGAACTTCACTTTCTTGAGCCTATCCAACAAGTCATCAATCCTAGGTAGCGGGCATTTGTTCTTGATAGTCATCGAGTTGAGAGTTCGGTAGTCTATGCACATCCTCTTCGTGCCATCTTTCTTCTCCACAAAGAGTACTGGTGAACCCCACGGTGAAGCACTCGGCCGGACAAAACCTTGCTCTAGCAACTTCTTGAGCTGTTTCTTCAACTCATCCAGTTCTTCTGAAGACATCCGGTACGGACTCTTTGCAACGGTTCCAGCCCCTGGCATCAGCTCAATCACAAACTCTACATCCCGGTCAGGAGGTAACTCCGTAAGCTCCTCTGGGAACACGTCCGGAAACTCACAGACCACTGGGATTTCCTCTATTTCTTTCCCACTCATGTTGCATAGCATTGTTGCAGTTTTCAGACTCTGAGGTTCAATCCGCACTTTCACTCCGCTAGGGTGTTCCAACTGTATGAATCTGGGGTTGCATGACACCATTCTGTTGTGCTTTGCCAACCAATCCATTCCTAGGATCACGTCAATGCCAGTTGACTCCAGAACGGTCAAGTCTGCTGTGAACAGCTATCCCTCAAACACCAACTTCACCCCTCGGCACTCTAACGTACTCCTCTTTTCTCCTAGTGGAGAGCTAGTTATAATAGGCCTTGGTCGAGGCTTAGTTGGTAACGACCTTTCTTTAACAAACTTGGTAGAGATATACGAAAACTGAGCTCCGGTATCGAACAAGACAGTTGCCAAAACTGAGTCAACAAGGAACTCACCAAGTGCGACGTCAGGTGCAGCTGCGGCCTCCTCGGCGGTGAGGTGGTTCAGGCGTCCTCGGGTAGTCGGCTGCGGCACGGTCCTCGGCTGGGTACGAGGTGGCTGTCCCCCCGGTGCTGGTGCCTTGGCCGGTGTCTGGTACTGCGAGTTGCGGTTCTGACCTCCTGGTTGAACTTGCTGCGGGCACTCAAACGACTTGTGTCCAACCTGACGGCAGTTGAAGCAAGTCACCTTAGCTCTGTCTGCGGCCTGCGGCTGCTGTCTCTGCCTCCAGTTGTTTGGTCCCCCACTTCCTCCTGGGTTGTTTCTGTTCTATTGCTGCGGCTGGGTAGTGTAGTGCCTCGGCTGTAATTGCTGGCTCTGTGGAAAACCTGTCCTTTGCCTCTGGGGCGGACCTGAGCATCCTACCTGGTCGGTGCGCTTCTTCTTGGCTCCATGGACCTCCACGTACTCAAGCCTCGACCTCTTTACAATCAGTGCCTTGTCGATCAGTGTGCGAAGTGTCGGGCAGTCGTGAGCAGCCAAGTGTTGTGCCATCCCACGGTGTAGTCCCTTCCTGAACCTGTACACCTTTTTCTTCTCTGTGTTGGTATCATCTGGCGTGTACCTCATCAGTTCCTGGAAGCGGTTGGCATACTCTTGCACAGTCATTCCTCCCATCTTGAGGTGACGGAACTCGTCAGCTTTCCCGTCCATCACTGCCTTGGGGATGTGGTGGTTCCTGAAGGCCTCCACAAACTCGTCCCACCCGATGTGCAGCGGGTCTGGGTGTGAGTCACGGCAACTGTCCCACCAAGCACTTGCGGTACCGATTAGCTGGTGCGCTGCAACGGTCACGCACTCCTCCTTTGTAAGCTCAGTCAGCTCCAGCTTTTTCTCAATCTCCCTCAGCCAGTTGTCTGCATCCATGGGGTCCGCTGAGTGGTCGAAGGTAGGTGGTCGTAGCTTGTTGAAGTTCTCTACCTTCTTCTGAAAGCCCTCTGGTAAGTTCCGGTGCTGCGCTCTGTGGTTGTTGTTGTTGTTCTGAGCTAGCATGTGAGTGATCGCCTGCATCAGCTGAGTCTGCACTGCCATCACATCAGCCAAGTTGGGTGGGGGTGGTGGCGGTGGTACTGCCTGGTTCTGCTCCTGGTTAGCTTCTCCTTCAGGCTCCGGCTCCGGCTCAGGCTCTGGCTCGGGCTCCTCCTCTAGGTCTGCCTCGGCGTGGTTCATGGTTCCATGCCCTCCTGGGCCACCTCGGCCTCCTCGACCACCGCGGCGTCCTCCGCGACGTCCTCCTCTCGGTGCGCGGCCTCCACGGCGACCGCGTGCTCCAGCTCCAACTGGGTTAGGGGCATCCTCCCCTCCGTTGTCCCCGGTGGCCTCCTCAAAGCGGGCCAGAAGCCGTCCGGACCTCCTTACACCCGACATCTGTTCCATGTTTGAAAGTCAGCTCTGGTAGGGGAGATACTATAGTGTTATTAACTATAAAGGAGTAATCCTTCTATCAATCAA
This sequence comes from Cenchrus fungigraminus, assembly GCA_036936925.1. Taxonomy (NCBI): domain Eukaryota; kingdom Viridiplantae; phylum Streptophyta; class Magnoliopsida; order Poales; family Poaceae; genus Cenchrus; species Cenchrus fungigraminus. Next base: position 73,002,442 of record CM072768.1, on the reverse strand, counting down.
GCAATTTCACTCAAACATGTAAGAAGCATGAACTCCAAATAAAACCATGAAGAACCATGTCACTCAATCAATGTCACCATACAAAAGGTGTGTATCTCGAGATTTACTCCAACAACCTTCAAGATTACACAGCAACACATCACGCTAACGCACGGTACATCATAGTGGGAAGCTACTACAGACATAACAACATGGGTGGCAACAACTACTGCTAGAACATCATGACGGCTCTGAATCTACTACTAGATCTCCTCTGCTAGCTCTAACTACTAGACCTCCACACTCAGTCACGGGGTGCACTGGGGTGTCACCAGTGATGCCTCTGGGTAGGAGTCGGAGGGAACAGCGTAGAACGGTGGTGAGTTAACTCCCGGGTAATCTGGCATCTTGATCTCCGGGCCTCCGTAGTAGTCGTGGACAAACTCCAAAGCTCGATCCATCTCTATTGTGTCCTAGGCACCTCTCGGGTACTGGAGTAGCGGTGGAAGAAGTGTCGGTGGCAGCTCGAAGGTCTCCGCCCTCAGTCATGGTCTCTTCTTCAGTGGTAGAAGTGCGGTAACCTCCTCCAACTCTGCCAACCTCCTCTGGTCGGAGTGCTCCCAGGTCGTGCGGGTCCTGGCAGCAAGGTCCTACTCCTCGTACAGATGGCCTCCCAGGTGGCAGAGGTGGTAGAAGTTGTAATGGGATCTCTCCAAATCCCACACTCGCTCCTGGTAGTCCACTGAAGCTGCACCGAGGGACTCGACCAGGTACTCGGCCTCTCCAAGTCGCTCCCTGTCCACACGGGTGGCGTCCAAGGTGGCTCTGTGCCTCTCCTCGACGTCTCTCAGTCGTGCCTCCAACGTAGCTATCTTCATAGCATCACGCTCTGAGCTAGCTCGGGCGGCTGCTAGCCCCAACTCCACCAGCTCACCGTTCCTCTGGTGGGCCTCTCCAAGTAGGTGCTCCAAGTCCTGCTTCTCATGCTCCAGCTGTTGTTTGCGCTCCAAGGTACCGTCCCACTTCCACCTCAGGAAGGCGACCTCACAGTCGGCCCAGTACAACGCCTGATCCTGCGCTAGCATGCACCTGTTGGCCATCTGCATGTTCTTGTTCTCCTCCAACAGAATATTCGTAGCCTGCAAAAACTAGAGATGCAAAAAAAGAATATTGCCAACAGAATTGGTTTCATGGACCATCAAAAGTCAACGAGTTTGAGGTCAAGCATCAACCAGACACAACAATCGCGACAATCTATAGGATCTTGTCTAAGTTTCATGATAAGGATCTCCTACTACTACCTTACAGCTGCAAGTATGTGCGATTGCCATCTAATTGTCCTTGCTAATTCTATTTAGTTCTAATTTGTATGAGTATTATGACCATGTATATACAGTTTCCACTGGATTCTTATAATCATTCAAGTCGACAATAGCAGCGTCATGGTGTGGGATTCATTGAGAAAAAACCCCGCAAGTTACCAAGACCTTCAAATTTTGTTTCAAGAGTAATAATTCTATCTAAGATATTTTTTAATGCAATATATATATATATATATATATATTGATTGCTTTTACTAACACATTATCTTTCATTAATTTTCCTCAGAGCTTGGGAAAAATTCATTGCAGATAAAGAAGGTCAATTTAACCCAACAATTACATTCTATACTGATTATCCGGTACGTAATCCAAAGAACAACTTCAGATTGAGAAAATTTAAATTTTACCACACTTATATTTCATAACATTTTCCCCTATCCACTTTAGTGTTTGAGATAGGAACAAGGAAATAATTTATGTGGATACTATGTCTGTGAGCACATACGATGTTTGGCAAGTGCAAACTCCGGAAATTATAATGTAGGTTAATCAAATAAAACTATTAATAATACATCATTTCCTAACAGCTTCTATATTTAATTGTTGGGTGTAATATATTAACATATTTGTACATTACAGATGGATATGGTTAAGGACGAGGTCATTCAGAAGGATCGTCTTTCGGCCATTCAAGAAAGTCTCTCGGGATTCCTCTCGGAGGAGGTGGTTAATCCAGCGGGAAAACATCATTATGATGACTCTAAAAAATCCAATAGAGACTAGAAATTTGAAGTGAACGATATTTTAATGTATAAATACTATCTATTTTGATGTGTATATTTTTAAGTTTATTTATGTGGATATATAATTTATATATAAGTCTAAGTGCGTATATGGTATATATTTATATATGTATACATAGATGTTAAGTGCAAATACGTATACGTACATATATGGGTAAGACAACAATTAGAATATACGCTCAAATCGAAAACAGGAAAAAAAAAGAGACGAGACTCCTTTAGTCTCGGTTGGTACACGGTTGGTATTACCAACCGAGACTAAAGGGGGTGGGCGCAGGCGCTGACGTGCCCCCCCTTTAGTCTCGGTTGTTAATACGAACCGGGACTAAAGGAGGGCCTTTTGTCTCTCATCATTAGTCCCGGTTGGACTTGAGAGACCTATACCCCTTACCAACCGGGACTAAAACCCCTCTCCCTACCGGTAATTAGGCGCCACGAGTGTCCTAGCTAAGGTACAGGATGAGCAGCAGTACCTCCACACCGTCATTGACATGCCCGACGTCAGGACATAGAAATCAACGCAGCGGGTAGTTGTCTACGGTCTGGTGCACCACCGTGGTTGCCGGTGCCGTGGGGTTTGAACTCGAGGCTGTCAGCTGGCACCTGTTAATGTCTTCCACATAGTTTTTTAGTAGATGAATTCTTTGGATTTTTCCTGTAGTCTTCGGTAGGGTATGGTCAACCGGCATGCAGTGGATTGTAATTGGCGGACAGATCGAAAGGCGGCCAGGTTGACAGCAGGCGAAAACGCTGCAGGATCAACGTCTACACTTTTAAAGCTTTTTCATGGAGACATGTCCTAATTGATATAAATATCGGCAACAAGGCCCTGCACTTATATTGCTATAGCATATATGTGAGACCAGCTAAAACTAATGAGAGCAAGCAGTCGTCTGTATTATATTGAGTCCGTAGGAAAGTGAGGCATCGAGATTTAAGCTCTGGGTTGAAAATGGTATTGTTGTATGCATACCATTCAAAATGCTACTCTTCATGCTCTGCTGCTGTCTGAAACGGTTCAGATCTGTAGCTCCAGGAATGAAAAGATCGGTGCTAAACATGGTAGCTCAAGGGCAATACATGAGAGCAGAGCAAGGATCTGTTGTTGCTGTATGTGACTACCTTGCAACGTACCTAGCTACCGTCACAATCACTGCTTGCCCAAGGTTTGGAGTATTTCAGAGCATGGATCCAGAGCTGCAGGAACGTGAAGCACTGAGGTGATGAATGATGTTAACGTATTTTTTTGTTTTGAGTTTTGACCACGTTGTCCAGTTTGCTCATTGCCGATTCATTGTATAGGATGGTTTTCTAGACCACATCTAACACATTCAAGCCAGCCAAAGTCATTAGAGCAACTCCAACAATTTCTTTATTTTTACTAGCTAAATTTGGAGATTTAGCCCTTTGTCAAAATAGAAAACTTCATGATTCTACTGAGTAATCCAAAAGACTATATTGTTCATTTTTCCAAATCCCACGAACTACTTACTGACACACAAGACCCACCTGTCATCCCCTCTCTCTTCCCCACCTTATCCTCTCCTTCCCCTCCACGATCCGGACGGCCGGCCATGCTCCTCCCGTCCGTCCTCCCTAGTCCCCACGGTGCGAGACTCACCCTCCCGAGCGGCGGAGATCGAGCAGGGGGACACGGGCGCGGTCGCCGAGAAGCGGATGGCTGCCGCGGTTGCAACAGCACAGGCGCGCCGGTGCTGACCGGCCGGTAGCGGATGGAGATGGTGGTGGCTGGAGGAGCAGCGGGAGGAGGTCCAGTCCCTCCTTCCGTCGCGGAGCCCGCGCTGCCCTCGCCACGGAGCCAGAGAAGCTCTCCGCCGGGAGCTCGCCGCCCACGGAGCCCGGGAGCGGGAAGATAGCGCGCGCCGTCGGAGCTCGAGCCTCCCTCTGTCGTCGGTCGGCTCCACCTTCCCCCGCCCGTCCTCGCTGCCGGCCGCCGTGCCCGCCGTCCCCTCCGTCGCCGTGCTCGCGCTCCGGGGCCTCAACCTCACCGGCGCGCTCCTGGCGGCGCCGCTCGCGCTCCTCCGCCGCCTCTACGTGCTCGACCTCTCCGCCGACGTCCGGGTCGTCGTCGTTGCCGCCCTCGGTGCCCTCCGCCATGGCCGTCCTCCCGCGCCCCGTCCTCTTCTGCCCGCCGCTGCAGATCGATGGCGGGAGGTGTGAAAGCGTTGGATTGTGCGCGCGATGTGGGCATAGCGAGGAGGACTCCTCTTCTATCTATGACGAGAGGACGGGCTGATTTTGCGAGGCCGATAACGAGCCGCTGTTATTCCGAGTCTGTTGGAAGGGGTGTCCGGCGCCTGTTCTTTATTTTTTACCGATCCAAAACAGGATACAGAGGCTGTTGGAGTTGCTCTTACAATGTGAATCAAAAAAAGAATTACAATGTGCACATAATCTATTTCTTTCATTATATTCAAAGCGTGCTAATCGGATCCAGGTGGAGTTACAAAACAACCCCAGTAGAGAGAGATGTCACAGGTTTCCATATAAATTCATGTAGTTGGAGGCACTACAACTGATTTCAGTGCTCCAACCTTGGGGCTCAGCAGTTATAGGTTCAGAGTATGCATACCATTCAAAAAGTGTCACGCTTTATGTGTTTATCTCCTTCTGGATCTTGTTATCATTGTACCACACCAATGAAAACATTTATTCGAGTATTATATATTGTGACATACTCTTGTCACCGCATACTTGTAAGTTGTAACTGAACCACGATATGCAAGACACCAAGAACAGAGCTGTATATACTCGTTTTCTTTATTATATGACAATGATATAATCTACATACTTGTGACAAATAAACCACTTGTAGCCAACATGGTCATTGTTATGCAATCATCAAAAATCGCAAACTATGTTTCGCAAAAAAAAAAATCACAAACTATGCCCTAATGGAGTCATGTTCGCTGTACTCTTTCACACAGGCGCGGAAAACGACCAACACTAATACTGAATTAAATGTGTGCCAATGCTCAGTTAATTAAAGACGATTGGAATACATAACGTAGGAGTATTCTTACTGGTGGAAAAGTACACAAGCACATTTATTGTGTTATTCATGTCGGTTCGGACATCGGCACACGAATAACATCTCAAGTAGAGGCATTGTGAGGCACTGCTTATATCAACTGCGGCTACATTGGTCTCAAGAAGAACTTCCCACAATTATCTTGTTTGTTGGATGTACCATCCACTGTATGGCATGAAACTACTACCATGTGATGTATGGGTATGGGAAGCATCGAGAATTAAATTATGTGTGCGATCTTGCACAATTGCACTAGCGATAGCAAGCCAACCTCATATCTGCTGGTTTGAAATCCTAACTATATTCATGCCGGTGATGAGGCCACTACAATTTTTTTTTGAGAATAAAAAAAAAAGTGCTACTAAAAATATTACACTACTATTTGTGGGATATTAGTGTAGTGGGAGTGCCACTAAAAATATTGCAAAGTTGCATCTGCTCTCATCACTGTCTGATGTTGCCACTGCTTAGTGCCTACATAGTCTGGGTGATTTGAACAATTGCCTTTACTGACCTTCATTATGTATCTTATGTTGATGGCACCAACTGCACGAGTATGTTAAATCTGGAACTTGATTCGAGGGGTCTTCACCAGGTACAATATAAACTATATATAGACTGATACTACGCTCACGTTTGATCGACAAAAAATAATGTACTGAACAAATTTTTTTAGACAAACTTTTTTTTTAATCTTGAGAAGGGTGATGTGTAAATAGCTAGGCAGAAGCATCATTTCTAAGATCCCAAAAGCATTGCACGGATTAAAGGAAGTACTTTTGAAGATCTCCGTGTGATCATGGTAAGTATGGTTATTGTTACTTTGGCTTGAGAAAGTGAGTGCTCAAAAAAATTTACAGTTGTTTTTTCCATTTATATCTCTCAGCATTGCCATATATAAATGTGTATAAAAAAATAAAATAACACTTCTCAACATGGTCTCTAAATTAAATAGTGCACACCAGTTTTTTTCCCACACAACATGTAGCCCATAGTCTAGTATGGAAATATTCATGACTCTATATTTCTAATCTCTAGTCATCATCATTTCACTTTTTTTCTTGGTGAAAACAGGCAAACCTCATTATTTTGCTCTTATACATTGTCTACTACAAAATGCCAGCCTACAAAAAGTTTCTTTAGAAAATTAAACAAACATAACTTTTTTTGGCCACTGAATCTTGAAGGTACATATATAAAAATATTCTCAAAACCACATTACGTTGCGGTTGCATTGCATTAATGCAGCTCACAGCTTGTCACACTGCGCGAGCGCGTAGGAGAACTTCTGTTGGGCCAGGTCGTAGAGCACGTGCATGTTCTGCTGCTGGACGTTGCCGATGACGGAGGGGGCGCCGTCGAACGGCGTCGGCACCACCGCCAGGCACATCATCCCGGGGCTCGGCTCCTGGAAGTAGTTGTCCCGCGGGAGCACCATCTCGGCGCCGCCGTCGAAGTGCAGGACCAGCGGCGGCGCCTGCACGGCGTCCATGGACATGGCCTTGGGCAGCTTGAAGCACAGCGGGTAGTCGTCGACGGTCTTGTTCGCCGTGGGAAGCTTCACTCCTTCCGTCACGGCCTTCTTCAGCTCCTCGAACGCCGGCGCCGCGAGGTACGCCAGCGTCGTCGCCGAGTCCACGGCCGTGCCGCCGGTGCCGTCGGGCTTCAGCGCCAGGATCTCGGCCGGCACGTCGAGCCGCTTGCTGCCCAGGGAGATCCCCACCATCGGCACGTAGTAGTACATGTCCTCGATCGGGTTCTTCAGCAGGGGGACCGTCTGGACCTTCCCCGTGGTCTTGTACTTGCCGAGGTCGGCCATGGCGCCGAACATCACCGGGCTGGTCTTGCGTTCGGTGAAGGGGGTGAGGCAGTAGGAGAATTTCTCAATGGAGAGCTGCTTCAGCATCGACAATGGCCCCGGGGAGAGGCCGAGGATGCCGGAGGCGCCGGCGATGGTGCCGTTGGTGAGCTTGCCGCAGCCGAAGGTGAGGTTGACGGCGGCTTCGCGCTTCTCGCCGAAGGTGAAGGTCTCGGTGGCGAGGACGCCGGTTGCCGTCAGCACGCCGTAGTAGTTCTCGTACACGCACCGCTTGTCGGTGCAGTTCTTGCTGGTGAAGGCGCCCTCTTCGCACTGCTTGCTGCTGCAGGGGAGGAGGGAGAAGGACGGCGACCGGGAGGGGTCATAGACGGGCTCCTCCTGCAGCACAGTGGGGCCCACAAGGCTGCACTGCGTCCAGAAGAGGTCGCTGCCCATGTCCAGGATCACCTTGCTCGGCTGCGGCGGCGTGCCGATGCCGACGGTCAGAGCGTGGCCCTGGTGGGTGAAGGGCGTGACCGTCACGTCGGCCGCCGTGAGGTCGCCGCCGTCGCCCTTCTTGCCGATGGCATTGGCGAGCTTGGCCGCGTTGTTCGCGTTCCGGGCCTTGCTCTCAATGGCGGCGCGGCGCCACATGTCGTGACGGGCGAAGCTGCCGCCGGAGAACGGGCCGTCGGTGTCGAAGCGGAAATCGAAATGGAAGATGGCGAGGGCCGGGGCGGCCGTCGCGGCGACCGCGAGGAAGAGGAGCAGGAGGCGGTGGAGGTGGCACGCCATGGCCATGCTTTGGATCCACTTACTTGGTTAATGTTCGGAGTTTCGGTGGGAATATATATACATATATATAAATTGATTCCTTAAGGGGTTGCAAATGCGATTGCAGCCGCACAATGCTTTTGTCAACAATTAGATAATCCTAGATAATCTCTGTTGTAACCGGATTCTTCGAAACATGGCTCTATTTATCAGCTTCATGACGAAAAATAGAAAAATCTTACATGCATTTGGAGTAATAGAGATGCACACGACCAGAGCCAAACGCATGGCATGCTTCCTTTTTTTTTTGTGGCTACCAAGCAAAGATCCTGCATGTGCATGCATACAACGTGTATGGTTTCATTTTCATGTATGCATTGTTTTCTTTTCAAGAAAATAAATGCATAATTCTCTTATTATCTTAGATAATTCTGTTGATAGATTTGGCAGTGACGAAACTGGATTATTCATCTCTGCGAATTAAGGTCGAAGCTTTCAGATACCCAAAAACTCATGAACCTATACATCCCTTATTTTGGATGAGAGCTGAACTTTCGCTATGTTACCTATTCGGCTCAACTCTATGGCCACTGCCTCAGGTAAGGTTAATTAGTCTCGATTAGGGATGAAAACAGATCAGATACGAACAGATAATAATGTAATTACAAATAAGGATAGTTAATTTTTTTATCGAATCAATTTCGGATAGGAATAGTATGATGATGTATCGAGTATTGATAAGCACCATGTTTGGATCTTAGAAATCCAACTTTGAATATCTTCATATGAATATCGAATTAGAAATCCAACTTTGAATATCTTCATATGAATATTGAATTATCAGATTCAAATAAGAACTACCTATTTATGGGTCTGACCCCCTTCAATCGGACGACCGAATGATTAATATTTGTTACCACTTTCATTCCTACTGTCGATTATAGATTTTATACCAGTTTCAAGGCATTAAATTATATTTCAGCAATTTTCCTGACTTGACAAGCTAAGATGTGAGAAGAGAGTGGAGCAAGTTTCATCATATAAGAGAAGAGTTTTATCCCCACGAAACCTAACATGCACGGGGTTACTAAGTTTTTGGTCTTGACAATTGTGCATCAAGATTGGCATAATAGAAAAACAGATATGGTGGTTGCAAGAAGACAGAGGACTGAAAGATCGGCGGATGGCGATGTGGCTGCACTAGAGGAAGGAGGATATATGTAGCATTTGTAACACTTGCAGGTTCTGCTTTTATAAACATACTAGGTGATACCCTACACGCTGCACCGAGAATTTTTAAGCAAAGTTTTAAGATGAAAATTTGAAAGTATAAACTAAGGTGATTGCTATTCAAGGATCTTTTACAAACGACACTATAAATGAAAATATGTTCATTTTGTTGAGAGAAAACAATTGTTAAACGATTGATCTTTCACATATTCTATTGTTGGAATTTTAGAGCATGGTACTCGCAAAGATTTATGGATGCTATAGTCACAAAAAATCGGTGGAAGACATAAATTGATGATCTAGTGGATGGTGATGTGACATGTGGGGTGGATGACTTGTATGTCGAGAGAAATATAGTTAATGCTTCTTAGTGGATTCCATCTATATAGTTGTATATGATTGACTATAACCCAAGTTGAGATAGAAAACATACCGATTATAACCCGAGTAGTAGGTAGGAGAGATCAATTAATTCAGGACTATCCCACTACTACAGATTGCATTGTGCCATCATTACCACAGTGTCACCACCAGTTTTAGGTGAACCGGTAGTGTTATTCTATCACCGATGATTGAAAATTTTGACGGAATTTAAGAGGTTGAAATTGGTAGCGATAGAGACCATCACCACTGGTATGTGGTAAAAGTAGCCGAATGGAACAATCCTCCTGAACTCAAAATTTTTACGGACACAAGTTTCTGACGCTCCTCACATTCGCTGCCAGCTCTACGAGTGCTCTTTCTCGCACATGCTACCCAGTCACCTCCACCTCCCACTCGATCGATCTTCTCCTCTTAGCTGCCCCTAACTAGCCGCTCTCACTCCCTTGGCCGTCTCTCCTCCATCCTCTCCCCTCTCACTTCTCCCTTTTCTATTGTCCCGCGGCTGCCCCTCCCCTCCTCCCATTTCACCTACCCACTAGCAGAGTCACCGGTGAGCGGTAGCAGGGCGAGAGGAGTGGCGGTGGATTGTGGACGCGGTGATGACGGGGACTGACTCAGTGGCATGGCAGCTAAGATCTCTAGTGGTACATGCGCGGTGCAGTGGCTCGGCAGGCGGAGCATCGGGATTCGGAGACGGTGGCGTAGCTGGACAGAGCGGTAGCGTCCTCCAAGTCCCAGGTCCCTTTATCTCCCTCTCATTCTCCTCCTCCTCCTCTTCTCCCCTTTCCTAGATCTGGTATGCCCCTCTCCCAGAGTCCCAGTCGCATCTTGCCACTTACACATTGTCTCTGTGCCAGCCGCCCCTTCCCCATGACCCACCAGTCACTCCTCATCACATCTGGTTGTCGTTCCCCTGCGCTGAATCTCGCCTCTGAGGCCCAGTGAGGAGGAGAGGCGGCCTGTAGGGAAGAAAAGGTGGCTGGCAGGTCACTAAGGAGACACAGCCCGACACCAACGAGGCATCAGTTATAGTTAGGTGGTACGATCAGAGGTTTTCATAGCCATCACCAGTTGGTTTGGAACCATTAGTGATGTGGTACGATCACCGCTGATAGTTAGGTGACTGTTTGAAACCCACTGGTGATGGGAGGTTGGGAGTCGGCGGTGATCTCGGTTTCTGTAGTAGTACTTGGGCCTTGTTTAGTTGGTGGAAAAATTTGCCTTTTCAACGTTTCGAACTCCTGTAGTACACTGTAGCACGTTTCGTTTGTTTGTGGTAAATATTATCCTACCATAGCCTAACTAGGCTCAAAAGATTCGTGTCGCGAAGTACATCAAAACTGTGTAATTAGTTATTTTTTACCTATATTTAATACTCCGAACATATGTCTTTTGGCGTATTTAATGTGATGTGATGGAGAGAGTGAAGAAAACATTAGAAACTTTAGCAAACTAAACAAGGCCTTGGGAGTGGTTTTTATGGGGACAGCTTAGGGCATATACAACCACAGACGGCGGGTCATCTGCAGAATCTCGAACTCAGCATACAGACAGAAGTACAGACAGCTCATACAACCCATAGACAGACGAGTCGTTTATAAGCTGTTTAATGCTTTGCATGAGGCTAACGCCCTGTTCGTCTGGCTTATCAGCCACCAGCCAGCAGTACTTTTCTCTCAGAAAAAACCAGCCACCAGCAACCAGTCAGCAGTACTTTTCTCTCAGAACAAACCAGCACCAGCCACCAGCAACCAGCTAAGCGAACAGGCCGTAAGATCAACTACAAATATATTTGTGTATACCATTGTGTGGCTAATGACATAAACTTCAGCTGAAATCATACAAATTAGCTAGAGTATTTTTAGTACCTTTGTTTGTTATAGAAATATCAGAAATGCTACAATAGATATCATAGGAATCCGGATGGTGACGTGGCGCAATCAATTCCAAAGGTTTTCACCCCACGGGACATTATTTTTTTTCTCCAGGAGCAGCATTGTTCTCATCCACTCGTATCCAGAAATATCTTTCTCAGCTCCAGCTCCAGGAGTAGTATCTTGGGGTGCGGCGGCGATGGCAAGCGCCCCTAGCTCGAGGTCCTGCTCCCGTCCGTTGCTCCGTCCTAGCTCGAGCACCATCGTGTGGTGCGCCGGCCGCCCCTCCTCCCCGGTGCCGCATGACGAGCGGCGCGCGGCGTGCTACTTCCTGGAGAAGGGGCAACAGTGCGCCGGCTCCGGCGGAGGATGAGGGGCAGCGGTAGCTGCATCCTCCTCCGATTGAACACCACGGCGCCACCTCGGGCTGCTGAGAAGCGAGGAGCAGGGGCCTCCATCCGCTCGCGCGCGCCGACGGCCTCCCTCACCTGGCCGCGGTGGAGTAGAGCAGAGGCCCTCCTCATCGTCCTGGAGCTCGAGCTCGGGCCGGCGGCGGCGGATCTGCGAGATCATGGCGGGGTGCAGGTCGTGGACGGCGATGATGACGGCGTCCGAGTAGTGGTGCGGCGCCACCTCCCTATCATCCACGTCCTCTTTCTCCTCCAGCAGCGACCCTCCCTCTCCCCCCGACCGGCGGGCCTTCCCACTACCACGGCGGGGCTCCAGTTCGTGCATCGGCGGCAGAGCTCCAGGCTGCTGCGGAGACCTCAGATTTGGTGGGGCGGAGGTGGTTTGGCACTTTGGCGGGACGCTGCAGGATTTGAGGCGAGGTGTGCAGGGGATCTGGGGCGGCCGTCGATGGGAGAAGACGTCCTGTACAACGGTCTCTGCTTCGTCGGTTCGGCCTCGGGGAACGGCGCGCAGGCGTCGCCTCGCGAGACGACGCGCAGGCCTTCTGTAGAAGGGTGCGGGGAGGTTTTCGCAAAATTACCGCTATATAGACGCGGCTTAAAGACGCGTTGTACGTGCCCTTAGGCAACTCTCTATTAGGTCGGCAACAAGTGCCCATTTGTTTATATTAGGCAGGTCTTTATGTGACACAGCTGTACTAGGTGTACTCCTCCGGTTCCCCATTAGAAGTCGTTTTAGACAAGGTTTGAGTCAAACATTGGGAATATAAATCATGAATAACTTTTAAGACGTTGAGTTTGAAAAATGTGAAAATCATATAAATAGATTTGTCTTGAAAATTACTTTCATAAGAATATACATTTATAACTTTTCAATAAATATTTTTATAGAAAAGCGAAGTCAAAGTTGTGCTTTGGTGACCGTGTCGCTGTCCTAAACGACATCTAATAGGGAACCGGAGGGAGTACATGAACTACAGAATGCTAGTTGTAAGAAGTTAGCCCTCCACAACGACGAGCCGCCTGCTAATCTCCACACAGCAGAAACGACGATTAAATCTACCGAGACAAACTTGCAGGATCACAGACAACAACGAAGAGACTGTAAGGAATCAGATGCTTGTAGCCTAAGAGGGAAGGAGGTGAATTAGGTAACTTAAATAGCCCAAGGCATCAAGTTAGCCGTTGACTAACGGCTACTGACACTAGGCCAGAAACGATTTGTCCTGGCGGCTAAAACCGGTCTTTGCTGGCGGGCGCAGCACCCGCCAGCAACTTTGAGCTAGTAGAAATGGCCTTTTGTGCTGGCGGGTGCCCCGCCCGCCAGCACAGAGCCATTTGTGCTGGCGGGTGGCTTAAACGCCCGCCAGCGCAAAGGCCATTAGTGCTGGCGGTTCCTTAAGCAGCCCGCCAGCACAAAGGCCATCAGTGCTGGCGGTTACTTAAGCAGCCCGCCAGCACAAAGGTCATCTGTGCTGGCGGTTGCTTAGGCCGCCCGCCACAGAAAGCATTTTTCCCATTTGCTATATAATTCCCCATAATTATTTATTATTTGTATTTGGCCGCTATATTCGTCCGTTTTTTTTCATATTTGCATTTGTAGGTCAAATTCACTTTAATTTATTGTAATTTGTATTTAACCGCCAAATCCAAATATGTCTGACAAACACATAATCCAAACTAAAATATAAAAATGTATACATAAGTCACATTACAAAAAAATATCGTACATAATAGATAACCCTAAGACACCCATCTACGTAACCTTTCCGCATCGTCTAATGTCAAGACTCCTTCTTTATCGAAGAATTCTCCATCCTCGTGGCAAATCTCACGTAGGATGAATCTCGCCATGTCCGCACAAATGTTGGTGATTTCCTTGTCACCAAGTTGCCCCCCACGATCCCTCAATGGTAGGCATCCACACGTAAACACAATAAATGAAGATTGTTATGCATTACCATCAGGACCATAATTAGCACATGCATGGTTGTGTACAAACAAGAGGCTTACGTCTTCAGGATTCGTCCGGTACCTCTCATTATTTCTCAAAACCTCACACACATAATATCCACATAGCACACTGTCAGGAGGTTGTTTGTAGCACTGCAAACAAATAAAAAATGATCGGTACTTATTAACAGAAGTGTACAACTCTGATAAAAATGATTTGTACTTATTAACAGAAGTGTTCTTACCCATTTGGCATGTCGTACCACCAATTTTTTCTTCTTTGGAGGGTGCTGCCCACCATTGACTGTGTATAGCCTATACGCACTTTAAGAATACAAAGACATAAGTTAGTAATACAATTTGAACTATAGCCGATACACGCAATAGTGATTATATATTGCACTGAGTTGTCTTACTTTCTTATAATCTCAATGATTTTCCGGTAAGAAGCCTCTGAATAGTGTAATGAGTCGTAGACCCCCATAGTTCCAAACTTCGGACACATGTGAAAGCAAATGAAATGGTCGCTGCATAAAATTAAAATAATTAACATAAATAGACTCAAAAATGAAAGCAAATGAAATAGTTATTTAAAGGATCTTACTCAAAATTGTAAGCACACTTGCTAGAATCCTTATGTTGGTTTTTCCTCATTACCCTTGCAATGTATACAGCGACCTCATGAAGTTCGGTCGGAACGGTTTGACTCAACACTCACTCACACACTCACTGCTTTGCTCCCAACCCTAGCCGCCACCGCGAGCCCCGCCGCAGCCGCAACCGCCCGTGCCCCGCCACCGCCGCTCGTGAGCTTCGCCCGCGCGCCGCCCGTGTCCTGCCACCGCCGCTCGTGAGCTTCGCCCGCGCGCCGCCGTCGCAAGCCGCCACCTGAGCCCCGCCACCGCGCGCGCCAGCACTCGTGCGCTGCTGCCGCCATCGCTGCTTGCGGTGGAGGAGGAGCTCGGAGGCAAGCTGTCGACCCAATCTTCTACCTCCAGTTCCTCGACGGACGTCGAGCTCCATCATCACCGCATGGCGAGCAGCTCCGCGCAGAACCTTAGCCAGTTCATGCCTCTCCCCCTGGTGGAATGCAAGTACTACCGGATCCGGGTGGTTTGGTTCAAGAGCAAGGCAAATAACATCATCTACAAGTGCCCGAACAACCACCAGGTTTGATTTTCATCTCCTGCCCTAATTCAGTTGATTAGTAGTCACCTTAGGATTTGTTGATTATTAGTGATTCGGTTGATATAATATTAGTGATTCGGTTGATATAATTTTAGTGATTCTGTTGATTCGGTTTATGTCTAGATAATTATCCAATTTATTGATGGCAGCCACCTTAGGATTGTTGATTGTTCTTGTAGATGATGTTAATTCGAAATCAATCTTGCCATATATGGATAATTATCAACTATGTTGCATTTGTTACTGCCCTAATAACATAGTTGCATTTGTTGATTATTCTTGTAGGACGACCCTAATTCATGTCCGGAAGTTTGGTGGGAAGGTCAATACCTCCAGCATTTGAGAGCAAATTACCCACATTTGGTGCCGGCAAACTATCATATGTTCACCAGTGTTGCTGCACCGCCACAAGCGGCACCACAAGCGGCACCACAACCGTTTAGTGTAGTGTATCTGCCGGGGCAGGTGCAACTCGTGTCTGAAATTATGGAGCAATTGAATCAGCTAAAGTTTGTCGTTTCTGATTTGAAGTTGGGGTTTAGTGATTTGAAGATGTCGCATAATGAATCGAGGCTGGAACTTGCAGATCTACGAGGGCAATTTACTGAACATTTGGCGAAGAATGGCTGTGGGAAGAAGAAGCCCAAGAAAAATAAAGGATTATGCATGCAGGGCACCATCCTCGCTTTTGTGATCTTGATAATAGGTGTAGTGCTAGGTAGTTATCTCACTGGCAGACTGTCTAAGAACTGAGTGAGGCAAGTTGTAGTTGACTTGTGAGTGAGGCCCCTATTGTAGAGTACTTTAATTTGTGTTGGTGTGCTTTGAAACATTTGTGATCATGTTGTTTGTGTGAAATACACCTTTCTAAGGTGCTGTTTGTGTTGATATTTCAATTTGAATTTGACTTTTTGGTGAATTAATTTGACTTGTTGGTGCTGTCTATGTTTAAATATTGGTGATAGAAGTAACAAGTTCTATTTGCAGATTCACTGTGCTGGCGGGTGCTTATGCCAGCCGCCAGTACTAAAGATCCATGCTGGCGGTCGACATAAGCCGCCCGCCAGCATAAATGGGACCATTTGTGCTGGCGGGTGGCTTATGTCGCCCGCCAACACTAATCCTTCAATGCTGGCGATTGCTGGCCCGGCGCCCCTGCGCACCACTGTGCTGGCGGGTGCCAATTGCACCCGCCAGCACGCTAATTTACTTGTGCCAGGACAAATCATTTCTGGCCTAGTGTGAAAAGCATACTGTCAGATCAACTGACGCATGCTTTTCTGGGCCATCGGTTCATCCGGTGCCCCCTCCACATCATGTAGTCGTTGCAACTTTGCTGACATCAATCATCCGGCGCATAGACTGATGATGCGTTGGTTCATTCGGTGCTGAAGGTTTCCAAAATATACCCTCTCTGTCGTGCACCAAATAATTTGCCGGATAGACCGACGGTGCCCACCAATGGACCATCGGTTCATCCGACGCCTCCGTCTTCAGACTCTTGCTTCTGGAATTCATCCGACGCTTCTAGAAACTAAACCGTCGGTTCATCTGACGGTGCTTGTTGACTTGAGCCTTCACGGAGTATACCAGTTCATCCGGCACTTGCACTAACGCCTTCTTCTAGGTACCGTCGTTTCATCCAACTGTGTCATTTTGCTATTTTTTTTGCTTCTTGAACTTGTGATACTTAGAGTTAACATACTACCATTTAGATCCTCAAAATATGTCGGGCTATGTTTAAACCGTGGTATATTAACTTTGATTGTGGTTTCATCCGTGGGACCTATAAATCCTACAAAGACATGCTCAACCACAATGGTTAGTCCCAATGACTATGTTGCCATGAATCACCAATATCATACTCGAACAAATGGCTAGACCACCATGTTCGTTATAGACACGATCTTTGTTAACGAGGTTCAGCTAAAGCCTACATCCCCGAAGCATGACTACGGGTGCTCCTCCCCAATATTGCAACACTGGTCGCTTTAGGATCCCGGCAACGTGCCGCCTTCCCCCTACAAGCTTGTTGCTAGGTCGTCATGGTTACAACAGCAACCCTCCTCTCATATTTATGAGGAGGCTCGGGTTACAAAGTATGACATAGACTCTACCCTATACTGCTAATACAACTCAAGTCACATCGTAAGCGGGCTGTACAAATATTCGACATAATATCTAACAAACTCCACCTTGGTGAATATTCCGCCACCTTGAAGCCATCTTGCATGAATCTCTGTGTGCACGACATGTGAGCTATCACCTTTGCTGCTCTGTCAAGAACTGCTCAAGGAAACACTGCTATTCCTTCAATTCCCGACTTCATGACTCCACTTGCAACTGTGACCCTTCTCTTCTGTCATCACAATCTCTGCCAAGCAAAATCAGATTAATTCATCTACAGCCAAACAACAACTGGATCTAATACTATGCTCTATCATATTGCACCCATAATATCGAGAACCTCACAATCGCCATTGAGTCGTCAAATATCATAATTGCCACATTAGCATTGCTCTTCCGTTACTGCTATCATACTACACCCAGCGCTTTACACCGTAGTCTCCTGCAGCCATGTTCAACCAGATGAATCTAGTTGTAAGTACATACATCACCGTCTATACTTCCTTCCAGTTCAGCCCTTTGGTATCATCACGCCTATTGGATTCACACTTCAGAACCCGCACATGCAACATTGTTACAACACTGATATACAACAAGTGCAACATCCAAAAGCAATGCAGCGAGGGAGAGGAAGCATCCATCGCACATGCACAAGCTGATGCCTCCCCCCGCGGCGGCGGCGCACAACCCGCAGGCCGCCACCTCCAGGGCGTCCTCCTCCTCATCGTCTGCTGCCGATGCCAACCCCAGCAAGTGCACCCACCACAGCAACACTGCACCTGCGGCCTCCACCGCCAGTGGCACCGCATCCTCGGCCCCGGACCCTGCCCCCGAGCCTCAACGGGGAGGCCGACCAACCCCCTCTGCTCCCCGCGCTCGTCACCAGTGGGGCCATCACCGCCACACTACAGGAACACACCGCTCGCCATCCAGCAGCGGAGGGAGTGGGGTTGCTGTGGGGAGGAATGAGCAGATCACACTTGCTGCCGGCCCCGGATCGTCCACTGCCTAGTCCCCTCGCCATCTCCACAGACGGGCGCCACCCCACGCAGCCGCGCCCGCAACATCCCACCCGCCGCCAAGGAAATCAAAGGATTCAAGGCCGCTCCAAACTCCAACCCGCCCTGCTGCAGAGTTGGTCCCGCACCGTCGGCCACGAACCCGGTGCCAGGGGCTCCGATTCACCGCCGGAGAGCACCTCCGCTAGGGCCCGTCCGCCGCCAGAGAGCAGAGGGAGGCCGGGGAGAGAATCGCGCCCACCATTGTCGATGCAGACGCCGTTGGGACCTCCATGGCGCGGCGGGAGCCCCGAGCTAGGTCCACCGCAGCCCGGAGGCCCTGCAAGGGGTGGAGGCCGCCCGGATCCGGCGTCGCCGCCACAGGAGACGCCGCCCGCGCCCGTCGCTGTCGAAGCAGGAGCTCCTATCCATGGTTTGCGGGAGAAGAAGAAGATGAAAGGGAGAGAGAGTGAGAGAGCAGCGGCGGAGCCACCACCGGGGCGGGTGGGGCTCTAGCCCCTCCTACGGCCGGAAATCCCGTGAAGCCCCCCCTCAGCCCCCCCTGCAATTTTTGGAAGGAATAATGAAGGATGAGGTGTGGGAGGTGGAAGATGAATAGGGAGAGCCCCCCCTGAGGGTGGATTCTGGCTTCGCCACTGTGAGAGAGAAATGGTGGGTGATTGGTGGAGGATATTTATGATGGGCAGTCTCTTCCCTCCCGTGGTGGAGAATATGCCACGTCGGTGTCCGATTTTCTCCCTCCATCCGGATGTCTGGGTCCTAGCATTATCGATAAAAAAATTGGACTCCACCTAGGACCATGCAGATCACCACAAGTCCTTCCCTAAACCCTAATCTCTATACAGTTGCAAACCCTTTGCTTCCATATGTCGTGTCTGTTAGTTTGGATTTCTAAAACTCCTACCGCAAGCTGCCACAAACCAACACGTACTTAAGCCTTGAGTCTCATGCACGTGCGCATGCGCGCCTCCTTTAGATTCTGCAACCGTGTCCTATACAGACTCTGAGCTTCCGTACACCTCCGACTCCGTCACGTATACACTCTGACAATTGTGCCCATCATGCACCTTCCACGTGAGCCACAGTTCCATGACGCCAGAATTCCATGACGAACAGATATCATCCACGGCGACATCCGAGCCTCTTTTGATGAAATTAGGAACCCTGACTCTCACATCGACTCGCTGCGACCATTGCCACAGCCATGCTCCACCTTGCATCGTATCCACACTGTACCGATCGCACGTTGCACGACACCTTATAGATGCATAACCCTCGACTCGAATCTCCAGGTGATCTTCTGCATTGCTTCTAAATCCAATCTAACCATAGCTCTTAATACCAGTTGTAAGAAATTAATCCTCCGCGACGACGAGCCGCCTACTAATCTCCACACAGCGGAATGATGATTAGATCTACCAGACAAACTTGCATGATCACAGACGATAACAGAGACACGATCTTTGTTAACGAGGTTCAGCCGAAGCCGGCCTACATCCCTGGGGCATGACTAAGGGCTCTCCTCCTTGCATGGTCACAGACGATAACGGAGACACAATCTTTGTAAACAAGGTTCAGCCGAAGCCTACATCCCCGCATGACTAAGGGCGCTCCTCCCCAAATAACGCAACACCAGCCGCTTTAGGATCCCGGCATCGTGCCGCCTTCCCCTGCAAGCTTGTCTCTATGTCGTCATGGTTACAATAGCAGCCCCGCTCTCATATTTCTGAGGAGGCTCGGGATACAGAGTATGACACAAAATCTACCATATATTGCTAATACAACTCAAGTCCCATCATAATCGGACTATGATGCTCATTAAATGAGAAACACAATTCACAAAATATCAAACAAACGTCAGAAAATGAGGATATATAAACTCAGCATGTTTGATATTCATGAATAGTAAATAACTCTTCGAACTATATAGGTGTACATACAGAAATGAATATGACTTTTGAGTATGGGAGGCTTTAGGGAATCGAATCACAAGATGTTGAAGTGCCGCGACGTTAACCAACGCGACTTAGAGCAACTCCGATAGCTTAGCTATCCTTTTATCTAAATTTAAAGATTTTACCACTTTTCTAAAAATACAAAACCACCCAATTCAATGGGGAAATCCAAGAGACTAGCTAAAATTCTTCCTTTGACGCGTAGGTCCCACCTATCATTCCTTCACTTCCTTGTCTCTCTCCCGCAACCTCTCCGACCTCTCCCTATCCTATCTGCTCTGCTCACGGCTACTCTGATCCCCCGGTGACTCCCTCACCCACTCGGCCCCTTCGTCCCTCCCTTCCCTATGGCACCTACCTCCCCAGCTGTCACTCCCTCACATGCCGGCCGGAGGCCGGAGCTGATGGTCCATGCGGACAGGGTGGACAGGGGCCGTGCCGAGCGCCTGAAGGACCGATTAGGCGACCAGAGAGGGGGGAGTGAATGGGAGCTGATAAAAATTCTTCCCGAAGGATGAACTCGGCCTATGCCCCAA
Organism: Cenchrus fungigraminus; assembly: GCA_036936925.1. Taxonomy (NCBI): domain Eukaryota; kingdom Viridiplantae; phylum Streptophyta; class Magnoliopsida; order Poales; family Poaceae; genus Cenchrus; species Cenchrus fungigraminus. The sequence goes on along the minus strand of CM072768.1, from coordinate 72,982,038 downwards.
AATCACAACTGAGAATTTCCACACGAGTTTGCCAAGGTCGCGTAGTCACAGCAGACCTACCAACCCTAGGAACAAACCCCAACTCAAAGCAACACGAAAGCGCAACTCAAGAAGCAGAAGACTTAGGCAATCTGCGGTGCCTGGGGCGAACGATCCGAGGTGACCAGGCGGATGGTCCGTGGGGGCCGGGCGGACGGTCCGCAGGGTCACGGCGGATGGTCCGCAAAAGCTACCCGAACAACCAGTATGCACCGGCGAAAAACGGAGGGTCTGTACCCTACCCGCAGAAGGTCCGTGGGTAACTTGTACCCCGTGGACTGTCCGCGACAAGCGGGCGGACTGTCCGCAAACTACTTGCAACCAAAACCAACTTTCTCAATGGATCAAACCACGAACGCGCACGAACAAGCGACGAACTGGACGAACAGCTGACCTCACGGCTTTCCGTGCCTACCAGGCAGACTGTCCGCCAGGTGCGGACAGAGCAGCTCGCGCCCGAGTTGCTCAAGGTCAACACCTCCTTCCCTTTGCCCGATCTCCCGAATCAACCAAGGGATTGCTACCAAATCATAGGTGGAGTTGAAGCGTCTCTAGGAGATGCTATACCTACAAATTTGTAGCCTCAAACCCACTGAATCGAGAGGAATCGAGATTCTACCGAGCTCACACAAAGAGCTACGGTTCCAACCGAAATCCTTCAATCGGAGGTCAAATCCGGAGTTTGAGGAGTCAAGATCAAGCATAAAGATGCACAAGACATCTATCCATGATCCCCACAAACAAATCCGAACCGAAACACCTCAGAATCGAAGGAACAAGGCGCGCATGAAAATCCAACAAAAATAGCTCGAAAAAGACACGAAAATCACACGAGCTACAAGAAGGAAATCAACGAAACCATGAAAGCTTCCATACACTCGGAGATCAGATTCTCTATCAAACGGTGAAGAAAATCTAAACCTATGGAGCAGAGAAATGGGAAGCAGTCCCGATGGATGGTTTGCCCAGAAACCCTAGAGCTAATATATATGAGTTCCTCTGGGTTGGGCAAATGACCAAGCTACCCCTAGCACTTAAGTTGAGATACAAACCCCTCAGGGGCAAATAGGTCAAGTAGCACTCTTCTTCATCACACGGCCACGCCTTTGATGCAGTCCGCGTCCTCCCGACGCAAGCCCTGCGGTCCCGCCACGTGTCCGCCGGCATCGAAGCTTCTCGGCGCGCCCGGATCCCGTCTCCGCCCGCCGAGCCTCCGGTCTTGGTTTTGTCGCTCAACCAAGTAACCCGACGTTTTTTGTGGTGAACCGCCGCAAACCCCGCGTGCAGATTCCGGTTGTGAGCCGCCACCTTGCACCGGCTCACGTCCACGAGCCGAGCCTACTTGTCTCTCCACTCCTCGGAGGCCCTGCAAGGCATAGACCTTTCGTGCCCGCTCTTCACCTGCACCAACGCAAATCAAGCCACAACCTGCACCTGCAATACTCGGCCAAGAGTCAGTCCACACCACGTTGTCAATCACTCATCACACTGAGGAGCGACCATCCACCGGTCCTCGGACGCTCCGGTCCTCAATCTCCCCCTTGATGAGTGCATTGACAACACACATAATAACCAATTCAGAGAAAGAAAGAAAAAGAAAAGACACAAACCAAAAACTCAAACAAGTGATCAAAAGCCAAACAAAAGCCAAAGAAGATCACTTGAGAGAGAAAGTCTCGGTCCCCTAAGGCAACGGCAACGGCTCAACACAACCGAGACAAAATGCTCCAAAATTTGCGGACTCCACAAGGTGAGGCAAAAGGGCTCGACACCATCGGCAAATGAGCACAACTAAAATCAGGCGAAAAAGAGCTCCCAAAAGCATGAATGCAAGTCCCCCTGACCAAATGCATTCTCCCAAATTTTTCTTCCCCTTGATGCAAAACTCCCCCTGGATGCATGAATTAGGTACTTTCCTCCCCCTTGTTGGTAATGCAGACCTAGAGCTTCTCAAATAGACAAAATTCAACACAAGATGCTACACATGTCCAAATGAGCAAGTGAGATACTCTATAGCTTCGTATGCACATTAGCTACAAGATTACCAAGTTTCACATCCATTGAGCAAAGCTAAGAAAGAATGAAGCAATTTTGCGAAAAAACACTCTCTCATGAGCAAAGTCCTAAACATGAGCAAAACATGTCAAAATGGCAGAGCCATACAAACTTCATGCTAGGACAACCATTCTAATCATAAGATCATCATAACCACCCTCAACCATCTCACATCATGTCAAAGCCACCGAGTCATGTGCCTACTTCTATGTATGAGACTTCTCATTGATAGGCATCATGCAACGGTTTAGCACCCAAAACTATAAAAATTAAGCACAAATGACACAGGAGCACATTTTCCAAGCAATTTACATTTCATTTTCAGATTTACAATGGTACATGAAATGTCTTTGCGACAAAAAGGAACTTATGCCCCTCCACAAGATAAAGCAAACGGGCTAAACATTCATGATGACAAATGAGCCTTTGGCCCCATATGATCAAAATAAGCTATCCAACCACAAATTAGGCATAGCAAAGCTACAAGAACATGTCAAGATCATATAAAGGCATTTACCCACAAGAGAGTATACATGTAGCATTTTCAAAAGAATAGCTAGCAACCATGGGCATAAACCAAGATCATCCAGAGCTAAGCCAAACTAACAATAGCATACCAAACTAGCTCACAAGATCATGTATAGAACACCATGGTGAACAAAGTATATAGGAGAAGCTCATCTCTAAATCATATGATGCAAATGCAGTCTATGATACAAAGATGCAAGCATGATATGATACAAGATGAAAATGCAAAATGTATATGTACATGAGATCCCCCCAACCAAAGCTCAAAAAGGAAAAACCACACCAAGCTCACCTCGCAAACGTGCAAATGTAGCTTGGTCCAAAGGCTTTGTCAGGATATCGGCGAGCTGTTTTTCAGTTGGGACATGGATGAGATCTATGTTTCCCTTCTCAACATTGTCTCTCAGAAAGTGGTAGCGCACTTCTATGTGTTTGGTTCTTGAGTGAAGCACAAGATTCTTGGCTACACTTATGGCACTGGTGCTATCACACATGAGAGGTACATGGGAACACTCCTCACCAAAGTCACTGAAAGTGTGCGTGATCCAAAGCAGCTGGGAGCAACAACTAGCGGCAGCGACATACTCGGCTTCTGTGGTAGACTGAGCTACACTTGACTGCTTGCGAGATGACCAAGAAACAAGCGAGGAACCCAGAAACTAGCAAGTACCCGAAGTCAATTTCCGATCGAATCGACACCCCGCAAAATCGGCATCCGAAAAACCAAGACGCGAAAGGGAAGAGGACGCCGAGTACCAAAGACCGAGCTCAGGAGTGTGTCAAAGATACCTGAAGATCCGCTTGACGGCCTGCCGATGTGAAGTCCTCGTCGACGCCTGAAAACGAGCGCACAGACATACAGAAAACTAATAGTCCGGCCTAGTCGCCGTCAAGTACAAGAGGGAGCCGATCATGCTCTGGTACTACTTCTGGTCCACGGGCTCTCCGTCCTCATACGTGTCCAGCGTTGTAGTCGTACTGATCGATGTCGACAGGGGCTTCGAGTCATCCATCTTGAACTTCTTGAGGATGTCCTTCGTGTACTTGGCTTGATGCACAAAAGTTCCCTGCTTCGCCTGCTTGATCTGAAGCCCGAGAAAGAACTACAATTCTCCCATCATAGACATCTCGAATTCTTTGCTCATATCCTCTGCAAACCTTGCAACCAAAGAGTGAGACGAGCCGCCAAAGGCAATATCATCCACGTACACCTGGACAATTAGGATATCATCGTCCTGTCTGAGGAGAAAAGGAGTCTTATCTACCTTGCCCATCTCAGACCCCTTGCTGAACAAGAACCCCCTCAAACGGCCATACCAAGCACGGGGAGCTTGTTTCAGCCCATACAACGCCTTTCTCAGCCTATACACCCTGTGGGGAAACTCAGCGCTCTCAAAGCCCGGTGGTTGCATCACATAGACTTACTCCTCCAAAAACCCATTTAAGAAGGTACTTTTCACATCCATTTGGTACAATTTGAACCCTTTAGCCACAGAAAAGGCTAGAAGGATCCTAATTGCCTCCAAACGGGCTACCGGAGCAAATGTCTCCTCATAGTCTATCCCCTTCTTCTCACTATAGCCCTAAGCAACCAACCTCGATTTGTTTCTCACCACCTCACCATTCTCTCCCTCTTTGTTCTTCCACACCCATTTTGTCCCGATTGGTTTGCAATGTGGTGGTGGCTCTACCAACTCCCGAACTTGGTTTCTCTCAAAGTTCTCTAACTCCTCATGCATTGCGTTCACCCAATTAGGAACAGAGAGGGCGTGTCCAATGTCTTTCGGCTCAAAGGTACCAACAAAAGCCGAATGAGCAAAGTGAGAAACATTCCTGGACCTTTACCGCGTTGTACGTTCGTTGATGTCGCCGATGATTCTCGAGGGAGGATGATCAACTTGAACGCGCCTCGGTGCCTCTCGCCTGGAGACAACCTCCCCCTCAGCTGCAGCTTCCACTTGATGTCCCTGGATCGTAGTCGGTGTAGGGGATGGGCCATCCTGCACCGTAGTCATCGTAGTGGAAGTAGAGGGTACATGCGCCGCTGGAGCTTCACCATCATCACCATCATCCTCTCCAGCATCATCCTCCTCATCCTCAAAGATCTTCTTGCCAACTTCGTCGTCACCTGCAAACTCAAAGACAGACGAACTGCATGGCTGGGTCTCGTCGAAGGTTACCTCGCAAGTTTCCATGACTAGGTTAGTATCAAGGTTGAGCACACAGAATGCTCGAGAATGATTAGCATAACCCAAGAAAATCCCATCGGAGGACCTCGACTCAAACTTATCAAGCCTACCCTTCTTGAGAATAAAGCACCAACAACCAAAAGCCCTGAAATGGCTCACTCTAGGTGCTTGCCCGTGCATGAGCTCATAGCACGTCTTGTTCAAGAAGGCCCTGAGAAAAATCCGGTTCCCAACATGGCAAGCGGTATTCACCGCCTCAGCCTAATATCTCCTCGGAGTCCTATGCTCGTCGAGCATCATCCGAGCCATCTCACAAAGGGAACGATTTTTCCTCTCAACCACACCATTTTGACAAGCCACATAGGGAGAAGAAAACTGATGTTCGAGACCCAAATCACGGCAAAAGGTTTCGAAATGAGAGTTTTTAAATTCAGTGCCATTGTCGCTACGAATAGCTCGAGCAGCATCTCCATTTATCTCATTCTTCAACCTCAAGATTAGATCCCGAATAAAACCAAACGTCTCCCCCTTGTCAGCAAAAAAGAAGACCCAAGCATAGCAAGAATAGTCGTCCACTATCACAAGGGCACACCATTTCCCACCCACCGAGCACACACGAGATAGACCAACCAAGTCCATATGGAACAACTTGCATGCCTCTCTGTCATAACGGATGTCAGAGGCGGGTGAGAGGCGGCGATCATCTTACCATGCCTACACGGAGCACATACCAAATCCTTTTGGTACTTCAAATTTGGCAATCCTCAGACCAAACCTAGCCCACTCAAGCGCGACAACAAGTCAAAACTCAAGTGACATAGTCTCCTATGCCATTTCCAAAGCTCCGCTGAAACACCAACAACCAAACAACGAGCAGAGCCGATGCACTGAGAAAAATCGACTCTGAAAATTTGACCCTCGGGGATGATCGTGCACACAAGATCACCTCGAGAATCCAAAACACGAGAACAGCCCGTTTTGAAACGGACTTCAAAACCCTCATCAAGAAGTTGGGAAACCGAAAGAAGATTGTACCCCAAGGACTTGACAAGAGAAACACGCCGAAGAGTCACAGACTCACTCACCTTCACCGTGCCCACTGAAAGCACTCTACCTTTCCCATTGTCCCCAAAAGTGATGTACTCTTTGCTCATCACCGGGGTGAGGCTGGAGAACCACCGTCGATCTCTGGTCATGTGTCGAGAGCAACCGGAGTCGATCAACCAAAAGCCCTCCATGCCTCCCACCTGCAAAATCAAAAACAAGAGCGAGAGTGAGCAAACGACTCAGCTCTGGGGTTGGTACAAAAGGAATCAAACCAGTGCCGTGCCATTTGCTTAAAAGTGGGGTTAGAAAAATCCATCCTATCTCTCCTAGGTGGAACATCCACACGTCCCCTTGGAGGACTACCCGTACCACGAAGTGGAGACCGTGGCCCGTAGCTCCTCTGGGACCTAAAACTGCGATCGTTCCCCCCATACTCGTATTGGCCACGAGCGAAGGAACGTCTAGTAAACTCACCACGCCCGAACCCAACACGCCTACCACCATCTCTCTGTGGTGGCTCACCTCGAGGCACAAACTCACGCCTCTCTCGAGGGTAGATGGTACGCACCACACCCTCACCTCTCGGTACCAACCTAGGCTCAGGCACACCACGAGAAGGGCGGTACCTGTCCTTGTTGGCCATCTCCCTAGCCAACCTCTCCTAACGCTTCCTCCTAAAGCAAAACTCAGCTAGGTGGCCATCCTTCCGACAATGGTCACAATGGAATTGGATGGGTTTTGGCTTTGGCTTTGGGTTCTCTCGGGCTGAGGCTTCTCCTCACTCGATTTCTCTCCCTTCTTCCCAAAGAACTAATTCCCCAAGTCACCCTTGAACTTGATGGGTTTCTGGAAGTTGTCGGTTTGTGGAGGAAACATGGGTGGAGCTGGAGTTGTGTCTAGTCGGATCCTAAGTGGATTTGGCTTAGGAGCATAGGCATTTTTGTGGTAGGTTTTTGGTGGTTCTGGGATGTCACCGATCTTTCCCTCATTCTCACCACTTCCCTCACCAACTTTGTCCGACCCAAGCGCTTGCCCATCATAGTGCTTGTATGCCTCAATCATCATCTCGAGCTGAGGCTCATGACCAGACAACCAACCCATCATCTTTCTCAACTCATCGTTCTCATCCTGCAAACGATCAACATAGTGTGCAAGCTCCAAATTCTTCACAGCATGTAATTCACAAGTAGAGCATGATGTAGGAATAGGAGCTTTCAAACCAGCTTCTAGAGATCTAGCATAAGCAGCAGACACATCTAGTTTCTCATGCAAAACAGGACAGAAGTGCAAGCACCAAGCAAGGAGGGCCTAGGTTTCATCTCATCTAGCTCAACCCTAAGCACATCTAGTTCCTCGACCTTGGAGGCATACTTTTCCTTAAGCACAGTCAAATCACCAAGGAAAACAGAATGATCAGTGCATTCAAGATCATCAGTCACAATAGGAGCAGACTTCAGAGAATCAATTTGAGCCCTAGCATCAACAAGCAAAGACTCTAGCTCAACCACCTTCTCCTTAGCCTCTCCAAGCAAAGACCTATACTCCCTCTTCTCCTTGTTGGTCTTTCTAAGCACATCATCACGGTTGTCAAGCAAGTCATTCAACCTAGCATTCTCTGCTATCAAGAAGGCAGGATCATTGTTTACCTCATCCTCGGAGTTGCTCCTGGAGCTGTGTGCCATGCCTCAAAAGCCTTGGGCAGCGAAACACAGGCCGTTGATGTTCTTGCTCGACTGCTTGCCCTTGTTCTGGTTCTCTTCTTCATCACTTGAGCTCGATGAAGAGTAGCAGGAGCTCGAGTCGATGTCGCTCGCTCCGGCAACCATCGCCCGCTCCTTCTTCTTGTGACCACCACTCTTCCTCGGCCTCCGCTCGGACTTGTTCTTGCCCTTGTGGTCGTCCCTCGAGCGGTGCTTGTGGTCGGTCCTCGGGCGGTGCTTGTGCTCGGGCTTGATCTCCATGGCCTCCGGGCACTCAGCGATAAAGTGCCTGTGCTTCCCGCACCGACAGCACATGCCCGAGCTCTTCCTAGCATTCTTCCGGTTCGTGTACATGCGCTCGAACCGCCTGCTCAGCAACGCGAGATCCTCCTCGCTCAGCACCTCGAACTCCTTATCTGGCATGGACACAAGACAAGACAATGAAAAATGTCTCGAAGACATATTAGTGTTAGTCCTTGGTCCAGAAATGAGAGCCAGACTATGAGGGTCAGTCGGGTTCTCAATCTTAGCTCACACCCCACGGTCCACCTCGGACGACTTGAGCTTGGAGAACAACTCGTCCACCATGAGGGTCTCATACTTCTCCGACTCAAGAATGGCCTCGACCTTCTAACTCCACACGGTACGATCCAGAGAGTGCAGGAGCTTGATAGCCCTGTCATGATCATCGTACGAGAGCGCAGCCACATTAGCCCTCATGTTGTTCACAATCACGGTGAACCGCTGGAACATGGCATCTATGGACTCACCGGGGAGATGAGTGAAGTTCTCGTACTCTCTCTGGTAGGTCGCAAACAACCAAGCCTGAACCTGAGCGTTCCCAGCGTGAGCATTCTTCAGCTGCTCCCAAATCCTACAAGCCAAGTCCTCTGTCTCTGAACCCGATCGAATTCGGATTGACATAGAGCACGGTATGTCAGTGTTTTAGACCGGCAAACCTACCAAGGGGGTACCCGAGGTAGTAGATTGTGTGGTGAGGATCATGATCGAGAGACCGAGAACTCGAAGGTATGCGCAAGGACATAGGACACAAGATTTATACAGGTTCGGGCTGCCAAGGTGGCGAACCCTACGTCCTATGTGGGGGATCAAGTATGGCGCCCTGCGCTTGGTGTTGGGTTGGTTAGATGTCCTCCTAGGTACCCGACCCTCCTTTATATAGTCCAGGGGGCGGGTTCCTAGTCGGCTACAAGGTAGGAGTCCTAGTAGGATTACACGGTACAAGTCCCATTAGGATTATTGGGGATTTCTAGTAGGAGTCCGCCTTCATCCTTCCTTGTATGAGTACCTGGGGTGTATGCCCGACAAGCACCCGAGCACATTGTAGTTGAGAGTAGTAGTTCGAGTAGTCTTGAAGCCTCTTCGAGTAGTTCTTGAGCGTCCTCGAGTACTGCTTGGAGAAGTCTTCAATAGTACTTGAACTGCCACGAGGCTGGAAGGTGGTCCAGCTCATCAGTCTTGAAGTCGAGATTATATGGAAGTGCGGTTGCAAAATCGCACTCCATATGGAGTAGCCCCCGAGCCTTAGGTTGAGTTGCAGACTCTAGCTGAGGGTCAATCTTGATTCTGAATCTTCCGTCTTGAAAAAATTGAATGATGGGTGTAGCATAGCAGCCCCCGAGCCTTGAAATGATTAGGTAATCAATCCAAGGGTCTTCAGTGTTCGCGAAAGCCATCATCCAAGTACTCTTGCAGCGTCCAGCCCCCGAGATTAAGTGCCAAGTGAGCCGTATGAGCTGCGTCGAGTAGTTGTAGTTGTAGAGCCCCCGAGCTTGAGAGCAAGCGAAGTCTGCTGGAGTTTTCCTCGAGTAGTAATTTGAGTGCAGCCCCCGAGCTGGAGAGATTCCGAGTAATAGTTTGGCATCGAGCCGTGGAGCTTGAGAAGTAACCGTGCCGTCAGAGTGGACTTTAGATGCGACCGAAGTCGACTTTAGATGCCGGTAGAGCGGACTTTAGAATGCGACTTGAAAACCAAAGTCGACTTTAGATGCCGGCAGAGCGGACTTTGGAATGCGACTTGAAAACCGAAGTCGACTTTAGATTGCCGCGTAGAGCGGACTTTAGATGCGACTACAGTAGTCGACTTTGTGTCACGTGGGGTGGACTTAAGATGCAAAAAACAAAAAGCACTTCTGGAAGGCAAAATCGAATGAAAAATCAGAGAAAACGAGTAGTTTTGCCGCCGGAGCGGACTTAAGATTGCGACTGTTGAAGTCGACTTGTGCCACCGGAGTGGGCTTGGGTGCGACCGTTAGCATCGACTTGTGCCACCGGAGTGGGCTTGAGTACCTGAGCCATGGATTTCAGACCCAAGGTACGGTTGCCGCAGGTGCGAGCTTGAAGGTGCGACCAGAGTCAACTTGTGTACCTGGGCCATGGATTTCAGACCCAAGGTACGGTTGCCACCGTAGTGGACTTGAGGTTGCGACCGAAGTCAACTTGAGTACTTAGGGTACTAGGACCCATGGTACGGAGCGTGAGTACTTAGGGTACTTGGACCCATGGTATGGTTGCCGCTAGAGCAGGCTTGAGATTGCCTCCTTGGGATACAGCCATTGTGACCTCTGAAACTCAGTACACCCAAAGCCGTGGCGAGAGCCCCCGGGATGTAATGTACCGAACTCGTGCTGGAGCCTCCAAAACTTAGTATACCAAATTCGTGGCCGGAGCCCCCGAGATTTAGTGTTATAAGCCCATGGTGGTTTGGTCGATATACCCCAAGAGTAGTCGGCAGAGTGTAGCTCTCGTGAAAAACCCACCGAGAAGCGTACACCAATAAGTAGTCGGCATGTTGTCCTGCATGATGAGGAGAACAAGCCAAGGAAAGAAAACATTAATCATTTAAATAAATGACTTAGCTGTTGCTGCCTGGGCAGACTGTTGATGCGACCGGAGTCGAGTTGTGCCGCCGTAGCGGACTTTAGATTGCGACCGTTGACGTCGACTTGTGCCGCCATAGCGGACTTGAGATTGCGACCGTTGACGTCGACTTGTGCAGCTCTGGAGGGTAGTTTCCATGTAGAAGCGTGCACAGATGAGTAGTCTTTGGCGTGTTTGTCCTGCGCACGAAAAACAAACCAAAGCAGAAAAAAGCAATCATTTGAATAAATGACTTAGCTGTTGCCACTAGGGCGTTCTTGTAGATGAAGCCGTGGCGGTCGGAGATGGAGCCGCGACGATTGTTGCTGAAGTTTGACCAGTCAGAGTTGATTCCAACTAGTTGTTGGGGCATTTCTGTCGCTCTCGACTAGTTTGGAAAACTAGTCAAGATGAGTGGTCGACGCGATGCGGCCGAAAGACGGTGTCGCGGTGGTGCGCGGTGTACTCGAAGTAGAGCCGGTGTTGCCGCGAGACAAGTAGTCGCGACGCACAGCGTGGCTGAAGTAGAGCCAGTGCGACCGGACAACAAGTCGAGCGGCGGCGCACGGAGTAGTCGAGCCGCGAGACGGAGCGACCGGGCGCACGGCGAGAGCCAGTGCGACCGACTGACGAGAAGTCGAGCAGCGAGACGGTGCGTGGTCGACGATGAGCCGCGCGAGGAGCCGAGGCACCCGATCGCACAGCATAGGTGAAGTAGTCGATGACGAGCCGCGCGACGAACCGAGGCACCCGATCGCACGGCGTAGGCGAAGTAGCCGATGACGAGCCGCGCAACGAGCCGAGGCACCCGATCGCACGGCGTAGGCAAAGTAGTCGACGACGAGCCGCGCAACGAGCCGCGCGACGTGCCGAGGCACCCAGACGCACGGCGTACGCGAAGTAGTCGACGACGAGCCGCGCGACAAGCCGAGGCACCCGATTGCACGATATATGTGAAGTAGTCGACGACGAGCCGCGCGAGGCGAAGTAGTCGATGACGAGCCGGGCGACGTGCCGAGGCACCCGGACGCGCGGCGTAGGCAAAGTAGTCGACGACGAGCCGCGCGAGGCGAAGCAGTCGACGACGAGCCGCGTGACGAGCTGCGCGATGAGCCGCGTGACGTGCCGAGGCACCCGGACGCGCGGCGTAGGCGAAGTAGTCGACGACGAGCCGCGCGACGTGCCGAGGCACCCGGATGCGTGGCGTAGGCGAAGTAGTCGACGACGAGCCGCGCGAGGCGAAGCAGTCGACGACGAGCCGCGTGACGAGCCGCGTGACGTGCCGAGGCACCCGGACGTGCGGCGTAGGCGAAGTAGTCGACGACGAGCCTGCGCGAGGCGAAGTAGTCGATGATGAGCCGCGCGACGAGCCGCGCGACGTGCTGAGGCACCCGGACGCACGGCATAGGCAAAGTAGTCGACGACGAGCCGCGCGACGAGCCGAGGCACCCGATCACACAGCGTAGGTGAAGTAGTCGACGACGAGCCGCGCGACGTGCTGAGGCACCCGGACGCACAGCATACGCGAAGTAGTCGACGACGAGCCGCGTGACGAGCCGAGGCACCCGATCGCACGGCGTAGGTGAAGTAGTCGACGACGAGCCGCGCGACGTGCCGAGGCACCCGGACGCATGGCATAGTTGAGCGTGTTCTGCCGACACGCGAACAGAGTACAGAAATCGATTCTGTTTTTCGACAGAACTCGGCGACTTGCTTTGCATTGCGACTTGACTTGCTTGTCGTCGAGTAGATTGATTTTGATGATGAAAAGGTCCTTCGAATTCGCCCAGTGGTGATGATCACCCCTACCTGGCGCGCTAGCTGTCGGTGTTTTAGACCGGCAAACCTACCAAGGGGGTACCCGTGGTAGTAGATTGTGCGGTGAGGATCGTGATCGGGAGACCAGAACTCGAAGGTATGCGCAAGGACACGGGACACAAGATTTATACAGGTTCGGGCTGCCAACCCTACGTCCTGTGTGGGGGATCAAGTATGGCGCCCTGCGCTTGGTGTTGGGTTGGTTAGATGTCCTCCTAGGTACCCGGGCCTCCTTTATATAGTCTAGGGGGCGGGTTCCTAGTCGGTTACAAGGTAGGAGTCCTAGTAGGATTACACGGTACAAGTCCCATTAGGATTACAGGGGATTTCTAATAGGAGTCCGCCTTCATCCTTCCTTGTATGAGTACCCGAGGTGTATGCCCGACACGGTATAAGTAGTCGACCGCCTTGTTGTTGGCGTCGAACATGTCCCTCGATCCTGGAGCAAGGAAGTTCATAGGATGAACATAAGCTGTGTTCACCGTGACATCCCAAAGGATCTGACCCTTGCCGCGGAGGAAAGTAGCCATTCACTTCTGCCACATCTGGTAGTTCTTACCATCAAAGTGTGGAGGACCCGAACCCCATTCCTGGTACGCCATCTTAGGATCTTAGACTGGTTAGAATCACGAAGATCCATAACCGGCTCTGATACCAATTGAAGGACCGATTAGGCGACCAGAGAGGGGGGCAGTGAATGGGAGCCGATAAAAATTCTTCCCGAAGGATGAACTCGGCCTATGCTCCAAAATCACAACTGACAATTTCCACATGAGTTTGCCAAGGTCGCGTAGTCACAGCAGACCTACCAACCCTAGGAACAAACCCCAACTCAAAGCAACACGAAAGCACAACTCAAGAAGTGGAAGACTTAGGCAATCTGCGGTGCCTGGGGCGAACGATCCGAGGTGACCAGGCGGATGGTCCGTAGGCGCCGGGAGGACGGTCCGCAGGGTCACGGCGGACGGTCCGCAAAAGCTACCCGAACAACCAGTATGCACCGGCGAAAAACGGACGGTCCGTACCCTACCCGCGGAAGGTCCGTGGGTAACTTGTACCCCGCGGACTGCCCGCGACAAGCGGGCGGACTGTCCGCAAACTACTTGCAACCAAAAGCAACTTTCTCAATAGATCGAACCACAAACGCGCATGAGCAAGCGACGAACTGGACGAACAGCTGACCTCGCGGACTGTCCGCGCCTACCAGGCGGACTGTCCGCCAGGTGCGGACAGAGAAGCTCGAGCCCGAGTTGCTCAAGGTCAACACCTCCTTCCCTTTGCCCGATCTCCCGAATCAACCAAGGGATTGCTACCAAATCATAGGTGGAGTTGAAGCGTCTCTAGGAGATGCTATACCTACGAATTTGTAGCCTCAAACCCACTAAATCGAGAGGAATCGAGATTCTACCGAGCTCACACAAAGAGCTACGGTTCCAACCGAAATCCTTCAATCGGAGGCCTAATCCGGAGTTTGAGGAGTCAAGATCAAGCACAAAGATGCACAAGACATCTATCCATGATCCCCACAAACAAATCTGAACCGAAACACCTCAGAATCGAAGGAACAAGGCGCGCACGAAAATCCAACGAAAATAGCTCGAAAAAGACACGAAAATCACACGAGCTACAAGAAGGAAATCAACGCAACCATGAAAGCTTCCATACACTCGAAGATCAGATTCTCTACCAAATGGTGAAGAAAATCTAAACCTATGGAGCAGAGAAATGGGAAGCAGTCCCGATGGATGGTTTGCCCAGAAACCCTAGAGCTAATATATATGAGTTCCTCTGGGTTGGGCGAATGACCAAGCTACCCCTAGCACTTAAGTTGAGATACAAACCCCTCAGGGGCAAATAGGTCAAGTAGCACTCTTCTTCATCGCACGGCCACGCCTTTGCCGCAGTCCGCGTCCTCCCGACGCAAGCCCTGCGATCCCGCCACGTGTCCGCCGGCATCAAAGCTTCTCGGCGCGCCCGGATCCCGTCTCCGCCCGCCGAGCCTCCGGTCTTGGTTTTGTGGCTCAACCAAGTAACTCGACGGTTTTGTGGTGAACCGCCGCAAACCCCGCGTGCAGACTCCGGTTGTGAGCCGCCAACCTGCATCGGCTCACGTCCACGACTTCGTCTTGCTTTTCTTGCCACCATGCGGCCTGCACTTGACCCCGCTGGCCACCGGGTCCCTTGAGCCGAGCCTACTTGTCTCTCCACTCCTCGGAGGCCCCGCAAGGCATAGACCTTTCGCGCCCGCTCTTCACCTGCACCAACGCAAATCAAGCCGCAACCTGCACCTGCAATACTCGGCCAAGAGTCAGTCAACACCATGTTGTCAATCACTCATCACACTGAGGAGCGACCATCCACCGGTCCTCGAACGCTCCGGTCCTCAGCGCCTCCACGACATGAACGATCTCCAAGGTAGCCTTGGCTGGTCGTGCGGGGACGACTGCGTCGGCGGGCGGTCGTATCCTCCTGGTACGGGATCTCGCCGGTCTAGACAAGCTCCTCAAAGGCGTGGAAAATGTCGCAGTCCCCATGATCTCCCTCAGAGGGAGCTGGTCCGCAGCGGGTGGCACCGACCCGATTCATCGCTGTCGGCGAGTTTCGGCCTAATTCTTCGCAGCTGGAGCTTCTACGTGTCATCGCGCATCCGTTTTGTCACTTACCCGCCACTCTTGCTCGCCGTGCAGGCTCTCCCCGACGAGGTCCATCCGCCCCTTCCGCAGCCGTTCAAGGACCTCCACCACGCCGCTGCCTCGAGCTATGGCAGGACGGCGACGGCGTGGGAGCTCCTCGACGACCTGCTCCGCTTCTGTCTGTAGCCCAGCCCAGAGCTCCAGGTGCCAACTCCAGCGCCGCCGTCACGCGGATTTTGCTCCGTTGTTTCCTACAGTGCCACCGCCGCCGGCTATAGCTCCGCGCGGGAGGTGGAGCTGGGTGCGAGGGAGGTGGACACGGGCGCGTGATAGGCAGAGCTGTCGTGCTGGAGGGAGATCGAGCGGAGGCGGCTAGTGAAAAATAGCTAGTGGTGCGGGATGTTTACCGATTTGGGTACAGAGGGGATGTTTTTGAAGAGAATGTTGGATTCGAGTTTTATCTCAATTTTGTTATTTTTAGCTCGCCAAATTGTTTTATAGAAACTGTCGGAGTTGCTCATAGCCCTTCCATTGAGTGACATGGTGCTACCTTGGATGGAGAGTGGGCTGCCCAGCCGCAAAGGGTACCTTGGATGGATCGTCGTGCTACATATTTAATGGGACTGTCTACCTCATACCTGGGTGTTTCAAAAGCATCTAGCACCCGGGCATTTGAAGGGGACTAAACACCCGAAAAGAGGACCATGTGGATTCGTGTATTTTAAAGGTGCACATCACCCGAATTTCCTATACATCAGATTAACATCCGATGAATCTGATCAGCCACAACTGAGACACAAAATAATATCAGGAAAAACAACATATGTTGAATTTGGTTAAATAGTTAAACACTACCACATTATAACCAGATTAGAAAATAAAATCTGACTGATCTGATCAATATATGACTATAAGAACATCATATTGAAAATACCATATGATTTTTCATACCATCAAAGAGAACATATATCAAACTTAGGTTATGACATATGCACAAGTTCGTGAATTACACACACAAATAAAATCAGAGCAGAGCAAAAATCTAACAAAGTTACATAGGTTCATATACTAGAAGGTCTGTCACAAAATGGAGCCATCATACAGTATTTGCCACTACACATCACTTGAAACAAAAGAAGAGTATGCTTAGTGGCCGTAGAGCTGAAAATAATTTCAGATTACAAACCTCCTGACCATAATCTGAGCATGGTCATCTTAGTTTCACATTCGCAAACTGATTCTTCTCTGACATTGCAGACATGTCTTGGACAGTAGCCAGTGACACACATAAAGTTGCACTCATGATCCAGAGGCAAAAGCAAACCTGCACATAGAAGAAGAAAAAAAATCAGAGCAGACATCAGATCCAAGTGGAAGTAGTACTGTACAAAAGATGATTCATCAGATTAAGGAAAAGAAAAGAAGATGGCTGCAAGGGAAATGGCTCCTAGAAAATCAATCAAATAATGGTGAGAAAAGGGAGAAGAAATCTATACTACGTGAACCTCTGCAGGGCTTCTTGAAGTTCTTTGGCTTCTCCAAAGAAATCTTTACTTCCATTGCTCCAAAGAAAGCTTGCCAGGGCAGCAATCAAGAATTAAGGAACAAACTAGAAGAAAATGACAACTAATCAAATTTTTATCGTACTTTGTCTAATAACAGAATATTTTGGGATAGTGGAAACCCCTCAAATGCAAATTCAGATTTCAAAAATAAAAAAATGACCTGCCACTTTATTTTACATGTCAAACGTATAAAATTTACATTAACAGTAGTAATGTAAATATAACCTACTGCTAATGTAAATATTAGGTGATCGATTACCATTGGTACAGGAAAATCAGATTGTAAAATTGGGATGTACTACAGGGAATTTCAAATTCTATAACATATACTCCCTCCATCCTCAAATAGATGATGTTTAGGACAAAGAATTCAGTTCATTTCGAACTAAATTTCTTGTCCTAAACATCATATATTTGAGGATGGAGGTATTAAAAGGAAGATATCACAACCAAACTAGAAGTCAATGACAAGTAATCAAATTTGTACCATAGTCTGTCATATAACACAATAATTTTGGGACAGTGGAAACCCCTCAAATGCATATTCAAATTTCAGAAGTCAAAGCAATGACCTACCACTCAATTTTACATGTCAAAAATATATAATTACAATTGAGGGTAGCAATCTAAATAGAACCAATTAGTGATGTAAATATTAATTAGTACCCATCTTTCCTTGCAAAAGCACAAGTTTCCATAGCTGATTGGAACATCTTTCCTTGCAAAAGCATCTTCACGAGAAACACATCTTTGCGGTGCAAATGTGAAAACCCTTGTAATCTGGGATTATGACAAGTATTGAAGCAAATTGAAAAAAATGAATCAAACATAAATAAGAAATGGAATCAGCAAGAAATAAAAAAAATGTAAGATAGCTAATTAAGGGAAACAAGAAATATTCACAAATAAAACAAAAATAAACAACTAAAAAAATTTTGTTCTATAGTTAGGAAAATGACAAATATTTTTTGGATAGTACAAACCCCTCAGATGAAAATACAGACAACAAAGATACCCATAATTTAAATTACATGACAAATAAATGAAATTTACAGTCGATTCATCACTGTAAACTTAGAGAATAGATAATGTAATTTAGTTTGAACTAAAGTATGTCACTATAGTTAGCAATTTAGTTAACCAAAGTAAACAGTTTACATACATTTTCATATAGTTAACAAAATAAAAAATAATTTGATAGGGTTCAAACCCCCTCAAACGAAAAGACAATCACATATATACCAAGAATTGTAATTACTTGATAAAATAATATAACTTACAGTAGCATCATCACTGTAACTTAGTGAAGTATAAACTGTAAATGTTGAACCACAACTATTTAGTGAGAATTATCTTTAATCTTAAAATGTCAAAATATTTACAGGGAATATAACAAGCTACATTTCAGAGGAGGCACACAACCCATAATAGAGACTCCTACTACCACAACCCAGAAAAGAGAAACAAGTTTAATCTTCATTTTCAACAATGCGCATTAGCATTTCAGACTTCCACTTGTCACTGTATCATATCCAAAATGCAAAAGATGTTGCTAATATTTGCTTGTTAACAATATAAACACTTGAACCCATAGTGGCAATACCAAATGTAAATTCAAGGAATGGATAAGGTTTCATTGGAGAACATGCACTTATGGCAGACAATATAAGGCAAGAAAAACAATAAAATGATAATTTCTAATGATAACCAATGATAAAGGATAACAAGGTTAGCAAAAATACATCAAAGAAAAATCTTATATACTGAAAATATAAATATAAGTCAACTTCCACTTACAATAGTCATCACTTGAGAACCTGGAGGATAACGGCTATGAAATAAATATTTGAATTAGTAATTGGATATCTTCAATGCATGCAAGTTGAAAAGGTCAGAAATAATTAATTTTCCTTTATACAATAGTAAACAATGAGTAGACTTGCAAGTAAAAAAGGAACTAATGGAGTACTATAATATAAGCACAGATCAACATGTTCATACAGGGAATTGCGAGAATGGCTAAAATACAAGGCACACTATAACGTTCAAAATGAGTATAAATGAAGATGGAACAAGTAGGACTCGAAATGATTTTTGACCAAAATACATCATCATTTATATATTATTAGAAAATGAATAAATGTAACTAAATTCACTAATTAATGTTATTTATAGAGGGAAATAAATTGTGCTACAATTGTAGATTCTAGTGACACAATGGAACGATGTACTATACAGAGCTCTATCAAATGTCTGTATACTACATAGAAAAGCTCTAAGGACATAACACATTTAAAAGTATAGCCTTATATGGTACTTCCGTGCAACCATTAAATTATTTTCAACCTAAGCAGTGCACAATAAAAAGGTAAGAATACAAAAGTTAGCACTGAGTTTGTATCTGAACAGAGGAAATGGAACTAGAATCTCATGAAGTACTATTAAAAAAAAGTGGCCTAGAACTTAAAGACGCAGCCCTACCATGTCAAAAGTCGAAATGTTTTGATAATTAGTGAAGGTAAAATAACCAGGTAGTGGAGAATAGTCCCAAAATCAAACAAATCTAAACACAAAAATCAACTGATTGCATATGCAATACAGTTCCTAGCAATTGAAAGAAATGGAATCCTAGGAAACGTTCAAAACTAGACTGAACAAAAGGAAACCGAATGAATGGGGCGGGAACAAAACACATGATGTAGATTTTCTAAAATGAAAGAGGAAAAATCAAACCCTAGTGGAACAATCCAACTGCAAATCAAGGGGAATAAGATATCTATATCTCATACCAGGCAAATCGAAAGGTAAGGAGCTAATCGAACATAGCAGATAAGCAAATTTCATACTGGATGTGAATATAGGTTCAGTACCACCAAATCGCAGCAAACTGGATTGAGCCTTCACCCATCAGAAGAGAAAACAGCATACAAATCCTTACATCATTAATGGAACTGAAAAGGAGAAAAACAACTAAAATCGAGCCATGGGACAATCAAATCAGGCAAAGAAGAAAGCATTTCGAGATGGGGATCGAAATCAACAACCACAACAACTCCACAAACGATTCACCAACACCCTACAAACCTTATCTCAAATTGCGAAAAATCATGGGAGGAAAGTCAAAGAGGATCAAAATCGCCAAACCCTAGGAAACACCTACCTAGAGAACTCAGTGAGGAAGACGAAGAAATGAATGTTCGTGAGATGGGTCCTCCTGAAAACAAAAATAGGAAAACTAATGGCGGGCCCATATGTCAGGTGTAAATGAAAAGGAAAAAAGAAAAACACCGCAACACATCAGACCGAAGCGTTGGCACAGATCGACGTCCAAAAATTCGGGTGACGGCGTCACGAGAAATGCTCGAGCGACGTTTAGCTTTTCCCTATTTAATCCTATACATCCTTTATTCTTTCCTTTCTTCATTACACCTTCTTCCATTCCAATATTGTGACAACCCGCTCAGGAAAATACCGTACTATCACCTAAACCAATCCACTTTGGCCATTAAGCGACAGTAAAGTATCATCCCGTCGTAAGTTGCCAGGTTAACGCCCGGTAAATCACTTGGATAACTAACAGAGGATCGAACATATGCATTAAAACTCACACGAAGGCGAGTCCAGAGTACAAACACAAAGTAAATCCAAATTGTACCCCTAAGGGTTAATTATTACAAACCATTGTTCATGACATGATAAGTAAGGTTCAGAGTTCGAAAATAGCGGAATAAAAAAACTAGCGAAACGATCAACATCACAGGAGGCCGTCCGTGATGCCGTCACTCGTCGTCATCCACCCATTCCAGCTCCCAGCCGGGTGGAATCTCACCAGGCCAAACAACACCAGCAACAACATTTAAAGCAAGGTTGAGTATACTAATACTCAGCAAGACTTAACCGTCGGGTGATAACTACATCACCAAACTCTAGACATGAGAAGCTTTTGGCCGGTGGAGTTCTTTTGCTGAAAAGCAACAAAGAGTATGTCCTTACTTTCAATATTTTAGCTCAGTTTCTAGTTTGTTACCATTTCTAAGTGAGCCATCTATTGCAATCAAGAATTGTACAATACAATTATTCCACGCAGTAATATTCACAAAGTTCCATCATTAAGGGATATCATGGCCAGTTGATTAAGCAGTCTCAGATGAAGGTGAGAGGCCAACAATCGATTGATTTATAACGTTGCAAGGTAGACCTAAACACACGGTAGGGTGCCCTCACACTGGACAACCACCAGGCGGTTCCCAAAAGTCCTCGGCTTGGGATCGAATCTTACAGTCCCGGGTACAAGGCTATCTGGCATGCCCCACACAGTACACCCAGCCTCATACATGTACCCACCTCCCGGTTGCAAGTCGGGCAGGTGAATACTCAAGATTAGTAATAGTAAGATCCCGCACCGTCTCATTAAGGTACTAGGCTTACCGGTCCCATTCCCGACAAGTGCTTAGTACGTTCAAAAGCTTAGCTCACGAAAGCCACTGGACCGGAGCCCAAATCCCATGCTCTTACCACATGAGCAATCCATTTACAAAGATCTTATGATTCCAACATAAGAACCTATTCTCGCGAGTGACGAACATCACTCGACTTCTACCGGGTCCTATAGCATAGCAGCTATCGACCTAGCATACTAGTAACAGAGCATAGGTACCTAAGGATCATGCATCTAGGGTTTCAATTCAACTCCTGAAACGTAAATGCACAATCATAGCAAAGGTAATTGCATAATTTTTTAAAAAGAAGGGTTAATGATCCGGGGCTTGCCTTCGCTAGCAAGGTTGGCCTTGGGCCCTTCTGGACTTTGGTCCAGGTCCTGAGCTACGCCCACGTACTGCAGCTCACCGACAACACCTTCGTCTCCTCCTTCCGGCACGAGCGTATAGCTACTGTCGGGAAGATCTACGACCGATTTGTGGCCGGAGAAGGGGCGGAAATGGCGTCGGCGAGCTCGCGCAGCAGAGCAGGGCGGCGGCGGCCGCTGCGACTTGATTTCCGGCGAGACGGCGGCGTGTCCTGGGCAATGTGTGATGGCTCGAGCTCTAGGGGGTCCTAGGGTAGAGTATAGGGTGGTTCGGCGGCCGTGGGCGCGAGCGGAGGGGTAGCTCGGTAATGGCGGCGGCGGAGCTCAGGGAGGAGGCGTTCGGGCGTGCACGCGCGAGGGCCAAGGTATGGCACCTTTTATAGGCGCGAGGAGCTCCAAGACTTCACGACAAATCAAAAGGGGGAGGGCGAGGGGGACCCGGCCGGTGTCAGGGAGCGGGCAGCCTGGCCGGCGGGCGGCGCGGCGAGGACCCGGCGGGGGCGCACGCGGGGGCGCGACACGCGGCGGGGCGCGGGTTTCCAAGGCTCTTGGGGTGCGTGCGGCCTCGGGAGCGCGGCCGGCTCGGGGAGGGACCCGGACGCCGAGGCGCAGAGGTTCTGGTGCGGGAGCGCGACGGCACTCACGACGTCGCCCGGTTTTTGCTTCGTTTAACTATGTTTGACCGAGAAAATCTCCAAAAACTTGAACTACAGTGCACCAAAGTGTAAATAGCAAAGTTGTAGATCAAAGATCCCTCTACAACTTTTACAAAGGCTGGCCTATGTTTTGATCAATGGTTTGAGCATGAACTGCAGGCAAAGTTGCTATTTTTCATGGCGCCGATGAATAGTATTAGCTGCAGTTGACTGAGTTTTCCACCAATTTCCACTCAAAATCTCAAATGCCGCCAATTATGAAAAGTGTGTCCCTCGAAAAGACGAACAACTTTGGTATTGGCCGATTTTGAAGTGTTTAAGTGAAATGTGGAGAACGCGGCCAAAGTTCCAAAGGAGGATCAAAGACATAGGGGTTTGACTAAGGTTTGACCATGCCTTTGACCAAGGTTTGACCACAAGTGTGTGTTGACTTGATTAAGAGGGTCATTAGTGATTGTTGGCTAGGTTTTTCGAGGTGATGACCCAGGTTGACCAAGGTTTGACTAGAGTCAACAGGTTTGACTCGGTCATTAGCACTAATGATGCTAATTAAAAACCTGGGGCGTCACAGCCTACCCCCCTTAAAAAGAATCTCGTCCCGAGATTCGAAAGTAAAAGACGAAGTAGGGAGGTGTGCTCGGACAGAGATGTTACCCATGAAATTTAGCTGGCCTTGCTTCACTTGAAAGATCGGCTTCATGCCGTGATTCCCTTTGCCTGCCCTGGGGTTCTGATTTTGCTGCTGTGGCTTGTGCTGCTTAGGGTTCGGGCACTCATTTGCATAATGCTCGGGCTGTCTACAGTTGTAGCAAATGCGGGGCGGGAGTTCCTTAGGCTTTGAAACTTGTTGCTGATCCTTCCGGTACTGGAAATTTCCCGAAGGTTTATCTTGGGACGTGGTCACTCTCCACTGCCCAGATGACGAGGATTGTGAAGACCCATGAGTATGCTTCTTGACAGAGTGGAACTTCTTGCTCGATCCACTGCCTGAAGTGAAGTCAGCTTGTCGCTTCCTATCTTTCTGGGCCTTCTTCATGGCATCCTCCTGAGAGATAGCTTTGTTTACCAACTCATGATAACTATTGGGTTCCAGCAGATTTAGCCTTTCGTACAAGTCACCATTAAGACCATCACGAAAACGTTCCATCTTCTTGTCATCGGTGTTCACGTGATGTCCTCTGTACTGACAGAGACTGTTGAACTTCTGTGCATAATGATACACAGTATCAACTCCCTGCTTAAGGGCCAGCAACTCTTTCATCTTTCTATCCATGAGTCCTTTCGGAATGTGATGGTCCTTGAAAGCTTTCTTGAATTCAGCCCAAGTGACTTCGTGTCCGGCAAGTTGCATAGACTGAAATGCTCCCACCACATTAGTGCTTCACCCCGAAGCTGCAAGGTCGCAAAGTTGGCCTTACGCTCCTCAGAGCAAGGCAGGGTAAATGCAGAAAATTTGGCCTCTATGGCCCTGACCCATGCATCAGCTTCAAGCAGTTCTTCTGCCTTAGTGAACGTTGGGGGCTTCATCCCAATAAACTAGGTGTAGGTAGTGACCGTATGTGGTACCTCATGATTGGCCCCATGTGTAGGTCTCTGTTGCAGCTACTGTATCTGTTGGGCCATCTGCTGCTGCGTCTGCAGGAGCTGGCGCAACACTTCAGTTTGAGCTGCCATGAATGCCTCTGTCGGTGTCAGGAGCGGTGGCGGTGGTGGGTCACCACTACCCGACGCACCAAAACCATTGGGAGTGCTGCGTGTCGGTCCGACCATCTGAAAAATTGAGTTATCATTAAACACACATAAGCTTGCTCATAAAATTAACAAGTAGAATATGCACGACGAAAACTCATTAATGGTAAGTTTTGCGAAACCGGACATCACAGCAGTCATAAGCATAAAATTCATGAATCTCTGCTCATGTACCGAAAAATTCTCATTTTTGGTTAGTAGGCGTAGGATTTCATAAGCGCCAAGATTGGTATTCAACTCCGAGGCAAACTCCGATTTAACATGCCTGAAAAGTTTCATCACCGCGGCTTTGTCTAGCTGATTTGGACAGCAAGCTTAGTTTCACTAAAAATTTCATAACTTCCGGTAGGAATGTGCAAAAATACTGAAATTTGGTGAACATGATCGTCATGAAATTCTGGACAAGTTTGGTACTCATCAGGGAACTCAGATCTGATCACAACTAGCTTAATTAATTCCTTTACAAAGATCACTACCGAAAGATGTTCAACCAAAGCATTACATCGATGAAAGGTTTCGGGATCACCATAACAATACCTGGGGGTTACAAATGCAGCCTAGCCGCATAAAAGGAAAGCTCCTAGTTCAGCCTACCACAAAAACTAACCAAAAAGCGGCTACACACACTAGGGGTTCCTTACTACTACTACACTCGTACAACTCCGTACTTTATTACAAGCATTCCAACTTCCAACTAGATAACAAGCTAGCCTCAGGTTTACTTCCTACTGGTTGAGTCTTCCATGCCGAAGAAAAGCTATGGTGAAGCAGGTCCAGACTCTACTCCAGATTCTCCTTGAATTTCCTCATCATCTTCTTCTTCTTCTGGTCCGAGAATGACAGGTTCCGGAGGTGGAGCTCCTATCACTTCCAGTTGGTTCTCTAGTTCAAACATATATTGGTCATTATGCTGCAACATGAAATTCTGCTCATGAATAACTTCACTCAATTCCCGTATCTTTGCCTTATCCTTGCGTCTTCCCTTCTTGAGAGTGGCCATCATTGCTCGGGCTTCCTTCAACGCTTGAGTGGTATTTTCCACTTCTTTAACTTGTTGCCTATAGATTTGACGTCTATAGAATGCACTTTCTCCCACCATCAGTCGCTAGGTGTCATACATGGCTTCGGAAAAGCGAACTGAGGTGACAAGATCAGGACTATAGTGAGAGTTGCCCTGAGCTGAGAGAAAAGCTTCGCGTTCGACCCATGATCCAGTGTGTCGCTCAGGTAAAGGAATCACTTTGGCTGCAGTGCCAGCTACCGAGTCAGAATGTTTCCCACAAAAAGTTGTGAGCACTTCAAGAGCAGCCTTTTGCACAGTGTCAGCCAGGTTCAACCCTTGTGCCTTACACTCCCACTCTTCCCAAGCAGGATTTGCCGGGCACACGGGGATCTTCACCTTCGCTTCACAACGAAGGAGCTGGCCCATGGTCATGACCTCACGTGTCAAGTACTCTGGATACGCGGTGTACCCAAAGTCCTTCAGGGTGTCCCACAAGAGTGCAGGAAGTCCACCCTCCTCGAGGTAGTTCACGAGAGTCCATGCTTCCACATCAGCCGACGCAGATCCAATGTTGTCCATCTGGACATAACAACAAAAGTGAGAACCAGACGGATGTGAGTGTACAAGGATAGATTCGGTCAACGATAAAAGAGCACGTGGTTAAGAAATGGGGTAGCCATTGGTGCGAACATACAACTTGGCAAGGTTCTGGCAGTCGTGAACAAAAATTCATAACTTACAAACCAGAGCCCCCAAACATTCTCGAATTTTTTGCAGCAACTCAGCAAGATTATGAGACACATCTTTGGTATGCAAAGGTTGATCTAGAAAGGTTAGGAAGGTGCTTCAACTAAGCAAGGTTTCAGATTGGTTCCTGGAAAAACAGCAAGACGGAGGTTCACTAAACTGATCCTAACTTGAGATATACAAAAGCTATGACCGTGAATTTTTGCGAGCAAAAACTAGATTAGATATGGAGCAACTTTGGTAGAGATCATCTAGGCAAATTAATTCTGGAACAAGGTGCAAAAATCTAAGCAAACAGCCACATCAGATTTTGGACAGCAACTACACCTACACACGAGAGAGGCTATGCAAGAAAAGGCACACTAGCAAAATTTCACCTTAGAGAGCACATAAAACATGTAAAGGGTTCAGTTTTAAGTTTCCACAATTTTTAGCATGATGCAAGACGTCCTATTCGTCCTCACAAGGCGATCAAGCCAAAAATTGAAGTTAGTGCCGGTGGCAAGGCATATACACGTTTCTCCCTATAATAACTAGGCGAGAGCTAGTCGATACTCACTTCGCGACTTACGAAACGTGGTTAGTGTACCTGCAGAAAATCACAGAACACAACGAACCTTTCGTGTGAGCACTCACGAAAGCGTCCACATACATTATCGTTCACTATAGAAACGGCACCCATGCGTTTATCGCTGCATGGACAGTGTCCAACCTCGGACACCCTCCGTTTGAATGGAGTGTATCCTTGCCTCGCATATTCACAATGTGGAACGCACACGTATGGCAAAATGTGGCGAGACACAGACGCGACGTGGGTTCCCATTGGAATAGGTCCCATCCATCCCTCACAGGACTTTCCTGTGGCACCACCACGTATGGCAAAACGCGATGAACTAGTATGGTTGTGCAAGAAGTAAGTTTTGACAAGAATAAAATGTGCTGGAAGTTAGCAAAATAAACCATAGATTTGTAAGCCACCTGAAAGAACCCAAAAATTCCCTCTAGGGCCTCTCGGTCTAAATCCATCCTTAACGGACCAACGTATTTTGCAAATGCAAACAATCTTGGCAAATTTTATTCAAAAACCAGTGGTTAAGATTGTTAATTAAACTCCGGTGCATATAATCACTCTGATACCAGCTGTGACAACCCGCCCAGGAAAATACCGTACTATCACCTAAACCAATCCACTTTGGCCATTAAGCGACAGTAAAGTATCATCCCGTCGTAAGTTGCCGGGTTAACACCCGGTAAATCACTTGGATAACACACAGAGGATCGAACATATGCATTAAAACTCACACGAAGGTGAGTCCAGAGTACAAACACAAAGTAAATCCAAATTGTACCCCTAAGGGTTAATTATTACAAACCATTGTTCATGACATGATAAGTAAAGGTTCAGCGTTCAAAAACAGCGGAATAAAAAAACTAGCGAAACGATCAACATCACAGGAGGCCGTCCGTGATGTCATCACTCGTCGTCATCCACCCATTCCAGCTCCCAGCCGGGTGGAATCTCACCAGGCCAAACAACACCTGCAACAACATTTAAAGCAAGGCTGAGTATACTAATACTCAGCAAGACTGAGTATACTAATACTCAGCAAGACTTAACCATCAGGTGATAACTACATCACCAAACTCTAGACATGAGAGGCTTTTGGCCGGTGGAGTTCTTTTGCTGAAAAGCAACAAAGAGTATGTCCTTACTTTCAATATTTTAGCTCAGTTTCTAGTTTGTTACCATTTCTAAGTGAGCCATCTATTACAATCAAGAATGGTACAATACAATTATTCCACGCAGTAATATTCACAAAGTTCCATCATTAAGGGATATCATGACCAGTTGATTAAGCAGTCTCAGATGACGGTGAGAGGCTGACAATCGATTGATTTATAACCTTGCAAGGTAGACCTAAACACACGGTAGGGTGCCCTCACACTGGACAACCACCAGGCGGTTCCCAAAAGTTCTCGGCTTGGGATCGAATCTTACAGTCCTGGGTACAAGGCTATCTGGCATGTCCCACACAGTACACCCAGCCTCACACATGTACCCACCTCCCGGTTGCAAGTCGGGCAGTTGAATACTCAAGATTAGTAATAGTAAGATCCTGCACCGTCTCATTAAGGTACTAGGTTTACCGGTCCCATTCCCGACAAGTGCTTAGTACGTTCAAAAGCTTAGCCCACGAAAGCCACTGGACCGGAGCCCAAATCCCATGCTCTTACCACATGAGCAATCCATTTACAAAGATCTTATGATTCCAACATAAGAACCTATTCTTGCGAGTGACAAACATCACTCGACTTCTACCGGGTCCTATAGCATAGCAGCTATCGACCTAGCATACTAGTAATAGAGCATAGGTACCTAAGGATCATGCATCTAGGGTTTCAATTCAACTCCTCAAACGTAAATGCACAATCATAGCAAAGGTAATTGCATAATTTTTGAAAAAGAAGGGTTAATGATCCGGGGCTTACCTTCGCTGGCAAGGTTGGCCTTGGGCCCTTCTGGACTTTGGTCCAGGTCCTGAGCTACGCCCACGTACTACAGCTTACCGACAGCACCTTCGTCTCCTCCTTCCAGCACGAGCGTATAGCTACAATTGGGAAGATCTACGACCGATTTGTGGTCGGAGAAGGGGAGGAAATGGCGTCGGCGAGCTCGCGCGGCAGAGCAGGGCGGCGGCGGCCGCTGCGACTTGATTTCCGGCGAGACGGCGGCGTGTCTTGGGCAATGTGTGATGGCTCGAGCTCTAGGGGGTCCTAGGGTAGAGTATAGGGTGGTTGGGCGGCTGTGGGCGCGAGCGGAGGGGCAGCTCGGCTATGGCGGCGGCAATGGCGACGGCGGAGCTCAGGGAGGAGGCGTTCGGGCGCGCACACGCAAGGGCCAAGGTATGGCACCTTTTATAGGCACGAGGAGCTCCAAGACTTCACAACGAATCAAAAGGGGGAGGGCGAGGGGGACCCAGCCCGCGTCGGGGCACGAGCTGCCTAGTCGACGGGCGGCGCGGCGAGGACCCGGCGGGGGCGCACGCGGGGGCGCGACACGCGGCGGGGCGCGGGTTTCCAAGGCGCTTGGGGCGCGTGCGGCCTCGGGAGCGCGGCCGGCGTGGGGAGGGACCCAGACGCCGAGGCGCAGAGGTCGCCATGTGGCGGCGCGCGGGCGCGCTCTGGCGCGGGAGCGCAACGGCACTCACGACGTCGCCCGGTTTTTGCTTCGTTTAACTATGTTTGACCGAGAAAATCTCCAAAAACTTGAACTATAGTGCACCAAAGTGTAAATAGCAAAGTTGTAGATCAAAGATCCCTCTACACCTTTTACAAAGGCTGGCCTATGTTTTGATCAATGGTTTGAGCATGAACTGTAGGCAAAGTTGCTATTTTTCATGGCGCCGGTGAATAGTATTAGCTGCAGTTGACTGAGTTTTTCACCAATTTCCACTCAAAATCTCAAATGCTGCCAATTATGAAAAGTGTGTCCCTCGAAAAGACGAACAACTTTTGTATTGGCTGATTTTGAAGTGTTTAAGTGAAATGTGGAGAACGCGGCCAAAGTTCCAAAGGAGGATCAAAGACATAGGGGTTTGACTAAGGTTTGACCGTGCCTTTGACCAAGGTTTGACCACAAGTGTGTGTTGACTTGATTAAGAGGGTCATTAGTGATTGTTGGTTAGGTTTTTCGAGGTGATGACCCAGGTTGACCAAGGTTTGACTAGAGTCAACAGGTTTGACTCGGTCATTAGCACTAATGATGCTAATTAAAAACCTGGGGCGTCACAAATATGATACATGAATGAAGGAAATCAAGGTCATTTGTCATTTGAACTACTATTTAATCCTTATATCTAACGGAGTATTACATTTAATCCTTGCTTAAACCTAGCCAAGAATTTCAAAAATGTATTCACCAAAGGATATAAGGTAACCCAAACTATGTACCGGAACTCGGGTGTTTTGTTTCTTCTTTTTAAATTATGAATTTTGGGGATGGGAGGCCTACGGTACGAAGTCGCAAGATGTTGTTATTGTTGATGAAGGAGCTATCAACAAGATATTTTTATCACTAAAACTCACCATACTCTTCTAAGTTGGCTACTATTCGCACATGCCTGAAGCCTACTAAACCTTTTTAGTTAGTTGGTGCATCTTGCTGCATAGAGAATGACGGCATCAGTGTGTCTGATACTCTGAACAAAGCGCTAGGGGGGTCTCTCTGTTAAAAAATTAAGCAATCAACATTATTTTAATCCAGAAAATTGACTGCTTAAACATGATGATATATATATATATATAATTAATCATGATGAAAAGAAAATTTTCTATACATGCATATAAAAAGGAAGAAGAAAAGAAAGACGGGAAGAACAATGCATAAATAAAGATGAGAGATATAAACAGATACCCAGCATTGCCGGCAGCGTTGGAGGATTCGGGGTCAACCATGGTGTCGTCGTCGTTCTAGCAGAGAAGTCGCTGCAGGCAGCCAGGTGTCGTCGTCGTAGTAGAGAAGTCGATGCAGGCTGTCGCGCGAATGCTTCCCAAAAATCAAATTGTCGTACACCCCGAGCAGAGTTTACGAACGGCGTCGGTCCCGTACGCGCAGGAACACCGAACGGAGATCATCAAGAAGCAGCAGAGTTTGGTTTTGTTTGGAGAGCATTTTTTTTCTACTCTAAGTGAAGGAAGCATAGAACCAGCATTTTATAGAGCCAGACCCAAGAAGCTAACAGCTACGGCGCCGGACATCAGGAGTCACGAGAATACGAAAAGGACGGGACGGAGCTGTAGATTTGCCATCAAAACCCAACTCACATCCATCAGCACTTACGGGATAGTGGATAACAAAACGAAAAGCCCGGTCGTCCGTCCATTCGCCGCCTGCATGCATGCATGCATGCATGCCCGGCCGCTCGCCGCCTGCATGCTTGCTTGCATGCCAACTATTAAATTGAGTAAAGGACTCTTGGAATTCTACCCGGTGTTATTGTTATTCCCGTGCAAATATTACGTACCATAGAGTTGAATATAATTTAAATGTGCCAGACCCAACTAAAATTTTAACAATTCCCACCAAACTCTAGGGTAAGTAATACAACATAACAAAACCACAACTCTTTGATATACGCGTGTTTCGATGGAGACTGTTAAGTTAAACATCCATCTAGAACCAGAATGTCACTCATTCACAACTATACAATGGACTAGGTCTTGAATTGACAGTTTTGTGTGAACTGAGGTCCATTCAAATCATTTACTGGTACTAGGCTGCAAAAAGGCATCCCCTTTGTTTGAAGCATATAAGTCACACTTCTGTACCTTTTCATGAGAATTTAGAGATTACCCAAGTCTCATAGACTGTGACTAGTAGTCTATCTCATATAGGTGTATTTCTCAACATATGTTTGTAGGAAAACATCTCATTTGAAATAGATTAAGATAAATAAAATCGTCGTGCCTTACAGAAAGGAAAGATGTGCACCAGAGATGAGCTCAACAGGAATGTTTCCTCACAGTCTACTACTAGCTTGTTTCACCATCCTAATTCACGGGATCTCCGATCGCATATGACAGGTTACCACTAAAGTAGAATTCAAGTGGGTCTCATACCCATCTCTCTCGATGCACTCTCTATCACATTACGTGATAAGCCCTTGATAAATTGATCTACCAGATTTTTTGACATATGGACATAGTCCAACGATATAACTCCAGAGTTTCTCAATTTTCTGACAGATTTCAGTCGTCTCTTAACATGTCTTGAAGACTTCATGTTGTCCTTTGGAACTGTTAACCTTTGTAATCACAGTTTGGTTATCACAGTTCATGAAAATAGCCGGAATTGGTTTCTCAACCACCGGTAAATCCAAAAGGAGTTCACGAAGCCACTCAGCCTCAGTCCCAGCAGTGTCCAAAGCAGAGAGCTCTGCTTCCATTGTAGACACGTTAAGATAGTATGCTTGCAATACTTCTAGGAAACAGTGCCACCTCCAAACAGAAACACATATCCGCTTGTGGCATAAAGCTCATCAGCATCAGAGATCCAGTTGGCATCATTGTATGCCTCTAACACTTTTGGGTGTCCTGAATAATGAATACCATAGCTCATGGTACCCTTTAAATAGAGCATCACTCTCTCAAAAGACCCCAATGCGTATCTCCATGATTTTTCACAAACCGACTCAGCTTGCTCACAGCATAGGAGATATCAGGTCGTGTTGCATTTGCAAGATACATGAGAGAACCAATGATCTGAGAGTACCTCAATTGATCCCTAGCAATTTTGTGGTTGTTTCTCAAAGAAGCACTAGGATCATAAGGTGTGGGTGAAGGTATACAGTCACTATAACCAAAGCGACTTAAAACCTTTTCCACATAGTGGGATTTTAACAAAGTTACCCCACCATCACCATCTCTAGATAGCTTGATATTAAGAATAACATCAGTTTCTCCCAAATTTTTCATCTCAAAATTGTTTGACAGGAAATGCTTTACTTCCTCAATCACTCTGAGATTGGATCCGAAGATCCAAATGTCATCAATGTATAAACACAGTATGACACTTTCACCCCCACCATGTCGATAATACACACATTTGTCAGCTTCATTCACAATAAAGCCCGCAGATGTCAATGTGTTATCAAATTTCTCATGTCATTGCTTAGGAGCTTGTTTAAGGCCATTGCAATGACTTCAATAGTTTACACACTTTGTTCTCTTGACCATTTGCAATAAATCCTTCAGGCTGATCCATATAGATCTCCTCCTCCAACTCTCCATTTAGGAAAGCGGTCTTCACATCCATTTGATGGATTATAAGACCAGATGAGGCGGCCACGGAAAGCAAAGTTTGAATGGTCGTTAAACGAGCAACTGGTGAATAAGTATCAAAGAAGTCTTCACCCTCCTTTTGTGTGTAACCCATAGCCACAAGCCTCGCCTTGTACCTCTCAATTGTACCATCAGGCCTAAGCTTTTTCTTGAACACCCATTTGCATCCAATAGGTTGCCCCCATAGGGACGATCAACAACCTCCCATGTTCCATTGGACATTATTGATTCCATCTCACTCCCGACTACTTCCTTCCACAAGTCAACATCAGGAGAGAAAAATGTCTCTTCAATGGTTGTTGGAGTATTATCCACAAGATACACAATGTAGTCATCACCAAAGGATTTTGCAACTCTTTGTCTCTTACTCTTTCGAGTAACTACAATGTCATTCTCCTCTGGACTTTGCACATGGGTCTCTTCAATTTGTTCAGCTGAAATGGGATTATCATGTTCATGGGAAATTATAGATTCATGCTTAGAACTGCTAGATGTAGATTTTATTGGAAATTCATTTTCAAAAAAATATGCATCTCTTGATTCCATAATTGTACCAACATGCATGTCAGGTACCTCAAAATTTATAATCAAGAACCGATATCCCACACTGTGAAAAGCATAACCAAGGAACACACAGTCTAAGGTTTGAGGTCCAAGTTTGCGCTTCTTATTGATTGGCACATTCACTTTAGCCAAACAACCCCAAGTGCGCAAATAAGAAAGATTTAATCTTTTCTTTTTCCGTTTCTCGAATGGTGTGATTTCTTTGTCTTTCAAAGGAACTTTGTTTAGGACATGACAAGCTATCAAAATCGCCTCACCCCACCATTCCTTGGATAATCCCGCAATGTCTAACATGACATTTACCAACTCCGCTAGAGAGCGGTTTTTCCTCTCGGCAATCCCATTGGATTGTGGTGAGTATGGCGGTGTCCTCTCATGAACAATCCCATGTTCAACGCAGAACTCATCAAAAGCATTGGAGAAATATTCTCCACCTCTATCAGACCTCAATCGTTTAATTTTCCTCTCAAGTTGGTTTTCTGCTTCAGCTTTATAGGCTTTGAAATAATTTAACGCTTCATCTTTTGTTTTCAAAAGGTACACATAGCAGAATCTAGTACAATCATCTATAAAAGTCATAAAGTATCTTTTTCCACCTTTTGTCAAAATGCCATTCATCTCACAAAGATCGGAATGAACTAGCTCTAAAGGTGTCAAATTTCTTGGCTCGGCAGCCTTGTGAGGCTTGTGAGTTTGTTTAGATTGCACACATGCATGACACTCTGAGCCTTTGACATGATTAAATTTCGGGATTAAACTCATATTTGCTAGCCACGTTAAACATCCATAATTAACACGACATAAACGTGAATGCCACAAATCTATCTCATCACAAACACTAATAGAGTTCACGACATTATTACACTCATCCATCAAAGACAAGCGGAACAAACCTCCGCAATCATAACCCTTACCAACAAATGTTCCATGCCTCGACACGACACATTTCTTGGACTCAAAAACAACTTTGTAGCCATCACGACACATCAAGGAAATACTAACAAGATTTTTTTATTGAGAGGACATGCTGCATGTGCTTCAATAGCACCGTCTTTCCCGAATTTAGCTTCAGAATGAGGGAACCAACACCATGAACATGCACGCGCGATCCGTTCCCCATCAGCAAGGATCCAGTCCTACCGACCTGAAAGGATGCAAACAAAGATGTATCAGTACACACATGGATATTAGCTCCACTATCCATCCACCATTCAGGTGAATTACAGACTAAAAGAACATTGGGTAAAGAATTACCATACCCAGATGTCCCTCCTCTAGTTTCATTAATCACCATGTTTGCTGATTTCTTCTCCTTGACAAATTTGCTAGGACATGCACTAGCCCAGTGCTCAGTGCTCCCGCAAACAAAGCATCCTTCATTCTTTTTCTTATTAATTTTCTTCTTCAACTCAATTGTCTGTTTTGGCTTAGGGTTGTGACCTTACTTTACCTTGTTCTTATTCTTGAAATTACGAGATGCATGAAAATTCTTTTTCTGTACCATGTTGGTAGCAGATGACTCAGGACGTTCCCATTGTTGTCTTTTCCCCTTGCCCTCTCCTCCACATCAAGAGTACCAATGAGGTCAGCCACATTGAACTCTTGTCTCTTGTGTTTTAGGGAGGTGGCAAAATCCTTCCAAGAAGGTGGTAACTTGGCGATGATACCGCCAGCTACAAACTTGTCAGGAAGAAGACATGGAAAATATTCCAGTTCCTCAGCCGAAGCCTGAATCGCATGAGCTTGCTCTACAACAGAGCGGTTCTCAACCATTTTGTACTCATATAGTTGCTCCATGAGATAGAGCTCACTTCCGACATCGGAAACTCCAAACTTTTCATTCAATGCATCCAATAACAACTTGACAGATGTGAAAGATATGTAGTTTTTCTCATACTTGCTATGAAGTGCACAAATCACGGTGCCTCTGAAGAGGTTATCAGCAGCTCGAAATTAAGACTCCTCATCGGCAGTCAAGTGATCGGGCTTCCCCTCTACGACATGATAGTAATGCATAGCAGTCAACCACAACTCCATATTAACATGCCAAGTCATAAAATTCTTTCTATCAAAAGCAGTAGGCTTCAACACGGTAGCAAAACCAGTAACGAAAAATTGCTTGTAATTTGGTTTTTGGATTGTTAGAAAATTAAGCAATTTCCACATTATTTGAATCTAGAAAATTGATGGCTTAAACATGATGACATATATAAAATTAATCATGATGAAAAGAACAATTTCTATACATGTGTATAAAAAGGAAGAAGAAAAGAAAGACAGGAAGAACAATGCATAAATAAAGATGAGACATATAAGTAGATACCCAGCATTGCCAGCAGCGTTGGAGGATCCGGGGTCAACCATGGTGTCGTCGTCGTTGTAGCAGAGAAGTCGCTGTAGGCAGTCTGGTGTCATCGTCGTAGTAGAGAAGTCGATGTAGGCAGTCACGCGAACACTCCACAAAAACCAAATTGCCGTACACCCCGAGCAGATTTCACGCACGGCGTCGGTTCTGGAGGCACCTGCCCTCCAGCGATCCCGTGCGCGCAGGTGTAAGGAATCAGATGCTCGTAGCCTAAGAGGGGGAGGGGGTGAATTAGGCAATCTTAAAAAAGCTTAACCTATGGCTTCACTATTTTTACACAAAGATAAACTAGAACATGCTATCTAGATGTGCAACTAAGGTTGTTCTAGTGTGAAACTCCCATCCCAAAACAAGGTTTGCAACCTATAGCCAATCCTAGCAAGATACTACTCTAGGAAAGTAAAGGCAAGTAAAGATTGCAATAGAGTAAATGCGGAAACGTAAAGGGGATGAGAGGAAGCAAACTCTTGACACGCGATTTATCCTGTGGTATCGGTAGGCACTAAGCCACCCCTAGTCCACGTTGTTGAAGCACTCACACAAGAGTATTGCTTCCCGGTCATCAAGTCTCCCCCAAGAGCACCACTTGACTCGCCACAAAGGCTAGCCACTTAGGCACTTGCCAAGCTCTCTTGGTCACCTTGATGCCGCCTCCACTAAGGAGCTTCTCCACCAAGGAAGGGGGTCTCCACGTCCCCCGCACAAAGTGTCCTCGCCACTCCACACCAAGCCGGAGGGTCGATGACGATTGCCGGTGCGCCACTTAGGCCCCAAGGCTTCCGGCGAACCTTGTACAACTTGATTCACTCAAGAATCACCTCACAAGGTTGGCACAACCTTGCACTCACTCAGCTCTAAGCTAAGCCTAGCACTAAGCACATACACTAAGCATATGCAAGTCTATGGATGAGCAATTAAGCACTTGGATGGATTAGATATGATCTTCTAGGTGTCTTGCACTCCTCTGCACTTCCACACAATCCAGCAACCTCAAATGGGCGAGTGGAGGAGGTATAAATAGCCCAAGGCATCAAACTAGCCGTTGGCTAAAAGCTGCTGAAAGTAGTACCGTCGGATGATCCGACGCTATACTTTTCCAGGCGTCGGTTCATCCGGTGCTCCTAGCCGTTGCCCTCCACTGCATATGACCGTTGACACAACTGCTCCGACGCTATACACCGACGCACCGTCGGTTCATCCGGTGCTGAAGTCCTCGCCGCCAAAACCTTACTGTTAGCTTCTTCGAGACCGTCGGATGAACTGCTACTTCACCGTCGGTTCATCCGGTGCTACTGCTCGAGTCTTGGCGCGTCTCTGTCTTGTTCAAACTGGGTCACCGGATAGACCGATGGTTCCCTCCAATGGACCGTCGGTTCATCCGATGCCTCTGCCTTTTGCTGCTGTGCTTCTGCCATTCGTCCGACGCAACTAGAAATTGGACCGTCGGTTCATCCGACGGTGCCTTGGCTTTCACCCAGTGTACCAACTCGTCCGACCATTGCACCGACGCTTGCTATCAAGGTACCGTCGGTTCATCCGACGGTGCCCTTTTTCTTCTTTTCCTTTGCGTCTTCACTTTGGATCTTTGCTTAAACTTAACATACTTAACATACTTAACATTTCATCACTTATAGCCCCAAAATATATATTAAGTCCTCATTTTTGCTACGAGTAACTTAACATGTGCATGGTATGTTAACTTGGGCATGGTATGTTAACTTGTGGTAACATCCATGGGACCTAGGAATGCCTACAAAGACATGCTAGACAAAGTGGTTAGTCCCATTGCTTGTGTTAGCATGAATCACCAAAATCAACTCGAACAAATGGCAAATGGGGCCATGTTCGCTACAATCTCCCCCTTTTTGGTGATTTATGACAACACAAGCAAAGCAAGCATAAATTTGCAAAAATTGACAAAATTAGAACAACTTACACTTGCTTGGATGCTTACCATCATCCGAACTCCCCCTAGATTAATTCTTCCCCCTTTTTGATCTTTTCTTCCTATGTTCACACATAGCTTGTCTCTTCACACTTTGGAAACACTAGCTTGCTTTGGTCCCACATTCTCCCCCTTTGGAATAAAATCTCCAAAAAGATCCCAAAACAAAATGTCTCCAAGAAAATTGAGCAAGTCCTAGCAAACATAGCTCAAAGAGAGATGTTAAATACAAGGGAGAAAGCCGCATGAACCATCATCCATATGTATGATATCAATGAAAATACCACATGTGCGAATAGCTAAGGTGGATCACAAGCTCATGAGACTAGCATGATACAAACTAAGCTCCCCCTAAGTGTGTGCACAATATGATAGTGTGAAAATCAAGTGCACAACTATAAACACTTGTAAGCCAAGGAAGCTTAGAGCATATCATACAAGGAGGTAGCTTAAAGGACAAGAGATAAGACAAATGGGTTCTTGTTACATTACCACTTGTAGATATCACATGTAGTCTTTTGATCATTGCATACCTCCGGGGGTTGATCCTCTTTACCTTGTTGGCACCATATTGAGATGAGCCACTTGGAAATGATATCACTAGAGGTGACACCACTTGAAATAAGCTTGCATAGAAGACACTCGGGGTACCACAAGGATTAGGAATGTATGAGTACATTGCCTTTGAACTTATATAGAGACATAAGCTCGCAAGGACATGACTCAATAGCATGAAACTCATATTGCTATATTCACTCTTTTAGAGATGTTAGATCACATTGAGAGTGAAATACCATTCTCTTAGAATGAAGTACCGCACTGAAACGCGTCGCCAAGGGACTACATAAGATAAGCTTGAAACAATGTTAGTCCCATAACCAAACCATAGGATGAGCTCCCCCTAAATGTGTGCATTTAGTGTTTGAATCACCAACCAAATGTATGCACATTGTTTGTGACAACAAAAAAAAAGAAAGCTAACCCTATAGCTTGCTCATGATGCAAGGAGATATATAAGAAAACATGCACCATGAAAGAACAAGTGTAGCTTTCCTACACACTAATCAAACCATGTAAGTTGCTCATGGGTTAGCACGTGACACAAGCAACCTACCATATGTAAACAACTAGGCATAGCACCAAATGCAAACCTAGACAAGGCAATGGAGCTACAATGATACATGAGATGGGTTATAGTTTCCATTACCTCAACCGGGGATCTTGGGCAACACATGTCCAACTTGCAAGCTTGGTTTCTAGGCTTGAATCTCATCTTCTTTGTGCCAAGCCTCCCAAGTCCCCGCTCTCAAGGCCTTCAAGTGGCCTTAGGAACCCAAACCATTTGAGGCTCCTTCATGTTGGTGATAACTTCCTTGGGCACCCAAATGGGTTGGTTCCAACCCCTCTCCTCCTTCATCTTCCCAACCTTGTGTGCAACCACCTTGACATTAGCCTTCTTCTTGATGACGTAGGTGTTGCTCTTGGTCTTGTTCTTGCGGTTGGGCTTGGTGTAGATGAGGGAGCTCTTGATGGTGGAGTTCAACTTGTTCTTTTCGTCCTTGTCCATCTTCTTGACAAATTGAAGGCATTTGTAGAATTTGTGCCCTTCTCCATGACACTTGTAGCAAGTCACGGTTACACCCTTCTCAAGCTTCTTCGCCATGGGATCACGGTTATCTTGAGAAGGTTGGACTTTGCTCTTATTGTTCCTGCGCTTACCCATCAAGCTTGCCAACCTCTCTCGGAGCCATTTCACTTCTTGCTTAAGCTCATCATTCTTCTTGCCTATGAGGGAATCACATGTTTCTACAACAACATTCTCATTGAAAGATGGTGAGCAAGATTCATAAATTAAATCAATGCAAGAAGTTGAAGCATCTACCTTGGAGATAGGAATTACACAAGGGATAGATGATTCATCAAGCTCAAAGGAATTACTTGTTTTAGTCTCATTGCTCTCAAGCTTAGATTTTAGCTCATCACACTCCTTGCTAAGCAATTTGAATTTGCACAACAAATGTTCATAATTTGTAGCAAGGGTTGCACTAAGATCATTGAGAGCATTGAGTTCTTTAATTTCATTAGCTTGTTTCTTAAGCATTCCTTTTTGCTCATGGACTAGCTCAACAAGATCATCGAGAGAGGTGGTGTCGGATTCGTCATCACTTACATTGCTCTCCATACCTTTGGCCATAAGGCACATGTGTAGTGATGATGAAGGACCTTGCATGAAGCGGGTGGTGAAGTTCTTTCTTGATTCATCACTTGAGCTAGAAGAACTTGATTCTCCACCACTTGTCCACTCACGGACGATGACATTCGCTTCTTGCTTTGGTCTCCTCTCCTTGACCACCTTCTTCTTGGGCTTGTGCTCAATCTTGGTGAACTTGATGTGTTGATGATGACGCCCTTCTCTCAAGTGGACGTTGTAGCCGTACATGTTGACTTTCTTCACATACTTGAAGATCTTCTTCACGTACATGGCTACCACGGATTCGACCTCTTCATCACTTGAGGAATCTTCATCGTCACCATCATCACTATCATCTTCGCTTGAGCTTCCGTGAGTAGCCATCCTACTCAACACCTTCTCTTGTTGGCTTGAGAGGGCATGGCTTGTAGTTGGAGAAGATGGTTCTTGGGGCTTTTCTTGGGGTGCCTTCTTGGACTTGGGCATGATTTGAAGCTCATGTGCCATGATTATACCTGAGCATTTTTGGCCCGGCCCGACCCGGCCCGGGCCAGGCCCGCCCACGGACCTTACTGGACGGGCGTGGGCAGAGATCTTGAAGCCTGCGAAAATTTTTTTTGGCCCGAGCCCAGCCCGAAATGCTGTTTTTAGTTACTTTACACTGTAAAATGCGCGGGCGGCCCGCCCAAGCCCGGGCCCAGCCCGAGCCCGGCCCGAAAACTGAGGCCCGACACGTCCCATGGGACGGTCATGGGCAGGATTTTCTCGGCTCGAAAAACCTAGGTTTTTTTTGGCCCGGCCCGAATCCGGCTCGGCCCGTGGAATGCTCAGGTCTAGCCATGATCTTGCTCAAGATATGAGATGGCTTCAATTCTTCGAGCTTCTTCTCATAGATGATGGCTTTCACCAAGTCATAATCGGGCTTCCGGAGACTTTGTAGGATCTTGCGGTTGATGTTCAAGTCCGTGATGTTCTTCACACCTAAAGTATTGATCTCATTGACAAGCACATTTAGGCGTGAGTACATTGATTCGGCATTTTTATTTGCAAGTTGCTTAAAGCTATTGAATTCCTTAAGGAGACAACCGTAGCGTTCATTAGCAACTTCTTTTGAACCCTCATTTTGCTACTTGATGGTTTTCCATAGCTCATGAGCATTTTCACAATTAAAAACTCTATTGAAAACGCCTACATCTAGTGAGGATAAAATGATACTCTTAGCAATCACATCAAATTGTTTTTCCTTCTTAGTACCATTTCTCATGCCCTCATCGGTGACTCTCCAAACATCAAGGTCCTTTGCTTGGAGATAGGCCTCCATGAGAACCTTCCACCGAGGACAGCCCGTGCCATCGAAATGTGGAGCCAAACCTAAGGAATCCACCCGTTTCATTCCTCTATAGAGCAACTCACTAGGCGGTGAAGCCTAACCGTTCCAATGAGCCGGTTTTCACAATTTACCAATCGAATTGGCGTTTCCTTGTGAAGGAAGTGAGTCCCGGCTCTGATACCACTTGTAAGGAATCGGATGCTCGTAGCCTAAGAGGGGGAGGGGGTGAATTAGGCAATCTTAAAAAACTTCACAAGGTTGGTACAACCTTGCACTCACTCAGCTCTAAGCTAAGCCTAGCACTAAGCACATACACTAAGCATATGCAAGTCTATGGATGAGCAATTAAGCACTTGGATGGATTAGATATGATGTTCTAGGTGTCTTGCACTCCTCTGCACTTCCACACAATCCAGTAACCTCAAATGGGCGAGTGGAGGAGGTATAAATAGCCCAAGGCATCAAACTAGCCGTTGGCTAAAAGCTGCTGAAAGTAGTACTGTCGGATGATCCGACGCTATACTTTTCCAGGCGTCGGTT
The DNA here is from genome assembly GCA_036936925.1 of Cenchrus fungigraminus. Taxonomy (NCBI): domain Eukaryota; kingdom Viridiplantae; phylum Streptophyta; class Magnoliopsida; order Poales; family Poaceae; genus Cenchrus; species Cenchrus fungigraminus. The sequence goes on along the minus strand of CM072768.1, from coordinate 72,940,847 downwards.
CATCCGGTGCTCCTAGCCGTTGCCCTCCACTGCATATGACCGTTGACACAACTGCTCTGACGCTATACACCGACGCACCGTCGGTTCATCCGGTGCTGAAGTCCTCGCCGCCAAAACCTTACTGTTACTTCTTCGAGACCGTCGGATGAACCGCTGCTTCACCGTCGGTTCATCCGGTGCTACTGCTCGAGTCTTGGCGCGTCTCTGTCTTGTTCAAACTGGGTCACCGGATAGACCGACGGTTCCCTCCAATGGACCGTCGGTTCATCCGGTGCCTCTGTCTTTTGCTGCTGTGCTTCTGCCATTCGTCCGACGCTACTAGAAATTGGACCGTCGGTTCATCCGACGGTGCCTTGGCTTTCACCCAGTGTACCAACTCGTCCGACCATTGCACCGACGCTTGCTATCAAGGTACCGTCGATTCATCCGACGGTGCCCTTTTTCTTCTTTTCCTTTACGTCTTCACTTTGGATCTTTGCTTCAACTTAACATACTTAACATTTCATCACTTATAGCCCCAAAATATATATTAAGTCCTCATTTTTGCTACGAGTAATTTAACAAGTGCATGATATGTTAACTTGGGCATGGTATGTTAACTTGTGGTAACATCCATGGGACCTAGGAATGCCTACAAAGACATGCTAGACAAAGTGGTTAGTCCCATTGCTTGTGTTAGCATGAATCACCAAAATCAACTCGAACAAATGGCAAATGGGGCCATGTTCGCTACAACCTCCCCCTTTTTGGTGATTTATGACAACACAAGCAAAGCAAGTATAAATTTGCAAAAATTGACAAAATTAGAACAACTTACACTTGCTTGGATGCTTACCATCATCCGAACTCCCCCTAGATTAATTCTTCCCCATTATTGATCTTCTCTTCCTATGTTCACACATAGCTTGCCTCTTCCCACTTTGGAAACACTAGCTTGCTTTGGTCCCACATTCTCCCCCTTTCGAATAAAATCTCCAAAAAGATCCCAAAACAAAATGTCTCCAAGAAAATTGAGCAAGTCCTAGCAAACATAGCTCAAAGAAAGATGTTAAATACAAGGGAGAAAGCCGCATGAACCATCATCCATATGTATGATATCAATGAAAATACCACATGTGCGAATAGCTAAGGTGGATCACAAGCTCATGAGACTAGCATGATACAAACTAAGCTCCCCCTAAGTGTGTGCACAATATGATAGTGTGAAAATCAAGTGCACAACTATAAACACTTGTAAGCCAAGGAAGCTTAGAGCATATCATGCAAGGAGGTAGCTTAAAGGACAAGAGATAAGACAAATGGGTTCTTGTTACATTACCACTTGTAGATATCACTTGTAGTCTTTTGATCATTGCATACCTCCGGGGGTTGATCCTCTTTACCTTGTTGGCACCATATTGAGATGAGCCACTTGGAAATGATATCACTAGAGGTGACACCACTTGAAAGAAGCTTGCATAGAAGACACTCGGGGTACCACAAGGATTAGGAATGTATGAGTACATTGCCTTTGAACTTATATAGAGACATAAGCTCGCAAGGACATGACTCAATAGCATGAAACTCATATTGCTATATTCACTCTTTTAGAGATGTTAGATCACATTGAGAGTGAAATACCATTCTCTTAGAATGAAGTACCGCACCGGAACGCGTCGCCAAGGGACTACATAAGATAAGCTTGAAACAATGTTAGTCCCATAACCAAACCATAGGATGAGCTCCCCCTAAATGTGTGCATTTAGTGTTTGAATCACCAACTAAATGTATGCACATTGTTTGTGACAACAAAAAAAAAGGAAGCTAACCCTATAGTTTACTCATGATGCAAGGAGATATATAAGAAAACATGCACCATGAAAGACAAGTATAGCTTTCCTACACACTAATCAAACCATGTAAGTTGCTCATGGGTTAGCACGTGACACAAGCAACCTACCATATGTAAACAGCTAGGCATAGCAACAAATGCAAACCTAGACAAGGTAATGGAGCTACAATGATACATGAGATCTTGGGCAACACATGTCCAACTTGCAAGCTTGGCTTCTAGGCTTGAATCTCATCTTCTTTGTGCCAAGCCTCCCAAGTCCCCGCTCTCAAGGCCTTCAAGTGGCCTTAGAAACCCAAACCATTTGAGGCCCCTTCATGTTGGTGATGACTTCCTTGGGCACCCAAATGGGTTGGTTCCAACCCCTCTCCTCCTTCATCTTCCCAACCTTGTGTGCAACCACCTTGACATTAGCCTTCTTCTTGATGACGTAGGTGTTGCTCTTGGTCTTGTTCTTGCGGTTGGGCTTGGTGTAGATGAGGGAGCTCTTGATGGTGGAGTTCAACTTGTTCTTTTAGTCCTTGTCCATCTTCTTGACAAATTGAGGGCATTTGTAGAACTTGTGCCCTTCTCTATGACACTTGTAGCAAGTCACGGTTGCACCCTTCTCAAGCTTCTTCGCTATGGGATCACGGTTATCTTGAGAATGTTGGAATTTGCTCTTCATGTCTTGAGAGATGTCCACTCGTTCCTCATTGTTCCTGCCCTTACCCATCAAGCTTGCCAACCCTCTCGGAGCCATTTCACTTCTTGCCAACCTCTCATTGTTCCTGCAGATAGAAATGTCATTCTGGCAATCTTTCATCAAATCTATGGGTTCTGAATTCTGATACCTTTTTGTTGAGGGTAATTTCAAAGAAAAGTTTTGCAGTGTGAATTCAGGTTAAATGTGCTTTAAGAATGTGTTTACAACATGCAATCCTAACGGTGCCTTCTCGTAGTCGTACAGTTTATTGTTAGAATATGGTATACTCTACAACTCTGGAGGATCCTTGCTTTCGATCCTCTTGCACAACCTGACGAACCCAAAAACAATAGCACTGTAGTTGAAAACCAATCAACAGCCACTAGATCCAGCGAGCTAAACTGCTAAAAGATATATACGTAATTTTTTAAGGTATCATCATTCTCACCTGACTGCACGAGGAGCAAAAAGCTTGAAAAAACAGGTGATCTACCAGCAATTATCTGGGATCCAAAGCTTAAATGCACAAATCCTGAAGAACTAATATCTGAACAAAGCCTTGCACACCTGCCTACTCTGAACAAAGCCCTCCATCAAAATCTCCCATGTCTTGTAGCTCAACATGTGACAACTTATTACATGCATGTTCAGGGCACTTGAACGATGATAACACAAGCTATTGTAGTAATGTAACACAAAAGGCACCAGTATGTAAGCCTCACTTCAATAATTTGCGCAGAAATGAGAACATGTCCATATATGCAAGGATGCATTTCTAGCAGAACTGAAGCATACAGTTTAATTCTTCTGAACAAAATGTATGGGAAGGATATATACTAGTATGACTGCACGACACAACATATACAGAGTTTCCAATTAGCTAGGTTCAAAAGAAGCACAAAAAACTTTTCCCATAGGCTTCATGTGTGTTCCCATCTGGAAGTTCAGGACCAGACATACTAACCACCTCCAGTGATCATATTCCTTAGCATCTGAAGTCTGCGGGGATAGTATATCTCAATAAGTTCAAACAATGCTTCTTGCACTTGAGCAAACAAGCAGGAATATGGCACTCTAGCATATGGAAGACATCAACATTACTGTACTCGATCATTAGGACTTTGTTCCGACACACAACACAATCATCACAGCAGTGGTGGCACCAGCTTCATTAGGCTTGATTCCGTGTGGGGTCAAGAAGTAGATGCCTCGAAAACCAACAAGAAGTTTGTCAACCCTCAGAGCTCCATTCTTTTCATGCTTGCATAAACATTTTTTACCAGCCTCCGGATCTGCATGAGATGAATGAATGATACTTCTTGATCTGCTATCTGTAAACAGTTTTTACCAGCCTCCAGATTTGCATCATTTAAAAGTAAGAACATAGTTAAAACCAACCCATTGAACTCAGGGTGCAAGAAGCTATGACTAATAATAACTACAACACCAAACCACCAGGTGGAAAAACATGTTTATACAGTAATTAGCCCATGAAACCACTCCTCCGAAGCAGAGTGTGAGGAAACCAGATTAATTGTCCTGCACATTAACCACTCAACATGCGTTAAAATCAACTAACGGGTGGTAGAAGAATTCACGATGGATCGTCGGCAAGCAGGGGCTGCACGGGGATCCCTTGATCCGTGGCAACCACGGCGGCGCGGGGAATGTAGGATTAAGGGAGCGGCGGCCGGCCACGGCAACAATGAGTAGGCGGCGGCAGAGGAGTAGGAGGCTGGAACGGCGGCGCGAGCGGCCAAATGGTCAGGGAGGATGCTCCAGCGGCGTCGGCGGCGCGGGGAATTGAGCGAGGATACCCGGCGACGGACGGGATTGGAGGGAGCTGTCCCGGCGGTGGGGGAGGCGTGGGATTGGAGGGAGCTGTCCCGGTGGCGGCGGAGACGCGGGATCGGAGGGAGGTGCTGGCGGCGGCGGCGGGCGCGGGAATGGAAGGAGGGGTGTCCCGGTGGCGACGGCGGCGCGGGAATGGAGGGAGGGGTGTCCCGGCAGCGGCGGTGCAGCGGGAACGGAGCAGGATCTGCGCCAGCAGCAGCCCGAAGATGGACCCGGAGGCTGGGATTTGTGCCCCTCAGTGGTGGAGGCGGCGGCGCCGTGGTCGATAGGGCGGCGCCGCGGCGGGCGACGGCGCGGGGGGTGGCTGCTGCGTGCTCAAACGGAGGGGGAGGATCCCGTGCGCACGGGTGAAGGGCAGCGGGGAATTTTTTTTTCTGATTAATAGGTATCTATCAAATTACTATTTTACCCATTGAGAAAAAAATCGAAAAACCTGATAATACGACTGTACTACTGTTGGATCGTATTGTGTACCGTAAAAAACCTATGGAAATTCTGACACACACTTAGTTTATCAGGGAGTTTTTACGTCGCGTCGTGCGCGGTGCGTTCCAGTTCTAGGGGCAAACACATCTGCACATAACACTCTCTGGTGGCGAGCACCGTCCGTTCCGGCCAACTCTCGGCGTCCCGCAGCGAGTGAACGCCGACACTATTCTCCAACCCGCTTCTCTGTAGCAACAAGAAAGTTGCATCTTAGGTTCGTGTTACTATAAACCCTGTTGTAGGCATTGCTTTGGACCCCTAAAAAGTGAATAGATTAGCAAATTTTAATTCATACCAACAATCAACTGTAGTGTGCAAGCCGTACTGTTCTTGGCATTTGTATGAGCCACCACGTCATCGTTTCTAAGGCTCTGGCCTCTGTATTTATACAAACTCAAAGCTAACTAACTACCTAGAACGTGTGATGCCCACGTTTCTACTGGATCACGACATCCCATGACCACCACGAAAGAAAATTGGGTGCGCACCGGGCGCACCGCGGCCCCGGTGCGCACCCCCTCGTGGCTGCTCGTGATTCGTCCGCGTCCCGTGCGTCTCGGCTCCGGAGGCTCCCTGCTGGTCGATCGCGTGCAGGCTCACCTCGGCTCGCGCACGTCCCTGCGTGCCCCTGCGCAGTCCATGCGGAGCGGACTGCGCAGGGGCGTGCGAGCCGAGGCGAACCTGCACGTGATCGAGCAGCAGTGAGCCTCCGGAGCCGAGACGTGCGGGACGTGGACGAATCACGAGCGGCCACGAGGGGGTGCGCACCGGGGCTGCAGTGCGCCCGGTGCGCACCCAATTTTTTTCCCACGAACAACACACGGCGCCCTACAGACGCGGACGCGCCCGCCATGGCGAGCACGAGCTCAGAACGTGCACGGATCGTGCACTGACACACTAAGTTAAGGCCAAAACACACTAAACTACGTACATGTCGGTGAAGGATAAGGATTAAGTCCAACAAATAGCATACCTAACGATGAAGTAAAGAAAGTTGTCCTGATCCATGATGACGTTAATCCAACAACCAACGCATTGGCTGAGTTGATAAAAGTTATTGTATCAGGTCAACATGTGGTACACAATCTCATTTTGCTACCACTGATAGAAATCATATCAATTAAGGCACAGGAAAGACATGCTCATTCGGTGGACAACGCAATTCAGAGAGCACCCAAAAGATGGCCACAAATGAGGATATATAAACTCAGCATGTGTTGATGTTGGAGAAAACAATCAGTCTTTACATGTGCTACACACTACGTGAAAATCTCAAATAGGTCACGCAGCATTTGTAACGGGTCCTTAACACCGGTTACATGCACCCACATCTGTAACGGTTGTTGTTTGGCGCCTGTTACCCATAAGCGCAGCAGGCCGACCCGGTGTTAGCCTCCACAACGCCCGTTACCAATGTGGACTTCTGGTAACGGGTTTCTTAAACGCTCGTTACATTAATTCTTTGTAACGGACCTTAAAGCGAGCCCGTTACAAAAGTTAAACGTATTGGTAACGGGCTTGTAAAATCCGTTACCGATCAATGCCCTATCGGTAACGGGCCCTTTAAGTCCGTTACTGATCGCTGCGTATCAGTAACTGGCTTTAGTGTCCGTTACCGATGACCATTTGACGCCCGTTACTAGACTGAGAGCTCAATAATTAAAGTCTAATAGCACTCTTCGCTGCCGTGAAACGGGAGCGCGGCGGCAGTGAACAAATGAGACGGATGTTTGTTAATCCGTGTCTCCTTTGTGAAGAAAGGAGACGGAGGTTTGTGAATCCTCGTCTCCTTTGAGTCTGTCTTCATTGACAGGTCAGCTCGATCTCTCATTGCTTCCTTTTCGACATACATGCACAATCAACAGATATATCTTTTGAGACAAAACATACATCATAAGAGAGATAAACTTGTCCACATAGATGAAGATAACTTGTACACAGAAATAAAGAATAATTATTACAAACAGTTAACTTAACTTGTCCATCAGGCTAGGACTTAACTTGTCCATCACATTAATTATTTACTATGGTCGTGCTATCTGACCATACACATCAACAAAAGCATGCCCCTTGAACATCCACAAAAGCATGGCTATCTGACCCTGCACATCAACAAGCTTGAACTTCCTCATGCCCCATCAAGATTGGCTCTTTTTGCAGCCTCTTCGTAAGCAACCAAGGATTCTTGAAGCCCTTCGAGCGCATCATCAATGGGCTCGAGATTTTGTCAGTAGTATACTTGTACCTCCTTATGTGCTTAGACTTTTTGATGAGGATGTTCACTTCTTTCGTGATTTTTTCAAACTCAGGTTTCACATAATCCCAGACATTAAGGTTTAGAAGTAACTCAAGCTCTGCTCGCGACTCATAGAGTTTTGCCTGAAACAGGGTTAAACATGGTATAAGAATAACATAGTTAATTCAGAACTAATTTGCCTCAGAACTTGGAGCAGTATGTATAGACACAGTAATCATCATAGGAAAATTATATAAGAACTTGAAAATTATCCTAGGCTTCATAGCAAGGTGTGACAAGTAAAAGCAGAACTTAGTTCAGAACTGATTTGCCTCAGAACTTGGTATAAAATCATGACAAGCATGGAAGACATCATCATATGCACTAACTTTATCAAGCTCAAGCTAGCTCAAGCTCCATCTATAGAACAAGTAAAAAGGCAGTGAGATTCAGAGAAACTTGCCTCGCCGTCGTCGTGGTCGTTGCTAGAGTCAGAGATGAGGTCCTCTACACCTTCGCCGCTCTCTCGACCCCTCTTCGTCGTTGCCAGACACTTGTGCTCGCAAACGTGAGGCAGGCACCTCGCCCACTTCGCTGCCCCCTCGCCGGCACGCTCCTCCTTGCCGCTGCTTGGCCCCTCGTCGGAACCAGAGAGGATCCAGTCGAGGACCCTCGCCTCCGGCATTGGGTTCACTCCACCGCCGCTTGGCCCCTCTCCGGCGCTCATCGTCGTCTCCCTCTTCGCCGCCATCTCGCCGGCACGCGCGCGGATCCAGTTGCGGCACCGCTTCGCGTTCCGGTTCTCCTCGATCCCGGGTGCACGGGGTCGTCCGCTGCTTGGCCCCTCGCTGGCGCTCATCGTCGTCTCTGTCTCCACGGCTCCTCTCACGCCTCCTCTGCGCTTTTTTTAAGGAAAGTGCTGCGCTTATCCATTCGGAAAGAAGAAGGGGAGACGGAATGGGCCGGGGCGGTTGAATATTCATTTTGCCAAATGGATAGTCACTGCCGACGCGGGTTAGCAAACCCGCGTCGCTTTGTTGGCTGGTGCGCAGGCGGGCAACGGTTACCTTCTTTATACTAGGCTGCTGACGCTGACGCGTGGGCCCGACACTTTTTTTTTGAAATGACACTTGCTTCCCTCAAAAATTAGGGCCCATAAAGCAGCACCTAAAAATTAATAAAAATACGAACAATTCATAGTTTTTTTTAAGAATCGAACAACTCATAGTTGGGCATTTGGTATTTTGAATAAAATATGAACAGTCACACGTCTCCTTGTGACCACATGTCTCTTTTGTGGCCAAGAGCTCTCTTGAGCGTACACGGGTTCCGAGGCGCGTGACCGACCGCCTGACGGTTCCCCGTCTTGTCAATATAAATCCCCGGCCGGCCAAGAACTTCGTCAACCGCGGCACCAAGAAAACCCCAGCACCACCGTCTCCGGTCACCAAGAAGTGAATCCAAGAGCTTCTTCTTCCTCAAGAGCGCGCATGGCATCGTCAAGCGAGCCATCGAGGAAGCGGGGGAGGGAGGAGGAGGATGACGACGAAAGCCGCCGCCGTCGGCTCGTCAAGGAGGGGACGGCGCTGGCGCCCGAGGAGCCCGAGGAGGTGCCGCCGCCCCCGCCCGACGAGCTCGAGGAGGTGCCGCCACCCCCGCCCGACGAGCCCGAGGAGGCGCTGGCGCCGCAGCCCGTGGAGGCCGTTTCTGCTCCCCACTAAATGCTGACGAAGCCACTTGGTCATTGAACTTGTTCAGCGATGCTTTCGTGAGGCATTGACGGGTGGCCGTTCATCTCAGGGTCCCAGTACCTAATGATCCGCTGCAGAGGACCGTGAAGGATTACGCCTTCAAGATCAATATCTTGGCTTGGGACCTTGAGAGAGGAGTGCTCACCCCCGTCGACGACGACGGCAGCGACGATGGCAGCCTCGACGGCTCCGGCTCCGACTCCGACTCCGATGGTGGGGCTCCTCCGGCGGCGACTACCTCTGCTTAATTAATTTGTTTCTCTATTAATGTGTTCCTCCTGTGTGTTTGTTCCTCTGTTAATATGTTCCTCCTGTGTGTTTGTTGAACTATATGTTCATCTCCTATAACGCATTGCAATGTCAATGGCAGCAGCTTACAATGAATTGCAATGTATATGCCAAAAGTTTGTTATTCTGTTTGTGTCTATATATGGCAGCAGTTCACAATGAATTGCAATGTGTATGACAGAGTTATGCCAGAAGTTTGTTACTCTGTTTGTGTTAATCCGCGTCTCCTTTGCCTCGTGTTGCAATGAAATGTCAGCACAGATGAATTGATGAATTTTGTGATGTGTGACACATTAAGATTTGTGACCCAATTGTCATTCCATCCATTCTTCATTCATACATTTAAGTTTGTCATCCGTGACAAATTTTTCATTCTTCATCCACACAGATGAAGCAAAAGCAACACTTTTAACATCAGATTTACTTCTTTGCAGCATACATCCCCAGTAAACATCCAAATACTACACAAACAACAGCCACAATAATCAAGTTCATCTTCCAGATCACATTTTCCATCTTCTCCTCCAGTGCTTTCTTCATCTGCTTGTCCTCCAGTGCTTGCCTCTGCTCACCGCTCCCAATTTGACATTCCACTGAATCAACTACTTCATCGACCGCGTCTGCCCAGTTCGACGGTCGAAAAACAATGACGCCAGCATCCTTCAGCATTTGGAGATACTCCTTGTGGAAACGATAAAATCCACAATTCTTGGTGTACTGCAGAATCAAAAGCACACAAGAACCCTAACTCAGATTTGGGAGACACAGCAGACTACTCATCGAGTTCCTTGCACACTTGAAATAAAGACGACCGTGGTTTTCACCTTCCTTCTGCGTCCGCCCCTCCACCACCCGAGCCATACCACAGTCCGGGCAAGGGACCAGTGGAAAGCTGCTTAGCTCACCGACTGGATCCAAGCCGATGGAGTGATTGCGGCTGCTCCAGCAACCTTGAACCCTGCTTCTCGCACGTGCACCTCCAGACGAATCGGCGTAGTGCGACATGTGCGTGACGGCGGGGAAGGACGGGCGGGCGGCGGCAGTGGAGTTCGGATCGGGGAAGAAGAAGGGGGCCAGGGCCGGGGCGAATGTATATTCATTCGGCCAGGGGCATTTCGGATAATGGAGCACTTGTTGGCGACGAGGGTTAGTGTACCAGCATCGCTGGGGCGGATGCATATTCATTCGGCCAGGGGCATTTCGGACAATAGAGCACTTGTTGGCGACGAGGGTTAGTGTACCAGCGTCGCCGGGGCGGATGCATATTCATTCGGCCAGGGGCATTTCGGACAATGGAGCACTTGTTGGCGACGAGGGTTAGTGTACCAGCGTCGCCGGGGCGGATGCATATTCATTCGGCCAGGGGCATTTCAGACAATGGACCACTTGTTGGCGACGAGGGTTAGTCTACCCGCATCGCCTTTGTCGGTCGGGCAGGCAACAGTTATCTTTTTTATATAGGCTTCTGACGCTGACGCGTGGGCCCGGCACTATTTTTTCTGAATTGAAACTTGCTTCCCTCAAATATTAGAGCCCATATACAGCACCAAAAAATTCGTAAAAAATATGAACAATTCATAATTAGTAATTTAGTATTTGAATAAAATATCAACAACCACACTTGTTTAACCAAATTTCTTAAAATTAGATTTTTTATCTCTTGTTTACGATATAATAATTATAATAACGTCTTAGTGTGTCCTAAAAATTCTACAAATTTGAGAGCCAGGTGTGGTTCGAGGACCGGTGGATGGTCGCTTCCTGGTGTGATGAGTGATTGACAACGTGGTATGGACTGATTCTTGGCTAAGTATTGCAGGTGCAGGTTGCGGCTTGACTGGTGCAGGTGCAGGTGAAGAACAAGCGCGAAAGGTCGTTGCCGGTGAGGCCTCCAGGTGTGGAGAAGACAAGTAGGCTTGGTTCGAGGGACTCGGTGGCCAGCGGGGTCAAGTGCGGGCCGCATGGTGGCAAGAACGGCAAGATGAAGTCATGAACGGTTTCTTGGTTGAGCCTCAAAACCAAGGTCGGGCCGGGACTACGTGGGAACCGAGTCATGAGTGGAGATTGGCGGAGGCTACACCGAGTTTGCGGGGTTTCCGGTGGTTCACCAGGAAACGACTGGGTTCCTTGGTTGATCCACAAAGCCAAGACCGAAGAACCGAAGACGGAGGTGCAGCAGCTCCAGACCGGTCTGACCGGTGGGTCTGACCGGTGAGGAGCACCGGTCTGACCGGTGTGCGACGACGCAGTCCGGAATCTTCGAAGCGGAGGACACGTGTCGGGATCGCAAGGCTTGCGTCGAGGCTAAGCAAGTTTGCGGTTGCTGGGCATCCGTCCGATGGAGCGAAGACAAAGATTTCCGATTTCGCCCTTGAGGGGCATGTATCCCTAGTTAGCTAGTAAGGGTATTTTCGTCTTTCGGTTGCCTCCATATAACCCAAGGGGTGAGAGGATGGCAGCCATCTCTTGGAACCCTAGCTCATTCGGTTTTCCTATTTTCCTTCCTATTTTCCTTAGGATTTTCGTAGGACTAGCTTAAGAGCTTCATGGTGAGATCTTGTGAGAGGGAAGGATGATCGGGCGGCAAGCTAGACCTTGTATGAACCTCTTCGGTATGTATAGATGATTCGGCGTGGTTCCTCAAGGCTTGGTTGTGTCTTTCCCGTTTCTCCTTTTTGGTGATTTTCGGAGGCTTTTCTTGGCGAATTTCTTGTGGCGGTTTTGAGACCTTTCTCTTTGGGATTTGGTGGGGGATGTATGCATGAACCCCTCGTGGTTCTTTTCCCTTTGATTCCCCTCCCAAATCCGTGAGTAAAAGGGCTCAATTTTGGGGTTTTCGTGGTTCTAGGGTTCGTGGTGTTCTTGGTGGAAATCCTTCGATTCCTCTTGATTCAACAAGTTTTGGTGGACCAAATCTTGGCTATGGAGTGCCCATGAGGTGTTCCTACTATCCCCAAAGTCTTGTGCGAATCCGTGGAGCGAATCGGGAGATCAGGAGTTGGATTTGGGGGAGTTGACTCACGGGCGCTGTTCATCCCGAGCTGCCCAGGCGCGACCGGTCTGACCGGTGCTCTTGACCGGTCTGACCAGTGCTAGCCCTTGGTGGGATTTGTCTCGGGGAACAGCCTTGTCCGTGTGGTTTTGTCCCGTGGTCCTGCTGGTCAGTTCTTGGCGTGTTTGGAGTTGCTTTGCTAGGTTTTGTGAGGGGTTCTTCTTCCTTCCAGGTTGTGTTTCGGAGGTGGTTTTTGTTCCAGGGCCTAGAGGAGTCACTGAGGCTTCCTGAAACGTTTGCTGTGCGGCTGCTGTAGCCACCGGCCTGACCGACACTGTCCACCGGTCTGACCGGTGTCACCGGTCTGACCGGCGCAGGTCATCGGTCTGACCGGTGTAGCACAGGCAGCAAGCCGTGCAAGTTTCCGCTGTGTGTTTTTGTGAGTTCTGGCTCGGAGGGTTGTGTGTTGGCTCCTAGGACCAGTAGCACTCCAGTGGCTGCGTGGTCTTGGCCAACTTGGGTAGTTGAGTCGGAGACGCGATTTGGAAGCTATGTTCGTCTTGTTGGAGATCTCATCTCCTTCGAGAAGAATTTTTTATCGGCTCCCATTCACTCCCCCCCTCTCTGGTTCGCCTAATCGGTCCTTCAATTGGTATCAGAGCCGGTTCGGGTCTTTATTGACTCTTACCAGTCTAAGATCCAAAGATGGCGTACCAGGAACGGGGTTCGGGTCCTCCGCACTTCGATGGGAAGAACTACCAGATGTGGCAGAGGCGGATGGCGGCGTTCCTCCGCGGAAAGGGTCAGATCCTTTGGGATGTCACGGTGAACACAGCTTATGTTCATCCGATGAACTTCCTTGCTCCAGGATCGAGGGATATGTTCGAAGCCAACAACAAGGCTATCGACTACTTGTTTCGTGCTCTGTGTCAGCCTGGATTCGATCGGGTTCAGACAGAGGACTTAGCTTGTAGGATTTGGGAGCAGTTGAAGGATGCTCATGCTGGGAATGCTCAGGTTCAGGCTCGGATGTATGCGACTTACCGGAGAAAGTACGAGAACTTCACTCATCTCCCCGGCGAGTCCGTCGATGCCCTTTTCCAGCGGTTTACGGTTGTTGTGAACAACATGAGAGCCAATGTGGCCGTGCTCCCATACGATGATCATGATAGAGCTGTGAAGCTCTTGCACTCGTTGGATCGTACCGTATGGGACGGGAAGTTTGAGGCTATTGTTGAGTCCGAGAAGTATGACACCTTGACGGTGAACGAGCTGTTCTCGAAGCTCAAGTCGGCTGAGTTGGACCGTGGTATGACAGCCAAGATCGAGAGCCCGACTGATTCTCATAGTCTCGCTCTCGTTGGTGGCAAAGGAGCCAAGTCTAACGCTAACTCATCCTCCAGGATGTACTCTCTGTCTTCTTTGATGACTTTGCCAGACGAGGAGTTCGACGTGCTTGGAGAGGACGAGCTGGCGTTGCTGACCAGGCGGTTCGAGAGGCTGCACGAGAACCGGGTGAACACGAGGAGGACAGCACGGACGTGTTTTCAGTGCGGCAAGCCAGGACACTTCGTCGCCGACTGCCCGGAGAAGACGGAGAACAAGGACGGCTACAAGGACGGCTACAGGCACCGGTCGAGCAAGGACGGCAAGTACCGATCGAGGCGCGATCACAAGCACAAGAACAAGCACAAGGACGAGCGACGGTCGAGGAAGAAGGACGGCAGCGGCAGGAAGGCCCGAGCGATGGTCGGAGCGAGCGACGTCGACTCCAGCTCCGCCTACTCTTCCTCGAGCTCGAGTAGTAGTGAAGATGAAGGTGATCGGCGCAAGAACAAGAAGTCATCCAGGAACTTGAGTGGGTTGAGCTGCTTCGCAGGAGACGGCTTCTGCGGCATGGCTCGTAGCTCCGGCAGCAAGAAGAGCCACCAGAGTGACTCGGACTCCGACTCCGAGGATGAGGTATGTGATGAGCTCTCTTCTTTGCGCAAGGAGAATGATGAGTTGGTTGACTTGCTTGATAACCGCGATCACATGCTTAGAGAGGCCAAGAAGATGAGGAAAGAGCTTAGGGCCTCACTAGAAGATGCTAGGAACCGTGTGGCTGAGCTAGAAACCTAGAACCTAGATGCTAAACTTGAGATTGATTCGCTTAAGGCTTCTCCTGTGGTTTCTGATGAGATTGATTGCTGTGATTGCTCTGTGTACCTAGCTGATCTTATTGCTCTTAAGGATAAGCATGCTTCTACTTGTGATGAACTAGAAATGCTTAGGGTTGAAGTGGCTGAGCTTAAGTCTAGATCTGCTTTGCTAGGTACTTGCACTTCTTGCCCTGTTTTGCATGGAAAGATTGATGAGATGCATGCTTACACTGTTTCGCTTGAGGCTAAGTTGAAAGAGCCTATTCCCACTTCTTGCTCTACTTGTGAATTGCATACGGTTAAGAATTTGGAGCTTGCACATTATGTTGATCGCTTGCAGGATGAGAATGATGAGCTGAGGAAATGTATGAGCTGGTTGTCGGGTCAGGAGCCTCAGCTTGGTATCATGATAGCGGCTTTCAAACGTTATGATGGTCAGGCACTTGGGGCTGACAAGCTCAGAGAGAACAGTGGTGAGGGAGTTGAGAGAGTTGGAGAGATTCCTATCCCACCACCAAACAGATACAAGAACAAGTTTGAGCCCAAGCCTAACCATCTCAGAAACAAACTTGACACTACTCCAGATCCACCCATATTCCCTCACCCAACAAATGATTTTCAGAAACTGGTGAAGTTTGTGAGCCCAAAGGGAGGTGAGGAAGGAGAGAAGAAGGGTGAGAAACCGAGTGGGCAGCCCCAACCCAAGCCAAAGCCTAAGCCACAACCCATAAAGTTCCATTGTGGGTATTGTGGGAGAGATGGTCACAAGGATGAGTTTTGCTTCAAGAGGAAGCGTGAGGAGAGAATGGCTAGAGAGTGGGCTAACAAGGACAGGTACCACCCCTCTAATGGTGTACCTGAGCCTCGTATGCAGATGCCCAGGGCCAAGGCGATTGTGAGGACGGTTCCGGCTTGGGGAGACCGGAAGGCAGCAGGTGGAGCTGCTGGCCGAGCTACACCGGTCAGACCGGTGCGTTACACCGGTCAGACCGGTGCAGGTCTGGGCAGACAGTGAGTTGGTTTTCGTGCTCGTGAGGATGCTCGGTTTGGTTCTGGTGGTCGTGGTTCTGGTGGTTGGTCTGGAAAGTCTGCAGGTGGTCAGTTTGCTAGGCACTCTCCACCTCGTGCTCAATACGGGGGTGGGAGGAGTCGTAGCTTTGAGATGGAGAGAAGGTCCGATCCGCGGTTTTCCTTTCGTGGCTTTCGTCCTCCTCCAGCTAGAGAGGGTTGGTTCCCTCGTAGTGGTTACCGTGGGGGTGTTCGTGGTGGTAGCTTTGATAGGCGTGACGATTTGGTTTGTGCTAACCCCACTTTGGAGCAAATGGCTCGGCACTGGTTTTACTCTTTTGGTACTAACCCCAGTGCTGAGTCGTTTGTTCACTCACGTGCTCGCTTTTGAATTTCAGGTGGGAGACTTGACGAACGTTTGGTTGATTGACTCCGGTTGCTCGAGGCATATGACCGGAGACAAGGGGTGGTTCTCAAGTCTCGTCCCGGTGGTGTCCAAGACATACATCACCTTTGGGGACGTGCTATCAGAAGGTGAGATCAAGGTAAGTGACAAGGTCACTCTCAGGCGTGTTGCTCTTGTTCAATCGCTGGGGTTCAATTTGCTTTCTGTGTCCCAGTTGTTGGATGAGGGCTTTGAGGTGTTGTTTCGGCCTGGTGGTTCTCGGATTTTAGATTCTCGAGGGGACCTTGTTTGCATGGTCGTTCCCGAGGGTCAAGTGTTCCGAGCTGATTTCTCTCAGTCTTCTGGTGTGGAGCGTTGCTTTTTGGCTGGTTCTTCGAGTGAGTTGTGGAAGTGGCATAGGAAGTTGGGTCACTTGAGCTTTGACCTTTTGTCTCGCTTGAGTAAACTCAATTTGGTCCGAGGATTGCCACGGTTGAGGTTTGAGAAAGAGTTGGTTTGTGCGCCGTGTAGGCATGCCAAGATGGTAACCTCTTCTCACCCACCTCTCACCGATGTGATGACTGAGCGTTCATGCGAGCTGCTCCATATGGACCTTGTTGGCCCAGCTCGTGTGCAATCTGCGGGTGGGAAGTGGTATGTCCTTGTTGTGGTGGACGACTACTCTCGGTATGCGTGGGTGTTCTTTCTTGAGGAGAAAGGGGAGACGTTTGGTTTTGTTCGAGATCTTGTCTTGAGGTTAAGAAACGAGAGGCACGGAGATGCCATACGAGCGATCCGCAGTGACAATGGCTCGGAATTCAAAAACTCTCGCTTCAAAACCTTTTGCCATGACTTGGGTCTTGAACACCAGTTTTCGAGTCCGTATACGCCTCCCCAGAATGGCGTTGTGGAAAGGAAAAACAGAACCATGTGCGAGATGGCTCGGACGATGCTCGACGAGCATAGGACTCCGAGAAGGTTCTGGGCTGAGGCGGTCAATACCGCGTGCTATGTGTCGAACAGGATCTACCTCAGGGTTCATAAGAAGAAAACCTGTTACGAGTTAATGCACGGTCGCACACCCAAGATGAGTCACTTCCATGTCTTTGGTTGTAAATGCTTCATTCTGAAGAAAGGGAAGAAGTTGGACAAGTTCGAGGCTAGGTCTGTCGATGGCATTTTCTTTGGTTATGCATCTCATTCTAGAGCATTTCGTGTGCTCAATCTTGAAACTAACCAAATCGTGGAGACTTGCGAGGTAACCTTCGACGAGACACAGCCACGTAGTCAGCTTGTGTTTGAGTGTGCAGGTGACGACGAACTTGGCGAGGAGATCTTTGAGGAGGAGGAGCATGAACATGGAGATGATGAAGATGGCAGTGTGGTGCCCGCGGCTGAACATGTACCTACTACTTCGACGACGATCGAGAACGGACCCTCTCCCACACCTACAACGACAAGCCCAGATCAAGGCGAAGCTGCCGTTGAGGGGGAGGTAGTATCAAGGCGAGAACCTCCCCGGCGAGTGCAAGTGGATCACCCAGCTTCGAGAATCATCGGCGACATGAATGAACGTACTACACGGTCGAGGGTTCGGAACAATTCTCATTTCGCTCATGCTGCTTTTGTTGCCACCTTTGAGCCCAAAGACATTGGACACGCGTTATCTGATCATAATTGGGTTAATTCGATGCATGAGGAGTTGGAGAATTTTGAGAGGAACCAAGTTTGGGTGTTGGTTGACCCTCCCCCAGGGTGTAAGCCGATTGGGACAAAATGGGTGTGGAAAAATAAAGAGGGGAATGAAAGGAGAAGTGGTGAGGAACAAGTCGAGACTTGTTGCTCAGGGGTACAGTCAGAAAGAGGGGATCGACTACGAGGAGACTTTCGCTCCTGTAGCTCGTTTGGAGGCGATCAGGATCCTTCTAGCCTTTTCGCTAAAGGGTTCAAGTTGTACCAGATGGATGTGAAGAGTGCTTTCCTGAACGGTGTGTTGGAGGAAGAGGTGTTTGTGAGGCAACCACCGGGGTTTAAGAGTGAGAAGTACCCCCACCGGGTGTACAAGTTGAGGAAGGCGCTGTATGGGTTGAAGCAGGCGCCTAGAGCTTGGTATGGTAGGCTGAGGGGTTCCTGTTTGAGAGAGGGTTTGAGATGGGGAAGGTCGATCAGACCTTGTTTCTCCTCAGGCAGGGCAGAGATATCCTGATTGTGCAGGTATACGTGGATGATATTGTCTTTGGTGGCTCGTCTAACTCTCTTGTTGCAAGGTTTGCAGAAGACATGAGCAGGGAATTTGAGATGAGCATGATGGGCGAGTTGCAGTTCTTCCTCGGGCTACAAATCAAGCAATCAAAGGAAGGAACATTTGTGCACCAAGCTAAGTACACCAAGGACATTGTGAGGAAGTTCAAGATGGAGGACTCCAAGGCCATGGCGACGCCTATGAGTACGACTACAGCTCTTGATGCGGACGAGGAAGGTGAACACGTGGACCAGAAGGAGTACCGGAGCATGATCGGGTCACTCCTCTACTTGACGGCGACGAGGCCGGTCATCCAGTTCTCGGTATGTCTGTGCGCTCGCTTTCAAGCGTCTCCGAGGACTTCGCATCGACAAGTAGTCAAGCGCATTTTCAGGTATTTGCGACACACTCCCGACTTCGGCCTTTGGTACTCTGCGTCTTCTTCTTTGGCGCTTCATGGATTTTCAGACGCGGATTTTGCCGGGTGTCGGTTGGATAGGAAGTCCACTTCTGGGACTTGCCAGTTCTTGGGTTCTTCTTTGGTGTCTTGGTCTTCCCGCAAACAGTCGAGTGTTGCTCAATCCACTACCGAGGCAGAGTATGTGGCCGCAGCTAGTTGTTGCTCTCAGCTCCTTTGGATCACATACACCATGAGTGACTTTGGTGAGGAGTATACCCATGTTCCACTTCAGTGTGATAGCACCAGTGCCATAAGCGTTGCAAAGAACCCAGTGCTCCATTCCAAAACCAAGCACATAGAAGTGAGGTATCATTTCTTGAGAGACAACGTAGAGAAAGGGAAGATAGCTTTGATCCATGTACCCACACATGACCAACTAGCCGATATTTTCGCCAAACCCCTAGATCAAGCAACTTTCACTCGTTTGCGGGGGGAGCTTGGTGTTTGTTTGATTTCTTGAGTTGGTGTGTGGGAGCTCCTTTGTAGCATATGTATAGCTTTCCTTTGTGCATTTCTTGCATTTGGCATGGCATATGTAACATGATGTATAGGCATCTTTGAATCTTAGGTTGCATGCATTTTGTATCATATGCATTATTTAGGAAAGGCTTCTCCTATATACATTGTTCACCATGGAATGATATATATGTTTTTGTGAGCTAATTTGGTAAGCTATGGTTAGTTTGGCTTAGCTCTTAATAATCTCGATTTATATCCATGGTTGATGGCTATGTTTTTGAAAAATTTCATATATATGCTCTCTTGTGAGTAAATGCCTTTACATGATCTTGACATGTTTTTGTGACTTGGCTATGCTTAATTTGTGGTTGGATAGCTTATTTTGATCATATGGGGCCAAAGGCTCATTTGCCATCATGAATGTTTAGCCCCCATGCTTCATCTTGTGGAGGGGCATAAGTTCCTTTTTGTCGCAAAGACATTTCATGTACCAATTATAAATCTGAAAATGAAATGTAAATTGCTTGAAAAATGTGCTCCCATGTCATATGTGCTAATTTTAAATTTGCTTTGGGTGCTAAACCGTTGCATGATGCCTACCAATGAGAAGTCTCATATATAGAAGTAGGCACATGGCTCGGTGGCTTTGACATGACATGAGGTGCTTGTGGGTGTTTATGATGGTCTTATGCTTAGAATGGTTGTCCTAGCATGAAGTTTGTGTGGCTTTGCCATTTTGACATGTTTTGCTCATGTTTAGGACTTTGCTCATGAGAGAGTGATTTTTCGCAAAATTGCTCAATTCTATCTTAGCTTCGTCCAATGGTTGTGAAACTTGGTGATCATGAAGTTGATGTCATTACGAAGCTATAGAGTATCTAACTTGCTCATTTGGACATGTGTAGCATCCTATATTGAATTTTGTCTATCTGAGAAGCTCTAGGTTGCATTTTTTGCATTTCTGGCTTGATTCATGCATTGTCAACAAGGGGGAGAAGTTTGAGCATATTTTGGCCTACTGAATGCATCTAGAAGGTTTTCAGGTGGTTTCGAGCCATTTTTGGGCTCTGTTGTGCACCGGTCTGACCGGTTGAGGTCACCGGTCTGACCAGTCAGAGTGCTGGTCCTGTTCACATGTTGAGCACCGGTCTGACCGGTGGTGTCGACCGGTCTGACCGGTGAGAGCAAAGCTGAAGCAGCTGCTCTGTTTTGCGAGGTGGTTTGCTTGCATTCGTCCAAGGGGAGTTGCATTGGTTCAGGGGGAGCTCTTTGCGGTTTTCAAGCTTTGGATTGGTGGTTTGTGCTCTTTGCTTGAGCATGTTTTGTCTCGGATGTGTCGAGCCGTTGCCCTTGCCTAAGGGGTCCGAGACTTGTCTTCTTCAAGTGATCTTGCTCTTTGCCTTTTCTTTGGCTTTCGATCGCTTGTTGGAGTTTCTTTTAGTCGTTTCTTTTCTTTTTCTTTTCTCTTGGTTACCAAAACGTGTGTGTTGTCAATGCACTCATTAAGGGGGAGATTGACAGCCAGGTGTGGTTCGAGGACCAGTGGATGGTCGCTTCCTGGTGTGATGAGTGATTGACAACGTGGTGTGGACTGATTCTTGGCTAAGTATTGCAGGTGCAGGTTGCGGCTTGACTGGTGCAGGTGCAGGTGAAGAACAAGTGTGAAAGGTCGTTGCCGGTGAGGCCTCCAGGTGTGGAGAAGACAAGTAGGCTTGGTTCGAGGGACCCGGTGGCCAGCGGGGTCAAGTGCGGGCCGCATGGTGGCAAGAACGGCAAGATGAAGTCATGAACGGTTTCTTGGTTGAGCCTCAAAACCAAGGTCGAGCCGGGACTACGTGGGAGCCGAGTCATGAGTGGTGATTGGCGGAGGCTACACCGAGTTCGCGGGGTTTCCGGTGGTTCACCGGAAAACCACTGGGTTCCTTGGTTGATCCACAAAGCCAAGACCGAAGAACCGAAGACGGAGGTGCAGCAGCTCCAGACCGGTCTGACCGGTGGGTCTGACCGGTCTGACCGGTGGGTACCGGTCTGACCGGTGAGGAGCACCGGTCTGACCGGTGTGCGACGACGCAGTCCGGAATCTTCGAAGCGGAGGACACGCGTCGGGATCGCAAGGCTTGCGTCGAGGCTAAGCAAGTTTGCGGTCGCTGGGCATCCGTCCGATGGAGCGAAGACAAAGATTTCCGATTTCGCCCTTGAGGGGTATGTATCCCTAGTTAGCTAGTAAGGGTATTTTCATCTTTCGGTTGCCTCCATATAACCCAAGGGGTGAGAGGATGGCAGCCATCTCTTGGAACCCTAGCTCATTTGGTTTTCCTATTTTCCTTCCTATTTTCCTTAGGATTTTCGTAGGACTAGCTTGAGAGCTTCATGGTGAGATCTTGTGAGAGGGAAGGATGATCGGGCGGCAAGCTAGACCTTGTATGAACCTCTTTGGTATGTATAGATGATTTGGTGTGGTTCCTCAAGGCTTGGTTGTGTCTTTCCCGTTTCTCCTTTTTGGTGATTTTCGGAGGCTTTTCTTGGCGAATTTCTTGTGGCGGTTTTGAGACCTTTCTCTTTGGGATTTCGTGGGGGATGTATGCATGAACCCCTCGTGGTTCTTTTCCCTTTGATTCCCCTCCCAAATCCGTGAGTAAAAGGGCTCAATTTTGGGGTTTTCGTGGTTCTAGGGTTCGTGGTGTTCTTGGCGGAAATCCTTCGATTCCTCTTGATTCAACAAGTTTTGGTGGACCAAATCTTGGCCATGGAGTGCCCATGAGGTGTTCCTACTATCCCCAAAGTCTTGTGCGAATCCGTGGAGCGAATTGGGAGATCGGGAGTTGGATTTGGGGGAGTTGACTCGCAGGCGCTGTTCATCCCGAGCTGCCCAGGCGCGACCGGTCTGACCGGTGCTCTTGACCGGTCTGACCGGTGCTCTTGACCGGTCTGACCGGTGCTAGCCCTTGGTGGGATTTGTCTCGGGGAACAGCCTTGTCCGTGTGGTTTTGTCCCATGGTCCTGCTGGTCAGTTCTTGGCGTGTTTGGAGTTGCTTTGCTAGGTTTTGTGAGGGGTTCTTCTTCCTTCCAGGTTGTGTTTCGGAGGTGGTTTTTATTCCAGGGCCTAGAGGAGTCACTGAGACTTCCTAGAATCTAACTAACTAACTAACTAACTAGTTCCCTTGCAGCTACAATCTAACTAACTAACTAACTAGTTCCCTTGCAGCTACAATCTAGTTTGGTGATGCGCCCAGCTGATGCAGTCTTATTTTGGTGATGTGCCCTGCTGATGCATGTCAGATGTGAATATGTTTGTTATGAGTTAGTTTGCTTGGTGATGTGAACTTGTGATGCATGTCATATGTGAACATGTGATGCTATATCAACAGTCACACTTGTTTGCTTGGTGATGTGAACTTGTGATGCATGTCATATTAGAGCCCATAAACATCACCTAAAAATTCGTAAAAAATACAAAAAATTCATAGTTGGTAATTTAGTATATGAATAAAATATCAACAACCACAGTTGTTTAACCAAATTTCTTAAAATTAGATTTTTTTATCTCATGTTTATGATATACTAGTAGCAGAGTAGTACTTGACTATATTACTCGTTTTAAGGCCCACACAAGCCCACTCACGCTAGGTTAGTAGGGAAGGACGCCTCCCTCACGTAGTCTCCTCCCACTCTCCCCTCGTGCCGCCGCCGCCGCTTTCTCCCCCTCGCCTTCGTCCCCCTCACCCCCCACGCCGCGACGCACGCTACACCCCTTCGCTGAGATGTGCGCCACACCACGCTCGGCGCGACGCACGCCACACCTCTGACAACGAGATCTCTGGAGGAGGAGGGACCCAGCAGCGGCGATGACGACGACGACTAGAGGAGGGATCCAGCGACGACGGCGACGACGACGACGACTGGTAGGAGGGGAGGGATCCAGCCACGAGGTCGACGCGAGGCGAGGACATGGCGGCGAGCAGGCAGCGACGAGGAGTAGAGATCCCTCTGCTCTGACAGTGACAAGGTCAGTGGCGAATCTAGGATTTGAGTTTATGGTATGCTGCTCTAAAAATGTCTTATACAATTCGGTAAATCTATTCTACCAACTCGGTAATAATTGTAAAATTAACAACAATTCAGTGGGAATTGCAGGGTATGCCGGTGCATACCCGGCATACCCTGTGGCTCCTTTGTATAAGTACATGTGGACATACTTAGCTATTGATGGTATACATACTTAGCATTTCCCTTTAAATTGACTCTTATATTTTGTTTTGCTCTTGTTCCTATGTACATGTGCACATCCTCTCCAAGTTGAATAAGTACCTCATCAGCAACAGAGGAAGCCTGCATCTTCCTCTTTAAAATGGTAAGGTCGCATTGCCTGAACTAATTTTTTGGTTATCGAATTTTGCATTTATGTTAATGGTTTACCTTAGAACCAATGATATTATAGTGGGATAAAGTAGTTACTGTAATTGTTTTCTTATGTGTTTTCTCAAGCTTAGCTGCTAAGTATGGTTAACTAAAAATGTGCTCTACTTGTCTCCTGTTGTAGCATGTCTCCTGGGAGAGCTAGCAGTATGGTCTGCTTTTTGTGCTATTCTTGGACACTGAGCTGACCTTTCTCAAAATCTCTTGACTATTAATTCACAAGATAAATCTGACGAGGGCAATAGACCTGGGCCACAAGATGAAGAAGAGGGTTATGGCACTACTAGTGCACAACAAGACCAGGTGGGTGGGGATCAGCCCCGAGGCAGAGCGCCAAGGACATCCACAAAGTGGCCAAGTGACACAATGATAGTCACTGACGTCGACATAGGGGGGATGCCAGTGCCATTGAATGAAAAGCGCAGGTTCAGGGCACTTGCGGGGCTCGTTGCTAGACAAAAGATACCTTTGCACTTGCCAGAATTCAAAGAACTAAGCAATGATGAAAAGTGGGACTTGTTTGATAAGCATGTGCAGAAACACTTGGTGTTCCAGGAAGGTGTGAAACCGCAGGCATTCAAGCTTTTCTGGAAGACGGCAGCCAAGGCATGGAGACAATTCAGATTTCAGCTTAGGCGAGATTTTATCAGAAAAGGACTTGAGCCATTTACAAGGCACCCGTTTATCATCCCGGAACAGTGGAAGGAGTTCATGAAACAGGAGGAAACCGAGCAAGCCTCATCTGCTAGTGTCAAGTTCAAAGAACTCCGAAGCCGGAACACAAGCGAGCACAGCATGGGTCTAGCTGGTTATACTGTGAAACTAGAACAATGAGAGGAAGAGGACAGACAATTAGCTGCAGCTGGGATCCCCAACCCATATGACGCCTACCCTGTTGATCGTTCCAAGAATTGGCTGCGAGCAAGGAGTAAGCTAGTGATTAAAGACAGTGCTGTCGTGATAGTGTTCAACAATAAAGAAACAGAAGAAGTGGCTGCAGACATCAAGGAGAATCTTCAGGAATGGCAGGGCAGAGGGAGTATGATGTGCTAAGTCAGTGCTTGGGCCGCCCTGAACAACCAGGTCGCATGCGTGGTGTCTCCAGCTACCAGGGCTGGAAGTATGGATGGCCTCAGCACGCTTCCATGTACAGGAAGAGGAAGAGGACGAATACCGACGCATCAGTTGATACGGAAAAGATAAAGGAACAAATCAAGCAAGAACTGGTGGCTGAGATGCAGATGCAGAACATGCAGATGCAGAACAGTTTACTAAAGAGGTTGTGTTGTTACCAGGTGGTGTTGTCACCAGTGTCCAATCGCGCAAGCTCTTCACCCGCCACACTGAAGAGCAGTTGTGCGTCCGCAGATAATATAGGTTTGATCGATGGCACTGCAGAGTTGACAATGGAGGTGCGCTGTGACGATCGTACACAGCAAGACCTTATAGGCATGTTGACTGAACCCACATACTATGGCTAATGGATCACGTGGCAGGGTGTTCAATGTGAGGCTGCAATTGGTCTTGTTCATCCAGAGCAGACTACGCTACATATAGTCCCGATTCATGAAGACTGTGTTGTGGTTGAAGTGCTCTTGGTATATGATATCTTTGCGGATGAACTGGTGGAATACCCTCCTAATGACGAGGTGATGACACTCCGACAAGCTAAAGGACAGAGGTTATAGTGGAGAAGGTGTCGGATTCACATCAAGGGAGCATCAACATATAAATCTCCTTCACAGGATATAGTACAGATTCCTTGTAGTTCACAGGGTACGGGACAGGTTACTTTTTCACATGGTTCCCCACATCCTCCTCCTCCTCCTCCTCAATCCCCACATCCACAAGACGTTCCATTCGGACCTCCTCCTCGTCCTGAAAAACTTGCATCCCCACCTCCTCCTCGTCATCCTGAAAAAACAGAAAAACTTGCATCCCCACATCCGCAAGATACACCAAATATTCCATCCCCACCTCCTCCTCCTCCTTCTCCTCCTCATGAAACAACAAAACCTACACCCCAAACGAAAGTGCTCAAAACAATCATGCCAAAGCAGGAGCCCAGATTGATATGTTGGCTCATGCTGATAAATCTACCGACGACATTTCGAAGAAAACTGCAGGTACATCTGGGCCCAATACCTCTGTAATAGCTCCTGGTGAGACACCACTAGGCAAGAAAGCCCTTGATAAATCTGCCGACGACATTTCGAAGAAAGCTGCAGGTACATCTGGGCCCAATACCTCTGTAATAGCTCCTGGTGAGACACCACTAGGCAAGAAAGACCTTGAGAAACCTTTAGCCATTTCAAAATAGCAAGGAAAGAAACTTGCCGAAAATAAAATCTCTACACCACCTACAGCAGGCAAGAAAGCCCTTGAGAAACCTTCAGCCATTTCAAAGCTGCAAGAAAAGAAACTTGCCAAAAATAAAAGCTCTACACCACCTACAGCAGGCAAGCAAGCCCTTAAGAAACCTTCTTCAGCCATCTCAAAGTAGCAGGAAAAGAAAATTGCTGTAAATAAAACCTCTAAGATGCCTACTAGAAAGCGATCTGAGAGAAACACCGAGAAGCATCCTTGGGCTATGACTAACCCAAAGCGATCTGAGAGAAACACCAAGAAGAATCCTTGGTCTATGACTTACCCAAAACGATCTGAGAGAAACACCAAGAAGAATCCTTGGGCTATGGTTAACCCAAATTACAAAATCGGAAAGAGCCTTCTCAGTGATGATGATCTCAAAAAGGTGGCTGCTCCTTGTACCAGAGATCTCCACACATTCTACATGGAACGTGCTAAGTCAGGAGATGAATCTCCGATTACGGTCGCACTTCGGCCCGGGACCAATGCATGGCCTAAGAGAGGAGACGAATCGTCAAACGGACTCGAGCAGATACCTGTGCCACTCAGTGATTTGTACGATCTCTTCAACTTGGATGCTTTGGATCTGGTACTTCTCCGCTGCTTCATCCTGTAAGTTGCTTGCAAATTTAATCTACTTCTCACTAATCATTCTCTATCGAAATGTGCTTTTTGCCTCACATCATCTTTACCATGTATTTTGCCTCCTTACACTTTGTTTTTTCTTACTAATAGGAATATGGCTGTAGAAGTTGAGAAGACGGGCGCTGCAGTTGGCTTCCTTGATCCTGAATGTCTTTGCTCGACAACGTTGAACAGCACGGATGACACTCTTGCTTTCTCTGTGTCCTATATGCACAATGCCTTCAAACTATATGC